>OZ007561.1:62463004-64863004 GCA_963931875.1 Pollenia griseotomentosa
TTTAAAAGTATGCTTCTCTAATCATGGTATTCCAGTAGAAATTATCTCCGACAACATGCCTTTCAACTCACATGAATTTAAAAATTTTTGCAAGCAAATTGGTACGAGACTTACTACGACGAGTCCTGGATATTCTCAAGCAAATGGGTTCGCAGAGAGATTCGTAGGTATTGCAAAGAACCTCATCAAAAAAACGTCTGAAAGCAATGATGATCTATGGCTTGGCCTTCTTGAATATAGAAACACACCTCTTAAAGAGTTAAATGCTTCACCAGCAGAGCTTCTTATGAGTAGAAAAACTCGTACATTACTACCAACTCAAACCGAATTGCTTCAACCAAAAGTGGTTCCCAATATTTACAAGAACATAACAAAAAAGCAGTTACAATCTAAAAAGTATTATGACAAATCAGCAAAATTTAAAGAGAATTTCGCAAAAGGAGAGATGATATGGTATCAAGACAAACAAGGTTGGACCAAAGCTGTTATAGTCGACATTCATGGCAGTCCTAGGTCCTACTGGATACAACTGGAAGACGGTGCTATTCTTCGTAGAAACTCTAAGTGGATTCGAAAAAGAACAGCTTAGTCTAATGCAGTATAATGCTTATTAAATGAATTTAACTTATATATTTATGTATATGAATTCCATACTAAATTTACAAATATCTTTACTTTATTTAATTATATTTTAAAGGGGAGATGTTGTATATACATATACGTGTAGTATGGCATCTCCATTTAACATATGATGAATTGTCAATTACTTGTTTATTTAAATAAAGAAAGCCAGTCATTAACTGAGCGACAAACGAATAACACAGGGTGTATATGGGACCAAGGGTCAATATTGGACATAGACATAGAAGCTATCGTAAAAGATTTTATCGGCAATTTTTGTGTTAATACCAACATTTATAAGGAATTTATGCCATTAAAAGTTATTTTCGGGAGTGGAATCTGTATGGGAACTATGGTCAGATATGGACCGATTCCAATAAAACTTGGCAAGATGATTTTGATTGCAATAAAAAAAGTTTGGGTCAAATGTATTCTAAATATCAACATAACAATATCGTTTTTGGCACAGAGACCCTATTCCGGAAAGAAGCTTGTATGGGGGCTATGTGAAATTATGGGCCTATTCGCCCCATTTTCAATAGGCTTCGTTATAGTTAATACCTATGTACTAAATTCAATCAAATTATCTCCAGCGAGCCAGCAAGACGGACATCGTAAATTCGACTCAGAAAGTGATTCCGAGTCATTCGGTCGATCAGCACAAATGCATATTACCCTCTCCGCTATTGTAGTGTGGGTATAACAAGTCTAATTTCTATATTTGGCCATGCCGAATCTTTTATACCCTTCACCATGGTTGGAAAAGAACAGAAAGTTATATTTGAGCTTAATTTTATCCACCTAGCTTGTTTTGTATGGGCCCTATCGTACCGGGCGAAATAAATGACCAAGTTGGGTGGTTTGGCGTATTTAATACTTCTTCTCATTTCTACAGACAGATAGACAGCCGGTCGACTGACAGATGGACGGACGGAAACACGAACCCAAAATATTATATTTTTTAGAGAATTTAAGATTTAAATTGTAGAAATAACAAATGAAATGACAATTTTATACATTACCTTTCCACTTTTTTACAATTGAAATTGTAAAAAAAAATTATAAAATACGAAACCACATTTAAGTTGTGTCAATTAATTTTTTTTAATAACGTTTCCTCTCAATTTAAATGTGATGGTTTAACATCTTCTCTATAAAAATTCAAAATTCTTTTGCAACCGGACTTGAAAATTTCAGCGAATTTTATTTTTAACTTTAAGTTTAAGTTTAAGTTTAAAGTTCTTAGAATTTTCCCAATATCCCCACCTTTAATCAAACAAAATCCCCTATATTTGCCTGAATAAGCCGTGTGTTTTTTTTTTTTTGTCTTACCATTGTTAAGACATTTTGTATAATTGCATGAACGAATAAAAATGACAACTTAAAACACACACGATCAGAGAGAACTCTAATAAATGCATGCAATATAAACAATAACTAAAAGCTAATGAAAAATTCATAGAAAATATTTATAGAAACAAATACTAAATATGTGTGTATATATCTACACGCATACATACATACTGAAAAATGTACACAATGTGACCCAGCGGCAAATTCAGAAGACCTTCTTACTTCAGGCCTAACTGTTAAAGAAGGCCTCATAGAAGGCCTCGGCTCTCTCGTTTTAAGATAAAGTACACATTCCACATTCGCTTCTGTGAGAAAGGATTGGAGAATGAGTAACAATTTTTGTATTTTTTATTTCTAAAGAAGCGAGAGCAGAAGGCCTACTCCGCAATGACAACGTTTAAACAGATATGAGTATGAAATGGAGCGAGCAGGCCTTAAACATCGAAAAGAAGGGGTACAGAGGCCTTCTTGAAGGCCTTCGTACTCTTTCTTTTTCCCGCTGGGGAGGCAAACTAAAAAATAAATTTTTTTATATTGTTTATTTTTTTTACAAAGAAACTACAAAAACAATTACACACATAAAAACATTTTATTAAAGAATAAAAATATTGTTACTGCTGCTATCTATTATTATGCATTTATTTGAAATATTTTAAATGAAAAAAAACATAATAGAAATCAAACAAACAAAATAATTTCAAAGATCAGACGTAGACATCAAAACAATGTTTACATGTAAGATATGTACACGAGATTTTCAGTTCGAGTTTCTTTTTTCATAAGTAGTAGAAGGCATACAATTTCTAAATGATAAATTATATGCTGACATATAATGTCGATTATTTTGGGACATTTTTAAATTCAATTTCACTCTAAATGTTGCCTTTTGAAGATTTAATTTTTTTTGTTTTTAATTATTTTAATACCTTTTATCTTGGAAGTGGCCCACAGATGATAGTTAAAAATCTCTAAATCAGGCGATCTTGACGGTTGAGATGAAATTATATTTTCCGCGAACTTCTTTTGCGAAAAATTTTTTATTTCCTCTGCAAGTTGCACCGTCATACTAAAACCACATATCGTTAATATCCGAATCACCATCAATAGAGGAATATCTAAGTTTGACTTTAAATTCAAATTTCCGTAATCACGATTACGATTCGATTGACGTTTAGTGTCCGTCCCCACGATCTTTTGTTAATGTGTGCAAAAGGAAGTTACATAACCATGAAACTTAGAAAATCGTTCGCCCATGTAAGTAGAGCTTTAACTGTATTGCATTATCCCCGATTATCTATTTAACAAGTGTTTAATAATAAACATAAACTGTTCTTTAGTCTTCAGTTCGGTAGATATGTGAAAAACACAAACACTAATAGTATTTGTACAGTAAATCATTTAAAAAAAAACGTTTCTGTGTTTGTGATTTTCGAACACAAAAACAATACTTGCGTTCTGTTTTGTTTTTATTTTTCTAAACACAAACTTCGTTGTGTTCGGTTCAGGACATAAATATTTATTCGTTTCAGTTGTGCTTATCGCCCTTCTGGCTGGTACAGAAAACCAAAAATTATCAAAGTAATCTTTGGGATTACAAAATTTTTAATATACAAGATTTTGTTAGTCGTGAGTAATTTCCAGTTTTTTTCTTGATAAAAACACTGAAATTTATTTTGTTTTCTTAACTTACTTACAACTACAATTAATGTTGGAAGAATTCCAACCAATTGTAGTGGGAAATGTAAGAAAAGATAAACTCACTTTTTATTGTTGTTGTTTTTGTTTAAGCTTTGATATTGTTACAAGTGAAACTGGGGCTTATAATTCTTATTCGCTTAACAGTTTTATTTGTTTAATATCTTTAGTTTTTCTAAAATCTTTGTATTAAGTTTCCGGAAGAAATGGCCTAAGCAACCAGTGAAATGCACATAGGAATAGTTTATCCCTTCAACAAAAAATTTCAGTGTTTTTATCAAGAATAAAAATTGGGAATTACGCACGACTTACAAAATCTTGTATACTTAAAACCAAAAATTTGTACATTAGAGTGGGTCAATTTTTTTCTCGACCAAGCGGTTGTCAAAATCGTAATCTACGACAAATTCTAAGAAGGCTTGCCCAAGAAACCATGGATCTAAAATCAAAATCGAGCTTCCCGTTCTTAACAACAAAATTCTCTTTTCGAATGTTGTCAGATGTTGTGCACTGATAACCAAAATATTTGTACCAAATTTTGAAACTTTAGCTCTTGTCGTTCTACAAATTAACATAAATCTATAATGTCTTTGTGTTGAAGGTGCCCCGCCCACTTAAAATGTCAAAAAAATATATATCCTTTAGCACCTCCCAGACCATCAATAATATACTGTAAAGTTTCATAAAGATCGGTTCAGCGGTTACGAAGACTACCTCCTGCAAACAAACAAACAAACGTTACCTCTTTGTAATTTAGTATAAACGAAAAGAAAAGTTTCTCTTTAAAAACGGGAAGCTCGATTTTGATTTAAGACCCATGGTTTCTTTGGCAAACCTTCTTAGAATTCGTCGTAAATTACGATTTTGACAACCGCTTGGTGAATTTTTTTAATTGCATAGAAATTGACCCACTCTAATGTACATATACGAAAGAAAAAACAAAAAGCCAGCCAACAAATTTTACACAAACAAAACATGTGCACAATATTTTTTTTGCTTGCTCATTTCTTTATCAATGTAAAAAATAAACTCTATAGAACATTAAAATATAATGTTAGTCTACAGAACCGATACATATGTTCTGTTTTAAAACGAAGAACAGAACACTGTATTCTTTTATTGAACGTAGCTATGAACGGTATTAAGGGTTATGTGTAAGCCGTACGCTAAATAATGTTCTGTTTTTTTTCGAGCACTGGTTTTAACGCACTTTAAGATTTAAAATTTTTTAAAGTTAATTGAAATTACTAAAAAAAACAGATTTACATTTAATTCAATATGTAGATTTCTGAATTTTCAAGGGACACGATTTACATACATGTAATATAATTTTCTTTTAATTTTCTTTTTCTCCAGATTTCAAATGTTTTTATAAAGATCCTTTCAGATCAGAAACTGAAACTGTTAAAGTTTTTTGTACAAGCTTAGATATTAAACTTCTTAGGCCCGTTTTCACGACTTAACGATAGCTAAATGTAGGAAGTTATCGAACAGATAATGAGCTTTTAATTATCACAAGTTCCCTTAAATCTAAAAGTGAAGGATAAGCTAAAGAGAGGAACGTTCTACCTTTAACTTTTGTCGTAAGGTTTAGATTTGAGATTGCCATATTATATTCACATATTTTTTATATATGGCAACTCCAATTATTGGTATATTTTGTAAATGTAAAAAAAGTACGTAGTTGCCAGTTTGTATTTTTATTTTGGCAAAAATAATCGGTATTTTCTTTAGTATTGCCACATTTTCAAAAATGTTAAGTTTATTTTATACAGAAGTTGTGAAAACGAAAAATAGTTGAAGGTAACTTTATTCCTCACTAGTGCTAAAGGTACCGTTTACTATTTCGAACTTTATAGGTAAGTCGTGAAAACGGGCCTTAGACAATGAACAATAAAATACTTCAATTTTTATAAAATTTTGCCCTTAAAGGCCTCAATTTGACCCGAGCTGCTACGATATTCAAAATGCGTTTTGTTTTCTGGATCTAGTTTTGTAGATTTCTAAAATTAGATTTCTTGATTTGCAAAATTCAAGAGCTAGATCAAAAATAATGAAAATCTTTGCTCACTTCAACAAACTTCAAAAAGCAGTTCACAAGTACCTTTAAGTATCTTCTTTGTAATATCTAGTTTTTTCTAAGAGATATAAACCTGAAGTTTGAAAACTTCGGGGGGTCGCAATATGTGTTTTCGCTAATGTTTTATGTGTATGTTTTTGTGATTTTTTTTATTTTAATTTGCCAAAATTTTTCTATTTTTTTAAGTTTTTTTTTATTTATTATAGATTAAAGGTAACTGGTAGGCTTTCGAACTACATTTAAGGTTTTATAAATATAGATGAATTCACGCAGTTAAAACGTTAAACTTAAGCTAAGATATCTCAAAAACCTGATGTGGTGGAGAAATTCTGAGTAAAGATTCGGATTTAACGCAGCTCAAAACCCTAGAAAACTATACTCTGGTCTATGGGTTAAAAATTTGTTGGCCTGTGTCCATAACACCTAATCAAACGAAATCTTGTGCAGACGTTTACATTCATGTAAAAGTAACTCATTTTGTTATATTCTCCACCACCACTAGTGGTGAATTGGGGTATACTTTGTTTGTCATTCCGTGTGAAGCTTTTTTAATATTCATCTTTTCCCCCATAAAGTATGTGGGGGATTTCATGTCAAGTGAGCTAATTTTGAAATCGATGTCTTCCGATTTGGATGAAATTTGCACCAAGGTTAGTTAGTCTTTAAAAAAGTTTTAAGTTTAAAAAAGAAACATTTTTTAATTTTTTAAAAAAACAAAAAAAAAATGTTTTCAAAAGATTGATTAAATAGCTATCTAAGCTACTTGGGACAAATTTTGCTAGCACCAATAGGTAATAAGTTACACGGATGAGAAGGAACACCTGTATGGCCAAAATGGCAAACTTTAATCTCATCTTTCTCAGAAACTTGTTGACCGATCTACTATCCAATAGGACTAAACTTGTTGCAAATTTCATCTAAATCGGGAGACATCGATTTCAAAATTGGGTCACTTAACATGAAATCCCCCATATATATTCTTGGTCTTTGAGTTATTCTTAATCGGCTTAGCCATGTCCGTCTGTCTGTCTGTCCGTCTGTTGAAAATACGCTCACTTTAGAAAGATCCAACAGAAAACACAACAAAACTGGTTTCAAACTCTTTCTAGTTCTCCTAAGCAGTTAAAGATTAAAATCCGGCATAATTCTTTCATTAGGAAAGTATTAGTGAACCCAATTGTGGAACAACCTCCTAAAAAAGATTATATTTTATGTAACAAAAACTAACATAAATTGGTGACAGAATATAACCATTCTCATTTAATTTTGCACAAATTCGTTTTATATGACGTGAAGATCGGTTCAGAATTAACTGTATGCCCCATATAAAACATTCTCTCGGAAAACACTCCTTAAGCCATAACGAATCATAATATTGCAGTAAAATTTGGTATGTTGGTCATTCCGTGTGAATGACTCTTTGAGTAATTCCAAGCCGATTTAGCCATGTCCGTTTGTCTATCCATCTGACCGTCTGTTGAAAACATGCGCATTTTCGAAAAACTCAAAAGCCATAATTTGCCATATTCCCTATTAAATGGCCACTCTAGAAAATTGTTTAAATACGCCTAAAACTGTAGCAGATATAGATGTTGTGGTAACATTTGCTCCAATTAGCTTCACAAGGGCAGTAATAATACAAAGCAATTTGGTAATAATCGGTCCATAATTTTCCTTAGGTCTCATATTAAGCAGCCTTCTGACAACCACTTCAAAACTGTTAAAAGTCATGATATTTTACTCAAATTAGTTCAAATTAACTTTTTTATGACTAGAAATAAAATTATAAAGCTTTCTGATTGTCGGTCAATAATTTAACAGATGTAGGTCTAAACCGCGATAAATTTCAATACTGACGTCCGTATTTATAAAGATTGATTAAAAGCTTTTAGACCCATACAGGGCCCACGCGTGAAATTTTCTAATTGTCGGTGAAGGGTATCGAAGATTCGGCACAGCCGAATATAGCACTCTTACTTGCTGTTTGCAAAATATAGCAGAATTATTTTTAATAAAAAAAAAATTGAAAAATTTATTGTGCGCTGCTTAAATACTCTATTTGCCCACTGTTTTATATTTTCGTACAACTGTAACTGACAGTGTATGTGGATTGTGGAACACCTTGACAAGGTGTGCTGCTCACAAAAACAAAGGTGTTATTGTTGTTTTATTAATTGCAACATTTATTATTAAAACAAAAAAAATAACGACAGTTTTGTAAAATATGTTAATTAAATTTTTTCTATTGTTGCAAAAAAATTCACAAGAAGAACTGCTGCAGTTTAAACAGTTGATATTAAATTAAAATTTTAAAAGTGAAATTGAAATACCTACACTAGGGAACAATAAAGATGAGGGTGGAATAGATTAGATGTAGCAATAAGATTTTTGTGTTTCACAACAAAGACCTTCAAGTTCCGATCTTGCTCTTGAAGTTAATGGCAGATTTCGTGGGCTACTTGTTGATACTAGTTACTACACTTCAAAGATGGACCTAACCGAGAAACATAATGCAAATATCTGAGTCTACATTTAAATAATGATTGATGGTGCTTTTAATGTTCAAGACTAAAAGCATTAGACGGTAAAGATTGTCATATCGTTCACCTGCTGCCACACTGTTATAACTCAAATATATTAGTTTTACATAAAACGACTCTAAAGTTTTAAATTAACAAAATAATGGAAAAAGGAAATTTTATTATTGTCTCAAGAGTTGAGTTTACAAAATCAACATAACAATTATTTACTTTGCATAAGTGATATTAAGACAAAATTTGCGATTTTTGACTTATGTTACAACAAATCAGCGATATATTCTCACTTAGTCATTGAACGAAAAAGTTTTTGTTTTTTTGCTTTGAAAATGTCGAATTTTGTCCCAAAAAAAAACATTATTTACGAGAAGAGTTGCTTTAATTTTTTTTATTTGAAAAATAGCGCAGCTGAAGCCTATCGACTGCTCGCCAAAGCTTATTATCAGTTTCGATGCAAAAGATTGGCTGACTTCCAAAACGTAATAATACAAAGTTCGTACACAATTTTACTACTGTATTTTAACAATGTACATGTACAAAGTACCGAAACAATGCAACTATGTGTTTTGTTTATTAAAACGTTTTGAAATGTAAGTGATGCAATGCATAATACTTTTAAAATAAATCTGTATTGCTTGCAAATTAAATGTTAAATGTCACAAAGCATCAACTTTAAAACCGATGCTCTGATTGCTTTTTTGATGCGTTACTAATACTTATCAGTGACGTTTTGGAAGGGTTTGCATTGTATATATATTGTACTGCGGCGTTATGAAACATTATATTTTGATCTAATACAAAGCAATTGACGTTTTGGAAGTCAGCCATTATTTTTACAATTCAAAAGCGGTGGTATTGACTCGAAGGGCAAAAACCATCCAGATCAGTTTGAAAATATAAACTGAAGACATCCCTTTTTTAAGGTTATTGTCAAACTCAAGAAGATTTTGCAAAATCATAATGGTGTCTAATGATCCAGCATTAATTTTTAAACTTTCTCATGCAGCCAGGATTCATTTAAAGTGAAAGGAAATTATGTACCACGAGAGCCGTTTAAAGACAATTTTCTATGCCGAAACACTGCTTGGAGGCCTTAAAAAATAATTTTTGCATCCAATTATTAGTAGCTGTAGAAAAAATGTACATGGATACCTGCACTAGGGCCTACTCCATTGTGGATCCCAGCCACTGGGGAACAAACATTGCGTTTACCAACCGCTCTTGAGTATAAGCGCAGCCAACACACCCAGGTAGCGATTCGAGTGCAGATTCTGGAAAGATTATATACTCGCCCCTTGTTCAGGAGTTAGAGCTGTTCAACCTTCACGGCTTCTATAAAATGTTAGCCATATCTGTTAAGTAGCAACAACACTTAGGGATAGTCCTTCCTGTTATATCTGTTAAGTAGCAACAACACTTAGGGAGAGTCCTTCATCAAGCCAAACTCACCACACCCTTTAGTGGGACTTACAGGATATCCATTCCCGCAACTTTGGGTAGTAAGCCACAGCCACCACGTGATCACCGAAAGTATCTTTTTAAAGGAATAGCAAAACTTTTGCAAAGGCAATCTTCTCGAAAAAAGCATACTAACAGAGGCTCCAACAAATAGTCAGTCCGTTGCCCTACCACGGGGGGCTACTGACTTCCGTGGTACCAGGTGGGATCTCTCGCCAGTATAGATCGGAATGATCTCCTGGGGCCTACTTTCTATTGCGATGCAAAAGAAAATTGTAGCAAATCAAGTGATTGGTACTCTTTAATGCGTTTGCTCATTTGTCTTTCGCATCTTTTTCTTTTCGCAAATCATCACTATTTATTTTATTTAAATTTTCCAATTTCAATTTGTTTTGCATTTAGCTATCGCATTGAAGTTGTGTTCACATCGCAATAGAGAGTAGCACCCATTGATCTGTAAATTGGATGAACTGTATTGGATTGGATGAAAGGTGAAATTAATAAATTATTAGTGGCAGTGAAAAAAGGTTACATTAAGTAAATTCAAATCGCAAGAAATGCCCGGCCAACCAGCCGAATAAGCGCCAAAGCCAAATATCCACGGCGCCTGAGTAATGCTCCGTATTTTGTAGGAAATCAGAGAGGTCTCATCTATTTTGAGGTCCTTGCATTGGGCTAGACAATCGCCCAATATAAAAGAAGCATTGCCCTTGATTGCTTTAAATCATGAAGCCGGAATTTTAAATATGACAACTCTCGACCACATGTTGCAAAATCAATTAGCCAGCTTTTTTAAAAATTGTGGTTGGTAGTTTTTGCCTTACCTGTCTGATAGTGCACCTCGCCCCGACCGATTACAAATTTTTTTTTCGATCGATGCCGTGAAAAAAGGTTTATTTCGCAACAGGATAACAGAATTTGACCTATTTCGCTCATGGCCTAAAAAAATGAGCAGTTGTTATCAGGAATTCATATTGTACCAATAAACGCTCAATATGTGCCAAAACTTTGGCATTTTTTCCTTAAATCCTAAAATCTTACGATATTTTTTTTTCTTAAATCTTTGCCATCAAAAGTTTACGACGGTGACAAGATTTTTAACAAGAGAAAATTTGCTCATCTTCTGTTTAAATCTAAGGACCCATCTGAATCCTTATAACACAGATCACTTTGTTTTTTCCTGATTAAAGACACAATTCTCGAGAAATGCCCAGAAAAATTGTATACGGGATAGGAAAAACTCCATAAAGTACGAAAATTATGAAATTCTCTTGATATTGTACATATTCTCCATACTTTTCATAGTTCTTATTCAAATTTCTCTGAGTGTATGAAATCCACAATCGTAACAATTTTTCCATCTTCGACTTGTATAGCGATCAGACTAAGTCACGATTTTCGAAATTAATTTGCTGATTTTTTCAATCTAGCCTTGGTCTATCTATAATAAAATGTCCAAACAAACTGAGCTCATATGTTAATAGAGTTGCCAGATTAAAAAAACCGTACGACAATTAACTGCCTGTTTATCAAAATAAAATAAAAATTTTCGCTTGGGAATTTATATTGAAACAACAATAAAGAAAACTCATATTTGTTTTTGTTTTTAATATAAATTTCTAAACGAAATTTTTTTATTTAAGTTTGAAAAACAGGCAGTTAGTCTTTGACGAAGCATTTAAATCTTTAGGAATATCCGTTTGGTAATTCTGTAAGCTACAATAAAAAAGCAATTGCAATCTGCAGTCAAAAGAAAATATTTTTTCTTTTTCCCAAAAAAGAATGTTTACTTTTTAAGGAATTTTAAGTTTTAAATTTATTGCTATCCAGTGTACTTAATTAAATGTAATTTATGATTTTAATTTGTTTAGAAAAAAATAAAACAAATTACATGGAAATTACGAAATAAATAATTAAATATTCAATTAAAAATAAACAGTTTTTATACCCTTCGCCGAAGGTAAAAGGGTTAATATAAGTTTTTCATTCTGATTGGGTCCTTACGGGGAGCGAAGTTGATTTCACGATGTCCGTTGAAATGGGTTTTCTGAAGACCCCAGATATGATGCGGACTAGTCAGTTATATATGAATGTCATATATAGTACGGAATCGTTTGCTATTGAAATTCAGACTGATTGGTCCGCAAGTGACTGAGATATGAGGAAAAAAACCATGACTGCCTCTAATTTTTCCCAAAAATCCCTTGTTGTTTTTAATTTTATTTTTATGTTATCTAAAAGACTACAGAAGGCTAGCTTCTTAAATTAGATACAATTCACAAGATCGGACAAAATGTGGGTGGGATTGGACAATTGGGCGTGGAACTTTCCATACATATACATCAGAGATTTTTGTAAATCTGGATAACAGCAAGAGCTAAAATTTCCAAATTATGAACATGCATCTTGGTTATCACTACACAACATCCGACAAAATGTGAAGGGGTTTGGACAAGTAGGCGTGGCATAAAGTTGATTTATTTATATCTAACGAACGGTATTTATATAAATTTCTGTTACTATCGCACCATTATGAAGGGTATTTTAGATTCGGCATAATTATTTATATTTCCACATTTCAATTCTACTAACTCGATCATTTAAACAAAAAATACATTTTCAGTCATTAACATGTTGCCTCAGACAGTCAGTCAGTCACTCACTCACTCACTCCTCACACTGTACATTTCTAAGAATTACATGCTTTATACAAAATATATTACAATATTAATCAAATAAATATGCCGGAAAATTATTAAAGAATAAATAAATTTATTAGCTTATGGTTGAGTTTTAATGTTGCTGATTCAATTCAATGAGATATTTAGATGCATGTTCAATATTCTACCTAGAAACAGCCTCAGATAATAATGTATTCGATATACTACAGAGATACTGAGATTGATTGATGGCGGACGAATAGCTGACTGACAGACTGATTGAGCGTGCATGGGAGATTACGTTACCACCTTTTGGTATTTAAATAAAATTGACATTAAATACATTGAACAGTTTAAATTATTATGTGTTACGATTTATGATGTATTTATTTAATTTTAACGTTTATTTATTTAGTTTTAATCATATTCTCTGTAGGACTGTTCCTCTCTTCGCTTTCAGTTTCATTAATTATAAATTTTAATAAAAAAAATAATTAATATGATTATATATGCTGTAATTAATAATCTTGTTTAAATTTCAGTTAACAACGACAATAATAACAATAACAAAACTAACTATTAATAATAATTTTTTTTAAAGTTAACAGAAACGTATGAGTGATGTGCAATTAAATACAATAGCAAATTATTAATTATCAATCATACGTCATCATATAAAGAAGAGGAAGAATTTATGTAAAAGTTAATTTCATTATTATTAATATGTTATTGTAAACAATTATTAAAACCGTTTAAATAACGGAAACGCTAAAACTATTCACTTTCAAGATACAATTTTTACAGCAAATTTCACCAAGTTCAGTTAAAACTAACTATAACTTTAACTTCCAGTTAACAATATGTTTTTGACATTTATAACTGATAGTTAATTATAACTGAACTTGGTGAACGAAAGATTTTCTGTCGAATAAACAAAAATACGGAAAATTTCATTCTCTTAATTAAAGTACAAAAAGTCTTCTATAGACCAAATTTCAAATTTAAATAATCGAGAAGGGTTCCATAAAGAAAATTTGTTTGAAAAAAGTTGATCTTTGGAGAAAATATGTTTTTGCCTTAAAGAAAATTTCGATTATTTAAATCGATATTTTTCCCACAAAAAAAGCTTTAAATCAATCGAATCGAAAAGCCTACTATTAATCATATTAAAATTTTCAATGAAACTTATAGAAATTTTCTCTGCTTCGATTGCTTGCATCGAAATTTTATTTTCTTTAAGAGCATTTTATCTAAGGAGTCTTTCAATAGAGACTACTGAAGTTAAAAGCAGCCTTATCGTTGAAGCTACATCCATCTAACTTGCTGTAATTTTCCGGTCTATTTTGCCAAATCTCTATTAGTCCGAGTTTAGACGAGCGAACATTTGGAAGGAAAACATCTGGAATTTTCTTTTGTTTTTTCATTTGCGGTCACATAGACGAACATGTTGCCGGAAACATTCTGTTAATATTGTTGTTTTTTTCTCAAAAAGCAAGGTAAATGTCAACAAAGAAAATGAGAACAAAGCGTGTCGCCGAGTACCGAACACAAAAACCATTCTCTCTTCCCCACCCGCAATTTGCTAACAAACAAAAGGTTTCCCTTCCAGATGTTTCTCTGTCTAAATGGGCACTTATGGCGATTTCTTTTCTGAGAAAAATGTTGCATTAATGTTACATGTTCTACATTTTGTGTTCGTTTGTACAAAAAATACAACTGTGGGAAAAATTTTCAAGTTCTTTTGTGAAAATGTTGATGAAAAACATGCAAAACATGTTACATGTTTTACCCTTACTTTTACTTAAGGGTTCATACTGCCCTGTTTTACAACTTTGGTACTTACTACTTTGTTTGTACAACCAATATTTTATTTTGTTTGTCATAATATTTTAAAAGTTTTGTCAAAAGAATTCTACATCTAAATATTCTTCGACGGCATACTCCATTTTGAATTAAATCGTTTTTTTATTTTGGTGGAAAATTCTATGTATTTATTATCGTTTAAATTTGTTCAAGCAATAAGTGATGTCAATGTCTGTTTCCAAACCGTAAAGTAAGTGTGCAGCAAATAGTCGAATAGTTCTAAAAATCGCTAATGAACTACATTAATAATAAAAGTGTAATAGTTGTAAATAAAGGCAGCTAATTCTGTTCGATTGAAGTTGTACAACATGTAACACTTCGAGTGATTATAGGTAACATGAAAAAGTGTTACATGCATATACTGTAGCATTTTTTTCTCAGAATAGAAATCGCCATTAGATACAGTGTCCAATAACATGCAATTGATACAAATTTTATTTATTTATAAAATATGAATTTTTATATTGCACTGGTTCCTCTAAATTTTAAATTTTCAGTGGAGGAAAAAACTTTTTTTTAATATATATACAATGAAAGTTAAAAACACAATAAACGCACAATAAACTTACCTATAACAACTAAAAAGAAGCAACACAAAATAGAACATCGTCAAACTAAACCATTGTGACATAAACACTATCACAAATTAAAATATTTCTCTTTAGTTGAAACGAACCTAATATGAATTCAGCTTACATTTGGGGACAACTCAAGATATATTTTTTTTTTTAGCTGACTCTGGAGAAGCTACTTTTACATCAAGAAGAGGAATACAACTGTATTTTGTTGGCGAAAGAGTGAAGAAAATGTTAAAAGATTTTTACAGGAAGTGGATCATCCCTGTACGTCGATTTCTTGCACAAAGTGAAAATTGAAAATTTTTGAGTTGACTCTCTGAACCAATGCGAAATAAAAAAATACGAACTAACAATAATCCATCAAATCTTATTCTAGTTCTTAAGTTAACGTAATTTTTTTTTTTTTTTTTTTTTTAATTTCCTTAGATATTCCCGCGAAGCTCTATGCTTGTCTGCAGGAAAGAAACCAGAGTCTCTGGCGGGAATCGAACCCGCAACCTCGGCGCTGATAGACTAGCTCGCTACCAGCTAGCCTACCGAGGGTGATGCTGGACGAAAATTTACCTAATCATGAATCCTATTTACAAAGGTGTATAGTAGGGTGTTCAAACGATTAACCGTTGTTCGATTAATCGATTAATTTTGGACGATTAACTGTTCGGATATTTTAAAATTGCTTTTTTTCGATTAACGAATAATTTATGTCGATTAATCGATTAATCGAAAATTTGTTTTTTCACAGTCTTAGTTTTATCTTTAATGTTAAAAAACAAGCCGGTACGTTCAAAATACCCTTTTATTGTTTCTTAGAACATTTCCTTCGAGTAACATTTTTTTAAAATATAGTATAGTGGAAAGAATGAAACCAAAGGGTTTGGGAATAATTTATTTTTAAGAAGGTTTAGAACGGACTTTTACCACAATCAAAATAACCTCCCGCCAGACCTTAACAAGACTATTAAAATTGTTAAAAAATTAATAAGAGATTCAAGTGGTATAATGAAAGACTACCAACTTACAGAAACGACGAGAAAATGAGCAAAGAAATTATATATGCTTTATAACGCTTTACTTTTAATCTCTACAAGGTCAACAATAAGTGAAAGAATCTTTTCTAAATCAAGTTTCATTTTGTTTGAAATCGTTTGAAACATGCATGTACTTTTAAACTCTTTTTTAAAGATTATTTTAGAAGTAAAGCTTACATTTTTATGCTATTTTTTTTAAAAAAGTTTTTCTCTTTTTCCACATGAAGTACCTTTTGTTAAGTAGTTGTAACTTTTTTAATAAAATTTTTATGTAAAAAGTATAATTTTGGGTCTTATTTTTAAACCTCTAAGCTAGACAAAAAAAGATATGATTCGATTAACCGAATGATATTAAATTGTTCGATTATTATTCGATTAAATTTTTACCTCGAATAATTATTTGCGCGATTAATCGATTAATACAAACATCGATCAATTGAATACTGAAAAGTGTATAGCGCTCTTCTGATTAAATAAGTCCTGACGTAAAAAAGAAAAAATTTAGACTGACCCTAATTTTTTTTTTTAAATCAAAATTTTCTCCATAACGAAATTAATTGAAATTATTTTTAAAGCTTTGGAAAACCTTTTTTGATTATTTAAAACCAAATAGAGTTTTCAGTGCATTGAATAGAAATTTCTTGACATTTATCGATTTTACGGAAATATTTTTAAATTTTTTAAAATTTTCTCCACACTATTATTCAAAACAAAATTTTCTCTAACTTATTAAATTTTTTAACAAACATTTTTGATACGACTAACATAGAAAAAACTTTCTCTAAAAATATAAAAATTTTATTCGATTTTTTGAAAAAGTTGCCAGAAAATTTTCGTAATCGAGAAATTTTTAATCGAATTTATTTGCATTCGAACTTTGAAGTTAAGATTTTCTATATAAAAAATTCACTTTAATAACTTGAATTTTCCAGTAATAATAGGTTTTGAATAATTTATTCGATTATTCGAATAAAAAAAATTTGATTCGATTATTAAAATTTGAGTAATAAAAGCTTTAATTCGAATATATATGATTTAACAATTAAAAACTTTTAATCGATAAAAAATATTTATTCGATTATTTTGATAAAAACTTTTATTTGTTAAATAGAATAAAAAGTTTCTTTACTCTTTAAATGTTCAATACTCACTTACCATTTTCTATATTTTTAAATAAGGAGTTTCTTCGAAAATTGTTTTCGAAAATTCTTCTTTAAGAATAAAAATAAATCTTGTAATTAATTTTTCAAATTTTGTCGTGGGCATAGTTTTAAAGTTTTCAAATTTATTAAGTAATTTATACAAATGTAATATGGTAATATTTATATTTCGCAAATATATTTATTAAAATGTCACAATGCTTGCAAAATAAACACATGTACATCTTTATAAACATAAAACTATTACAATATTTTAAGCAAATACAACTATTAAAAAAAAAACAGCAATAACTTTAGAGGCAGATGTACAGCCAAAAACTTAACGCCACTATGGCAGCCAAAACTAACAAAAAAAAACTGCAAAAATTCAGCAGCTAATCTAACGCAACCCGCAGTTTTTATTGTTTTGTTGGTTTTATTACCAACGTTGTACATTTGGCACAGAAAAAGAGGCAAAGAAGCAGAAAAGAAAAACAACAAAGACAAATGTTAAACAAAAGTTATGCGTACAAAATGCAATAAGCCATCAACAATAATACCAAATTGCAATGACAACAACAGCAACAACTGGGGCCAATGATGCTCATGGCAACTGCAGTGTGCTTGCACACACATGCACACACACACACTCATTGAGATTTAGCTACCAAAAAAATTAGCAGCAACAACTACAGAAATATCCGTTATACAAACAACATTGGATGGAGTACTAAATACCGAAAGCGCCAAGTTTGCATATTGTACATGTATGGGGACACTCACACATACCAAAAAAAATACAGACATTATTAATGCAACCATGATATGGATAGTGATGCCAGATGTTGAGTTTCTCAAAATTTTGATATGTGTTAGCGAAATGGGTTATTTGTTTTTTTTTTTTGGTCGCAGAAAAATTAAAAGGATTTTTTGTAAAAAAGTGCCACTACAGGAAAAAATGTACTATTAGCCCCTTTTGGTACAAAACTAAAAATGTTGATAAAAATATTGTTTGTTGGAAATATTCATTTAAAAAAGTAACATCTAAAGTTTTTTCAACCTTTCAGGGCCATAAGATAAAAGAAGGTAAATAAATGAATTTAACAATTTAAAAAAACTTTAAGTAACAAGAAGACTTCCAATTAGTTTTAAAGACACTATTAAAAACAAATATTCAACAACGTGGAGCAACCAGAGTTAAAAAATATCTTAAAGTGTCAAAATCTAAACCTCGAAGCAAGATTTTTTAACCCTAGAGTACTAATGATCGACGTTTCGACGAGCATCGCTTCCTTTTGATTAATTTACTTTTAAATGGGTGTGTCTAACACTCTCAAATTTTGTATGCTGTTAGTAGATGATTTACTTTTGCTGTGTGTAATTGTGTTTTTTGAATTGCGTTGCTGGAACATTGCTTTTATTGGTTTTGTACTCGTCGAATCGTCGATGGTTAGTATTAACGTGACTTTTATTTTTCAACTTTGTGAGCAAATATTGCAAATGTTGTTACTTCAAACAATAGTGGCACCAATGTCCAGCTTAGGAGAAAATAAAAACGAACACAAATGAAGTATGTGTAGATCATGCCCATACGAAAAAATGACGAATGTCAAAATCAAAAAGTGATATATGCGAAAAACCCATATGCGGAGAGCACAAAGTTTAACTTTGTGACTCTGGCTCAAAGTGTTATTTAAAAAAAAAATTTTTTTATTTTTTTTAAAGACAAAAATGTCTTTTTTAAGTTTTGATTCTTTTTTAATTTTTTCAGTTTTCCTAACAATATTTTATAGGTAATTTTTTATGATTCCAAAAATATGTGCAACATAAAATAAAAAAGTTCTAAAATTAAATATTTCGTTTATCTATATGAATTAAAATAAAATTATTTTCTTATATAAACTTATTAGGTGCCATAATGAATAATAACATTTATTGAAAAAGTATATTTGCTTTTAAGCCAAAGTTATAGGCAGTTAAAAAATACATCGTCGAATCGACGATCATTAGTTACAACGTACGTAAAATATGGTTCGTACTCTAGGGTTAAATATGAATAGCTTAAACCCGTTTTTAATACATTTTAATGTTAAAATTATCGTTATTAATTTATGAAGGGGCCGACAACATCAAAATTCAATTTGCTAAAAAGTACTTTTACCAACAATTTTCTTCTAATAGTATTGCAAAGTCAACATTTTAACAGTTTAATCGACAAAATAAAGGACTCAATTGTTTAATGTTCCAAAAATAATGCTCAAATAAATATTTCAGTTTTTTTAATACGGGAATAATTAATTCACTGAATTTGGCACAATTTTAACCAGTTTGTCTTATTTCAAAAATTCTGTTAATATTTTGCGATTTTTTTCCACATAAAAAATTTTTTTTAGGTCTTACCGATGTTTCCTCCCTCGGAGCTCTATTTCCGATTTTTTTTTGAATTTCTCTGATTTTAAAAGTTGTATGTAATTTAGGCGAATTTTCTTTCCAAATTTGCAAATTTTTTTGATCTTTTTAATTTCAGCAATTTTTTAAGTTCCGATAACCCTTTTTTATTCCATGTTAATTTTTTTTAATATTTAATAAATATATATACACATATTTATATAAGATATATGTATATATACATATAATTCTAAGTCGATTTATCCATGTCCGCCTGTCTGTCTGAAAAAGAAATTAGTCTACCGAATTTTGTGATGAAAGATCCATAATTTACGATTGGCCTAATAATATTTCTAAAACAAATCATGACATTTTATTTAAATTATTCAACGAAATTAAATACTGTAAAGTGTGGTTTTATTTAGATTGTCCTTTAATTTATAGATCCCTTATAAAACCCACTTCTGAAAAATTCGAACTCTCGCTGGAGGGTATTAAAGATTTGTCACAACCGAAAATAACGTTCTTACTTGTTTTCAATTCAAGGTGTTTTTTTTAGAATTCTTATAAATAGAAAGACTTATTAAAAATTTAACCACTTTCAAAATTTCTGGTTAATTTTTTTTTATATTTTGGTGATTTTTTTTTATTGGACAATAAGTATTTTTTCAAATTTAAATTAGAGTCCCCTATTTTTATTTTTCGGTAAAAGTTGAGATTTTAGCTATAATTTCCAAATTGAACCATTTATTTATGGATAATTTTTTTCTCAGCAAACATTTTAGCGATTTCGATATGTAAGCGCTTTTTAAGATTTCTCACAATTTTTCAACTTGAAATTTTTTTATTATATTCTGAGATTTATGAGATTTTTTTCAAGAATTTTAAATTTTAGTAGCGTTTTCTGATATTTATGAAAAAGATATTTTCATTTAACTTCTATCAATTTTTTTTGGAAAGATTTTTTGTAGATTTTTAAGATTTTGGAAATTATATAAGACTTAAGGGATTTTTCCAAATATAATAATATTTCAAATATAATAAATAAAATAACAGTTTGTACACTAGCTGCTAGCTAGAATGCCGATTAAGCTTAGCAGCCTGTTAGCACAGAGCTTATTCATAACAAACTTTTCTCCATCTGCCAACTTTTAATAAATCAACTCTGAATTTTAATGATGCCGCATTAAATTGCTTAAAAATGTAACACGTTTTGCAATAATCATCACTGGTTAGACATGAAACGGCTGTTTTTTACAAGTTGGCAAACATTTGGCAGCTCGTTAACAAGAGATTTGCAAGTCGTTTGTCAGAGTTTGATGGTGTATTATGAATAAACTTTGTGCTAACTTTATGTCAAATTTTCATTATGAATACGGCTGACTGTAAACAATTTTCAAGTTTTTGGTACTTTTATTTTTTATATTGGCGATTTTTGAGATTTTTCCGAATTAAAAATTTTAATTCAGTTTTTTTTTTATATTAAAAATATTTTTTTAATACATATTAAGATTTAAGTGATTTGTTTTTCATATTTAAGCAATTTTCAAGTTTTTTATATTGGCGATTTTTATGAAATTTTTACGATTTTTTTTATATTAGTTTTTAGTAATTTTAAAAATCTTGGACTTTTTAAGAATTTTACCAATTTTATTTTGATTTGAGTTTCGGAATTCGATTTCTAATTTAACACTGTTTTTTTTTACAACACTAAGACTTGTGACAGATATAGGCGTTTTTGCAATTCATCTTTTTACCTTTTGAAAATTTTTAAATTTTCGTTATT
Source organism: Pollenia griseotomentosa (assembly GCA_963931875.1). NCBI lineage: Eukaryota > Metazoa > Arthropoda > Insecta > Diptera > Polleniidae > Pollenia > Pollenia griseotomentosa. The sequence goes on from OZ007561.1 coordinate 62,484,191, forward strand.
TTCCCGAAATCTTAAATCCTTTAATATTAGTGACTTTCCGATTTTTTTAATTTTTAATACAAATTTTCTTTACAAAAGTACAAAAAAACAGAAATAAGGAAAAACATGTAAAATCAATTTAAATGGATAATCATTCAAAAAAGCAAATTTCGATCTACGAAAGGTTAAAATACAATTTGGTTTAAGGATTGATGTTTGACTATTGACGTCAGCAGTCGTCGATGGCTGCGAGTAGTGCTGGGAAACTATCGATAGTACTATCGATACTATCGATAGTCTTAAACTATCGAAAATATCGATGGGAAAAATATCAATATCGATATTATTATTATTAAAAAAAAAGCTATGAAGACATGTTTTGCCGCAAGTTTTTACTTGTTATTATTAATTCGCGCAGAATTACAGCAATGAATACAAACAACAAAAATGGCAGGTGGTATGGATTGCTTAGCTGTGCTTTTTTACTACTAACTTAAGTCCTTTATGCCGAAATTTTTATATGTTTACATAGGGACTGAAATGTCAGATAGTTTTATGATGTTGTAAAAAAAATTTAAAAAAAAATGCAATTGCAATTGCGAGCATAGCATAAAACAATGAACGACCATTAGAGGAAAAGTCCGCTAGATTGATTACCTTTTAGGTTGAGAATCAAATCAAATTAGAACATTATTTAAAGTTGCAATAAAATACCTTATAGTCCCTGTTACTTTGGTTCTTTCAGAAAGGTGCTTATCAGCATCACAATTTTTTAAAACTGTCATCTAAAATAACGTGCGTACATACATACGTTCAATAAAGTGATAAAAACAACGAACTGTAGCCTGATAAAAAGCTAGTTAAAGTTTTCCTACTTAAGTACAAACATTCAGTCGATAGTAATATCGATATCTCGATAGTGAAATCTGAACTATCGATAAATATCGATAGTAGAAAATATCGATAGTATCCCAGCACTAGCTGCGAGTGTAAAACGGCAAATCCATCTGAGGAGATCGGGTGGTTGCGATCGAAACATGTCATGGTAACCTGCCGGCCGCGGTTCGAGCCCCTGCCACGGTCAAGAATGAAAGATTATCAATAACAATTTTAATTAATTTACATGTTGTAAAATTCCTTTCTTCATAAAAATAATTTAATGAAAATTAAATTTAATGAACTTAAGCCTAATTAAAAATATTAAAAATTTGGATTAAAAACCATAAATAGTTCAACGAAATAACCACAATACTAATTTTTTTATTTTAATTCTTTATTCAATTTGAAAAGAATTTTCGTGAATTTTTAAACTAGATTTTAGTGATTCTTTCTATAAATTTTTAAGTTTCAGGTCATTTTTTTTTTCTAAGCGTTTTTTTTTTTTTTTTTTTTTTTGGTAAGTTTTTGAACTTTTTTTTCATCTAAACAAAATCAAGCGTTTTGTTTTTTTTTATCTTAGCGATTTTTAAATATTTTGAAATTTTATATATATTTTGTAATTTTCTTTAAAAAATTTTTCTAATTTTTCATGTCAGTTTAAATCTCATTTAATTTTTCAGATGGGGACTATCAGATTATAGAGTTTTTTACAATAAAAAGAGTAGATTTCCGGTTTTTTTTTATAATTACGAAAAGTTTCTAAGATTTTTTTACAGAATAAGAGAATATGTGTCAAATATTAAGTAAATGAACAGGTTTACGGAATTTTCTTTTAAAATTTTACACATTTTTTATTGATTTTTTATTGGCTTATTTTGTAATATAAAAATTTTTTAAGAATTTTTATTGTTAATATGCAACTTTACTCGATTTTTACTGCCTTTTTTTGTAATTAAAATTTCGTGAGAGAATTTATTTTGAAAACAAAAACAAATTTGAAATTTTTAATTGCTGTTTCAATGTAAATTCCCAAACTAAAATTTTTATTTTTATAACAAATACAGGTTGTAACTTAATTTGAAAATTTAATAATTTTTTTTTTTTTTTAATAAATTAAGTAGTCCATATGACGGGTCCAAGCGAAGTGAGTATGTCATTATTAGCTGTCAATTTTACAATAACTCAAAATGTTTATGTCTAAATAAAAAACAGCATAATGCGGCATATATACGGAAAATCTTAACAAGATCGTAAACTAGTTTTATCTAAAGGGCGCCTATTTTTAAACCCGATATGTCTTACGAAAACTTTAGGCGGTCAAACGAACTAGCATGCTGTGCTCACTTTATGAAACTTATTATCCGTATGCTCTGGAAATTCATCTTTAAAGGCTAGTTTTTACTATCTCACAAGTCTTACGTATTCCATAATACATTGAGAAATAGAAATCTAATGAGTTTTGTTGCGACTGTCAAAAAATATAATTAACCAAGACAGTTTGTGTTCACAGCATCACACAAAGTTTATTCACTCACACATAAAATAAAATGCAACCCTGATCCAATGAAAAGTATTATTGTTTAGAAATTATTCAAAAAACGATGAAGTCGAATGGGATGTCAAACTTTTTTCATAATACTTTTCATTTTCGTGACACATTGCATTCACACTATCACACTTTGTTATATTACTTGAGTTTTTGACATGTATTAATCCAAAGTATAAAAGTGTTAACTAGCCTTAATAGATTTGCGTTTGAGCAATGCTACCTCCATCGGGGAATATGCTGCACCTCTCAGGGGGCGTAGTTAAAGCAGCTTGAGGTGTTCGACCTATTGATGTTACATCCTCTGGGTTAAATAAGAGGTGTATGCAACCTGGGATCTTTGTGGTCTAAAAGATTTCAAACGAGTTCGAAGTAACACTATTATTCTTACTTTTATGGTGCCACAGGAAAGTCTCTTGCCCTAGGTGAGTAGCAAGCCGGACTGCCTATTGGTAGGGTCTCCATTGCTATTTTTTGGGTTTTATTGGAATAAGTTAATATATGTATTTTCTGAACCAACCACAGTAATTTCAAATTTTGATTCATTACAAACAACAAAATCAACGGACTATCCTCGCCAACGATATGTAGGGTATAACAACAGCATTTTTTTTTTCTTTAAATGCGTGTATGTCAAATGTACACTAAACGCATACTTCAACACAAAACCAAAGAAATATTTAAAACAGCAAAATGAGAAAAACCCAACTAAAAAGAAATAACATGGCGGCTTTTTGTCGCCAATGCATTTTGACTGAAAATAATACGAAATATGCAAAACAAGTGCCAAAAAACAAATGCAACAACAACTGCAACATCAACAAAACTATTACACTTACATACAACAACTGCAACAACTACAGAACTTAAGTGACAAAGTCCAAACCAAAAAAAAGAGATGCAGAAACAAAAACTAAAAAAAAAACAGAAATTGAAATGTTGTTGCAACTGCTGAAATTCTACTCAAATTCTTTGATATAAAACGAAAGTTTGTTGTTTTTTTTTTTTTTTGTCTTCTTTTGCAACAAAAAAAAAACCAGCAACATAACAATTGAACTTTTAAACAGCCATACAAAGTCCAACCAAATCGAAAAACTTTAATGAAAGAAATATAATAGAGAAACAATCAACCGAAAAAATGAATGAATTTTATTTTTGATTCAAAAAATCTATGTAGAACAGTGAAAAAATCCTTGCATATATTTTGACAAGGCGCCGCATTTGCAAAAGTTTGTTATTTTCTTTTTCGTTTAAACTTTTGTCAATTTAAATTTTTCTGATTTGTTATTTAAATTGTTTTTAGACTAAATAATGTTTATATTTAACTAAATACTTTCGATGGACGTTAGTTTGAATATTATTAAAACAATAGACCACAATATATTGAACTAAAAGCCAGATCGATAGAACAGAATAAATCTGTAAATATGTATAATCAACTATATTTAAGATTAAAGGGTCCAATTAGACGTGACTTGAACATAATGCCATAGCCCTAACGATGACCATAGAAACCAATATCCATTCCATTCCATAACTTGTGTAGTCTAGATAATAAAAAAAAAATACAAAGAATAATAATATTTTGTTCCTGGCACATTTTTTATTGTTTAATTATTTTGCTTTTAACATTTTTAAAAAATATTCAATTGTTTTTAAAGCTATATATTATATGGTATAGCTGACGATAGTATTTTCGACGCCGTCGTTGAGAAATTTTGAATTGTAGTAAATTTTGGTCGCCGTCAACGATATGTGTTACTGGCGATCTCAACGTCTGAAATGTCACACTGGCTTCGAGTGCAATGTTATGACAATTATAACGTAACGACGTAATCTGTTTTGATAGTTTTCGACATTAGTTACAGACACACTTTTTCTCACTTTTCGAAAAACGATGGAATATTTTGTTTCACATCTTTTCGATAACACGGGTTATGTTATACTCTAAGGCTTCAATCGTGTTTGGATTGTCCACATAGACCAACGACTTCACATAACCTCACAAGAAATAGTCAAGAGGCGTCAAGTCACATGATCTCACAGGGCCATTTCGAGAGATAAACTGCTCACCAAATTCATCCTTTAATATGTCCATTGTTTCACGAGCTGTGTGGCATGTGGCACCGTCTTATTGAATCCACATATCAACCAAGTCCAACTCAGCCAATTGGGGCAAAAATAAGTCGCGTATCATGGCACGTGGTTGAATAACACATGCCCAATACCTAATAACGGCGACGAACTGACATTTCTGACAAAATCCTAATTAATGCTGGTCGCTACGGCTGCAATATTCTCTTCGGTACGCACTCTACGAACGCGAGTCGGTGGTGAAAGTAAATTTGGTGCGAAATTTGGTGATAATAGCACGAATAGTTGATTCACTAGGTTGATTATGACGACCATTCAAAGTTCGTAACAAACGATGGAAATTTCTCACAGAGCACGAATTTTGATAATAAATTTCAACGATTTGCAGTCGTTGCTCGTTTGTGAGTTTTTCCATGATGGAATGGATGGAATTATTTAGAAACAGTTATATATGTTTTTGGCGATCTGTGTAAAACATAGAAATCTGGACCAATCTAACGATAACCGTCCGTCCATCCGTCTGGCTGGTGGCCTGCCCATGTTAATTTTGTGCTCAAAGTACAAGTTGCAATCTTGTAGATAAGTTGATAGAATTTGGTAAATACATTCTAATTGTACTATCTTATTATGTTGATATTTAGATTAAATTCGCCCCATAAATATTTTACTGCAAATTAAATTCTATAAATAGCTTTAACTTCATATTAATTGTATACATTCCCAGCAAAAACTTACATTGCAAAGTAATGAGTTAAAAAGCTAATATAACGACTCTTCACTACTTATACATTGGCATTTTAACTCATTATTTTAACACGGTGATGTCATTGGAGGCAAGTACTTACCACCCTCGCTTACAAATAGGGAGTTAAATAAGTCATTACCACATTCGCTTACAAATAGGGACTTAAATAACTTATTACTCCGATGTCACCAAATTACAACTAACATGTAGTGTTATTCATTGGATGAATACTTTCAATAAAGTAAAAAAAAGTTTTTTTTTATTATTTTTTTTAATTATTTTTTTTCTATTTTTTCTTATTTTATTTTTTTTTTCTATTTTTTCTTATTTTTTTTACTTATTTTATTTTTTATTTTTTTTTTCTGTCTCTGGCAGGATTCGATCGCGCAACCTCGGTGCGCTTGTCTACTGGGGCAGTGTAGTTTTTGTATAAAAAAACCATGTTTTTTACTCAATTCAGAGCGCTAATCAACTCATACACAAGTACTTAGGTATCAGATTATATGTCAGCCATTACTAAACTACTTCTATGTAATGCAGATGGTATGAAGTAGTCATTGAAAAGTTAGTTGTTCAGTAATGGCAAGTCATTACCAAGTTTTTGCTGGGTTAATAAACAATTTAGCGACCGTCCCTAAAATCCCTTTATGACAAAAAATATCATAAAGGTGTTGATAACTAGATAATATTCGGCACATATAACTCTTATATGAATTTTAACCTCTTAACATAACTTGGTTTTTGTGAGCACATTACTGCCCATCGTTTCCAAATAGGGTAAAATCTCGAAAACTCGTCTGTCAATACTATGGTGTATAGGCTTTGGTGATTATAATTTTAGAATTGTTTTTATAAAATGGAACTGTTATTAAATTGTTGAATATTTTGTTTTAAAATTAAAAATGTTTGAATTTTTTGGGGCATATTTTTAGCAATTTTCAAGTTTTTACTGCATATTTAATGCGCTAAAACGCGTTTTTTAGAGCATATTTCTGGTTTCCCTGGTTATAAAAAATGGAATCAATGAGGCAAAAAGTGACATAAATCCAATGGCGAACGTCATCATAAAATTTTGTTATATTTTATAAGTCATCTATGCTATGACTACTGTGACATCTATTTGAAGCCACTTTTTTTGTATTATTACCATAATTTTCATGTTTAAAAAGTAAAATAAGAATGCAAAAATCCCATATTCTATTTGTTTAAATTATTAAGTTAAATACATCAAATTTTCAAAGTAGAGTGATAACGAAAACCACATCGTGCATGCTGCTGGTGTCTTAAAATTAAGAGAGAGTTCTTCTGTAAAATTGCAATGAGCGGAATACAACAACAGTGAAACAAACATGTGTAACTGGTAGTAAGTACTTAATAATATTATGTCACTTTGACTTAAGTCAATCATTAAATTGACCCTAATAGGTATTTTCTCCGATGTTCCTGAGTCATCGCACTGATAACATATTTTATTAAACTGACTCCGATTCGTCATTTCTATGTGCCATGTATCATCCGATTGATGACATTATTTCAAGTTTGACCCTGATGACAATTTGGCCAAGTGATGTCATGGATCAAAAGCGAAGACACTTGTCAAAGTACTGATGTCCAAATACATCAGCGTTATGACGCCTTTTTTATCAGTTTCAATGTTCGAGAAAGTATATTCGACTATAGTTCAGACCAAATTTCAGCCAATAGATTATGGTAAGGAATTAATTTTGTATTATTTTATGCCTTACTTTAGCCTTAAATACAGACATATCGTTAGCAAAATTTCTAAAGGACCTAACTAGCCACAAATTAAAAATACACTTTTTCATTGATTCTGATGTTTTGCATCAACACAAATGTCTACAAAAAAAATTTGGAATCTTTCAACCAAACTTAGCAATTTAATCAATAAAAAACAAACGGCCCTTTCTACAAAAGATAAGCGCTTAAAGACCTAACTTACATTTTGCATAATATGCAGTATTATAAGGCGACCAGATTTTGCAAATAAAAATAGAGGACAAAAAGAAAAAAAGTAAAAAATGTATTTGACTTCAAGATTTTTTACATATTTAAGGGCCTTTTTCGTTTTAGTTAACGATATATATATATTGAAACTAATTCAGTACTGTTACGCTTTTACTTTTAATCCAATTTCCGTACCCTGATTCTTTTCACCTTTACAATAACATACTCTCATTCTCATTTAATACACCTGTGTGCATAAACAATTGTCATTCTGTTTTTAATTGCAAATTTTCGGCTAATGAATTAAAATTTAATTAAATTTTCGAGTATTTTGCATGCATTTCCCAAGTGATTGATGATCTACAATTACAAGAAATTAAATTTAATGCTAAATTAATCGATGATCTTAATCAGTTAAAATTTCAAACTTTTACTAATTGTTTCGCTGAAGATTTGTTGTTTTCTTTACATTTTTATATTTTACCTTCAAATTTCTTACAAGAATTTCTTTAACATAGAGAAAAATGTGTATTGTGGCTGCAACATGCTTGCAACCCTTTGGCAGCAACATGAATAGGAAAATAAAATTTTTGAAATTTTTTACATTTTATTATGTTTCGATCATGCAGATAGTTTTGAAAAGCATTTAACACAATTTATTACTTGTGCTTAGCGGAAACCTTTTTTTTTTTTTTTTTTTTTTTTTTTTTTTTTTAAATAGGCGTCAAAGTTTTTCAAGGAAAAATAGATGTGATATGACGCAAGTCAAATTAAAATTGCTAAATTGTTTCACGCAAAAAGTGAGGCACCTAATAAATAGTTAATTAATACTCGTATATTAAACTTCTGGCGAATTTGGAAAATTCGAATTTTATATAAAAAGCCATAAAATGAAATTTAAATTTAAATTAAAAGTGATGAATATTGACTTATCCAAAAATAAGCTAATTTCGAAAATTCTGAATTTTTATTCAACAATTTACTTTATAAAAACAACGTAAATATTTTTTTTATATGTATTATGAAACATTGTTGAAATTGTTGTAAGCCAAAAAAAAAAAAAAAAACTGTATCCGTAGTTATAAAAAATTGTGAAGATTGATATAAATATTTAAAAAAAATTAAAATTATTTAACTCAAAAAGTAATTTCAATTTTATTATTTAACTCAATTTCAAAAATTTGTTTTTATTACGAGAACAAATTTTTACTCCGCCAAAATCATGAAAATAATACATATGGAATTAATTAAAAAATGATATGTTTAAAATAAATGTGGCTACAAAGATACCCAGTAAAAACTTCCGCTTGCTTTTTCAAAATGCATAGCTTCTTTCACTCATTATTAAGTAGCTTTCATCTATAACTACTTATTTTCTGAGTGTATGTAGATAAAAAACGAATGACTTACTTTTGAATGCGTTCATTTTGGGACATTCCTTGTAAAATTCATTGGTTCTTTCAACATATAAAGGACACCACTCATCTTCCTTTGAGACTTGCATTGAATCATCAGCTATCATGAGATTTTCAAAAGGAGCATAACAATAATCGGTTGTAGATTCATTAAGAGGCTAAAGAGTTTTAAAAAATTAGATCAATACTTATTCAATCTTGTAGAGCTTTAACAATTTTTAAAAAAAAAATTAGCAACCGGCTGGGAGTACTTTTGAAAAATGTCCATTTAAATTGTTGGATCCTTAATGGAGGGATAAGCAATTGGCGATAGTTTATGGTCATAAGACTATAAAGCAAATATGTATGTTTTTTTTTTTTTTAAATAGAGAAGTAAATTGTAGTTTATTAGAAAATTTTGCCTAGGTACACTACGTGACAAAATTTCAACAAAGTCGTGACCAAATGAATCTGAATTCGAATATGAAGCCAGAATTGTCAAAAGTAGAACAGTTTTTGAGATATTCCAAAATAACCGTTATTTGTGTTTTTAAAAAAGATAATGTGACTGAAATGCAAAACTGTTCCACTTTTGACAATTCTGACTTCATATTCGGATTCAGCGGAAAATTTTACATAAAGATTAGGTGTCAAATTCATTTGGTCAAAAAACTGCCACGTAGTGTTATTTCTTATTACGAAAACTGCTCCAAAAGTTGCCGTATTCTTGTATAATTTAACAAATCACAGTTTTGCTATAAATTAATATAATTTTAAACAAGCAAAAAAGTATTAGGAATTTAGAGACAACTTTCCGCGAGTGTCCCCCATTTAGGACCCGCCAAAACAAAATTATGTTAAGAGGTTAAGATTCATGTTCAAGTTCTTTGTGCCGAACATCTTCATCTATATGTGATTTTTTGTGTTTAAGTGATTTTAAGATAGGTTTTATATGGGACACGATAAAGTAGCTTTCGTCAAAATGTATGTTGCCAAATTTTATGTCAGTACCGAGATTTATAAGGAAGTTATGCCATTAAAAGCTATTTTCGGGTGTAATATGTGTATGTATGTATTTGGTAAGATTATTTAGACTGCAATGAAATAGTTTGGACCAAATTCAATATACGTAAATACCAGTGTTTGAAAATAAACAAAACATTATTTAGCGTACGGCTCATACACCCAGAAACGATATCTATTTTTTATTTTTTGTGGATACGAACAGAACCCTTAATATCGTTCATAACTATTTTCAAGAAAATAACGAACATTATATAGTGTTCTGTTCTTCGTTATAACAAATAACAAATAATATAGGACACTTGTACTGGTTCTATAGAAATACATATGGGCTATTCACAAGGTATGCTATCAAGTCATATCGTCATACTGTCCTAAATATTATTTTGCAATTGTTTAAAAAAAATATTGTTGTGATTGAAACAAAATAAAAAATTTTAGTGCTGTGTTCATTATTTTGTCGTAACTGTACATTAGAAATCTAAATTATAAGCGCTTGCCCACAGCAGTCATATATTTCTTGTAATTATTTTAAGACATATGACTTTACAACTTTATGACTACCTTGTGAATAGCCCAATAATATTTTTTACATTGATAAAGTAATGAGCAAACAAAAATTTTTTGCAACGACCACAGCACGAATAGCTTGTGTGTGTATGGTGCACATTAGGGTGGAGTGAAAAAAGTCAATGTTTTTTTTTCGAAAACGGGTACCCTTCAATGGCTGTGTATGAGCCTTAGTAACAATTCTGTAAAATATTAAATTTTTACGACGTCATCTTGAGTCTGCACATTTGACTTAAAGTTTGAAAATTTTTACATTTTTCCCAAATTTTTTTAAGTACTTGAAAGAAAAATAAATCAGACGGGTAGTTACTGAAAAGTTGAAAAAGGTCTTAAATAAAGGCAGAATTTTTAAAAAACATTTTTGGGTCGTGGTTTTAGTCTGCGCATTAGGCCTAAAGTTCGCCAAATCGTCCGAAATTTCCGATATTTAAAATTTTTTACATAATCAGTAAACGGCCTCTCAGACTGCATTGGTCGTGATAGGGAGTGATAGGTGGTGTGTTATATCTAGTCGTCTACTTATATACGTTCTACGGTTCAAGTACAGTGTGCGCTTTGTGTGTTTATAACTGCGTTATGGCGTTCCCTAGGACTCGTGGCAAGGATTTACCTCATCCTATCCTAGGTAATGGTCAAGATATGGGCGAGTCTTTGCTTCCTACTCGTAGAGATGTGTTAAAATACTACATTTATGTTTGGAACAAAGAAAAAATTAAGCAAAATGACAAAAACCCTAGTTTTTTAGAAGTGTCTAAGATTGTTGTTGATAAATTGAACTTAATATGGGGAAAAGCTTCGATCCCATGCATTACCTCTAAAACTATTACAGATTTGTTAAAAAAAGAAGTTGATTTAGTTCAAACACTCAACAAAACATACAAACGTGACCAAGATAAGCACAGTTTCAAAAAAAAACTAGTCGAATTTAACAATAGGGTTGAGATTTTGTTCGATGTTAGTGCATGCAAATGTAAAGATTTTCAGCTTTGTAAATGTGATCCCTCTAAGAAGGTTCCAATACTTGAACGCAAATTCTTGACCGATCAAAGAACTATTCGGAAAATGTCGATTGGAAGTGTTGATATAAAAGTGACATCAGCAAATAAAAAGAAAATAGCAAGGAAAATGATAGAAGAAGAAAGATTGTGTAAGAAACGTTGTGAAGGATATAAAATTGGCTTGTATAACGACAATGAGGAAGCAATGGACTTAACTGTACCACTTCAAGAAATGGGTTGTATTCCAAAAGATGTAGTGGTTATTTTAGAGGAACCAGTTCCCGGCCCTTCCACAGCCACTACCATAAATACTCAAACTAGGTTAAAAATACCATCGTTTTCTCGAGTTTGTGATAGGTATGGCGTACCTGATCGCGCAGCAGCAGCTTTAGCCTCTGCTCTCTTACACGATGTACAGTCTACTCATTCTTTAGATAATGTTATAAATGACGTTGTGGTAGACAGGAGTAAAGTAAGACGCGAGCGAATCAAATCTCGGCATGAAGTTCTGAATAAGGAAACAAAGGAAGAAATACAGGCCTTATACTTTGACGGTAGAATTGATGATACCCTTCGTATTCACAAGACAGACGATAAGAAAATGCACAGAGAAACTGTCAAAGAAGATCACATTTCACTCATACAGGAGCCTAAATCGAGATTCATCGGTTACACAGTTCCATTGTCTGGAAAAGCCATTGACATTGCTAATTCTATCGTCGCTTACTTTTCTGAGCACAATCTTACAATGTCGGAAATGGTTTGCATTGGTTGTGATGGATGCCCTACAAACACAGGCAAAAATAGTGGAGTAATTCGTTCACTGGAAGATAAACTTGGAAGACCTCTGCAGTGGGTTATTTGCCAATTGCATACAAATGAACTTCCACTACGACATTTAATAGAAAAGCTGGATGGATCAACAAGCGGACCAAAAGGATTTGTTGGACCTGTCGGTAAAAGTTTAGCAACATGTCATGTAATGAAAGTAGTTCAGTTTGAGCCCATTGAGTTTATTACTAACATGATCGATCGTGGTGATGAAAAGGGTTTGAGTACTGACCAACAATACCTTTATGATATTTGCAAAGCTGTTTCGAGTGGGAAAATATCTCAACAATTAGAAAATAGAAGTCCAGGAAAGCTTTCCCATGCAAGATGGTTGACTACAGCTAATAGAATTTTAAGATTATACGTAGCTACAAAAATTCCATCGCGTACATTAAAAGAGCTGGCAACCTTTATCGTGAAAGTTTATGCACCTAGCTGGTTCAGGATCAAGTGTAATCCCAAAGTTTCTAGTGGCGCTCAAAACTTGTGGGAAATCATAAAGAGTTGCAATTGCCTATCTGAGGGGAATCGGAAAATTGTATACAAATGTATACAAGACAATGGGTACTTTGCTCATCATGAAAACATACTCATAGCCATGTTGGATGATAAAAGAGAAAATATAAAGAAACTGGCTTTAAGACGTATCATCAAGGCTCGGTCTAGAAAACAAGCCAGTAAACCACTTAGACGGTTTGAAATCCCTAAAATAAATTTTGGAGCATCTGAGTATGTCAATATGATTGCATGGAATGATGTGGAAGTGACAGAACCACCTCTCACAAGTCATTTGACAAATAAGGATTTGCAAAGGTTACTGGAAACCGAGAATATAAACATAGCTTCGGAGTGCACTCTTTTTGAACTACCATCACACACTCAAGCGGTAGAAAGAGCCGTCAAAGAAGTCACTGCTTCCTCAAAATTGGTCTGTGATCAAAAGAAAAGAGAAAGCTTAATCAAAACAAGAATGTTTGATAGAAATATTCGTCCAATATATGACACGAAGAAACAATTTACCTGTTGAAGACTTTTCTTAAAGATATATATAAATGCTCTAATGGTTGGGTGGTTGGGAGGGCAAGGGTGGGACTCGAAGTGCAACCACCTCCTCGTGGTGAGTGCTGGGTAGTTTAATATGAACTAGCAAAGAGTTGCACAATACAAAGTTGATTACCGAGAGCTACATAAACAAGTTTTAAAATCATTATAAGAGGATATCAGAAATTATAAAACGTAAAAAATATCAGAAATTTACTAATATTTGGATAACTTAAAGCATCATGTGCAGACACAAACCACGCCCTAAAAATTTTTTGAAACACCCTGTCATTATTTGTTCAATTATTTAGTGATAACTCGTTAGGATTTTTTTGTGCCAAGTACTTAAATAAAAATTGGGAAAAATGTAAAGAATTTAAAAAATTTTCAAACTTTAAGTCAAATGTGCAGACTCAAGATGACGTCGTAAAAATTTAATATTTTACAGAATTGTTACTAAGGCTCATACACAGCCATTGAAGGGTACCCGTTTTCGAAAAAAAAACATTGACTTTTTTCACTCCACCCTAGTGCACATGTATTGTTTAATTAAAATTTTTGCGCTGGCTTTTTGTTTTTTTTTCGTATATGTATTTTGTTTTTGTATTTATTTTTTTGTTTTTTTCGAGCCAAATGGGTACTAACCACAATTGAATAGAACAAACATTAATGTGCTGACCCGAACACAAGTTTTTTGTTATAAAAAAACCGAATACAACTTAATGTTCTCAGCCTTTCGTTGAGTTGGATAACTACAGTATTATTTTTGTGTTCGAAGATCACAAACAGAGAAACGTTATTTTTTAAATGGTTTACTACACAACCACTATTAGCGGTTGTGTTTTCCTCAAATCTCTAACGAATCGCAAACTAAGGAACGATATTTTATGTTTATTTTCGAACACTGATAAATACCAACATAAGAAGATGGGCACAAAGACTCTATTCCGCAATGAACCTTGTATGGAGGCTATGTGAAATTATGGACCGGTACTCACCATTTTTAATAGGCTTTGTCGTCAAAGCAATTGAAATATATGCATTCAATTTCATCAAACTATCTATAACATTGCAGCTTGTACTTTGCACATTAAGTTGTCAAGGACAGACAAACAGCCAGCCAGTTGGACGGACGGATCTACTCAGAATTACTTTGCTAAAAGTTTAGGGACAATATTTTAAGAAATAAATCAAGAAATAATGTTTACTTTCTAAACTAAAAATAAGGCACACAAGTAATTTTTATTTCCTCAAGAATATATAAAACTCATAAATAAAACGGTTAATTTGAGTTTTTTAATAAAACTTAAAAAAAAAATAAAAAAATATATGCATCTAAAGGTAGTCAGTCCGTCCATGTAACAAGGATTACCTTAGTGTATCCATAATCATTTCTCTTGTAGTTTGATTTTTTTAGTTTAGATATGAAAAATAATCGTTTTCAGCAGTCCATGATATTTTTAAACAAAACTAATTCCAAATATATTTTTGTATTTTCTTTAAAAAAATTTGGCACATTTGTAGAAAAAGTTTTTTTTTAGAAAAAAGAAGTTTTTTTAAAAATTTATATATGGCAACGCTGATTGTCAAATGTTTAAAAATTATTGCTTTAAGCTTCGTTGACAATGGCAGCAAAATTTTTACTTGGTGTTCACAATAAAGCAACAATTTTTATCGCAACCACACACATTTTCAATTAAGAAAACCTTTTGCATAACAATATTACGTATTTATTATTATTTTTTAAAATATTTTGTTCTGTTGTTCATTCAAAACTAAATAAAATTGTGGTAAACGTCATTTATAATTTCATACAAATTGCTGCTGAAGTTGCTAAAAGCCTCGTTCACGATGGTAGCAAACATTTCGTTTTCTCTTCTATCTTATTTCTTCCCAAAGTACTTCATATATTTTCCTTTCATTTTTCGAACAAAAATTTAACTGAAGTCTTTTTCAAAAATTGAGTATATTTCTACTACAGCAACAATTTTTATGAAATTGTAAACGTCATTTTATTTAGTTTTGAATGAAAATTTTAACAATATATTTTTAAAATAATAAAAAGTACGTAGTATTATTCTGGGTAAAGTTTGCAAACGTTTTCTTGCTTGAAAATGTGTATGGTTGAGAGAAAAAATAGTTGCTTTATTGTGAACACCAAGTGGAAAGTTGCAGCCATTGTAAATCAAGCTTAAAACTAAAAAAAATTTACAAATTTTTAAGTTTTAAGTTTTAACTACAATACGAATTCGAATATTTATTTAGATCAAATTACGAAGTAACTTTTGAAGTTTTGGTAACTAGGTTCTATTATCTCTTTTGTTTTAATATATTTATTCCCATTTTTTGTTTTATCTAAAATGTATGTTGTATAAATATTAAATTGTTTTTAAATTTTTATTAATTTATACTGTAGATAAAATATGGTATGTACTTTACAATGGATTGATAGATTAGAATTTGTTTTCAACAGTTTGACTTGTCTCAATACTTCTAAACCTTTTACTCCGGCACCCTGACCCATACTCTTTGTAATAAATCTTAATCCAAATAATCTCATTAACAAACATACGGAAAATGTCATCAAAATGTTTTGATTTGTCGATGATTTATTTAATTAGAAAAAAAAGAAAAAATTTCAGGCCAAATGAATTTTCCTTGACATCTTTTTTATTTAAACGAACGATAATTATTAATTTTATACTCAAACATTTTTAGTGTTTTTGTTGTTGATTCAGAAAAAAAAATTTATAAATTTTTCATAATAATAAACAAGACATCTGTTTTGAGAAATTGCAATTAATAAACAAATACGCCGTGTACGAGTACGAACGACTGAGTATCTATGTGCAATCAAAATATTCTTGTGCATCAACACACACACAACAGGCAACAGAATGAATGATATACAAACAATTGTAGAATTTTTTCAAACAAAACCAAAACAACATTTACAACAACATAATAATCATAATACAGCATCAAGTGAACTATTTTTAGCCACAATTCCACTCGACGTAAAACAATAAAAGCCAATCCAAACAACCGACAAAAACACGACAAATGTATTTAGTTATTAAAAATTTCCGTTTAAATTATTTCTGTTCAGCATTTCACACCTCTACAACATGTTGGTACACAACTGCAACATGTAGGTAAAACGTGTTGCATACAACATGTCTGCGTCTTAAGCGAACTCAAACATGTTGGCGCTGGACCTTGATGCGAATACAACATAAATTTTTTTGTTTTTTTTTGTTATCGTTTTTATCGTTGTGGTTTTTTATGGCTAGCTGTATGTTGGGTGTTCGGCCGCTCTTTTTAATTGTTGCCATTAAAAATGCAACAAAAATTGCTGACTGCTAATTAGTGTGTGATATTTTTTATGAATGAAATTGGTGTGCGCTCGACTATACTACGAGTGTTTGTGTGAATGTGTGGGCAAATTAACGAAACACATAAACTGTTTGTTTGAGACGGGGTGGATGGATATTTAGTTGCTTTAAAACTTTATAGCATGCTATAATTTATTTTATTTTTTGTCGTTGCCACTAAAAATAATTTGAACTTTGAGATCTATTTTTTAACAATGACAGTTTTATCCACAATTTGTGTTGGTTGTGCTTATTTTTTTACGAAATTATAATTTAAGGAGTCTTCCGACTGCTGTACAGGCGCGTATGACTTTATTTTTTAAGAGAAAAATCATGGAAAATTGATGATTCAAGTTTTTGTACTTATTTGGAATCCGTTTGGAGATTGAAAATATAAATTTTTGTGTGTTTTTATATCAACTTTAATAAGTATAAAGTATTTACTTAAATATGTATGTAAATAGATTAAAAAAGACACACAATTTTTTGTACCAAGCCCTATTTCTAGAAGACTTTTGCATGAGGCAAAGTGGAATAGTGCGTAGAGCAATTTTTTTTCGAGTTCCAAATAAATGTATTTTATAGAACGTGTTTTCTGACAAATTTAACTCTCTATCCTACAAAAAATTTATTTTGAAAAAGGTAAATCCAATTTTTTCATTTTAATTCAATTACTGTACCTTGTAATTTAAATAGTCCTAAAACTAAACGTAAAAATTTTCTTTCGGGCTGGACTTTTGTATGAGCAATCGACGTGTAATCTGTTCGACAGCAGAGTGCTACAGAAAATTTAGCGTTTTTATGTCAACCTTATTTCCTTTTAATTCTCGTTCATTTCTTTCTTTATATCCTTCACTGAAGGTAAAAGGGTGTATATAAATTTGTCATTCCGTTTGTAATTTCTACAATATTGATGTTAGACCCTATAAAGTATGTTTATATATTCTGGGTACTTATGAGCAGCTAAGTTGATTTAACGATTTACGTCTGTCCGTCCATCTGTCCTTGTGTCCATTAAAATGGATTTTTTCTACACGACATCTAGGTTAACTGTAGAATGTCGGATGTCTTTGAATGAGATGGCGAAGCATTCAAGAGTAACACTAATATGGTAACCAGGGCACTCGGACTGCCCGGTCAATCAGATAGCAGATGAGCTGGCCAAACAAGGTGGTCGGACGGATGACACATTCAGTCATCAATTCGTTGGCCCTCCAATGGCTCAATGTAACTCACTTATCAAGCGCGAGCTTTATAGAATTGTGCAGATGGGATGGCCCTGTGAGTTTTTGTCATCTGACATGTCAAATTTTCAAGTCACATGTAATTGTGCATGTCTGTCAAAATCGCTGTTTTACATAAGCTTTATAATATTCGGTCACAAACGTACATGTAATTTGCTTCTGACATTGTCTCTGTTTTTTTCGCATTGTTATTGCAGAAACCAAAGTAGTGCTCGGTTTCAAAATAGCTTGCTGCCGCCATGAAAAGTTTTATTTGCGCCGTAAAATAGTTCAGCCATATTAACATTTTTTTCTTTTAATTCAAAGATACCAATTTAGGATTTTATAATAAAACGGTTTTAATAGATATATTCACATAAATTCTATTCAATGGTAAGATGATCAAACATATCTCGGTATTGTAAAAAATTAACTTCAGCCGGCTAATGATTCCGCCAATAGTGGACGCCGCTGCCGGTTTCTTCCCGGCATAGCTTTCTGATGTCAGATGGTTTGTCAGAAGAAAATAGAGCAAGCTCTAATTGAAATTTTGTCAGATGACTTTGCGTCCGACTTTTACAGAAGCAAAGTTAAAAAGGTAACACACGACATGTATGTATTTTGCAGTGGGAAATTTGACATGTCAGATGACGAAAACATGTCGTGTGTACGGGCGCCTTTAGGAAAGGAAAAATGCAGAATTTGAATCTATAATAGAAAAGATAATAAAATAATTTATTTCATTTAAAATCTCTTAGTTTACCCTTCACATGAACAGAAGCCAAAAGATTTCGAGCGCCGAATTTGTTCAGTAAAAAACTTTAAGAACATGTCACCAGTTCAATATTATAGAAAATTCAAAAAGAATCACAAGTAAAAGAAAAAAATTTATTTTCCCGTGTTTTCCATTTTTTATACTTTTTTTTCTCCACACCGAAGTATAAAATTTTTATTAGTGTAGTAAGAGCTCATAATTTAATGCTTCAATATTAATGAATGTAGAAAAATTTTTTGTAAAAAAAAATACCAAAAATTGGTACGATTTTTTTCATTCACCCATTAAAAGTTCGAATTTCAAAAAAGTAAGAAATTTATATTTGTATTTCTTAGATAAGGTACGAATGTGATATAATTTGTATTTTTATTATTATTAAATTGGTTCAAAATATAGATGGGGTAACAAAAAACTGCAAAGTACAGGTTTAACCCGCTTACTCTCCAAAAGGTCCGAATTCCAAAACAAAGTTTTTTTTTGCCTATTTCTTGTTTTGTTCAGGGAAATTTAAAACAGACCTGAATGGGGTTTTAAGACATCATATGAAAGCATTATGTGGGGACGCTTCCAAAACTGTAATTGCAATCTTTCGAATTTGTCAGAATACAAGTAACAAACGGCGTATAGACACAGCTACAATTACTGCGCTTAATGGTGAAATTGTTTAAAAATGTTTTCCCCTATTCTACTCACTTCAGCCTCAATTTCTTTTTCGGTGCCTACTCTACGATATCTCGGCGTTTTATATTTTATAGTGAAAATTATGCGATAACGTTAAGAATTTTTTCGTTCTAATAAACGATTGTGTCTAGCATAAAATGGACGTAATGCAAAAAAAAAACGTTTTGCATTAAAATAACTAAATTGTACATATAAGAACCAACTGGGGGCATCAAACTCATCCTTTTAACCCTTTTAAACATTCGCTATTACCACAAAACCCCCAAAAAAAATAAAAAATGTACTAACATGTACAATTAGTACAACATGTTGTCATTGCAACTAGTACAACACAAACAACACTCATCCATATGCATGATTTTTGCCATGCCAACTTTACAAAATGCATCATCTGCAATTTGCCAACACTAGTTTAGTGTCACTAGTCTTTTTTTCTCATTTAACATTAAAACGATTTTTTTGTTTTTATAATACCCTACCCAACTTTAGATTAGGAGGGTATTATGGCTTTGTGCTAAAGTTTGGAAAGCATAGCAAAATTTAATCTTTAAGTATAACTAAAAGATTACATTTAAGTCATTTATAACATATTCAATAGTAAAGGAATTGTGTGGCTCATAAATAAAAGCCAAGGTGCGTCGAAAATTAACGTATTTCGGAAGCCCTGTTTCAACACAGAAAAAAAACACTCGGGATATATTAAGTTTTTTATACTTTTATTAAGTACGAGTCGTGCTCAAAAATTCAAGTACGAATGAAACTAAAAAGTACTTTAAACAATCCGAAATGGGATTACTTTAGAAAATCAATTCCTTTTCCCTTCTCTGAGGATATAATTACGGCCTTTACCTTTGGCTTATCGAGTTCTGAAGTTTGTAACTCGCCAGACTCATACTTTCTATGAGGGAAACGCTGAACAGGTTATCCGTTTCAACCCAAAGCCTTGGATAAGGTTCTTCAAAATGGCCAAATTAGAGCAGTGGAGGTTATAAAGTTCTTGCTCCAAAATAAGAGGTGGGCGTTTAACTCTACCGGATTTTACACTCAAATTGGCAACTGTGCATATTGCGTAATGTCCCACTCACACATGAGAGCGTTGGTGAGCGTATTGTGTCCACCCAATGTTTTTGAGCACCGTGGGCTCTAAAGGCGTTATTTCCACGCATTATTGTTCTTTAAAAAAAGCGGAAGTAAAGTTTAACCTCATTCGCTTTATATCCCAGACCTTCTCCGTTTGAATTTCATTTGTTACATTTTATTTTAGAACAACTTGACTTGATTAGGCAAAGCCTGATCTGCGTGAGAATGTAACTCGGCGAATTGCATTTTCGGGGATATTAAAGCAGTCTGGAAATTGAACTTGGCAGATCTCTTCAAAAAAACCTGTTTATCATCAGCTTTTAGCTGTGAAAATTCAAAGAGTCAGATTTTAAAAATGCTGGTTTAAAGGACGATTTTTATCCGAAGCCTAGGATGGAAGTCGACATCTTGGCTGTTGCTATTCAACAGAAACAGTGGTGGGTTATATAGCTTCATATCCTTGCTTAATATATGAAGTGTTGTCACCAGCAACAAGATTACCATTTGTGACAACACTCCGGGGCGTTAGTAGAAGCACTGTTTGCTCTAAGTGACAAGAGCGCCGTGAGGTAAGAACTTATACTGGTACTCACAATATTGTAAGATCCGACAGCCTAAAAAACAATTTGCTGCGTGAGATCGGCAGGGATCATCTTGATAACTTATAAGAATCACTACGAAAAGTCGCATGTGGTGTAGGATATCATAAAGTTGGGCTTACCCGACTATTATATTTAATGTGTTTGTTTTTATTTTAATCTATGTATGTAGTTATTTTGTTGAGTTGACACTAACATATGTGTTGCTTGTTGCAAGTGTGAATGTGGATGATGACGATGAAGATGCGATGTGGTGTGATGTGATGGCAAACGTCGTCATTTCCTGCCACCATATTCATCATTCCAATATTTTTGCCAAAATAAAAAACACATATTTCTTTTTCTCGTTTAACACAAGGAAATATGTTAATGTTACCCGCACCAACGACCACAACTATAAATTTTATTTAACAAAATACTAAAAATCTTTAGTTTGCTTATTTTTCTCTTTTTGAAAAAACAAAAAAAAAAAACAAAATTCATTAAAAGAAATCCTTGATTTGGATTTTTATAGCGATTATTTTATGGACGAAATGCAAATGTTACTGTTTAAATGTAGAGTTCTGCTTGCAACATTTTGTTTTATGCTCCACTAGTTGCTGTTGCAAGTAACATGAGGAATTTTTATGCGTAGGCGCAAATCCTCTTCATCTATAAAAGACTCATACATAGAAATTTATGACTCTAAATGACACATTAAGACGCCAGATAGTTAAATAAAAAAAAATTAGGCTCTTCCAAACATGATTATAAATTTATTTCCCTATTTGTCTGTCTGTCTGTCCAACCCTCAAATTGCTGCAATTTAATGTCATTGCAGAATATTCTTATATTTTTTTTTTCTTTAATGAACAAAAACTTTATTGTAACAACAAATTTTGCACATTCCAAAATTTTCTATAAATATCTTAAAGCGTGTATGCATTTCATTCTTATTAAAGTATTAAAATATTTTTTTGAAAAGTTTTTTCATGTTTTCTTGGTTGTAAGTATAAATTATGCTGTTTAAAAAAGGTTTCTTTAGATGCCACCTAAGAAGTGGAGACATTTATGTTTTATTTACGTGGTGACAATGTAAAAAAATAATTGGCGCCATACAGTTTTGGTATGTGTCAAGTTTGGATGGTTTTGAATTACTACATGTTCTTGTTTGTGGAATGGCCATACAAATTTAAATAATTGTGATTTGGTTATTTTATATTCTTAAAGAATCCTTAAAGTTTTAATTCGAAAATTATGATGTCTATATCGTTGATGATTTTACACCTGCATTTTCGTTATAGCAATGAAATATTAAAAAAAAAAGGACATAAATAAAACTTAAGATCCCAAAAATTCAAAATAAATGCTTACAATCGATAAGTGTGACTTGTATCTGCATTTTTTGGCAATAAATAAATTTGGTTTAACAACTTAAGATTCATGTTAAATCGCAAATCTTGGGTCTTGGTAAGGTTAGTTAGAAATGGCCGTCAGTATTCATCTAACACACTCAGACTTAATGATACATTACGGAACCCGAACTTCTAGCGAATTTTAGAATGCGCTTCTGTTCAACGACAGAGATCACATTCTCGCCAGTGTGGGACAGTGGCAGCAAAGGTGTTCTAAGTCCTCCTACTAATTTTCGTTATCACAGCTGCGGCAGTAATCATATTATCCGGCCTGCAGATGCTGTGCATGCCTACCTACAAGAAAAAGTCCCGTGGCAACGGATTTCAAAGTGATACGTCCCTCTTGGTCATCGATAGCAGAGACATGGGTTAACCGTCATCCATGTGGGGCCACAATTGCTGCAAAACCAGCGTTCGCGACATATTT
This sequence comes from Pollenia griseotomentosa, assembly GCA_963931875.1. Lineage (NCBI taxonomy): Eukaryota > Metazoa > Arthropoda > Insecta > Diptera > Polleniidae > Pollenia > Pollenia griseotomentosa. Next base: position 62,506,809 of record OZ007561.1, read on the forward strand.
TTCATTAACAATATCGACTGTTAATCACCGAAGTTGGAGTGTGCAAGAGGGCAAAGACACCCCCAATGCCTTCCAAATCCACACCCAGAGAAAAAACATGTTTAAATATGGTCACCTCCAACAAAACTATTTTTAAAGAAATTTTTATGTATATTATGTTAAATTTAAACATATTGTTGTCACTGATGACCATATTATGGTAAAATTAGTCCTTTATTAAAAAGTCACAACCATGTTATGTTTAAGACTTATAATAGCAGGGTTGTTTTGCAACCATAGCATGTTGCTCTTGGAAAAGAGGAAAATACTATTATTTATTTGAAAACAAATTATTGTCATATTTAACCATACGATGTTTAGAGGCTTCTTAATGGAGGACTAATAGAACCATAATATGGTTGTCGGTGACAATAATATGGTTATATTTAACATAATATGTTTCAAATTTTCTTTAAAAATTGTTAATTGGAGGTGACCATATCCACAGCTGTCGTCGACACAGCAGATAGTCTAAGCCAGTCTTCAGCTTCCTTGATCGCACTAAGTCTTAATAATTTTGCTTTGTTAACAGACTTTAAAAAAATTATTGGACTCAGCGTTCGATGGCAAACAAGTATTTAAGTTAAGCGATCGAAGTCTTTGTTCGTAAATAGATGAACAGGCAGCAAGAATTATCTTGTCTTTGGAGAGGATATTCGATCGGATATTGAGGTACGATTAATATTTAATACTTAAAGCTTAAAGCTTGTATTTGGCTTGAAATTGGACGGTTTCAATAGATTAGTTTACCAGAGAACCATCTAGTACCATTAAGACCCTAGACCGATCGTTGCCACAAATCCTGCGGAGATCTCTGTTTTTACACAAATTGCGGAACTTTCTCGCTCTGGCAATAATTAAATAGTCCCGATTCGGTTTCGCATTTTGTCAGAAAGTTCTTAGAGTATCTGATTGATATCTGTTGATTGCTCTGCCAATTTATTCTGATAACAAGTGCAAGTTTAAACACATCTGCAATTATAAAAACATCTGTAATTTTTTGTATTAATGCTGCTATAGATTACAGGAAGGCTTAATTGTAGCCAAAACCTTGGACGATCTCTTTGTCAATGATCCTTTTAATTACACTATGCAACATATGTGGAACATTTTTTTTTCCTAAAAAACCACAATATTTTTTGATCCGCTATTGTCACATAACGTGAAAAATCATCATTATTTCAAATTCAATTGTAAGGTATTTTTTCTAAAATTTGAGATTTTTGAAGAGGCTGCTCCATACATCTTGTCATAACTTTTGAACCACGTACTCGATTTTGTTATGCAATCCGTCAAAAATTCTAAATTACACCACATTTAAGCCTTTCAAATATAATTTTTTGATTCAGCCATTTTATTTTTAGTTATTGATGCACAAGTGGAAACAAATTTTTTCTTTGTTTAATTACACAGTGCAACACGAAAAAAAAAGGTTTGGGGCCTCGGTGTCATTTTTGCAAAAAATTTATCATTTTCTCGGGCACAAATCTTGCAAACCGTTCGGAATTTCGATTTACCATAAAGAACAAAAGTTGTGAACATATAAAATCAAAAAACTTCCTCTTCAAGATCAAAATCGCACAACTGTACCTAAGATCTCAATAAACAACTTTCTAGAGCATATGCACTTCCTAGGAATGATTCTTAACACCGGTTAGGTAGCGCTTAAGTAACCGCAAAAGTGAAAAATTTCCCGAAAATTTTTTAATTTCATTGGTTTTTTCTGTACTTCAACAATAAGCTACTATGCTATCTATAACCATATACGGTCACCACTACGTGATAAAAGACCATAAAAAAAGAGCCGTGTTTCCCAGTTTTGCCCAAAGTTATGAACTTTTTTATGGGCCCCCAAAGAATTGGGGCCTCGGTGTAATTATTGCAAAAAAGTGACCATTTTCTCAGGCTCCTATCTTGCAAACCATTAGGAGTTTTGATTTACTCTCTGAAGCAAAGTTGTAGCTCTTGCCATAAAGAACATATAAAATCAAAAAATTCAACTTCAAGATCGAAATCGCAAATCCATAGGTTGCAAACCGTTCAAAACTCAAGGAAACAAGCCTAGGCCCCAAATCTTTGGGGGCCCATAAAAAAAGTACATGACTTTGGGCAAAACTGGGAGACACGGGTCTTTTTTTTTGTCTTTTATCACGTAATGGTGTCCGTATATGGTTATTTTTCCATGACTTTAAAAATTACACACAGTGTTATAAAACTATTGAGCTCAAAAAATTCATAAAAAATTTTAATCAACAAATACTTCCCAATTTTGGTACTTAATCGTAAAGTTGCATCTTTTAGAAATAAAATAAATTTTATTTTTTAAAAATCCATGGACAAATTCCTGTTTTATTCCCGATAAACTTAAAGTACCTAGTTTTGACATTTTTTATCGGAAATTTGTGTAGAGCTAAAAATCATTAAGTTTAACCTTTTTATTACACAATATTTTTTTTAGTCCTTTACTTTAATTATTTTTTCATAAAGCTGCATATAATAATTGGAAATAAAATTTATTTTATCATTAATACGATTTCTGTATGACGTGCTAAATTCCCAACTTTCCACATTTGATAAATACACTGAAATTTATTGTTGAGGGAAAGCTAGCTTCTATGCGCATTTCACTGGTTGCTTAGGGGGATGTAAGAAAAGATAAACTCACTGTTTATTGTTGGTGTTTTGTTTAAGCTTTGATATTGTTACTTACGAGTAAGACTTTGAGTGTTTAAAATTCTTATTCGCTTAAGGGTTTTATTCGTATAATATTTTTAGCTTTTCTAAAATCTTAGGAAAAGGTTTCCTGATGAGCTGGCCTAAGCAACCAGTGAAATGCGCATAGAAGCTAGCTTTCCCTCAACAATAAATTTCAGTGTATTTATCAAATGTGGAAAATTGGGAATTTAGCACGTCATACAGAAATCGTATTAATGATAAATTTTGTATTCCCGTAAATAACTTTGATAAAATTTATTTTGTTTCATGAAAATCCATGGATAAATTCGTTTTTTATTTCCGATTAAGTGAAAGCACCTAGTTTTGACATTTTTTTTATCGCAAATTTGTTTCGAGCAACATGTTTCAAACATAAAAATAAAAAAATTCAAAATTTTTTGACCAGCATAGATAATATATGTAATATAAAATACCCGTATTTATCATGTTTTGTGACTTAAGCCATTCTTGCTCTTACTCTTTATCGCCTAAAATAATGAAAACATTTTATAATCTTCATATAAATAATCTGATTGCTTATCTATATTGGGAATATAGTTATAAGCAGAGACTTATTATGCGCTTTATATGCAATTTTCGTTAATTCATTAAGCAACTATTCAAAATTAGATCATAAATTTACTATACAAAAGATTTTAAATGCATTTTTAATAGCGCAAGACCCCCAAAAGTTTAAAAATTATTTAAGATTTAATTAATAACTTGTGCGTTTTAAAATCCATAAAACTTGCACCAATGCCTTGCCCAACGTTTTCACTATTTCTTCTGATCTTCAATGAAATTAATAATCAACAAAACATAAATAATTGCTCGTTTCACACTTTAAGCAGTTAATAAAAAAAACTTCCGGACAAAAAAAGGTACATAAAATAATTACACAACTAAATTATCACATTAAACAATAAACAGATGTCTGTCTATTGATAATTACAAACCCATAAATTAATCTTCCGTGGACGATATTGCACTGAATGTATTTGTTATTTTACTTTTCGACCCCATAAAGCTTCATAATGAGCTTTTTTATTTAACAAGCAACCAAATTGAGAAGCAAACTGATACTACAAAAAGCATAAATCATTAAAAATTTAAAAGGTGCCCCCATCCAAAGAAAAGAAAACATTAACCGAAGCGCCAAGTTGAAAATCGCATAAATTCGCATATTCATGGCATATAAAACAGAAACGTTGGCTGGCTGGGTACATATTTAATGGGCATATAGTTTTTAAACGGCGATAAGTTGGTAATGATCGAAGATTATACACTGACATGTATCATGTTGGAAACTGGCAAATCATTACGGTTGTGCCACATAATTTTCCTTAATAAATTTAAGGTGTTTTTGAGAAAACAAAAGTTGACGATACCACAAGAAAAAAAAAATAAAGAAACTCATAAAACAATTGCTAAATTATTAATTCCAGTTAATATTGCTTGCATTTTAACATGTTGGTTACACTAAATGCAAGTGAGAACCGAAACACAGCCAAATGAAAATAAATGTTTATCACGCATTTAAAAAACCACAATTATAAGCCATAAATTTAAGCACCCAACATGTGTCACATCATGTAACCAACACTCTGGTCAAGGAAGCAGCGGTTTTTTCCTCTCTTAATTCTTGTTTTTTTTTTTTTTTGAAAGAACCGAAAAAATATGTTTCATAATTAGCTGCTATTAAGAGCAGTTTTACATCAAACATATATTTTTGGCCAAAGGTCGAACAATTGTAGTCGGTATGTGGATGATATTCATGTTGAAATAAAACTTTATGCCTTTGAGTGACTTGTTCTATTAACCCTCTAATGTCACATTTTTTGTTTCCCTTGAAAAAAACATATCAAAATAATTTTAGGGTAGAAAAGACGAATCTGAAGTAAGTTTTTAATTGGAGTATGTGTTTACCTGTTACAGGTAAAAGTATATAGACCGCCTTAAGGCAGTGTCTTGCATTTTCGTGGTAGTTTGAAGAACATATATAATTTTTACAATATTTTTATATTAGTTGAAATTTATTTTGGCTGAATTGCAAAACTTCATAAAAATTTGCGGTCAAAGTCAAACTATAAAAGGTGTCCAAAAATGGTACAGTGAAATAACTCCCAAATGAAATAAGTCCCAATGAAATAACTCCCAATGAAATAAGTCCCATGAAAAATGAAATAACGCCCAACTGAAAAAAATGAAATAACTTCCAAAGGCAAAAATGAAATAAGTTGGGACTTATTTCAAAAAGTAAAAATAAATCCCAATAAAAATGAATTAACTTCCAATGAAATAAGTCCCAACAAAAATGAATTAACTCCCATTTTTTTTGGTTTCCTTTTACAGAACGCTTTTTATTTCACAATTATATGTAAGCATATACATAATAGTAATAATAATTATAGGTATAAATTTATGTATATTATACATAATTTGATAACAAAAATTATTAAAAAAAAAATTAAACATTCATTTCATTCTAGATTCATTCATTTCTTTGATGACAAAAATAATTAAAAAAATAATTAAACATTCATTTACAAAAAAACCCCCATCGTGTCGTTAACTTCTGCACGACAAACAGGGCAATTGAACTCCCAACGATAAAATAGTGTTTGCAATTAAAATGAAATAAGTCCCAACTGCGATGAAATAAGTGCCAATGATAACTCCCAAATGAAATAACTCCCAACAAAAAACCTGAAATAAGTCCCAAATGCATTTCATAATGAAATAAGTCCCAATTTGTATGGAAAATTTTTATACTTTTCATATGAGTAGGTGAGTTTCAAAAATTAAAAAATTGAGATAACATCTTATTTTGACAATTTATAAGAATAGTTATATAGATTGTATCAAAGCATGTCCTTTTCTATGTGACTAATGTGACCTCAAATTTCTGTAACAAAAACCAGCGGGTTCACTATTTGAATTTCGCCAAGATATCGTTAATGAAATAGAGCCGAATTAAGGAATTTAAAAATTAAATTTGTAAAGATGTTGTTTTTTATTTATCGTATATTAACAAATATATAGCCATATAGCCAAAAATAGCCATGTTCATAAATATGACTTGAAATCTGCTGTAGCTCCTGTGGTGAAAGCATTAAGTGAACTACATTTGAAGTTCCAACCTTCAAGGTGAATTATAATAGAATAAAAGGAAAAGGAACTCGGAAAAATACATGACATTGTTCCAGATATAATTCCCATCAATGTGGGAAAAATGATTTGAGAATACTTTTATCTACTCACTTTAGGGAAAATTGGAGAAATAATAAAGACTTGCAATTTCAAATTTCGGTCTTGGACAATAATAATATTGAATTAGGAACGGAAAAATGCAATGGCGAGTACACTGAAGAAAAAGATTTAAATTTAGCAGTTTAAAAATTCACATTTTTTTTAACTCTGCAGGTGGGAGATAAACTACATCAAGCCACATTTTGAAAACTTTACAGCAGACCGCGCAAACATGTAAAAATGTGCATTTGTACGAATATTTTATATGATCCTAACATATTTTTTTTATGTCGATGATAAACTTAAAAAATTACGTCCTAAAAGGTTCGTTACCTTCTATGGTACTGTTCCATGCCTTGAGACAAACAGCACCAAGTCCAACAACAAAAGGGGTACTATTTCCCAAAAATAATAGAAGGCTAACAACATTTTTTTACGTTACATTTCTCTTCAAAATGTGTTATATAAATTGTAGAACTAACATCTCAAGGCGCATATGCATGTTTTAATAAACTTTATAAAATTTTCCTGAGAATGATTTGACTTAATAAATAAAATGTATATTAAAAACAAAAGACCTCACTTCACAATTTGCAAAAAAGGACTGTCCTTTGCCTCTATTAATATTGTGGTAAACAACACTAAGTACACTTGATGCCTTTAACGTCTAAGCCAATTGTACTTGCTGTTGTTTTCAACTTTTCTATCTCGAAAGCTACATTAGATAGGACTTATGGAAATTCACACATCTATAAATTCCAACAGTATAAAAAACGTTATTTGAAAAAGATGTGAATTGGTGTAGTTTATCTCTCCCCTACAGAACTATTTTTACATTTTTTAGCACTGTTTGCATAATATTAATAAATTTATATAACCTTTAAAATATACTAAAATTCGATGATCCCATACAGATTGAAGCAAAACTCGTTTCTTTCGAAAGTTCGTAACAAAACTCGTTCGTTCTAAAATTAAATCTATTATTTTTTTATATTTCAGTTGGTTTAAATTTCTCAACTGTTAAGTTATAATTCAAGAATGTCATAACACTTTAGAATTGAAAAAAGGTTCAACTCATTTGGTCTATTTAATCGGGCACTATATGTTTTTTGCATTTTTTCCAAAATCCAAATAAAATATTTTGCAGCTTTCCTACTCATATGTTAGTAACTAGTAGGTTAAAGCTCAATGCGCGGCACGTTAGAATTAAAATATCGATTTGAAATTTTTATAGAATCATTTTCTTGCTATATTTAAACATTTAACAGGTACTAAATTAAAAAAGAGTTTAAAGTAAAAAAAAAAAAACTAGTCTCTTAAATAATGCTAGGTTAGAGTCGGAGTCGGAGTTGGAGTCGGAGTCGTGCTTAAAAAATTTCACCAAAAGGAGTCGGAGTCGGAGTTATAACTTTTTCTTAACGACTCCACAGCCCTGGATAATTGAATGAATTATTTTTTTTTTTTTTTTTTTTTTGTTGAAGGAATATTAAAAAAATACTTTTGGTTTAATTAACATTTTAGTTGTTTTGAAATAAATTTTGATTAAAAATATTTATTAAATAACAAAAAATCTTAATTGATTTTTTCGCTTAAAATAAAATAATTTAAACTTGTAGAATTGTTGTTGTCAAAACCTCAGCTATATTTAATTTAAACAATTAACTCATTGTTTGAAACGGCAAAGTTTTTTGATCATTTTCTTAATTCAAATTAAAATATCATTTATTGATAAAAAAATAATACATATATTAAAAATTTTAAAGTTTTACAAGTTTTAGTAATCTTTATAATTATTTTGGTAGCAGGTGCGAAATCAACAAATTGTTTGCTTGATTCTATGAATTTGTTGATTAGAGACAATTTTTAATTTTTTCTGTGTTAAGACGTAAAAAATATTTTTATTTTAGTTTATTACAAATAGGTTTCGGTTTAAAATTAAAAATTATGTCGGTCAAGTGTCATCCGCTACTGGCTCGGCAGCCTCCTAATCTTTTAACAAAATTCTTAATCTCGTTTTTCAATAAACTATTGTTAATGATTGATAACTGCTCAATAATGGTGTTTTTAGTAAATGTCATACGAAAAGCATTTGAAGAGAGAAAAATACTGCTCAGCACTTTTTATCGATGTTTTTTTATTTCTTATTCTAATACCTCCCGCGAAACTCTACGCTTGTCTGCAAGAGACCAGAGTCTCTGGTTGGAATCGAACCCGCAACCCCTGTACTGATAGACTAGCTCACTGCCAACAAGCCTACTGGGACAAGCGTTTGATAAAGTCTGGCATGAAGGCCTATTACATAAATTTAAGCTTAACTTACCAGCAAACACACATAAGCTGTTAGAAAGCTACTTAGTCGGTCGCAAATTTATTATTAAAGAAGGCGATTTTTTATGTTCTCCTCAGCCAATTGGCGCTGGAGTCCTTAAAGGCAGCATCCTAGGCCCTCTTTTATATCTAATATACACTTCGGGCATGCCAACAAACAGGACGAAACAGCCTTTCGAGCACGAAAACCGCCACAGGAATATATATTTCAACTGGAAATATGTTTAAAAAAATGGAGGGTAATGGTAAATGAGCAAAAATGCGTACATAAAGCATTCAGCTTGCGCTGAGAATCCTGTCCTTTTATTAAAATTAAAATTCAAATAATACCTCAACATTCGCATTTAAAATATCTCAGAATACATCTAAAACGTCGATTAACGTGGAAATGCCATAGAGAGGCAAAATTAACTGAAATGACACTAAAAGCCATGTAAATTCATTGGCTGAGCCCTTTTCGAAATAACCGATTCAATTGCAAACGATATTCCGGAATAAGTGTAAAATATAAAAGTGCCAGAATAGCTCTAGAATTCCAAAGAGCATTATTACTGAGTGCCGGTATTGCACAGTGGTTGCACTTGTATAAAGTAGAGCGACAAAAATAGTTAGAATAAATTTATCATCTTGAAATTTACACAGTATATTTCTGACAGTATAAAACCGATTTCCTGATAATATGGGCGTGGTCACTTTCCCTACCGTCCATTTTTTTACATTCCTGCTAATAAAATATTTAGAATGAGTTTCTGGTTTCTCACGAATTGCTTTCTAGCTTTCGATAAAAATATATGTAAGTTTAAAAGTGAAAAAATTTAATAACAATATTTTTCCTTTTGCTTATAATCCTATTTTGTATTTTGTCTCTTCGTCATATTTTTTTATATAAAACTTGGTAATTTATTGTTTTAATATACATTTGTACATATTAAATAAATTTACAAAAGTACCATTTCAAACCTTAAAAAATTTGTTTTTACACGGTAATTTTCGTTGACCAAAAATGAATGGATCCGAACTCAGCAATAATATATTGAATTAGCTTAACCCAGTGCATGCGTTTCGCTTTCCTGATTAAAAAAAATATGTAATTTCTTTCAATGCAGATCTCGTCATTGTTTATGAAGTTATTTGTACCAAGTTGCAATACTCTTACTGTTACCATTCACCAGTTGCATAGAAATCTAAATAATAAAGCCTACTGTCGAAAAACACTTCAGTACGACCAAAACTGTAACAAATAACGCTATTGTAATAAATTGTATGTCTGTTAAAGTTTTATATGAAGAGATATCGCTGTCAATTTTCGTAAAAATCGGTCTATAATTTACCATAGGTCCCAATATAAAGACCACTCCGGAAATATTTTAGCTGTAGGTACACTGAAAGAAAAATGCTTCATATATTTAATGAATCGTTTTCATAAAAAAATGAAGTATTTTCGTTAAAATCGATTTATTGGATCTCGTAATTACGTTAAAAATTTTCATTAAATATATGTAAACTAGAGTTTGTCCAAGTTTAACAAAAAAATTTTAATTGGGAACATAAAAAACAATATACAAACATAACTATATTCATAAATTAATACAAAATTACAGTTTCCTTAAAAATATGTTTAATTGTTAATTAATTAGTAATGAAACAAAAACTTTCAATCCATAAATACGTATGTTTTTAGTTGTCTTTAATATGTAAATATAGTCTGTACTAAGTAATGAACAAATAAATGTTCTCCTTTAAAAAAAACACACCCTTATTTTAAACTGTTGTCAACCAAATGATCTATACGAAAAAGCTTGTTCTCTCTTCATGTGGTCTTTATTTATTATGCGTTAGCAAAAAAATCAACGTTGTTATTGTTGTTATGTTATGACAATTTAATCTCATATTTACGCTCTTAATTGAGTAATGGCAAAAAACATAGTTTTTTAATTAAAAAACCACACTGCCCCAGTAGGCTAGCTGATAGTGAGCTAGTCTATCAGCGCCGAGGTTGCGGGATCGATTTCCGCCAGCGACTCTGGTTAAAAAAAAAAAAAAGTTGAATAAGAACAACTTTGATTAAAAAAATAAAAAAAGTCTATCAGCGCCGAGGTTGCGGGATCGATTCCCGTCAGCGACTCTGGTTAAAAAAAGGTCGAACAATTGTAGTCGGTATGTGGATGATATTCATGTTGAAATAAAACTTTATGCCTTTGAGTGACTTGTTCTATTAACCCTCTAATGTCACATTTTTTGTTTCCCTTGAAAAAAACATATCAAAATAATTTTAGGGTAGAAAAGACGAATCTGAAGTAAGTTTTTAATTGAAGTATGTGTTTACCTGTTACAGGTAAAAGTATATAGACCGCCTTAAGGCAGTGTCTTGCATTTTCGTGGTAGTTTGAAGAACATATATAATTTTTACAATATTTTTATATTAGTTGAAATTTATTTTGGCTGAATTGCAAAACTTCATAAAAATTTGCGGTCAAAGTCAAACTATAAAAGGTGTCCAAAAATGGTACAGTGAAATAACTCCCAAATGAAATAAGTCCCAATGAAATAACTCCCAATGAAATAAGTCCCATGAAAAATGAAATAACGCCCAACTGAAAAAAATGAAATAACTTCCAAAGGCAAAAATGAAATAAGTTGGGACTTATTTCAAAAAGTAAAAATAAATCCCAATAAAAATGAATTAACTTCCAATGAAATAAGTCCCAACAAAAATGAATTAACTCCCATTTTTTTTGGTTTCCTTTTACAGAACGCTTTTTATTTCACAATTATATGTAAGCATATACATAATAGTAATAATAATTATAGGTATAAATTTATGTATATTATACATAATTTGATAACAAAAATTATTAAAAAAAAAATTAAACATTCATTTCATTCTAGATTCATTCATTTCTTTGATGACAAAAATAATTAAAAAAATAATTAAACATTCATTTACAAAAAAACCCCCATCGTGTCGTTAACTTCTGCACGACAAACAGGGCAATTGAACTCCCAACGATAAAATAGTGTTTGCAATTAAAATGAAATAAGTCCCAACTGCGATGAAATAAGTGCCAATGATAACTCCCAAATGAAATAACTCCCAACAAAAAACCTGAAATAAGTCCCAAATGCATTTCATAATGAAATAAGTCCCAATTTGTATGGAAAATTTTTATACTTTTCATATGAGTAGGTGAGTTTCAAAAATTAAAAAATTGAGATAACATCTTATTTTGACAATTTATAAGAATAGTTATATAGATTGTATCAAAGCATGTCCTTTTCTATGTGACTAATGTGACCTCAAATTTCTGTAACAAAAACCAGCGGGTTCACTATTTGAATTTCGCCAAGATATCGTTAATGAAATAGAGCCGAATTAAGGAATTTAAAAATTAAATTTGTAAAGATGTTGTTTTTTATTTATCGTATATTAACAAATATATAGCCATATAGCCAAAAATAGCCATGTTCATAAATATGACTTGAAATCTGCTGTAGCTCCTGTGGTGAAAGCATTAAGTGAACTACATTTGAAGTTCCAACCTTCAAGGTGAATTATAATAGAATAAAAGGAAAAGGAACTCGGAAAAATACATGACATTGTTCCAGATATAATTCCCATCAATGTGGGAAAAATGATTTGAGAATACTTTAATCTACTCACTTTAGGGAAAATTGGAGAAATAATAAAGACTTGCAATTTCAAATTTCGGTCTTGGACAATAATAATATTGAATTAGGAACGGAAAAATGCAATGGCGAGTACACTGAAGAAAAAGATTTAAATTTAGCAGTTTAAAAATTCACATTTTTTTTAACTCTGCAGGTGGGAGATAAACTACATCAAGCCACATTTTGAAAACTTTACAGCAGACCGCGCAAACATGTAAAAATGTGCATTTGTACGAATATTTTATATGATCCTAACATATTTTTTTTATGTCGATGATAAACTTAAAAAATTACGTCCTAAAAGGTTCGTTACCTTCTATGGTACTGTTCCATGCCTTGAGACAAACAGCACCAAGTCCAACAACAAAAGGGGTACTATTTCCCAAAAATAATAGAAGGCTAACAACATTTTTTTACGTTACATTTCTCTTCAAAATGTGTTATATAAATTGTAGAACTAACATCTCAAGGCGCATATGCATGTTTTAATAAACTTTATAAAATTTTCCTGAGAATGATTTGACTTAATAAATAAAATGTATATTAAAAACAAAAGACCTCACTTCACAATTTGCAAAAAAGGACTGTCCTTTGCCTCTATTAATATTGTGGTAAACAACACTAAGTACACTTGATGCCTTTAACGTCTAAGCCAATTGTACTTGCTGTTGTTTTCAACTTTTCTATCTCGAAAGCTACATTAGATAGGACTTATGGAAATTCACACATCTATAAATTCCAACAGTATAAAAAACGTTATTTGAAAAAGATGTGAATTGGTGTAGTTTATCTCTCCCCTACAGAACTATTTTTACATTTTTTAGCACTGTTTGCATAATATTAATAAATTTATATAACCTTTAAAATATACTAAAATTCAATGATCCCATACAGATTGAAGCAAAACTCGTTTCTTTCGAAAGTTCGTAACAAAACTCGTTCGTTCTAAAATTAAATCTATTATTTTTTTATATTTCAGTTGGTTTAAATTTCTCAACTGTTAAGTTATAATTCAAGAATGTCATAACACTTTAGAATTGAAAAAAGGTTCAACTCATTTGGTCTATTTAATCGGGCACTATATGTTTTTTGCATTTTTTCCAAAATCCAAATAAAATATTTTGCAGCTTTCCTACTCATATGTTAGTAACTAGTAGGTTAAAGCTCAATGCGCGGCACGTTAGAATTAAAATATCGATTTGAAATTTTTATAGAATCATTTTCTTGCTATATTTAAACATTTAACAGGTACTAAATTAAAAAAGAGTTTAAAGTAAAAAAAAAAAACTAGTCTCTTAAATAATGCTAGGTTAGAGTCGGAGTCGGAGTTGGAGTCGGAGTCGTGCTTAAAAAATTTCACCAAAAGGAGTCGGAGTCGGAGTTATAACTTTTTCTTAACGACTCCACAGCCCTGGATAATTGAATGAATTATTTTTTTTTTTTTTTTTTTTTTGTTGAAGGAATATTAAAAAAATACTTTTGGTTTAATTAACATTTTAGTTGTTTTGAAATAAATTTTGATTAAAAATATTTATTAAATAACAAAAAATCTTAATTGATTTTTTCGCTTAAAATAAAATAATTTAAACTTGTAGAATTGTTGTTGTCAAAACCTCAGCTATATTTAATTTAAACAATTAACTCATTGTTTGAAACGGCAAAGTTTTTTGATCATTTTCTTAATTCAAATTAAAATATCATTTATTGATAAAAAAAATAATACATATATTAAAAATTTTAAAGTTTTACAAGTTTTAGTAATCTTTATAATTATTTTGGTAGCAGGTGCGAAATCAACAAATTGTTTGCTTGATTCTATGAATTTGTTGATTAGAGACAATTTTTAATTTTTTCTGTGTTAAGACGTAAAAAATATTTTTATTTTAGTTTATTACAAATAGGTTTCGGTTTAAAATTAAAAATTATGTCGGTCAAGTGTCATCCGCTACTGGCTCGGCAGCCTCCTAATCTTTTAACAAAATTCTTAATCTCGTTTTTCAATAAACTATTGTTAATGATTGATAACTGCTCAATAATGGTGTTTTTAGTAAATGTCATACGAAAAGCATTTGAAGAGAGAAAAATACTGCTCAGCACTTTTTATCGATGTTTTTTTATTTCTTATTCTAATACCTCCCGCGAAACTCTACGCTTGTCTGCAAGAGACCAGAGTCTCTGGTTGGAATCGAACCCGCAACCCCTGTACTGATAGACTAGCTCACTGCCAACAAGCCTACTGGGACAAGCGTTTGATAAAGTCTGGCATGAAGGCCTATTACATAAATTTAAGCTTAACTTACCAGCAAACACACATAAGCTGTTAGAAAGCTACTTAGTCGGTCGCAAATTTATTATTAAAGAAGGCGATTTTTTATGTTCTCCTCAGCCAATTGGCGCTGGAGTCCTTAAAGGCAGCATCCTAGGCCCTCTTTTATATCTAATATACACTTCGGGCATGCCAACAAACAGGACGAAACAGCCTTTCGAGCACGAAAACCGCCACAGGAATATATATTTCAACTGGAAATATGTTTAAAAAAATGGAGGGTAATGGTAAATGAGCAAAAATGCGTACATAAAGCATTCAGCTTGCGCTGAGAATCCTGTCCTTTTATTAAAATTAAAATTCAAATAATACCTCAACATTCGCATTTAAAATATCTCAGAATACATCTAAAACGTCGATTAACGTGGAAATGCCATAGAGAGGCAAAATTAACTGAAATGACACTAAAAGCCATGTAAATTCATTGGCTGAGCCCTTTTCGAAATAACCGATTCAATTGCAAACGATATTCCGGAATAAGTGTAAAATATAAAAGTGCCAGAATAGCTCTAGAATTCCAAAGAGCATTATTACTGAGTGCCGGTATTGCACAGTGGTTGCACTTGTATAAAGTAGAGCGACAAAAATAGTTAGAATAAATTTATCATCTTGAAATTTACACAGTATATTTCTGACAGTATAAAACCGATTTCCTGATAATATGGGCGTGGTCACTTTCCCTACCGTCCATTTTTTTACATTCCTGCTAATAAAATATTTAGAATGAGTTTCTGGTTTCTCACGAATTGCTTTCTAGCTTTCGATAAAAATATATGTAAGTTTAAAAGTGAAAAAATTTAATAACAATATTTTTCCTTTTGCTTATAATCCTATTTTGTATTTTGTCTCTTCGTCATATTTTTTTATATAAAACTTGGTAATTTATTGTTTTAATATACATTTGTACATATTAAATAAATTTACAAAAGTACCATTTCAAACCTTAAAAAATTTGTTTTTACACGGTAATTTTCGTTGACCAAAAATGAATGGATCCGAACTCAGCAATAATATATTGAATTAGCTTAACCCAGTGCATGCGTTTCGCTTTCCTGATTAAAAAAAATATGTAATTTCTTTCAATGCAGATCTCGTCATTGTTTATGAAGTTATTTGTACCAAGTTGCAATACTCTTACTGTTACCATTCACCAGTTGCATAGAAATCTAAATAATAAAGCCTACTGTCGAAAAACACTTCAGTACGACCAAAACTGTAACAAATAACGCTATTGTAATAAATTGTATGTCTGTTAAAGTTTTATATGAAGAGATATCGCTGTCAATTTTCGTAAAAATCGGTCTATAATTTACCATAGGTCCCAATATAAAGACCACTCCGGAAATATTTTAGCTGTAGGTACACTGAAAGAAAAATGCTTCATATATTTAATGAATCGTTTTCATAAAAAAATGAAGTATTTTCGTTAAAATCGATTTATTGGATCTCGTAATTACGTTAAAAATTTTCATTAAATATATGTAAACTAGAGTTTGTCCAAGTTTAACAAAAAAATTTTAATTGGGAACATAAAAAACAATATACAAACATAACTATATTCATAAATTAATACAAAATTACAGTTTCCTTAAAAATATGTTTAATTGTTAATTAATTAGTAATGAAACAAAAACTTTCAATCCATAAATACGTATGTTTTTAGTTGTCTTTAATATGTAAATATAGTCTGTACTAAGTAATGAACAAATAAATGTTCTCCTTTAAAAAAAACACACCCTTATTTTAAACTGTTGTCAACCAAATGATCTATACGAAAAAGCTTGTTCTCTCTTCATGTGGTCTTTATTTATTATGCGTTAGCAAAAAAATCAACGTTGTTATTGTTGTTATGTTATGACAATTTAATCTCATATTTACGCTCTTAATTGAGTAATGGCAAAAAACATAGTTTTTTAATTAAAAAACCACACTGCCCCAGTAGGCTAGCTGATAGTGAGCTAGTCTATCAGCGCCGAGGTTGCGGGATCGATTTCCGCCAGCGACTCTGGTTAAAAAAAAAAAAAAGTTGAATAAGAACAACTTTGATTAAAAAAATAAAAAAAGTCTATCAGCGCCGAGGTTGCGGGATCGATTCCCGTCAGCGACTCTGGTTAAAAAAAAAAAGTTGAATAAGAACAACTTTGATTAAAAAAAAAAAAAAATTCAAAAAAATTAAATAAAATTTTTTTTTACTTTTTTGAAAGTATTCATCCAATGAATAACATTCATACATCTAATGTAATGTTTCATTAAATACAATTTAATGGAACAGGTTTCATTGATCCAACGAAGCGCTGCATAGTTTCCTTTTTAATGCAATTTTTCATGGGATTAATGTCAAAATTCATTGGTATTCTGAAGAAAATTCTTTCAGTGTAGAGGGTTTCAAATGATATCTAACTTGTTTAAGCTCTATTCGGCTTTGCCATGCCGTTTTTCCTATTTGCAAAAAGATATATGCCATATTTTTGCTTTGCTTATACATACGAAATAAAAACAAATTTTGACAATTTTAAATTCTTGCCCTCCCTAGTTCGCATACCTTGTTAAATGTTGTTTGGATAGACTCAAAAGTTTAAATTTGGAAATTAATGTAAAACTGTCAATTAATTGTTGCTGTTTAAAATGGAAACATTAAAATATCGGTCCTCTTTTTTAAATATGTTAACACAGTGTAACGTTTAAGTTACGAATTTATTTTTTTTTTATTATTTTCACACATTTTTGGACAAATAATAAACTAAATATTTAATAGCGCTTGTTAAACAAAATGTTTTCGAAAGAATACAATAAACCATTTAGATAATGTTGTAATGAAGAGAACAATACAAACAACAACATAACCATATTTTAACATTAAAAGACAATATTATGGCCCACTTTATCAAAGACGACAACCCAATCAACAGCTGCCTTTTTTGTCTTTTGTCGTCTGCCACAAAATTCTCAAAAATTTGCGCTCGCCTTCTTGCCACCGCTAAAAGCAAAGAAATTTTGTTAAACAAAAAATCGGTATCATAATTTTTTTTTTTTTTAGATTATTTTCTCTTTATATTTTTTATTTTTTTAATTTTAATATTAATGAAACGTTTCATTTACGTTGAAATTGTTTCCTGAAACAAAGGATCTCCTACTGCAATATGCCACATCATTTAATTCTGTTAAAAATTGATATTGAACGCTTTTTTGGGGCAGGTGTTTATATGGGCCAAAAACAAAATAAAAATAATTTAAAAGGATCTATAAAGACTTGATTTTTGTTGTCTGAAGAAGTTAGACCCAAAATTTAATTAATACTTAACATAAGTATGACGACGTCGATGACGATAACGATAATAACAACAAAAATATATGCTAAAGTTAAAAGCGAAAACAACAACACGGGCGAATACTTAAGTTCACTAAGACTGCTCAACTGTCTCTTTTGTTCCTTCTGCTCAATCTTTTGCAACACTTTATATTCTTTTTGATTACGATTATTTTAGTGTTGATAACATTTATGTTTTTTTTCGCTTTAATAAAAATAAATTGAATTTGGGTCAAAATCATTAAATGCATCAAGAAAAGAACAAAAACTTTTTGCCGACCCCGCTCGATATCTTCTTAATTGAATTTATTTATGAGGTAACCAAAATTATGCGCTAAACGCCTTTATCGTAATGAAAAAACGCATTATAACACATTTCCTTTAGTTTGATCATAAAATTCTGAACGATTTTACGATGACCGGATCATTGTTATTGTGACTGTCAAGTGTTTGTAATTTTTGAATGAAACGTAAAATTTATTTAAATTGTTTGTTGAATTGTGAAGAAACTGTTTTTAAAGTTTACTTAAGATAAAAATTCAATAACACAGTTGAATTTAAAATGCAATGTCAGAGAAAATTCTCATTGTGAACGGTAATAAAAAGAATGGATAAGTTAAACAGGTTAATTTTAAAAAGAATTCATCAGGTCTTTGTCATGGCTGAAAACATACAATTTTATAAAAATGAGAATATTTCTCTAAAACGCCTGGGAATGTTCAGGATCTATGCATTAATGGGCTTATTAGACTAAATGAAGGCTTAGTTTTGATTCACATGCCATTTCTCAGAAGGGATACAATTTTAACCTAAAAGAAATCATTGATCTTCGAAAAAAAATTTTAATATTTGTGATGTCCAGAAATATGCTGTAAAAAAACGCGTTTTATGCACAACAAATGTGCAGTAAAAACTGAAAAATATGCCCTGAAAATAGCTAAAAAAAATTTCCCTAAAAAATCCTAATTTGCTCATTTGAAGACAAAATATTCAACAATTTAATAACGAAATTTAAAACAAAAACCTAAAAATATTATCGCTTAAGCCCATATTAGGTTAAAATTCATAAAAAAAGATATTTACGCCGAATATTATCTAGATATTAACATCCATATGGGTTTTTGTCTTAAAGGAATTTTCAATACGATCGCTATATTGGTTATGAATAGGGATGCGATTTTCATGCAAATGCATGTTTCCTGTCGATAGTCTAAGATCGATGTTGACCAATTATCTTTCCGAATCATTAAATTTGGGTTAAAATGGCATCGATTTGTTTTTGCATATTATTGCATATTTTGGTTAAAATGCATTTTTTTGCATATTTTGGTTTTAAATGCATATTTTAAAATTTTTGAGTGATATATTTTTTTAATTTACATATAAAAAATTTCTTCAAAAATATCCATGTAAACAAAAAAAATCTTCCAAAAAAATTTTTTAAAATCAATAACTAAATTTTATGGAGCTCTGCTTAAAATACAAGATTTTTAAGATTTCGACAAAACATCCTTCTATTTTTAACCAATGCAGCACCTTACATGGCTAAGGCTGCCAATGGGCTTAAACTATTTTATCTAAAACTGTTACATGTTACTTGCTTGTAGGAATTTAAATTAAGTTTTAAAAAATATTGTACCTTTTAAATAAAATTAAAAAAAAAACGCTTTTTTATTGAAAATGTTTAAGTTTTAAGTGCATATTTTTTATTTTTTAATGCATATTTTGGACATTTTAGTGCATATTTTATGCGCATATTTTCGATTTTTTAGTGCATAAAAATCTCATCCCTAGTTATTAATGCTAAAATTTAAAAGAAAGTTAATGCTATGGGCAAATGTGATCCGATTAAAAAAAAAAATTATTTGCAGTAAAATATTTTGTTTGGGCAAATTTAATTAAAATACCAGCATAATTAGATGGTTTACGGAAACAAATAGTCTATTTTGGAAAGCAGTTTTTATGAGGAATATGTGAAGCTATAGACCGAATCTCACCATTTACATGGACTTCGTCCATATTAGATCAAATTATCTACAAAGTTGGAGCTAGTACTTTGCACACAAGGTTAACATGGACAGGCAACCAGCCAGACGGACGGATGGACATCATTAGATCACTTTAAAAGTGATTCTCAGTCGATCGGTATACAAAAAGATTGGTATAGATTTATCTATATTATACACATCGCATAACATTTAACTTTTAAGACAACCTACTTTGTCTTACAATTTCAGAGTAAAAATTAAATGTAGATGGCGAAATTAAAGCAACACTATGGGTATACAGATAAAGGCTAGTTAAATTGTAAGGGCCGATGTTGAATGTGAACCACACCTAAACGCCAAGTTCTTTTCCGAATTTTATTTGACATTTCTCTATTTCAGACTTACTCAATTTGAACCATGGAGAGATACACAATCCAACAACGTGTTAAAGTTATCCAGACTTATTATGAAAATGGATGATAAATTTCGAAGAAAATCATCTTCAGTGATGAGGCACATTTTCACCTCAGTGGATTTGTCGATAAGCAGAATTTCCGCATTTGGGCGAATAATAATCCAAGAGTGATTGTCGAAAAACCAATGCACCCACAAAGAGTGACTGTTTGGTGCGGTTTATGGGCTGGCGGCATCATCGGGCCGTATTTTTTCCAAAATGAGGCCGGTCAGGCAGTTACTGTGAATGGTGTTCGCTATCGTGAGATGATAACGAACTTTTTATGGCCCGAATTGGAAGATATGGATGTGGACGATATGTGGTTTCAGCAGGACGGTGCCACTTGCCACACAGCTAACGAAACAATGGCACTTTTGCGCGACAAATTCAATGGCCGTGTTATCTCACGTAATGGCGATGTCAATTGGCCGCCAAGATCATGTGATTTGACACCGTTGGACTTTTTTCTTTGGGGTTATTTGAAAGAAAAGGTGTACGTCGATAAGCCAGCAACAATTCAAGAGCTAAAGGATGAGATAATTCGGCACATTAACGGCATAGAACCTCCATTATGCCTCAGGGTCATCGAAAATTTGGACCATCGGATGGAGGATGAGATAATTCGGCACATTAACGGCATAGAACCTCCATTATGCCTCAGGGTCATCGAAAATTTGGACCATCGGATGGTGTGCCGCCGTGGTCGCGGCGCCCATTTGGCCGATATTTTGTTCCATACATAATTGAGTAATACCAATATATCATAATAAAATAAAATTACAATAATTTTCTAAATAGTTTGTGTTTTATTCAAAATCAACATCGGCCCTTGAAATTTAACCACCCTTTAGATATTTAAAACAGAAAAACCATCTGTTCACCAGAATTTCGAAAAAAAAAAATTTTAAATTTGCTGCGTAGTCATCTAAAAAAATTGATCATATATTAAAATATGCCTTTAAAAGGGAAAATATGCGCTATAAACTAAAAAAATTAGCAAAAATGCTCGTTTAACTAAATTACGCACAAAAATGCTGCAAACGCTAAAATATGCACTAACAAATCGATGACAAAATTCATAAAAGGCTCTAAAACGGATTAATATATTGTTTGTGCCTTCATTGGTCGCACAAGGAAAAACGTGCAATTGCATATTTATGGCTTCCCTGGTGATGTCTAACTAAGACGAACGCCTTCAAATGTTTAGCAGTTTCCTAGTAAAGTAGTAATATTGACAGCCAAACAAAGTTTTGCCTCTAGCAATCTGTTCGCATCACATTATTGCCCCTAAAATTCATGCTAATCAACGACTTGCTTTGGTTGGTTAACGGGGTAGGACGCACAAAAACTAGGCGTGCTGCAAGTAGAGAGAATCAACTGTGACTCCGTTTTGACACAACACAACTTGTCAAGAGTAGGTACCCAGGATTAAGCGTGACACCAGGGCAATACTGAGGTGGCTAGAGCCAGACCGTTGCATTGAGATAGTTTACAAAGTTGCCGAGTCTTTCCCGCGATAACTCAAGGAGTCCTTGTAGAAGGTAATATCCAAATAATTCATGTCGTGTTGAATTAAACACTGGGCAATCACATAAGAGATGAAAAACTGTTTCCCTAGTTCCAGGTTCTCTGCCTGCAGCTGCGGAAGCATTCATTTAAAGGGCGACCGATTCTCATAGCGTGCTTGCCGATAGTCGAGTGACCAGTAAGCACGTATACCAGTTTCGAAATGTCGAAATGTCCTCAAAGCGACTCATGTCGTTTGTGAGCCACGTAACTTTGGTAACCCTGCGGCCATCCAGTTTCTTCAATCTATCGTTAGCCATATCCAGATAGTTTCTTTGGACTTCAAACAATGTTATCTTTGCTCAAGGACAACTGGATTCACATTTAAGCAACAATTTCGACTCAGCGAAAGCTGTATCAACCGAAGGGACGCCCATGAGTACACAACATTTTCTCAGTTGAACAGTAATATAAGTTGTTGAGGATTATCTATAGCCATCACCCGCAAAGTCACGCAGAGATGCCTGACAACAGTTTAGTTAGAGGTCTACTCTACGCCTTCAATGCGTTGTAATGTTTATTCATCCGTCAAAAAAGTAGAATACGTGTAAAATTGTATTGACAAGTTACACAGCACAAGCGTAGAAAGCATATACCCATTAAACGCATAAAATAGGATTACTACCTACTTATATCGCATGCGTCTTGAAAAATGGTTAGGAGAGTATCAAACGCATAGAACGCATGCTTTCGAAATCCAGCTTTACCCCTACTCACATCCGGACCAACTACCGGAAGATTTTTCCGATCCATCTTGGACTTAGAATTTTAAGGAACGCACAGTGGGGTCAATCGCAAAAAAGTGGTTATAAATCTGAATCTCCTTAACTACTGGTCGGATTGTAAAATGATGTATGAACAAGTCATAGAGGAGGACATAGGCTTTAAGACAATGATTTTCAGGGTGTCAAATTTGACCCCTACGGGTTTTTGACAGTTTTTATTAATCAACTAAAACATATTTAATTTTTTTAAAATAAATATTTTAGCAATATAAAAAATAAATATGCTTCATTTTTGTCAAAATTATGCAATTTTTCAAACTCATTTCAAAATTCCCACTTTGATTATTCCTCACCTTTTTACGTATGATTTCTAAATTTAGGAATAGGAAATAAGAGGATATTTTTAGAAAAATAATTGGACCTTTATCACCGAATATAAAATAAAGTCGGGGTAAGAAACGGTAAAAAAAAATTTTAGCTAAAATGTTTTAAAACTATAAGGCCATTACTACGACTTACAAATAGTTATTTTTAGGATGCTATCTGACAGAAAAGGGGTTTGTGGTTTTTTTCAGTTAATATTAACCCAAAAAGTGACTAATAAGCTAAGAGCAGGTTTGTCCTAATGGTAACTTTACAACTAAACTTTAAGAATTTTAAACTGCAATATTTTCTGTTGAGGATATGGTTACTTCAATGACATTTTAATGTCAAATTAAATTATTTAAACTTTAAAAAAAAAACAGAATTTAGCACACGGCTTGGACAGACTTTCATGAATACCCAGAATTTCAAAAAACGTTAAGTATCCACAAATTTTCTCAGTTGAGCAGTACCATCGCCCTCAAAAGTCCAATATAGAACCCTGTCAACAGTTAGATTTTTGCTCCGCAAACACCTCTTCTCACATCCAGACCGATTAGCGGAAGACTTTTCTAGGTCATCTTTGAAGTACGTTCTTTAATGCCTAGAACTTTGAGAAACGTTGAGTATCAACCATTTTTCTCAGTTGAACCATCCGTAGTTACGAAATATCAACCGCCGTCGCTCTTAAAACTCCCGCAAAGAAACCTTTTTTAACAGTAAGATTTTCCTCCACAACACCTCTTCTCACATCCGCGGACAGACGCTTTCAAGAAACGAATTCAAGAAACGTTGAGTACACACCATTTTTCTCAGTTGAACAGTAATATCAGTTGTTACGAAATATCTACCGCCACTATTCTCAAAATTCACCCCTACGCAAATGCAGACCGATTGCCGCAGATTTTTCTATTCCATCTTGGTCGGACGTTTATGAAAGCTTTTATTTGCAAGGAAAGTTTAGCCTCTAAAAATTTGCCGGTGTGCTGTCATCACCACATTTTTCGCAAATTGCACATAAATTAGTTTGACTTATCAGACTGAAAGATGTTTCAAGAGCTCATTAAATTTATTTGATAAAAATGGCATAGCTTCAAAAATGAATGGCAAATGCTGGCGTTGTGTTAAAAGATCAGCATCATCTTCACAATAGAACTTAGGGGTCTTAATTTTTTGGGATTTATGCATTCCCTAGAGCGCAGAAAATTTTTTTTCTTCAATAAAAAATAAAAAATATGTAACCAATTATTGACAATAAGTTGCCACATTATCTATAATGCCTGAGTTTACACCTGTGAGGAGCATAGGGCCGTTATAAGTTTTTTCCAGTGCACTGAAATGGATACAAGATGTTTTGCTTTGTAGACGTAGGCGGGATTGTTCAGTTTCAGTTTAGCGTTTTCATCTTTGTGATCTTCTTTGGCTGCCTTATGGGTTCCCATCTATGGCTTGTTTCGCAACATCGTTTGCTTGTTTATGAAAAGTATGTCCGACCCAGTGTTACCACCAGCAAAATTCAAAATTACACTTGAGATGACACAAATTACCCGATTTAAATGAAATTACACCTGATATAAAATTGAAGTTTTGTTTAATAAAAAGATATTTATAAAGAAACAAAAACACAACAAACTCATTGAAAGAAGATCAATATTAGTCAAACTGTTTAGATTCTTATGGTAATTTAAAATAAATTAATAAAAATTACATTAAAGACTTAAAAAACTTAAAATAAAACACCTAAAATAATGAGAACTTCCACATTTGGTTGCATATATCTGAGGAAAGTTTAAAATGCTCATTGCCATTCCTTTATAATGGGTGTTTTTTAAGCCCGATAGAGCTTACGAAAGGTTAGCTGTCAAACGAATTGTCAAAATGCTCTCACTTTTTGCTCAGGCACATCATCATGAATAGATTCATGCTTGAACAACGCCACCAAATTATCCAAATTTGCTTTGAAAATCAGCCATCGATTTTCGCAACTTATAGGCGACTTCATGATTTAAATGACGCAACTTATTTGTTCAAAAATGAAGGCCATGTGTTGATTTAGAGAAAATAAACTGTCAATTAGACTTCAAGGCCGTGCGATGTGACACCTCTTGATTGTTGTCCAGGGCTGTGAAGTCACTGGTTTATGCTGATAAGCCAGCAACAATTGACGTCTTGGTGGTCAACATTGTTCATTTTATTCGTGAAGGGCAGCCAGC
The DNA here is from genome assembly GCA_963931875.1 of Pollenia griseotomentosa. NCBI lineage: Eukaryota > Metazoa > Arthropoda > Insecta > Diptera > Polleniidae > Pollenia > Pollenia griseotomentosa. The sequence goes on from OZ007561.1 coordinate 62,531,751, forward strand.
GATTCTCGAAAAGGAACCAAATTGGACGTCTGCAATGCGTTTCGTCAAGGACAGGCGCGGTGCCTATTTGTTTGAAATCAGTTTCACGTGGTATGTAATACCGTGTATTAATCTGCGATTAAAAATAATTTTTTTGTGTTGTCTACCATTTTATGTTGCATGGTCTTAAAAACTACCCTTTGTACCTTATTTAGTTAATTAAGGGCGTTAAATATTCTTCAAGCTAAACCATTAAAAAGTTGCAAGATAAAAATCAAATTAATTATATGTAAAAATATTGGAAACATATCTTCCCCCAGGCTAGTTTTTTGTTTGAATAACTTTTTTCAATAAACTTTAGGTTCTAAATCACTATGATATTCATCTTTATCTAAATCTATGAGTACATCTTGCGACATTCATTACCAAACTTTTGGAAATATATATTTAATTATTGAAGACTTTTCTTAAAAAGAAACCAAGACTTTGGTTCAGAAAACTGTGCATTTTTTATCAACAGTATTTAAAAAGAAATAACGGTCATCACTGATATCGAATCTTGATTTTATTTGGGTATCTGAATATAAGAATTACAAATTACGCCTAAGAGAAATTACCCACGCTCTACCCACGACTGTAAAAATTATACCAAATTCCACGAAGTGGCAACTCTGGTCTTACCCAACTTTATTTATGTTTTCGGAATTCATGTGTAACTGATGTTTGGTTGGTTTCCGATCAAATCAGTGACCATACCGTGCAATAAAACTTGTTTAATCAGAAAACAATAATGGAATTATTTGTATTATAAAAAATGTACTTTATTCATTTTAGTCCCAGAAAAATTAAAAAATTGAGTACAGAAAGTTCAGCTCCTCAGATCGTGCTAAAAAGTCTTAGCATTAGGGATGCGATTTCCATGCAAATGCATGTTTTTTGTCGATAGTCTAAGAACGATGTCGACCAATTATTTTTCTGAATCATTAAATTTGCGTTAAAATGGCTTCGATTTGTTTTTGCATATTTTGATGAAAATGCATATTTAGGCTTTTAATGCATATTTTTGCATGTTTTGAAATTTTTGAGTGATTTTTTTTTAATTTCAATATTATAAAAAATTTTTAAATACACAAAAAAAACCTTTAAAAAAAATTTTAAAATAACTAAATAATTTATTTTTGGCATCGATTTGTTTTTGCATATTTTGATGAAAATGCATATTTAGGCTTTTAATTTATATTTTTGCATGTTTTGAAATTTTTGAGTGATTTTTTTTTTAATTTCAATATTATAAAAAATTTTTAAATACACAAAAAAACTTTTAAAAAAAATTTTGAAATTACTAAATAATTTTTTTTTGGGCTTTGCTTTAAATACAAGATTTTCAAGATTTCGACAAAAGATCCTTCTATTTTACACCGATGGAGCACCTTTCATGGTTAAGGCTTCCAATGAGTTTCAAATATTTTATCCAAAACTGATACAAGTTACTTGCATGGCACATGGTTTATACCGCAGTGCAGAGGAAATTAGAGGCCAATTCGATAATATTGCAATTTTTAATGAAATGTAATGGGTTCCCTCCCACCGCAGCCAGTTGTACCAAGATAGGGGCCTGTCTAGATGCTTCAGAGTTCTATTTAAAAAACTTTCGAGTAATTTAAGATTGTTAGAAGAGCTTGTTGATACCGATGATTATGTAATTGAACAATTAAATAAAATATTAAATTAAGATAACATCAGAAAGCAATTAGCATTTGTATTTTTCAATTACAGATATATTGGTGAACAATAACTAATTACGAGGGACTTAGTTCACTTAATACTCAAGTCAAATTAATTGATATTGCAGACAGTAAAATAACAATGTGGAAGGAAAAATATCCCAACAAATTTAAAAAAAAAATCCAAAACGTTTCGCAAAAAAAAATTAAGGATTTCAAAAATATTTGATCTGATCTGGAATCCAAGTGGGATCTGAAAATATATTTTCTCAAAATGCTTTGGCATTCTTCAAGTACTAGACAAAGCTTTACTTTTAATAAAACAATACTTACTATTTATTTAAACAAACAAAAATTTAAGTTAGTTATTTAAGTTTTTTAAAGATAAAGGGTGGTTAAATTTCAAGGGCCGATGTTGATTTTGAACAAAACACAAACTATTTAGGAAATTATTGTAATTTTATTTTATTATGATATATTGGTATTACTCAATTATGTATGGAACAAAATATCGGCCAAATGGGCGCTTGACCACGGCGGCACACCTCCATCCGATGGTCCAAATTTTCGATGACCCTGAGGCATAATGGAGGTTCTATGCCGTTAATGTGCCGAATTATCTCATCCTTTAGCTCTTGAATTGTTGCTGGCTTATCGACGTACACCTTTTCTTTCAAATAACCCCAAAGAAAAAAGTCCAACGGTGTCAAATCACACGATCTTGGCGGCCAATTGACATCGCCATTACGTGAGATAACACGGCCATTGAATTTGTTGCGCAAAAGAGCCATTGTTTCGTTAGCTGTGTGGCAAGTGGCACCGTCCTGCTGAAACCACATATCGTCCACATCCATATCTTCCAATTCGGGCCATAAAAAGTTCGTTATCATCTCACGATAGCGAACACCATTCACAGTAACTGCCTGACCGGCCATATTTTGGAAAAAAATACGGCCCGATGATGCCGCCAGACCATAAACCGCACCAAACAGTCACTCTTTGTGGGTGCATTGGTTTTTCGACAATCACTCTTGGATTATTATTCGCCCAAATGCGGAAATTCTGCTTATCGACAAATCCACTGAGGTGAAAATGTGCCTCATCACTGAAGATGATTTTCTTCGAAATTTATCATCCATTTTCATAATAAGTCTGGATAACTTTAACACGTTGTTGGATTGTGTATCTCTCCATGGTTCAAATTGAGTAAGTCTGAAATAGAGAAATGTCAAATAAAATTCGGAAAAAAACTTGGTGTTTAGGCGTGGTTCACATTCAACATCGGCCCTTACTATTTAACCACCCTTTATTTGAATTTTTTATATTTTTGCTTTAAGTAAAACTTAAAATGATTTTTAATGAAATTTTTGAAGTTTTTAGTGCATATTGTTTCTTTTTTTAGTGCATATTTTGGATATTTTACTGCATATTTTCGTTCTTTTAGTGCATGAAAATCCCATCCCTAGTTATGATTTATTTCTTTCGAAAAATATTTCTTCTTATTACCATTTAATGTCATAGAAACATCCATATAGGCCGAAACTTAAGGATATTTCTCAATTTTCTTAGAGTTAAAAATATATTTTTTTATCGGAAATTCGCGGAAATATTGATCCGAATAGGAACCCCAAAAGGAATCTGAGATTAAGATAAATCTAGTAGAAGTTATCTCGTATATCCACTACATTTTCAATGCAATATTGGATCCTTTAGATTTAATTAAAAAGTAAATATTATAAGAAAAAGAATTAAATTAAAACAACTTACCATATTTTCAAAATTACATCATCTGAAATTCATACTGCTGTCATGACTTCACCACACAAAATATGGCAAATATTTCTACAAGAACACAAATAAGACTTATTTTTTTCATTGCGGTGGTTTGTTTAGATTTTGTATATTTGTGGATTTTTTACATTTTCAATTTTGCCAAAATCAAAATCATATTGAAACATCTGTTGATAATCAGCAACTGTGTTCTTGTTTTAAAAAATCTGAAATAAAACAGAATAATAAAATAAATATTTGAATGTTTATTTTTACTCGTATTCAAGTGGCATATAATAACAAAGATGATGATCATCATGACGATGATAAAGATGCACCCCATATAAAACCAATAAAAAAATATATCCCTGATGGTAATTTCAAGAAAAGGGGAGCCCATCTCCCGATCAAACTCTACTCAATTGCTTTTAATGAAACTAAAAAAAAAGGAGGGGGAAAAGACAATCGAAGTGATTGAATTTAAAGTGAATGAATGGAAATAAAAAGATGCAGCAGATGACGGATAAGCGAAGTGAAGTATACACATGTTTTTTTGAAAAACTCGAATATAAAATAATAAAATGTTCAATCTGATTGTTTTTTTTCTCGGTTATACTAGAATTGCACTGTTTTGTTAAGTTGTTCTTTTTTAAATTTTTTTTGGTTATGCTGTGCTTTTAGGCACATGTTATTATTTTGACTGTCTGATTGAAGACAATGAATTGCTTGGTTGCAATCGTTTTGTTGTACTTGTAGTTGTACGTACAGCTTGTTGCTGCCACTTTTGCTGTTGTGTTGTCTGTTTACTGCTGCTGCTATTTGGTGGTGATAAAGATGATCGTTACCAGTTCAAGTTTCATGATGAATGAATAAATGAATGAGTGAGTGAGCGAGCAAATTAATGTTGGTGTTGTGGTGGGTCGTTCATATTTATATATTTTATATGGTTTTAAAAACTGATCGTTGTAATCATGATCATTTTTATGAGTTTGCAAAAAAAAAACAAGGATGTATAATTTTGATTTTATATTTGGTACACCATTTCTTTTCTGTTTATGCCGACATGGCACTTTATGCAGCCAGTTCTTTAAAATTGGTAAAAGAAAATATTACTAAGGGTTAAAAAATGGTGCACGTAATAGAATTCATCCAATTTGAAATACTTTGCTTCAAGTAAATTCCTAGTTCTAATAAAATTAAGAACAACATAGAAAAAATTTGTCAGAAAAAATTAGATAAAACTTAAGTTCTGTAAAAACGGATTTAATATTGTATTCTGTATTCCAGTCTTAGACTTCTTCTTCTCGTATTTTACTTTTTTAGTGAATTATTCAAGATTATCTTAAATACATACTCGTATAGAGAGGAAAATTCTATCATGAGTACCTGGAGTACTTTTCTTAAAGAGTGGTAATGCATATGTATATACCTCACGTAAGGCTCGTTGGTAAATCAATTATTTATTAGACAAAGTCAGCACCAGGGCCAACACCTCTATAGCCCCTTCCATCTATTTGAGTTAAAACCATATTCAGCACGCGCTCCCCAACGGTTTCTAAAGTGTAAGAAGTCTAGAACTCAAAGTTCCTCCAGGCGGCTGGTTTCCCTAGTACCAAATTGGTTTCTTTAATCAACATTATTCCCTTAACGATCCTTCAATTTTAAACATCAAACAATTTTGAGTTACTGATGTCGAGCCCTTACCGCAAAAAAAGCGTGTCCTTACGGTGGTCTCAACACTGGATGTAAGCAATGCGTCTAACAACGCCTCCATGTGAGGCAACCCATCTTATAGGTGACAGGTTTAGTTTATAGCTCTTGCTTAGCAACAGTGGTCTCATATGCAAACCAGCTTCTGTTTAATATCAACAGCACACAACAATACTGAGGATTCGCGTGGGAACTTGTCTTGTCGAACTAAGGTGTTCAAAAACACTGGCGGGACACATTGTGTCCAAAGTTGTGAGCAGGACACGGGTGGCAATTTAAGCGTATGAGCTTCGGCCAAAAACCAGTACGCTTGCCTCTTGCTTTGAAGCTGAAGCTATCTAATCTCCGCTGCTGAAGTACAGCAGCTTCTGTTGAGAATCAAAAAAGATCAGCCAGTAGACCAAACCTCCCGACAATGGGTATAAAATCAGCCCTTAATACTGACTTGTTGAGATCTCCGTTCCCGCAATTTTGTGTATTAACCACAGTCACCACGTGATTTTTAAAGGAACCTCACTAATAACCAGTCCAGGATCAAAGTCCCAGGGGCGTCTGGTTCCAAATAAGTATCTAATCAGCCGCAAACCCAAAAGATAGATCTGCCAGTTTAGCCTTGCGGTGTAAAGGTATTGACTGCACCTTTTTCCCTCGAGGATTTTACACCGTAAGATAAAACTCCAGGGGGAACCAACTTCTCTCTATGTTTTAGGCGAAATTCGGCATCTAATCGTATCACTTTGGTTTTTTACTACAGCTACTACGTGATTCCCAAAATATTCTCATCAATCCAGGGACAAATGGTACTCTGATCCGCCGTGATGTTAGCAGATCTGCCAGTTTTAAGCCCTCGATAAGATATTAGTGACACCCCAAGCGTGCAACTCCAAGAAGTCGGTTCTCCTAAAGAAAGGAAAGGAATCAATTCCACAAAAATATATGTTCTGACGAATTACAATTTCAATTCTACGGTTTTAGTAACAGACGATATTGCAACATCCTGTAGCTGTGCAATACAAACGCAACCTCAGAAAGTCATAATTAAGATTTTGTTTCGAAATAGGGACCGGATATTTGGTATACACATTGCAACAGTGTAATTTTTTATTTGCTAAAAATTATTTAGGCGGCATCTTTTTTACTCTTCCAATTCTCCATCTTCAATAGCTTGATCATCTTTAAACATCAACATCTGATTATAAGTGTTGTGACTGTTTGTTGCACTTTGCTAAGTGACAGACAGCGTTTCTTTTCATTATGTTGCTGACACAAAAAGACGATGCAGATTTTTTCTTTTCTTTTTGCCATTTAACATCATATTTTCGATATTTTGTTTAAGGAAGTTTATACTTGGGTTTTTAAATATTTTTTTTTTTTTTTTTTTTTGTTAATTTTGTATTTAACAATACACTTGACTTGTACTTTCAAAAACAAAATGTTAAAATGATAATTATGTTTATATTGAGTTTTTAATGTTATTTTTTTCTGTTCCAAAAACAAAATGCCATTGAAAAGTGCGTGTGTATGTTTTAAGTGGGCTCATTAGGGAAACGAATATAAATAATACCGCCGGAAAAGTGGGAAAAAAAACTTGAAGAAAACATCTGTTCAAGTTTTAAACAAATTCAGCGGTTATGAGTCATGATATGCAAAATATTGTGCAGACAAATAAATGATGTATAATTAATTTTATATTATGGAATGTGCATAAGTTTATTCAAAGGGACGTAGATTCGAATACGGAGAACCAATATCAGTCTTTGAGTTTCTGGTATGAAATGAGATTACAAACTCACAAAAGGGTAAAATTTCCTGTTAAGTAAATATAACTTTCTTAAAAGTTTTGAAGAAATTGTTCAAAGGAAATTAAGTCCGTTAGCTTTCCTAATTGAACAACATTATACTTTAATAAATTATCCAAGCTTAAGGTCACTTTTTTATAAAATTAATTAAAAAAGTGACCTTAAGCAGGGATAATTTATTAAAGTATAATATTTAATAAAAAAAAGGTCGAAGAAATAGGATTATAATTTACTTATTTAACAACTTTAAAAAATCATGAATCAAACCGATATAGATGAGTTCATCTCGATATTTTAAGAACTGTGAATATTCGTTTGACTTGCAGTCGGGTGTAAAATAGACTTACATGTATACCTGCCCTTAGGCCTTCACCATGGTGGATCTTAGCTACAGGGTGACACACAACGCGTTTAATCACCGAGAAAGAAATTTGAGCGTACTATACACTCGGCCATTGTTTAGGAGCTAGCCTCTGCTTGTTTTGAAAAATGCTAGCATCTGGTTTAAGGATAACTTCCATAATAAGCGCGAATGCATACTAGAGGCCTGCACAATTCCTTTTGAGCACACATTCGAATCATTGTCTGTCACAAACAAATACTGTATTAACGTGAAGATGCGAAAACCAAATGATTCACTATATCGGGTAGATAAAATACTCTCTAAAATTATCAAAGGAATAAAAAATACACGCAGCAATTAAAAAAATACACATTAATTTTTTTTTAATGTGAGTTTGGTATATTAAGCTTCGTTCACAATCAGAGCAACAATTTCGTTTTTTCTTCTATCTTATTTCTTTCCAAAGTATTTCATATATTTTCCTTTCATTCTATAAACAAAAATGTAACTAAAGTTTTTTTTAAAAAATTAAGTAAACTAGAACTTCAGCAACAATTTGTAGGAAATTGTTTCTGACGTTTAAAATAATTTTATTTAGTTTTGAATGAAAATTTTAACATAATGTTGTAAAAAATAATAAAAAATGCATAATATTGTTGTGGCTAAAGTTTGCAAACGGTTTCTTAATGCAAAATGTGTGTGGTTGCAAAAGAAATTGTTGCTCTATTATGAACACCAAGTGAAAATGTTTCTTTGATTGTGAACGAAGCTTTAGTGTACGAAATATTTTGTAAGTTAATTTCTTTGATATTATTGCAACAACTATTCTTTGGCAAATTAGTTATTTGCACACAGAAAAAAATTTTGCGCCAGTAAAAGCATTAATCAAAAATAAAATCAGTTTTATAAAAAATTTAATCAAGTGAATTAAGCATTTAATCTAGTGAATTAAACGTTTAATCAAGTAAATTAAACGTTTAATTGATATTATTAATATTTTTACTGGTGCAAATTAATATTGTCAATTAAACGTTTAATTCACTTGATTAAATTTGTAATTAAAACTGATTTTATTTCTGATTAATGGTTTTACTGGCGCAAAATTTTTTTCTGTGCATGCGTACGCCGCATACAACACACAAGTAAACATCACAAACTCTATGCATGCGTCAGTTACATGCGACACACAAGTAAATATCATAAATTCTCGCAGACTGCAAGAGATAATTTTAAAGGTGTTTTACTGTAACGAAAGGTTTTAAAAGAAACAATTACTGTCTGGAGTGTATTTCATTGGATTCTTGTTCCCTCACAACACTTTTTAAATAACGCATAGCATTTGTCATTGTGGTTGTACACACATTTAATTATTGCTGTTTAATTTCGTGTTTAATTTTCAAATACCTGTACATTTGTGCAGGTCTTTAAAGCGTACAAAATATTCCATGTCACTATCCTTCGTTAAAAAGAAATCTACTAGCCATAATTCGACCCGTTCTTTTTTTATTGTTAGAACCAGTTCTAAATCGATGGCCCCTAAAAATGCATTGCACTGTGTTGAAACTAGGAAAATAGGTTATGGAATGCAGGACACGGTAGTGCTTATGAACATTCGATTTGAACTTATTCGTGTTGAAAGTGAGAGGCAAAACTTCCGCCAGAAGGTTATTCCACATACGAACAGTCCGGCCATAGAGCGAATTTTCCCTGTTATGCGCTGTGCGATACACCGGCCAATCGACTCCAAACGGATAAGCTCTTCAGAAAGAACGCGTATAACGAACAAACGTACGAGTTGCGGAAACCTGATCCCTAATTTTATCAGAATAGATCAGAATATTAACGATAAAACAGGCAAATACAACCCACATTACGATGGTGCACACAGAAAAAAAATCAAGGTAAAATCGTCGAAAACAAGGTTGATTTAACCGTTTTCGGTAGTGATTTTGCTTCATAGTTACTTCATGTTAATTTAACATGATTTAACAATAAATTGCGAACAACATTTTTTTCTTTTAAAATAACTATGTATAATTCATATTAATTTAACATTCCCGTAAAGTTAGAGCAAAATGTCATTTATATTGAAATAACAATCCGAATCACGTTGAATGAAAGTTATTTCAAGTTGAAACAACGTGAATTTCATGTAGAATCAAATTGGTTTGAGTGTGATATAACAGTGAAAAGAATCTCCAGAGGCAACATATGCATTTATTTAAGAATAATTCAAAACACTTACCCCTGTAAAACATGTTTCACTTATTTTTTATATCCCCTTTGTTAACAGAAGCATCAGCAGAATGGCCCGATATGGTTTTCGTCATCATTCTACTTTGAAAACTTGATGTACTTTTTAACTAAATAATTTTAACTTAAAGGATACGGGAATCGTATTCTTTTTATAACATATTTTAAACATGAAAATAAAAAAAAGTATGTTTTTCTTTTTATGGTGTTGTTTTTTTCTATACAAAACAAGTAAAACAGGTTTTTATTGTTTCAATGTTGAACAATTTCATTTTAAAATTTTTCATTTAATTCAACATTTTTTTTTTTCGAATTTATTCTATGAGCTAAATTTCAGTTATGTATTTTATAACGCTTTTTTGTAATAGTTCTATTCCTTAAATTTTTAGGAATGACTTTTATACACTACCCGACTATTATATTGTATTTTCTTGTTACATTTTACCTTAGCTATCCTTTGGATAGCAATGAAGTATATTGTATGTACAGAAAAATTTACAATTATTAGAATGTAATGCATTTTCTGGCCCGCTACGGCCTTCGTCAGCATTCTTTGTGTCACACTGGATAGTGATACTTTATAAATTGAATGTATTTAACTCAACAATTTTAACAAATAGAAACTGGGAATTATTTCCTTTCGTAGGTTACTTTATATTATATTCAACATTTTTTTTTTATTTTTCGTATTTATTCTATGAGCTAAATTTCCTCAATAATTTAACCATCCATATTTACAGATGAGGCACCTTGATCCATCGCGCATCTGGGCATTATACGAAATTATATCAAGGTCTTGACCAAGCGTATCATTCATGTTTTGCCTCATAGTACAAACATCCGATACGCTTTGTCTATAATCAATTGAATACGAATGGCTAAGGTTTCTGTCATCTGCAAAAGAGTAGATGGGCTTGGAAGTTTGACATAGGAGGTCGTTTAGAATAGTAAGAAAACTGAAGTGCCTTTCTCCAAAGTTCGGCTTTGTCATACTATGGTAACGATACTTAAACATAATTTAGTCGTATCACAATGGATCAGGGCTGTGAAGTAGTCAGAAAAAAGTTTTAACTACGACTCCGACTCTAACCACTGAAATTTTTCAAGTCCGACTCCGACTCTAACGCCGACTCCTTCTCTTACACTGATGCTAAATGTATATGAGACTGGTCCTTATTTGACTTTAAACTCTTTTTTAATGCAGTAGCTTTGAAATGGTAAAATATAGTAAGAAAATTAATCTGTAAAAATTTCAAATAGATATTTTACATATTCCAATTAAATTTCAAAGAATTTTCGTTTTGTAAGATATAAGAAAATTTTTTATGCCGAAAAAATTTTAAGTCGGAATAACGAATTTTTGTGTGTTCTTCGACTCCAAATCTTGAACAAAGACTTCGACTTCACAGCCCTGGCTCTGAGGAAAGATATTATTACTAAATGCCAGCTCTAAATTGACTGGCTAAATAATTCCCAGTAAAAAATTGTATCATTTTGCGAAGCACTAAAGGTACATTTAAAAAAATAAGCGCACAATTATGCACTACGCAATAAAACATACAGAAATGTAGTAAAGTAAGTGAAAAAACTCTCAACAACTTTTGTAAAACAAAATAACATTTCAAGTGCTACGGCATTCCCTTACTAGGAAGCAGGTTTGTAAGGGAGAATACTTAAAAATAACGGTATCAAAACATTCAGTGTGTAAAGCTGATCGTTACATCTAACAATTTTTATATGCGCTGAATAATGCGCTTTATGTGTCAAAGATGTATTGCTTCAAAGTGGGAACTCGCCATATAAAATTCATGTCTTCCGTAAGCGCAATGGTAAGCGAAACTCTTATGTGTCTCCCTTAGTGCCCATTCACATTATACGATTTTTGTCGTTGCGATTCTTACTTTATAGGCAAGAGGGGTGAGAGAAATTATAAGGGGTACTGAAGCGAGTGTACTCTTCGATTCGTTTTGTTCATTCATTCGTGTTCTCAATTTTCTCTCATTTGACGAAAAATGTTTTAAGGTTGTTAAGACAAAAATCGTACAATGTAAATATTATTTACGATTTTTGTCTCATATTTACTAAATATGAGACCGACTTCAAAGAGGAAACGACAATAATCGCAACGACAAAAATCGTATAATGTGAATTGGGACTTACAAAGCTGCTTCGTTGGAAGCTCCATTTTTTATTGGGTTGTTACATGGCTAAATAAGCTGAAAATTTTATTAGTTTACCTTATAAATGGCTTAATTGGCAACACTGACTAAAAGTATCAACTTTTATTTTTCCACAACAATCAAGCGATTAGGAAAAATTAAGTGTCATTAAGAAGAAAATCTTGTGAACACACAAGCAAACTTGTCATTAAATTATATTTATTTTTCTTTAGCATAAAAAAATAAATTTAAAAAATTCCACACACACACACTGATGCATACAAACATTTGTATATGTATGTATGTTTGTTTGTATCTATAAAAAAAAATACCAATGAAATTGGTTAATTCACTTAAATTTATGTTTATTTCATTTAAACAAAAAATATTTAATATTAGCTAAAAAATTTAAAATATTTATTTGGATTTATGAATTTGCCTAATTGTTCTGGCAATTTTTTATCAACCTTTCATCAGTTTTATTAGATACAAAGAAAATTTAGTATTAAAATACACAGACAAACCAACCGACAGATATAGAAATAAATATTTCAAAATCTTAATATACATACATACATACATACATCTTTTGTATTCTTTCGGAAAATCGAAAAATAAACGTTTTTCTAGCAAAAGCCAACTAAAATATTTTAACAAAAATATTTGAATAAAACAACAGATGTCAACTTAATAAAACAGCAGATATAATCTACGACACACAGACATCTCAAAAACCATTTTTTTTATTTTTTTATTTTGAAATTTATTTGAAATTTGTATGTTTCTGTGTGTGTATGGATCTGTAAGATATTAAATGATGTTCTCGTTTTATTTCGTTAATTTTCCTAAATATATTTTATATGATTTTAATTTTCTATTAACTTTTTTTTTCTTTGAAATTTTTATTGGATTAAGAAGATTTTTGTCGTTGAAGCAGCAACCGGCAGCTTTACGGAATGTAGGAAATTGTTAGCATGTGTTAATTGGCCCATTTGTTAGACATAAATTTCGAATACAAGATGCTGAGGATGATATTTCGTTAGTTTGCCAGAATTATTTATATTCCCGAGATCAATTTTGTGTCTTTAGTTTGTGGTAGAAATATTTTAAAAATTAATACCAACGTGTGTTGAATATTTTTTTGATTTGAGGTCATATGATGAAATGTATTCGTTGTATTTTTTTTTTTTTTTTTTTGTTGAGCTGTAAAAAATTCAGAGAAAAGTTATTTATTGGTTTTAAAGTGAAAAATATTTGTGTGAAAACATAAATTAATCGTTGATGACATGATGATGTCACAGCAGTAGAAATTCATTCACTGTTTATCTAAGAATTATATATGTCAAAGCTAATTTTAGGGTGAATAGAACATTTTAAGCTATTTACTGAAGCTAATCTAGTATTTTTGGTAAAGCCTGGTACTCTGTTCAACATTTCACGTGAAATGCTGTCAAAATGCATATGAAAAAAACTTGTGCGGAATATCTACGAAATAATGTTGATGGAGTTGTACTCTGTTCATTTTGTGAAAAAGTTCCGAAATGTTTCTGGCAACATTTTTTTTACAACTGGGAAATAATGTAAGCTGCCTTTATTTCACGTGGAATTTTAAGCAAAAGCAAAAAATATGAACTTAATATTAAAAAAGAAATAAAAAACTAAAATAACGCAATCGGTAACAGTTTTTTATCCATATTTACTTTTTTTTATTAAAAAAAAAATAATTTTAGTAAAATACATGTGGCGTTTGTTTACATACACGAAACAATGTAGCATACTTTGAAGGAATAAAAACGTCAAATTGTACAAACTCGCAAGATTGGTAACATTGATAAATGCCAAAATTTTCGTGTGGAATAATCAATGTTGCTCAACATTTTTCACAAATTTGAACAGAGTACTAGGCTTAAGATTAAAAGAAATAAAAAAAAACTATTTGAATTTCTTTTACAAAATCAAATTTTTCTAACATTTTAAACCTATTTTCCAGCTTACTTTTAAGGTTATAGAACTATAAATCTACTTTAGTGATTTACAGCCAATTTCACCAAGTTTCGTTGTAATTAACTTTTACTTTAACCACCAGTTAACGATATGTTTTTTAAACAGTTATAGTGATAGTTAATTATAACTGAACTTGGTGATGTTGTTTAAAATTTAGGGCGCTTTTGATGCTAAGTGAGACATTCACCCCCTATTATGTAAGACGTTGTCGCTGTCGACATTAGTTTTAAATTGTTGTCACATAAAATCGACGACTGCATCTCTTCGACGTAAATTTGGTATTTTATAAGAATGTTGTAACGACATCGCACATAGGGGTTTGCCAATCTAGCCGGCATAGATGGGGGCAGTGCACTCGTTTTGCTGTTTCAACTCACACTTAGTGATAGTGCAAAAATATTGCAATCATTTTGCTGATGCTGAGTGGTGAATTGAAAATTTGCAGCCTCACTAAACATGAGTGATAGTGAGTTATGTTAAAAAATTTTGCACTCAAAAAAAAATGGTTTGAAAAAAAAGCAATCATCAGTTTATTGCAACTTTTTTTTCTTCACTCATTTTAGTGCAACTAAAAATGTTGCACTAAACTTAAAATCAAAAAATTGTTTTTTTATGATTAAAGCCAATAATTATACCGTTATTCACAAAATTTCATTTTGTTTGATGTTCTTTGCTTATGCATATCCTCAAAAAAAAATCAAAAACCATGCACATACAAAGTTAAATTTTTTAAAGTTTAGTGAGACAATGCAGTTTTTTTGATTACAAGTTCAAATTTTGCACTATGTATTTAAATTGAGTGCAGATTTTTGCATTCAATCTTCGTTTAGTGATAGTGAAAAAATTTGCAATATCACTAAATTTTTTAGTGGTATTTAAAAAAATAACCATCATCACTAAAGTTGGTAAAAAAGAGTGCAAATTATTTTTTTTTTTAAAGTTTTATTTAGTAAAAGTGCACTGTTGATTTAAATCAATATTTAGTGCACTACCCCCAACTATGCTAGTCGCACATAACTTTTTGTTTCAGCTCATATTGCTTCTTAAAAGTTATTTAGTGCTTCTAGATCGATGAAACTTGGCAGAAATGTGGGTCCGGGGCAAGTAAAGCTGAAATATAAATACAATCGGACTAAAGAGGAAAAAATTCGCCCTAGAAAAACTAATCCAACCTCTGAAAAATTTAATTTTTTTAAAGTTTTCCCATACTTTTGTTTTGCAGATGCAACGTTTAACCTCTTTGATAGTTAAAAAGCCCCCTTTTGTGGGCGGTTACATATTAAATATTTAAAAAAGTAATAAGTATTGTGGTTATTTTGTTGAACTATTTATGGTTTTTAATCCAAATTTTTAATATTTTAATTAGGCTTAAGTTCAATTAATTTTGTTTTTTCTTTTTACCCACTTACAACTACAATTCGAGTCGGAAGGAACCCAACCGATTGTAGGGGGATGTAAGAAAAGATAAACTCACTGTTTATTGTTGGTGTTTTGTTTAAGCTTTGATATTGTTACTTACGAGTAAGACTTTGAGTGTTTAAAATTCTTATTCGCTTTGGGGTTTTATTCGTATAATATTTTTAGCTTTTCTAAAATCTTAGGAAAAGGTTTCCTGTTGAGCTGGCCTAAGCAACCAGTGAAATGCGCATAGAAGCTAGCTTTCCCTCAGCAATAAATTTCAGTGTATTTATCAAATATGAAAATTGGGAATTTAGCACGTCATACAGAAATCGTATTAATGTTAAGTTCATTAAATTTAATTTTCATTAAATTATTTTTATGAAGAAAGGAATTTTACAACATGAAAATTAATTAAAATTGTTATTGATAATCTTCATTCTTGACCGTGGCCACGGTCTTCATAAAAATAATTTAATGAAAATTAAATTTAATGAACTTAAGCCTAATTAAAATATTAAAAATTTGGTTTAAAAAAATATATAAATATTAAAAGAAATAGATTACTAACTCCTTTATACCATATAAATTACATTTTTGATCTTTTATGGACAGGGGGAGTTATCCCTCCAAACCCACCCCCACCACGACCATGTCAAAAAATATTTTTATTTATTTGTTTGCTAATTTCCACAAAATATTAATTTATTTAATTTAATTTATCTGAAAATAATTAATTTATTCGTAATTATAACTTATTTATAATAGTAAAAATAAATTTTATTTAAAATAGTAACAACTAATTTATTTAAAACAACTTCTCATTTGAACTAAGATGATAATGAGTACCAGGGTTATTCTTCCTCTGTTTCTTTAAAGTCCTCTTCCGAATCTGAATTCTCTTCAGAGCCAAGTACAGGTAGAAGCATTAAAGAAATTGCTTCTTTCGTAGAGGGTAATGACTTTTTTGTTGGTCTTTTGCTAGTAATCAGTGGAGAACTGAGCAAAAGTCTATTTATAATATCTTTGTTACACTGAACCCTCGAAAACTTTCT
Organism: Pollenia griseotomentosa; assembly: GCA_963931875.1. Classification (NCBI taxonomy): domain Eukaryota; kingdom Metazoa; phylum Arthropoda; class Insecta; order Diptera; family Polleniidae; genus Pollenia; species Pollenia griseotomentosa. Next base: position 62,547,945 of record OZ007561.1, read on the forward strand.
AGCAAAATTCTGCCTGTTAAGCCGAAATATTTATTTGGTGTCTCAGATGCTTCTTCTGATAATAGACCGATAGACAACAATGCTGCGCTTATTGCGTCATGTATTAAAATCTTGTGCATTGTAGGTGTCATTGTATGCCAGGGATATAGAGTAACGTAAAGTTTTGCAGTGTCTAAGCAATAATTGGCAATCTCGTGCAAATGGATTTTGTAACCACTTGTAATTTCTTCAATAATAACTTTGAGTCGGTAGATAACATCAAATTCAATTCCAGTTATTTCTGCAGCTTATTCAGGATTGGACAAAAATCTTGTTACCATCGTTGCTGTTTCCAAATCCGGTCTTCGGTACATCCACTTTTAGCCCTAATTCACTTCTTAATTGTTCATGGATAGTTTTTTTCCTCTCTTTAACAATAGTTTTGTACTTATCCAATCTAAATTGCAACTTTTTCACTGTGAGTTTATACGACAGGTGTAATATGGTCGCAAATAGAAGAATTCAGGTTAAAAACCGTTACTTACTGTTTCGCACATTCCTCTTTTTACACAGGTAATATTAGTCTCAGATGTAACAATTTAAATAAAAGACAGCCAAAACATTTTATGACTAACTTATGCAAGATGAGCAAAAACAGAAAAACTGGTGAAGTTTTCAAAAAATCACCAAAGAAAAAATGGCGAAAAACGCGCAACGTTTGTTTTTTTTAATTTGAAAGTAGAGATTTCAAATTTTATCGTGACTTTCAAAAACCTTTTCATTTTTTTTTTTTTTTTTTTGGTGAACAAAAAAATCTTTTTTTTTAATTTCGAACGAATTTTTTATCAAAGAAATTTAATATAAAATTTTTCTAAAAATCTTTATAAGTAGCTGTTAATATAGTCTTTCACAGAAAATATCAATGTAAAATCTTTATTCGTTTATCCACAAAAAATATATTGTAAACCTCTCAAAACCGTAGAAGTCAATGAACACGCATGCAATTTACTCACCTTTCCTGACCTTAACAGTGTCCCTTAACCACTTATCTCAAGCAAAAGACTTGAAATTCACTACACGATGCAGAATTTCGTTGTCTGTCGAGCTGCGTACTTTAATTTTTACATTTCTTAAATTTAATTTTTTGCCTAATGTCCGCCTAGATTGGCAAAAAAAACCCCTATGTACGTCGACTAGTTATCGAAAATCTGAAAAATAATTCCATCTCTAATTATTTTAGAGTTTGGTTTCGATTTTGAATTTTTTGTGAATTTTTGATTCTTTACAGCTTTAACGTTTATAAATTTAAGCCCTTGCTATCATGACGCTGTTAAGCCCTTATGACACTACATTTTTTATTCATTAATTGATATAGAATTGATAGAAAGAAACAGTAAATGTAAGAAAGAGCAAACTATAAAAAATGTAAACAAAGTTTTTTAGTTTTTTTTTCTCTTGTTATGGTTTTGTTTCAGGGATGGCGCTGAGAATTTTTAAAATTGTACCAACAACCTTTAAAAATTGTACTTTTTTACCCTAATTGTAAGTTAAAATTTAATTGTTAGTAAAAATTAATTTTATTTATGTTCATAAAAAACACCACAAAAAGGTATTATAAATCTTAGTTAAAAAAGTATCAACAAAAAAGTACAATTGAAACAACTTAGCCATCCCTGTTTTGTTTATTTTATTAAATGCTGACAACTTTTTGTTTATGAGAAACCTAAAAACAAAAAGCGGTAAATCGCTGAATTTGCCCATAAACCGCTGATTCAGCAACACTTTTAATATTTCAAGCTTGAAATGTCAATTTTAAGTTAAACAATTTTACATTTTTTATACCCTCCACCACAATTAGTTGTGAAGAGGGTATACTAAGTTTGTCATTCCGTGTGAAACTTTTTTATTATTCATCTCAGACCCCATAAAGTATATATATTCTGGCTGCTTGAGTAATTCTAAGTCGATTTAGACATGTCCGTCTGTCTGTCCGTCTGTCCGTCTGTCCGTCTGTCCGTCTGTTGAAAACACGCTCACTTTCGAAAAACTCAAAAGAAATAAACAAACTAGGTGTCAAATTGCTTGTAGTTATCCTAAGCAGTTTGGGATTGAATTTCAGCAAAATCGGTTCAGTTGGACCAGAGCTATGAATCAAAATGTGGAACCACCACCTTCAAAAACTTGATAATTTTGTTACAAAAACTAACATAAATGATGCAAAAATGCACGGAATGACATAAGATTTTGCACAAGTCCGTTTTATTCGACTAGAAATTACACTGTAAAATTTCGCGAAGGTCGGTCCATAATTTACCCTAGGCCCCATATAAACCCTACTCTCGGAAAACAGTTTTGTCCGCCTAAAACCGTAAAAAATAATGCAATCATAACAAATTTTGGCTCGTCACAATTTTATAGGACTATAAATGATACTGTGAAATTTCGTGAAGATCGGTACATAATTTACCTTAGGCCCCATATATGCCCTACTCCCGGAAAACAGTTTAGTCTCCTAAAACCATAATTAATAACAAATTGTCACAGTTTAAGAAAATAATAATAAAAAGACATCATACAGATATTACTCCTTAAACATTCGAACTGTCGGTGGAGGGTATCAAAGATTCGGCACAGCCGAATATAGCACTCTAACTTGTTTTGACATAACTTCATTTTTTATCGATAACTTTAGTAAAACTTTTGACAGTTTGCCATCTATCTTAACACAGTTTAACTCTTTGCACTTGGTGAATTTTTGTATTACATTATATTTGTACTGTTTACCAAAACTTGAACAATGCATTAAAAATGTAGTGTTATAAGGGCTTTAGCAAGTTTTTGTGATTTTTGAAATTTTCGCATAGCTTTGTTGCTCTTTGGGGCAATCGTCGCAAATTAAAAATTTTTGCTATTTTAGAAAACATTTCCAAACTTTTGCCGTTTTCGCGTTTAATTTACTAATAAAATTCGTGCCAATTACTTTTTTTAAATTTAAATTTTTTTTTTATTAATGTATTTAATAGATATTTTTACATTCTATGTAAAATTTCTTTAACTTTCATTTGAGTCGTCGCAAATTTCCTGTCGACTCAAGCAGAGACAATTCTACTCGGCGCCGACATAAAAGCGCCTTAGAGAATATCAATTGACTATAAATAGTAACCAATTATTGTCAATAACGACTAAGAAGCAAATACCTACTTTATAGAAAAACTAGTAAAAGTGCCTTACACTGAGTTCGGTGTTTACGCTAATTTGATTTAACGCGATTCCAAAAAAATATTTCGTTCTGTTTTTACGCGATTTGATTTGATATAAAGAGGTTGAAAAATGTAGGTATTTTTAAATCGTTATTTAAACCGAATTTGAAAGATTTTTAATAAGATGCACAGTTGACAGCACATCAAATCACAATCATAACAAGGGAATCGCATACATCGGTCCAGAAAGATACGAAATTCACAAGTCAGATTACAGATTTTCTGCAAAGACACACGCTTAATAATATTAAAATTAAGCATAAAATAACATCTGCTGAAGAGCCAGAAGCTTAAGATTTTCCCGCATATCGAAGGTGGTGTCTAGACTCCGGATCAGGTGTGGAATGCGGATGAAACAGGCATTTGCTGGAAAAGAATGCCGTCACGTCGAACATATGTTGCTTAAACCCAGAGAACAGCTAGTGTGTTTTAGAGTAGCAAAAGATCTTGTGACATTTTTATTCTGCTCTTATGGTTAAGAAAATCGGAGCTCTAAAGCCACTGTCTATGAAAGTCGTAAATATGGACTCATTACCCGTTCACTGGGCAGTTAATGAATAGAACTGGGTAACAACTGAGCTTTTTAACGAATGGTAAAAGTTGAGCAATAATTTGATGGCTTCGAGTGTAAGACGGCAAATCCATCTGAGGAGATCGAGTGGTTGCGGTCGAAACATGTCATGGTAACCTGCCGGCCAGGGTTCGAGCCCCGGCCACGGTCAAGACTGAAAGATTATCAATAACAATTTAAATTAATTAATATGTTGTAAAAAATTCCTTTCTTCATAAAAATAATTTAATGAAAATTGACTTTGATGAACTTGAGCCTAATTAAAAATATTAAAAATTTGGATTAAAAAGATAATTTGTTAATTTTTAAGTTCGGTTGACAATAGACAATGCACCAGGTCGTCCACATTTGGAGCATCCGAATGTCCAATTTTGTTTTCTGCCTCCAACTACAACATCGTTAATACTGCTACATACTGGATCAAGGAATTATTTAAACTTTCAAGATCTACTATGTGAAACAGACATTAGGGTACTGGGAACTAGATAATTTAATGAGTGATGCATCGCTGCCAATAACTACTACATATTCAAACTAGCCTTTTAATTAAAATTTTATATGCCATAAAAAAAATTCAAAAACCCATTAACTTTAAAACCATATTAATTTAAATTAATTATTTTTTTTTAACAAAATTTTTTTCCATTAAACCTCCAAAATACAACTAATAAACACTTTTAATTTACAATTTTCAAATGCAATAAAAATAAATTTTATAAAAATCACCTGCTCAACTCATTTAAAAACCTTTCAAAAAGAAACAGAACTTTTTTCGTAGAATTAAAAATAATAAATTTGATAAAAGATCATTAAAATCCTGACAGATAATTTGAGATCCTTAATCATACATTAAAAAAAAAAAAAACAAAATGTTAACATAAAATTAACATATAAATTTATAGCATCAATAACTAATTCGCCAACTCAGCAACATTGCTCGTGGACGTTCTACAGAGAAAAGTTCATGTTTCGGGTTAAAATTAAAAGAACGTTTAAAACAAAATGTTAAAATTCATTAATACCAAAAAAAGAGAATAACAAATTTTAAGTTTAACTTTCAACATTTTTAAAAAATTTAGACTGTTTTCAATGGGAACTACTACGACAGCAGCGATAAAACTCGAATGTGGTGCTTGAGCGCGGTGCTCAAGCAAAAGTAGTTTTTAATTAAAGTCATAAAACATTTTTATAACGAGTCAAAGCTGGGCTGTTCGCCAATTGTTGAAGATGGTATGATGTGAGAGTTAAGGTGGTCAGATTGTTGCGATGGAAATTTCATGTTAATACAAGTCTTTAACCCCAACTCCAGTAGATTTCACTGATCAACTATTTGCATTTTTTATAATGTTCGTAGCATACAATTTAAGTATTTCCTGGCTTTATTTACTTTTGCAGCATTCTTGGAAACTTAATTAATTTTTTTTTTTCTTAAATTTGTAGATCGATGATCGTTTTCAGGATGTTTGGATCTTCTGTTTAAATTTGAAATAATCTGTGAAGAAAGCAAAATCTTAAAACATAAAGTTAAAAATTAATTGCTCTCTAAAAGAGAGCATGAATATTCAGACACACTTCATCTTAGCAGGATGGTAAATCGGCTGTTAGAAACTTTGTACGCATCTGGATATGAGAGAGGTGCCTTGCGAAATTCTTTCTTTACTAGTGAAACTTCTGTCGTATCAAAAAATAAATTTCGGGATCTTACGAATTACTGTGAACGAATATCTTCACTCACTTAATTTTAAAGTGACACTTATTCAAAGATTGTTAAGCTTGTGACAGCTGTATTAATTTTTTTAAATATATTGTGTAAGATAAAAATGGTTTAAGAAATAACGGTAAGAGTGGGAAGGAAAAAAACGATGCGCATCAAAAGATGTAACATCGTTTGTGTACCTGAGTTGTACACAGAAAAAAAATAAAAATTGATTTCAAATAAAAATGTGTGATATTAATTAAAAAATTAATCAAACTTGCACCAGTTAACAAATTAATGGTATCAATTAAACGTTTTATTCACTTAATTAAACGTTTAATTCACTTGATTAAACGTTCAATTCACTTGATTAAATTTTTAATTTTGGAAAATTTTTTCTATGCACTATTACCATAACAGTTGGTTCATCTCAAAATATAAAGTGCAGACTATACAAGGCAAGACTCCTAACTGTCGACTAACACAAAGCTTAGGCCGGCCACTCACGTTCAGTTTTTACTGTCACGTGCAGTTCAATACTTTAGTTTTTAACATGGATTCGAACGTGCAGGACGGTTTGGCCATATACGCACTCTCTTTCGACACAAATTGAACTGACAACGGTACAGTTGAATCCCCACACACGTTTACTTCAGTTGAAACTGTCAGTTAAAAATATAAAAATTTTATATATCTTAGTTAAACTGAACCGTTGAGTTGTACTGTCAGTTTCAACTGTTCAGTTAATTTTAGAATATTCAACTCCACCACCATTCAAATTTCCATTCATACACAGGTTTGTAGGCGGAAATGGCGTTGGATTGGGCAAACACTCAGGCAACCGCTCGACGACATTACCAAAACTGCCATCGATTGAAACCCCAAGGCGAGAGCCGTATTGACAGGAGGCAGCTCGATTTCTAAATCAAAACTCCAGGACACAGTTGGGCGTAATAAGGCGTATGAAAAATGAAAAAGGCGATTGAAGCAACTTTGTTGCGGCCTTTTCGCGAAAGCCGAAACTAATCTTGGTAAATAAGTAAATGCTGCCAGCAAAATGGCCCTAATCAATATCGCCCAGAGCAATGTGTAAAAAATTGCCCTAAAGAAAAATCGTCCAATGTAAAAAAAAAAAATGGCCCAACAAATAAAAATGGAAATTATATCCAAAAATTGTGAAAAAGGCACCAAAAAATTATGAAAAATTTTATTTTCAAATTCTTAAAAAAAAGAAGTAAACATACATACTTATTTGTGTAGGGGTCATATACCCGAAACTTAAATTTCGGAACTTGAAAGTCGAGAATCGCTAACTAAAACTTCTCTACCACTTTTAGCAATTGTTGTTTTTACACGTAAGGGATGGATCACTTTAACGATAGTTGCATAATTTGGAAAAAAACGTTTAAAAAATAAAACCAGATTTAGTAGTATTAATATACATTTTAAAAAAGTAATTAGTTTTAAATGTCAGTAATTATAGTGCCACTAACAATTCTACTGTAATCAGTTTGGCCTTTTTATGGCTTAAAGATTATAAAATAAATAAAATTAAAATTAAAATATAATTAAGAGTATCTGACAAAATTAATATGTATAAGCCCAATAAAAAAATTTTGCTTCAAACGAAGCAGGTTTGTAAGGGAGAAATGTAAGAGCTTTGCCTACCATTTCGCTTACGGAAGGCATGAATTTTATATGGTGAGTTCCCACTTTGACACAAAAAGCGCTTTATTCAACGCATATAAAAACTTGCGTTCAGCTTTACACACTGAATTTTTTTACAGTTATTTTTTAGTATTCTGCCTTACAAACCTGCTTCGTAGTAAGGGAATACCGTAGCACCTGAAATGTTATTTTTTCTTTTATAAAACTTGCTAAGAATTCCTTAACTTACTTTACTGCATATCTGCAAGTCTATTTGCGTAACGCATAATTGGGCACTCATTTTTAAAAATGTATTTTCCATAACAGTATGGTCACCTTTTTATTTTTTGAATGTGAAACGATTTAATATTTTGGATATTTTGTAAATCATCAATTGTCAGCATCCTTTTTGCAAAAATTTCAGTTTACTAACGAAACCTTGTACCTTTCTCTTTCTTTTGTTTAAGCTTCTACAACTTCTTAATTTTTATTATCTTCCAAAAAAGAAATGTTTACTATCTTCCAAAAAAAAGGGTTAAATGTAGATGATATTAATTACATTCATTATTCGCCTGCCAAACTTAAATTGTTTACATATTTTTTCTCAAGCAACATTCAAAACGGTTTTTACTGTAAAAACTCCACCCAAAATAAAATGTTTGTGTGGGGCTCCAAAAAAGTCATGGTAAATTATGCTGGCATAAAAAACAGGACCAAACGACCGACCGACTGACAACAAAAAAACATCGTCAACGTTGTCATCATCGTTTCTCAATGCACAAGGTGTTCATTTGTGTTCACTTTCAATTGAATTTTATCCATATAATATCATAAAGGAATGTGTCTGACTTCTTGCGCAGCCTTCTGCTTGCAGCAGGTCGTCTGCACACAGATAACATTTGCATGCTACCACATTTAGTAGTGGTACAAAAGCGAGTCTAAAGCGGGCAACAAATGCCGCTGAAAATATGATCAATGGCTGCTATAATATACTACCATTAATACTCGTTCGTTGTCTTTCTTTTGGGAAAACTTTTGGCGCATATTTTTATTTTTCATATATATTTGGCTCGATCTGTTGCTTTCGTAATCTTTAACCGTTTAATTATGACAAGTGTCTGCATGCAGCAAGGTGCATATAAGAATGGCATGCACCTTAAGAGACATTCCACCACCACCGAATGCATGATTACAAAATGCACTAAACTGACTGAGTTTATGGTGGCACAGTTTGTCGCACAAGTGCTAAAGGGCGCGCAATTGTTTGCCCTTTATGTAATATTATCTTTAATCGACATTTGTTTATAACCAGAGGGAGTTTTTCTGTAAAAAATTTATTTTATTTCTTTCTTTCACTTGTGCCTTTGACTTTGCTTATAATTATGTGTCAGTAACTTAAGGTATAACAACAATAAATGGCCGTGTTAACAGACGTTGCACATGCGCACCAGTTTGTTTTATTACGACCTGGGCATATGTTTCCAATTGTTTTGTGCTTTTGACACTAATTGAAATGTATGAAATTTCAGTAAAAAATATAACTTTTTCCCTAAAAGAAATGCACGTAAAAATAACGATATGAAATTAAAGTTGCACCCCTTAAAATGTAGGGCGGTATATTTATTGATATTTTGTCATAATGAAAATTAAATAATTTGTCAAGCGACGATCACAGGTGGAATGTATTTGTATGAAACGCTTATGGAGACAAAATTGTTTAGGACTGTTTTAAGAAACATGAACTATTTTTACGGTAATTGCAAAATACATTTAATTGATCACGACTTATTTTAATCACACAACCTTTACGTCAGTTCCGATTTTATTTTGCTGAACAATTCAGGTGGGCTGTTATGTTATTCGATTCGAATCGAAAATAATTTCCAATTCGGAAAACAAATTGTTGTATGTACTGCGTTCGAAAGTTCTGCATCAAGGCGAATTCAACTACAGGTGGTGGCAATACTACAACAATGCTAAAACCACAGAAACAACAGAGGTTTTTGCATTGCAGTGTTAAGCTTCGTACAACGTTGTCATTTTTCTGACAATGGTGCCATTGTCAGATGCATTAATTCAACACATCTGCCAAATGTAAACAATGTTCACACAGTTGCAAGACATTTTTAGTAAATTTTAATGACAACATTGTAAGATCTGACCACCGTCTGTACTTTACGGTTTGAAGTTTGAAAAAACACAAAAAAATCAGAACAAATTGGTTCGAACTGTCAAAATTTGCCATCACCTTGTACTGAATTCGCCTTGGTCTATGCGTTGCATTTAAAAATAAAAGGAAAATATTTTTAACAAACAAAAACTTGGTAGCACGTTTGCTTCCGTAATACAAAATTGCATTTTCGGAAGGGATTTTTTTGTGTTTCGAAAGATGCTAAAAAAAGTACCACAAATTTAATTCTGTGGCATTTTGACAAAACATCTTAATACCGTGTTCAGATATTCACCTTAATTGAGTTTTACGCAATAAATGACATTATTGAGCTCAATTATCCATATAAAATTGCAATTTAGTTATTGCTCAATTAATACGAAATTGTTATAAATATTGAGTAAATTTAAAATGCGACCCTGTCACAAGTGTGTTTATTGAGCATAACACAGCTTACTAAACAGGGTTTTGACATTTGGCAACTGAAATTACAACAAAACAAATGCCCATCAATTAGGTCGTTGCAAAAGACAGATGTTTATTCCTTAAAGATGTCAAAACTTGTTTACATTTTGCTTATACATGTAAATTTTTGTTTACGTTGAATGTTGTATGTAGTAGTAATATAAATTGAGTGAGCTAAATTGTGTATATGTGAACAGAAAGATAATTATGTCAATAAACTCTCAATAAAAAGGTATATCTGAACACGGTATAAGTCACATTTAAAAAGTTGAAAGAAATTTTCTTAACCATACGAATTATATTAAAAAAAAATTTATTTAAGTTATTACAATTTTGTAAAATTTTTCTTTAATTTTGGTTTATTTAATTTTTTGATAAAAATTATTTTTTTCACCCAGTTTTTTTTTTAAATTTTTTTTTATCTTATCTTGACTTAAGATGTTTTGTCAAAAAGCCACTGAATTGTTTACGAACATTCGGAAAAAATGTTCCGAAAATCGTATTTTATAATGCGAGATTTACGAGGTCGTACTTTTCCGATTTGAGGGATCATCAACACTCGAAGTTCTTATCTAAAAAGAGGTGGCGCAAATTTATCAGCCTATCAGTAGATGCTATAAAATTTGGAAATGGCGGTAAATGTCAGTTCTATTTTGACATTTGTGAAGTAAACAGATACAAAATACACGTCAATAAGAAATTAAGGATTTTTTTCCTTAATAGTTCACCATGAGCGACAAGACCCATTTCCATCTCTGTTGATACGTGAATAAGCAGAATTATCGCTTCTTGAGCGATAATTTTTCGAAAACGCCGCTGGCCAAACGAATACGGTGAGCACTACAGAGTCATGCTTAACGACTTTCTTCTACCTCAACTGAACGAATTGGGTCTTGAGAACATGTGGTTCCAGCAGGATGTATCAACGGCGAATACTACACCACCTACAACCGAAATTCTGAGGGGTCGCCTAATCTCTAGTTTTGGTTATTTGCACTAATCGGCATGGTTGTCCGATTTAACCTTTCTAGACTTTTTCTTTAGGGTTTCTTGAAGTTCGAGTCTATGTCAACAGCCTCACACACTTGTAGTCCTCATAGAGAATATCCGTCAAGAATTCGGCAACCTATCGCCCTAAGTTCTGGCACGAGTGGTGGAAAATACCATAAATCGAGCACGTTTGGCCATTTATTCTGGTGGCAAATTTGCCTAAATCTACTTAATAAAAACAAAATGTTTTCATCAAATAAGCGTAACCCAAAAGCAAAACAATAGTTTTTCATTTACTGAAAAAACTTTAGTCAAAGAACATCGGGTGACAACTTTCCTATGTGCGAGAGCGTTTTAATCATCTTTTTATACCCTCCACCACAATTAGTTGTGAAGAGGGTATACTAAGTTTGTCATTCCGTGTGAAACTTTTTTATTATTCATCTCAGACCCCATAAAGTATATATATTCTGGCTGCTTGAGTAATTCTAAGTCGATTTAGCCATGTCCGTCTGTCTGTCCGTCTGTTGAAAACACGCTCACTTTCGAAAAACTCAAAAGAAATAAACAAACTAGGTGTCAAATTGCTTGTAGTTATCCTAAGCAGTTTGGGATTGAATTTCAGCAAAAATAAATGATGCAAAAATGCACGGAATGACATAAGATTTTGCACAAGTCCGTTTTATTCGACTAGAAATGACACTGTAAAATTTCGCGAAGGTCGGTCCATAATTTACCCTAAGCCCCATATAAACACTACTTCCGGAAAACAGTTTAGTACGCCTAAAACCGTAAAAAATAATGCAATCATAACAAATTTTGGCTCGTCACAATTTTATAGGACTAGTAATGATACTGTGAAATTTCGTGAAGATCGGTACATAATTTACCCTAGGCCCCATATATGCCCTACTCCCGGAAGTCAGTTTAGTCTCCTAAAACCATAATTAATAACAAATCGTCACAGTTTAAGATAATAATAATAAAAATACATCACTCTAACTTGTTTTTTTTTTTTTTTCATCAAAAATTGTTGTGTTGACTCCTTTAAAACTTCAATATGATTAAGATTTAATATTGATTAAGAAAAAAATTTAGCTACGCAGAAAAAAAATGTTTCACCAATTTAAGCATTAATCAAAAACTAAATAATGATTTATATAAAAATTTAATCAAGTGAATTAAACGTTTAATTGATAATATTAATTTTCACCAGTAAACAAATTCACAAATGCACTTGATTAAAAGTTTAATTCACTTAATTAAATGTTTAATTCATTTGATTGCATTTTTAATTAAAACTAAGTTTATTTTTGATTAATGCTTTAATTGGTGAAACATTTTTTTTATGAAGCGATGAATTTCCATAGGAAATTTTAATCTGGCTTTAGATTTACATTTAAAATTTAAAGATAGTCTTGTGATAGACTTTCTTAATCTAGTGGTAGATCTCCATGAACAAGTTTAAAGTAACGATAAATTTCAATAGGAGATATGTATAAATAAATAAATTTAAAGAAAGTAATGGATTTTCATAAGAAAAATTAAACTATCAATAAATTTTCATCGAATTTTACACGAAATTTCCAGCTAACGATTGACTTCCGTAGGATGTTTTAAACTAGCATTCTGTTTTCATAGAAAGTTTTGAGCTATTGATAGATTGTTGCAGGAAATTTAAAGATTTTTACAGGATACTTTAGGCGGGCGACAGGTTAGGTGAGGTAAGGAAGGGTTATGCGCCCAAGGGTACACTTCCACTCGAAGACCACTGCGGTCCACTGTGAATCCCTTCAATATAGAGAAAGAAGAAAGATAGAAGTAAAGAAGAATAGAATTGCCGGATAGATTTAAGATAGTTAGTAGACAAAAGGAAGAACAAGGCGGGCGATAGAGTTTCAAACAAAATCTTAAGTGAGAAATAGATTTTCATTGGAACTATTAAGCTTGCGATAAAATTTACACATTTTGATGAAATTATAATTTGGTACCAGAATTCTTATAAAGTTTACAATTGTTGATTATTTCTTTCTTCTGTTCTTTTAAATATAAACAGATGTTGAAACTTAATTTTACATAAAAGACAAAACATCATCAGCCTTACATAGCGTCTTTACCTGACAATTTTTTGTCATACCAAACGTCAAACTTCATATTAAAAAAACGCTGACAAAAATTTTCGAGTTTTTTTTATATAGACTTTGACGTTTGGTATGACAAAAAATTGTCAGTTGAAGACGCTATGTTAAACAAAGTCATATCATGACTGCACATGGCTTTGAGAGTGAAAGAAACGTCATCCGTAAGCTGTTACAATTTTATATCAATCTATATTTTTAAGGTACAAATCTGTGGCATTTTGACAAAACATCCTATGTCGAGATAAGATAGCAAAAAAGTTTTTAAAAAAAACTCGGTGAAAAAATCATTTTTATTAAAAAAAAAATAAACCAAAAATTAAAGAAAAATTTAATTTTAAAAACTTAATCAAAAATGTTTTTTGAATGAAAATTCCTATTTTTAACAACACTTTTTTTCACCTTTTTAAATTTGACTTAAGATGTTTTGTCAAAATGCCATAGATATGTTTTTCTAATGCAGAAAATCGCTGACACATATTAAAAAGGATATTAGACCTTGTTTTGTAGTCTACTAATCGTTTTAACTCTTTTTTCTTTTCTTTTAATGTATTTTTAAGGAATGGCGTTTTTGGTTTGCGATTTTTTAAACATCTTTATAATTTTCCTGATTTTTTTTTAATCTAAATTTGTCAGTGATAGTAGTATAATTTGTATACAAAAAAAAAAACATAGATATCCACTTATCAAAAGTAATATTGAGTTTCCCTGGGATTTAAATTTAAAAATTTCTTACTTCATATTCTCCATACATTTTGCAAAAATTGACTTTTAAGGCTAGTTTACACGGTAATACAATGTATTACGACTTTGTAGAATCAAAATAATAAGAAATTCTCTCCGTGCTTAAAAGAAAAAAATAAAAATCTGTTGTAAGTATAGTTCATGTTTACACGGATGGTATAAGTAAAATCAAAAATAATAACAAAAAAGCAGATGGTTGCAGTTTTACAATTTTAACAAGAACAACATGAACATTTCCTGAGTTGTTTTTGTATTGTATAAAAATGCTACCACCTTCAATATACTCTGTTAAAATACACCTCTGGTGTGATGAGAATACATAAGTTTCTAAAATGGTTTAGAAAAAAACCATTTACCGACCGCTTGTCAGATTTTGTATTCGTATTCTCTCTTGCTCAATACATTTTGCTCTTACATGATATGATTTTTCTCATTAAACATCATGTCGTAATACAATGTATTACCGTGTAAACTAGCCTTTAATGGTTTCTTTTGATTTGGGAATATTAAACCATCTTGCTTGCAACGCCCTTCGTAGTTCTTTTTATGTTATAAACTGACCACAACAGCAGGAAAACGCGACTAATAAATTCCCGTGATAAAAAATATTAAAATCCCGGTGTTTTCGGGAACGGCATATCTCGTTTGGCATCCCCACCTTTCACATAACTTATCTATGACATTAACGTTTTCTCACACGTATTTAACATTGAATGATCAATTTTTTCATGATGTTAAAAAATAAATATGTTTTTAAACACATTTGTTGAAATTTAAAAACATTGGAATCTTTTTTCTGTCCTTACTCTAACAAATATCATTCGAATACGTCAATCATCCCAGCTCTTTATTCTGCTTCTCAAAAAATCCCTCAAAATTGATGTTGACAAATCTTTCATAATTGCTGTCAACACTTTTCCCATTGCGGTTCGCCAACAGTACTCGAACACACACAGTAATGAAAATTTAAATGTTTTTATTTATTAAATTATTTATTCATGTTTTTTTTCGGCATCTTTTTTGTCTCTTAAACATTTATAAGGATTAAATTATTAAATATTTACAATCCCATTAAAAATGCACTGAAAAAGATTTATAAGTATCGCAGGTTAATTATAAAAACGATTTATTTTTATACTTTTCAAACTGACGGGTGAAAATATCAGGGAAGAAAAGTGAAATTAGCAAAAGACAAAAGACGCAAGAAGTGAAATTGAAAAACAAGAAAAACACAACAGTGAAATAAACAAAAACAAATTGCTCGCACCTTGGCCACAATAATTTGCCAACATTTCAACACATTTGTTGTTCATTTTAAGATGCCTCATAAATACAATTTATTCTCCACATTATCTGCACAAGGAATTGTTGTGTGGATGGTGGGGTAGCTAAGAGGGGGTGTAAAGGATAGAACACAACTTTTGTCTGTTGGTTTTTTTTTGCATTATTCTTTTTTTGAGGTTTCCAGCCAGTTTTTTAATGGAATGAAATCTTATAAAAATCCGAATAGTGTAAACTTATGCCATCTTTCAATAGGCGTGGTTGTTGCAAACCTCTCCTTATAATCAGATGGATGGGGCCCACAAATAATACATCAAAAGGTATACAGTGAGACCTCGAAAAACGATAAACCGGATAACAGAGGTAATCCCGGTCGTTGCAAAATTATTCTTTTTATTTCCCGGATAAATGATGTTGTCGGTTAACCGAATCCTTGATTGACAACAAAGCTGTGTAAGATTTTTAACGCTTTTATGCCCCTATTGTCCTTAGCACAAACAAAAATAAAAAACAAGTTAAAGAAGATTTCATGTCCTTAGCACAAACAAAAATAAAAAACAAGTTAAAAAAGATTTCATGTTTTAAACAACTGGTTTTTGTCATTATTACTGATGTTTTTTTTTCTTTTCGTTTAATTTAATTTTTTTGAAACATTGACAACAAATTATGATATGATTATGTTCATAATTTTCAAGCGAAAATACTAGTCTCTCTTAAAGGCCCTCTTACTCTTGATCGCTCTCTTTGTTCCTACTTCTAGCACAGATTATTTAATTGTTGGGAAATTCTTTAATGCTGAGATTTTTGCGGTTGTTATAAGTAGCTGTTGCCATTACCATTTAGGAATTGTTTATGTGCTTTTTGACCCACAAGGTGCTTGAATTGCTCATTTACGTTTCATTTGGGTCTTGATCTCGAGGTCTACTTATTGTTATTGTTCTCCTCACTGTCATGATAAATGATTATTTCTTTCAGCAGAATGTTGTTCTTAGTTTCGTATCAAGATTTTTAAATGAAAACGGAAAAGTAGCACGAATCCACTTTATTTCAAAGAATTTTATTTTTTTTTTCTAATCCAATAAAGAAATTATTATAAATTTCTTCCTTCAGCTTCAGCTTCAACTTCTAATACTAATTTATTTGTCATAAATTCCACTGAATATTTGTATTTGTATTAACAATTTTTCATTACACATTTTTAGTTTCGATGATTTTGAGCAGCTAGAGCTTTTGTATTTATTTCTTCACATAAATTAAAATATTTTCAGTTTCGTTTAAAAAAACAACTGTATTTTTTCATTTCTCAAAAGTCAAATGTATGCAACCTCTGAGGAAATACAATTAGACCATTTTACAACACTTAACGAACGCACGCCACATGACTTAATAGGCCATTAGTAGATAAAGACGTGTGACAACATGAAAATTCATGACAACCGAATATTTTAAAATTTAAATGGTAGAGCGCCAAATGTTTTGGTGTTTTAGGAAATATAAATAAGATTGCAACTTCTTTGTTAGATAGCAGCTCATTAAAAAGTAGAAAATTATAGTCGAATGCAAAACGCCTTAATGCAAATGAATTAATTTGTTTTTTGCTCGAAAAAAAAACTATTTTTAACGAACATTTTCTAGCTCAAAATTTCCTATAGAAATCTATCGCTTGCTCAAAATTTCCTATAGAAACTATCGCTAGATCAAAATTTCCTATAGAAATCTATCGCTAGCTCAAAATTTCCTATAGTAATCTATCGCTAGCTCAAAATTTCCTATAGAAACCTATCGCTACCTCAAAGTTTCCTATAGAAATCTATCGCTAGCTCAAAGTTTCCTATACAAAACTATCGCTAGATCAAAATTTCCTGTAGAAATCTATCGCTAGCTCAAAATTTCCTATAGTAATCTATCGCTAGCTCAAAATTTCCTATAGAAACCTATCGCTACCTCAAAGTTTCCTATAGAAATCTATCGCTAGCTCAAAGTTTCCTATACAAAACTATCGCTAGATCAAAATTTCCTATAGAAACCTATCGCTACCTCAAAGTTTCCTATAGAAATCTATCGCTAGCTCAAAGTTTCCTATACAAAACTATCGCTAGATCAAAATTTCCTATAGAAATCTATCGCTAGCTCAAAATTTCCTATAGTAATCTATCGCTAGCTCAAAATTTCCTATAGAAACCTATCGCTACCTCAAAGTTTCCTATAGAAATCTATCGCTAGCTCAAAGTTTCCTATACAAAACTATCGCTAGATCAAAATTTCCTATAGAAATCTATCGCTAGCTCAAAATTTCCTATAGTAATCTTCGCTAGCTCAAAATTTCCTATAGAAACCTATCGCTACCTCAAAGTTTCCTATAGAAATCTATCGCTAGCTCAAAGTTTCCTATACAAAACTATCGCTAGATCAAAATTTCCTATAGAAATCTATCGCTAGCTCAAAATTTCCTATAGTAATCTATCGCTAGCTCAAAATTTCCTATAGAAACCTATCGCTACCTCAAAGTTTCCTATAGAAATCTATCGCTAGCTCAAAGTTTCCTATACAAAACTATCGCTAGATCAAAATTTCCTATAGAAATCTATCGCTAGCTCAAAATTTCCTATAGAAATCTATCGCTAGCTCAAAATTTCCTATAGAAATCTATCGCTAGCTCAAAATTTCCTATAGAAATCTATCGCTAGCTCAAAATTTCCTATAGAAATCTATCGCTAGCTCAAAATTTCCTATAGAAATCTATCGCTAGCTCAAAATTTCCTATAAAAATCTATCGCTAGCTCAAAATTTCCTATAGAAGTATATATATATATATATATAGATAAATTTCTATCTACCAATACATAATTTATGTGTTTATAAATCATGTATAAGACAATATCAATTTACGAATTATTAAATAATTTATTTTATATATTTATATAGATATAATACATATCTAATAAATTTTTTATATATCTCCATTTCTACACAATAATTAGATAAAGCTTGACTTGTGAAACTTTAATCTAGTACCTTCCTTTATTAAATTTGTTTTTTTTTTTTGTCTCTGGATTAATAGATAAATATTTATTAATTAAATATTTATAGCTCAAAATTTCCTATAGAAGTCTATCGCTAGCTCAAAATTTCCTATAGAAGTCTATCGCTAGCTCAAAATTTCCTATAGAAATCTATCGCTAGCTCAAAATTTCCTATAGAAACCTATCGCTACCTCAAAGTTTCCTATAGATATCTATCGCTAGCTCAAAGTTTCCTGTAGAAATCTATCACTAGCTCAAAATTTCCTATAGCAATCTATCGCTAGCTCAAAATTTCCTATAGCAATCTATCGCTAGCTCAAAATTTCCTATAGAAATCTATCGCTAGCTCAAAATTTCCTATAGAAATCTATCGCTAGCACAACATTTCCTATAGAAATCTATCGCTAGCTCAAAACTTCCTATAGAAATCTATCGCTAGCTCAAAATTTCCTATAGAAATCTATCGCTAGCTCAAAATTTCCTATAGAAATCTATCGCTAGCTCAAAATTTCCTATAGAAGTCTATTGCTAGCTCAAAATTTCCTATAGAAGTCTATTGCTAGCTCAAAATTTCCTATAGAAATCTATCGCTAGCTCAAAATTTCCTATAGAAATCTATCGCTAGCTCAAAATTTCCTACAGAAATGTATAGCATACTCAAAATTTTCAATTAAAATCTATTGCTAACTTAAAGTCTCTTATTAATATTCACGCAAACTCAAAGACTCTTTATAAAAAGCGTAAAAATTGACAAAAAGTGTTTTAAAGTGCATTGAACGATAGAATGAAAATGCGGATTTTGTTTTTTAAAGAGATGTCATCCAGATGTCTTCCGTCGAGTTGAACACACTGATCAAAACGGAGCCTTGTTTTACGGGCATTTTCGAAAAAAAAAAATGGTCCAATTATCTCATGCGTGGATAAGGCACACCAAACAATTACCCTGGGGCAATTCAATGTATCAAAAACCATTTAATCGAGGGTTCTTGGAGACCAGTAACGGCAGTTTTGCTTATTGACGTGGCCGTTTAAGTGAAAATGAACTTTGAACAGAATTGTCGACGAGCCATTACGTAAGAATCATTACTCTTAAAAAATGTCTCCACAGCGAACGCGCGTTGCTCACTCGACCACTACGACATCGTGACTGACAAATCCGCACAATCGATAATTCCAACGGCGCCACCCTCCCTCCGCACCGTTTATTACTTTTTAAAAAAAAAGCGTATTTAAAAATATAAATTTGCCACCAGACACCCTGTATCTATCTATCGCAAGCATAAAGTTTCCCATGCGAATACATCGCTAGCTCAAAATGTGGTTAGGAAATTAACGTTTATATAATTTTAGTTTTCTTAAATTTAGTCCGTCAAGTTTTTCAAGTAAGTAGTAGATTACTAGGTTACTTAAAGCCTATTTTGCTCATTTAACCCCTTGACTATTTATATTTATAAGATAAAAATTCAATTGCCAATACATTTTCAAAAAATCAAACAGACCTATCCATCTGACAAATAAGCTATTCCAGCCAGGTGGTGTTGAATTCCCGGTCTACAGTTGTGTTTCGTATAAACAGTTTGAAAATAAGGAGTGTTGACATAAAAAACGCTTGCCGCTCTTATTTACTTGTATATTGAAAAGTTTTACAAAGCCCAAAAAGACTATCAAACTAACTCTACTACCTAAATTCCAGTGTCATTTAACAAATTTGTATAAAAATTTTGTAAAATCAAACACACGTTTAAATCAGAAAAAAACTTTTACACATATAAAAGAATATATGACACAACTTGAACAAAGTGAGAAGGAATGGCGGAAAAAAACACCCACTAAACCCGCATTTCCTGAAAATATTTCAAATAAAAATGTTAATTTCCTCGAAATAAATACAAAAATGCTACACAACAACCACAAGAAAATGTACCAAGTCACAACACATGGCGTTAAAATGAAGAAAAGCAAAAAGTATTTGTTCAAAATTGTACTTCAGCTTGTTTGCATGAGAATTTGTGAACGACATCGGCAGCAGCAAAAACAAGAACAATATTTTATAACTTTGACAAATTTTCAACGGCTGTTGTTGGCATCAACCAAAGTAACAGCAGCACCAAAAAAAAGTGGAAAAACTGACGGCAACAAACAAATAACGAACCAAACAGGCAGTAAAGCAACCAGCCAACACCATCAGTGAACTATCCAGAGGAACAGAGAAGAAATTAATGTTGTGCGCCATCGAAGAAATCAAATATTACAACAAATCGTTAAACATTTTAGGTGGCATTTAGTGGCATCATAAATAAGACTTTTAAATGGATAAATTCTAAAAAAAAATTTACGATTAATATTGAAAATATTTTGTGTTGTGCCCTACTCTGAACTTTTGCTTTAAGTCTAAGGAAATTTAATAAAAACGCATGTATTTCAGGATTAGCTGAAGGCATAGATTTTGTGTCAAATAAAATACAATCATATTTTTATTTAAAAGATAACATTTTTCTCTAGAACATCAAATCAAGCAAATGACCTCTACTCTGAGAATACATTGCATTTCAAAAATGGATCATGGAAAAGTGTAGATTATAGAACGGGTTATCCAGTTTTCGGTTTTATAAGTAAGGTTAAAATGCTCCAAAGTAATAGGATTATCCGCGTAGGCATTGTCTTTAACCCTTACGACCCCAAAGCTGCTTATAAGCAACTTGGATTTTAATCATCGTTTTATTTAAAACAATCGTAATAAAATTATCAAAGCACATATAAAGTTGGTTCACTACAGTCCTTAGAATAAAAAAACAGTAAAAGTATTAGCAGTTCCTGAGCAACAAAACTACGATGCATTATTCGGTGTGAAGTCGAGCAAAACGCTGATGTTAAAAATTGTACTAAATTAAAAATACAAAAAAATATCAAAAATACTCAGAGAGCATAATTTAAAAAAACAAGTACGTAGTTTTAACAATAAAAGATTTATTAAAATATAAAAATTTTTAAATATTGTAAAAGTTGTAGTATTAAACAGCAATATTTTTTTAATTTAGATCTAATAACTAAGAAAATTATAAAAAATAATTTTTCTGACAGTGGGTTCAAGAGCGGGCGCGAGAGGGTTAACACAGCCCTACAAAAAAGTCCGACGGCCATAAAGCCAAAATCGGTCGTGTTGTGCGGCTCGTGGCAGCTTCTTGTTAAAACCACATATCCGCCTTTCAGTAACCGAAGCGATATTTTCGGAGTGCGCACATTGCGATAATGCACGGGGCTGAACACATCTGTAACGCTTCCAGTCTCTCTAAATTCTTGCCAATCCCTTGAGCAGTAGGTCGATTATAACGAACATAATCACCCTTCTCGAAAATTAGCCACGTTTGAACCACCACCTTTTGTACTGTATTTATCGCTAAGATACACACCGGTTGAAAGTATTTAACGCTTATTGCCACCCCATTATGAACAACTTTCTCTTCGCATTTAAAATACCCAACAAATTCGTGTTTATGTATGTATATGCATTTCGCTTATATGCATATCTCGCTTATATGCACCATAATTAAATAATTTTTTTGGAAATTATACGTAAAAATTCTTATATATGCACAGCTTAAAATGTTCATCAACATTAAAAATTGGTACAAAGATTGTTCCATCATGATTGAAAAGTCACACGTTCAATCTATAAATAACAATCAGAACCAAATTAAGAACATTCACTTAAAAGCATATAAGCGAGTTTTTCAATAAGAAATGTTGATGCATAAAACCAAGTTTTTTTTATGCATTTCAAGTTAAAAAGCACTAAAAGTGGTGCAAATTTCGAAATGCATATAAGCGATAATTACTATTGCAAGTTCAAACAACTTTATAGCCTTTTCACACTTGTCAACATTTAACATCAATTTGTAAAGATGTTGGAATTTTCCCATAAGAAATACAAAGGGATAAAAATCAAAATTTTTCAACATCTTTACAGAATGTTACTATCTCATTTTGTTCCCTTTTACATTTTTCGATTCTTTTAGTTTCATCACTAGAAAAGTGACAATAAATCAGTGTTGCCACTTTGTGGGTAATTACCCGAATTGGGTGTAAATTTTACTGTCGTGGGTAGAGCGTGGGTAATTTCTTTTAGGTATAAATCAGGTGTAATTTCTTTTAAAAACAAAAAATAAAAAGATTTGATTTCACAAAAAAATGTTTACCAAAAAAAGCCGTCTTTTCAACCAAAACTACGGTTTCTTTTCTAGAAAAGATTTCCATCGTTAAATATAGATGATGATGAATGTCGGCAGATAGACTCTCAGAGTTCGATAAATATGCCCGTCTTAGCGATTTAGAGCCCAAAGTTTGTTGGAAAAAGACTAACAAAATAAGCTAGGGGAAATTGTTTCCAATATTAAAATAAGTAAAAATTTTTATTTTGCTATTTTCAAATGTTTTAAGTTGGGAGAATATTTCACGCCCTTAACTGTTATAAACTGATTTAAAAAAGAGACTTTTGTCTGAAACCATAACAGGATTTTTTTACTTAATAAGGTATATAGGGGGGGTTTAAATAACAAAACAAATTTTATTTGAAATATCAATTCATGAAATTAGCATTTGAAACTGATTTCGGGCATATATGCACCCTGACTGTCCTTGACGAAACGCATTCTTAACGTATAATTTCGATTTTAGTTTTTAAAAGTTTAGGTTCGATGATGCTACCAGCGATTAAACGGTGAATTTTCCTGGATATAATGTAGACTGTTGTAGATTGGTCCAAGTGCGGCAATTTTGATCATTAACAAACCCGCTCAGATGGACGATTATGAGCCCCATTAAAATCATAAAGTCGCCTATAAGTTTTACAAATCGATGACTGATTGTTTAAGTTGTTTTGGATTGCTTGGTAGCGTTCTTTAATCATTAATCTATTCATGATGATTTGCTGTTCATTAATGTCGAGAAGTGAGGGTAGTATGACAGTCCGTTTGACAGCTTATGCTTTCGCTAGTTCTACAGGGCTTACCAAATCCATTATTAAGGAACGGAAATTAACATTTTGATTTTTCCCAAGATATATTCAACCAAGTGTGAAAGTGAACTCAATATTTTAAATGTTTTATTTTATGTTTTTTATCAATTTATTTTAAGTCTTTAATTTCTTTTATAACAAAGCAAAAAGCTTATTTTTTTAGGCGTTTGTTTACTAAACGTTAATTTTTTATCAGGTGTAATTTCTTTTAAATCGGGTAATTCTTCTTTATCTCAAGTGTTATTTTAAATTTTGATGGTGGTTACACTGCAATAAATTCTGTTATTATTGTGGCATCACTGACAAAATGGAAGTTGCTCAAGTTTTTCCTTTTTTGCAAGCCTTATTTTGATTAATTTTGCTAAAATTATTAAGCACAATGAATTAGAAATACATTTTGGTGTTATCTTTTAAAATGTTGGCACTTTTGTAGAAAAAAAGTATTTGAAAAAAAATAAAAGTTTTTTTTCAGATATGGTGATATTTTTTATTGATAGTAGATGGTTTAAGTGTGAACGCGTATTTCACATTTTCAACATCTTTCATGCGTTCCTCCGAAATGTATGCAAGTGTACAAAGGGTACTAAGGGCTAACTATAATGTGCTTAAGCTTGCATACGCAAATGTGCAAATACATATAATAAAGTGTACACAACTATAATGTACTTAAGCAACTTTTCGTTAAGTTTCGTCAAGTGTCATTTGCTTAAGCAAAGAGCGAAACTAAAGGCCTAAGGGCCTAACTATAATATGCTTATGCTAGCTTAAGCTACTGTCAAAAATTAACGAAAAGCCTGTCAAATGCTTAAGCAAAATATTGTGTACTTTTGGGTGACTATATTGTACTCAAATAACTTTAACGCGTAGTTGCAAACATTTGTACTTTTGCAAAAATTATTTTCTTCTCAATTTCCTTAAAATATCAATTCTTTGAAATTTTTTTTGTAGTGTCTACAATTGGAAAATATACTTCCATGAGCATGTTTCTTTTTATTAATTATAAAAACAAATAAACACAAAAAAAAAAGAGTACTAAAATATGCAGTTGTGTTTTTTTTAAATATTTTTCAATATGTAACCAAGAAACAGCTGATTCCTTAAGCAAAGTACGATAAGTTTCGCTCTTTGCTTAAGCAAATGAAACTTGACGAAAGTTAACGAAAAGTTGCTTAAGTACATTATAGTTGTGTACACTTGATTATATGTATTTGCACATTTGCGTATGCAAGCTTAAGCACATTATAGTTAGCCCTTTTTATCGTACTTTGCTTAAGGAATCAGCTGTTTCTTGGTTACATATTGAAATATATTTAAAAAAAAACCCAATTGCATATTCGTTAATTGCAAACCTTTCGCTACTCAAATGTCACTTCAGATGACAGATATTTAATAGCTGACAGCCTTGCCAGACGGGAGGTTTTGAAACCACAAATAAATTTACTATGAAAATTATCCTTAATAAGCGTTTATTAAATTTAATAATAGTTTATGAATACGGGGAACAATCTTTCAAAATATTATAATTGTATTGTATTTTATAATACGTATGATTGTAGTTAAATTTTATTAAAACATTTTATTTTTAAATTTAATCATATAAGAAGTTTTAAGGGATGTAAACATTTTATTGTTAAATAGAAACATAATATTGTTAACCGTGAAATGTTAAAAAGAACAATTCATTGTTTTTTCCTGATCATTGCGGGGACCATGATACGGTGTTTAAGCCATGCTTCAACCATGTTTTTTCGGCGTGAAAAGGGTAATGGCAGCACTGCTGGTAAATTAAAGTTACAGGAAGTATATCTTTGGTGGATAATTCCACTTAAAATGCGAGCGTATGAAGAAGTGCCGGTTCAAACACGTCAAGTTTGACTCGTCAAGTCTTGAGTTTTAAGGAGAGAAGGGAAAATAAATAGCATTCTCTTTTCCCTTCTGTCCTAAAAACTCAAGACTTGACGAGTCCAAAACTTGACGTGTGTGAACCGTAACGAGCTATTTTTCTTTGCAGTGCGTAATTGAACCAATTTTAAAATTGAAGACAATGCATTAAGAAAAAATGTAAATCCTCTAAAACAATAGGTTTTCAAATAATTCAAACCGATCTTCATATTTGCACAACCTAATTCTATGGTCTAACGAATTGCAGAATTAAACAAATACGAAAGTGAAACATGTTTGATATAAAAGAAAATTCAAAGGGGAGTTTAAACAACTTTAGATTAATTTTCATGCATTTTATTTATTAAAATCGGTTGTTGAAACCGATCTGATTTACCCAGACTTAAGTGTAGGTTATAATTACGTTGAGCATATTTTTGGTACCAAACCCCAACCATTTGATATAATGCAAATAGTGGCCCAAAAAGAAAAGCCGCACATGAAAAGACGGTTCCAAATATTTAATTTATACTATTAGAATTAATACATTATATTTAATACAATGCGCATCTTAATAATCTCCATAACATTTTTTTTATTTGGGAATGGATTTAAGCTATTTTTGCAAAATATTTTTAAACTAATTAGTAAGTTTAGACTTTAAGATAAAATAAAGTCAAGTAGTATTCAATGAAGCAATTACGAGTAGGTATATTCTTTAAATCTGTTTTATAAATAAAATTAATGCAATAAAATTTTTGTTTTAAATATTTCAGGTTTCAAGCTAATAAAAAACGTTATGAACTTGAAGTTAGAAAAAAATCGAGAATAGATTTTTTAAAGATCGCAAAAAAGTATAAGCCAAACTAGAGTTTTTTCCCCGGACTTTTTCGATTCCCGGGAAAGCGGGAAATTTATTTAAATTTCCCGGGATCCCGGGATCCCGCTCCATATAAATAATACAAAGTAAATTTGGTTATTAATAATATCAATAATAAAAACTGGGAATTAAGCAAGAATAACAAAATCTTTTAAAATTAAAATTTTGTATTCCCAAAAATTGAAATTACTTTTTGATAATAAACAGGCAAGTGCACGGCCTAAAAAAAAACTTAATTGACAACATCTTTTGTAAGTTGTTGTTGTTTTTTTTATTTTGTTTTTCTTAACCTACTTACAACTACAATTAATGTTGAGAGAATTTCAACTAATTGTAGTGGGGAATGTAAGATGAGATAAACCCACTGTTTATTGTTGATGTGTTTTGTTTAAGCTTTGATATTATTACAGGTAGAACTGTTGCTATAAGTCTTATACGCTTAACAGTTTTATTTGGTTTAATATATTTAGTTTTTCTAAAATCTTTATGGATGAAGTTTCCTGATGATCTGGCCTAAGCAACCAGTGAAATGCGCATAGGAATAGCTTATCCCATCAACAATAAATTTCAAGTGTTTTTATCAATAATAAAAACTGGGAATTAAGCACGAATAACAAAATCTTTTGAAATTAAAATTTTGTATTCCCAAAAATTGAAATTACTTTTTGTTATTAATTAATGAAAAAAACTTTTATAAAAAAACGTAAGGGAATTTGTTTACAAAGAAAGTAAAAGAAATGGTTCAATGCTAAAAAATTTATTGAAGATTGAAATAGGAACTTGAATTATTATCACCTCACGCTTTTATTCCCTATTATTATTCTTTTATTCAGTATTATTATGCTCGAGATAAAAGATAAAAAGATAACATAAACATAACAATTTAATTCATAAAACAATAATAAAAACCAAATAAAAATTAAAGTACTCAAGATATGAGATCAAAAAGTTAATTAATAAAATATATAAAATATTTTAAAGAAATATGTAACATTTTTTAACGGCTTAGGAAATAAATTTCTGACACACTCAAAGCGCTTGGAAAGTCGTCAAAAAGTATATTCCTGATTTTATTTACTAATTATCATGTTTCCGAAAAATTTCGTCCATTTTTTACCGAGGTTGGACAAATAGTTAAAAGTGCACCGTTGTAGCATGCTTCGGATTCACAATCAGAAGCAATTTTTTCTTTTTTATGAACAACGTCTATATCAGTCAAATGTATGTCAAGGTTGATGCAAAAATTGCATCAACCGGACTGCTTCTTACAAACCTTTTCATTTCAATAGGTCCATTTGTAATCTTTAGGACAATGTGTTTTTTAAGTTGTATGTTGTAGTATCTTACACGAGTTTCCAAAATGTTATTTTATTTCGGTTTCCCCGCACTTCACGGGTATATAAACCAACACAAATTGAAATTGAAAATTTGTGTTTATCACCTAATAAACATATCGCTCCTTCATTGCATCATAGTCATATCTCAAAACTTTAAGTAACTTTAGCAAAGTTTTCCTTCATACCTTCTCGTATTATATCTCAAACTGAACCGAAGTTATAGCAAAATATATCTTTAAATCGGTACATTTTAAAAACTTTAATCTCATTTTGCCAAGATCGTTTGTTTTTGTAGATATGACTATGTTGCAATAAAGGAGCGATATGTTTAGGTATCTCCTATTTTTAAGACTTGTTCATGGACAATGAAACTTTACTGCCTGCATCTTATTTTGAATTAATGTACTTTATTAACTCTTCACTTCACTAAATGTAATAATTATCAACTGTTGCACTGCCCATTCTGCTTTTAGTAGATTTATTGCATCAGGAGATATTGATTTAAATACATGTACTCACTTCTTGTAATTGATACAATCCACAACCCATCCACAGATGCTAATTTTTAGAGAATAGAAAACTTAATTTCAAAGTATAAATAGCTTTTTGCTGAAATTATGGGGAATTTTTTATTTCCCGGGATCCCGCAAGAAAAATCCCGGGAAAACGGGAAAGAAAATAATTGAAATTTCCCGTCCCGGGAATTCCCGGGAAAAAACCCTATACCCAACACAAAAGAGTATAAGTTTGTTTAATTTCTAAAGATTAAGCAATCATTGGATTTAATCTTTTTAAACGCTTAACAAACAAGGAAACTATTTTTTTGCTGTAGAGCAGTGTGATTTAAGACTTTTTTTCCAACTCTTTTATTTGAAGAGACACATTTTTGAAAAATATTTGAGATCAACCTAAACTAATGTAGGGATAAAAGCAGTCTGACTTGTCCTTTCAAAAACAAAGTTAGAAATATAAAACGGAAGTTGTGTGAAACATTTTTTTAATTTTTTTTTTTATTATTATTATGGCAAACCCAATTGAAACAAAAATTGTATGTTCATTCAAAAATCGTGCTTTTTACTCTTCGTATTAATTTTAAGTGTTTTGCTTTTATTTTATTGTTAGTGTGTGGTTTTTTTTTGGCGGATATGTGCTTCCATGCCGCCATATGCTAAATGAAATGTCGCCAAATGTAGTTGTAGTTTTTATTTTTTTGCCATTTATTCTGACTTCGCTGCCGAAATCACTAACACCACAAACAAATTTTTGGTGTCATAAAAAATACGAGGAAGAGATCATGTGTTTGAGTAAGAAATTTTGGTTCATTAGATTAATGACTGACTGCATATTTTTTATGTGGTATTTGTTATTTTTATTTGATAATTTGTTTGTAGCTTCTTTCTTTAATGCCGGATATAGTTAGGTTTTTTTTTTAATTACAACTCTTTAATACCGCAATTAATAAAGATTCAACAAAATCAGATGTGAAAATATTTTAATGAGTAATTTTTAATCATGCCAATTAATTCTTTCTTTTATTATGTTTTAAACTCCAGGCTGTTCTTGTATTGGCTCCATCGTATTAAAGGGCTAGACATTAAACAAAGTGTCGGGTTGTGAAAATAGAACCCGAACACCTTTTTTTGATTAAATAACTCCTTTCACAGAAAAAATTATTGCTGAATTATTTTCAAACAAACGCTTGTTTGAAAATTTTTTTAATTTCTACAAATTTTTTTACTGATTCAATTAATATTTTTGTTTGATTTTTATTTTAACCAACAAAAATGTTGACAACTATTCAAAAATATAATATACGCGTTATTGGTTTCAAGTTTTCATAATTTTGTATGAAATATTTAACGCCATTTAATGTTGTCGTTTCTTTTTTGCATTTTTTTTATTTAATCGTAAGCAACACTTCTTTATGTGAAATATTAGAGCAACGACACAAACACATACAGTCTATTTTTGGACGCTTTAAAAAAGGACAACAATAAGAAAGATGGTAAAATAGCGTGGCGGGGTTTGTAGTTAAAGAAAAACAAAAACAATAGCAGGTAAAAGAAAAAACTTTTCACTCTTTTTAAACAACAGAAACAACAACAACATTTTAAGAAACAAAATAAATTTTTGGTAGGTTTCAAAGTCGGTAAAAAAGAATGAAAAACAAAATCCCGTATTCAATTTTTTAAAACTGTTTAGTTAAATACATACATCAAATACAAAAATAAAATGATGACGAAAAACATGTCGAGTCGGTCTGCTGCCAAGGAAAGGATACAGCAACAGCGAGTGAAGAAGAAAAACATTGTGTGTATAAACAAGACTTAGTTCAAAAATTATTCCAAAAAAAATATGTGTCTCAAAGCCAGCCGCCGCACAGTGGGAAATTTTACGAGAAGGCGGTCAAAATTCCATAACTTTTGACTGGATCGGTATTTTTTTATGCGATTTTTTTTGCTCGATAGGTGCGATGTTAGGCTTTAATTTGCGCTATAAAACGTAAAATTCGACTGATAGGAGCAAAAGTTATGGGGAGTTCAAAATGCATTTTCATTTTTTTGTTGAATTTCGGTGTAAAAGTTGAATATTTCAAATATGATTTTTTTATAATTTATGATTATTTCTCTTGTATTTTACAACTGATACTTATTTTTTATTGTATAACTTAGATCCTGTCAGAAAATGCCAATATTTGGCCCCTGTAAATTTTTTAGTCCCAATATTCACAGGGGCCAAAGGTTGGCGTTTTTAGGAAAGACGAGTTGTTATAAGGATAAAACTGAAAAGGAATATTTTAAAAAATTCCCAAATAGCATTATTGGCTATCGATAACATTTTAGGTAATTCAACTTTTATTTTTGGTTAGAGATGTATGTGTATTTTATTTTTATACATTAATACAAATATATACTTAAAACAAAAACAAATTATAATCTATAAACAATTTTAAATTAAACAATATTAGTAAAAATTTCTTCTAAATAGCTTTGGGTTTCATTTTCGAGAAGTTGTTTAGCTTCTTCCTCTAATTCGATTGAGGTTGATTTCCATTTTTGTCGAATACTGGACATATATGGATCTGATGTGCACAACAAAATAGTAATAAGATCTTCATTAGTACAACATCTGGACATTTTTCTTGTGTTATGCTCGCGGAAGAATCTGTAGTCTTTGTTCCTTTTTTCTTGCGCTTCTTCAGATAGATCTCCAATTGGTAGCATATTGTGTTGAACTATTTGTTCCCCATGATATAAAATTTTATGAACTGTGGTTGGCATATGTCTCCAAGAGTATTTTTTGTTATAAAGAATTGCTGTTTCATTTGCATACTGCCCAAATTTTTTTGCATTTATCTTTCTGCTACATGATATAACTTGTAAAATGATCTGGAATCGTCTTATTAATTCAAAATGTACTCCTGTGATAGATGCTGCAGTTTCTGGATCGGAAAAGAATCTCCTTGCAGTGTTTCCATCATTTGAATTTCCTTCTCCTTGTTTTGGCTGATCAATTATAAGGCCTAGGTGAAGGTATTTTTCTTGAATTTGTTTTTTTGTTTGTTTCCTTTTTTCCACATTTTCTTTGTTTTTTCTCACTGTTTCGCCTAACGGGCCAAATTCCAAATCATAACCCAATTTAAGAATATGCTCCATAAAACGAATTCTGGTATGAAGAGGGGACATTCCAAATTCGTATGCTTCATTGAAACTATTGTCTTGTGATGGGGGTTGGCTTAATTGACTTGATGTCTTTTGGCATATGGTACAGCTTGACGAAGACTTTGTTTCGGTTAATGCTTGAGCAACTTTTCCATCGATCATTGTAAGGAACATTTGAAAATTAATTTCAATGCATTGGTCATCAAATTTAAATATTGCCGGTTGAAGTTCTTTAATTTGATCTTTTATTTTTCGAACTTCTTCAGTTATGACATCTTTAGTTTCCTTTTTGTAAACAAACTTTATTGGTCTGCAATACTTTGTTGAAGAGGGAATTTCATTTTTCCATACATCCATTTCTGTAACTCTACTGGTTGACGGCTCTAAGCCAATATAAGTTTTTCTTAAACGTAATGGAACTAAAGATACCATGAATAAGTTGGCATCAGATGAGTTTTCTGAATTACATTGCTTGTATTGTTTCTGACCAGAGCTTCCATCACATCCCCATTTAGAAAATAAAGTGATGCTGCAATTTTTAAGTTTTTTTAAACAGTCAGCATCAAGTGTATTTAATAATCGTTCTGCAGTGTGTTCGAGAAGAGCCTGCAATTTTACTTCTGCTGAACTTGAAGTTACACTAATAGCCGTTTGTGAAGGTAAGCACTCTTTTTTGACAGAAACTAAATCTCGATATGCTGGAAAGATTCCACAGTTTTTTTCATTGGTTCGCTTTCGCAGTTCTGTATACTGATTTTTTGTCAGTTTTAAATCCAAAAATAGTGCAAATGCTTCTTCTGGAGTAAATTTCATTTCTTCAGTTGGTGTAGGCATACTTTTTAAAATCCTCTTTGTGCGTTTAGGGCTCGCTTCCACTATTTTTTCAATTATTGCAATTTTTGTTTTCTTATTTTGCGTTGGTTGAATTTGATGCAGAAATGAATCCTTTATCATACTATGAGAAATTTCTTCATTGATATTTGCTAGCTTGCGTCTTCGTGATCTTTCACTGCAATTGTCAATTTGTTTTGCGGGCCGACCCACTTTTCCAGTTTCCTTAGCGGTTATTGACAGCTTCTTAAAAATCAGATCATTTGTTAGCCATTTTTCGTTGTGTAAATAAAACTTTTTCTTGTTTCTAGAACATTTCAGGTACCGTTTTCTTAATGTTAATGAAAAATTTTTAATTTTTATCTTATGAATTTTGATTTCTTGTTCGTTGCATAATTTAAAAAATGGATTATTCATTATGTGTAACACAAAATCTTTTTCATCTTTCTGTTGAAAATATATATCTGCGAGAACTTTATAACTGAACTTAGCCATTGTTTAAACAATAATGAAGGTAAAATTATGAATGCATGCACTTTTATACTCTTGATAGAAGTTTTTTTAAATGATCTTTTGTTACTGCTTCTTTAAAACATAAAAACCCTTTTTTAAATACAAATTTAATCTTTTATTAGCATTTCTTTGAAACATAAAAAACCCCTGTTTTCACACTTTTTAAAAGGATAACATACCGGCAATAAATTAACTGGTAACATGTAGGTAATTTTCACGTAAAATATAACTGCGTGCTAGTTTTTTTACCATTTACCTGTTCTTCCATTTTTTTAAATTAATTTGCAATTTTCAGGTAATTAAACTATGTAGTTTATGTTGCGGCTATTTACTTATGTGTAACCTTTTAACTTACTCAGAAATCTAACGTGTTAGTCTATTTATGTCGCCTATTCGTTTTGCAGCATCCGTTCACCCACAATAAGTTCATAACAATGGCAATACCTTTACCATCTCCAAATTAATTGATAACCTGACGTGCTAGATAATTTATGTGGCCTGAACTGCTTTATTTGTCGAAAATTCTTTAAGATTCACCTTCTTTAATTTCAGTAATTTTTCCTTGCAGGACTTATTTTTTGAACCGAATATCTTACCTTGGGTCACAGAAATTGCTGTAGTTCGCAAGGTCGTATCCAGACGTGCGTACAATGGGGTATAGAAATGTAGGTTAGATTCTGGACTACAAGAGAGTATAGGTTTTTTTTTGACGCATTTTGACGCTCAGGACTTATGCTCTATAAAGTAGGAAATTTCCGGGAAATTTTGACATAAAAAAAAAAAAAAAAATTAAAAAGTTCTAGAGGTCGCAGAGTTTAATGCTTTAAACCACGTATAGCTAATAAAATAAACTAATACACAAAACTTATTCTGTCAAAAAATCTTAAAAAACAAAAAAGTTATGAGCATTTCAACTTCAAAAATTGACTCAGAAATTCAAAACTATAACCAAATATTGAGAAAGTCCATTTCGGACCACCCTGTTCTCAATGAAATAGTTGAAATAGGGTTTTAATTTTTTGGCTCCCGAGGTTCACTAGTATTTACTTTCACATGAATAAAAAAATTTTAAAATCGGAGAACAAAAAAAAAAATAATTTTGGCCGCCTTCTCAAAATATGAACCAGTGTGCGCCGCTCTGCTCTCTCCTCAGTATTCATCATCTCCTAGAGTGCTTGCTTGTGTGCGCGTCATTGCTTGTGCAAAAACTTTTTTGTTTGATTCAGCAAAATTATTTGCTAGAAATTTATATGAATTTCAGTAAACTTTTTGTTTGATTCAGTAAATTATTTGTTTGAAAAAATCAGTGTTTTTTTTCAATAAACGAAATGCAAATAAATTGTTTGAATATGCGAATTTGTTTGTTGGACCGATTTCAGGCAAAAAATGTTTTGATTCTACAAATATTTTGTTTGAATTGGAAAAATAATTTTTTCTGTGTTCGTTTTGTTTCTAACGAATTGAAGTTTTGACAGAACAGATTTCTATTTTTAAAATACTTAGTGGCATTATTCATAAAAAATATTTTAGGTTAATAACAGGTTTATTAAACGAATTTCCTATGGAAACCTGTTTAATAAACCTCTTATAAATCAATAATACTTTTTATGAATTTGGCCAAATAAGCCACACAAGCAGTGACACAAACTTAAAAAAAACGTACTATGTTCATCACATACCTGATTATATTGCTTAAATTAGTGTCTTCAAAGTAATTATGTAGCTTAATGCTTGGAAAGAAAAATTGTATACTTAAAAAAAACTATAACTAGTTTCACCGGAAGATCGATGTAGGACCATGCTCGCATTTCGATTAAAAGAACTTCAATCTAAGAAAAAGTACTTAAGTCTAAACTTAATTTACTTTAAGACCGTCAGACTATAATCATTCTCTTTTGAAAAGATACTAGACATGGTACATAACTTCAAAATTTTTTAGACTGACATACCAAAGTAAAGGGTGCTTTTTATAGAGTGACACAAGTTTAAATCATAATAAAACAAGGAAATATATTTTTAATATCAATAAAATGGGCTTTATTGGAAGGAACATTTTATGAAGTTAATGTTTAAATATGATTTCTGCCATGCGGCCGCCACCGCTGGCGCGTAGAAGGCGCATTCTTGAACACATATTTTCAACAACTTTTCGCAGCATTTGCGGCCGCATTTCGCCGATAACTCTTGAATGTTTATTTCCAGATGTTCAATTGTTTGTGGTTTATTGACGTAGACAAGTGACTTAACATAACCCCAAAAAAAAAATAATCCAATGGGGTTAAATAACACAAGATCTTGGTGGCCAATTTATTGGGCCATTGCGTAAAATTATTTTTTCATCAAAAGTTTCTTTGAGTAAATCAATTGTAGCGCCCGCTTAGTTGCATGTGGCTCCGTCCTGTTAATTTAATTCCTGCACAAGTTGAATCTTGATTTTAAGCCAAAATCCTTCATAAACTTGAAGGAACCAACCTCAGTTGCTGAGAACGGCAACGAATTGATTGATTAGGATCTTCAATGCTTTCCTGTGCAGCGGCTACAGCTTCTTAAGTGCCACTGTTCGGCGTCTCACGGGATGCACTTTATCAGTAACAGTAAATGTGGTCCGAAGACGATCTATTGTACTTCGAATTAGCCGCTCTCAAGGACGATTATGTACGCCATAAAATGGAAGAAGTGCACTATGAGTTTGACGAATAGAACCATTATTTTGATTAAAACTTTCACCAATTTGAACGCGTAGCTCGCGTGTAAGTCGATTCCCAATGAAATTTCTAAGCAAATGAACTATCAGCTATTAAAAGGGTGCTCAAATAAAGCAGTGATGCCAACTCAAAGTTGTGACACTTTAAAAAACATGCGTTTTATCAAGCCAACCTTAATCAAAGCGATAAGAGTTCTTAAAATATCAAAAATTCTCTTTCCCACACAATTTTAATTTAACAAGCTAATTGAACGACCTGTTAAGTTCACAGAAAAAATGCTCGCCAATTTTTTCTTTCAATTAAATCATTCATCAAAAATAAAATCAGCTTTAATTAAAAATTTAATCAAATGAATTTAACGATTACTTATATCAACAACATTACCTACTGCATAAAATGTTGTGGATATCGAAAATTATTTAATTAATTTTATGGCGTTTTCTTTTCTACAGAAAAATTGGACATTTTATTTTAAAAAAATGCAATTTGGTGTCTGTTTCTTAAAAATTTTGCTCCCGAAAAGGGTGGCATGTTTAATTCTAAAAAACTCATCCTTTTCGGGAGCAAAATTTTTAGGAAACAGACACCAAATTGCATTTTTTTTAAATAAAATGTCACATTTTTTGTAGAAAAGAAAACACCGTAATTTGTTTACTGTTGCAAATTTAATTATTTTTTTAATTAGTATCACAAATTTTTTAATTGATATTTATTTTTATTGAATTTCAATTAAGACTTTGAACAAAACCAATTTTAAAGAAAACTTCATAAGGCTAAAAAAAACATTCTTATTTAAACAGCTGATAACACAAGGGAACAAAATTTAACTTTTTATCGTACTTATCTTATCGTATTTATGACTTTTTTCCAAAAATTAAAAGTTCAAAAGATCATAACTGTACTCTTTATTTGGCGATTTTCAAATTAAGATGTTATTGTGAGTTTTGAAAAACATTTTTGGAATAATGAATGGTTGTTTTTCAAACAAGAAAAAAAATAAATTTTGTTTTTTTAAAAAAATCATTTAATTTTAATTTAAAAATTTCGAACAGGCAAAAGTTAAAGACTTATTACTTTAACGTTAGGTCAAATAACCTATAAACAAAATAAGATATAGAATATAAAAATCGATTAACGCGTTTCGCTTTTATTCACAATTAAGTTAAGTTACCTCATTTTAAAGTGAAGTTCATAAATGGAACAGCAGCCAACACACACATATTAAAAAACTTTATTTGTTCAAAAGTTGTGCACCGATTACAATGAAAAAAGACTCATTTGATTCGAAATATGTTTAACTAAATGTTTTTCAACCAAAGCTGTGGTTTTTGTAGCATTTTTTTTTTTAATTTTTAAAGAAGAATTGTTTTTTTTTAATTATTCTTTTTTTCAAGACATCTACGATATCTCTGAAACTATTGGGCAAACTAATGTAAGCACGGCTTAAAGATCATGTCGTTGACGAATTTTGAATTTTTTTTTTAACTGAATATGGTGAACCGTTTTCAAGTTAGCGGGAGTGCCTTAATTTTGGACATAACTCTTGAATATATATCTCGAAAAGTCGAGCTCATAGAAGAAAAGCAAATGCAGATTTGGATTACCTTAAAAAAACATTCAGTTCTTAATCAACAAAAACCTTGTCCCCTTTTGTAAATAAAGCGCAATGGGCTTAGACCATTTTTTTCCTTGTACATAGGAGCATTATAAAAATTAAAATTTATTAACCGTTACATTTTATGTGGCGCCATCTGTTGTTAAAATGTGCCTATGAAATTTAAATAGCCAGATTTATATAACATACCTCTAGGCGATAAAAAAAAGTTAGAACTATGAATATGGCATCTCTACGCTGTACTATAGCTCTTCTCTTTATACTTTTACATTTTAAAACACAATTTATGTTGCCATCTCGCTCATTTAGATGCCAAAAAATTGCTACCCACAGAGTTTCCCTGCTTTTACTAATAAGTAAAAACTAAAAATTATCCAAAACTCCAAGAAAATGTAATATTATTGAGTACATTATTGCAATTACTAGCTATTAACTTTTCTAGGCTGTCTTAAATTTGCGAAAAAGTCCAATTTTTAGAACGGTATTTCTATATTTTGTAAATTTTCACATTAAATGGTATTTAAATAATTTTATTTTTTCAATGTTATTAAAAAGGCTTATTTTATTAAGGTAAGAGTATGGTAGCACTACCAAATACAAAAAATTATCATAAAAAAGTTGTATTCTTAAAAAGAACTGACTGTTGCTGTTTTGCCCTTTGTTTCTACCTATACATTGTTGTATTATTGACGCCACCTTGTTGGTTATACACAATGGAACTTAAATTGATTTTAAATGTATAAGCTTGGTGAATTATATTTAATTTAAGTATTTAGCAAAGACCATAATTTTTTATTTAAAACGACTTTTTATATACAGTCAAACTTCCATAACTTAAATCACCATTATCCCAAAAAAAAACTTCGAATTATGGAGACTTCGAGTTACAGAATTGTCTTGTTGAAAAAATAATCAATTGTAAACTTGTGTACCATTTGTATTTTTTGTTTAAAACAGGCACTATTTGAAAGCTTCATACCTAAGCATGTGTGTATTTATAATAATCAAGTTACATTGAAGTAATATCGGCATGGTTTGACTTCTAGCTGCGTTAAGCCAATTGTTTTTTTTTTATATTTGGTCTTAATCTTTTTGCTTTCAATCAAGTTAATAATTATTTCTTAAACTTAGATTTAATTTTTACCAGCTGGTTTAAAGTTTCCAATTGCTGTTGACTATAATTTTATATAATTTATTTATTTGATTAAATATTTTTAATATAAAAAAAAATGTTTAATAAATATAATTTTATGCAATCAATATAAATGAAGATGATTTATCTGACGTATATCCCAAAAGGAGTTCTTCACAAATTTTCAGAAAGCGAATGCTGTCTCTTTTCTCACAGTTTTAAAGACATCCATTTCAGGTTGCAGTATGCCGAATTCTTGATTTATGATGTTTTTTTGTTGCCAATTTTTAGCGATTCTACTGTTTCAAACAATTCAATAAGTTGCGCAATGTCCAATGTCGTTTCCATATATATATAATTGGCGCAATTTCTCATTTAATCAGTGGCCGTATTCTGTAATTCGCTAAAGCTAAATCTATATCGCTAAAAATCAATAAAGTTTATTAAGCGATTTTTCGCTACGAATTCAATACTGTAACGTGCATTGCTAAATTTCGCAATTCCATAGATATTTAATTCGCCGAAGTTTTATTTTTTAATGTCATCGCTAAAATTTTTAAATTTTTTATTCTCTATGGCATTTTAGCGATAAAGAATAAGCTTTAGCTAAGCGAATTACAGAATACGGCTGCAGGTATGAAAACGATGGATGGAAATGATTTTGAAAACAAACCGATTTGAAATCGATAATCTCGTTTCCAGTAACTTTAAAAAATGATTTAAAATACATTTTCCTCTTTTTTCCTGTCTATATTCCATTACATTTTATATTTTATAAGTTAAATGAACTGTATTTTGAACAAAAAATTAAGACTATAATTTAGAAAAAGATTTTCAAATTGCTTGAAAATTATCGCATTTTTTCAAAACCATCGTTTTGAAT
Organism: Pollenia griseotomentosa; assembly: GCA_963931875.1. Lineage (NCBI taxonomy): Eukaryota > Metazoa > Arthropoda > Insecta > Diptera > Polleniidae > Pollenia > Pollenia griseotomentosa. The sequence continues at coordinate 62,586,362 of OZ007561.1, forward strand.
TCGATCGATTTTCATCACTTAGCTGAATATATGTAAAAGTAATGTTGTCAACACATAACAAATTATTTATTTTCGTGAAATATATAACAAAAGACTTTCAGTCATATTCATAAAAAGTTCTTATTTTAAGCTTATAGTATGTAATAGCTATTAAACGCTTTTTGTCTTATAAACCTCTTATAAAAATTTGTATTCATAAACGTACAATAACAGCTTTTAACTATTAACTGTTTGCAGCGATTTTCTGTTTAAGTATGGCAACTTTCTTTATATTTGGCTGCCATGTTATTGTTAGTGATGCACGAAACTTCTATTCGGTTAACATGATATTCTTTATTTAAATTTTTTTTATAATTTTTTTTAATTGTAGACCTTCAAAATTATTCTTATCAAATAAAACTACATGTTTTTTTAGTTTCTGAACAAAATGTTTCCGAAAGGTATCATAAAAACTTTTGTTTGAAACTTTTTTAAATATTCGAAAAGAAAGTAATCGAATAAAAAGTTTATTTACTTTTTATTAACATCACTATTATTATGATTTGTTTATATTTTTTTTTTTTTTTTTTGAACAATAATTTGTTGTTTTGAACAAAAAAAAACAAATAGTTGCAATAATTTAATAAATAATTAAAGAGAATATCTGCATTTTCCCCTGAACATATTCATTTAAATTAATAAATATTTTTTTTTAATAATTATCAATATAACTTTAAATTGGCTGTCTAAAATAAAAAAAAAAATTAGTAAAATGTATTTAACATGTCCGTTGTAATAAATAAAACATTTTTGACATTATTTTTCAACATGTTTCGCAAAAATAATATCATAAAATTCAAACACCTTTTAAAATGTCACTTTATTTTTGGTTTAAAGAAGGGCAAATCCAACAATAAATTTTCTTACTTTATGAATGGTTTATTAAAGGTTCAATAGACTATTTTCCGTTTATGAATACAACTTTAGCAATTTTTGCTTAAAAACGGTCAATTAATCATCAATAAGTTTTTATGAATACGGCTGTTTATTTTTAAAACAATATACGTTGCCACCCACGAATATAATAAACACACAGGCAATTTTTTGTACAGTATCAATTATTGAACAATAATAACACTTCCCGTACGATATAAAATATTTTTTGATTTTATTTCTATTTTTTTTTTTTTAATGCTTTGCTAATCTTAAGCCAGCTTATGCATATTATAGTTGGGCCTCAAGTATTAAATACTTATGTATATAATGCCTGAGTAAGGAAAATTTAATCTTTCTTTAAGCAATGTACTAATTACAAATTTTTATAAAAAGTTATAATTTCATCTTCTGACACTGAATAATAAAAATGTTTTGTTTTTACAACAGCTTAAATTTATCAATCAATTTATGTATCATTATCATTAATAAATTTCTTAACAGCCCCTACAAAATTTTAATCAAAATCCCACTTTCTTACCTAGTATTATGAGATGGCAATTCACAAAAATTAACTTATTATTTCCCTCTCTTTCCTTCCTACTTATGAATGGCAGTTTTTTCTCTTATTATTGTATTGTTAATGCACTCTAACAGTGTTTACAAATTTTAACAACAAATTGTGCAAATGCGGAATTTCTAAAATGTAGTGTTGCCTACTAAAATTGCTGTTAACCTGATAAATGACGCGCGCCAGGATACAACACCTCAACATAATAAATACGTTGTGTGTGCCGATGAAGTTAGTGACAACAAACAAACCAAAGAAACAACACAAAAGAGAAAAGGGAAGGAAAAATTAAGAAGAAAAAAAACTAAACAAATATGTATGTGCTTGTATGTATGTACTTAGCAGCAGCTGATGAAACTTGTTGGCGGGTTTTTGTTTTCGTTGTTTTTATTTAGCGCATGCACATTAATTATGTAGGTGTGTTCGAGTACACATGAGTTTTTATTATTCTATTACTGAACTTAATGCATTTTTTAAATTCGTTTACAGCTACCAATTTTTTTAAAGCAGAAATTTTTGAACTAAAATTGTGTAAAAGAAAAAACATATGATCCAAAAGGTAACAAACAAAGAAAATTAAAAGCATACATTCAAATTGTGAAAAAATTATTTAAAAAATAAAAGTTAAAATAAAACTTAGGCAAAAATCAAATGTGAATCTTATCAAAACAGTTAAGAACACTTTCTTTGTCTGTTTATCAAACGATTTGAACTGAAAAATACACCATTTGAAAGTTCTTTACTTTCAGAAGAAGGTTACAAACGGAAATTCGGTAACCTCATATCTCCAAAACTAAAATAGATTAAAAAAAAAATGAATACTTATCGTTCTTCATAAGAACAATAAGCAGACAGGTGCCATTTTGATATTTGGCCATTCTGGGGAGTAAATGGGTATAACCTATATTTTGGAACTTCTTTGTCGTTCCACCTATATTTTTAATAAATTAAATAAAAATTAATTGCATCTGGTACTTTTTCAAAATTCGAACGTTTAATGGGTGAAAATCTTACCTTTTTTGGTATTTTTGTTATACGAACTATTTTTAGCCGTTCATTGACATATAGGTACATACCTACATATTAAATAATGGGCTCCCATTACAATATTAAAATTGTTGATGCTTCAATGGAAGAAAGGAAAAAAGTATCAAAAATGGGGTAAATACGGAAAATATTTCTTCTTTACTTTTCCGTGCTGTGATGGTAATTTTTTTAATTTTCTATAATATTGAATTTAAGCACCTATTAGACGATCATACTTGGTATGTGAGAATGGTATGCCATCATAATGAAAAATTCGTGTATGTAGGTGCCCATTCACATTATACGATTTTTGTCGTTGCGATTCTTACTTTATTGGCAAGAGGGGTGAGAGGAATTATAAGGGCTACAGAAGCGAGTGTACTCTTCGCTTCGTTTTGTTCATTCTTTCGTTCTCTCAATTTTCTCACATTTGACGAAAAATGTATTAAGGTTTTTACAACAAAAATCGTACAATGTAAATATGACACAGACTTCAAGTAGGAAACGACAATAATCGCAACGACAAAAATCGTATAATATGAATTGGGACTTAGTTTGGTATGTTGAAAATCAAAAATTTTTATTTTTGTGTATGCCATCATACTCGTGTAATAGCAGTTTTGACATACTCAGTACAAACTATATTTGAATTTTTGCAGGCTAAAGCTTCGTACAGACGATGGTCAGATCTTACAATATTGGTAAGCAACGTTGCTTAATTTGCATTAAAATTGGCTGAAATGTCTTACAACTGTGTGAACATTGTAAGCTCATTTGTATTTGCAGAAGTGCAAAATTAATGCATCTGACAATCGCACCATTGTCAGAAAAATATTGCTGTTGGCAACGCCTGCTTACAACATTGTAAGATCTGACCATCGTCTGTACGAAGCTTAACCGTAATGATGGGTTGGTTAGAGCGCGCATTTTCAAAAGGTTTTATTGAGGAATATGAAAAACCGTTCGCGTACTTTTTTGGGCAACAGCTTTTTTTGAGAGCAAACTTTTCATTTTATTCATTTACTGCATTTTACTGTTTAAGTACTCGAATGGACCTATTATGTAGGCGAACGTACTAGACAATAAAAGGTAACACAGTAAATAATTAGGTTTGAGATGAAAATCGATTTTATAGCCAAAAAAATAGAACTCTAGGAAATTAGAACCAGCATTTTTAATACATTGCATGCTCTGAAATTAGTTTATTTTGTCTTATAGGTATTATTGTGTTTATATTGTCTAATACTACTTATGTAGATAAGCTTGGGATAAGTTGCCTTAAAGATTGTTAAAAATTTTTGGTCTAAATTGATAAACTAGGATTCTGACCAATACGACAGTGACGATGGCATTCCGCTAGCCGCCTTAATACAAAAAAATGATAAATGCCATGCAGTTATCCAAATAAATCAAGCGCTTTTACAAGATATGTATCAATATTTACCAGGGAATGAACATAGTAGCGATGACGAAAATGTATACATATAGATGCGATGAAGATATCGTTGAAGTCATGCGAGTTACTTCTAATGTTTTAGCCACACAGCATTACAGTACTTTTCGCTTATAGTCCATTCCGCTTAAAGGCCAAAAACGGATATAAGCCAAAACTGTCATATTCACATGCAGATTTTTTCGAATTTCATACAAATTATTTGTTCTAAGGTCCATTTCGCTTGTAGTCCATTTTCGTTTAAAAGCCACATTTTCTTAGCATGCGTATATAATTCTTCATGCAAAATTGTTCGCTTATAGTCCACTCTGTTTTTTATATATTTTTAATCAACTGGCAACATGTTTTAATTTACCTTTCTGGCAATTACAGCACACGCTCGGAAATTCGATCCACTTTGTTTTTAGGGCGATTCGAGTTTCCGAATTATTCGAATTTCTGGACGTTTTTTTTTTTACAAAAATTAAGATAAATTTGACCATAAAGATATACAAAACTATACTTTTTTTAATTTTAGTTTATTTAACATAAAAACTATAAAAAACTTAACGAAATATAAAAAATAACAATTCAGTTCATTTGACATTATTTAGTATGTGTAATACAAACACCAAAAAAACTGAGTTTTAAACTCTAACAACATCAAGTTGATTCTGAGAGTTCGAATTTCTGAGCGTCTACTGTATTATAAATGCCAAATTTCGCAATTTATATTTCATGACATGGTGTCTTCGTCTGACAATTTTTTGTTAAATAAACGTCCAACTTCATAAAAAAACGCTAATAAAAATAAAAGAGTTTTTTTTTATAGACTTTGACGTTTGGTATAACAAAAAACTGTCAGGTGGAGACCCCATGTAAAGATCCTATGAAATTGATATTTATGTTGTGTTTGATTTCGTCATCCAAAGAATTTAAATGAATCTCATACGCATTTGTTTTTATTGAAATCTTTTAAAGCATTTGAATTAATTAATTAAAAAAAAAATTTTTGTTTTAACTATTTATTTAAAATAAATCAATATTTGGTTATGTTTTAAATAAACTATTCTTTGGTTTAAAAAAAATGGATTTATTGAAGAAAATAATATTTATATAGTCCAAAATGTGGATTATACTACACAGAAAAAATTATTTTTCCAATTCAAACAAAAAATTTGTAGAATCAAACAATTTTTTGTCTGAAATCGGTCCTACAAACAAATTTGCATATTCAAACAATTTATTTGCATTTTGTTTACTGAAAAAAAACACTAATTTTTTCAAACAAATAATTTAACTGAATCAAACAAAAAGTTTACTGAAATTCAAAATCAAAAAAAAAAAAAAAAGTTTTTGCACAAGCAATGACGCGCACACAAGTAAGCACTGTATGAGAAGGTGACGGCAAAGCAGAGCCGCCGACTGGCTTTGAAACACATTTTTTTGTTGGAATAATTTTTGAACGAAGTCTTATTTATACACACAACACAATGTTTTTCTTTATCACTCTCTGTTGCTGTATCCTTTCCTTTGCTAAAGAAGAAATGTAACCAAAAACGGCAGCAGACCGACTGTTTTTCGTCATCATTCTATTTTTGTATTTGATGTATTTAACCAAACAGTTTTAAAAAATTGAATACGGGATTTTGTTTCTTATAATGTCGTGTCTGCTATTGTTTTTCTTATACATACACAGAAAAAATTATTTTTCCAATTCAAACAAAAAATTTGTAGAATCAAACAATTTTTTGTCTGAAATCGGTCCTACAAACAAATTTGCATATTCAAACAATTTATTTGCATTTTGTTTACTGAAAAAAAACACTAATTTTTTCAAACAAATAATTTAACTGAATCAAACAAAAAGTTTACTGAAATTCAAAATCAAAAAAAAAAAAAAAAGTTTTTGCACAAGCAATGACGCGCACACAAGTAAGCACTGTATGAGAAGGTGACGGCAAAGCAGAGCCGCCGACTGGCTTTGAAACACATTTTTTTGTTGGAATAATTTTTGAACGAAGTCTTATTTATACACACAACACAATGTTTTTCTTTATCACTCTCTGTTGCTGTATCCTTTCCTTTGCTAAAGAAGAAATGTAACCAAAAACGGCAGCAGACCGACTGTTTTTCGTCATCATTCTATTTTTGTATTTGATGTATTTAACCAAACAGTTTTAAAAAATTGAATACGGGATTTTGTTTCTTATAATGTCGTGTCTGCTATTGTTTTTCTTATAGTTGCACTTTTTTAAAGCGTCCAAAAATAGACTGTGTGTGTTTTTTGTTGTTGTTCTTATATTTCACATAAAGAAGTGTTGCTTACAATCAAATAAAAAAATGCAAAAAGACGACAACATTAAAGAGCGTTAAATATTTCATACAAAATTATGAAAACTTGACACCAATAACGCGTTTATTTTATTTTTTAAGAGTTGTCCACATTTTTGTTGGTTAAATAAAAATCAAACAAAAATATTGATTGAATCAGTAAAAATATTTATAGAAATTAAAAAAAATTTTCAAACAAGCGGTTGTTTGAAAATAATTCGGCAATAATTTTTTCTGTGTAGTTGCACTTTTTTAAAGCGTCCAAAAATAGACTGTGTGTGTTTTTTGTTGTTGTTCTTATATTTCACATAAAGAAGTGTTGCTTACAATCAAATAAAAAAATGCAAAAAGACGACAACATTAAAGAGCGTTAAATATTTCATACAAAATTATGAAAACTTGACACCAATAACGCGTTTATTTTATTTTTTAAGAGTTGTCCACATTTTTGTTGGTTAAATAAAAATCAAACAAAAATATTGATTGAATCAGTAAAAATATTTATAGAAATTAAAAAAAATTTTCAAACAAGCGGTTGTTTGAAAATAATTCGGCAATAATTTTTTCTGTGTAGGTTTCACTTATTATCCATAAAATGGCTTATAAAAAAAATCGGTTATAGTCCAAATTCGCTTATAGTCCACAAAAGTTGTGCAACTATAGTAGTGGACTATAAGCGAAAAGTGCTGTAATAATTTAATAAATTGGTGCAGAAGTAGTGAACTGTTTCAACAAAGTACATGATCAATCTTTCAACGATATTGTCACGACAAATTTAATAAAGCAAAAAAATTATTCAAAAAGAGTTTATAGTTATGAGCTGAGGCTTTTCAAATAGTTCAAAAATTATTGTTTAATCACAATTTTTGTAGCTTATCCCGGCGCGCTTCCGTACCCCCGCTGAAATAAAATTAGTAAACAATTTTTAAACCGATATCGTGTATTGTTGACGAAGCAATATATATACTAAATTAAGTTCATTTTACTGTTACTGTACAGATATACAGAAATCTCTTATGCGTTTGTATGGGTTGTACTATGGCCACTTACCCAATCCAATTTTTGGCAAATGTCTTGTTTTGATAGGAACGAAATTTAAGAACTTACACTTACCGATTTCCAGATATAACAAAAATCTATATTGACTTAGATTAGCCCACTTACCCGTTCGAGTCCACTTTTTGACAGATGTTGTCTATTAATATTTGAGCTATTTTTCCTGATGTTGGGTATTGACAACCAAGCTTTTTGTACCAAAATTTGATTCTTAAGATGTTAGCATTATCTAGAATCTCTTTTAACCTTGTACATAAGTTGCTGCACCCACTTATTCAAACAAACCCAGTTTTTGACAGATATTGTGTATTGATAACCCAGGCATTTGAACCAAATTTGGAAACGTTAGCTATTGCTGTTCTCAAGATATACAGAATTATATTTTGTGCCGCGCCCACTTCTCCAAGCCAGTCCACTTATTCACGGATTTTGTGTATTGACAGCCAATCTGTGTATCGAATTTGGATAATTTTTCTTCTTTTGTTCCCCAGGTATAATAAAATCTAGTTTTTAGCATGCCTACTTCTCTCATCCCGCCCACTTTTTGGCAGATGTCATGCATTGACATCAAAGCTATTTGTAGCAAATTTGTAAACTTTTACTGCTAAGATTCTTCAGATATACAGAAATCTATTTTGTATTTGCATCCAACTTCTTCAGATATACAAAATTATATAATGCCTTTCTATGGGAGGTGCCAAACCCGCTTCTCCCATCCTGCCAAGATGTTGTACCTTATTTGGAATCTTTAGCTCTTGCACGCTCCGAGACTTTGTAATGGAACACTGTTAGTTGTTGCAAAAATTATGTGCAATAATATTGAAGCCACAGCTGTGAACATCCAGAGCTACTTATATCTGTAGGATGAAGTAGTCAACTATCCATAAAAATTAAATTCTTTCAATGTACGAGAAATTCCAAAATTTTTTAAAATTAAAAGTTAGCCTGGAATATGTTGCTTTTCAGGCAAAGTGATCTATTGAATTTACCTCCAGAACTACTAAAATCTTTAAAATTAAGCATTCAATGATCTTACAGAGTTTCAGAATTCTCTGAACGAACCAGAACCAGTAGCTCGTTTCTGTATTTCTCGCATCGTAAAATGTCTTACATGAAGTGTGAAACAAAAAATTCCATCGTTTCTCGATTTATGAGATAAAAGTGTTTCTGTATTTGAATGCGAAAACAGACACAACAAATTCTGTTTATACTGGAATATTTCCAGTAATTAAGTGTCAAATAAAAGCGAAACGTCAACAAAAGAAATAAATATAATAAAAACAGGGCTGCCAGATTTGACGAGTTATCGTCATCTTGACGATTTTTTGTTCCGATATTAACAAAGTGACGTTTTGATGATTTTTTCTAAAAAAGTTACGAAAGCAAAAACAAAATCAAAAATATTTTATAATTTTGTTGTTACTTTCTATAGAAATTCATCTTGAATTTTTAAATTTCAAACACTTCTATTTTGTGGTGTTGAAAATTGAAAAAAAAAAATAATATGAATGTCTGTAGAAAGCAACAACAAATTTATAAAATATTTTTGATTTTATTTATGCTTTTAATGAAATTGTTGGCGTTGCGTTTTACACTATAAGCCCCTAATGCCCGTAATTTCTACAAATAGGTATCTAGCTGTGTATAGGTATCTATGGTTTTCATAATTTTAAAACGTATTTCTAACCTACGGGTTAAAGTGTAATGTATTTTACCCCATCGATTTTCGGAAGTTAATTCACGTAGGCAAAATAAACGTTGAAGTTACCACAACAGTGATACCGGATAGGTAAAGATAACTGTTAGGTATGAACACCACTAGATATCTATTTGTAGAAATTACAGGCATTAGTCTTCGAAATAAGATGATTGTAAATATTTTTATATGTTTGTTTATTAGAAAAAAAGATATCTTTAGAAACAAGGCTGCTTAAATTTTTATATTTATCCCTATTGTGAAAATTGTCCTCGAAATTGTTTGTTTCTTCCCTAAAAAATGTATCGGCAAAAGCAAAATTCCGAGGGAAAGTAATGGACCGACTTGGCTTATTTTGAACATTTAATACTTCTTATATACATATACAAAATATGATTGATATTTGATATTCTTATCTTATATGTACACTTTTGTGCCAAAACCATTATTCCGGCAAGAAAGAAATTTGTTTGTCTCCCAATAAAAATATTTTCAAAATGGATAGCTTCTTTCACTCGTTATTAAGTAGCTTTCTTCTATAAGAACTTCGATAACTACTTTTTCCTGGATGTATTAAGATATAAAAAAATGACTTACTTTTGAATTTGTTCTTTTTGGCACAACCCTTGTAAAATTCATTAGTTTTTCAGTAGAATTGTATGTGGTGCTTTTATGTGTTTCTGATTACTTAACATGTTATTTTGTAGGCGAAGATTTTACTGGGTCTTTAACCCGTTTATTTATGAACCAATTTTTTTAATTTTAACTACAAGGTATTCTACTAAAGCTGCGGTCACACTTATTAAATATTTGATCAAATAAGCGTAACCCCTACTTTTGTTAATAGTTAGTGAGATTTAAAATGGTCTTAATATTACAAAATAAACTAATTATACTACTAGACATAAAAAAAAGGTTTTTTGTCAGATGTGGTATTTTAATCAAAATAAATATTGATATTAAGCGAACTGATTTTTTAATTTGGTTGTTGGTCCCGTTTTTTACGTCAAATATTTGATAAGTCTGACCGTAGCTTAAGTCTATTTCAGGTAAAAAAGAAAAAGATTATAGGAATAGGTAAATTAAAGATTTATATCTCAATTATTAAATAATAATTATTAAATACCCATGAACTTTAACTATGTTTTTGTTTGATTATTTTTTAATAAAAGTCGAAACAAATTTGTTTAAAATTGATTTTAAATTGCACGATTTTTAAAACAAAAAAGACGATCTTTTTTATTTTTTTCTCAGGAAATTGACGATTTTGACACAAATTTATCTGGCAGCACTGATTAAAACCAAAACAAGAAAAGTCTAACAAAAATTTAAACTAACAAAATATAACAATTGTTTTTTGTTTATTTTCATCATATATATTATGCATTTATCATTTATATTCCTTCTATTTTTTTATTTATTCAAAAAAAATAGTATATAAACATATTTTAAATTCAAAATATCTACATTTTGTTTTTCTCGCCACCAATTTCAAATGTGACTTATTTTGACAGTTCTTGAAAAAAACTTTTCGCAAAATATTGTTATAGAAACACTTTTTCTCGCATCCTTCCAATAATTGCTGGAAAATTATTTAAATGACAGATAATTCTCGCAAAAAAAAGATACAGAAACACTTGTGTGAGAAAAACCATTTTTTGTTTCATTTTTCACTGTTTCTGTCCCGATTCACTGGTTTCAGTCGGAAAATTTTACGATGCGAGAAATACAGAAACGGGCTACAGGGCTGTCAGATGTGGCGATTTTTCGCCAATCGTGGCGTTTGATAAGCCTAATTGGCGATGCAATTTTGTAATTGGCGACATGGCGATTTTTTTAGCGAAATTAAAAAAAGTTGGCGATTATTTGGCGATTTCTAAAACACATTTTATCTTTTTTTCATATTTATATGAACAAATTTATAAGTACGGGCAGAGTTTTTTCTTTGAATTTTTAATAAATTTTAAAATCGTTATACGAATGCGATTGTTTTAAATAATAAATTGATAAGACAATTGCCAGACAATTACATTGAAAACATTAAAGAATTGTTGCCATAGAAATTTGAAATAAAGCTTAAGCTTTCTTAGATTTTCGCACATTTTCCTGATCAGAAGTTATCAAAAATCGGATCTTTACCGAAAAACTTACAGCCGTATTCATAAAAACTTATTGAGGATTAATTGACCGTTTTTAAGCAAAAATTGCTTAAGTTGTATTCATAAACGAAAAATAGTCTATTGAACCTTTAATAAACCATTCATAAAGTAAGAAAATTTATTGTTGGATTTGCCCTTCTTTAAACCAAAAATAAAATGACATTTTAAAAGGCGTTTGAATTTTATGATATTATTTTTGCGAAACATGTTGAAAAATAATGACAAAACTGTTTTATTTATTACAACGGACATGTTAAATACATTTTACTAATTTTTTTTTTTATTTTAGGCAGCCAATTTAAAGTTATATTGATAATTATTTAAATAAAATTTATTAATTTAAATGAATATGTTCAGGGGCAAATGCAGATATTCTCTTTAATTATTTATTAAATTATTGCAATAAATTATAGAATAAATTTAAATTTAGAATATCATGTAAACCGAATAGAAGTTTCGTGCATCACTAACAATAAAATGGCAGCCATATACAAAGAAAGTTGCCATACTTAAACAGAAAATCGCTGCAAACAGTTAATGGTAAAAAAGCTGTTATTGTACGTTTATGAATACAAATTTTTATAAGAGGTTTATAAGACAAAAAGCGTTTAATAGTTATTACATACGATAAGTTTAAAATAAGAACTTTTTATGAATATGGCTGTTATTTTGCAAAATAAATTTTAAAAACGCAATCGTTTCGATTGCATATGAAAAGGGTTTTTAAAAATAAATAAATAATAATGATTTCATTTTTTAAAAAAAGTTGCATTAATATCGGATTATATAGCAGTATCAAGCGTATTTACAATGTGGAGTGCAAAGCGAAAAAATGCGCAGTTTTCTTTACACATTTTGACTCGGGTTTTTACGCAATAAAATCAAATATTTCTTTTAAACCTTAAAATATTACAAAAAAAAATTAAACATTCACTTGAAATGTTTGAAAACCCTGATTTTATATAGAATCGAAAACGAATCTAATTTTTAAAAAAGTAATTCATGTAATTTGTTTAGAAGATTAAAGCCCGTTTTCACAACTTACCGATAGCTAAAGGTAGGTTTTTATCAGCCGTATAAAAAGTGTTCTATTATTACAACTTTACTTTAACCAACCAGGTATGATGAACCTTAATTTACTTTATCGCCCACTTTAGGTTAAAGTAAAGTTTTAATAGTGGAACACTTTTTATAAGGCCGGTTAATGCCTACTGTTAGCTATCGGTAAGTTGTGAAAACGGGCCTGAGTTGACTTAAGGTATTTGAATTCACCTTTTAAGATATTTATTCTTTGCTTCAAATAAATACAAAATTTTACCATATTCTGACTTATATTCACATAGAAACTCACGCTTATAAAAACTAATTTTTTTGGATCAAACTCTACTCATTTTGATACAGTTAATGTTTTGGCACAATTCAATTAACTGATCACACAAGTTCTAGGTTTTAAGATAATCAGCCTTCTTATGATTACAAAAATTCTAGTTCCCTTCAACATACTTTTGCAATTTGAAGTCACCAAACTTCTTGCGATTGCGATATATGTTTTACAGATTACAGAATTCAAGTCAGAACCACAAATGTTAAGCGTTTGGCGATTGTCTACTATAATATAAACACACTAATAGAATAAGATGCGGCCCTATGTTTCACAGGGAATTAAAGGATTACATATATATAATAGAATAAGGATAAATATAGAAAATTTATATAAAGATAAAATACACTTGTATACTCTTTTTTATATAAAACTTTTGTTTGGCGAATTTTTTTTTTACGAAAAATCTAAAAAAATAAATTTTTGGCGATTTTCGGTATACTATTTGGCGATGAAGGTAAAAAAAATCTGGCAGCCCTGACCAGAACTACTACCACATTTCTTAAATAAAAAATTTGCTTTCCAATGATTTTGCAATGAAGCCACAATTTTGAAAGAAAAATTTTAAGGTGAACATATTTACTGCCAAAAATTTCTACTGGCAAAGCGATGAAATTTATGAGATTTGATCTAAAAATTAGTTCCTTTTATCTATCTACTGCCACAATAATGTAACAAATAATGTTGTTTACTCTTTCGGTATTGCAGTAAGCAGAAAAAATAATAATGTAAATACAGTAGACTCGCGATAACAAAAACACCGCCTTACGTGAACACCGGCTAGCATGAACATAATTTTTTTTACACTGACTACTCTGTAGCGTGAACACAGTAAGAAAGCCCTATAACGTGAACAAATGTAAAATTCATGGAACATAGAAAAAGTTGTTTTCTTTTGAACATTTTTAAGCAATCACTACTTCTTTAAAAACTGGGAATCCCCGTAAATGATTGCTTATGAATATATTCTGGCATTTTGTGTAACGCGAGCTGTTGATTTGCTTAGTTTGTTTTTAGTTTGATATAAAGTGTGTCGTGAAAAATGTCGCAAAAACTAAAAAATTTTTTAACTTTAAAGGAAAAAGTGGATGTAATAGAAAAAATAAAAAAAAGATCAAGCGTGACTAGCGGTGTTCAGCTTTTTGCAAAAAAAGAAAATCCAAAAAAAGATAACCAATTTTTTTAAATAATTTTAATGTAAATTGTTTTTCTTAACAAAACAAATACGAATATGAATTAATGAATATGAATTAATAAAAAAAAATAAATGAATTTAAGTTAAATATATGTCTATTTTATTTTTAAGATGTAAAAAATTACACCTTCGTAAACATGAACAACTTCGCAAACGTGAACACGCTTAGGTTTTAATAGTTCACGTTACCGCGAGTCTACTGTAATACTTTTATGAACATTAAAAATTTTTATATTCGTTTCATATTTAATTTATCAGTGTTTAATTTATTTGAAGGGTTTATATATCCTTTCCATAGCGGCGAAAAACAGGTGGTTTTCTGAACACTTGGTATTTTTGTACCCGAGACCTTTTCGAAATTCATGCTTCAATTAATTTGGTGACCACTACTAACAGTTTTTCCTAAACTCCCTTTTGTTTTGCTAGCGAATTTTTTCGGGAAAAAGTGAGAAATTTCGTGTGAAATTTATATTTGTAATAGTAGGAATGGGGAAGAGAAAAATTTCAAGCGGAATTTTTATTCGTGATTGGGCGGTTAAATTAAAAACAAAAATGGCGGCTATTTAAGACTGTTAAAAACAATTATAATAAAATGTAACAGATAAGCATATGAATAATATTGATAAAATAAAATAAGTTAATAATAAATGAAATTCAATGCAAATTTTAAATGCCTATTTCTTTATATGTTTGTATGTATGTGTAAACAGAAAAATTTAGTCAGCTGGTTTTGTTACCAAAACATAAATTCGCTTATGTCAAAAAGTACAATGTAAACGCAGAAGACAATGAAGGTTTCAAATCAAATCTATAAGAATTCGTTGTAATGTAAACGGAATTATTAATATCAGTATCGAATGGTTATAGAATTAGGCATAAGTACACCAAAATAATACATCAGGAGAAAATGTTAGTACATATGTATTTATCAAACAATTTTTAAAATACAATAAATTATACTTAACAATAAAATGAGGTCCTTAATAAAATGGCACTACACCTAAAAATTTTAAATGAAACTTTTGCACATACCTACTTACATATGTATGTGTACTTTCAATATCGATAAAACTCCCCTATTATGTTTCATACCTACAATATTAACAAAATAAAAACATAAAAAGGCATATAAATGGTGAAAAATTCAATATGATAAATAATTTTTCGATAGTTGTTGTACAACTACTTATTTGCACAGTACTTGCTATTTTTACCCCTCTTTTGCTAGATTTAAAATTGTCTGTTTACCAATGGCATTTGGTAACAAAGCACTATCATTCAATACTGACCAACCAATCAACATATTTTGTACTCCACCCACCCACTGCATGGATGGACGATTGTTGCAATGCACTGACAGATAAACAGCATAGGAATGTGTGCATGTTCGCCTATAGGTTAAAATTACTCACCCAAATATGTGAAGTACATCAGGAAGCCAGCAAACAAACACCTTTTCCCTCACCCCACAAAATTGCTAATGAAATAGGTATGTATTTAATTAACCATATTTCTTACATCTTGATTGCACTTTTAAACATTACACCACTATTTTATTTACATATGTATGTACATACATACATACATATTTCTATTTCCACTTTAAATTCCTTTATTAAAAATATCAAGTTTCATTTTATACAAACCTGCCAAAATACCTGTACAATTGTGGTCTTTAAAGTAAAATAATAAAGTTTTATTATAGGTATTTAATTTATGTACTGTATTCTGATATTTGCTACTTTTTTAATGAATCACATTTTTTTTTTATAGAGTAAAAAAAAGCGCAAAATTATTTTGACATGTAAGCAAAACAAAACGAAAGACAGAGAAAAACCAATACAGTGTTGCTTTTGCGAATAGAAATAAAACAGACAAACAAAAAATGGCTGAATCTAAAATTTTAAAAATTCAACGGGGAAGACGCAATTATTTTGAATGCTACGATATTATTAAAAAAAAAAAAAATAAGTACTTTATGTATGTAATTTATTTTCCTTATTTAATTTAGAACTAAGTTTTGTTGAAGATAAATACTTCAAGGTCCCTTGATTAAGAAAGATTTTCAAACTCTGCCTTTTAAGCCCTATACCACCAAACCAAGAAATATGCATCTATGACCTCATTAAAGGGTACTTTACACTATCACACAACTCTTACGTATTTTGTGGAAAATACAACCCTGTCATGATAAGTTTTCATTGTTTTCTGAAAATTTTCAAACAATAATTAGATCAGGGAAGTATTTTCGTCAAAATACTTAAGATTTTGGTGATAGTGTAATACGGCCATGAGTATGAAGCATATCGTCGAATTAATATGCAAACCTGCTAAATTCACTTTTTAAGTAAATTGGGATTTTGATGCCGAGTGGTAGAGAAAGATATGCCTCGTCGACCAGCATATAGTTTTTCTTAAATTTAAGTCTTGAAGTGTGTAAAACCAACTATATTTTTGGTTTTCCTCTCAAGATGCAAATATGAAATGTAAATATTTGTTTGTCCCTCCTGTAAAATGTGCTGAAAGGGAGTTAGCAGGTTTGCATATTTAGCGGAAGATATACTATAGGAGTAGTACCTCAAAAAATTTTATATATTATATAAGTTAAGGACACTTAAGTGGATCTATTGGATTCACACAATGAAAGTTTCCGTTAAGAGAGTCCGAGTTTATGGTGAGAAGGTGTTTGCTATTCTTGTGAATGAACCCAGACTTTAGGTAAAAATGTTGCTCATTGTTGCAATTACCTGTGTTGTAACAAAATTTTTAAGGAATAAAATGTCTAGAAATAATAATGACTGGAAGTATCGTATCTTTCATAACTGCCGAAGAAACACTTACATGTATTTAACAAATATAGATATTGTCACAATTAAACTTTGTCTCAAAATTGCGTGAAACTAAGCACAAATATGTTAACCCTTTAACGATCGGAAGCAAAATTTATTAAATTCAATATTTAAACTTTATCGGTAGTAACCATGG
This sequence comes from Pollenia griseotomentosa, assembly GCA_963931875.1. Lineage (NCBI taxonomy): Eukaryota > Metazoa > Arthropoda > Insecta > Diptera > Polleniidae > Pollenia > Pollenia griseotomentosa. The sequence goes on from OZ007561.1 coordinate 62,603,109, forward strand.
TGAAATAAACAGGTGGCAGCACTACGCCAGATGACGATTTTTTGCTCTTGCATTGTTTGTCTAGGTTTATGTCAAAGTTTTGTTTATGTTTACAAAAAGTCCACGTTTTGTGCTGTGATTATTGTATTTTATTAAAGTTTTTGATAATTTGAAATTAAAATAAATAAGATATTGATCATAATTAAATAAAAATTGGCTAAAAATTAATTTATTTCATCACGTTCAGTGGCACGCTGTGATTTTTCTTAAATGTATTTTTTGACGTAAACGGTGATGTAATTTCCATTTTTGTTGAAATGTTGTATTTGTTGCCGTAACGATGCCACCTGCATATTCCACCATGGTAGTAACAAAAGACTTAATAAAAATATGATGCAATGGTTACCCAATTTATTAAACTATAAAAAAGATATATTTTAATTTTGTCTACTTTCATGAATAAAGTTAGAAGTTAATAGTATTTTATTGAAAGTGAAAAACATTATTTTCTGCCGCATATCCCACTTTTCTAAAAATATGTTTAAAAAGTAGCTTTTTGTGCTGCAAACGTAGTGACAATAGTAAAATTTTTACGTTTTTGTATGAAGAATTTGGTGCAATCGCCAAACAGTGGTGTGTTGACCAAAACAATACTTAAAAAACTTTAAAATTGTTGATATGGAGCAAAATGAGTGCTATATATATTTTAGAAACCATAAAAAACTTCGTGAAACAGGTTTTTAGAAAGGTGGTATTAAAAAAATATATACCTAAAAAATAAAAAACCTAACTAATTTTTTTATTGGTCGGTAGGTCAAACCAATAATGAATTGACGATTTGTCAAAAAGAAAATTTGAATACATTTATTTAAAAAACAATGTCTTACATATTGTTTTTACCTGTAAAATCGTGCTATTAGCGGAGTTGGTGAGCTGTATTTGTATTTCGAGCCTCAAAGTTTCTAAGTTGTGCTTGAACTTACTAAAATTAAAATTTTATTTTACAACAATATTTTAAACAGAAACCAAAAGCGTAAAAAATACAGATTTGAAGCACAGCTTAATTTTTTTCATTTAAATTTAAAAAAAGGCTTGTTTTCAATAAAATTAGAAAAACATACCTACGCCGAAAAAAATAAAAATTATTTTCGATTAAAAAAGTTCTGAAATTAATTAAAAAATTTATTAAATTTGCACCAGTAAACAAATTAATAGTATCAATTGAACGTTCAATTCACTTGATTAAACGTTTAATTCACTTAATAAAATTTTTAATTAAAATGGATTTTTTTATTAATGCTTTAATTGGTAAAACATTTTGGAGAATTTTTTATGTGATTAAAAAAAACGTTTTTCTTTGTACTTATTAAAAAAAAATTTTTACAAATTTTTAAGCTTGTGTGTAGCTTGTTTGCGTACATTTTTTGCTGGCTGATTATTTTTTTTCATAAATGTATTTTCTTTTTGCCAAAAGGGCGCTAAGCGCAACTGAAACGAATATTAATGTGCTAAGGCGAACACAACGAAGTTTGTGGTTAAAAAAGATATTTATTTACCTAAGTGATATTTTAAAAACCAAAACCTATTTTTCAACTTATTTTGTAAATGTCATGTTAAAAGAAAAATTAAAAAACAAAGCCTTTAAGAAGGAGTTAAGTTGTATCCTGTGGAAAATCCTGTGGTGCCGCTTTTATAGAGTAAAAAAAGGTTTTGTATAGTTTTATTCTAATATTGTATCTAAGCTTATTATAATAAAAAATCTTCTAATTACACCCATTCCGAAGAAAACTTATGAATCCCTGCTAAATCTCCTCTTTAAAGAACTCTTTGGCTCAAAAAAAGTTTGCGCTTTTTCTTTATTTCTCTTTAATGCAAGTTTCTAAATGAAATAAATGTTTAATGCAGTTTGATTCTTGGTGCAATCGCAAAATACGATAAAAGCAAAAAACACAAAAAGAAAAAACTGTTTAAATAAACCAATCAACAACTGATTTTACCCAAACCCAATCTTAGTTTATCCCTCTTTAAAGCAATATGGTTGGTCAATCTAAAATTGTATATTCAACAGCGAACTGACAGTTAGCATGACAGCAAGCAAAAAAAAAACAAACACAGTGGGAAATAAATTGAAAAGGCACAACCGGAAAGGGTGCACGCACGAGTACAACTATTTTAAAATTATACTTGCGCTACACTACTAGAGAATCATACTGAATTTTGTTAAACTTAAACAGACTATGTACTAAATAGAAACTACATGTGATCAGAGATGTAAATGAAGGGAATCTTAATGACTTAAAATTCTTAAATATTAAAAATCAGAAGAAAAATAAAAAAAGATTCAAACTTATAACGCTATTATATTTAAACGCTGGAAAGTCATGAATGCTTAACTTAAAACGTAATGATTTGAGTTAAAGGCTAAGCAAATCACACAAATTGCTTGGCAAGCATATCAACATTTTACATTTGTAAAAAATTTTTTGTGCGGTTAATTTTTGTGTGTACTGTTTGGACATAAATTTGAAGCAATGTTTATAGAAATATTAAAAGTTTTTAATATTTGGCAGACATGTTGGTTATTTTTCAAACTTTTTGTGGTGTCTAGGGCGAAATGTAATCATTTTAGCAAAAACTTTGCAGAACAAAGGCGTTGAATAAGAAGCATTAAAATCATTTTTAAGTCGGAAATTCTAATTTTTCAAGCAGCATTCTTGGCCGCAAAACATCTTGCTGTTTAAACCACTATTTACTTTAAATTCTTTTCCTTTATTCTATATTTCTCCTCGACCATAATTACCGCAGCACTTTCGTCGTCTGCCTTCATTAAAAACAAAAATGAAAAATTAACGTTTGTACGAAATATGTTTGTGTAGTTTATTGGCGACCACAACACGAAAACAAAGGATGTATTTTCCAAACCATTTGTGTAGTTTATTTTGTCCATTAGTAAATCTGTTGAAATTTTCGAAGTTTGTTCGCCGTTTTACATTGCCGATAAATTAAGCGCTCTTTTAAGCTTTAGATTAGCAAAACTACATACCGTGCTTTTTTCTCCTTTAATCGCTCATCTACGTGCAGTGAAGCCGTTGGGTTTTATTTGTTACATTTTTAAAATTTTTGAAGGCCCAACGTAACATACATATCGTTACCTGAAACGCAAAAGGCCCTAACTAACCAAAAATTAAAACTCTACTTCTTCACTGATTCCGATGTATTGTATCAACACAATTGTCCACAAAAAGTTTTGGAATCTTTCGACCAAAATTTTATTAGCAAAAACAAAAGGCCCTATCTACAAACGGTTATATGCTAAACGCTAAAAGGCCTAACTAATAGTTTGCATAATATGCAACATTGTTAATGGTCAAAGCAACTGGTAGGTTTAACAAGAAAAATAGAAGAAAAAAAATTCTCAGTTTAAGGCGATTTATCAATTTATCATTTTAAATAGTCTTTGCTTCTCCTGTAAAATTTTCAAAATTTTAGATAGGACCTTTTGCATTTTAGGTGACGATATATTACTTTTGTTATTTTTGCCAAATTTTCTTAACTTACTTGATTCATGAAACAACCATTGTTCAAAATTTAAAAAAAAATGCATGAGTTTTTCGCATATACCACATTTTGATTTTGACATTCGACATTTTTTCGTATGGGCATGATCTACACATACTTCATTTGTGTTTTTTTTTTTATATTTTCCTTAGCTAGTCATTATTGTTTCTATTGTTTGAAGTAACAACATTTGCAATAATTGCTCACAAAATTAAAAAAAATTGTCACGTTAATACTAACTTTCGACGATTCGACGAGCACAAAACCAATAAAAGCAATGTTCCAGCAACGCGGTTTTAAAAACACAATTATACCTACACAGCAACAGTAAATTATCTATTATAGCATACACAAATTGAAAGTGTTAGGTACACCCATTTAAAAGTAAATTAATTTAAAAAGAGCCATGCTCGAAACGTCTATCATTAGTACTCTAGATATAAATGAATACAGAACAATTTAGGGTTTTTTTTTATTAAAAAATATGTTTAAACAGAACAAAGGCCAAAAAAATTATACAGTAATTTTGACTTAGCTGCACAATCTCCTTTGCACGATTTTTTGTGCAGGTAAATCAAAAATGCAGCTATATTAAATGCATTTAGCTGCTTTAATGTGCAGGTATACAATTGTGGTACCTGCACAAAAGTGCAGCTAAAGTAAAGTGTTTGATTTAAAATTGGAATAAAAAAATTTCGCAATGCGGTCTTATTTTGCGAAATAATTAAGCAGGTGACGCGATTCAACGGAACTCAACCAAACTGGTATTTTTACATTGACAGTTATACTAAATGATTTCGTTCCGTGATTTTTAGTACAATAAATCGGGAAACTCAATTAAGCGGGCACAATTAACTGAAAACAACGTACATAAATTTATATTTTATTAAAATATTATTTCAAATAACAGATCATTTTATACATGTATGTATATATTTAATATAAAAGGAACATTAACCAACACAATGAGAATTCACAAAGAACATAAAAATTATCGCGATTTATATTTTTATAAACATCTTAAATTGGATATTTATGTGAAACAGTGGTCACCATATTTTTTTCATGTGTGCAGCTAACTTTGATGTTTTGTATGAAAATATTTTAAAGCTGCACAAAAATATGCAGGTATACCAAAATGCACGTTAACATGGATTTTGAAGAATAATTCCAGAAAATATGTATTTTGGGCAGTTAAGTCAAAGTGTAGCTAACTTAAATGCCTAAAACTATGTGCATTTGTCTTAAATGTGCAGGTATAGAAAGTGCACTTAAAAAAGGAATTTGTATGAAATTATAAATAATAATTCAAAAATTATCAATTGTGTGCAGTTAAGTCATAAGTGCACGTAAACAAAAGGCAGTTAAGTCAAAACTACTGTAGTACTTTTCTGTATAACACAGAATAGTTATCCAGAAAATGCATTTGGCTGATTAATTTTTTTATAATTAATGTAAGATACAGTTAGGGAGAAAATTGTTCACAAAATTAGTGTTATTGGCAAAATATATAAAATGTAGAACATCTCAATAACTTAAAAATAAAAAACTCTTCCAAAAAATATGTGTTCATAATATTTTACACGGTATTAGTATTGAGTTCTATATGTAAACAATTATGATTGCAATTAGAGATTATTGTTGTATTTGGGCCCTAGCGGTTGGTTTGTTGTCCCTTGGCTCTTTTAAGCTGCCTTTATCCTTTTTTCCATACTTTTACTAAAGTTTTTAGCATTTTCGGCTTAACTTTTTTTCCAAGCTTTAACTACACGCTCCCAAAGCTTATATACGGTGTGAGGTGGGTTCCTCTGAGCAAATATTTGGCGTTTTGGAATGAACCAAAGGTACTCAAGTGGGTACAACTCTGGCGACAGATGATTTCTTCAAACAAACGTTTAGCTATTTCTGAAGTATCCTTAGTATCGTTGTCCTGTATAAAGATATCACCCTGCCGTTGTTCTTAGCCGAATATGGCTAATCTTGGTATGCACGGGTGTTCAAGGATGGTTATGTAGTACTTGTCACACATTTTTCTTCTTAAATAGCGGAGTTCTCGAAGCTGGTTCCCGCGAAAACAATCTCAAGTCATTTATGAGACCATCAAAAATTTAATATTATTAATTTTTTCGCTCTTTTACGCTAACACTTTTATCCAGCCATGTACTTCGTACGATTTTAGTACTTACATCTAAATTGTACTCTTTGCTTAGTATTTGTCGGACCTCAATAGCTATATTGACTACACCAGTAAGATTTAGTCGCTTTGATTCGCGAAAGTTTTTGGATTTATTTTTTGTGCGCCCAGCTTTGTTGCTCTTGATATCCAAAATACACTCTTTTTTTATTTTACACACAAATCTCACGGAAATGTTGTATTTTTTGTGATTTTGCGATGTGAGACTCCTTTTTGCACATTTTTCAAATTTCTTAGTTTTAAAAGTGCCGCTTTTGACTTGGCGTTATTAAAGAAACTAGGCAAAATTTAATTGCTCATATCTTTTTCTAATTATTTAAAAAAAATTAATTTTAATTAATTAGTTTACTCACTTTAAAAGCATTATCCCACAGATAAAACTTGACATTTTTTTGGAATTTTTATGAGAGATTCACATTAATTGTTCACACATATGGTTTGGATGTTAACTTAGTATAAATATAAAAACTAACGGTACTTTTGAAAATAAGTTAATATATTATTATTATAGGTAACATGTAGAAAACCATACAATAGTTTTAGAGAGTTTCCAAGTTGAAACTTTAGTGAGATACATATATTTTTTATAATTTCGTGAACAATTTTGTCCCTAACTGTATAGGTATTAGGGTATTCATTCGGTTAACCGATTAACTACTACTCGATTACCTGATTGGTTAATTTAAAATTGTCTTTTTTCGATTAAACCGGTTAATTTCAGTCGATTAACTGATGCTACATTATTTTTTGTAGTATTATAATATTTTTTTGTGGTTTTACTTTTTTGTTTCGTCTCATATATGAGGCTATCAGCGCAGAAGTGGTGTAACCCCAGACAACTTATTATGAGATAATGAGAAGTTAACACTACTCTTGCACTATAGTACTTGGTTGTAACGGCCCGTGCAAAAACTATGTTTCCTGCGCCATCTGTTTTGGATACAAACAGTTGGCTTACTCGACTATTCCACTGTAAAGAACAGTGCAAAGAACATATCTTCCACCAGAACCGTAACCAACTAAATTGTGGGTTAAACCACTTCTGCGCTGATAGCCTCAAATAAAAGTATGTGCTTAGAAAATATTTTTTCATACAATATATTTACAGACATTGTTATTCTTGATTGTTTTTTTTTACTAATAAACTCCAAATAATAAATAATTTCTGCATTTTTTTTTATTGAAATTACCTTATTTATAAAAAAAAAGCGATTAATCGGTTAACCGATCAAAAACAAAATTAACCGATTGACCCCAAACCTCGGTTAATTAATCGAGTGATTAACCGATTAAAGCATAAGCCCGATTAAATGAATACCCTAAATAGTGACTAGGTTTTTGTTAAGCTTTAAAATATTTATCATTTTTTGTATAATTTTTAAAATTAAAATAGAAAACACAAATTAAATTACATAGGTACTTTGTAGGTATGTATGTACATATGCGTTTATTTTATCAACTATTTCCTTTATAGCTCTGATAATAACTCGATACTACCTACCTAAAATATTAATTTTAATACCGTAAACGATTGAATATAAAATTACTATATCACACTCGCCCAATCGTACCCATCACCATACAACTGAGTCTACAGTAGCAACAACAAACACAACACTATTATTTAAAACAAAAGTAAGTGATGACTGGTCTGTTGCCCAGTACTGGCTAAAAATTTTGGCTTGGCCAACTGGCTGGAATTTAAAGGCAATTGTTTGTTAACTGCTTAAAACTACTAATGTAAAATAAAATACCACTAACTACCACCACTGGCACCATAATCATCATTACAGCCACTACCAGACCCGGCTATTGTTTTCAACCATCAAAATATCCTGTGTTCTGTGCAAGAAGAAACGAAAAATCACATTCATACTACATACCTACATACAATCAAATTGAGGAATACTATTAACGAACCAACAACAAACTAAATAAACACCAATGAACCAACCAACTCAATATTGAAACCAACAAATACAACATCAACAGCAAACCGAAAATGATCCAAAGAGCAATAAAAAGCAAAAAGAACCAAAAACAACAAGCTCAAGTACGGATAGATGGATGGCAGGTATGTGTGTGTGTAGCAACAATGAAACTAACTGAAAAATACTCGGCTCGTACAAGCGAAAAGTGCAACACTGACGACAGCCAATAAGAGCATTCATCCAACTGTAACAATGCAAGCACTTCTTATTCGTGCTGATCGCCTGTTAAACGAATTGTGCCATTCGACCAACACAAATTTTTCGAAATTCATTTCTTTGTTGTGCTACGACAACGACCAATCGACTAAAGCCGATATAGTTTTTGCGTGAAATATCTTTGCCATTGTACTCTAAACATTGTGAACGTTGGCTGTTGTTTCCGTAAATTTTAGCGCCCGTACGCTACTCGTCGTCAACAAACAACGAGTTATCATTTGAGTTGGCACAGTAACAATCCAATCAAGACTACAACCAACCACAAAACACCACTGTGAGAAGTAGTAACAGGCGTTAAGGCAATAAATAGAAAGAAAGTCGATTTTTGTTGTTGCTATGTGACACAGTTGTTAATTATATCAGCTGTTTTTTGGTTGTTATAGGGGATAGTATGTGTTGGGTAGTGTTATTGTTCTTGTTTGAGCTACGGTATTAAAAAGTAGAAGTGGTTGTTGTATTAATTCTTTTTTTATAAAGATATAGTTGTGTACTTAAATTAAGAGCTACCAAGAAGATTGGGAGAAAAATTCCTAAATAAATTTTTTAAATTTCCAAATATTTAGGACTATTTCCTTATGCCTGTATTCATAAAAATATTTTAAATTTAATAAAGGTTTACAAAACCAATTTTGTATGAAAATGTTGGCTTGAATCTAGTTAACCTACGCAGATCCAAATAAAAAATGTACCAAGGGATACCTATAGAAAATTGAAAAATAAGAAGAAGACATTAAATATTGGCGTTTTTCATAGAAATATGTGATTTGGCAGCTTAAAGGGCTGGAACCAAAAAACTGCCCCGCCCACTTAGTGATATGTGTGGGTACTCAAATTTAAGGTAATTTGCTCACGATTGCAAATATGTATTTTGTTTTTGTATTCGCATATTATTTCCTCTTTAGGTTAATTTAAGTATTTTTTTAGGTGCAGAAAAGGTTTATTAAGCGAAGCCGGTGTTTGTTATACCATAGAGGAGAAAATCCTTGCACCCGGCCGAAGGCCGGCTTTGCAGAGAAGCTTTAGTTAGCGAAGCCGGTATTTGTTATACCATAGAGAAAAAAAATCCTTGCACACGGCCGAAGGCCGGCTATGCAGAGATGCTTTAGTTAGCGAAGCCGGTGTTTGTTATACCATAGAGAAAAAAATCCATGCACCCGGCCGAAGGCCGTCTATGCACAGAAGCTTTAGTTAGCGAAGCCGGTATTTGTTATACCAAAGAGGAGAAAACCCTTGCGCCCGGCCGAAGGCCGGCTATGCAGAGAAGCTTAAGTTAGCGAAGCCAGTGTTTGTTAAACCATAGAGAAGCAGTTCTTTGCATCCGGCCAAAGGCCGGCTAAGCATGAAGTTTTTGTTTGCGACTTGGTGTTTGTTATTTTATAAAATTTGTATTACACTTTTATTTAAATAAATTATACACTTAGTACACAAAAACTGTAATGTGAGTTCAAAGTTAAAAATTTTTATATAAATTCTATATATCCAGAAAGATCTAGTCAAAACTTTCAAAATTATACCAACATTGGCCATATACCTTTAGAAATGTAGTGGAAATATTACATATTTCTATGAAAACTAAAACGTCCATAACTCGAAAACTAAGCGTTTGCGCAAATTTTTTTATTTAATTTTTTCTTCTTATTTTACAATTTTCTATCACCCTACGTACTTTCTTTTTATTTGGAGCTGCGTCGGTAAACTAGATTTGTTCCAAAATTGTTCTTAATAAGCGTTTGTTAAATTTAATAATCGTTTATGAATACGGGGGTTAGTATACAATGTTTGAATTCAGTACTACTTTTTCTACCATTTTAAATCGTTAATCGAAAAGTAAAACAGATTTACTTACGTACGCTTTAAATAGTGTAAAATGAACTCTCAATAATAAATAGTATTTGATGAAATTTGAGATGAATTGGAATAGGTAAATGGAGTATACTCCAATATAACGGTATACATACATATCGCTCCTTTATTGCAACATAGTCTTATCTAAAAAAAATACAGATTTAATAAACTTCGGTTATAATATAACCGATATAATTCTGATTTTTTTTAAAATATAAAGAAGCTATGAAGGAACACTTTTGCTTAAGTAACCTCAAATTTTAGATTTTTTGAGATATGAAATATGTAGTTGAAACAGTTTTTAAAAGGCAATTGAAATTAATGGTGGTTTATTTCTTCAAAAAAATGTGGTGTTTTATTTAAAAAATTTAATTTGGAGTTCGTTTCCTAAAAATGTTTTGCTTTTTAAAATGGTATTATGTTTTATTCTCAAACATTTACCCTTACTTACGGCATAAGGCATTTATTTCACTTTTCGCCACCGAATAAATCGAGAGAATTAATAGTGCCCTGTTAAATAGGTGTCTTCGGTTTTTATAAGGGTTTTTTTTATAACGGCGACGATTGTCTCAAAGACTACAAAGCTACGCAAAAATTCGGAAAAGTTTGCAAAAATAGCAAAAATTTTAAATATTTCAAGCCATAAAATAAAATTGATTAAAAGTCCCTAAAACTATAAGGAATGGCAAAAATACGGTAAAAAATTAATAAATAAGCGGAAATTTGCTTACAGCGTTATTAATCGTTAAGTTGTAAAGAATCAGAAAAATTAAAGGAAAAAATCGCTATATGGTCCATTTTCGCTTATACGTCACCATAATGTAATGTGGAAATTCTTAATTATATGCCACTTATAAGTTGCATATAATTAAACATTATTAAATAATTATTAAAGATATCATCCAAACTGCAAATTTAATCATATATCTGTTTTGAGTTTGTTTTGATTTTATTTAACTGATATAAAAATATTTTATTTTGTGCGCATGAGTTTTTAATTTTTTTCAATAACATTAAACTTTAAGTTTTCGGTTCACAATTTCTGATGTCTGCTCTTACTGAAGAATAAATTCTGGAGGCTGTTTGCAATAAAAACTTAGATGTAGCCATTGGTAGCATGTAGGTGGTAGCAATATTTTACGTTAGGAAAAAATTCTTTGATCTACACTTACCACAGATTAGCATGATTTATATCGTCATTATATAGAACGCCATATAATTGAAATTTAACGAAGTTTACTTTACATTCTATATATGCTTTATTAACTTGTAAAGAGTCGCGAGTTAATTTTTCTGTATTGATGCTTCGTCCTGATTAAAACCAAGACAAAGCGCGGAACATAGTAAAAAAAAATACATATATATTACTTTGTTTATAAAGGCCTATGATTAAAGTAAAGCAAAAAGACTACTAAAATATATAGCACTTGATTTTATTTTTCAAACTGTTCATATACATTTTTTATACTACAGCAATACAAAAACAACAGAGCATTTTGCCTTGCATTGTTTATTACTCGAAATGTCAAAACATTATGAGCCAAAGCAAACGGTCGCTGATACGTGATATAATAAATTCGCCTTAATTTAGTCTAATATTAGTCATTGGTATTGGGATGTCAAATTACAGTCCAATTATTGCATTCAGCAGCACAGTTAAAAAAAATACTTATTCATAAACTAATAAACTTAAGCATAAACGGTTAAAATACACAGGCAACAACCAACAACATTTAAGTAGGACACAAAATTGGGTACCAAGTAGGGAGTTCAATTAATCGATGTTTTGTATTAATCGTTTAATCGCGCGAATAATTATTTGAGGTAAAAATTTAATCGAATAATGCTCGAACAATTTTTATTCCTTGGAAGTTCAAAAATAAGACCAAAAATTATATTTTTTAACATAAAATTTTATTAAAAAAGCAACAACAATTTACCAAAAGTCCCTACAAGAATGCAATAACACATGGAATAGACACTAAAGTTTACTTCCGATCTGTGACGTTAGGAGTATTTAGAAATAAAAACTTTAAAAAACTATAACCGAAGAGAAGTTCGTAGTTTTGAATAAACTACTGCCTTTTTTCCAGTGCACTTTTGACTTAACTGCACAAAATAATTATTTTTTGCCATTATCGTTTAAAATCCCATACAAATTCCTTTTTTAAGTGTACTTTCTATACCTGCAAATTTGAGATAAATGCCTAAAATTTTTGGCATTTTAAAATTATTTTCATACAAAAAATCAAAGTTAGCTGCACTTTGACTTAACTGCCCAAAATACATATTTTCTGTTATTATTCTTAAAAATCCTTGCTTACGTGCCTTTTGTATACCTGCATTTTTATCATTTTTTTAGGCAGTTTTAAAATATTTTCATAAAAAACATCAAAGTTTATAAAAATAAAAATCGCAAACATGTCAAGTTGGTATCATTATTATTCATTTATTTTGTTTGCATGTATGTACCTACATTTATGCATATGCTCTGTAGCTCTGCGCTTCAGCTTCAACGACTACTACAACTACGTATTCTGTTAACAATACTTTGAAACTGCCGTTTTTAACGTTTGACAGCTTGCAGCGTTGTACTTCAGCGACTATTCTGTTTCCCACTTTATTGTTACCAATTTGGCTACCTCGTTAATTTTAAAAATGCATAAAAAATTACTACAGGATGTTTGAACGTCATTGTTATTATCAATTTATTAATAAAAACGTTGCTACTCCTCGTTCAAACACTTTTTTATTTATCTGTACAAAAAATCGTACAAAGGAGATTGTGCAGTCAAAATTACTATAATAATTTTATTACAACAAACATATGTTTAAAAACCCCCGTTTACAGTTTAAAATTGCTTTCCTACATGATAGGTTATTTTAAAAATGATCCCGGTACTTTAATAAAATAATTTTTAGCGATAACCCTTGAACATGATTGAATTGTTTGTTGTTGCTTTAGAATCCAGATATTTATAGTAAAAATTTTTTACCAACATGCATATTAAATTTCACTTATACATACTTTGCAAATTGCAATCTACAAACATACATACATACATATAGTTTTATAAGTAGGTATGTAAGTATGTATATAAGAGGTATAATTTTGTTCCCAATTTTTTTTTATTGAACGTAAGCAGTAAAATGAATAAGAAAAAAACAAAAACGAGAAAAGCTAAACAAAAAGAAACACTTGTTATAAATGCTGAACACCTTTTAGAAATATCGGTAATGCTGTGCAGCTAACGTCGTCACAACGGACGGCTACAAAAAAATGCTCGACGACGACAAAAGTATGTATGGCAAACTGCTGCTACAAGCCAAAGAAAAGCAACTTTGAGGTGTTGGATGTTTTTTTTCTCTTCCTTTTTCTTTCTTTATGGAAAATAAAACCCCTTATAGGTATGTAGGTATTTTATATTAATCTAACCTACATACTTACGTACATACAAACATATGATGAATGTTAGTTTGGGGCATTTTGAGTTCCCTGTTTGTATACAATGTATTGTGTCCTTAAAAAACTGAAACAAAACCTTGAGATTTGAAGGTTTCTTTGCCACTTTGTTCAAGGAACAAATAATGTCAATGACAAAACAAGTGCGACAAATAAGAAAAAGCTGGGTCAATGTCACTGGCCATGAACTACAAAATTAAAACCACCACCATAAAGACAAACAAGGTTGAAGTGTAGAGATATTGTTTGTTTCATTTCTAAAGGTTTTGTATGAGATACATAAATATCGCAATTGATCAACAAAAGGGTATTAATTCAAAACTTTTGTTTTTTTAATTTTTTGGAAAAAATCGACACGTATTCAATTCTGCTACAGTAGTTTTGACTTAACTGCCTTTTATTTACGTGCACTTTTGACTTAACTGCACAAAATTGATAATTTTTGGCATTATTCTTTATACTCCCATACAAATTCCCTTTTTAAGTGCACTTTCTTTACCTGCACATTTAAGATAAGTGCCCAAAATTTTTGTCATTTTAAAATTATTTTCATACAAAAAATTCAAGCACTTTGACTTAACTGCCCAAAAATCATATTTTCTGGAATTATTCTCAAAATCCTTGTTTACGTGCATTTTGTATACCTGCATATTTTTCATATTTTTGGGCAGCTTTAAAATATTTTCATACAAAACATCAAAGTTAGCTGCACACATGAAAAAAATATGCTGGCCACTTTTTCACATAAATATCCAATTTAAGATGTTTATAAAAATATAAATCGCCATAATTTGTATGTTCTTTGTGAATTCTCATTGTTTTTGTTAATGTTCCTTTTATATTAAATATACATACATACATGTATAAAATGGTCTGTTATTTGAAAGAAAATCGGTTAATTGTGCACCGCTTAATTGAGTTTCCTGATTTATTGCACTAAAACTCATGGAACGAAATCATTCAGTGTAACTGTCAATGTAAAAATACCCGTTTGGTTGAGTTCCGTTGAATCGCGTCACATGCTTAATTATTTCGCAAAATAAGACCGTATTGCGAAAAACCAAAGCAAATGTTTGGATGGACGTACCTGTTTTTTATTTTGTTTTAAAAAAACCTAAACCATTGTTTACCTTAATAAATAAAAAAATGAGTTAAATTTTGTATCTACACATGGGAGTTTCGCTTAATTGCACATCTTGCTTAATTAACTAATTAAGCGATTTATTTTTTAATTGAGTCGGCGATTCATTGAATTCCCGTCTTGTTTAATTGCGATAAGAGTCGTGCATTTTTAGAAACTCAATTGAGCGGGAATAACTTTATTAATAAAAATATTTTTTATTCCACTTTTAAATCAAACACTTTACTTTAGCTGCACTTTTGTGCCGGTAACCACAATTGTGTACCTGAACATTAAGGCAGCTAAATGCATTTAAGTCTAGGTTCACACAATGAAAGTTTTCTTTCAGAAAGTCTGAGTTTATGGGTGAGAGAGGAGAGAAGAAAAGCATGTTCTCTTCCCCTCTCACCAATAAACTAAGACTTTCTGAAAGAAAACTTTCATAGTGTGATCCCAGACTAAGATAGCTGCATTTTTGATTTACCTGCACAAAAAATCGTGCAGAGGGGATTGTGCAGCTAAGTCAAAATTACTGTATCACTATCGTGCTTTTTTCTACTTTTTGGTAATGAAACACGGTTAATTAAAAAACTGCTTTTCATATGGGTAAATTAAAAAGTGTATTTTGCTTCGACTGAGAATTTTCAAATTTCGAGTTAATACCTACCCTCTTGTTAATCAAGTACGATACGTATGTTCATACATATGTATCACTAAAATTTAAAAAATTTAACTTTGTACCTATGTGCATGCCTTTTGATTTTTTGGAGGATATGCATAAGCAAAGAACATTAAACAAAATTAAATTTTGTCAATAACGGTATAATTATTGACTTTAATCATGAAAAAACAAGTTTAACATCACTATCACTCATGATTAGTTAGGCTGCAAATTTTCAATTCATCACACAACATCAACTTAATGATTGCAATATTTTTGCACTATCACTAAAGGTAGAATATACATACATAACACGCGTTAATTCGTCAACGTGTGTCGTGCGTTTAAAAACTTTAGCGCATGAAAAATTCCAAGTTACACAACTCGTGTTACAGAATCCGTTCCTGTCAGCTGTTTTTTGTTTGTTTACTTATTTGTACACACGGACTCGAAAGTATATCAAGATTTTTTTATTTTATTAAATTTATTCTTTTTATGTATATTAATATTGTATGTTTTTTAAGCTCTTCAATAAGTTTTTCTTTCATGATTCACAATTTTGTTAAATTATTATTTGTATTGTCAACTGATTACTTGTCAAAAATACGCAACGCGTTAAAAAGTTCAAAGTTAACCAACTTTCTGGCGCAAACGCGTCAAAATATTTTGCATGTAGCTTGGTCTATGAAAATACACTAGCTTAACTTTTTTGACAGAAGTCTACAGAGCGCGCGCGCTCTAACGCGTGCTATGTACTTCTACCTTAGTCAAATGGTTAATGATTTGACTAAGGTTTTTTCCTAATGCGACTTTCTTATACGGTATCAAATTCTGGTCTCCACTCCGATCCTTCCACACTAATGTCCAATTTATTAAACCTGCCAAGATTTATATATACTTATATATATATTCGACATTTGGTGAAACTAAGTTGGGCGGATGCGCATATAAACAAACATATTGTTTAGAGAATAATCAAAAAAAGTTTGTTTAAAATTTAAGGGAAACAAGGCAAAAAACTACTAATTTAAATGGCATTTACTATAATTAAATTAAAAAATTAGGTTTTATAAGAGAATTAATAGATTGAATTGCCAAATATGCTCGGTTATAGAATAATATTATAAGCCGAACATAATTCTTGTGCATTACGTCTTTAATACTTAAAGTTTAATTGAACTAAAGGCCCAACCATAATGTGCTTAAGTTGGCTTAAGCAAATGTGCGAATACATATTAATTATATGAGGCAAACCATATTTAACTTAAGGAAACTTTTTGATAAGTTTAATGAAACCGTCATTTGCTTAAGCAAGGTGCGAAACTAATCGCACATTCCGTACGGAATTAAATGTTTTTTTATTTTGTTTTTGTCTTTTTTAATACATTTGAGAGACTTTTTGTTAATTTTTGACAGTAGGTTAAGCAAGGCTATGCATATTATGGTTAGGCCTTAAGTTGTATTTAACAAGTAAGAGTGCTATATTCGGCTATGCTGAATCTTATATACTCTTCACCATCGTGAGGTGAGAACAAAAATTTAAATAAATAATGTTCTTTAGATATAAATAAATATTAATTGAGCCACGCCAACTTTTCATTTCTTCATACCGAAGAATATGACAAAATCAAAAAAAGGTACTATATGTATATAAGTCCGTTTCCTCTTTTGCCAAAGTTGATGTTTGAAATTCGTTTTACAATCTTAAAATCGTTTTTTAGAACATAAGAAAATTAAATAAAAATAAAAAAAATTTATTTTTCAGACTCGAACTCGCAACCTCATGAGTCTTAGGCGAAAAGTTAGACAACTCGGATACGAACGCTTTTACTGAAGAAGCGTTAAATATCATGTACATACATAAATGTGTATGTGTATGCGTAAAATTAAGCGCATTAAAATATAATCCACCACTTGTGGTGAGGGGTATAACTCCTCATAAGGACCAAAAATATAAATACTTTATAGGGGCTAAGATCGATATTGTAGAAATTACAAACGGAATGACAAAACTTATATATACCCTTTTCCACCTGTAGTGAAGGGTATAGTAAAGCATCAACATGATTTGTAATTCTTAAGAGTAGTGCGTTAAAAATGGTGATTAAATAAGTTTTTGCCGCTTGCTTTCGTTCCATATGTTTTTTCAAATTGTTGTTATTAGATATTTGCTTTGAATATTTTCACACATTTTAGTTAATGCGAATGCAAAAATAAGAGTTCGAAAGTTCGAAACCGAACATTCGCCGCACCCTTTTTAGAAGAATTTTTCTTTATTTCTTTTCTAACAATCTGTTTATATAAAAATAATGTTAAAAAATACCAGATTTTATTTAACTACATACATATAATTCAATCCCGTTAAAACTTGTTTAAATTCCGAAACCGATGCCAACATGGCGAACGCTACATCCAGTCTTTTTAATTACACCTGGCCCGTAATATTTCACGATAGCTCTTTTATTAAAAAAGAGCTAACACGAGCTCTTTTTAAACTTGATATTGGAACGTTTGACACTTTTAACATCTATCAGTAAATACTTCCGTTTTTAACCTCTTGTTTCGTCTTTGGTTCAATGTTATATGTGTACACATTGTTTGCTTCGGTCAAAAGTAAAGAAAGGCTTGGCAATCAAATCCTGTGCTTAAAAAATGGATTAAACCAACAAAAGATCCGTCAAAAGTTTTATGCAAATACATATTACAATTCAATTATAAAAGCTTAACATTTTCATTTAGTACGCCATTCGGAGACTCAAATACATAAAAAAGTATGCCTCCATTTAACGATGTTATACTTTCCCAACAAGATATACATATAATTTTCGTCAGACGTTCAGACAGAAACGTAAATTGCACACGCAAATCTTGCGTTATATACACCATTTTTAGCAAAGAATAACCCTTGCAAAGCAAGCGTAAAAATAAATTTAATTGAAACATATAAAGTCAACATTTTATATAAAAACAAACGTATGGCCAGAAGAAGAATTTAACACTTTTAAAACATGACTGTATAGGTATATTTCAAATTCTATTTATTGAACTGTTGTATATCTTAATGTAAATATTTGTATAAAATTGAAAAAGAGACCTAAAGCATAATTAAATAATAATACTTATTAAAATTTGTATACAATTTTCAAGTAGTAATTTTATTAAGCATTAATATGTATATTAATTTTTTTTTTAATATAAATCATGGTCCAATTAGTAGGTCTGCTCAAAACGCCTGCTGATTTTTGGCAGAGTTGTGTTTTTTACCTGCAATAAATGGATTTTTAACAGAACAATCTTTGATTATTAAATTTAGCACTTTTTAGCTCGTTTTTTCTTTGAAAAGTTGGCATCTCTGCATCCAGTAGACTAATGTGTTTTCACTCTCGCAAAGTATTTATAACTAAACTTTTTTTTATGGTTTCTTTAACTGTAGGTATTTTGAGATTATTATGTATGGCCCGTAATGGCCCATATTTGTTATAGAGCTAGAGTAGGGCTGCCAGAAGTCCGAATCCGTCGACCAGGACTCTGATAATTCAAATCACAAACGAAAGTACAACAAAACCTTATATACATACGTATCCAATATTGAATCATATACAAGTAAGCCCCAATATTTTTTTTTTTTGATACATGTAGTTCACAATTAAACAAAAGATACAAAACTTAACATGTATACAATAAATAATGAAACTCACAAGAGAATTAGAGAGTTAAATAATTAAAAAAAAACTTTTTACAGCAACGAGGTGAAACAAAAGATGAATTCGAATCGGCTCTCTTTTGACTTTATTGAAATTAATTAGTTGAACGACGTTTACCCAAGTCAAAAATTGCTTCATGTCAAAAGCGTTGTATGTAACGTCTGTTCACAACAAACCTTAAGCTTCGTACAGACGATGGTCAGATCGTACAATATTGGAAAGCAGCGTTGCTTAAATTGCATTAAAATTGGCTAATATGTCTTACAACTGTGTGAACATTGTAAGCTCATTTGTATTTGCAGAAGTGCAAAGTTAACGAATCTGACAATCGCACCATTGTCAGAAAAATATTGCTGATGGCAACGCCTGCTTACAATATTGTAAGATCTGACCATCGTCTGTACGAAGCTTTAGTAAAAATTAAATTTTTGTCTGCATTGAACTGTATCAAATAACCAGGACAAATTAAGAGTGGACCAGGACACCAGGATAATTTGCTTAAAACAAGGACAAATCCTGGAAAACCAGGACGTAGAGCCGCCCTAAGCTAGAGTGATAAATTATTTAAATTTGTCATTGTAAAATGCAGTTGAAGTACACCAAACACTTCCTATTTATATAAAAATCTTACGCACTTCCACTCAGACGAATCGATTTATTGTTATATACATATAAATATGTACCTATGTATTTATACATTTTTTTGCTTTTTCGAGCTTTGTCCCCTTTATTGGTTGTACACATACATAGAACATTTGACTTCTTCAGTATAGGTACATATATGTAGGTATTTGCAAAATAATACTATGTAGAGCAGAATGTACTAGTTTTATTTTAGATCTGGAGTCGATAATTATCATTCATTAATTGTTTAAACCAAACTATGTACATATTTATAATATTTCACATCACAAAATTAAAAAGTTAAAGCCAAGCTTAAAATATAATCAGGCAATTGCCTGAGCACGCTACTTTTATGCGCCAGCTAGATATAGGAACAATTCAAGAAAGAGTTCTTTCCCACCCAAAATAGGTATTTACTAAGGCGACCAGATTTTGAAAATAAAAATTAAGGACGACATAAAGAAATAAGTAAAAAATGTATTTGACTTTAAGATTTTTTACATATTTTACAGACCAAGGCGAATTGACTAGAAGGTGGGGTCAAGTCAACATATGGTTTTTTTTCGGTGGTCGATTTGTTAAAGTTTGTATACAAACTAGTTTTGTATGTAAACAAATCTATTTTTTTTACTAGCAATTTTTTTGACAACCCGACCAAAGAAGCATTGTAGTTGTAGAGTTGACCTCACCTTCTAGTCAATTCGCCTTGTTACAGACAAACATTTACTTGTGTGGCCCCCGAATTAACACAATTATTAACATTTATGTACCTATTTGTCTTTATAAACTGTGTTGTTTAACTATTAGCATAACTACCTACTTCAAAGCAAATAAGAACCCTACAAGAAATAAACGAGCGAATCATCAACGTGAAAAATATGAATAATATGTATAATAATATAATTCAATTAAAAATTGTATGGCTTTTTTCACGGCACCCACTGTGCAACTAAATAAGCATATAACGTCAACAAAAAAATCATACTTAACAATACCAAAACAAACACACAATAGCTTTACTCTTTTAGCTTGTGTTAAGATTTATCAACCTTCTCTTTTACTCCACACACGTTTATGAACAATTTTAGCAACTTTATTGTAAACATTTTTGTATTCAAAATGTATTTTATCCCTACAAAAATTTATGTTCGCCTGGTTTTGCGGTCAGACATTTGTTTCACTTTTCGTGAGCTCGCAACTTGTCTGTTGGGCCATATGTGTTGCGGAAAACAACAACAAAATGAATAAAAAACCGAAAAAATAAGACAAGTTCATTGAACTACCAACCAGGCTAGGCTATGCAACCAAGTTTTTTAATAACTAACATACAGATTGTGAAGTGATTTTTTTGTAACGAGCTTTTTGTTTTAGAGTGTCATTGAACTTGGGATTCTTTTAACTTTTAAGGTAAAGCGAAAAAAAGAAAATATGTAACGCTATTTTAAATTTTTGAGTTATAGTTGTTATAAAATAATGAAATAAAAAATTAAAGTTTTTTAATTTTTTTTTTGGAGGAATGAATGGGTGAGTAGCGAGTGGGTACACATTTGTTTTACGCTTTGTTTTCGTTCCCTTTAATTCTTATTTTCTACAGTAATTTTGACTTAGCTGCACAATCTCCTTTGCACGATTTTTTGTGCAGGTAAATCAAAAATGCAGCTATCTTAAATGTACATATTTAGCTGCCTTAATGTGCAGGTACGCAATTGTGGTTATCAGCATAAAAGTGCAGCTAAAGTAGGGTTGCCATCCGTCCTCTTTTCCCCGGACACCGTCCTCTTTTTTTGGGTATCCGGGGCAGTCCTACTTCTTTTTCATCAAGTGTCCGGGGTTGTCCGGCTTTTTACACCTTACAGTTCACAAAATTCATTAAAAAAAAAGATTAAGGGGCTCGGGTTTTTTAAGATAGGTATGATTTAATTTTTGGGGACGTAACGTGACAAAAAGAGTACTTTTCTTTGAATGTGCCCAAAATGGAGCTTCCAAAAAAAATGGAACAAATAAGCAAAAGCAACCTTATCAATGTCGTTACTTTTGTTCAAATAAATACTTATTGCTCAAATGATTATATTAAAATTTTATTTTAAGATTATTTTTGGAAATAAAAAAAAAAAATCATATCTTAAAAAAAAGCACATCCTTCAAAGTTTTAGGAATTTTAAAAACAGTTTGAAGTATTATATAAAAAAAATTCAGCAAAAAAATAGGGCTTTGACTTAGTCCATTTTTAAAATTTGATATTTTGCATAGACATTTTTTTCAATATATTTATTGTAGCCTCAAGTATTCTCTTTAAACTGACAAAAATCATCTTCGTATGTAAAGTAGTTTTTGAGATATTAGAAGAATAAACTCAACACATTCGGCTTATTAGGCGAAGTTATGACAATTTGAATATGACATAACTTTTGAAAAAAATTAAAAAATTGTTTTTCGTTGATATATGTTCTTTATGGGATTAAATAAACCCTCTCGCCAAATTGCATTCAAATCGAAAGGGGTCGAGTCCCACTCTTGGTCGACTTGAGATGGAATTACCCAAATTAAATTTTTTTGTACAACCCAATTTTGGTTGTTAATTTTTATGCCGTCGTTAATTTTATTAATGTTAGGTTGTTTAGAAAGTGTCCTCTTTTTTCGAACAAATGTCCTACATTTTTTATGCTGGCGTCCTCTTTTTCTCAAAATAGAAATGGCAAGCCTAAGCTAAAGTAAAGTGTTTGAAAGAGGAGTAACAACGTTTTTATTAATAAATTGATAACAACAATGACGTTCAAACAACCTGTAGTCATTTGTTATGCATTTTTATAAAGAACGAAATAGCCAAATTGGTAACAGTAAAGTGGGGAACAAGAAAGTCCCTGTAGTACAACGTTAACAAAAGCGCTGCAAGCTGTCAAAAGTTAAAAACGGCAGTTTCAAAGTAGTGTCAACAGAATACGTAGTTGTGGTAGTCGTTGCCGTTGAAGTGCAAAATTCGAAATTTTGAACTTTGTTGCGCTACAGCGCATTCGTTAGCTTCAAATACTACTAAAACTACTTTATTCTGTTCCAGACCTAAGATTTGCTTTTCTTTTTATATAATCATGGTAAACTTGCTGTAACCATAACCCATATGCATAAATGTAGGTACATACATGCAAACAAAATAAATGAATTATAATGATACCAACTTGACTTGTTTGCGATTTTTGTTTTTATAAACAGCTAAAATTGGATATTTATGTGAAAAAGTGGCCACCATATTTTTTTCATGTGTGCAGCTAACTTTGGTGTTTCATATGAAAACATTTTAAAGCTGCCAAAAAATATGAAAAATGTGCAGGTATACAAAATTACCGTAAACAAGGATTTTGAAAAATAATTACAGAAAATATGTATTTTGGGCAGTTATTCAAAGTGCAGCTAGCTTGAATTTTTTGTATGCAAATAATTTTAAAATCCCAAACATTTTGGTCACTTATCTTAAATGTGCAGGTAAAGAAATAATAAAATAATCCATTTTGTTCAGTTAAGTCAAAAGGGCACGTAAATAAAAGGCAGTTAAGTCAAAACATAACTGTAACTACCTATAAAATGTATTTTTGAAAATTTTTTATATTTTGCGATTAAATTTTCAATTATCCATTGTTCGATTATTTTGTATTTTGAGATAACGTCACCCTCCTAAAGCTCAACATCCGAAGTTGTTCTGTAGTTAAAATGAGTTGTCGGAAAGAACTATGTTAATTTTGGGTACAAATAGTAGAAGAATGTATAGCAGAAAGATTGTGAGAGTTTTATTAGTTTTCAACTTCTTAAATAATCCATTAATTTCATGTTTCAGTTTTAGCTTTAGATATCAATTTCAGATTCAGATACCTATATTATACGAAATATCTAAGCAAAATTAAGTTCTCCTATCTCATATGATATGGGCGTTACTGTACCAAAACCATGAATGAATGAACAAACATGAAACATGAAATTAATGGAATAATCCATTAATTTCATGTTTCAGTTTTAGCTTTAGATATCAATTTCAGATTCAGATACCTATATTATACGAAATATCTAAGCAAAATTAAGTTCTCCTATCTCATATGATATGGGCGTTACTGTACCAAAACCATAGAATAGGGTTGTTATTTGTCTTTAAATAGTTCATTTATAGAACGATTTTGTTATTTTCACTACCAGTATTCTATCATGTTTATTTTATGTGAAAGTAAAAAAATAAAATTTTTAAATTATAATAAGACTTTAAAAAGTAGAGATTTATGTGTAGAAATAAGAGGCCTTCATAATTTATTGCTGATATCTCAGTTACTTGTGTACGGATCTGGCCGAATCAATTTCAGACTATCTTCTTTTGAAAACCCATTTCAACATACACACGGACAGACAAACCAACGGACGGATATAAGGACATTGTTAAATCAGCTCCGCTACGTATAACATAAGTATGTATTGTAAAAATAACAAACTGAACAACAATATAAATTTGTTTATTTAGGTATTTTTTTTTGTTTGTTCATTCAACCGAATTTAATTTGTCAAGAAAAATCAAGTTTTTTTTTTAAATGTCGTTTTTTTGCCGATTTCGATCTGGCAAGCCTAACATATGTACAAACATATGGTTATGGTTTTTATAAATTTTTGTTTTCTTTGTGAATTATCACATTAATGCCCAATTTTCAAGATAGTATTTAAGTTAATTTTCATATAAACTTAAATCGTATTTAAATACAGATTGATTTTTCGAGTTTTTTTTTTTAAAGTTTTATTTAATTAAGATAAAAGTATGGTAGCACTACTAAATACAAAAGCTGATTGTTATTGCTTTGCCTGTTGTTGTTGTATTGTTGTCATATTAAGGCCACCTTTCCATGTTATTCCAATGGAAACTTAAGTTGAATTTATATCAGTGTTGCCAGTTAAATTTTTAGAAAGATACATTTTAGTTTCCAAAAAGATACACTTTTCCCCAAAAAGATACGTTTTGAAAAATATTTGAAAATCCATTTTTAACGTTTAATATTCATTAACATAACATTTTTATTTCATATTTAAATGCATATTGTAAAGAAAATGATTTCGTTTAAATTAATTTTTATGTTTATTTTAGTCATAAATATTAGGTACATATGTAATTTTTAAAAATACAGTAAGAAAACTTTAAAATTAATTATATGTAATTATCTTTGAGTGTTATCAAAACTAATTCATTTTTGTAAAAATTAATATACGAGTTAAGGCGTTTATACTAAGGCGATTATATCAACGTTGATATAAATTTCCTGAAAATAAAAAAAGATGTTCATATTTCCTCAGAACAACTTCGCACTACTAGTAATCATCGATTTAGGTGGATCACCATTATTAAAACTGCTATCAAGACGAATTCACTAGAAGGTGGGGTCAAGTCAACATATGGTGTTTTTTTTCGGTGGCAAATTAAATTTTTATGTAAACTAAAGCTTCGTACAGACGATGGTCAGATCTTACAATGTTGTCATTTTTCTGACAATGGTGCCATTGTAAGATGCATTAATTTAACACATCTGCCAAATGAAAATAGCGTTCAATGTTCACTCAGTTGCAAGACATTTTTAGTCAATTTTATTGACAACATTGTAAGATCTTACCACCGTCTGTACGAAGCTTCACCTTTTTACTAGATATATTTTTGACAATCCGACCACAGAAGCAGTGTTGTTGTGTAGTTGACCTCACCTTTTAGTCAATGCGCATTGGCTGCTATTATATTAGTATTGAGTCGGTTACGATGAACAGCCTTAATTAGTTTTAGTTGGCTACAAATTTTCGAATGTTTTGTTTCTGTACATTTTGCGTACAGATTCAAAGATACGAAAAATGTCGGGATTATACATGATACCTGAAGTAGTCAAAAGATACGAAAAATGTATCTTTCGTATCCTAACGGCAACAGTGATTTATATGTAACACATCGGTGAATTAAGTTTTATTTAAGTGTTTAGTAAAGAAGAGAATTTTGTATTTAAAACGATTTTAAACATAAATGTGTTTTAATATCAATCCTGAGAATTGGCCATAAGGCAGATATATAAGTTTAAGATAACAGCGGTTTTGATTTATCTGCACATAGGCTTGCCATTTCTATTTTGAGAAAAAGAGGACGCCAGCATAAAAAATGTAGGACATTTGTTCGAAAAAAGAGGACACTTTCTAAACAACTTAATATTAATAAAATTAACGACGTCACACAAAAACTTAATTTCGGTAATTCCATGTCAAGTCGACGAAGAGTGGGACTCGACCCCTTTCGATTTGAATGCAATTTGGCGAGAGGGTTTATTTGATCCCATAAAGAACACATATCAACGAAAAACAATTTTTTAAAATTTTTTTTAAAAGTTATGTCATTCAAATTGTAATAATATCGATGAATAAGCCGAATGTGTTGAGTTTATTCTTTTAATATCTCGAAAACTACTTTACATACGAAGATGATTTTTGTCAGTTTAAAGAGAATACTTGAGGCTACAATAAATATATTGAAAAAAATGTATATGCATATTTTAAAAATGGACTAAGTCAAAACCCTTTTTTTTTGCTGATTTTTTTTTTTATATAAAACTGTTTTTTAAAAATCCTAAAACTTTGAGGGATGTGCTTTTTTAAGATATGATTTTTTTTTCTTTCCAAAAAGAATCTTAAAATAAAATTTTAATATAATCATTTAGCAATAAGTATTTATTTGAACAAAAGTAAAGACATTGATAAGGTTGCTTTTGATTATTTGTTCTTTTTTTTTGGAAGCTCCATTTTGGGCACATTCAAAGAAAAGTACTCTTTTTGTCACGTTACGTCCCCAAAAATTAAATCATACCTATCTTAAAAAAAATCCGAGCACCTAAATCTTTTTTTTAATGAATTTTGTGAACTGTGATTTAAATCCAGGAACAAATTTACAATGAAGGTGTAAAAAGCCGGACAACCCCGGACACTTGATGAAAAAGAAGTAGGACTGCCCCGGATACCCAAAAAAAGAGGACGGTGTCCGGGGAAAAGAGGACGGATGGCAACCCTATCTGCACAAAAATCGTGCAAAAGAGATTGTGCGCAGCTAAGTCAAAATTGTATAATTAGTTTTATTATTTAATGGTGTGAACATATGTAGCTTAAGAATTACTTAAAACGTACTATGTATGTTAAACACTTTTATCCCCTTTACGAATCAATATAATACTCAACTCAGTCAACTTTTTCTTACTTTTATTTCTTTCCCCTTATTTAACACTATAAAGTTTATGGTATAAACATTTGTTGTATTTGTATAATACCTTGTATCAGGGTTGATAAAGTTGGTACAATTGTACTTTTTTTGGTACAATTCAAAACTTAAAAGTACGCTGGTACCCCCGTGACTCACATGATACTATTTCCAAATTTTTCAAACCTATTCATAATTGATATAAAATGGCAACTCGTATTTACAGTCCAATGAATATAAGCGGAGTTTAGTGTTTGGTGCAAATAGTCTTGCGAAAATGCAAAATGTCGTAGCTTTTTTATCAAATCTAAGGGAAAGTGAATTTAACAAAACAGCTATAATATTTTGCATTTGCTATTTGCAAGACCATTTGCACCAAACACTGAACTCATTCACAATAGCGAATAGATTTTTGCACTTGTTCATTGAACGATTGCTTATGCCACATTCTAAATTCAGTTTCAGCGGCAGCATATATGTAAGCGTGCATTTTCTGATGATATTGACAAGTTTTTAAAATATATAGATGTAGAAGAGACGATTTCCTTCCAATTCAAGTTAAATTTGAAATGAACTCATAATATTTTCAAATATTCGTCAATTACATGGTTGTCACGTCAAGAAGTAATCAACAGGATTTTGGAACAGTGGGAGCCCACTCCATTATTATTTTACTCCAAATTATTTTAAAGGAGATTTTACAAGCGCTAAATTAATTTTTATTATATTCGGACTTTCTTCTCCTTTCCTGTTTCTGCAGTACATATTGGAAATTGTAAACACATTAAATTTGGAAATGCAATCCGAAGATGCTCTATGCACATATTTTTAGAACGCCTTAAAATTTCATTTTCGTTTAAAATTCGAGATTGCATTTTGGGAAATATTCGCTAATTTTTCGCAAAAACAGAAAAATAAAAATAGATTTCTCGACCCTAAAACCGCATAATACAGGTCTGGATAGAATATATACAATTTGTCTGCCTCTATTCTTGAATATTTTGGAAAACTATTTTGAAAAATCCGGGGCTCGAAATTAATTTTTGACCTATGGTTTCTTTGGCAAAGTTTCTTGGAATGACTTATAGAACAAGAAAAAAATTTTACCCACACTATTATTTTGTATAATTAATGACCATGTTTTTTTTGCTATCTATACTTTACATGTAAAAATAAATTTTAAGTACCTTTTGTTTTTGTTATACCCATTAAATTTTTGTTTTTAAAAATAAAATAAAAAAAATTATTTAGTACTATTGGGGTCGAAAAAGTACGATTTTAAAAGTTCGTTGGTACGATATTGGTTTTCCCATTTATCATCCCTGCCTTGTATTAAAAAAAACAACTTGTTCAAGACAGAACAACTGACTGCATTCATCGTTTTTATAAACGCTCTAACATTACACTCACATTCTAAAAATAAATTCAATTATATCTTACGAATATTTCTGTTCGCCCATTAAATTCAAACTCGGTAGTGCGGTAGAACTCGCTTGAGTTGTCTGGTTCGCTCACCTTGTCTTTCTTTCTTTTGTACAGAATAGACAAACAAATAAACAACAACAATACAAATTCGCTCTGCCATTCGCCAGTACAAGCACAACAAGTCCACTCGAACTCATTCAGCTACATACAAACAACAAACAATCCATCTTTTGTACTTTTTCTTTCTTTCTTTCTCGCAAAATTCCCGTTTATGTGTTGAACGAGTACACAATGTTTGTTGTAGCCAGTGTAACCAGATTTTAAAGTAAAATATACAAAACATAAAATTTTTTTTAAAATACAGCTAAAAAGAAGCTAGATTTTTTATACATAGTTTTATACCTAATAGGAGTTTTTTATTATTTCGATATCTATATACTTATATAAAAATGAAGTGTTGTGTGTTGCTAATCGCATAACTTGAGGTTTGTAGGAGAGAAAACGTTGGACCTCCCACTTTTACGCCCACTTTTTTGATTTACCGAAAATCAGAAAACGGCTCCATCGATTTGACAAATTTTTCTTTCAAATGTTTGTATTAATCCATTTTAAGTTTTCATCGAAAGAAAAATTTACCACTCCTTCTTTTACGCCTACTTTTTCTATTAAGCGCATAACTTGAGAACGGCTTAACCGATTTGAACGATTTTTTCTTTAAAATTATCGCCATGGTCCAACTTAGGTTTATACGGAAAGAAAATTTTGCCCCGCCCACTTTTTTCGATTTACCTAAAATCAGAGAACGGCTCCATCGATTTGACTTGTTTTTTTTTTCAAATGTTCGTATTAATCCATTTTAAGTTTTTATTAACACGCCTACTTTTACGCCCACTTTTTCTATATATCTAAAAGCGGAAAGCAGTTGCACCAATTTTTGCGATGCCGTAAGGGAATCAGTTCGAACAAATGTTCCACTGATGAATCGCAACAAAAATATGAAAGCTGTGAAAGATGAAGCTAGAGGGATATTTTTTCTAGACGCTCCCGGTGGAACTGGGAAAACTTTTTTAATCGCGTTAATTTTGGCAACGATAGGCTTGCAGAATGATAATGTACTTGTACTCCCATCGTCAGGAATTGCATCTACATTGTTGGAAGGCGGTCGAACTGCTCATTCAACACTTAAGCTGCCATTAAATATGCAAACCAATGAAAATCCAACATGCAACATATCGAAGAACAGTGCGATGGCCGAAGTTTTGCAGCAAAGCTAACTGTTCGTTTGGGATGAATGTACAATGGCGCATAAAAAATCTTTGGGACATTAGACAAAAACAAAACAAACACTACAAGTGATACCACGATCAACGCCCGGCGATGAATTAAATGCATGTTTGAAGTCGTCTGCTTTGTGGAAACACGTAAGGGAGCTCAGATTCACTCTGAACATGCGGGTCGAGCTGCAGAACAATCAATCTCGAGACGTATTTTCTAAGCAATAGCTGGACATAGGAAATGACAAAATCCCAATCATTACAGAAATTATGATTGGTTGAGCGAACGTGCTATATTAGCTGCGAAAAACGTTAATGTCGACGGACTGAATTTTTAGTTTCAAAGTGAAATCGCTGGCGAATTGAAGACGTACCAATCGGTAGATTCCGTTATTTCTCAGAACGATATCGTCCACTATCCAATCGAATTTTTAAACTCCCTGGAATTACCCGGTTTACCGCCTCATAATCTCCAACTAAAAGTTGGATCGGTAATCATATATAAACCAACCACGTCTTTGTAATGGCACCTGACTTACGGTAAAAAACTGATGAATAACGTCATCGAAGCAACAATGCTTAAAGGAAAGTACAAAGGAGAAAATGTTTTGATACCTCGGATCCCAATGATTCCAACCGACATGACATTCGATTTAAGCGCTTGCAGTTTCCAGTAAGGCTCGCATATGCAATGACAGTCAACAAATCTCAAGGGCAGTCATTGCGTGTTTGCGGCATTAACCATGAGAATCCATGCTTCTCGCATGGTCAATTATATGTCGCCTGTTCCCGCATCGGAAGTTCATTAGCATTATTTGTTTATGCACCAGACAACCAAACAAAAAATGTCGTATATCACAAAACATTGCAATGAACAAAATTATGATATCCTAGCTAAGCAATCGAATAAGTTTTACTTTTTTTTTACTGGTTACCTGAATATTGATCTTATCAACTAAAATGTAAATAGATTCACATAAGATTCACAGCATATATATACATATATATTTTGAAATCAAATGTAAATCAAACATATGTATATGAACTACATTTTAATTTAAAAACACTTTTTTCCATCTTTTTAACGGATTTTAAAAATCGAACGCCAACATTTTTTTCTAATTTGCACAGGACAACGTCTGTCGGGTCAGCTAGTTTTTCATAAATTAAATAGTGTTTTTTTGGTTAATTTAAATAAAAACTTAAATAAGTACGTTACTCATGTACATACATATGTATGTTTAAACCTTTTTTTAATTCTCATACAATAAGCACGGGCTTGAAACTTCAACAGCTGTTCTTGTATATATCTTATTTTTAAATTAACATTTTCAAAGGTTTATCGTTTTTTGTTCGAAGTTTTGTTTTTCTTCAATAAATAAATTAGTTTTCGTGTTATTTTCACTGAAATATGGAGAAAATATTTGTTTTATATAAATCATATTAATTAACTATTTATTTAAGGAATATTCAATTTTAATGAAAAAAAGGTTACTTTTTTGAAAGAGAAGCGTAATTTTTTTATTCATTCCCTGGCAAGCACTGGTATTCATGTAGATCAAACCATGGTCCAATCATTGGACTATGAATTAAATTTGCAACAGCGATTGTTTCCACGCTGCTAGACTATTTTTTTTTTAACTTCATTACATATATGGTTACCACAATTAAATTTATTCTGATAAATGGTTTTATTTTTAAATATGAGTTAATAAAAAGAAATTGAAATTTAAGAAAAAGCTAGAAAGAGCTAAATGCATTGTTGAAAAAACCAAAAGCTAAACTTGAAAAAATAAAGCTAAATTTTGCTCCAAAAAGCTGGCCACACTGGTTGCAGTACGAGCTTATAACAACCAGTGCTGCCACGAACAAAACACATTTGTAGCCAAAATCAAAACTAAAAGTAACCATAAGCGAAAAAAGTAATCAAAGTATATATCTAAATTGTGTTTGTTTGAATCTTGTAGGCGCCTAAACCACTGGTCTGATTTTCATAAAATTTTGACAGTATGTTACCGATGGTCTGGAAGGAACAATAGGCTTTATAATTTTTCGTTGGAGTGGCACCTCATATACAAAGTTACACTTATTTTCGTCTATTTGAAAAACTTCAATCAATGCAAAAATTAAGCTTATTTATACAGTATATATTTTATATAAGTGTGCCCAAACGCAAAAGATTTCGGTAAGTGCTAAGCAGAACATTTTTAAACTTAAAAACCGTTGCGCAAAATCATGGAATTTCGAATATATGTACTTATAGGCTCTTTGTTAGCAATTTTATAAGATATTAATATTTAATTAAATATATATATATATATATATATATATATATTTGACCTAATGGTTTATCTAGAAAAGTGGTTCAGTTAGACCTATGAAACATTAAAAGTTGCAAAGTATATACCTTAAGCGCATATAAGCCGGTCATATTTCGTATGACATAGTTGCTACAAGACTATCGTTATAAAAATTTGTAAGAGACGTATTACTATCTCCACATTTAATACGTCTCTTACAAATATATTTGTAACTCATTCCTTGATAATGATATCCGAAGGATATCGAAATATTGGAACAAATAATTTAATAAATAATATACATATTTTTTACAAATAATTGGCCTCGAGCTCGAAAAAACTTTTTATTTTAATAATTTAAAAAAAAGGTCGAAAAAATAAAATTTAATTTAGTTTCTAAAAGTTTTTCATAACCGTTTTGCTTCGAATTTCTATTATGGTATATATCACTTTTTATATTCCAAAATTATGGCAGAGTTTCATATAAATCATAAAACCTTTAAAAAATGCGCGCCCTAAACAAGCAATCGTTACCGTTTGCCTGCAAAGAGTCAAATAAAATGTGTACTGAGTATGTCAGAATTGCTATTATACGAGTATGGTGGAATGATGGCATACCATTCTCACATACCAAGTATTATCTTCTAGTAGGCGCTTTATATGGTTAAGCTGATAGTTTGTTACAGTTTGAGGTTCTAGAAAAATCATTTTAAGTAGATAAAAACAGTATTGGTGTTGCATTCCCCAATACCATACACGATTTTAAAGGTTTTTAGCTTGTACGTAATAAATCCAAAAATTGGCTATTTTTGTGTTGAAAAAAAGTAATCATATTGAAAAAAAATACACAAGTACACATTGGAAAAAAGTAGCCAATTTTGGTTAAAAGTAACCAAAAGGGCAACGCTGATAACAACACCACACAGAGTGTTTTTTGATAAATAAAAATTAAATGAACTCTTCACTCACTACCCTGCAAATTTTAGGACTTATCAATCACGCGTGTAAAATGTAGCCCACAAGGGACTAGAACTAGTCTAAAAGTAACCCAAACGTATGGAAAAAACATGGTCTATTTAACATTGCGATGTCCTAGGGCTGGACCATATAACCCATCTTTGGATTACAAATGAGAAGTCTTTAGACTACTCCATGGTATACTCAAGAGGATTAGTTTTGAAGTCATTCAAAAACGAAGACATGTCCTCTCACTACAAACACTTTTTAACAAACAATGACATGGTCCATGCTTGCATTACATTGGACCAGTCCATGGAGTAGTCCATTTTATCAAAATGGATCCGGTCGTCCAATATTATGTGCAGGGTAACGATAATTCGAAATGACAAAAATCCATACGTGCTTTTAGCGTTGCCATATAACTGGGATGTTATAGATCTGTGATGAGAATTGGGAATAAAGTAAATTCCAATGTGTCCTTGGAGAAACAATCGCTTGAATTTAAATTATATAAAAATTAGTTCTTTTTGGCAGGCCCTAGATCTCATGATGATTTTTATTCAAATGTTCATTAGATGTTTATAGAGCAGTACAAAAAATAACTTTGTTAAACAATTTCTTTTTACTTAAGAAAAATTCTTTTTTTAAAATACAAAATTTTTTTTTAATATAAATTTATTTATGTCTACCATTATCAAAAGATCGGAGCAAGACCGGAAAAAAGGAAAATTTTGAATTCAAATACATAGCTCCTTAACTGAAAGAGATATTTCATACCTCTTGCGAAGTTTTTTATAGAAATTAATTTTCAGATTTCATAAAGTACGATGTTTCAAAGGAGTAGGAGCGTTTCTAATTTTTCCTCAAAATACGTACTACTTGTGTGATATTGTATTATGACATTTGTAGCATCTGAGGTCGATCCCTACTTTACCTATCCGCTTAGAAACATTGACAGACACTATCTAATTTTTCTTTAATGGGATTTAATTTCTACTGAGTGGCCTATTTTAATATCGGTGTTAAAAGTAGCGTTCGAAAATACTGTTTTTATTGTTCGGTGCGGTAGAAATATGGAAAACAAAAACGCTAATCTGTTCGTGATCTTCGTACACAATTAAAATACTGAACTAATCCAACTCAAAATAAAGATGAGAACATCTTATTTTTCGTACAAAACACAAACTTTGCTGTGTTCGGCTTAGTACATTAATGTTTGTTGGTTTCAGTTGAGCTGAGTGCCCTTTTGGCTGGTCTATACTTCAAAAAAAATTACAACAACAAAATACATACACTACGTGCCATAAGTCTACGCTCTTAGAGTATGCAATTAACTTATTTAAAAAAAAAAAACAAATATATATTATTTCAATTTAATTAAAATTTATGTGTTTATGTGTGAGATCATTTTGATTAAAATAATTTATGGTTTTACAAAAAAAATATTAATTGACTATGCAAACTTCTGCGCCAAAATTCTGTGCTTATAAAAAAAAATTATATTAAATACAGTAAAACTAAATTGAAAAAACAAAAACTTAGTATCGGGTAGGACAAGCTCGACGTTTAAGAACCTCTCTGAGCCTATTTTGCACAGAATTGACGAGGTGAGTGGTTTCTTCGGTGGTAATCTTGTCCCATTCACCATTCTTCACGACCTTGAAGATTGCATTACTGGTTTCTTTTTTCTGACGAATTTTTCTCTCTAGCAATGCCCATAGGTGTTCTATTGGGTTAATATCTGGGGATTGTGGAGGAGTTGGTAACATTTTTGGCATATTGTACAGCAGCCAAAGCTTTACGATTTCAGCAGTATGCTTAGGGTCGTTATCTTGTTGCAAGTAAAAATCATTAGACAACACCAATTTCTCAGCACTTTGCTTAATATTCCTTTTAAGAATATCTAGAACCTGTCCATTTTTTAATCTATAAATTCCATGTTACCCACTCCTTCAGCTGCCATACACCACCAAAACATGACTCCTCCACCACCATGCTTAACAGTTGGCAGCAAGTTCTGTCTATCTAGAGCTGTACCTGATTTCCTCCACATTATTTCCCTTCCTTTAATGTCGAAGATGCAAAACTTGCTTGCATCGGAAAAAATTACTTTTTTCCAAAAGTCTGGACCCATATTTACATATTTGTTGGAAAATTTAACACGCTTCTTTCTGTTGACTAAGGAGATGAAAGGGTTTTACGGGCAACTCGGCCATGAAATCCGGCTTTTCTTAATATTCTCCTTGCAGTGGATTGACTTATTTGTTTTATAAAATTTTCTTTAACATCGGCTGTTATTTGAAAAGCTACAGTTTGCTGTTTTGTTTTAATAAGAGAAAGAACACTGCGAGTTTCCCTTTCTGTTAATAAACGTGGTCGACCAGATATTGGCTTTGAAGTTATTATTCCTGTTTTTTCAAAGTTTTGAATTACCGTTTGGACTGATGTCCACCATCTTTCCGAATTTTTCTTTCTTCCACTTTTATTTCTTTTCTCCTTTCTGCCATTGGGCAACACTTAAAAATTTTATTAGATTATTTTTCTTTTTATCTAGTTTAGTAACTTTATTTTACTAATATTGAGAGTAAATGATTATAACTGCAGTCAAATCCCGATAATTCGTACCCCGATAAATCGTAATTCCCGATAATTCGTAATAAACTGTCGGTTTCTTGAAAAAAACAGAAGTAAGGAAGAACATGTAAAATCAATTAAAATGGATAATCATTCAAAAAAGCAAACTTCGATCTACCAAAGGTTAAAATACAATTTGGTTTAAGGATTGATGTTTGACTATTGACGTCAGCAGTCGTCGATGGCTGCGAGTGTAAAACGCCAAATCCATCTGAGGAGATCGAGTGGTTGCGATCGAAACATGTCATGGTAACCTGCCGGCCTGGGTTCGAGCCCCGGCCACGGTCAATAATGAAAGATTATCAATAACAATTTTAATTGATTTTCATGTTGTAGAATTCCTTTCTTCATAAAAATAATTTGATGAAAATTAAATTTAATGAACTTAAGCCTAATTAAAATTACTAAAAATTTGGATTAAAAACCATAAATAGTTCAACAAAAATAACCACAATACTAATTATTGTTAAAGCTAAGGCACGAGCTCTATGTATTCATTTGTCTTTCAAGTTGTACTGAAAAAGGTCAACAAGAAAAAGAAAGACAAAAAATGAAAAAACAAAAAATGTACTTTAGACTTCAAGAAAAATTCTTGACAAAAGTACGAAAAAACAGAAGTAAGGAAGAACATGTAAAATCAATTAAAATGGATAATCATTCAAAAAAGCAAACTTCGATCTACCAAAGGTTAAAATACAATTTGGTTTAAGGATTGATGTTTGACTATTGACGTCAGCAGTCGTCGATGGCTGCGAGTGTAAAACGCCAAATCCATCTGAGGAGATCGAGTGGTTGCGATCGAAACATGTCATGGTAACCTGCCGGCCTGGGTTCGAGCCCCGGCCACGGTCAATAATGAAAGATTATCAATAACAATTTTAATTGATTTTCATGTTGTAGAATTCCTTTCTTCATAAAAATAATTTGATGAAAATTAAATTTAATGAACTTAAGCCTAATTAAAATTACTAAAAATTTGGATTAAAAACCATAAATAGTTCAACAAAAATAACCACAATACTAATTATTGTTAAAGCTAAGGCACGAGCTCTATGTATTCATTTGTCTTTCAAGTTGTACTGAAAAAGGTCAACAAGAAAAAGAAAGACAAAAAATGAAAAAACAAAAAATGTACTTTAGACTTCAAGAAAAATTCTTGACAAAAGTACGAAAAAACAGAAGTAAGGAAGAACATGTAAAATCAATTAAAATGGATAATCATTCAAAAAAGCAAACTTCGATCTACCAAAGGTTAAAATACAATTTGGTTTAAGGATTGATGTTTGACTATTGACGTCAGCAGTCGTCGATGGCTGCGAGTGTAAAACGCCAAATCCATCTGAGGAGATCGAGTGGTTGCGATCGAAACATGTCATGGTAACCTGCCGGCCTGGGTTCGAGCCCCGGCCACGGTCAATAATGAAAGATTATCAATAACAATTTTATTTGATTTTCATGTTGTAGAATTCCTTTCTTCATAAAAATAATTTAATGAAAATTAAATTTAATGAACTTAAGCCTAATTAAAATTACTAAAAATTTGGATTAAAAACCATAAATAGTTCAACAAAAATAACCACAATACTAATTAAAATCTCTTTAATTCGTAAAATTTCCATACATTTTAGTTTATTTTCTTAAGATCAGTTCGTTACATAAAGTATTTTTATATATTTAATTTTTAACAATTGTCTTTTGTATTTTTTTATCGTTGTAGTAAATAAACCCCGCTAAATCGAAAACCCCTATAATTCGTAAGAAATGGCCGGCCCCTTGCGATTACGAATTATCGCCATTCTACTGTATAACAATTTAATAACGTATTAATGGGTTTAAAATTATGAGGGTACACTTTTGATGCTGCATATGCACGTGGTTTTATAAGATTCATACCGTTATTTATTACGAAACAAGCATGCATGCAAAAATTAACATTAACAATATTTAATAATTTTCGATCAGCAATTTTATATGAAATTTTTTGAGATTTTTTACACTTTCGATTTGCAATTCGCTAGGAGCGTAAAATTATGGCCGTTTTCTCAATAAACGATTTTTTTCCCAACGAAAAACTGCACATTAAAGAAATTTGGTTTCCTCAATGTCTAATTTGCTTCTATTCTGTCGCAAAGTTAACCGGCACTCATCTCCCAATTATTTATTTTCCTTTTATTTGTTGTTCAGATAAATTCAATCAGCTGACTCCCAACTTTTACATGTATTTTTAGAGGTGTTGCCAACTGAAAACAATGTTTTTTGTCGGTATATTGAGAAACCCAAAATCGTTAACGGACAGTTTATCGGTATAATAAATTTATCTTGACAATTAGTAACAGGCAGTTTGTCGATACATTGAGAAAATGGCCATTAGTGTATGTGTTCTAAAAAAAAAAAACAAACAGCCAAAAAAATCTTTTTAAAACAAAACATGCATACAATATACACACAGGCTCTTCGTGCTGTGGTCGTTTAAGTTTCCAAGCAACAACAACAATACTAGTGAGAAGCGTTGCTAAAATTTGTTGTTTGCACATTTATTCATGGACGAAAAAAACACTAAGGTTCATATTCAGGTTATTTATTATGGGGATTTTAAATTCTCAACATGGGCCTAAAAACATAAAGAATTATCTGGCAACATTACTGCAGCTGTATTTATATTTATTTTTATTGTATTTTGTACTGTATAAATAAGCTTCATTGTGTTATACTATTTAAAAGTTTTATTGTGCCATTTAAATATTCTGTGCTCCCGTTCCGAATAAGGTTCCTTTTTCTACAAAAATACAGTTGGAAAACTACTTTTTTTAACAACAAACACACTGTGTATGTGTTTGTTGTTGCAGACAGTAGAGAGATAGAAAGATAAGTAGAGTAGTAGTACTTTTTTTCTTCTAAAATGTTTTTTACTCGCTGAATTGCTTTTTTGTTCGTTTTAGGGTGGTAGGTAGTAGATATTGTATGTATGTACATAGTTACTTACTTGTATTTGGTGTAAAGGATCTATTTAACATTATCTTACACAACCAGGTACCTTTTAGGTATTTAATGGGTTTATTACAACAACATATGGATGTGTCAAATGCTAAAAAGCCTAAAAAAGCTAAAAAGCTTCGTTCACAATAAATAGGAAGTGTTAAGCTTTAAGCGAAGATATCGCGAAAACCTGATGTGATAGCACAACTCAAACCTTTAGAAAAGTAAACTTTATTCCCAAAGCTTAATCTTTTTTTAAATTATCCATTATGCAATATAAATAATTATATGTACAGTTGTTTTCGGTTAATTGAGCACAGCTTGAGTTTCCCGTTTTATTGCACTAAAAATCATGGAACGAAATCATTCAGAATAACTGTCTATGTAAAAATACCCGTTAAAATGAGTTCCATTTAATTGCGTCACCCGTTTAATTATTTCGCAAAATAATACCGCATTGCGAAAAAACAAGAGCAAATGTTTCGGTTAAAATTTTGCTCCAAAAACGTAAAAAAATTATTTAGCTGCAAGAAAGATTGTACGATGAACGTACCTAACTTTTATTTTGTTTTAAACACCATTTTTTAACTTAAGGCGACCGTACACGACATGTTTTTGTCATCTGACATGTCAAATTTTCCACTGCAAAACACATACATGTCGTGTGTTACCTTTTTAACTTTGCTTCTGTAAAAGTCAGACGCAAAGTCATCTGACAAAATTTCAATTAGAGCGTGCTCTATTTTCTTCTGACAAACCATCTGACATCAGAAAGCTATGCCGGCAAGAAACCGGCAGCGGCGTCCACTATTGACGGAATCATTAGCCGGCTGAAGTTAATTTTTTACAATACCGAGATATGTTTGATCATCTTACCATTGAATAGAATTTATGTGAATATATATATAAAAATCGTTTTATTATAAAATCCTAAATTGGTATCTTTGAATTAAAAGAAAAAAATGTTAAGATGGCTGAACTATTTTACGGCGCAAATAAAACTTTTCATGGCGGCAGCAAGTTATTTTGAAACCGAGCACTTCTTTGGTTTCTGCAATAACAATGCGAAAAAAAACAGAGACAATGTCAGAAGCAAATTACATGTACGTTTGTGACCGAATATTATAAAGCTTATGTAAAACAGCGATTTTGACAGACATGCACAATTACATGTGACTTGAAAATTTGACATGTCAGATGACAAAAACATGTCGTCTATATGCGCCTTTAATAAATAAAGAAATGAGTTTTATTTCCTATCTACAAATGGGTGCTTCGCTTTATTGCACATCTTTCTCAATTAAGCGATTTTCGTTTTAATTGCGTCGGCGATTCAAGTAACCGAGTACTGCTTAATTGAGTTCCCGTTTAATTGCGTCAAAAGTCGTGCATTTTTAGAAACTCAATTAAGCGGAAATAATTGTTATGGTGTCTGAGAGGAATAATAAAAAAGTTTTACACGGAATAACAATTTAGTATACCCTCATGGAGGGTAAAAAAATGATAAGCGTAATTTAAAAGTTTTCCAAGAAAAATTTAACAAGATTCATACTTATTACAGTATTCCACGGATAATTAATTCGCCAAAAATTCCAGTATTTTTGGGTAATTATGCGGGGAAAGCATGTAAACGAATACGCTTAACTACCTCATTGTGGTGATAAGGCGAATACGTGTAAATACCTCAGTGAGGTAATTAAACATATTTATTAACACGATACCATAACTTTAATGTATGAAAAAAATGAAAGAAATGGGAATTTTTACATGTATCAGCTAATCTAAAGAGATAGCAATAAAAAACAATGGGATTTGCAGTCTTAATTTTTTTTCTGTAATGATTTTTGAGATGTCCTGTCATATCCTACTAACAAAAGCGTACTCATAAATACAAAACTACGATCAGGAAACCGTAAATATGCAACGCATGTTTTTTCTTGTGCGACCAATGAAGCAATAAACAATATATTAATCCTTTCTAGAGCAAAAATATAAACTTGTGCTGATTCATAGAAATTGAGACGCATCTTTTAGTATACCGATTTTATCATGTCCGTCCGTCCATCTGGCTGGTTGTCTGTCCATGTAAAGCTATGTTCCAATAATGTGTATTTGTCATGTGGATTGTCACTTCTTCACATGTTAAATTTGTACATATCGTCTGAACCCCTTCCAACAATAGCATATAGAGCGAGTTCTATTTTCAAGTGACAAAGCATCTGCCATCAGCTGTTTTTTATTAACAAAATTGTTTGTGGCGGCAAAAATTAATTGAAATTTTAATAAATATAAATTACACTACGTGACAGTTTTTTGACCAAATGAATTTGACACCTAATCTTAATGTAAAATTGTCCGTTGAATCCGAATATGAATTGTCAAAAGTAGAACAGTTTTTGAGATATTCCAAAATAACCGTTACTTGTGTTTTTAAAAAAGATGATGTGACTGAAATTCAAATATCTTCAAACATTTTAAACGGATTATTTATGTATTAATTTGGTCAAGACTTTGTTGAAAATTTGTGAGGTAGTGTTATCAGGCCTGTTCTAAAAATCACTTTAACTCATATCACGTGATTTCAAATCTCATGTGCCTTTTAAAATGTGTGATATTTTGTTGTTCGGTTTTTTGTGTGTTTCGTTGCGATTTTCAATTGGCAAAAGCACACCGAGAAACACTAAAACGGTATGACTTTCGGAACACCACAAAATCACACTTGTGATTTTAAAAGCACGTGATTTTCAGAACAGGCCCGTATAATAGTAAATAGATCATGCAAAAAATAGAAAATACACAAATTTATTATAATTATATATTTTTTTTTTGATAGGTTATGTCAGATGTACGTTACATACCAACACGTGAAAATGTAAACTATAAACCTTATGTAAAACTCAAATTGTGACATACACATCAAATCACATGTGTGTAGAAAAGCGACCTTCCATATGACAAATACACGTAATGTGAACATAGCTTAAGGTTTGTGCGCAAAGTACAAGTTGCAATTTTTAGATAATTTGATAAAATTTTGTAAATACGTTTTAATTGGTATAAGAACGAAACCTATGTAAATTGTGAGAATCGGTCTATAATATCACATATGCAAACTTCTTTTTTATGTTCATAAACCACTTAAACATGTTCGTATTAAAAGTAAATATGGTTGAATCGGATCAGATTTAAACATACAGCATATAAATAACAATCAAATAGAATATACAAGCTATTTTATCCTTTAAATGTTAAAATAATTTAAAATTTAGCGACCTTTCCTTTAATCCCTTTAAGACAAAATATCTCATATATTCGGTGTATCTAGGTAATATTGAGCACAAATAACTCTTATATTAATCTTAACCTCGTAGCATGACTTTATTCTGGTCAGCCCGGAATAAAGTTTATTTTAATTCAAAATATTAAATTGTGAAATATTTTGCTTTTAAATAAGCTATATTTTGTTTTTTGGGCATATTTTTTTTTTTTTTAATTTTTAGGGCATATTTTCAAATTATTAACATGTAAACTTGGTTGCATTACTTGCTGTGTTGTTGTGAATTGTCAAATAGTACTGCGGCAATTAAACGAATGAAATGTTGCTGTAATTTTGTTAAATAAGGTAAATAAGCGTGAAAGGCATTTAAGCGGGGGTAATTAACCGGGTTATGTATTATTTTTTAAGCAAGTAACGAAAATCAAAAAATTCTCCACATTGAAAAAATTACCAATTTTGTTTAGAAATAACCAAGGCAATCTGCATTGTAGAAATAAATGGTTGGTGTTTTTTGTTTTTTTTTTTATCGGCGATCATCGTCTTTAGCGTGACATTTCTTTTGCTGTCATAGATCCAATCCCCACACACTTAAAATACATTCGATATTTTTTATTGAACAACCAAAAAATTCACTAGATATAATTTGTATAGCAGAACAACGTTTGCTAGATGAGCTAGTCTTTTTATAGAACATTTTGAATCGGAGCAAAGCATAGACATAAAATCGTTTGCATTTTGCTTGTCTCAGGGTCTTGCGGGTCACCAAAACTTAAACTTAACTACCTGCGCTATTTTTATCTGATGTTTTACCAAAATCTATCCAATAGTTTGAATTTAGAGGTGTGCATAAATATTAGGGTATTCAATTGGTCGAAGTTTTGTATTAATCGATTAATAGCGCAAATAATTATTCGAGGTAAAAATGTTATGGAATAATAATCGAACAATAAGATATTATTAATCAAAGTTTTTCTTGAAATTCAAAAAAAAAAAAAATTAACAAGGTTTCGTTTAAATGTGCTAAATTCCCATTTCATACTATTCATAAACTTAAATTTATTGTTGATGGGATAAGCTACTCCTGTCCGCATTTCACTGGCTGCTTAGGCCAGATCGTCAGTATTTAATTTTTTTACTTACAACTTTTCCTAACTAACATTTCAAAATTATATTTTTTTTCTGTATTTTTATAATTTCTTTTTCAATGTTTCTTCAAAACCAACACTGAAAAAAATTGGTATAAAAAAATGAGAAGTAAATTAATATTAAGCTGGAAAATGCAAGTTTTGTGTTATGATTGTTTTCTTTTCAAATGAAATTTATTGAAGAAACTGAGAAGCATATTATATATTAAGCAGAAAGCAAAAAAGACTTAGATTTGTGGAAAATATTTTCAAAAAGCATGAAAAACAAATAATTTTTCTAACATTTTGCTTCATAAGCACCACAAAAATTTTCTAAATCAATTTTTTAAAAAATTTTAATTGTTGCACAGGTCTCTAGCAATAAGTTGGCCTTTACAGATTAAAAAAAAATTTCAATTAGTCGACGAGTTATAAGCAAAAAACCATATAAACTATATGCTGAAAATCGGCATTTGACTGCAAAGATTGAAGGTCGATTAAAAAAAATTCGAAATAACATAAACAAACGCCGCGATACGGGTCTTCTAATTTAGCTTCTATTTTCACCCCTCACTCTCAGAATCGACCTAACTTTTGCTAACCTGAATTTGTTCCACAGTGTTATTTGTGAGTAATTACAATGATTATGAATATGAATTAAAAAAAATAAAACGGGAAAGTGAAGAAATAGTAAGTTTGTTGTGTGATCGCGGTGCTACAATCCTCAAAACAGTAGGGAGCCAAGTATTTCGTCTTTCCAAGAATTAGAGGACGGAAAGAACATTATTTCATCTTTTAGCTATGGTGCCAAATGTTTATCTCACAGTTTATTTAAATATATAACGAACTTAATTAAAAAAATAAAATATTTTTATTTATGTTCCACATTGTATTATAATCCACATTTGAAAAACATTTGAAATTTACATTTGAAAGCAAGTTGAAAATAAAGGCATTTTTCAATTTGAAAATAATTTCCCCTTTTTGTGCTATGATGCTATGCTATGCTATGATTTTTAAGTCATATTATCAAGCGTTTTTCGTTTGAGAAAACGTTTGATATTAAATCATTTTCAAATTGAAATCAAACCTCCGTGTTTGTCGGATAAAGAAAAAACTAATACTGTGAAAAACAAATTTTCGATTAATCGATTATTTAACATAAATTATTTGGTAATCGAGAATAAGCAATTTTTAATTATTCAAACAGTTAATCGCCAAAATTAATCGATTAACCGAATAACGGCTTATCGTTTGAATACCCTTATAAATATATTTGTATTCGAGTAGTACTTATGTACTGGCAAGCCATGAAGACTTCCCATTAAGACCCCACTTCACAAATACAAAATTAAAAATTACAGAAAATGATTAGCTGTTGCTTAAAATTCCGTGCGAAATAATATCAGCTGCACTTAGGGTTGCCAGATGCCAATAGTCAAATTACTGGACAATAGAAAAATTCACCTGGATTTTGAAAAAATAACTAGACAATTGGAAAATGCACTTAACTATGTATAAGAAAAAGTAAAATTTTACTTCAGATTTTATTTTACAACAAAAAAAAAAATTAAATTAAAAAGCAAGGAAACGTAACACTTTAAATTCAGTCTTATACTGTGTTGCAAAATTGAAATTTTGAAATGGTACTGAACTTCAACTAAAAGAGTATTTTTCCCACCAAATATGGTACTTTTTGTTAAAAAAAAACAATAATTTATGAAAATAAAAAGTACAAAAAATATTTTATTGGAATTCATTTATATATTCATTTATATATATATATATATATAATATTTATTTTATATATGTATATATATATTTGAGGTACACATGTAAATAATATTTCTGTTATACATAAGCGTCAAGCGCCCTATCCATTTACAATATTATTGTATATGTTATTCGCCATATTTTTTCGGGGGTACTGCGGTATTTTTAATATGAAAAAGTACCAAAGTACTGAATTTTCAGCACTGGTCTTATATCATATTACAAAATTACT
This sequence comes from Pollenia griseotomentosa, assembly GCA_963931875.1. Classification (NCBI taxonomy): domain Eukaryota; kingdom Metazoa; phylum Arthropoda; class Insecta; order Diptera; family Polleniidae; genus Pollenia; species Pollenia griseotomentosa. Next base: position 62,647,676 of record OZ007561.1, read on the forward strand.
ATCAGGGCGAATTCACTACAAGTGACAGCAAAAAGCCTGCTGACCTTGACAGTTCGAACCAATTTGTTTTAGTTTCATAATGTTTTCTTTATAAATAGTTGACATTTCAAGCAACGCAAAAAAATATCTGTTGTTTCTGTGGTTTTTTTATTGATGTAGTATTGCTGCCACCGTATACATAAGTTCGACTTATTATACATATATTAATTTAAATCAAATAAAAAACAGCCATGTTGTGAAAATCGAGTGAAATTGAATTTAATGATGATGTTCAGTTTAATTTTTGTTAAAATTACCGTCGTTTTTTTTATTATTTAAGATAAGTTCTAATGAAGATAAAATGTACTCATAGTATGAAGTACATACAACAAAATTATTTAATGAACTTTAAATACGGGATCGTTTTCAAAGTTTGTCCGATTTTGTTTTCACTCGAATTCGATTTCCAGAACGTGGCCGATAACTATTTGTTTACCCACATATATATTGTTTTTATTGTTCTTTAAAGAATTTAATAACTCTTTTGCCTTAGCTGTAAGCAAAAATGTTTGAAACACTTTGCAACTTTCATCGACATTTAGTCGTATTAAAATTGTAGCCTTTATTCGGTCATAGGAATGGATTCTTGTGAGTAAAGATTATTAGAAATACCTTAAGTCCTTGCACAAAAAGTATTGCTAGTTGGCATGACTAGCAAACCAGATCTATTTATACAGATTTTGTACGTTATTTTTATCGCATTTTTAAATATTAACGGTTTTTATTTTTAAACATGATTGGATTATTGTACCACTTAGGGTCATTATTACAACTTGGCGTTAGCTGCTATCCGTCAGATAACAGATGCTTTTTGACAGATAACACATTACTATCTGTCAACTTAATCCTTACTTTAGCTAACTGCAAGTTGTAATAATGGCCCTTAAAGTGCACATAATCTTTGCAGTACTTTTTTTTGGGTTCTTTGAGTTTTTGGGTATTTACAAATCAATCGAATATAGGGCGTTTTTATAATCGGTTACTCAAAATTCAAAATTCTTCACAATTATAATTGTAACCAAACATGTATTTTATATTCCAAAAATGGACATATTAACTTTATTTGGTAACTTGTCGTAGAAGAAAACGAGTAAATTTTTCTCCTAATAAGAAAATCCGTGTGAAGGGTCTGCAATTGTTTTTGTGTTTTCAAATTCAATATTTGAAAATAAAAACAAAAAACAAAATAAACAACAATTTTAATAAATTTGAATTTTTCTAATATTATTTTTAAAAAATTTACTTCGATCGTATGTTCAGCTTAAAGATTACTATACCCTTTATCGAAGGTAAAAGGGTATATACATATGTATAACTTTGTCATTCCGTTTGTTATTTCTACAATATTGATCCTACCCCCTATAAATTATATATATTTTGGATTCTTATGAGAAGATAAGTTCAAATCAGGTTGACCGTCTGTCCTTCCGGGTGTCCGTTGAAATGGGTTTTCCGAAATCCCCAGATATAATGGGGAATCGGTTGTTATATAATAATATCACATTTAGTCAGCAATTGTTTTCTCTTGAAATTCAGCCAGATCGGTCCATAAATGGGTGAGATATGACAAAATACTGCGACTGCCTCCAATTTGTTTTCATAATATTCGATGTTGTTGTTTTGAAAGTAACAAGGCACCTTGTATAAATTGGTTTTTTTAAATGTTTTTTAGTTTTTAAGCTTTTTTTTTTGCGTTTTTTACACACAACAAATACATGAAGAGCAAACTGGATTTAAAGATGTCCACCTGTCCCTCTTTTTTCTGTATATCGGGGGAAGGGAAATAGCAAATTAGGTACAAGCATCTTGGTTATCATTACAAAACATCCGACAAAATGTAGACAGGAGTGGTGAAGTGGGCGTGGCACTTTCCATACAAAGAAATTCCAGATTTCTGTATATCTGGAGAACGGCAAGGCCCATAGTTTCCGAACTAGGTACAAGCATTTTAGTTATCAATAGACAACATCCGACAACACGTCGGCGTGATTGGATAAAGATCGGTATTTATATAACCTTCTGTTCTTATCGCACCATGGTGAATGGTATATTCGATTCGGTATAGCCGAATATAGCTCTCTCACTTGTTTTTTATTGCAATTGTTAACATAAAATTAAACAAATTCTTACCCACTGTGCAAGTAATATTTACAAAACAATTTATTCATCTCCTCGTAAAATATACTACTTAATATAAAGACGTCACCTACATTAAACGATTTACAGAAAAATCAAAAAAAAAAAAAAAACACTTTCGTTTGTTTCTTCATCAGAAAAAACACATATTTTTATAATTAATACCTACAAAAAAATATTTTATATAAATGAAAAGCAAAATACAAAAAACAAAAATAAATAAATAAACTTGTGAAAAACTTAAATCTTATTTTGATTTTTTTCTCAAATTTGTACGTCCCACTTAACACGTAGAAAATCTTTAAATTGAGCATATGACACCTATAAAATTAAGTTTGTTAAATGAAACAATTTTGTAGGAGAATTAAATAATTTTTTTTAAAAAATTACAAACATACATTTATATATAAACAAAAAAAATAATAAAACAGCACGAGACCAAAAGAAAATATTCAACGAAAAAACGTTCTCAATTAAATATAACGAAAATATACATATATTTTTGAATAAAAATAAAAAAAGAATGTACCAAACGACAACATTGTTGAAAATAAGAAAACATTTAGAACAAAAAAAAAAAACATGAAATTTTTTAAGCTTTATTTTGAAAACAAACAAAAACAAACATTTGTTGCATATACATCGCCATATAAACACTCTAAAATGAACAAAATTTTGGAAAGTTTCAAGGTTGTTTCAACATTTAAAACAAAAAAAGTTTTTTGATTAATTTTTTATGTTTTGTCATTAATTTTTCGGTAATATTATTGTTTAATTTTGTTAAAGTTTATTTTTAGTATTGAAACATTTTTGCATAACGTACATACACACTAATTACACAGTGCAACAAAATTCGGGTCATCGGCGCCAGCCTCAATGCTTGCAACGCAAAATGAAACAAGACTATTGGTAGGAATAACGGCCCCTAAATTTTTTTAAAAGGCGTTTGGTATAAGTAAAAAAAAAATATACATAATGTACTTCTGAGCTAAAAGACTATTTAATATGTCTTCAGTAGGAATGTATGGCGACTCTTTTCTTAAGATATATATACCCGCTAACACTGATTTTAAGGGGTCATTTTAACTTCCCACACAAGTATACTAAAACGGTACTTTAGAGGGTTAAAATGTTCGACGAATATTTCTGCATTAAATTTCACTAGGGGTCTTTTAAGATCAAAAAATCGTGCAATGTATGCAAAACGGGTTTTCGAAAAATTAAAAAATTTCAAGGCCCGGAATTTCGAAAATCCGTTTAACATACATTGCACGATTTTTTGGTCTTAGAAGACCCCTAGTGAAAAATCGCCTTAGAATTCTACTGAAGACATCTGGAATAGTCTTTTAGCTCAGAAGTACATTTAGTATATTTTTTTTGACTTGTACCAAACGACGTATTAAAAAATTCAAAAATTTCAATGCCCGAAATTTCGAAAATCCGTTTTACATACATTGCACAAACTTTTGGTCTTAAAAGACCCCTAGGAAAATTTGATGCAGAAAATATTCGTGGAACATTTTAACCCTCTAAAGTGCCGTTTAGTATACTTTTGTGTGGAAGTTAAAAAAAGGACAAAAATGACCCGTTAAAATGAGTGTTAGAGGGTTATTATATTCTATGAAAAGAATCGCCATACAATTTTACTGAAGACATCTGAAAAAGTCTTTTAGCTCAGAAGCACATTTAGTATATATTTTTTGACTTATACCAAACACCTTTTCAAAAAAATCAAAAACTTTAGGGGCCGATATTTCGGGATCCCGAACTCAGTTTTCAAAACCCTTTGGCAGATTTGCTCTACCAATAGTCCAGTTTCAGCTTGTGTTGCAAGTATTAAGGCTGGTTTTTTAGTTGCACAGTGTTATTCTATAAAAAACATTTTTACAACCTTAATTTTTTTTATTAATAATAATAATAAGCCTTGCTTGATTAAAGATGAACCAAAGCCGCCTCTATACTGGGCATTGGCTGTCTATAAGTATTTTCCATCATTTTCTTATTAAAGCTGTTTCACTTAGTTCACCAATGTTGCTATATTGTCTTCGTTGGTTTTTTTGCAGTGAGTTTATTTTGTTTAATGTGGAACGTCTTTAAGTGATTTTTGGCCGGCCTCTCCTTCTGCTTTCTTGCGGGTTGTATGTTAGTGATTGTCTTGCTATCTCTTGTAGTGGTTTACGCAGAGTATTTTCTTATCCGTATTTCAGCGTTTATATCTCTCATGTTTGTTCGCATCCACAACTGTTCGTTAGTTATTCTATCAGGCCACCATATTCCCAAAATTCTTCTCAAGCTGCGATTTACAAATGTCCGTAGACTATTTTATTTCCTTGGTTACGCACCATGTTTCGTATTCATACAATAGCACAGACAGGACGTATGATTTAAATATGTTAATCTTTGTTCTGAAGCTGTATACGTTGTTTTTCCATACGTTGTTTAGATTTATGAATGCTCCAAGTGCCTTTCTAATTCTGCTATCTGCATCTTTAGCAGCGCCTCCGTCTTCGCTTATTATGCTACCAAGATATTGCAACTTCGTCACCCTTTCAATATGTACATTGTACATCCATTACTTTAAGGGGTTTATTTGAAGATGAGTTGATGGAAATTTCTTTTGTCTTTTTAGAATTAATTTTTAGTACTACTTTACATGACTCCCTTACTAAATCGTTAAGTAAATTAATAAAGGTTTATATCGTAAATTTTTATTTCGACAAATGTTTATAACGAAATTGTTTCTATTGGAAATGGTTCATGACGGAAACTTTTCTATTTTAAAATGATTTAAACGTAAATTTTTTCATTTAAAAATTTTCACAATATTGGCGCTGGAGATGTGCAGTTAGTCGATTAATCAGCGATCTCGATTAATCAATTAATTGGTTAATTAAAATTTTTCTAATTAATTTATTTATTCTTCTTTTGATTAATCAAAAACATGATAATTGATTAATCAGAAATTAGAGTAATTTGAATTTTTAATAAATAATTTCAAAACTTTTTCCAATTAATAAATTTTTGAATAAAATTATTTAAACTTGATTAATCAAAGTTATCATTTTGGAAATACAAAATTTTGTATTAATAAAATTTCAATAATTAGTATTGTGGTTATTTTGTTGAACTATTTATGGTTTTTAATCCAAATTTCTAATATTTTTTAATTAGGCTTAAGCTTATTAAATTTAATTTTCATTTAATTATTTTTATGAAGAAAGGAATTTTACAACATGAAAATTAATTAAAATTGTTATTGATAATCTTTCACTCTTGACCGTGGCCGGGATTCGAACCGCGGCCGGCAGGTTACCATGACATGTTTCGATCGCAACCACTCGATCTCCTCAGATGGATTTGCCGTTTTACACTCGCAGCCATCGACGACTGCTGACGTCAATAGTCAAACGTCAATCCTTAAACCAAATTGTATTTTAACTTTTGGTAGATCGAAATTTGCTTTTTTTAATGATTATCCATTTTAATTGATTTTACATGTTTTTTCTAAAAATTTCTCTATAACGTGGTAAATTATTTTCTTAAAAAAAAAACTAAAATTATTTGAATCAGATGTTATAGTTTATCCATTAACTGACTCTGATTAATTAAAGCTTTGAATATTCGATTAATTGTACATCCCTAGTTGGCACTACCAAAAATTTGGGATACTCTTATATTGAGTTAGTCATTCCATTTGAAACATACCCTACAAGAAATGGATGACCGAAATTAAAAAAAAAAATTTTTTTACTAACACACTTGCAACAATTTTACATTAGTTGTACCACTCTAACATATATGTTAGAGTAGAACAACTAAAAACACCACAAAAAATTACAGTTTTTTATAAATTTTTGTCATACGCTTTACTGGCTAATATTTGTTAATTGTTTAAATTTAATACTGCAAAATATTTTATTAATTTTGCAAGCCATGAGACATGCTGGAAAGGATCCCTTTCCTGTAATTTATGTCGGTAGCAAAGATCCTGAAGATGCAGAAAAATATGAGGTTGCAGGTAAGTCACAAATAAAGAAAATCCAAAAGATTTGGTTACGTCAAAGTTATAAAAATGCCGATAAAGAAAAACGCGAAGCTGAAGATGCGGAAAAGCGTAAACAAAATTTGGATGAAGCCAAAAAGATTGTCAAATTCGAAGATCCCAGTTGGTCAGCTGCCAAGAAAATTCGCATATTTGAAGTTGTCGAAAATTGACCGAAACGGTAAAATCTATGGCTGGGTACATCGTTTAAGACGTCAAGGCAAAGGTTTAATTTTTACAACATTACGGATTTTTACAATGTTTGGTACAATTGTTTGGTACACTAAAACCTGTGCCAGAAGGCAAAGCGGTAAGTAAGTTTTGTGAACAATATTGCAGAAACTAATTTTTTTGTTTTAGGCACCAAGTGGACATGAATTGCATGTAGATTACTGGGAATTAATTAGTTTGGCTCCTGCTGGGGGTGCTGAACGTATTCTCAATGAAGAGGCTCATCCCGATGTTATATTATGATTAGAGGCGAATACACTTCGAAAATTTTAAAAATGCCTACCGTTGTAATGCAAGCATTACGTGCACATTACTTTGACCGTGGGTATTGTGAAGTAACTCCCCCAACATTGGTACAAACTCAAGTAGAAAGTGGTTCTACTTTATTTAAATTATAAAAAAAATTATAAAAAATGTGCCAGTACTGCAAGAAGCCTATCGCTATATACTTGAAGATGTTAACAATACAGTGGCCACTTTAAACATAAAGGGTACAACAGATTCTATGATGAAAAGTGAAATGTAGAGTTTTTTTTTTCCCGGACTTTTTCGATTCCCGGGAAAGCGGGAAATTTTTTTAAATTTCCCGGGATCCCGGGATCCCGCTCCATATAAATAATACAAGTAAATTTTGTTATTAATTAATGAAAAAAACTTTTATTAAAAAAACGTAAGGGAACTTGTTTACAAAGAAAGTAAAAGAAATGGTTCAATACTAAAAAATTAATTGAAGATTGAAATAGGAACTTGAATTATTATCACCTCACGCCTTTATTGCCTATTATTATGCTTTTATTCAGCATTATTATGCTCTGGATACAAGATAAAAAGATAACATAAACATAACAATTTCATTCATAAAACAATAAAAAAAACAAAATAAAATTAAGGTACTCAAGATATGAGATCAAAAATATAATTAAAAAAATACTTTAAAGAAATATATAACATTTTTTAACGGTTTAGGAAATAACTTTCTGACACACTCAAAGCGCTTAGTAAGTCGTCAAAAAGTATATTCCAGATTTAATTTACTAATTATCATGTTTCCGAAAAACTTCGTTCATTTTTTACCGAGGTTGGACAAATAGTTAAAAGTGCACCGTTGTAGCATGCTTCGGATTCACAATCAGAAGCAATTTTTTCTTTTTTATAAGCAACGTCTATATCAGTCATATGTATGTGAAGGTTGATGCAAAAAATAGCATCAACCGGACTGCTTCCTTTTCATTTCAATAGGTCCATTTGTAATCTTTAGGACAATGTGTTTTTCAAGTTGTATGTTGTAGTATCTTACACGAGTTTCCAAAATGTTATTTTATTTCGGTTTCCCCGCACTTCACGGGTAATTTGTGCTTATCACCTAATAAACATATCGCTCCTTCATTGCATCATAGTCATATCTCAATTTTAAGTAACTTTAGCAAAGTTTTCCTTCATATCTTCTCGTATTATATCTCAAACTGAACCGAAGTTATAGCAAAATATATCTTTAAATCGGTACATTTTGAAAACTTTAATAGCATTTTGCCAAGATCGTTTGTTTTTGTAGATATGACTATGTTGCAATAAAGGAGCGATATGTTTAGGTATCTCCTATTTTTAAGACTTGTTCATGGACAATGAAACTTTACTGCCTGCATCTTATTTTGAATTAATGTACTTTATTAACTCTTCACTTCACTAAATGTCATAATTATCAACTGTTGCACTGCCCATTATGCTTTTAGTAGATTTATTGCATTAGGAGACATTGATTTAAATACATGTACTCACTTCTTGTAATTGATCTAATCCAAACCCCATCCACAGATGCTAATTTTTAGAGAATAGAAAACTAAATTCCAAAGTATAAATAGCAATTTTCTGAAATTATGAGGAATTTTTTATTTCCCGGGATCCCGCAAGAAAAATCCCGGGAAAACGGGAAATAAAATAATTGAAATTCCCGGGAATTCCCGGGACGGGAAATCCCGGGAAAGAACCCTAGTGAAATGTTATTAAATTTTTATTTGGCTAGCTTAACAGCCCTGGCCTGCCAAACATCTTCAATTATAGGCATGTATGCTTTAAAGCCTTCTATTTTGGAGTTACTTATCAAAAAATGTCATCGGTCGAACAGTGATTTGTGGAGCAAATCTTAGATCATTGTATGAAAAATCATAATTTCCGCCAATCATCCCGTTTGCTTAAACAACATCAAGATTCACCTTCTTCGGAAAATTTTGTTACGGTCATGGTGGAATAAACCGTGGTTACGGTCCCCGTTTTATAAAGCTTTTTTGCAATAGTCCAATTCCTTTAATATTTCACTTAGTTTTTGGTTAAGCCAACCTTTGGTTAACATTGATGCTTTAGATGTGGACATTTACTTAGGAATGATTCTAACTTGCAGTCTACAACTGACATGAAATGCTTAATATAAACACTAATATGATGTTAGTGTTAAGTATAGACTCATCATGCTAAAGGTTTTCTCATATTATAACACTGTTGTTAATGCAAATGTTTTAACAACGCTTTTATAACATCATGTTAATACAGCAAATCATGTCAGTTTTAGACGCGGAGTAAGGAAAATACAAGATATTCTGGTAGTGTATAGGATCATTCCTTAGTATATGTACTTATATATAGCATCAAGTTAACCAAAGGTTGGTTTAAGCAAAAACTTAGTGAAATATTGAAGTAATGGGACTATTGCAAAAAAGCTTTGTACAATTTTAATTAATCTCATAGAACAAGAAATAATTATTTATTTATTTAATTTATTTGTTAAACGAACATATACATTAGGGCGTCTCGAAAAAAAAAAGTTCGCCGTACACCACAGAATATAAAGTATTGTTGCAAGGCAGTTTTGAAAAAAAATTTTTTAATTTTTTTTGCCGAAAGTAGGGGTCGCCAAACCACATTTTTCGTTATATCTTCGACATTTATAGTCCTATCTCAAAGTGTGATATATCGATGTTTTCGTCTTGAGGAGGCCAATATTTTGATTTAATAGTCATTAACCTCAAATATCTCATTCTAGTATTTACCTACCAGATCTCAGTTTCTACCACCCTAATGTACCACCCTATTGTCAGAAAATTAAAGCCCCCAAAAAATCATTAAACTTTTGTTAAAGAAGTTTTTCGATATTTCCAACAGAACTGTTAAAAAATACAATTTATGTTTTTTGCCGAATGTAGGGGTTACCTTTTTGAGTATTTTTGTAAGATTTTCTGTAATAATGGAAGTAGTACCGTTATTACTCTCATAGTTTATTTATTTTTGTATTATCCATGAAATATCTGTTGGAATTATCAATATTTAATCGTGTCGTGTCAAGAATTAATTTAAATAAACTAAAAAATGTCTTTTACTATCAGTGAATTAAACAACACTAAATTACCAACGCCATTTTGGTTTCTTGTGAAAAGCCAACCACTTGCAATTCACGGAAGTCGCCACGTTTTTAAATATATATCTTGGATTCGTCAATTGCCAGAAGATGTTCAACAGATACTTCGTCCGTCGATAGAAAATAACGCGTACTTTTTCCACCCCGAGAATGTATTGTTATCGATGATAACGGACCAAGATCCGCTAGTACGTTCAGACGGCTATAACAAGATTTTGTCTGCGCGAAATGAAGCAGCAGTAGGCATTCGTCAAATGTACGGTGCACAAGTTAAAAATTTCATAGACTTCGAAAGTGACTCATATTACCATATGATCAATTGGACCAAATTTGAATTGACTGAGCCGCCGTGCTTGCAGTTCTATATGCAAGACCAGCTGGAAGCATTACAGTTTTCAAAAGAAATAATCGAGATACCAGGTAGCACAAGAAAAACAACTTTGTTTGATAGTTTTGTTGACTAACCTTAATTAATTTCACAGAATATCCGTGCCATTCTCAAAACACCGAGCGTTTTGTTCATGTAGTACATGAGTCTGCCATGGCTGTTACCGATGAGCAACGCCTAGGCCACATTTTTTCCAAGCTCGAAAGCCGTGAAAAATATAGCCAACTTGGGTCATTTCAAAATATGATTAAATAAAATTGTTTTAATATACACAGATCTTTGAATTTTTATTGTATTGGTACAGATATTATGGTAAGTTCGAAAAGAGTGTATCACTATTTAAAAAAGAAGATACTAGGCAAAAACATCGATATATAATACTATAAAATCCGACTGTGAATACCGAATATATGATAACTGTTTAAAAAGTCAACCCCTACATTCGGCAAAAAACATAAATTATATTTTTTTAACACTTCTGTTGGAACTATCGAAAAACTTCTTTAACAAAAGTTTAATGATTTTTTGCGGGCTTTAATTTTCTGCTATTAGGGTGGTACATTAGGGTGGTAGAAAATGAGATCTGGTGGGTAAATACTAGAACGGGATACAAAATACCATTGACTATTAAAGCAAAACATTGGTCTCTTTGAGACAAAAACATCGATATATCACACTTTGAGATCCGACTGTAAATGCCGAAGATATAACGAAAAATGTATTTTGGCGACCCCTACTTTCGGCAAAAAAAATTAAAAAAATTTTTTTTGAAAATGTCTTACAACATTACTTCGTATTCGGTGGTGTACGGCGAACTTTTTTTTTCTTGCCTATATGGCGAGACGCTCTAATATACATATTGCTGTTTATTTTAAATATAGACAAAAATATGTATGAGAATTGAATGAGATGAATTGCGTTTTATTTAAGCTAAAATACGTCAACAGTGACGAATGTATCCATCAGTACTGACTAGTCAGCTGTGTCCGGTATAAGCATCAGTACTGACTAGTCAGCTGTGCCCGTTGTATGCATCAGTACTGACTAGGCAGCTGTGCCCGGTTTATACATCAGTACTGATGTTTACAGAGTATAAGAGTAAACAGCTCAGCTATATATTTTATCAACCACAAATTTCAAAGGTTAAAGAGGGATGCAAAATCACACGTATACAAAAGTTTCCATCAGTTTTTTCACGTTGGCCTTAAGAAAATGATAGAAACTTTGTTCTACGCGATGATGGATATTCGCGACAGCAATGCCAGTCATATGATAGGTCAAATGACTGTCACTGTTCTGGTAGGGTATCGAAATAATCATCAGAGACCGTATATGGTATATACACAAATTCTAAATAAATCGATCCATTATATTGCCCAGCCCCATATAAATTCCCTCCGGAATATATATTGAGCTAATTCAATCAAATTATGTCGAATTTCTTACTTAATTCAAAGAGTGTTTGCTATCAATAATGAGTTGAATCGATCCAATATCGACTTCTCAAACAAATATCCATCCGGTATAGGACTTTTTATATGGTAGCGGTCACACGGGATGAACTAAAATATTGAATACTTATTATATTTATAAAAAAAAAATTAATTATCGAAAAATGCCTAAATCAGTCCCTTATTACTAGTAGTTGCTATACAAAAATAAACGCCATTCAAAAAAAAAAATCTTCAATTTCCAATATTTTGAAATTTTAAATTGTTAGAACTGATTGCTTTTAAAACTATTGACTAGGAAAACCGGAAATATGCTCTAAAAAAGTTTTTTATGCGCATCGAATATGCAGTAAAAGCTTTGATATATGCTCTTAAAATTTATAAAACTATGCACTAAAGCAGTGAAGGGCAGCAGCAGAAAACAAATAACGCTCATCAACAAGTGCTGATCTGCTCTGTGTCTGCAACTTGATATGCTTTTACCTACACAGAAAAATATATCTTAAGAAAATTTTCAACAACATTTTTATTCAACAAACTTTTTATTTGATTCAATGAAAATATTTATCAAAAATACACTTTGCAAAATAGCACTCAATAAAACATATTTAATAATGAAATAATTAAATATTTTTACATATTCAATAAAAAAAAGTATTTGAATCAAAATTAAGTCAGAATTTATTTTTGTCTGTTTTGTAATATTTATGTCCATTAGTTCAAAAATTTTGGGCAACAACTTTTTTTTATTGACTCAAGAAAGTTGTTTGTTGACTAAAAATTACAAACTTTTTTATCAATACAACAAAAATCGTCACCGCAGAAAATTCAAAATTTTTTAATCAAATATGCAATTTTTTTCTGTGTAATTTAGAAACTTCGGCTCTTGCCATTCTTCAGATATACATATATTTCTAAGGTCTTTGTATGGGAAGTGCAACGCCCACTTTACCAATCTCGCCCACATTCTGTCGGATGTTGTGTATTGATATTGGAGATGTTTATATTTCATTTCATATTTCTCTGTGTAATTTAGAAACTTTGGCTCTTGTCGTTCTCCAGATGTACCGAAAAAATGAGCAAGAATGTATGGGTTAAATTAGAGGCAGTCGTGGTTTTTTGAACCGATCAGGCTTAATTTTAATAGCAAAATTTAGAGGAGCATATGTGACATAAGTATATATCAACCAATCATATCTGCGGTTTTTGGAAACCTCATTTCAACATACAGACGGACATCGTTAATTCAACTTCGTTGCTCATAAGGGCATGGGATATATATACCTTATAGGGTCTAAGATCAATATTATAGAAATTACAATCGGAATGACATAGGCCAACTTCGACTGACTGATTTGAAATGCCTGCAACTTTTTTAATTTTCAGTTTTCTACCGTATTTTTTTGCAGGCAATAAATATATTAAAAAAAATTGTTTAAGGCATCATACTCAATTAAATTTCCGAATGATCAAACGATAAAAGAAAAGACAGCTCCCAGTGTAAACATGATAAGACGCTTAATTTTTGAGAACCCGGATTCAGTAGGTAATGATCTATGAAGAATCTGTGGATGATGTACGAGAAAATATCCACACGGACCCATCTGAGTCTAACTCGTCGGCATGCTGTTCAATTAGGAATCTTCAGAACATCGCTGCAGCTCATTCTGAAAGTTAATTTGGGGTTGCTTCTAAATAAAATTCAATGGGCTCAAGAATTATTGCCTAGGGGTGCATTACAACGGCTACAATATGCCAATGGATCGATTTTGCTTGCAAGAGAAAACGACAGCTTTTCGAACGTTCCCTAGATTTGACGGCCCCGGATTTTTTGGGGGTTTTCTTAAAGGAACTTTTTTACATCAACAAACCATAAAATATTCAGCAAATTAAGCAGTAAATTCGCACAGAAATTGCAGAATTGGAACCAGAAATGTTGCGTTACCACCTGTGGTGAAGGGTATACAAATCACCTATAGACCCAACAGTAAATATCTCAATAACAAAAATTTAGACACATACACAAATCTTTGAACAAAAATTCTAATTGCTAACTGACAAACAACAGCAAAGCAAAGAGTCTTTGTGACCCGAAAAAGAATTCTTCTACGTCATTTAGTTACTACATTTGATATGTATGTGCTGGTTTTCCGTGTGTAGGGTACTTATGTAAAGAAAGAAACAACAAGGATTCTGCGCATCATTCAACACCAGAGTGATATATTGTACATATATCTTTTTTGGCAACGATTGTCATGTTTTTTAACAAAACAAAAAAATTAAACAAATAAAACAAATAAAAATAAAGATTTTTATTTATTTCAGAAACAAAAAACAAGATTTGAATGTTTATTTTCTTGTTGTAACCGTGTTATTAAAAATTTATTTTGAAAGAAAAACTTTCGAAAGTAGCAAACAGTATATTTATGAATGATTTCTACTTGCCAAAAATTATCGTGTGATATTAAGTTTTAATTAACTTTAATTAGTTAAGTTTGTTTTTTTTAACAGTTTATTTCATTTTAAACTTAATTGATTTGAATTCTCTTCTTTTATTTACATACATATGTATCTATTTATAAAATGTCCTCGTGTGTTTGTATCTATGTAATATTTCCTATTCTAAATATATCTACGTGGGTTAAGGCAAAATATTTGTGCATTTTTAACGAGATATGTTTCTTTAGGTTTTGTTTTTGTAATTATCTTTAGTATAAATAAATTTTTAAAAAAGTTTTTACATTTTATTTAAGTGAATATAGTAAAGAAAATCTAATATGTTAAATATAACTACAAAATATTGAGCTACGATCTTATTATTTTCCATTGTTGTATATAAATAAATAAAAGCCAGCAGAAGTGTTGTAGTCAGCAGTCTCGAATATTTGATACCCTTCACCGAGAGTTAAAATATTTCAAAAGTGGTCTTTATATTGGATCTATAAATTATGAACAATGTTATAAAAAAAGGAGCTCGCAACATTATAATTTGTGGGGTTTTAGGCGTATTTAAGAATATTTCAAAAGTACGCTTTATATGGGGCTATGGTAAATTATGGACCTATCTTCACGAAATTCGGCAGTCCTATGGAACTTCAATAGCATTATTCCAAAGCCAAAGCCTATGGTAAATAGTGGACCAATCCTTCCATATTTTTTTTTTCAATACGGTTTTTAGATTATTAAAGTATTTTCCGAGAGGAAGCTATATATGGGCCCTATGTCAAATTATGGACCAATCGTCCTGAAATTTGGCAGTGTGATTTTTAGTCTAAGAAAATTCTACTACAATAGTATCATTCGTAAATTTTTTTGCGTACTAAAGTGTTTTCCTAGAATGGGCTTTGTGTTAGGCCTATTATAAAGTATGGACAAATCTTCCCGAAATCTAGTAGTATGAGTCTGTGCATTTATTAACAAAACGTGCATCTTGATACCAATTTAGTTATGGAATGACAAATTATTATACTCTCTTCACAACTATGCAGCGTATAAAATATACTTACTGCCTGTTTATCGATGACGAACGAAAAATTTGAAAAATTGGATTTAGTACAGAAATGCACAATAGAAATATTAAGAAGAAGTGTGTCCACTAGATTCACTATTTTGAAAACAGGCGCCTTAACTAATAATATGATCATGCAATAGCACTAATAAAAAAAGTTGACCGCTGGTCCTAATAGGAATACGGGAATCCGTACGTGGGTACACGTCTAAATGTTTAAACAAACAAAAATGCTATATATTATACAAAATAGATAATATTCCGGTACATATACAACTTATCGTAGTATCCACGTAAGACGGATCACAAAAAAATCACTTAAAACGTAATTTAAATTAAAGTAGATTTTACGTTTAAATATGTATGTTGTTACGTTTTCACCTTTTAAAAACGCGTTGACTTTTTTTTCTTTTACTTAAACCGTGAGTTCTCAACACAGTTTACCGTGTTCCGATATGCACCTTAATTGAGTTTTACGCAATAAATGACATTATTGAGCTCAATTATCCATATTAAATTGCAAATTATTTATTGCTCAGTTAATACGAAATTGTTATAAATATTGGGTAAATTAAAATGCGACCCTGTCAAAAGTGTGTTTAGTGAGCAAAACACAATAACTAAACAAAGTGTTTTGACATTTTGCAACTGAAACTACAACAAAACAAAGGCCCATCCATTAGGTCTGCGCAAAAGCCAGGGGCCTGATTCTGGCATTCGTCATCGAGTACTTTCTCGATTCGAAAGCAATCTAATATCTAATTATTTCAGTCAATGCTGAACGAATCGGAATTATGGTTTCAGTGGTGAAAAGTATTAATTTAAGTTTCTTAACACTGAACAAATAATTCCAATTCGTTCAGTATTAACTGAAATTATTAGATATTAAATTGCTTTCGAATCGAGAAAGTAATCGATCACGACACTGCCAGAATCAGGCCCCAGATGTTTATTCGTTAAAGATGTCAAAAGTTGTTGACATTTTGCTTATACATGTACATTTTACGTTGAATGTTGTATGTAGTGAACAGAAAGATAATTATGTCAATAAACCGAATATTGACTCAATAATTAATAAAGAAGAATAATGCTCAATAAAAAAGGTATATCTGAACACGGTATTAACTATACAATGTCTTAAAAATACTCAGTTTATGGTGCAGCCCTGAGTTGTATTTACACTTTATCTTAAATGTCTAGTAGTTTCTTAAACCTACGCCTAAATTTCACTCTACTCCTTTATTTAAATTGTATCCAATTTGTATTTCGTTGCCAAAATTATGACATTAAACCTGTTATAATTGTATATTTAAATTTAACAACTACTACTTTTTAACAAAAGGAATATTTTGACACAACATTCTTACTGGAACAGACTAACTAATTACACTACGTGACAGTTATTTGATTTTCCCGCAATAGGCGTGAGCCTACGAATCACGAAAGTAACGGTTATTTTTGCTTAGCCAAGGTAAGGCAAAATGGACGCCATTAGTCGGTTTAATATGCAGATGTCAACACATTTACAAAACCAACTCCTTATACATATGTCTTTACCAGCGTGACCAGCGAAATTTAGTATTTTTTTGTTGATTTAGCTGCAAAGTTTCCGTTTTAGCAATTAGCATTTTCTTTGGCATTTTCCATTTATTTCTTTATTATGTTCTAGCATTTTTTATAATAGAGTTTACACAATTTTTAAAACTATAATTGGGGTATTCAAAAGGTGTGCTATCCAGTTATATTGTCATAATATCCTACAATTTTACAATAGTTTAAAAACATTATTGTTGTGTTTCAAACAAAAAAGTTCTAAAATAATAAGACTTTTTATGCTATGTTTATTGTTTTGTCATAAATACTTACTAGAAGGAGTTGCTCACATCCAGTGTTGCCAAAACTTATTGAGGAAAAAATTTTAGGTTTGGTAAAAAAATGCTCAAAAATGCTAGAATAAATGCATAAAAAAAAAATTTTATATAAGAAATATAGAAAAATCTTAATTATTGTTTGTAATATGTTGCATTTTGTACTTTAGCAACAAGCTGCCGAATTGCCTTTAATAAAGCTTTGTCAGATGATCGACAGGTGCAATCCAAATATGCACAGCACATAAACTTAATGCCGCCTCTGCTGAATTTTCTAACAAATTCTTCAGAAAGTGATAGGATTGTTTTTAGTTATGCCCGCATAATTTTTGAGCTTTCTTGTTTCTGCGTGTTGCTTCAAGTCACTAATTTTAGAAACAATATCGCATTTGCAGTAATTGCAAAAGGTTTTTTGTAAGTCATCTGTTTCTTTTACCCATTCTTTTAACTTTAGGTGCTTGCCCCAATCTTTGTGAAACTTTTGTGATTAGGTTTTTACTAATTTTTTAAAATTGTTTTCTCTTTTAATTTTATTTTCAGTGAAACATTAATGAGCATTTACATTGTTGCATTTTTTATATTTAAATCAATGTTAGAATCTTCCGGTTTTTTCTTCTTTTTTATTTGTATTAAACATTATAAGAAGCGAAAATATTAAAAATACCACAAGAGCTAAACAATGCTAAAAATTTTTAAATAATGCTAGAAGAAATTATACATGCTAAATAAGTTTTTTTTTCATGCCAAATGACTTTAAAAAATGTTAGATCTAGCATGAAAAATGCTAAATTGGCAACACTGCTCACAGCACTCATATTTTGTTCTTTTGTATTATTTTAAGACATATGACTTAATGACTACCTTGTGAATCCGCCAAACGTATGGAATTTTCGTTATATTAGCATTTCCAAGTGTAACCATTGCAATAATGTGAACGTATATCGGGCAGAACCTTGCTATTATGTTAAGGCCAAAATAAACTACACAAATTGCTTGGTAAACATGTTAAAATTATACGTTTGTGCAAATATTTTGTGCTGTCTTTTGGGGTGTTTGCTGTTTAGACAAACATTTGAAGACTGTTTGTAAAAATATTAAAAAAATTTAATATTTGGAAGAATGTTGAACATTTTTCAAACTTTTTGTGGTGTCTAGTGCTAAATGAAATTATTTCAGAGTGAAGAAGAAGCATTCAATTATTTTCAGTCGTAAATTCACCAGCTCGTTGTTTAAACCACTATTTACTCAAAGTTCTTTTCCGTTAGTTAATATTTCTCCTCAGTGTTAAACAAATAGCGAGAAAAATGCTGCAGCACTATCGTCGTTTGCATTCATACAGGGGTATTCTCGAAATCGAAAACGCAAAAAGCAAGAATTTTAAATTTCGTTTTTTAAAAAGATTTCTGTAATAAAAGAGTTTAGCGGCAAATATTATACAAATATTTCTCTATTAAACAGAATTTTATAACCAAAACTATAAAAATTAGATTAAAAGTGTATTAAAAATAAAAACAACTTCCAAATTTTCGCGTTTTCGATTTCCAGAACACCGCTGCTTACTACATTTGTATATTGGTTGCTATAATTTTGTTGTATTTTAGAAAACTTATTTGTTGCGTGAAGTTTTTTTTTTTTTTTTTTTGTTAAATTACCCTAGCTAATGTTTTTCGTTAATAAAACAACATTGCCCACATCGTGGTTCTATGCGAAAAATTTGGTTATAGAGCTAATGTACATATGTATATAAAAACATAAGTAAAGACTGAATTAATATGTTTGTTGTTTTTTATACTTTTAATGATAATAAATATTTTTTATATTTTAACCCTCGTATTCAAAAACGATTGTTAAATTTAACAAATGTTTATTAAGGAACATTTTCAAACAAAATTTCTTTTTTATAAGAAATTTTGTTTTTTTTTTTAAAGAAATAAATAAAAATATTACATAGCAGAAATGGCAAAAATAAGCGATTTATAAGAAAAAATTTACTTAGAAAAAAGAAATATTAAATTTTAGCACTATGCTTTAGCACTTTATTTAGGTATAATTACTATTTGTAATTTTTTACCGATCTGGATCCTATTGGGCACAACATCGTATTGAAATAAACTAACGTCGTAAGTGATAAAACTTAATGAGTTTTTTTTTGGTTTTAAAAAAATAAGTTGAAAAAAGAAAAATTGCAAAATACATTAAAATTTTTGTAAAATTTTAATTTGGTCCACTGTAACTCTGTCATTTCTTGATGAGTTTCTACAAACAATCCACGGTTATTTTAATAGTTTTATTATCTTTCATTAAAAAAGGAAATAACTAATCGAAAACTGTTCTATTTTTGACCATTCGGACTTCATATTCGGATTCAGCAGGCAATTTTACATAAAGATTAGGTGTCAGATTCACGACTGTTGAAAATTTCTGACACAGTGTTATTGTACTAATACAAATTACAATTTAAACTAAATACTCGAAAATTTTATTTTTTTTAACAATATTTTCGATTAAAAATGGAAAGAATGGCTTTAAGTATTGTAGGGTACTAACAGTGCTGCCAACTTAACAAAAACGGCAGATGCCGTCGTTAATTTTTATTGCTAAGGCTGGCGTTTCACAATCCTATTTAAGGCCGGTATTCATATTCTTTTTAGTCGTAAGATATGTCAAAAATTCGTGTAAGCCCATAAAGTATGATAGCACGACTTAAAAATTAAATTTTTTATATCATATATTTGACAAGACCGAATTGCAAATGTTTTTTTTTAAATTTTCATAAAATAATAGATTCTTTGAGATCAGACCAGAATTTTTTGTAAAACAAATATTTCTTATGTTTTTACTAGGGATTTAACGGTACGTCTTTTTGCCGATAGGATACCGATACGAATATTGAATTTGATTTCAAGTTAAAGGTAATAAACTCAAGTATAGTAATGTTTTTATTGAACAAATTTACAGAGTTAGAGATTATTATGTAATATTTAAAATTAATATTAATAACATTTTTGTTTCAAAAACAATGTATGTATTCTTAGACATGCAGTGGAAAATATTCTCTCAGTTACTACAGAACTCATTTAAAAACTTAGTATTTCTGCTTCATTTTATTCAATTTTGGATATAACATGTCATTGCGCCAGGAACCAGGAAAAAAACGGATCTGCTGACTTCTTCTTTAGCTGAACCACAACTTGGGATAAACAATGGCTTAAATGGCTTCAAATTCCAGTTCCCATAGACTAATCAGAACTTTTACTAGGTGCAGCGAAGACCATGTCTTCAACAATGTCAGAATTAAGTCGATTGTCTTTGAAAAACTCGATCTTTGTATCGAGGGTCATTCAGAGCAATGCTAAGCTAGTAGCAATTTTTTCGGACTCTGAACTTTTTCCCATCTCCGTTTATTCATTTATTGAATTTTCTTATAATTTTCGAAGACTGTTAACTAGCTCAATAGCATCAGTCAATGAAGCAGTGGCTTTTTTTTATTTTTATTCTCACAAACACTAATAAAAATTTGCAGAAAATCTTTAAACGTACACAAACGTATACAACATTTAGCAATGAGGGAACATTTTACTACTATGGTGCAAAGCAAAACGGGTAAAGCTGGGAGTCCACATCACGCGTTCAATGCGTTTATGCATATGTCAAAAAAGTAAAATCAGAATAAAATTGTATTTTGACAAGTAACACAGTAAACAAACGCGTAGAATGCATATACAAACGTATCGAACGCATGAAGTAGGATAACTTTCTACTTCAAACGCATAGAATGCGTGGAGTATACCTCCAGCTTAAGAATTAAAGAAACAATTTAATATGTAATCTGTTTTGATTTTTTGCTCATGTTTTTAATGTATTGTTTCTCTTAGTTGTTTTGCAAAAAATACGCACTAAAAATTTAATTGTTTCTTCGATACCGATATATCGGCAAACCTGCAGTACCGCCGATATTTTGTTGTCTGTTACAAACCTAGTTTTTACATAATTTTTGCATAATAGTATAGAATTGGAAACATAGTGTGCAGTTATTTTTTTATTTCCGAAAAAATTTTGTCGAATTTTCATGTGAAGTCGTACGATTGTGTAGGATCGTAAACCCCTGCCTTACGATAAAAAAATCACTAAATGTAGTTACTTAATAGCTCAAATGGCAACACTGGGTAATAGCCAAAATAAATTATATATCATGGTCAAATTTTATTAAGAGAGAAAGTTATGCCGTACGAATGAGAGATAATATTATAACATATACCCTATAATAGGTTTTAAAATTATTAAAAATATCAAACGATTTAAAATTTTATAAATGATCTTTGGAACATTATTAACAGTTCGATTTGACTACAATTTTTAAATCTGAAGTGAATTATTAAAAAAATTATTTAAACAAGTGACACCGATAGGTCAAGCTAAAAGAAGTTTTCAGTATTTCTATAATTTTCTAGTATGTACCCTTACTTATTTTTACCTATTTTATTTTTGTATGTAATTGTAAACTGTAAAGCGAGACAATATTTAAACTATCTTTAAACTATTTTGATAAAAAATAGTCTTCATTTAAAAACAAATATGTAGCAAAATTTTAAACTCGTTTGAAATCTTTTATAAAAAAAAGCTATAAATTGTTTAATGAGAATCCAATATACAAAACATTATTTGGCTGAGAAAACAAAACTAAATAGATTTTTTCTGATATTTTTATAGATATTTTGTTTTTGTCTAAAAGATAAAAATATTTCAAATGAAAATTTGGTGGCATATAGTCTGAATGTGTTGTTCAAACGAAACGGTTGTGTAAAAAAGAAATAAATTTAAATTCAAAACTGCTAGTATTCAAAGAACACAACAATAAAAAACATAATAAAAAAAAAACAAGATAAAGGATATTTTTTTTTATTTTAAAATTAAATATTTACAGGTGTGTAAAGAAAGTGAAGTAAACCTTTTGAAATTCACAGACATAACAAATATTTAAAATAATTTTGAAATCTTAGTGTTGGCCACAAAAAACAAAACATTTGTTACATAAGATCAGGAAAAAACATGATTATTAAAAGAGACTGATCAATGCAATTTTTTTTGAAAAAAAGAAAGCAAAACACAATAAAAATATAAATTTTTTACCTTCAATTTTTTTGTGGAATTTAAATATTTAAGTGCCTTGTCACAATTAAGTACAAGATATAAAAAAATTTGCGATATGTTAAAGAAAGATTAAAAAAAAAATTAAACAAAAACAACAGTTTCAGAAGGCCACCAATAATTTAATTGATCGAATACAAAAAGCACTAAAAAATATATTTACAAAAGAAATTGAAAACGAAGAAAAATTAACACTTTTTCAAAACTATTTTGAGTAGCGTAAGGTGGTTTCCTGACTCTTCTTTCTCTCAGTTTCCTACATTCTCTTTTCTATTTTTATATTGAAAAATATATCATGTTTTTTTCTAAACTGTAGCTAATGAAAATCTTTTGTTTAGAGCAAAAACATGAAAAATTTTTAATTTGAAACTGAATTAAATATATTTGTTCTCACTTTTTTTTTTAATGTTTCTTTTTTTATAATCCAAATATTTTGAAAATATTTTGTTGTTTTTTAATTATTTTTCTTAAGTTTTGTATTCAAATATGTTGGCCCATATAAATACACATCTTTACAAACAGTCATTTGAACAAAAATAAAACCACCTACGCGTTGTTTTGAAATTTTGTTAAATGTAATATTTTTAAATAAAAAGAAAACATAAAAATTTTAAATAAAGTAAAAAGTTAACTTTTTGAAAATTATTTTGTGCGAAATGTAAAAGAATTTTTAATAATATGTTTAATAATATCTAATTTTTTTAAGATTAAAAATGGAAAAAACGAATAGACCTCAGCGTAATCGTCGTCACAGTAGGTTGGTTGATGATGATAATAATGATGATTTGTGTTAAAAAGATGTTCAAACATAGTGTTTCATGATTTTATTATAACAAAATGATGCATGTTTGCTTGTTTTTTTATTTAATAATAAATTAATCTTATATAACTAGTTTAACATTTTCTTTTGTTGCATAACTTTAGGCTTTTTTTTTATTCAATTATATTGCATAAAACTTTGAAAATATTTTTTTGAAGAATGACATTCAATAGTTTACATTTAATATGTAGGAGAAATGCTTTTCAATATGAAAATGTTGTATAAATAATTTTAATTTATTACGATAGTAATATTAAAGTTAATTTGGTACAACATTTTTATTTTACTTAAGATCAGTGATGTTATCCGTAGGGAATTTTTCGAAGGGATTTTCTTCTAAAAAAATGCCCGTTGGGAAAAATAGGACAGATTTTTTTAAGTCATTAAAATGAAGGGACTTTTGTGTAATGTTGGAAAACTGTATACATTTGGCAACCTTTTTCAATTTGTGATAGCATACTAATAAAATGGTTAATACAGCAACATTACAAACAGCGTTACCGTTGGATTTTTTCAAAAAGTACCAAAAAAAGGGATATTTTCCAAAAAAGTGACACCAAAAAGGGGATTTGAGAAAAAAAAGGGGCACTTCTCTTAAAATCAGAATTAGTACACCAAATAATGTTTTTACACGTATTTTGTTCAATTTATTTAAAATTTCAAATAACATTTTGTAAATGGTAAAAAAAATGCATGGGCTAGAGCAATATTTCACCCAAAATAAGGCGGTTATGCTAATACATTTTATCATAACTTAAGATCGATTTGTCCGATTTTGTCGAAACAATTACAGATGATTATTAATAAAATTTATTTTTAGTTATCCTAATACACTTTTTTATATTTTCAACTGTTTCGAAATTATTCAAAAATTTGTAGCCATAAATTTTTGCAAATCTAGAAATTTTTGTTTTCAAAAATTCACACAAAATTTTTTTTGATTTTTCTATAATATTACGAATAAAATACGGCATATATCATGAAAATCGTAGGACAAATGTTAATTTTATGTATTGTTCATTATTGTGGGCATGACTTATATTTCGCCCGAAAAAAGTCGATTATTTAATCATGACTTAGGGATATTTGTACGATTGGATACAATTATGCGAATGATTTGGAATTAAATTCTCTTTAAGCCATCTTAACAATAGTTTTTTATATTTTAAACAGCTTCGGAAATATTCAGAATATATGCATAAAAAAAGGGTAAATACCAAATTGGTAAATATCCATTAAATAGGGAAAATTGGTGGGTGGGTACAAAAGTTTTGTAAAAAAATGTATAAAAATGTATTGTTTAATTAATTCAATAAAAGCTTCACTAATAAAAGCATACATACCTTCTTAACAATTTTTAATCAATATTCTCCGGTTTATTGTAGTTTAAGTACAATTTACAATAAAAAACGAAAAGTAATTGAAAATTAAATTTATTTTATTGACTGTTAATGATTGCCATATGAATTTGTATTTTATAAATACCCGGTATTTACCCAGTCACCTGGTAAATACCCGGAAGAATCCCATAGTAGAGGTACATTTTTTTAAAGCAAAATTAATGCTATTTTTGTTTTAAAAAATTCAGAAAAAAATTACAAGAACAAAAATTCTACATACATACATATTTATATAATTTATTAGAAAGCTAGGTATAAAATGAGTAAAATAAGCCATTGAACATGAAAATAATTATTCTATTCAGAATTCATTGAAATTTTTATTTACAATAATAAAAAAAATCAAATTTTGCGATTTACTGCTCATTTTTCTTAACAAAAATCTTAAAAAACTAAATTTGGCGAATTTTGCCAATTTTCGCTGTATAATCGGCACCGAAGTTAAAAAAAATCTAACAACCCTGATTAATACACAGAAAAAAATATCTCAAGAAAATTTTTAACAACACAGTTTGTTAAAAATAAAATTTTAGGTCAACAAACTTTTTGTTTGATTCAAAGAAAAAATTTTATCAAATTTACACTTTGCAAAATAGCACTCAATAAAACATATTTAATAATGAAAAAATTAAATATTTCATCATATTCAATAAAAAAAATATTTGAATCAAAGTAAAGACAGTATTTTAACAACTCTTGTCCATTTTTAAATAGCTCATAATTCTCATTTGTTTTGCAGTTTTATTTGAATAATATATTTAGTTTTGCCAAAGTCTTTGGAAAAGGTTTCCTAATGATCTGGCCTAAGCAACCAGTGAAATGCGCATACGAACTTACTTATCCCCGCATAATAAATTTTAGTGTTTTTATAAAAATATAAAAATTTAAAATTTATAACATCATCATTAATAAATAAAAAAAATAAAGTTTCGATTTATATTTTGTTTGATATTTTCAACATTTTTAACAATTTATTTTAACAAATCAAGAAAACATTTTGTTGAAAAAAATTATTTTGGGCACCAACTTTTTTTATCGACTCAATAAACTTGGTTGTTGACGAAAAATTTAACAATTATACCTACAAACTTTTTTATCAATACCGCAAAAATCGTCATCACAGAAAATTCAAAAATGTTTGTAATAAAATATGCGATTTTCGTATTCAAATATGAAAATTATTTTTTTCTGTGTACAGAGATGGCATACGCAATGGTTTAAGCATTAAAACAAGTGCCACTTTCCAAGTGCATTTGCCTGCAAATATGTACATTAGCGTGGCCGTTAGTTGTATGGAGAACTTTTTTTTTTTGATTTCTTATACTCTCCCCCTCCAAATCGGTTCAGTTTTATGTAAAAAAAAATACAAAAAAATTTCGTGGCGATAAGTTGTGTTTTAGGGGGGGCGTCCGTCCCTCAAAGTTTGCCATCAAGCCATTTATTCAAATGTAATTTGTTTGCGTATGACTATCTTCTAATAACAACATTTTACAAGAATATGATATATGGCAATATTTTAGCTCTTCTAGTCAACAACATAAGCCTCTTAGAAAGTTTTTTTGCTAAAATCAATATTTTAGAAAATAATTAAGAAAATAACAACAAAATACCAAACATTTTATATACGTTTTATATATATAAAAAGGCGATTTAATGTCAAGTGACACAATTTTGAAATCGATGTCTTCCGATTTGGATGAAATTTACACCAAGGTTAGTCCTATTAGATAGTAGTTTACACACAAATTTTCAACAAGATCGGTCAAAATGTTTCAGAGGTAGAGGGGGTCAAAGTTTGCCATACAGGTGTTCTTTCTCATCCATGTAATTTATTACCTATTGGTGTTAGCAAAATTGTCCCAAGTAGCTTAGATAGCTATTTAATCAATCTTTTTTAAAAATATTTTTTTGTTTTTTTTAAAAAATTTTTTAATATTTTTTTGTAAGATTTAAGACTTTTTTTTTTATTTTTTTTAGCCAAGTGTTAAATTAAAAAAAAAAAATTATAAAAATTTTTTAAAAAAACAAAAAAATTTTTTTTAAAAAGTTTGATCAAAAAGCTATCTAGCTACTTGGGACAAATTTTGCTTACACCAATAGGTAATAAGTTACATGGATGAGAAAGAACACCTGTATGGCCAAAATGTCAAACTTTGACCCCCTCTAACTCAGAAACTTTTTGACCGATCTTGTTGAAAATTTGAGTCTAAGCTACTATCTAACAGTACTAAAATTGGTGTAAATTTCATTTAAATCGAAAGACATCTATTTCAAAATTGGGTCACTTGGCATTAAATCCCCCTTTTATATATATAAAATATATATATAAAATGTTTGGTATTTTGTTTTTATTTTCTTAATTATTTTCTAAAATATTGATTTTAGCAAAAAACTTTCTGAGAGGCTTATGTTGTTGACTAAAAGAGCTAAAATATTGCCATATATCATATTCTTGTAAAATGTTGTTTTTAGAAGATAGTCATACGCAAACAAATTACATTTGAATAAATGGCTTGATGGCAAACTTTGAGGGACGGACGCCCCCCCTTAAACACAACTTATCGCTACGAAATTTTTTTGTATTTTTTTTTACATAAAACTGAACCGATTTAGGGGGGGAGAATATAAGAAATCAAAATAAAAAAAATAACGGCCACCCTAATGTACATGTTTACATCATTTATTGGCAATTAATACATAATCTAACCAAGCATTACAAGAAAAAAGCTTTCATATAAGCTTGCTTACATATATTTATATGTAACTTTCATTAAGGCTGGGATTTTAATAAAACAGAAAGTAAAAAAACTTTTCTCTACATTTACTTGAGGGTTACACGATCAAGTTTTGCTTATCAAGTTTTAATGCACTCACACTTTTTTACCAATACACTCATACTTTTAAAAATTTAAACGAACTTGCCTTTAAAATTCTCTTTTCACTGAGTGTTTCAATTTACGTTCAAGAAAACAGCTGATTTCAAGGTTAATGAGCAAATTTTTAGTTCGTATTTATAAATTGTTTTCTTGATGACATCTTGAAAGTAAATTGCTCAAAAATTTAATGCAGCTTACGTCACAACTTTAAATTTTTGGAAATTTTGACAAACAGTATATGTAAAAGACTATCAAGAAAAACTTGATCGTGTAACTGCAGTGTTAGTAAAAAAAGTGGCAAGAATTGCAAAAAGTGTTACATTTGGGTGCATTTTGTAAAAGTAGCAAAATAGTATCCAAGTGGCAAATTGCTACTTTAGTAGCACCAACGGTGACGCTGATTACAAATTGTAAAATTCCTTTGAGTCATCGCTTGCCGTCATTTCAGCTTTGATTTTAACTTAAATTTGTGAAAATCTCTTTGACAAGAATAGGATAGTTGGTAAAAGATGGGCATCAAAAAATTTCGGTGTAAAGTCACTTAAATTAAAAATTTGAAAGAAAATTTAATTTTCCCCCCTTAGACGAAATCAGCTATCTTTGATGTATCACTGCAACATTCCAAAAAAGAAAGCAAAAGGATTTTTTCTATAATCAGTGAAGTTTGCACTAAGAAAAGAAATGAGCTAAGTCATAAAATTTTTTCTTCAATGTGCATTATCCACTCTTTTAAAGTTTTGTATAGTAGACAATAGATATTTTCAATTTGATAAGAAAATATTTGCACAGAAAAAGGGGCTACCTATGGGTTCTCCAGCATCTCCAATAGTTGCTGATATTGTTATGGAAAAATTATTAGATACATGTTTAGGAAAATTTCCAATTAAACCGAAGATAATAACGAAATATGTAGATGACTTGTTTGTTATAGTTAATGAGAATGAGATAGATACTTTGTTATCAACATTTAATTCATTTGATCAGAATATAAAGTTCACTATTGAAAGGGAATTGAATTTTTCAATTCCATATTTGGACACATTGATGATTAGGAAAGGAAAAAATTATTGATAGATTGGTATCAAAAACCAACCTCATAAGGCAGAATTGTAAATTTTTTTTCTAAACACCCTAGGAGAATTATTACTAACACAGCTAGGAATCTAATAGATAGGATACTAACAATTAGTGACAATAGATTTCATAAGAAAAATAAGGAAATTATTGGAAATATTTTAAAGAATAAAAGTTTTCCTAACAAATTGATTTGCAAATTGGTAAGACAATACAATATAAAGAGATCTCTTAATATTGATGAGATTTCGGAACCACGTATTTATAAGTCATTAACTTATGTTCCTGGGTTTTCGGAAAGATTAGAAAACTCGAATATATATGATAAAGGGAAATACAGAATGGCACATAAGGTGAATAATAATGTTGGGAGATTATTTACAAAAACTAAGGATAGATTAAAAAAGTCAGATTTGTCTAATTTAGTTTATAAGATTCATTGTGGTGGCAATGATAATGAACAATGTAGGAAAATATATGTAGGAACAACTGGGACAAAACTTAAAATTAGATTAGCAGGACATAAACATGACCAAAAATATAGGAATTATAATTCAGCCCATGGAACGGCGTTATCAACCCATTGTAGGGATTTTGATCATTATCCTTATTTTGAAAACATATCAATTTTGAATACGGAAAGTTTTATAAAACGTAGATGTATGTTAGAATTGTTGCAGATAAATAATGTTCCATTTGAGAAGAGAATTAATTTTAAAAAATATACTGTGGGATTAGCTCAGATTTATAGATTTTTATTAAATAAAAATAAATAGGTTGATGTAAGGGATAATTATAAATAGGTATTTGTCTTTGATTGTTTATGAAATAAATTTCAGATGGCATAGCTCAGTTGGTGAACTTTTATTAACCCTGCCTTTACACATGCAAGTAGTGGCATGCCACTGTTGTATACATATTATCAAAGAAAAATAGTTCGAAAGAGTCGAATCTCATGCCATTGGCTTTTGTGTTTACACATGCCACTGCGAGTTCATTTTCAAAATGTCGTTGAAGCGTCAACTTAAGATAATTTGTTGACTTCTCAAATTAAAAAAAAAAGTACCAAAAAACCAAATAGAGTTACCGAGTTAATCATATAGGCACATTTTTCGGGAAATGTTTTACATTTATTTATATAAGCATTATTTTAACATTATTAATGCTCTATAATTAACAAACTTGCTTTTATTAATGCGCGTTTCAAAAAATTAATCATAATAATAAACGTATCATGTTAAAACTTTAATAACAATTTGACAATAATCCAGTTAATTTGCATTAAATTTTGAACAGGGTAACATTGTTCATCGTTTTGTCATTTAGTGGCAAGCAAGTGCCAAATTTCCACTCGCATGCAATTTTTGCTGCCACTGGAGCTGCCATTGCGAAAAATTTGAGTGTATTAGTAAAAAAACGTGAGTGTATTGAGTTTTTCGAACTGGCAGTGGCATGTGTAAATGCTAGGTAAATGAAAATAACTTTTGACGGAAAGGGACATTAAAAAAGGTTTTAGGCTTTGAATATATTTAAAATTTTGTTTTTCCTTTTTGTTTGTTTGTTTTTCTGTTTAAATTTTGTAGAATGGAATTTTTAATTTCTTATGATAATTTTGTTAATTGAAATTTTAAAATTTATTTTTCCATGTTTTTATTTTTCCATTTATTGTCAAATTAAATTTTATTATAAAAATTTCCTGAAGAAGATTTCCAACGGAAATCGAAATATTGAAAATAAAAATTTAAATATTTTAAATAATTTTTAAAAAAGTGACCTTAAGCTTAAGTAATTTATTAAGAATAACATTTAAAAGTTGTAAATTTTTTTGTTTAGACATTTTTATTAACGCTTAGGTAAAAATAGGGATTTTGTTCGGGCTACGTAAGAACTTTTCAAAAAAGCGTGTATAACATCACTGCTTCAGATAGCCAAAACTGTATGCCTGGTTGACACTTCAAATTAACTTTAAGAAGTTTCTAGGTAGTTTTGTAGGACTGACCGACTAAACCATAGTAGGGTATTGTTCGTAATGCATTTAAATATTGCTCCAAGACCAAAGTCAGCCAAAGCTTAAAACTAAGTTGTGTTGGTGAGCGAATTACCCAGAAAACATTATTTATTATCACCACACCAGAGGAAAGAGTGTTATGCTTTCACTTTCTGAGTCGAATTAACGATGTCTGTCCGGCTGGCTGTTAATGTAAACCTTGTACGCAAAGTATAGGTCGCAATTTTGGAGATAATAAGATGAAATTTGGTACATAGGT
Organism: Pollenia griseotomentosa; assembly: GCA_963931875.1. NCBI lineage: Eukaryota > Metazoa > Arthropoda > Insecta > Diptera > Polleniidae > Pollenia > Pollenia griseotomentosa. Next base: position 62,678,330 of record OZ007561.1, read on the forward strand.
TCTAATTGTCACATGGACCAAGCCTAATCGGTTCATAATTTCACATAGCCCCACACAAGCTTCGCTCCGGAATAAGGTGTATGTGACAATAAACTATCTTATTGTGTTGGTATATTGATCAAAATTTTTAAACTTATTTTATTTTTTCCAAACTTATTTTATTTCAATCAAAATCATCTTACCAAATTTTATTGGAATCGGTCTATATTTGACCATAGCCCCCATACAAAAACTACTCCCGAAAATAGCTTTTATTACCATTACTTCCTTATAAATGCTGGTATTAACATTCAAATGGGCCATAATAACTTTTACTATAGGTTCTATGTCATGACAAAATTTTGTTCTGGTAGGTCCAAAATTTCCCAAAGGACCCATATAAGCCCCATCATAAAATCTCATATAGATGAAGATATAGCACAAAGAACTTTTACATGAATCTTAGCATGGGTCCCAAAAAGTTTTTATATACTGTGTTGTAGGGTATCATGTGGTCGAGCTTGACCGAATATACTTACTTACTTGCTTATATAATAAATTTTAACTCTGATGACAGTTTCTAATTTATAAAATGTGACGAATTTGACTTGTTGCGTTTTTTTTACCAAACTAATTTTAGTTTAGAAAATATTTGCTCACAGATATAAGTAGAGGGGAAAAAGATAAACATTTTAAAGAATTTTTTTTAAGATCGGGATATAATAATTTATTAAAAACATTAAACTTCTCTGGAACATTAAATTCGCTTCCAGGTATTTTCAGTTCCTTTTAAAAAGTAATTATATAACTATGAAAATCATCATAATCACCCCTATTATAAAAGTCGTCGTCGACGTCGGCATTAATTTTAAATTGTTGTCACATCAAGTCGACGACTACATCACTTCGACGTTAAATAAAATTCCATCTCTAATTATTTTTTTATTATTTTTGTTATAGCTCACTTTTTAACGCTATTTATGCTATTTTCCGACATATTTTTTTTTAACCGACTTAGCTATTTGAAATAAAGTGTAGATAGAGTTTGTTTTCAATTTTTTCGCGAATTTTTGCCATGTTTTCGATAAAAGATATTTTTACTGTAAGTTTTCAGATTCTTTAAAGCTTTAACGTTTATTAATAAATATAAGACTTCTATCATGCCGCTGTTAGCAAATTTTTGCGAATTTCCGTTAATTTAGCAATTTTCACCGAATGTTTGCCATTCCTTATAGTTTAAGGAACTTTTGATCAATTGTATGGCTTGTTGAATATATTAAAAATTTTCGTGAATTTTCGCATCAATTTTTTTTCTGACATTTTGTTTTTAGCGATTTCAAATAAATTTTAGGGTTTGTTTCCAAATTTGAAATTTTCGAGAATTTAAGCCATGTTCGCGATAGAAGCAATTTTTTCCTATAAGTTTTCTGATTCTTAACAGCTTTAACGATTTTTAATAAATATTAGTTAGACTTTGCTATCATGTCGGTGTTAGCAAATTTTTGCAAATTTCCGCTAGTTTTGCAATTTTTACCGAATTTTCACCATTCCTTATAGTTTTAGGGACTTTTAATCAATTTTATGGCTTTTTTATATATTGAAAATGTTAGCGAATTGTCGCTATTTTTGCAAACTTTTTTGAATTTTCGCAATTTTGGCTCTTTGAGTCAATCTTCTTATACATATTAAAAATTTTGGCGAGTTTTCGCTATTTTAGCAAACTTTTCCGAATTTTCGCAATTTTCGCGTTAAATTTACTAATTTGTGCCCATAACTTCTTTTAAATTTGCATATTTAATTTTAAACGTATTTAATAAATTTGTTTACCCTTCATTTAAATTGTCTTTAACTTTCATTTGAGTCGTCGCAAAATTTCCTGTCGACTAAAACAGGGACAATTCTACTCGACGTCGACTTAAAAGCGCCTTAGAAAATATCAATTGACTGTCAATAGTTATCGATTATTGTCAATAACGTCTCAGAAAATACCATTACTGTTCAGGTTCCGTCGTCTTGTGTCGACGTCGACTTTCATAATAGGGGTGAATATCTTTTAATGACCTTCTCCTTTTTTTCCTTAAATATTTGATAGCCTAAAAGTCATTGCAAGTTACCAAATGCGTTATATATTTTTCGAATATTGTTATGAATTTAAAATGTTTGCTGGATAAATTGCTGGATTGACGAATAAATGAAAAAAGAAATAACGAATAAGATTATATTATGTTCAGTGGTATCAGCACAATCGTGCTGTCTATGTCCTAGGCCCACTTTTCGGTATACTTAATCTTCACTGAAGGTTCTCAGCCCCTAAAGTATTTTCTATAGACTTGGAGTCAGTCCCCTGAAAAGAAAATCGCTACTGTTATCTAGAAAGTATAAGATTGAAAGTTTTAGGCTTTTGCAGACTTATGAAAGAGAAGTTAAAAATCTCTGATAACACTATGGAACATTTTTGGGATTATTGTCTGGGGGGTGAGAAATTCCAAGTCAGGGTGATGGTACTAGGTCAGTATAGTAAAACCCTCAAAGGATTTGGCGTTCTTATGTGTCAGTTTTTTTTTATGACATTTTAAATTTTTTCCTTATCTTGATGTTTTTTTGTTTAACATAACTCGAGAACCACTTGTCCGATTTTGCTAAAACAAACTCAAAAAAATTTAGAATTACAATTTCTTTAATCCGTTCATATAACGTTTTTCTTTATAATCAACAGTTTTGCCGGTAAAAATAAATTTGTGGAGAAAAAAAATATTTGTTTGCCTAAAAATAGGCAATATTTATTAAAATAAATTTTAATTTTTAGGCAAAAAAATATTTTTTTTTTCTCCACAAATTTATTTTTACCGGCAAAACTGTTGATTATAAAGAAAAACGTTATATGAACGGATTAAAGAAATTGTAATTCTAAATTTTTTTGAGTTTGTTTTAGCAAAATCGGACAAGTGGTTCTCGAGTTATGTTAAACAAAAAAACATCAAGATAAGGAAAAAATTTAAAATGTCATAAAAAAAAACTGACACATAAGAACGCCAAATCCTTTGAGGGTTTTACTATACTGACCTAGTACCATCACCCTGACTTGGAATTTCTCACCCCCCAGATTGGCTGTTGTACTGTGTAATGAAATTGAGGCTTGGGCTAAGATTGGTATTTTGGACATTTATACATGCAAAAGATCTGCTGGCAAAAACTTGGGCTTCATACATAAGGAGGTCGAAGGGATCTTTAAGAAATTTGAGTTTCTATTGCAACATGGCATAAAATCTTTGAGGTTGTAGTGAAACCGATTATTTTCTATTTAGTTATAGTATAAGGATCAGTTTAGTAAAATACTTAAAAAGTCTTCAGGATAGTTGAAATATGATCACAGGATGGCTCCGCTCTACACCGATGAAAAAGCTGTTTGCTATGCTAAATAAGGTGCTGATTGATCTAATAGCTACAAAGCGTAGATCCACGGTTAGGCTCAATACAGTCGATAATTGGTCGACACGTGGCTTTGGTCTTACCAATTTCTCTCTACACTCTTCAAGTTCCTTAGCAAACTAGACTATTACATTCTGGAATCTTTTTTTGGTGCTTTATTTACAACTCACTTTGCGAATGAGGATGGGTTGTCTGACGAAACGCAGTCATATAAACCAAACCTAGGGGTCTATACAGATGGTTCTAAGATAGGCAGTAAGGCTGGTGAAGGAGTCTTTATTGAGGAACCAGAAACCAAGGTTTATTTTCGGCTGCTACAACCAGAGAAAAAAACATGTTTCAATACGGTCCCCTCTAACAAAACTATTTTAAAAGAAAATTTTAGACATATAATGTTTAATTAAACCATATTATTGTAACCGACAACCAAATTATAGTTAAACTAGTCCTAGAGATTTCTTTAGTATTATAGTTAAATAATTCAACTTGATTTATTACTTGACCTAGACCTCATTGTGCAGTCTTGTTGAAATTATTGTTAATATTTAATGTGCATTTAATTATCTGCTTGTTTATAAAAATATCAAAATAAACTAGTTATGTTTATAATAAAGTATTAAACAAAATTCTATTCTATACATGTTTAGACGTGCTTGGCCACCAGAAGATGATTTGCATTTTCCCCGTCCCGCCAAACGTTTATTTACACCCGAAATCAAGCGTATGCTTAAAGAATGGCTAGTGCGTAGACGTGAGAATCCCTATCCCAGTCGTGAAGAGAAGAAACGTCTGGCCGTAGAGACTGGTTTAACTTATACACAAATCTGTAATTGGTTTGCCAACTGGCGGCGTAAACTTAAAAATTCCGAAAGAGAAAAATCAAAAAAATCTTGGGGACATTTAATCAAACATTATAATAATAATGCCAAAGGCAATGTAGAACAATTTAGTATATCATCCGAGGATAGTATATGGGAAGAAGAGGAGCAGCAAAGACGAAATAAAATGAATGAACGTGCCTTAAACAGTGGTAAATACGATGATGAGGATGACGAGGACTCATCGATATGTGATATTGAAGAATCTAATGAATCTACTGATATGGAACGTCACGCTAGTTGTGGCAGTGGAGAGACACAAATATTAGACGTGAAGTATAAACCAAATTATTACATGGAAACCATGACAATGAGCAAAGATCCTGTGGAATTGTTTATAGGAAGAGAAGTTGATATTTTGCCAACCAAAGCTACGTGTCAAATAACGAGTGGTTCGAGTAGTAGTGATAGCGCAACTAAAACAAAGTACAAACAAAAAATTATGGAAAAATATTTAAAAGATACAAATGATTCCATGCAAACAAATTGTAACATGAAGTTACAACCTCAAAGACAAAATCATGGACAATTTCCAGCGACATATGTTAATGGCAATAACACAACAATTATTAAATCAGGAGCAGAACTATCCAAATGGCTTGAAAGTGCCGCAAAATTTCAACCCAATAAAAACAATTATTATATAGAATGGAATAGTAAAAGGTAAAATCAATATAAATGATAAATTTGTTTAAAATTAAGGACTCATTTTTCTTTTTAAATTTTCAGAAACAAACTTGAAAAGAAACCCATTCTTACCAAAACATTTCTACCAAATACAAACTGTGTTAATCTCCAGACTTCCAACACAACTGTAACGATGTTACCCCTATTGTATTCCACCTCACCCTTAGTACAAAGAGAACATTCTCAGGATTACCAGCATCAGCAGCATATTTATAATGTCATACATCACAAGGATGAATTGGATGCTGCTGAAGCTTTGGCCAATTTGGCCTTTAATTGTCGTCAAAAAATGTTAGATTCTGCCACAAATAGTAGAAGCTCTCTTTCATGGCCCTTAAATCCGATAAGTTCGTGATTTATTAAAACAGAATTGAAGCATTTAGTTTTAAATGGTGTAGAAAAGTGAAAGATTCTATAAGACAGAAGCATTCCAGCACGAGATTTTATTGATTAAAAGTGCGGAAGAAAATATACTACTTACAATAGAAAAATTCTTTAATATTCAGAAGACTAAAACGCATGTTTATTATTTAATATATATGTATAAATATATATTGTATACATACATACATATGTATGCATGTATATAAAATAAAATAAACTTATTAAAAAACTTAATACGATTTAAGCAACGTTTTTTTTAAAATTTCTGGGTATTGAATATCGAAAACACGATTTTGGATAAAGATTTTTTCCTGTGAACACTTCGGTTCCCGGAAAATTCCGGAAATTTAAAAAAAATTATATAAAAAAGATCATGTGTTTGATTTGATTGTGTACACTAGTTGTTTCTTTTAGTTCTTAATTCTAATGCCGTTTTTTTTTATTATTATTGATTACATTTTTTGAAATTTTAAATTACTTAATTTCTTAGTATCTTTGACAATTATCAAGTATACATTAACAAATCGGATGAGTAATACTAGGTTTTTATTAAGAATTTTATTAATAATTAGCCTGTGGTTATTTTATTGAGCTGTTCAAGGTTTTTAATCCAAATTTCATTAAATTTAATTTTCATTAAATTGTTTTTGTGACGAAAGGAGTTTTCAACATGAAATAAATTAAAATTTATTGATAATTTTTCATTCTTGACTGACCTGGGAATCGAGCCCAGATTTTCACGGACAGGTTGCTCTGACATGTTTCAAAAGTAGCCACACTATCTCTTCAGAGGGGTTTGCCATTGACGACGCACAGTGGCGCCCGTAGAGCAAACGAGGTTGCAAAAATCAAAATTTTCATGAGCACCGACGAAGTTTTAAATAAACCCATGTTATAGGAAACTTTTCACTCTTAATAATATCACATTTTTAGTTTAGAAGATATAACCGTTTTAAAGTTGACCGACTTTCGGTTTTCAAAAAAACACACAATTTTTAGTCAATTTGTTGCGATTTCAGGTGTAATATCACGAAAAATAGGTAACGAATTTATTAAATGTATAATGATAAAAAAAAATTAACTGTTTGCTTTGTGTTTCTCCTGGTAAATCACTATTTAAAAACTATCCGTTTTTTAACTATTTACAACTTTGACGGAAATTAAAAAATATCTATATTTTTCTATATTTGCCATATTTGCAAAACCTGTTCTTTGATTATTTCTTTACATAACTCAAAAGGTTTTATCTGCCCGTACGTGCCCGTTTGGCTTCTAGAGGTAAAAAAAGGTTAAAAAGACATGGTTGCAGAAATTGTATGGCGTCCATCCCTTTTATGTTTTGACTGACAGTAGTTTGATCTAATAGTTTGAAAAATTGTATGGCGTCCATCCCTTATATGTTTTGACTGACAGTAGTTTGATCTAATAGTTTGAAAAAAACTACTCATTGAAATTAGCAGGTACGTACCTCACTTAAACAATACTTTGGCGTTAAATGGTCAAGAACAATATTGACTTATGGTCCCTACAGGTAGGCACAAATCTTATTTAGACACGTGCATAATATCAAAATTGCATTATTCAGCCTAAATCCGTATGATCAGAAAGAAGCAAATACAGGATGCTTTTTTTAAACAAGTTGGACTAAAAGTAGACTGTCCCAAGCACGGATACAGTAACTCAAACGATGGAAGCACTTCTAGGAGATTTTTTGAAAATGATGAGGCAGTAACTAGAATCACTGGAATTGACAATCAAACCGTGAAAAGATTGGGAACGATCTTGGATATTTTAAACTGCAAAGAAAATGTCAATTCTACAAAATATGGAGAATATGCGTCGAAAACTGCATCTCTTTTAGCAGAAATTCATCCACAAAAGAAGTTGACCCCGACCGTCTATAAAATATTGGCGCATGGCAAAGATATAATTGAGTACCAGTCTTTGCCAATTGGAGAGCTTTCTGAAGAAGCACAGGGGTCTCTTAACAAATTTTATAAAAAATATAGATTGCAGAACACATTCAAAGCATCAAGGGTAAGGCAAAATGAGGACCTCTTCAACATGCTGGCAGCATCTTCAGATCCACTTATTTCTTCCCTGCGGCATGTGAAGTCACGAATAGAGTTAGAAAATAATTATAGTTTAGAAATGGTTAGTCTTTTAGATATACCTTCTCTTACGAATTGTGATGAATATTTTACAGAAAATTGAAAAAATAAATTAAAAAAAAAAAAATTATTTTTTTTTTAATTTGTTGGGTAACAATTTAAAACAGAAAAAAAATAAAAACAATCTAAAAATGTAAAAATAATTTTTTTTTAGTTACCATAAAATTGATTTTTCTACTAATTTTAACTTTGATAACCCATAAGTAGGCCCCTACAAAGCGAAGCACCCTTTCCAAACGCTCATTTCATAGGCTGAACAGTTATCTATCATAACTGTTCAATTATATTATTCGGTTCAAAAGATATGATTTTTGCAACGAAAAAACTCAAATGGCGCCACTGTGCGACGGCTGGCAGTCAATAGCCAAACATCAATCTTAAAATCAAATGCTATTCTTCTTGGTAGATCGAAATTTGTTGTGAATGATTACCTATTTTAATTGATTTACATGTTCTTCCTTACTTCTGTTTTTAATAATTTTTGTGAAGAAACATTTCAGGGCAACTTTTCCGTGAAAACCTGGGTTCGAGGACAGCCAAGAACAAAAAATTATCAATAAATTTTAATTAATTTCATGTTGTAAAATTCCTTTCTTCATAAAAATAATTTAATGAAAATAAAATTTGATGAAATTTAGCCTGATTAAAAATATTAAAAAAATAAGAATTTTATAAGATTTCGTTCCAGAAATCTACGTTTAATTTTTCAGTTTTCTTCTTCATATAATCTATGTTTAAAGAATTCTGCGAAAAATGTAAAAAAAACTTTTGAAATAATGATCGAAAACTTAAATTATGCAATTTTTATTAAAAAATTCAGTTATGAGTAATAAAATACAATTTTAAGAAAAAAATTCACCATAAAGGGTTTTTATATCCTTTACCGAAGGTATAAAGGTATGTGGCATCACCATCCCAAATACTTTATGATACAACTTTGTATTACTTTAGTTTACATAAGATTTTTATTACTACATATTTTTAAATTAATTATGACCTAAAAGTGCTACCCAAAATTATAACATGTACCAATTTTGTTTTGTTTTGTTAATAAAGTAAGTATTATTAAAGTCATGTTACAGCATACTTCATAGTTATTTCTACAATATTGATTTAAGACCCTATTAAGTATATGCGGCAATCCAAGTTAAATTGGACAGTTTGGAGAAAAGTATTTTTTGATTTCCTTTATATTTTACTGTGTTGATGTTACTTCTCAACACCACATTTCAGCAAATTTTCACATTTTTTTTGGCTTATGGTTACAGAGATATCGAATATTACAAAAATCGCGTTATAAGAAAACTATGTTCAAATAAATACTCATAACTTCTTTAAACTTCTTTAAAATAACCAATAAAAAATAGAAAAAAATTTTGCACAGTGGGCTTGGATGCGATTTTCGGGATTTAATACTTTAAATTAATTTTTTTCTCTGTTTGTACTCTTTGTTTTTCTTGAATTTTTTTTTATTAAACTATATACATACATATAACTATTATTTTTTCTGATTTTTTGAAATTTGTTTAAAAAAATTTTTTTAACATTTTTCAACAAATGTGCAACATTTTTTTATTTATTAAAAAACAATAATTATTTTTTATTATTTTTATTTAAGTATTTTTTTTTTTTAAATTTTTAAAAACATTTTAATTTTTTGATGAAGAAAACTTTTTAGCAATTATTGTACCAGCATTAGAAGGAATTATTGAATGAAGTGTTTGCGTCGCCGGAATCAGGGCTGTCAGATATGGCGATTTCTCGCCAAACGTGGCGATTTCTCGCCATACGTGGCGATTTTGATTTTCCATTTGGCAACGGTCGAATTTTTTTGGCGATTTTTTATATAACTGGCGATTTACTTGGCTATTTTTACCATTTATATTATTTCAGCGATTTTTTTTAACAGTTTTCCATTTTTTGTTATCATTACTAATTCAAAAACAAAATCTGGCAACTTTTTTCACATGATGTTTATTTTGTTTGTTTAAAGTGAATTTTATATCGCGAGGGATCCCAAAGTAGAGTAAAGTCCAGAGCTAGTATGTATGCAGATCAAAACAACAGTAATGAAATCGATGAGGCTGAAGTGTACGATCTTAGACTTGTGTACTTAATTTTAGTTTTTTTTTACTGAATTTTATGTTATTTAAAAACAAAAAATAGCAGAAACTAAACAAAATTTACCTTCGGCGACTGTTTTGTATTTTTTTTTTAGTTTTTAGCGATTTTTGACTAAAATATTATACTAGATTTTTTTTGTATGCAAAATTTTATTTAAATAAATATGAAAACTGAGCAAAATGGACGTTTGGCGATTTTTGGCGTTTTCTGACATCCGATTTAGCGATGGAGCTCAAAAAAATCTGAAAACTCTGGCCGGAATTGATTTAGGGCTTGTTTTGTTTCTTGAAAGCGTAAAAATATCAACTGCATAGCTGCATTTCGTAATTTTTTATGATGTTTTAAATAACAAAAATTTCGAAATTTATTTATTTTTTTATTTATTTTATTTATTTTATTTTATTTATTTTTATTTAGTTAAAAAATTATATTTTTTTCCCAAAAATTTATATGTATTTCTTAAACGACTGCGCAGATTTAAAAAGTTTTAGACTTATTAAAGTAATTTTATTGCGGAATTTCGGTTTTTTATCTTATCCAAAAAACTAAACTGTTTTTGAGATATGAGAATACATGTTGTGCAACCTACTTCATTTTCGAAATAACGGTATTTCTCGAAAACAAGAGCTAACCTAAAAAAAAGGTTAGCACTAAATTTTAAAATATGGACAAAATGAAAAATTCACATAAAGACGCAACACCTTTAAGCTTCTGACAATAATTTTCATAAAATACCAATTTGTCCACAAATTCAATAAAATTTCATCCGCCCATCTCCTACCGTTTGGCTCTGCGAAATATGGCCCCAAAGAATAAATGAAAATTGACCCCATTATTTTTCATAATGCAATATGACCCCATTTTTTTAATGAAAAATTACCCCAAAAAAATGAAAAATAACCCTAAAAATAAAATGAAATATAACCCTAAATTTGGGGTAGTTCTTCATTATAAAAAATAACCTCAAAATTTATAATGAATTTTAACCAAAAAAAAAAAAAAAAAATTTATATTAAAAATTTTGGGTGGAGTTCATATGCCCGAAACTAAAAATCTCAAATTTTCAAAATCCGAATAATTATACAGTTTTAGTTTTAAAAATCGTACGATTGACAGGTTGGGCCATCGGCCATGCTCAAGTTTTTTTTTCTTTATGATATAACGAACACTGGCTTCGCTAACTTGATGAAACAGAACTGGGGCTGAACGATGTTTTCTATACAATTTGACATAAAATTTTGCTAGAGAATGCGGTCGTGAAATAAAATCAATTTTATTTTGAGGACGTTTTTCCTAATGCTCTCACATATAGACACTTATTCTCTTAACAATGCTACCATACTTTCATTCAATTTCATACATTTTCTAAACAAAGAAAAATAAGAACAAAAGAAAAAGAATGAAATGAGAGAGAATTTGAAGTTACTGCCGACGTTTTAATTATGGGCTTAAAGCTGGAGGTCCACACTACGCGTTACTCGCTTTTTCCCTGCATACGCAGCTGTCAAAAAAGTAGAATCTGTGTAGTTATACGTAGTAAGTTACATGCACAAAAGCGTAGATGCCTTGAGGCGAAAAGTAGGTTTACTTTCTACTTTTGTAAGCGTCACAAGCAGCGTTCGAACAAATCAGCTGATTTTGACAAATTAAATTTTATTTTTACTTGTTCTGCTGCTGCATAAAAAGCGTTGCATGTAACTTGAATCGTAGAACTCAAGTAAGGTTAGAAAAGCATGCACTGCGTGGGGGCGAAAACGCGTGGTATGGACCTTTAGCTTAAAGGCCATGTCAGATAAAACGTTTGCTTCGCGTTGCGTTACAGATTCGCTTTGACATCCAAGATGAAATATTCATACTTATACGAAACGTGTCACATAAAGTACTTTTAACGCAGAGCGAAGCGAAAAGTTAGGCAACTCTCAGCTTTTTGCGCGCTTTGACAGTCTGCTACAGAGCTGCCAGAAATTTTCAGCAAAAAATCTTAATTTTACCAAAAAAAAATCTTATTTTGGAAAAAAAAATCTTATTTTTGGAAAAATGTGTTTTTTTTTATTTAAATTAACTTTAAAACATATCAATATGTATTTCCACTGTTGCCAACTTTTTTTGAAGATTTCCTGCCAAATCGGACTTCAAAACCGCTAGAAACTGCTAAATATTCAATTTAGCGGAATTTTTCTTAAAAATACCTCTAAAATCTAAACATTTTAAAAAGTTTATTTATATAAATCTAGATATGCAGGGGTGTCATGGAAATCGAAAACGTAAAACGAAAGAATTTTAAGAGTCGTTTTTCAAAAAATTTCTGTAATAAAAAAATTTTATGACAATTATTATACAAATAATGCTCTATTAAATAGAATTTTTTAACAAAAATTGTAAAAATTAGATTAAAAGTTTAATAAAAAGAACTGCCAAGTTCTTTCGTTTTACGTTTTCGATTTCCATGACACCCCTATTAAGATGATTTTTTAAAGGTATTTCGATACACTTAAAAATACCTTTTCGGATTAAACATTTTTCCATTAAATGTTTTTGCTATTATTTAATTTTTGCGAACCTTAGTCTGACTTGCAATATTTTCTGTTTTTGCAAAATAAAAAGCGCGCAAAACTTACACCTGATTAATCACCCTTGAACGCCAAACAGAGGTTGCTTTTTAAAGACCCAACCATAACATGCATAGCCTTGCTTAAAGTACTGTCAAAAATTAGCAAAAAGTCTCTCAAATGTATTTAAAAAAAAAAAAAAACAAAAATAAAATCAACAAACATTTGATTCCGTACGGAATGTGCGATCAGTTTCGCACCTTGCTTAAGCAAACCACAGTTTTATAAAATTTAACAAAAAGTTTCCTTAAGTTCAATATGGCTAGCCTCATATGATTAACATGTATTCGTATATTTGCTTAAGCCAACTTATGGTTGGGCCTTAAGTATATTTTTGTCCAGTAAACCGCAAGGTTGCATTATTAAGTTTAAAAATTTTCAAGTGGGAACAAAGAAGGTTTTTTTTAATCGAACCTGACCTTCGTCTAGACAAAACAAAAAATCTTGTTTTTGGGGAAAAAATCTTAAAATCTTTTTTCGGTTAAAAAACTTAAAAAATAAGGTAAAATCTTATTTCTGGCAGCGCTGGTCTGCTAGTTTAATTTTTTTTATTTATTTATTTTTAACAAGCAATTTGTGTGTGTTGTCAAAGTGTTTATTGTGACATACACCTTTTGCGTTCGCTTTTTTGTCAAAGTTAGAAACGTCACGCAAAGCGATGAAGTTTTATCTGACATGGCCTTTAGAATTTTTGCCTGAAGTTGAAGACTCAACTCTGTTTAAACATTTAAGCTTTACACAAAATGCAATAAATGAGAACACAAATTGAGAGCGAAAAGTGACAGTTCTTGTCTGAGTATTTACAAACTTTTACTGCAGAAATTTTTGCAGTAAAATTTAGTAAAACAAAAAAACATGTTTCAAAAGGTAAACAAACAAAATGCTTACAAATTGTGAAAAAATTGTTAAATAAACAAGAAGTTGAAATAAAAATTAAACAAAAACAATAATAATATTAAATATAATATAATTTAATTAAACTTGTTTGTGAATCATTTACTTGGCTAAATTTTAACATTTGAAACTTTTTTTGTTATGTTAATTTCTTAGAGTTGTAAAAGTGCTAATTACTTGGGTACTTAAGTAATCAAAAGCAACAAATTATTCATGTTCTTTTGAATAAATTAACCCGCCACAAATTAGTAACATCGAATAAAATAAAAAACAAACAAATATGAAAGATTACATAAAATAATTTGTTTGTATTTTCCAAAAATGTTTGTGTTATAAAAAGTATTTAATCGAGTACCGAATTTCATGAAATTTTCGTTCCTGTTTCGCCTCATAGCTTCAACCTAAGTTGGTCTATGAAAATAAAGACAAAAGCTGCTGTCATCTGCAAAACAATAGATAGGATTGGAAGTTAGACCCAGGAGGTCGTTAAGAAAAAAAGAAAAAGTGAAGTAGAAAGAACAGAGAAAACTCATCTCATGAGAATCCATCTATAAAAACACGTATGAGCATCCCAGCGGGAAAATGAGGAATTGATTACATAAATAATTAAAAAAATAATGCATTATTTTCGAAAGAATAATAATGCATTCATTGGAATCGAGAAGGTAATTTCATCAGACACAAAAATTATGCATTGATTACCACGTATATTCCCACATTTGCAGAACAAGTAATGTATTGTTTCTGTTAGTAACAATTATTCGTGTTTTTGCTTAACATACCTATTTCCTTTATAAAAATCCGTTATTTTTTTGCTGCCTTTATGTCGCCTACTTATAATTTTTTTTTTTAGTCGCAGTTTGTGTTTGAAAGCGTACGGTCAAAGTTATTTAAAGTAAAAAGGTAAGTACTTTATGTTTTATCTTTTAATAATTTTTATTATTAAATGTATAATTACAGATAAATGTGATGAATGCTTAAATTTTATGAAAAAGCTTGTTTATAAATTGGATACTTTACTATCAGAAGATTTAAAAAAGTTTAATTTTCCAATAAAAAACGAATCAGACCTCAAAAAAGGGGATGAAATAATTGGGGAAAACTTTGATTCCTTTGATTATGAATGTATGAATAATATAATTTATTCTTAAGAATGAATTATTTAATTCATTCGCAGGATACATTTAAATAATTTATTACAATCCTAGGACATGGTCTGTGTTAAGAATAATGAATTCTGGAATCAAATATTATACAATATATGTATTACTCTCTCGATTCCTATTAATTCCATTTTCCCGCTGGGATCTTTAAAGCTCAGCATATGAATAAAACTAAACAATAAAGCGGTGCATAAGTAAAAAAAACGAATTTTTAATTTGCTGATGAGTGCCCATTAGAGTGGTTATTAGCTATATCCTGATTTTTTTCATACTCTCATACCCCAGATCGATGGGTATTGGCGAAAAACTATCCTAAAAAAATTAGGATGAATAAGTTTAGATTAAGGCATGTTTCACGCCCTCCAATGTTTGAATACAATACCGGTCGTATAATGGAATTTGTGCTATCATTAAATTTTTTTTTAGATAAATCACTATTATGGTTACCATGTAGACACCATCGGGTGTATTCTAGAATCCGAATCCACTAGAAATTGAATAACTTCAGCATTTTCGGCGTTCTGCATTTCACATCCACATGTTTTTATTCCATTAGAGTAGTAAGGGGTTGGTAAGAATCGAATAGACTTTTATTCAAATATGTGATAACATTTTGTTTTTAGTTTAAAATGACAATTTAATCAAAAAATATATCGTTACCTAAAACGCAAAAGGCCCTAACTTACCCAAAATTTAAAATCGACTTTTCATTGATTTTGATGATAATAATTATAGCTTATTTTTAACGCTTTTATGTTCCGCCAATATGTTTTTTTTTTATCAATTTAGCGATATCAAATTAGTTTTTGGGTTTGTTTAAAATCTTGCAATTTTTCGCGGATTTTAGCCATGTTCGCGATTGTTTTTTGGGATTCTTTACGGCTTTCACGATTTTTAATAAATAAGAGACTTTGTATCATGATGCGGTTAGCAATTTAGCGATCTTTAGTTCGCCTAAAGTTGTTTCGAACAAAAACTTCGAACACAAAAACATGCAAATTTGAGAACACCAATTTATGAATTATTCGGATTAAAAAAATTTTTACTTTTCCATTCGAGTCGAAAACTAGAACATACCTGCATAGCTATGAAATTATTTTGAGAAGTGTTTTTGAAGAGAAATTTGTAATTTTTGAAAAATTTAAGACTGAATGGCTAAAATTTAATTTACAAAACTTACGTTTTGGGATTGACGACAAAACCGTATTCCGTGTTTTAAAAAATCCAACAGTCGTGTTGTTAGTTTTGTTCAGACAATGGTCACAGAAAAACAGCCAAGAAATGATTATAAGAAACTTCTAGAACCCACTTTAATATTTTTTAGGGGAAACATCAAAAAACCCCAATACCGTAATGTTTCGAGGAGCGGGTGCAGTTCATCACGCTAGGTGGATGTTAAAAGCTATGTACAGCCTAAAAATGTTTTTGTTTCGCGAAGTGTTTTAATTGTCGAAACAAGAAGAAAAAGACTTGCGAAAAATTTGCATTTTTATAGTTACAATATACGTCGAAGCTTGGTTTTCATGTAGCTTACCTATTCATGCCCCCTATAATGATTTTTTGTTCTTGGAAAACGCACACTATTTTTAAAGTATTTACAAAGACTTGTCGCGAATTGCCATTCAAAAAATATAAAGCGACCCATTATTGCTAATCAAAATATTTCAACCATCACTGACAATGGAATTGAACAATTTGAGTCAATGGAAACAAAACTTTTTTTCGAAAAATTCTTTATAGATCAAGAGTTCTTAAAATCAAATTCTGAAGATAGGAACGGGATTGCTTTTTTTGCTAAAGGCAAAGAAATTATTGGGCAATTAAGGGTAGTCAACGACACTGCGGAAAAGGGAGTCCAGCTAATGGAATAATATAATTCACTACTGACAACAAATGAAGAGCGAAAACAATATGTATTACAAGTTTTCCAAGATTAAAGACGCATATGTATATCGCGGATGTATTAAAAAATCAATAACAAACTACATACATAATATGAAAACTCTCTCAAAAATTAAACAAAATTTTAATATTTAGTATAATAAAAATAAGCAAGTTGAATTTTAATTTATGTAAAATCCAATAATAACGAGTTTTCTTTATAAGTAAAAATAATCAATATTGATATTTTTGTTAGTTAGGGCGTTTTGCTTTTTGGGTGACGATATGTTTATGCAGGTTATGTCAAAAAGCCATTAGCAAACGAAAAATATTTGTTATGAATAAAGAAGTAAATATTCATTAAAGTATAATTTAATTTTTGAAATTTTAGCCAAAAATTAAGGATTTTCTCAAACTTCGGAGGGCGTGCGACACGCCTTAATCTTCTCCGATGGACTTACAAGTGCCCATTGTATCTCTGAAAATACAACCATTGGACAAAGCTTTATGGCGGGTCCACGAAGCCAATTTTTTTTAGGTTATTGCTAATAGCGTCTAGATATATATTCAAACCACCTTATATTTTTTCTGGACCTCAATTTCCGCTTAGATCTGAGATTAAACGTTGTAAATAACCCTTTGGATTTGATTTTCAAAAATATAAACCTTTCAAAGTCCGTATGGCATATTGTTATTTATGGCTTGAACGTTACTACACTTTTTGGAGCACGAAACTCTAATTTTTGCGGCTGGGTCTTTCCGAACAGTTCTTATAATTTCGTAGCCTTGAAATCGTACTGAAGGATTAGGATCCGTTATAATTGCCAGTAGTGTGTAAATAGTAACATTCTCCTTACCAAATATTTAAATGTACATCCTTTGCCAACACCCACCGAGTATTACTGCAGGTTTATAAGCAATGAAAACAAGTTTTTGTCATACAAATTTTTTTCAGTTCTTTTTTGAGAAAATTTCGTCATACAAATTATTTTCCAGGTTTTTTTAAAGAAAACAATTTGTAAAGTGAGTAAGAATTTCCTTTTAACTGAAGCAATTTGAAGGAAGTCATGAAACCAAAATGGTCACCCGGGTGGGTATTGGTAAGGCTAAAGATATAAAATGGTAATTGTCGAATTCAAGAAACATAACGGCTTCCGTGTATGGACTGGATTTGGCTTTTTACCAGATACCAGAAATCGCAGAATTCTTGCAGAAGCAAGAATTAAGTAACATTCAAGCCATAAACAACAATATGCGATACGGACTTTAATAGGTTTATATAAAAAACAAAAAGTTCTGCATTTTGGGGGGTGACTAAAGCTCTTCTTAATATTTATAGATACTTTATTAATATAAAATTTAATTCTTACTGATGCAATTTTCTTGGTTGTGTATGTTGATCTATCTACCTGGTTTAATTTACAGCTAAATTATGAATAAAAATTCCCCGGGAGTTTTCTCCCTTCTCCCATTTTTACAATTGAATTACCATAGGAAAAGGGAGAAAACTCCCGGGGAATTTTTATTCATAATTGGGCAGATAATGTTAATGTGCAAAAGAAAAAAATGGGGCATATTTTTGGGGCGTGGCATAAAAGTGAGCAAATTAAAACCTAGGCATACAAAGTATTAGAAAAATTGGACATTAGGAGGGAAGGCTCCGAGTTGGTGTAAGTGGCGCCCAGAATTCGATGTCGGATTAAAAAGTCACCAAACACAAAAATTAAGCCATGATGAGGCCATTAATAATGATATGCGATACCTCTCCACCGAAAGACATGTTTGTTGTACCTTGATGACATAATTGTCATGGGAAAAACATTTGATGAACACCTGATAACCTCGAAGAGGTGTTGGGACGTGTATCTATAGCCGGCTCAAGTTAAGTTTTAAGAAATGTTCACTGTTCCAGAAAGAAGTAAAATACCTAGGGCATCGTGTAACATCTGATGGCATTTCAACAGACGAAGAAAAAATACAAGCAGTTATGGATTGGCCTCGCCCTAAAATTCTACATAAGCTACGCAGTTTTCTAGAGATGATTCTGAGCCTATTCGGGACGAACATGCTTAAGTGGGGGGCAGTGTTACGAAAGTAACTTTAGATAAGAATTAGATTAATTTATTAGTTATCTTGTATTGATTAGTTATTTAGTATTTGTTAGTTATTTTGTTAGTTTAAATTGTTATTGTATAAGTTAAGTGGTATAAGTTATGCACACTTCTAGTGTAAACATGTACTTCAACCTCACTGTAAATACTAGAATGTTCGTTATTGAGTTATCTTAATTTATTGTAACTCCTAAAAGTAGTAGTTTATGATACATAATAACTCAATTAATTCAGCCTTATAGATAATAACTATAGATGAATAAGTTTAATTAACAAAATAGCCGTTAGGAGGCGAACTTTCCGGAGCATCTAGACGTTGATAGTATCATCTACACGTCTGGGCTAGAGTATGTATAAGTAAAATCGCAAGAGATGGCATAAGATCATTCTAAATTCAGACTTTGTCAATTACGCGTCACGCGGAGCAAATTATAAACATTAAAGTGTGTTGACCACAATAGTGAATTGTGAATAAAAGCTGTAAATTAAGGTTGTTAAATTGACTAAGTTCTTAATAAATAAGTGGTATACATTAAATATGTTGTGTTTATTTTTTTTTTTATTTTTTATTATATACTATCGGACCCGGCGAACTTCGCCTCGCCCCAATTTTATGCCTTCAGACAAACTTTAGAGTAATAATACAACACAAATACATATTTAAATTTTCAATGTGATTTATTTGAATGGAATCAGTAGAGAGCGATTTGATGAACAATGTTTTTCGATTTGTTTTCCGGCGCAAAAACAAATAACGAAGACGGTTTCCCAACACGCGAACATGCAACGTACAGCTGACCGTGCGAAAAACAGGGAAATTCAAAATTAATCCCACAGACTTCTAGTGATTGGCCTTGCGATTAATTGATTGTCATCGCAAATGTCAATCGAACGGGGAACTGAATCCGCTTGAATTGGAATGGAATAATGGGAATAAGGACTTCCTCTCCTTTGAATTTGCCCTTGACGATTGTCGCCTGAATCGCATTGTTCATTAGCTTTTTGACGGACAACCTCCTAGCGTTGCACAATTTTGGAGGATTGAGATTCCGCAACATGATTATGATCGATTCCACCTTCAGCTGTAAATTATGCGGCGGAGTTCCTGGTACATCAAGCGAGTTCAAAAATTCCGTCGGGTAGTTGGTCACTTCATTTTCGTCGGTCACGTATGCAGTTGTCCTTCGATTTGACTTTGAATAATTAAGTTTAAGCTATCGACGTCCTTATTCTTCGCTGCTAGTATATTCCGTTCACCAATTCAATCGAGATTATTGTAAACAGGTTGTTTTTTAAGACTTTTCGTTATGTTGACTGGTTGGAAGAAAAGTAAGGGAAACAGAGTAGCGAAACCACTTATGGAAAATGTTAAATTTTCTGAATAAACTTTGACGTTTACAAAAATGAAGGGATATCAAAGAAGTTGAGTGAAGAGAGCAAAGGAAAGACACAAAAATAAGACATTTCAATGAAGCGAAGTCCGACTCCACTAATCATTTTTTTACAATTTACAATAATGAAGAAAAACAAAAGATACTGACGAAGAATGAAGAAACGTACGTAAATAATGAATCGTGTTGTCACTACGGTACGAATAACAAAACAAACCGAAAAAAATCCGTATAAAAACGTTTTTTATCACAATGGTTTTCACAATTGTCATCAAATATTGTGATAAAAAAAGAGGCCCGATAAATAAAAAAAATTACGGAAAATAAAAATCAAGTTTTTTCACATTTTTCCGCAATTTTCCGTGCTTTAGGCTAAGAATTTTCTATTTTTTCATTTGAAAAGCCATTAAGGAATAATTCCACACAAAATTCCATACAAAAAATCTATTTTCGATTTTTTTGATAAACACTGCACTGAAATTTGAATTTCGATTTACGACAATCCGGAATCAGTTTAACAATACACAAAACTCGTATAAATTGCAGCAAGAAAAATAGCACATTTACTGTAGAAAATTACAATGCCAAAATGACACCTGACAGATTGCGCAAAGTCTAAGTCAACGTATAACGCCATCTATCGGATTTTGGCTAAGAACTTTCTATTTTCTCATTTGGAAAGCCATTAAGATAATTTTACAGAAAATTTCGTACAAAAAAACAATTTTCGATTTTTCTAATTTTCCGACTTTTGCGCAGAGTGAACAAATTAGCCTGTTGGGATAGCCTAATTATTACTAATTTTACTGATTTTCCTCTCTTAGGGAATAAGAGCAGGAGAAATCTGTAAAAAATGCAACGAATCTTTTACTTGCTCCTTAGAGCAAGTCGAAGTAGTTGCAGGGAGGGGAAAAGAAGAGTAAGCAGGGTGAGTAAATCTTCGCACTGGTCCTTTATGGATAAACCAATTATAAATTTGGGGGTTTTTTTTGATTTTATAATTCAGTTTATTTTGAGTTACTATTACTAACAATTTTGGTTTAATAAAAAAATTGTAAATTTTAAGTTAAGAAGATTTTTAAATTATAAGTGTAAAAAGATTACAAGTTTAGAAAATGTTAAATTGAGTTTGCGTTCGGTAACTGCTCTGGTGGAGCGTTAAATGGGGAATGAAAGAATTCTTCTTTTTCTTGACTTAACCGCGTGTACTTTTCCTCTGCCAAGCTAGGCTTGACAGTCCGGTCCCGGCAAGTACTAAATTTAACATTTTCAGTTCACAATAATTTAATATTCAAGCATATTACATTTCAAATTTCACAATAATTCAGTATGCAATCATATTTCATTTTTAATTCACAATTATCACCGATTGAATTTAGCCGTTATTTTTAAATTGACAATTCAATCTCGTTCAAGAAAAACAATTTAGTTAGTACAAGGGCAATTGGTAAACAAAAATATTTAAAATGCAAAATACATAAACCCAAGTGTGTAAAATGTAGATTGTACACAGAGATTTTGCAATTTTCCGCAAATTTTCCATGATTTACACTAAGATAAGAACCCAATAAATATTGGAGCTTTCAACGAAGCAGATTTGTAAGGCAGAAACAATTTTACAGAAATCGGCCCAGCCGTTCTCATTTTATGAATTATTATAAATTTTTTACACCATTTTTATATACATACTAGCTTAACCCGGTGTGCTTTGCTACACTGCTTTAACCACGTTTGAAGTCTCTCCCTTTAATAGTTCTTCAGTTGAGATATATTTAATATATGCATCCTATGGGAGGTATTTCTCCCCTGCGCCTACTCGCTTTATTTTTATGTTCAAAAATAAAGTATACCATAAGAGTGACTTGTACAAAGTTTGAACATTCTCACTCTAACAGTTCTTAATATATGCGATATTAAACATTGGCGTTCTAAGTGGGGTACCACTTCCCCCGCTGCTATTTTATTTTAATTTTGGGGCTCAGAAGATCTTACTACCAAGAGTTCTGCATAATGCGTGCAGCGGATCTTAATATATGCGATAATTAATATTGGCATCCTATGGGGGATACCAATTCCCCTGCCCCTATCGAAAAAATAAGTAGCCTATTTTATTTTTAGGGCTCACGTGATGTATCTGTAAAAATTTCAGGAAAATCGGTTCAGTAGTTTAGGAGTCTATAAGCCAACAAACAAACAAACAAACAAACACACATACAAACATTTTTCATTTTTATATATATAGATAGATAGATGTAAATATATAGATTTTTTTTTTATTTAAGTATTTTTTTACTTTTAAATTTCAATTTATTTATTTATTTTATTTTTGCAATTTCACTTCTGACACCAATTGTTACGTTACTGTCTTTCAATAACGTTTTAGTTTATTTCTTTTATAATAAACCGTTTGGAGTTCGTTGATTGCAATTTAAATAAAACAAAATAAACACAACACTTTAATGTATAACACTTATTTGTTAAGAACTTAGTCACTTAATCAACCGTAATTTACAGCTTTTATTCACAATTCACTATTGTGATCAACACACTTTAATGTTTATAATTTTCTCCGCGTGATGCGTAATTGACAAAGTCTGAACTTAGAATGATCTTATGCCATCTCTTGCGATTCTATTAATACTCTAGCCCAGACGTGTAGATAATACTAGTAACGTCTAGATGGCTCCAGAAAGTTCGCCTCATAACGGCTATTTTGTTAATTAAACTTATTTATCTATAGTTATTATTAGGGCAACAAAAAAAAAAGCAAAAGCTTATTTTTTTGGTTTACAAGATAGAAAGATTTTGATTGAACACAAATTCCGATCATAAAAAAACAAAGAAAATGAGCTATATTTGTTAGGGCTTATTTTTGCTTATTTTGGCAATATCGGCTTTTTTTAATTATTTTTGCGATATCGGCTTTTTTTTTTTGCTTATTTTGCCATTTTAAGATAATTTTTCATTTTTTTTCATACGAAAAAAAACTTATTTAATAAAATTTTGCAAAAATCGTTATTATTTTTTTTATGTGCAACTTTTTTTTATAAATACTAAAAAATCAACCATTTCTGTGCTGTAACAACTCTGGTTAAAAAAACCGTTCAAAGTTATGGTAATATTTTGTGCTTCCCTTGCACAATATCATCCCCACAATTATTATACCCACACGGTGTGGGTTACACCACAAGAGTGGAGAGGGTATTATGCATTTGTGCTGATGTGAGAAACACTTTAAAATATTAGTCCTAAAGTATACCGATCAACTCAGAATCACTTTCTGAGTCGATCTAACGATGTCCGTCCGACTGGCTGGATGTCCATGTAACCTCGTGCGCAAAGTACAAGTCGCAATTTTAAAGATAATTTAATGAAATTTGGTACGTGGGTTCTAATTTAATATAGCCCCCATACAAGCTGCTATCCGGAAGAAGGTCTTTGTGCCTACTATCAAACCAATTTAAATGCAATTTAAGACATATGTATATAGATCCATTTTTATATGGGCAGGTAAGGTATGCATTTTTAAAAAAAATAGGACCACGAGGGGAGATAGGGTCAATTTCTGCCCATCAGTAACTACTTAACCGATTTTAATTAATTTCAAAACATAGATAGATCATATATTCATATAGCCATACACTCTCGAAACTTGTTTTTAAATACTGTGGTGTTGGGTATCATACGGTCGGGCTTGACTTGATTTTTATGCAACTCTGTCTTAGCGGTACTGTAACGTACCTTTTATAGTGTTGTGTATAATTTGTTTTAGGTACTAAGCCTTTTTATCAACTTATTTTATTATTTGCTTGTTTAAGTTATTTTCTCTCGAAAATTCCATAGCTGTATTCTTACGATCAAATTCCTCAGTCTGTAACGTCTTATTTCTTTTTAAATATAGTTTTTGTATAAAGTAACGTCTGTTAGTTCCACTTCTCTCTGTTTTTGGTAAAGTAACGTGTTTTTTTTGGCTTTTTTTAATATAGTTCAACTATTAAGAATTTCTCTGTATATCAAATATTGTTAATATCTGCAAACTTTGGGGTTTTACACGAAGTTGTAACAAAATTGGAAACAAAAAATCTTTCATTGGTCTTCTAACTTGGTGGCCACACAATCAAGTTTTGCCTTTCAATTCCATTCAATTTGCAATACACTCTCACTTTTTTACTAACACACTTTTTAAATTGACCATGAGATGGCTTTAAATTTCACCTCTCCATTTGTTTGGCAATTTTACTTTCAATTTAACAGCTGTTTGTCTTTATAAATTGTTTTCTTGATAAAATCTTGAAAGTAAATTGCTTACAAATTGAATGCAGCCTACGTCACAGCTTTCAATTTATGTAAATTTTGACAAGCAGTATATGTAAAAGACTATCAAGAACATCTTGATCGTGTGGCCGCAGGGTAAGTGAACATAGTTATGGACCTTAAGAAAATTGTCCCGTGTTCCAGGGGATATAGAAGACAAAGTAAATAAAAAATTCAAATCAGTTTCATTAAAAAATGAAGGGTTTTCGGTATTAAAAGATATTGGGGATATTTTGGGAGGCAAGCGGAATTGTGAGTCCAATCGTATTAAATATACTTGAGAGCAAATACTCTATTTTAAATATGCTCCCTTAACTTCTGTAGACGTAGAATGAACATTTTTATGTGTACAAGAATGTGATGACTTCAAATAGACAGAGTTGTATTTTCGAAAATTTATCGCATCAATTTATAATATACTGTAACAGCGCATTTAACGAATAAAGTGGAAAATAAACAATAAAAATTTAAATTGCTTTTTTTAATTTTAACAGCTTATTTTCGTGTTTTTAAACGCTTTTTTTAAGAGCTTAAAACTGTTCTTTAGTGCTTTTTTTTGGTTGCCCTAATGATTACTAATGCCTCTATTTATACAAATATTTTTAATTTAATAGATTTATGGCCTTATTCATAAAAAATAAAACAGGTTTATAAGAGGTTTATGAAACGAATTTACTATGAAAATAAGGGGTTTACAAAACAAATTTTGTATACAAATCAGAGTACGGAGAGTGCTCGAATTAAACTCGCTCGCGAGCGAGTTTTATTTTCCATATTAGAAAGAATTATTCTTATCTGCTCGCGAGTAATAAAAATAAAACTCGCGAGCAAGTTTTATTTTTGGAAGTCGAAAAATAAAACTCGCGAAAAGAATGCAAACTTTAAGAGTCAAAAATAAAACTCAACTCGCAATTCGAGCCGAAAAGAATTGTTCGCGAGTTTTATTTTTGTTTGTAAATTTTTTAAGCTAAAATTATGTTTTCTTGTTTTTTTGTTCGTAAATGTGCGTATGTATTAATGTTTCATCGAAGACACACAACAACATTAGCACATGGATCAATAGTAAAAAGGTATACCATTGATACGGCAAATTTTACGTTGTGACAATCATAACCAGTGCTGCCACAACGAATACAATTTTTACAACAAAAATTTTTGAAAATGTTACCAAATGTAAAAAAATATAACCAAATTTAAAATGTTTCTTATTAATTGAGAAAATCATTAAAATCATTTTAATACATTGTAACACAAAGGTAGTAAAACAATAATTATAAATCAAGAAAACAAAACAAGAAATGTAATTCTTTTACATATTGAAAAAATTACGTTAAACTTAATTAAGTTTTTATTTATTTGAGACTTTTTTCGTAAAAAAATTTTTTTTATTTTTTGGCGCCCTACGCTCCAGGGGCAGTTAGATATATATAGAATATATAAAAAAAAAAATAAATTGAATAATTTTTAATATGCCAGTTGTAAATAACAAAAATGGATAATAGTTTTCCGCTTTTTAGCTGTTATTGGCAGGACTGTCAAATGTGGCGATTTCTTAATCCTTTTGTCGATGGAAATTTACGTTTGGCGATATGGCGATTATTTTGGCGAAATTTAAAACGATTGGCGATATGCGAAATGCATTTTATGTAAATATTTTCTAATTTACATATATCTAAAATATTATTAAAACTTTTTTCTCTTTTGTGTAAATTTTATTTCAAATTTATAATTCTTATTATAAAAAATGTTTCAAAATTGTTCTAATATATTAAATATTTTGTAAATCATTGTAAAATATTGCTGCCTTTCGCCTTTCGTAACGAACATTCAATGGGGAAAAAGTATATGACTGACAGACAAAAGTTTTTTTTTTACCAAAAAATTATCTTAAAAAACATTAAATAAATATACATACCGACAAGTTATAAACAGTAATATTTCAAATTTCTTTAAACTTACAGCCATTTCTTAAAGAAAACTCCATAAATTTTAAAATTATATTGATAAATTGATGTAATTTTAAAAAATCTTTAAAATTCCTACGTGTATTTTCAAATATGTATATAAATATACTTCTGGAAATAACCTAAATTAAAAACCTTTAACTTATTTTCAAGTTTTTAAAAACACTGAAACGACTTTTGTGTAATTTTTCAATAATTTTCTAAAATCGATTCCGGATGATCTCATGCACTTCCTACTTTAAGTACTAATTATCTTTACTTCTCTTAAAATCAAGAAAAACTACGCTAATTAAAAAAAAAAATAATTGAAAATCTCCATTGACTAAAACTTCATTTGTTTACGATTTCAGATCATGGCGTTTTTAATATAAAAATCACAAATGGCAATATTTTCTTAGCAAAAATTTAAAAAAAATTATTTGGTTGCTGTTTTGAAAGGGATTATAAAAAACTTCCGTTTATTGGTAACAAATAATGAAAAAATCGTAGTACACAGTACAAATTATTCGAGCTCGTAAATAATTGTACCAAGAAAAACATATTCGCTCGTAATTATTATTGTTTTAGAAAAAAGAAACCAAAATGAAAAAAATATTCACATCTCCACATTGAAAAAAAATATAACCAATTTTGGTTAGAATCATGAAGTAGAAATAGCAAATAGAAATGATTAATTTGAAAGAATGCAATCATGTTATACGTTTTGAAAATATAAAAATACTATGGAGAAGCAGTTTTTAGTTTTAAATTTGGAAAATCATATTTATTACCATTGTATTGAAAATTTATGTTTGTTGCTATCAGTGTGGCCAGAGCTGGAAAAAAATATAAGCTAAATCCGTATTTTTTTAAAGGCTAAATCCCACAAAAAAGGCAAACATTTTTTTTTTTAAAAACTACATTTTTTCTTTAGTATTTAAAAAAAACTGTTTTTTTTCGATTTGCTGTAAAATTGTGATTTTGCAGATAGCATTATTTGAATATAAGTCCTCGATATAAAACATTGCATTTTTATTTTTCTAGTACGTATTTTAATAAACTGGAAAATTTATGCCATAAAACTACTTATTATTCTTTAGTTTCTTTCTTATTCCGCGCAATGTCGTTTTTATCGTCTTTAGGTAATGCTTCTTTAGTATAGACATTCAATACATTAACAATATCATTTTGGTGGACTTCTAAATTCTGAACCAAATTACTGGCTGATGTATTAAGTGTATGTACCAATTCAGCTTGTGCTGATTGCAAATTTGCTAATTTGGCATAATTTATAAATTCATTTCGACTTAGTAAAGTATTGTCCACAATACCAGCCAATAATAACATCTGCGGTACTTTGCGGGTAATTTTTAATAGTTGAGAAACCTTTTGTTCCGATGAAAATACTATGCACTGTTGTGAATCAAATAACGGAAGAATAGCTTCGTAACGGGAGCCCTCAACTGCTTTTCGTATTATTTTAGAGCCATACATTTTCAATTGCATATTTTGTTTATGCATTTGGACTCGTGCATCGAAGAAATCATCAGATTTTATCGAATTTAAATGAAATATTGCCACCATTTGTGAATAATCCAACCAATTGCGAACTTCACGAGCAATGATATCATTGTAAGGATTTTCAATGACATTGCGAATGCGTTTTTCAAAACAGTAACTTGTTTTTGGTGGTTCCGGATAACGAGGTGTTGTTACCGCAATAACACGGGCACGTTCATAATGTGGCTTTTGGGGACGTTGTATATTTATTTTACCTCTATAACGTTGAAACTGCAGCAACGGGGAAAGTTTAATTTGTTTAAAAAATTCTACAGCCGGTGGACAAAAAAAATGTGGTTATACAACTAAAATTTTTATATTTCATACAATAAACTTTCCTACCAGTTTTTATCAACTGCGACATACTTAAAGTGAATTTTTTTTAAACGTTCACGTTTAATTAATAAAAAAAATTTATTAGCTTTTTTTATTTTCTTAAAATTTAATTCAACATTTTCTAACTTGCTCGTTTTTTTTTTACTGATTTTTGTGTTTTTGCTCTAGGGATGGGCAAAAAATATCGATATATCAAAATATCGATATTTACATAAAAAATAATCGATATATATCGCCGATATATAAAATATCGATATTGAAATACGACTATCGAATTCGATATTTTTTAAAGTCAGTCTTCATTAAAAACTCTAAATTTTAGCCGTTTTTCAAACAATATGTTTTTTTAAGAATTGGCATCATATGTTTTTTAACTTGGTGGCCACACGATCAAGTTTTGCCTTTCAATTCCATTCAATTTACTCAACTCTCTCATTTTTTTACTAACACACTCACACTTTTTAAATTGACCACGAGATGGCTTTCAATTTCACCTTTCCATTTGTTTGGCAATTTACTTTCAATTTAACAGCTGATTACATGTTTGTCTTTATAAATTGTTTTTTTTTTATGGCATCTTGAAAGTAAATTAAGTGCCACCTACGTCACAGCTCTTAATTTTTGTAAATTTTGACAAGCAGTATATGTAAAAGACTATCAAGAACAACTTGATCGTGTGGCCGCAGGGTAAGCTAATATGAAGATTTAAAATGATTGACATTTATAAGAAGCAGTGCCGGATACAAGAAGCATATTGACAGGAGAGCACATAAAACAAAGAGTGTTCCTGATGTCCATATCTGATGATTACTGGTTTAAATAAAAAAATCAAAACCATTTCTAGTTAAAGTTGGTACTTTAGGGGTGCAATTCAAATTTTAAGGTAAATTTTTAGATTTCATATGGTTTTTTTGGATTCTTCCCTATTGTTTTTGTTATAATTGAATTTTTTGTTTTGATTGAATTTTTTGTTCTTATTAATTTTTTTAAATAAAAAGTAACAATGTAATAACATAAATTATGTTTCTTCATAAATATGTATGTATGTCAGTGATGCCATTAGGATACGAAATATACATTTTCCGTATCTTTTGATGACTTCAGGTATCTTGTATAATCCTGACATTTTTTGTATCTTACAGAAATCAAATATAAGAGAATTTTTAGCCAATTAAAACTCATTAAGACTGATCATCGTAACCGACTCAATGCTAATACAATACCAGCTTTAATAATGGTGAAAGAAAACATTAAGGATCTAGTAGTGCGAAGTTGTTCTAAGGAAATATGAAAATCTTTTTTATTTTCAGGAAATTTATGAGAACTTTTTGATATAATCGACTTAGTATAAACACCTTAATTCGTAAATTAATTTCTACAAAAATGAATTTGTTTTGATAACATCCAAAGATAGTCACATATAATTATTTTAAAAGTTTACTTACTGTATTCTTAAAAATTACATACCTAATATTTATGACTTAAATAAATGCAAAAATTAATTTATATGGCAAAATTTTCTTTACAATATTCATTAAATATGAAATAAAAATGTTATGTTTTTAAATTTTCAAAATGTATATTTTTGCAAAAAATGGTATCTTCTTGGAAACCAAAATGTATCTTTCTCGAAATTTCACTGGCAACACTGATGTGTGTACAAAGGTATACTAATACCATGTTCACACTGACATCAATATTCGAGTTTCGCTCTCTTATTCCTGTTTCGCGCCCCAAACATGATTGAAACGACTTGTTTCCCCATACAAAATTTTGTGAGCGAAACGGGTCGTTTCATTTTGAAACAGGCTGCGAAACAGGAAAAATGTACTTTCATCTCCAATTTTGATAACATTTATCGTTAGTTTATCTGAACTAGCTCTCCAAAAAAATCAAAACAAAGAAAAAACCAAAGTAAAAATTGATGTTTAATAAAATAAAGTGATAATTATAATATAATAATATTAATAAAATTATTCAATAATATATTTTTAAGTTTTAGTTACTTTTTTATCTATTTAAAAAAAAATCACACTAACAACACAAAAAAAGTGTCAAATTGAAACAAGAATGAATCGTATGAACAGCATGTTTGGCAAACTAGTTTCAGAGAGCGAAACGAGTGGTTTATATCGTCGTATGAACATAGCATAAACTTTTTAATTTGGTAATAGTTTCAGCAAAAAACGTTCGATATATCGATATTTTTTAAATAATAAATATCGATACTCTTAAAAAATATCGATTCGATATATATATTGATATAATTTTTCAATTTGCCCATCCCTATTTTGCTCTAAGTCCCAATTTACACTAGCGACCAGCGTTGCCGTTTTGGTTACTTTTAACCAAAATTGGTTACTTTTTTCATCTACTTAAAAATTACTTTTTTTAGAAGCTTAAACCTTTTCACAATCAGAGCAACAATTTCGTTTTTTCATCTATGTATTATTATCAACACCAGAGAAAATGCTGCTGTCTATTATGAACAGAGCTGCCGTTTTTGGTTATTTCTAACCAAAATTGGTTATATTTTTTTTTCAATGTGGAGATGTGAATATTTTTTTCATTTTGGTTACTTTTTTCTAAAATAATAATACGTACGAATATGTTTTTTTGATACACGAACTCGAATAATTTATACCGTACTATGATTTTTTCATTATTTGTTACCAATGAGCGGAAGTTTTTTATACTTTATCGAAAACAAAAAATCCTTTCAAAACTGCCAACAAATAATATTTTTAAGATTTTTGTTAAGAAAAATATTGCCATTTGTGATTTTTATATTAAAAACGGCCATGTTAAAAAACATATGAAGTTTTAATCGATGGAGATTTAAAAACATGCGGAATAAATTTCAGAAAATGACTGAAAAATTACACAAAAGTAGTTTTAGTGTTTCTAAAAATATGAATACAAGTTAAATTTTCTAAATTCAGGTTATTTCCAGAAGTAGATATATTTAAATACATATTTGAAAATACACATAGGAATTTTAAAGATTTTTCAAAAATACATTGATTTAAAATATATCATTTATAACTTGTCGGTATGTTTATTTATTTAATGTTTTTAGATTATTTATTATTTGGCAATATTTTTAATTTATAAAAAAAACCTTTGACTGTCTCTTTCCTCATTTAATGTATGCTCCGAAAGGCGAATTTGTTTATATTCGCCATAATATCTTACAATGATTCACAAAATGTATCAAATAGAACAATTTTAAAACAGTTATTAGTAATAAGAATTATAAATTTGAAATAAATTTTACAAACACGAGAAAAAAGTTTTTATAATACTTTAGATACATATATGTATGTAGATTAGAAAATATTTACATAAAATGCATTTCGCATATCGCCAATCGTTTTCAATTTCGAAAAAACAATCGCCAAACGTAAATTTCCATCGACAAAAGGATTACAAATTCGCCACATTTGACAGTCCTGTCAATGACAGCTAAAAAGCGAAAAACAATTTTTCTTTTTTTGTTATTTTGAACTGTGAAGTACAATTTTCGTTTATTTAAAACGACATATTAAAAAATATTCAATTTTTTAACTATCAATATACATACTGAATTTTGTATGAAAATTTGACGGATTTAACTCTTATAAAATAAAAATATTTTTTACGAAAAAAGTCTCAAATAAATAAAACTTTTACCCTCAATTTCACCAAGTTCGGTTATAATAAACTCTCAGCTGTCAAAACACATTGTTAACTGGAAGTTAAAGTTATAGTTAATTTTAGCTGATCTTGGTAAAATTGGGAGTTAATTAAGTGTCTCGGCTGATAATTATTATATTACTTTAAAGTGCAAATATCTTTGTATTACAATGCAACTTAAAATAAATTTTAATGATTTTCTCAATTAATAAAAGGCATTTTAAATTTGGTTATATTTGGTAACTTTTTCAAAAATTTTGGTTGCAAAAATTGTATTGGTTGTGGCAGCACTGCTTGTAGGGATATTTATAAAAGTATGTACATGCAATTCTACAACAAAACTACAATACAAAAAACAACAGGCACTTTGTTTGTGTAAAAAATCGTGAGCTTGTCAAAAATAAATTAATACATACACATCAGGGATGATAAAGTCAGTACAATTGTATATTTTTCAGTTTTATTAGCATTACAAAATAACTTAAAAACTACAAGTTTAGTACTATTTTAAAATTCAAACATTTTACTGTAGGGTTGAAGATTTAAAAAAATGAAAATTATGAACTAATGTTTCCAGATATCAGAGAATCGCCGAAGGTTATTGTCATTGCCCAATGCTAGCTGTTTGGTCCCGGCGCTGCTCGCGATTTTCTAAATGAAAATAAAAAATTAAATACTGGAGAATTTTGTTAATAACTTGACCCCAGCGCTATCTACTGGGTCAACATTTTATCAGGAAACTTATTTTTGCATAATAATAAAATTTTGTGAATTTCAGCCAAATCGTACCGTAAATTAAAAATAAAATTTAATTTAAGAGAAACCTGGCTCCAGACTAAGTTTGGGGTCAATTGGTCCAGCGGTTCTTGAGTTTAAGGAGCACATACACGGCACAAACGTTTATATAAATATAGATATGATAAAAACAAGGCAAATAGATCGCCTTTATGTAAATACTTTCTAGGTTGATTTTTTTAAAATATGGTAAAAGGGCGCTTAGCGATATACCAAATCTAAAAGAATTAGACTCGCTACTCGGTTGAATGCATTTTTTCCTATTCCACTTTCAACTCTAAAATAACAAGTTAAAAAGTGTTCGTCTAAATTCCTTTTTACATATGTATGTATTTACTTATTTTTTTTTTTTTTTGTTAATTGCCAAAAGTATATTTAAATGATGTAAAAAAGTATAGTACAATTAATGAAATAACTAAAAAAACGAAACTCCGCAATAAAATTTCCTTTAAGAAAAGTAAAACTTTTTTTTAATATGAGCACTCGTTTTAGAAACATATTTTTTTTTTTTTTTTTGGGAAAAAAATAATTTTACAGTACTTTTCGCTTATAGTCACATCCTTTAGTTGCAGACAAAACGTGGACTATATCGCTAATGTGACTATAAGGCTAATGCACATAAAGGCCACTATGAGTCATATAACTGAATTCGAATGTAATCAAGTTCTGTGAATATAGAAAATAAAAAAATCATATAAATTGCACCGACATCAGGCTTATGGTTTTGCCACAGAGTTGCATAATGTATAAAAAATAGCTAAAATAATACCAAGATATTTCATAACTGATACCAAAGGCATAAACTAATTTTTTACTAGTAGAGCCTTGATGACAAAAATTAAACAATTTAATTCTTTTTTTCTTTGGATGAGTTGTGGTTTCGAAAACTAAATAGAACTTAGTATATATTGCTAATGTGACTATAACGCCATTAATTTGCTTTACTTTTCCATTTGATGACTGTTGATAGATGGCATATATGGCAAATGTGCTTATATCGCTAAATGGACTATAACGTTAATAATTTATATTAAATTAACTTATAGCGGCAAAATAACCAGATAAAATGGACTATATCGCTAATGTGACTATAAGCGTTGTGACTATAAACGAAAAGTACTGTATTATCAAAATTTCGAAATTTTAGATATTCATTAAAAATTGAAAAATGCTGCTAGGCTTCTAATTTTTTGCAGACATATAAAAAACGAAGCTGCAATTAAAACAAACCGACAATTTCTAATTAATTTAAGAATTTAATTTTCAATTTTTTATGAATTTTTAACAAACAAAAATTTCGAAATTTTGATAATAAAACTATTTCTTTTCCAAAAAAAAAAAAATTATGTTTCTAAAAGGACTGCTCACATAAAAAAAAGGAAATTTTATTGCGGAATTTCGGTTTTTTTTAGTAATTTCAATAAACTGAACCGTTCTTGAGTTACGCGAATATATGTTGTGCAACCTCCTCCATTTTCGAAATAACGGGCACCATTGGATTCAGCGTACCCGAATTATGCTAAAACGCCATGTGCCCGGCTTGTCTAATTTTGCAACTAGCACAGTGTTATTTATGTATGTACGACGATTTTTGTTATTCTCATAACAAATATAATAAAAAATATTTTTTGGAATTTAGTACAATTTAGGGTCGAAAAGGTACAATTTTTTACTGAATTAAGTACAATTTTAAAAAAGTAATATATCATTCCTGATACACATAAATATGTATGGATATGTGCTTAAAAATGTATACAAACATATCGTCACCTTCAATGCAAACGGCCGTAGCTACACTTAATTTTTTACAGGAAAAGCAAAAAACTTTACAAAATCAATAATAATAAAATATTTCTTGCATTTTTTCAAAATTTACTTATAGTAACGAGACTTATTTATTTTTTTTTTTTAACAAGTTTTTTCACTTTCTTTATTAGTTTTTATGTTAGTTTGGTACTTTTGGTTTGATTTTTTCTGAAACAAGAGGAAGTAACAACACTTACATAAGTTATTTTTAAATGTGCAATCAATAATGCCACAAATAATAATTTATTTTGTTATTTATCTATATATATAAATGAGACGTGTTTGTTTGTAATCGCTAAACTCAAAAACTACTGCACCGACTTTGACCAAAATTTGTGTGTTTGATGTATAAGGTATGAGGAGTGTTTCTGTGGAGTTTCGTATTTATCCGATAGATTGCACCACGTTTTTATATTTTTGTCATTTTCGTCGTAATCGCTAAACATAATGTTTTAAAATTTAGATGCATCTATATATATAAAAGAGACGTGTTTGTTTGTAATCGCTAAACTCAAAAACTACTGCACCGACTTTGACCAAAATTTGTGTGTTTGATGTATAAGGTATGAGGAGGGTTTCTGTGGAGTTTCGTATTTATCCGATAGATTGCACCACGTTTTTATATTTTTGTCATTTTCGTCGTAATCGCTAAACATAATGTTTTAAAATTTAGATGCATGGTATGTCACTAAATCTTTATAAATATACATTTATCAATTCAGCGGTAATTCACTAAAATACGCTAAAATCACCAAAATGAAAAAACAAAATTAATATGGTTTAATAGCCAGTTTTATTCCAAACATTTATGTTAATTTTAGTTTACCAAAGTCTATTTCCACTTCCATAAATATTTTTCAAATACGCGGTTAGGGTATCCAATAATTTTAAACAAACATCTATCTATCTATCTATTCTATCTATATATATAAATGAGACGTGTTTGTTTGTAATCGCTAAACTCAAAAACTACTGCACCGACTTTGACCAAAATTTGTGTGTTTGATGTATAAGGTATGAGGAGTGTTTCTGTGGAGTTTCGTATTTAT
The DNA here is from genome assembly GCA_963931875.1 of Pollenia griseotomentosa. Taxonomy (NCBI): domain Eukaryota; kingdom Metazoa; phylum Arthropoda; class Insecta; order Diptera; family Polleniidae; genus Pollenia; species Pollenia griseotomentosa. The sequence goes on from OZ007561.1 coordinate 62,713,509, forward strand.
CCGATAGATTGCACCACGTTTTTATATTTTTGTCATTTTCGTCGTAATCGCTAAACATAATGTTTTAAAATTTAGATGCATCTATATATATAAAAGAGACGTGTTTGTTTGTAATCGCTAAACTCAAAAACTACTGCACCGACTTTGACCAAAATTTGTGTGTTTGATGTATAAGGTATGAGGAGGGTTTCTGTGGAGTTTCGTATTTATCCGATAGATTGCACCACGTTTTTATATTTTTGTCATTTTCGTCGTAATCGCTAAACATAATGTTTTAAAATTTAGATGCATGGTATGTCACTAAATCTTTATCAATATACATTTATCAATTCAGCGGAAATTCACTAAAATACGCTAAAGTCACCAAAATGAAAAAAAAAAATTTATATGGTTTAATAGCCAGTTTAACCAAACATTTATGTTAATTTTAGTTTACAAAAGTCTATTTCCACTTCCATAAATATTTTTCAAATACGCGGTAAGGGTATCGAATAATTTTAAACAAACATGAAGAATCTAATAGCATTTGCTGGTAAGTAAAACATTTATTTCATTTTTTTTTTATTGTTTTGAAAATCAATTAAAATTTTAAATCTTTACTAAGGGCCAGCAAAGCGGACCGGGTCCAGCTAGTATTTTAATAAAAAAAAGGAAAAAAAATTAATGTTATTAATTTTTTAACTAAAAAACAAATGTTTTTAAGCACAGACGGAATTTTAAATGAAAATAAAATTTATATTATATGTATTTTATTCGACCTTTTTAATATAGCTAAATTTTCAAGCTTGAGGTCTTTTTTTAATTTTATATAAAAAACTTTAAACGTTTATTTTAACCAATATTTCGGCAGTTCTTTGAGTGCCTTCTTCAGGGTTTTTTTCTTTTCTTATTTCACAAACAAATTAAGCAATATATTAAAATGACAAATTAAAAAAATTTTTCAATTGAATATAAAAATATTTTCCAAATCAAACTTGATCTATTACAATATAAATACATTTTTAACTTCCGTTTCTATTTTTATAAATTAAGTGTCTAAAATTTTGTGCTACATTCTCAGTATCCGACTTAAAATTAATTATCGACATTGTTGTTACATTTATGATTTGTAACATTTCTAACATAAATCTCCATTTATAATTATTTTCTGTGTTTAAAACTGTTATATTTTCAAAATCTGTTTAATGGTTTAGATCAGCACAATGGGATGATAAAGATGTTTTTTGTGATGAAATATGTCTATATTTTTGATCTGACTTATGTCCTGCTATCCTAGTTTTTAGTTTATTTTTCGTTGTACCTATATATACCTTATTACACTGTCCACTATCATTACCCATACAAGGTATTTTATAAACAATATTTGACATTTCCATCCTCTTTATTTTGTCTTTCATTTAAGTTAATAGTTTACCTACTGTGTTAAAAGATTTATGAGCTATTTTATATATTTTACTATCATATATATTTGATTTTTCCAATCTTTCTGAAAATTTTGGTATATATGTTACAGATTTATAAATTCTCTGTTCTGTTAAACTATTTTGGTTATTTATTCTACAATTATTATACTGTATTAATAAATCTGTTATTAATTGTTTAGGAAAGCTATAATCAGTAAAAATATTTGAAATTTTCCTTTTATTATCTCCATGCAATTCTAAATCACTTATTTTTTTTTTAGAACTCTTTCTATAAAATTTTTAGCTGTATTAATTATTATTCTCCTAGGATGGTTCGAGAAAAAAATTAATAATTCTACCAGAAGATATTGGCTTTTGATACCAATCTATTAATATCCTATTCCTTTTTCTTATTATCAAGGTGTCCAAATATGAAAGTCTTGAATTAGATTCCGTTTCAATTGTAAATTAAATGTCCGAATGGAATGAGTTAAAAATATCTAACATTTGTTCTATTCCTGATTCCTGAATTATACAAAATAAATCATCAACATACTTTATTAAGATCTTCGGTTTTATAATACTTTTTTCAACACATATATCTAATAATTTTTCCATAACTATATTTGCTACAATTGGAGAAGCTGACGATAGTCTAAAATCGATGTCGACCAATTATCTTTCCGAATCATTAAATTTTCGTTAAAATGGCATCGATTTGTTTTAGCATATTGTTGCATATTTTGTTGAAAATGCATATTTGTGCATATTTTGGTTTTAAATGCATATTTTAGCATATTATAACATTTGTGAGTGATATATTTTTTTAAATTTCCATATTATAAAAAAAGTTCTTCAAAAAATTTCCAAATTGTATACAAAAAAAAATCTTCAAAAGAAATTAATAAATTTTTTTGAGCTCTGCTTAAAATAGAAGATTTCGGCAAAAGATACTTCAATTTTTAACCGATGCAGCACCTTACATGGTTAAGGCTGCCAATTGTCCTTATCCAAAACTTTACATGTTACTTGCTTGGCACATGGGTTATACAGAGTTGCAGAGGAAATTATAAGCCAATTCGGTTTCATACGGGAAAAATATTTTCAAAGGCTCTTTCACGAGTTGCAAATTTTAATGAAATATATCTCTTGGTACCGTCACCAACGCAGCCAGTATTAACAAGAAGGGGAACCTGGATATATGCTTCAGAATTCTATTCAAAAAACATTGAGCAATTTAAGAATATTATTGAAGTACTTGTTGCTACCAATCATAGTTGGGGGTAGTGCACTAAATATTGATTTAAATCAGCAGTGCACTATCACTAAATAAAACTGCAAAGAAATTAGTTTGCACTCTTTTTTACCAGCTTTAGTGATGATTGCAAATATTTTCACTATCACTAACACAGATTTGAATGCAAAAATCTGCACCCAAATCATATAGTGCAAAATTTGGACTTGCAATCAAAAAAGCTGCATACAAATATTGTCTCACTAAAATTAAAAAAATGTAACTTTTTATGTGCATGGCTTTTGATTTTTTTTGGAGGATATACATAAACAAAGAATATTAAACAAAATGAAATAACGGTATAGTTATTGGCTTTAATCATGAAAAAAACCTGTTTCTGATTTTAAATTGAGTGCAACAATTTAAGTTGCACTCAAATGAGTAAAGAAGAAAAAAGTTGCAATAAGCTGATGATTGCTTTTTTTTAAATCAAACTATTTTTTTTTGAGTGCAAAATTTTTTAGCATCACTATCACTTATGTTTAGTGAGGCTGCAAATTTTAAATTCATCACTCAACATCAACAAAATGATTGCAATATTTTTGCACTATCACTAAGTGTGAGTTGAAACTGCAAAATGAGTGCACTACCCCCATCTATGCTACCAACAAGAATGATAGAATACAAGATTACGACATGCGCATGATTTTTTGTTCGATGACGTAGTTTGTCCCTAGTAAAGGTTGCCAAGTCTAAAATACCCTAAGATTTTCGAATTTCTCATAAAATATGCATGCATTTTGTAAGTAATGGCAACCCTGCATTTTATAATTGTTTGACGTTTCTAAAAAATATATTTTTTTATTGCGTTTAAATTACGGATTTTAGCTAACATTTTATGAAAAACAATAAAAAAAATATAAAAAAAGTGTTACAGAAGTGTGTTATAATAATTTTAGACCAAAGGAAAAATATCACAATAAAACATAAACATGAAGTGTGCAGTGTACAGTGGGCAAATGCAAGCAAAATGAAAGTAAAAAATCAAGTGAGAAGTTGTAATTAAAAATAAAATTTTGTTTGTTTTAAATAGTGTTAATATTTTTGATACAGCTTGTAGAAAATCTGTATCCCTTTACATTTTCCCAAAGATTTAGAACAAAGGAAGCTTTGGGCAAAGTTTTGCAGAAGAGTTAATACGGTAAATGACAAAAAAGAAAGAATTTGTGCCTTGCATTTTAAAGAAGATGATTTTGAAAGCAATCTCAAATTTGAAATGGGTAAGTTACAACTATTATTACTTTTGACGTTCGTTACAATAAAATTATGGAAAAGATTTAGCAACCGGCGTTGATAAAAGCTGAAACCGAGAGCAGTTACTACCATAGAGACGACCGGTATTAAGCACGATATTGAGGCAACTGATATTGAAAGTCCAGAGTTGATAATATTTCAATAACAAATGATAATAACGCAAAAAGTCTACATATGTATATAACAAGTTTGGAAATAAAAATGTATGTATTGGTTAATCACTTAAGCGAAGGTGGTCTAAGTTAGCCATCCCTGTTATTTATGGAGACGTTTAAATCATGCGATGCAATTTTTATTAAGTTAAAGGAGGAAAAACTGTTACTAACAAGTGGATATTTGCAAAAACATTTGACGAAAGCAAAGGAGATTGAAGGAATCGAAGAAACAAAAAAATGTTTGTCAGATGTAGAATGTATTAAAAAATTAGGTCACTTAACACAGAAATTTCTAAAAATACTTGTACAAGAAAATAAAATAAGAACTAAATATACTTGTATAACAAAAAAAAAAGATATTTTGCTACCAAATAATTTAAAGGATTGAATAATAAATTGTCCCACTGTAATGTAGCAACAACTATTTTTAGTTTGACAACTTAAAATAAGTAGCCAATAGGAAAGCTGTTTGCGTGACGTCATATGTGCGACATGCGCAGAAGGTTTTAATTTTGTTTTCGGGATGGCGTAATCTTCCATTCTATCATTCTTGGCTACCAATGCTTACGCAATAAAAGAAGTAAAAGAAATATTAAATTTAAATAACATCAAAAGTCAATTAGTATTTGTATTTTCCAACATCGGATATATTGATAAAACAATAACTAAATTGGAATGATTTAGTTCACTTAATAATCAACTCAAATAAATTGATATGGCAAAAAGTAAAATTAACATGTTAAAGGAAAAATAGCTCGACAAATTAAAAAAAAATCCAAAACGTCTTGCAAAGAACTAGGGATTTAAAAAAATAACACAAATTTCAACTATTTTTGATCTGGAATCAAATGTGGGATCTGAATTAGAAAATGAATATTCTCCAAATGAATTGGCATCCTTCAAGTATGCCTCAACTTCGGTTAACGTTGAGAGATCATTTTCCATGTACAAAAGCATTTTAACATACAAAGGCTTACTTTTGATAATATAAACAATTAAGTTTTAAAAAATATTATACCTTTGAATAACAATAGAATAAAAACATCAAAGTTTTTAGTGCATATTTTTTATTTTTTTAATACATATTTTGGAGTTTCTAGTGCATATTTTCGATTTTTTAGTGCATGAAACTCTCATCCATATTTATAACTAAGTCTACTGGTACACTTGGAAACAATAAAACTACATCAAGAAAAATTAACTTCTTTTTATTATCCAATGTTATATTTCTAATTCTATCCTTAAATTGAAGAGAATCCTTAACATTGTATTTTGAATTTTCTGTAATTTTCTTAAGAATTCCTGTTATATATTAACATAGTTCATATGATGGAGAATTTATCATTGAACATATTGGTCTCAATGGAAAATCGATTTTATGAATTTTTTGGGACACCGTATAACTTATATGCCATTGCCGTATTTGTTTTAAGTTTATTCCTTTCAGTGATTTGGAAAATATTTTTGTATTCAATTGAAAAATTTTTTAATTCATTTTAATATATTGTTTAATTTGTTGGTAAAATTTTGTGAAATAAGAAAAGAAAAAAACCCTGAAGAAGGCATTCAACGAAGTGCCGAAATATTGGTTAAAATAAACGTTTTAAGTTTTTTATATAAAATTAAAAAAAGACCTCAAGCTTGAACATTTATTTATATGAAAATAAAATTAATAAATTTTATAAATAAAAAATTTTAGTTTACATGAGCTGGGCAGACATCTTTAGATACAGTCAAACAGTGATTGTTTGATGATCGGTATATACCAGAAGTGGGCACAATTAAAACTGTGCTTGTATTGATGTTTATTAGTATTAGTGAGATGGCAGAATTACCCACCAAACACAAAGCCAAGCGTTTAAAATATGATGGTGCATTATATTTCTTTATTTAATATTTTACGCATTTGAAGTAAAATAAAACATTTTTAAACATAATTTAAAACATTAATTAAAACATTTCAAACGCATTATTAACAGTAAAATATTTTTGGCTTAACATTATTTATTTGATAAGAAACACGTGTGTAAATTCTCTTGAAAAAAAAATATAAGAAAATATGTAAGCATCCGCTTCATGTGCATTCGTTGCTGTCTCATTCAAAATGAACTTGTTTAAAAAAACACGTGTGTTTGCTGGGTAAATTCTCTTGAAAAAAAATACAAAAATTATAAGAAAATGTGTCTCATCAAAAACAAAACTAAAGAGGCTAAGAATACGTGTGAAATCTCTCAGCACAATTGTGCTATGGAGCGCCCACCATTGGTATATACAAATATTTTTTAGTGTTACTCAAATAAGCAATAATGCATAATACCCTCTCCATGTTTGTGGTTTAGGTTTAAAAAGCTGAAGAGATTTGTCAAAGTGTTTCCAACAGTATGTTTTTTTTTTAAAGAGTTACGTCTTTTTGCATTAAAAAATAAATGCACTTGTAGTTACGTTCGTTTAAATTTCTTTTTAACCGAAAACTTTTATATATTTTTAAATCGTTTTCCAATGGTGGTACACCACATGTGATGAAAAACTGTGGGTCAAACAAATTTTTTTAAAGAACTTAACAATTTGTTCAGTGAATAAAAATTTATTTTTAACCGAAGCAAATTTAAAGAGGTTATTTTACAAATAAAACAGAAATGGTCACTCGAGTGGGTATTGGTAAGGCGAAGGTTAATAAAACAAACCATCATCAATCAAAAACCATACTATACTTTGTTTGTAACGGTACTTCTTAAAGCTTTCTTACCGTTGTTCTTACTTTTTTTCTATCTCTTCTTTATTAGCCCAAGGTCTATCCAATAAGCCAGATCTTTATTTGGTTTATTCCTCAACGATGTCAAAAGTTGTTTACATTTTCCTTATACATGTATATTTGTTTTACGTTTTTTGGTTTTTGCCAAACAAACATGCATACAAGGTACTATATTTACACAAGGTCAAGGTATATTTACAACAGGCCAAATTGTTTTTGTATTTTGAACCGAGACGTCAAAAAAGCACCACTGTGTCTTCAAAATAAAAACACAAATTGAAAAAAAAAAAAACACCACGTGCAGTTGAAAATAATAAGCTGAAACAATTTTTAATAGATTGTGCATTCTCAAGCATAAAAATAAAGTATGGTTGCAGGAAATAATGCATTTAAATATATTTTCACCGATAGAGCCTCAAAGATTTTTTACAACAAAAACAAGGTGAAGAATTACCTCAACCAGCGTTGGTCATGTTAAACGAATGGAAGTTTAATGCAACGCATAGAAATAGGTTCTTTGGAAAGACCACTTATATCATGTACTTATTCTAAAACGATTAGAAAAATGCTGGTTAAACTGGCTGCCACAAATCCAGCTAAACAATTGTGGACTGTTAATCCCAGCTGGGAAATATCTACACCCATTAAGTCAGTTTTAATGTGCATGCAAAAAGGTTTTCTACAAGATTTTGCTTATGTCCTGTTAGGCAAGGCTAGGGTTACGGTTTGGTTTCGAAATTATACATACATATATTTTTTTTTATTAATTTAAGAATTATGAGGGAGTTGAGCATTTTGAAATCGGAAACCAAAAGACCAGAACTATCAAATGCTAACCAGTATATCAAATTTGCGTAAATTAGAAAATTGGGAATACTGCTGATACAAATTACTCAATGTTTGGATGAGTGGAATAATAAAACTTTAAATTTACAGTCGTTGGGCAAACGTTGCAATAAATGTTGGAAAGTTGTTCTTTAATGCTACTTAATCTAAATGATTGGAATGCTATAATATTATTGGACAAACGCTTGCCCCAACTCGAATTACCTATAGCTTTTGCTGCTACATTTTTGGATATGGAAAAAATAAAAGGACCCAAGAAAATTTGCCGTTATGCCTGGTATTTGGTTGTGTCAACGTTTCTTAATACATCTCTTAAGATTTAGCAGCAGTGTTAGCGGTGGTTCTGGCGGTGGTGGCGGAAGTTCACGTAATTCACCTTGTCTAGCGGTATCTACCGGTTTGCATCTGTTTTTAAAACGTATACGTCATAAAATTTTATTTGATATGGCCATATCCATGTTGGGTAAAATACATACAGCCCAATTATGAATAAAAATACTCCGGGATTATTCTCCATTTTCCTATTTTTCCTACGTTAATTCAATTGTAGAAATGGGAAAAAGAAAAAACTCCCGGGGAATTTTTATTCATAATTGGGCTGATTATATTTTTAAAGACGACGCCAATCATGATTTAAATGGAGAATATCGGGCATGTTCACTGCTAAATTTGCCTTCATTAGCTCGCATTTTAATTCTTTATTTTCGTCTTCCAAAGCGCGAATTCTTGCAAGCATTTCTTCCATTCTATGAAAGATTGAAAATAATATATGAAAGGAAATATTAGTTTAAAAATTGTTCCCTATATTTTCTAGGACAGATATATCTATATAAATATAGTTTTTTACTTACTCAGTTTGAGTTGATACATCCTTCTGATAATTATCAGTTTGACTTATTTCATCTTTCTGACAATTATCAGTTTGGGTTCCTTCTTCCTTCTGACAGGTAAATAACGGGTATGGAGCCGTATTTATTAGGCCACCAAAAACCCAAGAATTATTATCAGCTAACGCTCCTGTGTTAACTGCTTGGTCTAAGCCTTGGGATCTAAACAAAGAAATATTTTAAGGTTTGTACTCATTTTAATACATATGTGTTATGCAGCTGCTTGCCTTATCATATAATTTTTAGTGACATTGGTTTTGGAATCCTCAATCTCTTGCTGATCCATTGGTTGGTTCAGGCACAGAAATCTAAAAAAAGAAATATGTATATTCATATGCATATTAATTTGTTTGTATATTTACAATCTACGTATGTATAGGAACATTACATAAATACATAGGAACCTCGTATCCATATATTAGAGAAATTACTCACTTTTGACGTTTATCCACATAAGGTTCAGCATTTGGCAAAAGTGTAATTCTGTTGCCAACATTAACCATGCTGGAAGGCAAAAAGTGGTCGGTACAAAGGCGAGCGCTTGCTGCCAGTTTTACACCACAAATTTCGCTCCACTTATTTCTGAGCACTTCATCCCTGGGTGCACGGAAAAAAGTTCCACTTCCTTTATAATATTTATTTTTGCACACTGCACAGGAAGGCATTTTAAAAATGGTTTTTTATATTTGAGTTGGTATCAGAGAACGGCTTTGTGCGATTGCAAAAAAATCGCATTTAATGAATACCAACAAATACACTCGCTTTCGGTCATACAATTAAACTTGCGCAACTGCACACATTCGCTGATGGTTTGCAGTCATCCAAATAATGCACATCGTGCTTTATTATTTATACCATCGTTAAGCTTCGTTTTTTAATTAAGATGTTTGTGTTTGTTCGGTGCGACAATGATTGTTTTGGTAAAGATAAAAAAAATACAAACAAAAAAGCCAGAAATCTAGCAATCATTACTCATGTAGGCATTCAGCAATTGCTATCAGCGTTGCCACGACCAAAAAAATTTTGTAACCAAAATGTAAAAATAAAGTAACCAAAAGCGAAAAAAGTAACCAAAATTATTTTGTATCAAAAGTACTATTTTGTTCGCACTTCAGTTTAAAAATATGTCTAAAGAAGAAATTGTGTTTGTTTGTATCTTGTAGGCTCATTAGCCGCTGGACCGATTTCGGGAAAGAACAATAGGATATACAATTTTTCGAAATTTTTAGTGGAAGTGGCACTTTCTACACAAACTTATTCTCGTCATTTTTAAAAATTTTATGAGCTATAGCTTTCATTCTTTTTATATAAAGAGCTCTTACTGTGTGTTATATTATTAAAGTACAAAATTGAGCTAAATTTTGCGGTAGATCTTTAATTTATAGATGATTTTAGCCCAGTGGTTTATACTCATATTAAACGGGATCGGATCGGAAGGGCCCTTGACCATTTCATTTATCTAGAAAAGTGTTTCAGTTAGCCATATGAAGCATGAAGAGTAGCAGATAATGGCCATTTACACTTGATAGTCTGTTAAAGCTTAAGCTTCTAAAAAAATTATTTTTAACTAGATGAAAAAAGTATTGGTTTAAGATTCACAAATACCACACACAATTTTTAAAGGTCAAAAAAGCGGAGCGGGTAGTTCTTGCTCCAAAACAAAAAATTGGTTATTTTTGTGTTGAAAAAAAGTAACCAAAATGGAAAAAAAGTACACAAGTACACATTGAGAAAAAAAGTAACCAGTTTTGGTTAAAAATAACCAAAACGACAACGCTGATTGCTATGTAGTACAAGAAAAAAAAACATTTAAATGAAACGCAAACGCACTAGGTACAAACAATTTCCATAGAAATAGAAGGCTGGTTTTATTTTTTATCATTTCTTATGAAGTATAGTAGTTCTGTATACACAATGTATTTTTGTTATTGTTGTTGCTATTGCTGTTAATGTTAATGTAACAAAGCGACTCGTACTCATAGCAATTTAGTTCGTCGTTGCCTCATCGAGTGGACAATGACTAAAGGCCATGTCAGATAAAACTTTTGCTTCGCGTTGCGTTAGAGATTCGCTTTGACATCTAATGGCGATTTCTATTCTGAGAAAAAAATGCTACAGTATATGCATGTAACACTTTTTCATGTTACCTATAATCACTCGAAGTGTTACATGTTGTACAACTTCAATCGAACAGAATTAGCTGCCTTTATTTACAAAAATTACACTTTTATTATTAATGTAGTTCATTAGCGATTTTTAAAACTATTCGACTATTTGCTGCACACTTACTTTACGGTTTGGAAACAGACATTGACATCACTTATTGCTTGAACAAATTTAAAACGATAATAAATACATAGAATTTTCCACCAAAATAAAAAAACGATTTAATTCAAAATGGAGTATGCCGTCGAAGAATATTTAGATGTAGAATTCTTTTGACAAAACTTTTAAAATATTATGACAAACAAAATAAAATATTGGTTGTACAAACAAAGTAGTAAGTACCAAAGTTGTAAAACAGGGCAGTATGAACCCTTAAGTAAAAGTAAGGGTAAAACATGTAACATGTTTTGCATGTTTTTCATCAACATTTTCACAAAAGAACTTGAAAATTTTTCCCACAGTTGTATTTTTTGTACAAACGAACACAAAATGTAGAACATGTAACATTAATGCAACATTTTTCTCAGAAAAGAAATCGCCTTAAGATGAAATAGTCATACTTATACGAAACATGTCACATAAAGAACTTTTAACGCAAAGCGAAAAGTTGGGCAACTCTCATATTTTTGCGCGCTTTGACAATCTGCTAGTATAATTTTTTTTATTTATTTTCTTTTTAACACACAATGTGTGAGTGTTGTCAAAGTTTTTATTGTGACATACACCTTTTGCGTGACGCTTTTCTGTCAAAGTTAAAGGTGTCACGCAAAGCGATAAAGTTTTATCTGACATGGCCTTAAGTGAATGCAAAAGCATAAAGGCCTAACCATAATATGCATAGCCTTGCTTAACCTACTGTCAAAAATTAACAAAAAGTCTCTCAAATGTAGGTATTTAAAAAAACAAAAACTGCCTTTTGACTTAGAGAAATTGTGTTATTGCGTCCGCCAAGAATAAATGCAAACAAAGCACTTTCAATAAAAAACTCACACATGCACAAATCAAATGTGTACAAAACGATGTCAAAATTACCAAAGTTGAACTTTGTTTTGCAGGCATAGAATTAATGTAAATTTAAGCGTATGAATAAACAAACAAAAATAGTGGGTTTTGCAGTTCTCTGGTTGGTATCACGTTTTTGAAAATCTATTTTTAATTAGTACTGTGGTTATTTTATTGAACTGTTTATGGTTTTTAATCCAAATTTTTATTTTTTAATTAGGGTTAAGTTCATCAAATTAAATTTTTTATTTTAAAGAAAAGAATTTTACAACATGAAATTAACTAAAATTTATTCATAACTTTTCACTCTTGATCGAATCTTATTTAGGTTTTTTCCTGAAGAATCACTGCAAATATTAATTTTTCCACAAATTTGCTTAAAAATTACAAGAATTTTCATTCAAATTAAAATTTATCACCAATAAAATGTTTTTCACAATTTTTTTTTTTATTCAAAATGACGCGCACTAACCATAAGTATGTAAACAAACACAAGGAACAAATAGAGCTGGCAAACAATCGATAGTACTTTCGATAGTACTCTTTCCACATGACTATCGATAGTTTATTTTCGATAGCGATACTATCGTTGCAAAAAAATATCATAAAAAAGTTAATTTATTTGCAAGGTGGTCTCAAAAAACAGCTGAATGTTATTGCTTTGCCTGTTGTTATTGTATTGTTGTCATATTGAGGCCACCTTGCTAAGTTATTCCAATAGATTAAGTTGAATTTAAATGAACCACATCGGTGAATTAAGTTTTATTTAAGTGTTTAGTGAAGAAGAGAATTTTGTATTTAAAACGATTTTAAACATAAATGTGTTTTAATATCAATCCTGAAAATTGGCTATTAATAAAATTGGTCATCACACTATTCAGTTTTCAAAATATTTATAAAAGAATTTTTAACTCAACATGTTGCTTAAATTAAATGTAATGAATAATCTAGCTGATAATGTACAAATTTAAAATATATATCTTTTTTAATTAGGCTTAAGTTCATTAAATTTAATTTTCATAAAATTATTTCTATGTAAAATTCCTTTCTTCATAGAAATAATTTAATGAAAATTAAATTTAATGAACTTAAGCCTAATTAAGAATATTAAAAATTTGGATTAAAAACCATAAATAGTTCAACAAAATAACCACAATACTAATTATTGTTAAAAGCTAAGGCACGAGCTCTATGTGTTCATTTGTCCTTCAAGTTGTGCTGAGAAAGGTCAACAAGAAAAAGAAAGACAAAAATGAAAAAACAAAAAATGTACTTTGGACTTAAAGAAAAATTCTTGACAAAAGTACGAAAAAACGGAAGTAAGGAAAAACATGTAAAATCAATTAAAATTGATAATCATTCAAAAAAAAGCAAACTTCGATCTACCAAAGGTTAAAGTACAATTTGGTTTAAGGATTGATGTTTGACTATTGACGTCAGCAGTCGTCGATGGCTGCGAGTGTAAAACGGCAAATCCGTCTGAGGAGATCGAGTGGTTGCGATCGAAACATGTCATGGTAACCTGCGGCCGCGGTTCGAATCCCGGCCACGGTCAAAAATGAAAGATTATCAATAACAATTTTAATTAATTTTCATGTTGTAAAATTCCTTTCTTCATAGAAATAATTTAATGAAAATTAAATTTAATGAACTTAAGCCTAATTAAGAATATTAAAAATTTGGATTAAAAACCATAAATAGTTCAACAAAATAACCACAATACTAATTATTATCTTTTTTATTTAATTATTAAAATATTTTATAAGATAAGTAGTATTTATATGTAAATTTTTGTATTTTATAAATATTCCTGCCAACTCGCCTCAATAATGCCTTAAAGGCGCTGGGGCAACTGAAGTGTTATGAATTAATATGAAGAAATTTTTATATAAATAAATAAAAAAAAAAATAAAAATAAAAAATTTTATTTCGTTGAAAAATCAAATCAGAAAGTATATTGCGACTCTGCACACCACTTTAAAAATACGCTTATATAAAACGTGAGACCAATGGAAACACTTTGAAAGAAGGATTTACTTTCAATACAAATTCAATTTTTTTGCATACTTCCCAGCGTACATTATTATTCTTAAAATTTTAAAAATTCAACTTTATATGCAATCGAAAATAAATTGAAAAATTAAAACTTTTTTAGTGTAAACCCGAAGTTTGTTATAAAAATGATATTAGCCCGAATTATTGCATACTGTGGTATATTTTAATACATATTTGAAAAAATTATAGCTTGTGACAAGGAAAATGTCATAAAATCAAAGAAAGATTAAACTTTTATTCCAAATTTGGAAAATTGTATTTCTTTAAATTGCTACATACATTGAAACGTACGGTAATTAAGTACTTAAAAATTAAATTTAAGAATTCTACAAAGAATTCGATACTATCGATAGTTTGTCAACAAACTATCGGAAATATCGAATGTTACGTCTATCGATAGTTTGCCAGCTCTAGGAACAAACATAAACCACTTTTGACGTTTGGGTTCAAACCAGCATTGCCGGAATATTTGAAAGGAAAATCTTCATATGGCCAAAAAAAAAATCTTATTTTGAAGAGGAAAATATTAAAATTTGTAATAACAAGGGCAAAGAAGTAAAAATTATTATTTTTTTAAAAGGAAATGCTTCATATTATGGATACTATTTAAATTGAAATACATAATTGCGGTATTTATACAAAATTAGATTGTAGGCTTAAATTGTGTTTTTAGTTATATTTTCCATAAAATTCTTTCTAAAAATATACTTTAAATCCATTTGTTTTCTAATAAATAAGAACGTAAAAAAGTTCATATAAATAAAGAAGTTTCTTTGGAAGTAATTAAATTCTAAAATTAGAGATATATAAATTTTGGACAAGAAGATCATACATCATATGAAGTTTTAAGGGTTCTCAATTTAGTATTATATTTGATACCGTTGTTTTATCGAAGGCATTTGAAAATACATATGGGCATTTCTCCAATGTCGAATGCGACATTCGTACGCCTTAAAAGTGAAAAAAAAAACATACACCAAAACATTATTTTTTTTAACAAAAGGCGAAACTTATAGCTCTTGATTAGCGCTATAATTTGTGCTAAAGTTGACTTTGAGCAATTGTTCGTTTTCAAGATAATCAAAAAAAAACAAGGCATTGCATGCGACAAAAACAGAAGTCGCCTTTAAGGCAAACAGTTCAAACACTGATTTCAGCGAAACCTGATGAAATATATAAATTCGACTAATTTTAAAATGTTATGCATTGATGTATCTTAATAATGCTTTTTATTTCATTCAAAAATATTGTGTAGTTTATTTTTAATTTAATTTTAATCACTGTCGCACGCTACATGTTGCATGCGATTTTTTGTTCCATCACACTTTTATGTTTATGTTTTTACTTTTTATGTAATAAGACATGCGTAAGATGATTCTACATTATTTTAAATACATTCAATATATTTATTTTCTGAACAAAAATTATAAACTTAAAAAAATATCTTCAATAAAGAAAAATACAAATATAGAACAAAAAACTAACTTAACTGAAAATAGTATTGCTAGTCTCAAATTAAGTTTTTTTAATGGAATATGCTGTTCTTGCTGCTTTTAGTTGTTGGCCATCGCAAATAAAGATATTTTAGAATTTTTTTTTTTGAATTTATGCATTTTACACTTACGATGTCGCACGCTACAAATTTAAAATAAGTACCAAGAGAAAAGCACTGATTATTTTCCAGCAAAATTTTTTTTTATTAAATTTGCAACAAAAATACTGTTTGTTACTAATATTTGATGCGCATTGTACAAATACCCTCGACGCACTGATAACAAATGATCTTTTTCAATGTCGCACGCTACATCGAAATATACGGTAGAGCAAAGAAAAAAATTGCCGTAACTGGCAATCGCATCGTTCCGTTTACATTTTTCTTATATTGTTTGAATATAAACCGAGATTTTAAAAGCAATTGTCAATGCATAATGTTTCTCATTAAGATCATTAAGCAAAAAAAAAAACGTGCCATAGAAATGTTCAAAACAGAACTTTTGCACTTGTTCGACTTTGCATTTGAATATTTCAAAGTGTGTTATGAATATATGTAAAATTTGTTTACATTATTGAAAGTTAATAGATTCCCTATAAAAATATGTTAAAACAACATACTTTTATAGACTTTGAATTTTTTGGCTGCGGTTGACATTTCTGTGGAAATACCCATATATGGATTATATGGATTTCCCTAAATATATTCCTAATGGAATTGTTATTAAAATAATGTCCACCTTTGAAAAGACATTGTAAAGCACTAACCAAAAGCTTTTTAACCCTAGGTAACTTTTTACCACTTAGGTCTCCTCTTGGCCAGGCCTGACCCCAATTAGAACAGCTAAAAAAAAACCCAATTAAATAAAAAGTAAATAAATATATTTTTCATTAAATTATTGTTTTAGATAAGCAGGGGTGTTCTGGAAATCGAAAACACAAGAATTTGGAAGTTGTTTTTAATACACTTTTAATCAAATTTTTATAATGTTTGTTATTAAATTCTGTTTAATAGAGAAATATTTGTAAAATATTTGTCATAAAACTCATTTATCACAGAAATCTTATTAAAAAACGACGTTTAAAATGTATGCCTTTTCGATTTAAAGGGCACCCCTGTATACGAATTTATTATATAACTTTATTATTTTATTTTACATGCAAGTCATCGAATATGTAGTCCCTTATTTTGCACATTGCTTTTTCGCAACTAAGTGAAACGAGTTTTCCACTTGGTTAAATTATTCTTAGCTCATAACGGGCCGTAGTTTTCTGATTTAATTCGAACTGATTCATTCCATTCACAAAATATCATTTATAGAATTTACCTTTCTGTTTTTTTGATATATTGTTTTATATGAAAAATATTGCAAAAAAAAATTTGGTCCGCCCCAGAGGGTAATTTCATAGACTTTTACATAAAAATAGAATTTCACCCCTCTTATCTTGCTCCAATCAAATCCAAATTAGTTTCATTCGATTCAGCACACATCATTTATAGACGCCCCTGTTTTTTTTTTTTTTTTTTTGTTATATTCGAAAAATTGCAATAATTGCAAAGCACAAATTTAGTCTAGCCAGACCAAGACGGTAATCCTAGGGTTAAGTTCCATTAGTTTTACCTTTTGGTACTAAATACATTAACTTTTTTGTTCTTTAATATATTAAACTTTATAAAAAAACGGGTTTTCTTTTTTCAAATATTTTTCATCAATATTCTCAAAATGAACAACCACTAATTTTTGGGTATGCTACCAATGGGTACAAAAGTATGCATATCCAATAGACAACAAGCTGATACAAAACCTCATTGTTTTAAAAACTGACTGTTTAAAAAACTTCAAAAACTTATGTAAGTTGTGCAAACTTAAAGTTAAGAATTTTTATTTCTAAAAATAAAAATCTTAATTTGAGAAAAAAGATCTTCAAATCTTATTTTAGTCAAAAAATCTTCAAAAATAAGGTAAAATCTTCATTCTGGCAACGCTGGTTCAAACTGGGGTAAATAGCTGTTTGTCAGCCACCAATGAGTTTACACGAGCGGCAAGATAGCGTCGATAGTTATCCAGGAAAACGCAAAATTGAATTGGTGCTTTTGGGGGTTGATGCGAAAGTGGGAATTAAATGCTTTAGGGTATTAAAATGATAATGGGAGTTTTGCTTTTGGGAATTCAAAATTTAGAAATTTAAGAATTAGGGTGTTCGAATAAAAATGAGAAATTGTAATTTAAAGCAAATAACCGCGCAAAAAATGAATAAAAAATTAGTAAGCAATAACAAAATATAACATATATAAATTAAAGTATTAAAATAATTAAATTAAGTGTAAAAAAAGACTTCTGTATCATAAAAAGACAAATCATAAATATTAACAAAAAAAAATATGTATGTTTTTATAGTTGACCTTTTTCCGATATATATAAATTATTTGTTGTTTTTGTTTGGCTGCAGGTCCACGTAAATTAATAAAATAAAAAATAAAAATTCGTGATATTTTCGTTTTTTTATATTTTTATTATTATTTTCTTAATATTTCGGTTAACATATATATATATATATATATATGTCCTTTATTTATTTAAATACAATATAGATACAGCGATGTAACATAAAATACTTAAATAAATTGTTCACGAAGAACATAGGGCGTCAAAAAAATATAACAAACACAAAACTTTACAATAACACTTGTGCCACTTCTTATTAGATTTTCTTAAAAATATGTATATTAATAAAAAAAATATAAAGTATGCATTAGTAAAACCGAATTTGATACTGCATTTTTTGGGGGTAAGTGGTAACGTCAAGGAAAAAGCGCAATAGGTTATGAAAGTAGACGTACTAAAGAATATAAAACGCTTTCCGTGCAAAAAATTGCCGGGCCAGTTTTCCAGAAATCTGGGTTCATCCAAAATGGTCAGTAAAAACTGGGATTTCATTTTTAAGGGGTTTAGAGGCAACGTCAAGGAAAAAACGCAAAAGATTATGAAAGTTAACGTACTAAAGAATATAAAACGCTTTCCGTGCAAAAAATTGCCGGGCCAGTTTTCCAGAAATCTGGTTTCATTCAAAATGGTCAGTAAAAACTGGGATTTAATTTTTAGGGGGTTTAGAGGCAACGTCAAGGAAAAAAAAGCAATAGAATATGAAAGTAGGTGTACTATAGAATATAAAACGCTTTCCGTGCAAAAAATTGCTGGGCCAGTTTTCCAGAAATCTGGGTTCATCCAAAATGGTCAGTAAAAACTGGGATTTAATTTTTAAGGGGTTTAGAGGCAACGTCAAGGAAAAAACGCAATAGATTATGAAAGTAGACGTACTAAAGAATATAAAACGCTTTCTGTGCAAAAAATTGCCGGACCAGTTTTCCAGAAATCTGGGTTCCTCCAAAATGGTCAGTAAAAACTGGGATTTAATGTTTAAGGGGTTTAGAGGCAGCGTCAAGGAAAAAACGCAATAGAATATGAAAGAAGGTGTACTATAGAATATAAAACGCTTTCCGTGCAAAAAATTGCCGGGCCAGTTTTCCAGAAATCTGGGTTCATCCAAAATGGTCAGTAAAAACTGGGATTTAATTTTTAAGGGGTTTAGAGGCAACGTCAAGGCAAAAACGCAATTGATTATGAAAGTAGGTGTACTATAGAATATAAAACGCTTTCCGTGCTAAAAATGTCTGTGACTACAACTACGGCCATTTTCACCAAGTTCGGTTACAATCGGTTATAGCTGTCAAAACATATTAGTAACTTGAACTTCAATTAAGAGTTAGTTTTAACTGAAATTGGCCGTTAATGTTGGAAGAATTCCAATCAATTGTAGTGGGGAATGAAAGAAGAGATAAACTCACTGGTTGCTTTGGGCAGATCATCAGGGAACTTCATCCATAAAGATTTTTTGCATTTTGTTTTTTCTTAACCTACTAACAACTACAATTAATGTTGGAAGAATTCCAATCAATTGTAGTGGGGAATGTAAGAAGAGATAAACTCACTGTTTATTGTTGATGTTTTTGTTTATACTTTGATATTGTTACAAGTAGAACTGTTGCTTATAATTCTAATACGCTTAATTGTCTTATTTGGTTTAATATCTTTAGTTTTTCTAAAATCTTTTTGGAAGAAGTTTCCTGACGATCTGGCCTAAGCAACCAGTGAAATGCGCATAGGAACAGCTAATCCCATCAACAATAAATTTCCGTGTTTTTATCAAGAATAAAAATTGGGAATTAAGCACGAATAACAAAATCTTTTAAATTAAAATTTTGTATTCCCAAAAATTATTTTGATAATAAACTAGCAAGTGCACGGCCTAAAAAACTCAACTGGCAACATGCTTTTGCAAGTTGTTTTTGTTTTTTCTTAATGTTAAAAGAATTCCAATCAATTGTAGTGGGGTTTTATCCTCTATGGCATAACAAACAACTGCTTCGCTAACTAAATCTTTTCTCCAAAGTAATTATTATGCTTACCAAAAACTCTTGTATTTTAGCAAACTCATACCCGCTCCTTAATGGGTTAAGAATTTTTTAATAAATTGTGTATATTCAGAATGATCTATTCAACAGCTTTAAAATAATACTAATATTGGCGCTATACGTTCAGAAATTTAGTGGAAAATCGCATATTTATATGAAAACTTTAGAGGTCCATAACTCGAAAACTATTCGGTTGCCGCACTTTTTTCGCTTATATTTTTGTCTTATTTTTCAATTTTATATCATCCTAGGACCTGGTTTTTTTATTTTGAGCTGCGTCGGTTAACTAGATATTAGCCAATTCCGCTTACTCAAGGGAGCACAAGGGGTTCAAGTGACTTATGTTAAATAATGAGACAAAAGCGGTTGTTTCGCTTGTGCTCCAAGCGAAGCAGGTATTTTAATGTCATGTGCCTGAATTGTTCACCATATCTAGCGTCCGGATGAGAATCCTACATTCACCTCTTGTGCTCTGAACAACTTCTCCGAACTTCACCCATAATTCATTATGTAAACTCAATTTTAGAAAAAGGCACTTAAACTCCTTGTGCTTTAAGCCCCTCATATGTATTAACTTGCAATCATTTATTTTAGTAAAACTCGAGTATATTTTTTTTATCTATTTATTATATTTCAAAAACTGCATTCATATACATACATACATATGTACAAGTTTTTTTTTATAACGTTTAAGTTGAAATATTTAAATAAGCATAGTTCTTTATTTAATTCTTTTTTTTGGCCCTACAGACATTGTTAAAGATTTTCTTTTATATATAGCCTTATCTGATTGAACACTAACTTCGTCAAATCTTGCATCTTTGTTTTCTTCATCTATATCGTCATATGATGGAGGATTTGTAGAACCAGAGTGTGAAGCAATGTCATCCTTGTTTTGATTTTCTTTAGTTTCGCCTCTCATTTCATGTCTGGCCGTATGTAATTTAAAATCCTTCAATCCCAATAGTTTTGAACTACACACCTCACAAGTGTACCTAAATCGATCTATATCGTGCGTAGTCATGTGTGTATTTAGACTAGCTTTGTTGGCTAAAATTTGATAACATATTAAGCACATACTCTCGGGCCACTCATTGCGAGGATGATTTTTTTTTAAGTGTTCAGTTCTTTGATGAGCAGTCGTCAGAATTTCGGTACATATGGGACATTCAAATTTGCCTGTCGCAAAATGTTTTCTACGAAAATGCCCATATAGTACGCCTAAAGTATTACAGCGAGCATAGCATAAATTACATATAAATGATCTATACGGCATATGAGTAAGTTTGTGTTTTTGTTGCTGCGTAGAGCTAGTAACCAAAGTCATTTTACAGGTGATGCATTTGAGAGATCCATCGGTGTCTTTAAAGTAAAGATTTGAATTTTCAAAAAAATTATGCTGTGTTGTTATATGAGTGTACCAGTTTTGTTGCGATGTCAAACCTTCATTGCATTCAGGACAAGCGTAAGTAATAAATTCGACAAATTCATTCAGTACATGCGTTTTAATAGTGGGTTTACCTAACTCAGGTATTTTCATAACATTACATTCTTTATCCTGCTCTTTGTTGGAATAAAGTGAGGGTTTTTTATTAGAATTTTCATTTACTTTTTCTTTTACAGTTTTGGCAAAATGTGTCATGAACAAATGGTGGTAACAAATCTTAAATTTAAGATACGACTTTTGGCATAATAAGCATTTAAAACTTTTTTCATCAAAGTGTGAATGCAAATGATTAAAACAATCATTTTTATCGTATTTTACAAACTGTTTTTTGCAAATTATACATATCGCTGACAAATCAGGACTTTTTATGAAAAACTCTTGAAACATATTGTGCTCTTCTTCGTAGTGTTTATAAACACTTTTAATTTCAGTAAATATTTGGTCAGTACATACGGGGCATTGTATATTTATCATAGATCGTGTATAATTATCATTATCATTTTTTCTTCCCAAAAGTCTTCGAAAAAAATCTCTGTCATCCTGATCCTGGCAACGCTTTAAAACGTGATTAAGAGCTGTTTTAAAGTTGTCTAAAGTTTGCGCACAGTGCAGACATTTATAAGGCTTGTAGGGCAAATGCTGAAAACGATGGGCATGTAAATGCTCTGGTGTATTGGCAACTAGTGTATGGCAAATTATACATTTTAATTTATGGCTTAAATTAGCTAATACTTGCATTTCTAAACCTTTAAGAGTGTCTATTTGATGTTCAGTTCTTAAGTGGTGCTGCCATTTTAACATTTTCCCAAACTCCATTTTACAAAATGGACACACATGTGCAATATATTCCTCAAACTCTTTTAAATTTTTAATTTTCCATCCTGTAGTTATATAGTTGTTAGGACTCTTATTAATATCATTTATCTGTTTTTGTTTTTTCCCATAGTAATGTATCATATTAGAGCACAAATGCCTGACCTTTAATTTGTTGTGGTCAATTTTTTTGTCACAAAACTTACACGTCCAGAAGCAATCGTTTTTATGCTCTAGGAAATGTTTGAGAAGTTCTCGTATATCATTTTTAAAATATAATCTATGACATTTAAGGCACGACACGTACTCTTTATCCTTAAATATTTTTTGGTAATTTAGAACTTGCCACGAATTTAATTCGTGCCCTTCTATTAGATGCTGCAAGAAAAGTTCTTCCCCACTAAAATTATCGTGGTGACACAAATTACAGTTGTAGAGAAATTTTTCCTGATATTCTTTTGGATGTCTATCACTAAAGTGATACATTAAATTATTAAGTTTATTGTAAGCTTTACAGCAAAGAGGACACTTTAAATTTTTTTTAGAAGAACTAGAGTTTTCAAATTCTTTTATAACTTCAGGATGCTCTTGCACAATATGATTTTTTATGGATATTGTATGGCTGGCAGTATAATTGCATATTAGGCATATATTTAATTCCAATTTTCTACGTTCGGTGTGTTTTATTGAGTGAATATAGCGTGAAAATAGGGCCACAAATTCCTGTTTGCATATTTTACATATACCGCAGTTGTTACTTAGAATGTCAAAATTAACATCAGCTGCTTTCATTAGATCTAAGTGATTTGTTTCTATATGCTTACGCCATTGGTTATAACCATTTGATAGATTACTACATGCTGGACATTCTCGTTTAATGTGATTTTTACTCAACCATTTTTTAAAAGAATATTCATAAAGAACCTTGGAACTACTGGGTTTATCATTATATTCTTCTTGATTTTCTATATCTAATGCGTCCTTTTTAAGATCAAAATTATACTCATGTGCTATATTATCCAGGTCATCGGAATCATTTCCATTTGTTTCATCTTTTTCACTTTCAGCATAATCATATTTTTCGTCATCCTCGTCGTCCTCATAAACATCATCCTCACTTTCATCTACATACTGTATTGTGTATTCTTCATGAACAGTTTCATTTTTAATAAGTAACTCCTCATCCGGACCATAGTCATGTATTAACTCTTGATAATATTCACTTTCCTCATTCTCCAGTTTTATTGGCAGCCATTGGACATCACTTTCAATTATTAATTCTTTTTCTGCTTTTATTTCCACATTCGCTATTAATTCAGTATTCCCTTCATCTTCAATTGGTTCCAACTTTATTTTTATATCCATTGTTTCGGTATATTATATATATTTTAGTTACAAACGAATTGTGCACAACATCCGAACCACATTAAAAAAAATAAAAAAACTATAGGGATGGTTTTTAAGATAAACGGATTTGTTATCGATACAAAATTTGAATTTCAGCGTTGCCACTGCAAAAAGTTTCTATTTGTAATGTCTCAGCACAAGCATTAATTCTATGTTCATACGACGATATAAACCACTCGTTTCGCTCTCTGAAACTAATTATATCTTAAAAAAAATATTTTTGTTCAAATGTTTTCTTTTCTTTTTTTGATTTCGTGTAATTATTTTTTTTTCTATCTTCTTTAGCTTTGTTAAGTACTCGAAGAGGTTATTCCCAAAAAACAATTGTTTAATTGTTTAGTTTGAGAACCTAAAGCGGCCAATACACTTGCAATATTATTGTATATGATAGTCGTCATATTTTTTCCATTTTGTCCTATATAATGCAATAAGTCCCACAATGCTTTCATTCATTCGATAAAAAGGTGAAGATAACCTATAGGAATAACATAAACAGCATTGTACAATGTTTCCAACACATTTCACTTTCTTTTCGCTGTGCAATAAAAATCAAAAGTTCTTTGATTGTTGCCAATATATTGTGCCATCATCGAATACCACATACACATTGGCGATATAATTGTACAATACGTAAAGTTTAACAATTTTATTGCAAGTGTATGAGCCGCTTAAGGTAACTCAATGTTGTTCCTCTTATTTTTTTTCTTCTATGGATTCCGCTTTAAATAAGTGCCGGTTCACACACGTCAAGTTTGACTCGTCAAGTCTTGAGCTTTTAGAAGAGAAGGGAAAAGAGAATGGTCTTTCTTTTCCCCTTTCTCCCAAAAACTCAAGACTTGACGAGTCAAACTTGACGTGTGTGAACCGGGACTAATAGTTTTTTACCCTAGGTATACACTAAAGATAAATATCTCAGCAAGTTGGCAATAACGTCGGCAGAATAACAGAGCAATATTTCTTATTGCTCAGCTTATGTTAAAGGCATGGGAGAGCGTATTTTTGTTAACTCATAATTTTAAAGAAATCAAGGAAGTAGGTGCTGTGTAAAAATGACGCCATCTTACAAAAATTTTATTTATTAATATTAACTTTTACTTATTCGACTTTTTTTTTAAATGTATATTAATTTGTTTAAGCTTGAGATCTTTTTTATATCAAAAAATAAATTTTATTAAATTTATTTTTTTTGTTAAAATAAAATTTATATTTTTATATAAAAATGAACTCAAGCTTAAACAAATTAATATAAATTAATTTTATTTTAGTGCTTATTTAATTATTTTCTTTCCCACACAATTTGCTTCTATTTTTTTGTTTTTTGCTTCTTTTTTTCAATTGACAACCAAATTTGACGTTTTATGTTAGCAATAATTGTCAACAAAAATGGACTAACAATTATTGCAACATAAATTGCTGGCAATAAATACATATGTACAAAAAATTGCTGTCTACATTAAAGATAACATAATTTTGACATTTACTGCAATATATGTCGCAATAATTATCTTTGCCCGTTTACAGTTAAGATATACGAATATAAATGTTAATTGTACACTATATTTTTATTTTTTTGTAGGTATTTTATTGGCCTCGCCGGAATCAATTTAATGAAGTACGTTACAATTCAGTGTTTGGTGCAAATTGTCTTGCGTAATAGCAAATGCGTAATATCGTAGCTTTTTTATAAATTCCTACAGAAACTCTGTGCATTTTGTTGTCGGATATATAACAGAAGAGCTACGATATTTTACAATTTCTCTTTCGCAAGACTATTTTCACCAAACCCTGAAGCCGCTACTGTTTACCTCCTTAATTATCTCATAAATATCGATAAACTATCGATTTAATTTAGTTGAGTCTCTCATCTATAGTAAAACAAACTAATTCTAAAGTTTTGTTTGCATTTGTAAGAAATAAAATTTATAATAAAATGGCTTATAATAGCAGTCGGATTAAAAATAATTACCCTAGAGAAAGTATACTACCTGATGAAGAAATATTAATGGCAATTAAAACAGAACCAGAAGTTATTATTGAGCATGAAGAAGATCCAGGTAATTTGAGACAAGGAAACAATTCCAATCCTCAAAATAACATGTACCTACTACATACATATGTATAATATTAGTAGGAAAATGTTTCTTTTCACAATAGTTTTATGATGTGCATATAATAAATATTTTATACGTAATGGTAGTTATCTATTTCTATTTAATAATTATTTCATTAACAAATAACTAATTTCCAAGTACTTAACATCATTTAAAAGTATTCATTTGATGTCCTGGTACATTTATTATGTTTTGCACAAAAATTTTTTATTTTTTGTTTTACTAATCGGCTCTTAATGACTTATTCCTTTTTTCACAAAATTTGAGGAAGCGAGAAAAATAAAATTTTATTTACAAAAAAAATTAAACTTTTTTTTATCACAGGGTACAATGGATTAAATATAACTTATAAATACTACTGCTAAAATTGTAACATAAGAGTAGTATTTTGGTTTTCAATGTGTCATTTTTGGTAATACATACCTACATTAATTTGAAATTACTTTTTCCATTTCTTTTGCTAGAATTAGTTGAAAGAAAAACTACGTACCTAGTTATCCAACAAAATAGACCAATTATAATTAAGTTTACTTCGTTTTCAGAACGAGGTGCATTTTGGCAATAAGTGTCACTCACAAACCGCATGTTTAACCTTCTTGACTATTTTCGTTTTTGTGAGACACATTTACATTTCGCACTTGATCAACAAGAGTTTATTTACTCAAAATTTAAAAATGTTCAGTAAAACCAAGGAAATTTTTAATTTTACATTAAAGGCATATGAAAAAACCTTTTTTAACCAACACTTTCAGTACCAAATTCAAATTCTTTATTGAGACATTTAAGACCTATTACAAAAGCAGCTATACATATTACAGTTAACATAAAACGAATAAACTTTAAACTTTATTGTATTATTTTAATAAACAATTAAGAAATTACTTCATTGAATAACGTTACATGCTTATTTTAAAAGACGAAAAAGTTTTTTACAACAAACATTAAACATAAAATTATATTGCTGTTGATAGTCAAGTTTCAGTAGCAAAAAATAGACAAAATAGCATGATACATTATGTGCGTTCGTTTACTTTTCCAGTAAAATCCAGTAGCTGAGTAATATGAAAATTTAACAAATTTATGTGTACTCGAACGCATTTCAGTAAAATCCAGTACAAATTTGTACAAATTTTGGGGTAAACGAACGCAGCTTTTAACAGCGGGTAGATATTAGAGAATGGTAAATGGATTCCAAAATCGATTTTCGATTTTTCGATCGACTTTTTTATTTCGGTTTTTGAAATCGATTAATCGAACCTCAAAATTGATTTTAAAATCGATTTCAAACTCATTTAAAATTAATTTGCAAACTTATTCTTTATATCACAAAGGGGTATACACCAGCATTTTTTTGGTAAAATACTGGAGAAATTAACTAGGATTTTTACAGTGGGTAGACATGACTACTGTTTACAATTTTCCTGCAAAAAGTAAAATTGTGTAAGATTTGAGATGGCCCAAAGAGGGACAAGTGCGATATGTATGTACATTTTACATATTAAAATTGTGTTCTTCTGTAGTAAATCAGGCCAGTCCCATAAATCAATTCCGATCGAAAGTGATTTCGTTTCTTGCTTCACATAAAAAAAATCACTTTTGATCGGAATTGATTTCTGTGACAAGCCAGAATGGATGGATAGTATTTCAAAGGATTATGAGAATAGTTCCTGATCGGTGGCGACTGTTTCTTTGCTAAATTACTATTAAGTTAGTTTTAGAAAACAAACGTTTGCATGTCATTGATGTCGGAAAGATGAAGAGATATTTTCTTGTAATTTTGTATTTGTTTTTTTCACTCTGCGTATCACTAGATTTAAATATCACACACTTTTCTGTTTGAATATTAGCTTATTTCCACAGGAATGCCATGGTTTAATTCACCTGTTGTGTTTCTATAATGAAAGTATACCAAGGGTACCAATAGGTCAATACGTAAAACTATAACTTTAACTTGGAAAACTGCATAAACGTACCACCTACACACGTATGCATGCACAAACAAAATCTCAAGTTATATTGTGCTTTCCAATAATTTATTGATTTAATTTAGATTAAAATTAAAAATGCATACGTAAATTCGATTTCAAAAAATCGATGTTTTTACCACAAAATCGATTTTCGATTAGAATCGAAATCGATTTGCCATTCCCTAGTAGATATGAATATTACTTGTCGATTTTTTTCAAAAAGTAAAAAAAAATAATTTTGAGTTAAAAATCAAGTGCGATTTGTCGGCCTCTTAGACCGATTTTAAGCTTTTAGTTCTAGGGGGTTAGATTCTTTAGAAATTCAAAAATTATAAAGGGGCAGTGTTTAACACACTTAACAGAAATAACTAAAGTAACAGCATCAGTTTATATTTCATTACAACATTTGAAACAATTGATAGACTAATTTTAATACAGAAATTATATATGTACGGTATACGGGAAAATATAAGACAAATAACTAAAGAAAACTGTGTAAAATCAAATGTAAAGGATAATGAACTCAGTAGTGCGATTCTTTATTCGATTTCAACATAATTTAAATTGTTAAAAATATTTAACAGCAAAGTTAACGTAAATTTTATTCAGTAACTTTTTTAACAATAACGTTTACTGCTATGTTCTATCTTAACGTCAGGTATTTAAGTTATCTTAACGGCAAAATATTTTTCATTGTTTACTTTTAAATTCGTAGTTATTTAACAAAAAAAAAAAAAAAATTTGGCAAATAAAAGCCACATTAACATTTTTAAAATTCACGTTATTTACATAAATTTTGCAAAAATAATATTAAAAAATTTGTTTTTTTGGGAATTTATAAATATCTTTAAAAATATTACATTTTAGATGCAGCTTATGGAAATAAATAGTAGTGTTTTCTTTTCTACACAAAAAATAAGTGGTAGACTTTCCAATCATGTCGCTGTTAGCAAATTTTTGCGAATTTTCCCTAATTTACCAATTTTTATCGAATTTTTGTCATTCCTTATAGTTTTAGCGACTTTTAATCAATTTTAGGGTTTGTTCGAAATTCGCTATTTCGCGAATTTTCGCTATTTTTGCAAAAAAAATTTTTTTATATACCTCGACAATTTGTTTTTTTAAGCGATTTAGCGATTTCAAATAAATTTTAAATTTTTTTTTCCAAGTTTGCAATTTTTGCGAATTTTAGCCATGTTCGCGATATAAGTGATTTTTTCCTGTGGTTCTTTAGAGCTTTATCGATTTTAATTAAATAGCCAAATTTTATGGCTTGTTTAATATATTAAAAATGTTCGCTATTTTTGCAAATTTTCCGAATTTTTGCAATTTTCGCTAGACTAGAAAAACCTAAATGGGGTTTTGTTAGTTTTGAAAGTACATACTTTAAGTCGTTCCACACGAGAAGTAGTTTGCACTCGATGACAGTGTTCTTTAAATATACTTATTAATTAACAAAGATGCCATTTGATTGACGTTAACGTTAATCGTTAAAAGTTAGAGAATTCCACTACAGGGCTCCATTTTTGGTGCTTTGCTTTTTATAATATAATATATACACCAGCAAGAGTTGTATGTATTTTATTAAAATATCTTCTTTTTGCAACTCTGATTCATAATTGTGTTAATGCCAATAAAATTGGTGATTCCCCTAAAAGATGAAATTGCTCTTTGTTCGGAAAAGTTGCCTGTCTGTTTTAGAACCACAAAATGGCTTTCGGTAAGCTGGACTCTCATCAGTTAGTTATAATCTTCCAGATGTTGATGCCGTGAATGATAACCCACTTGGAACGTATGCAAATTTAAAAGAACTGTTGGGTCATCCAAATGGCTTTGACGAATTTTTTAAAGTATATGAAAGAGTCTGCACTGAAGATGACTGTATTGATGTATTAAATTCAACGGCAGTTAGGGTGACTAGTTAGTCTTAAGATAGGTACTAAATTCAATTATATATTACATAAATGAAATGCCAAAAAAGAATCGACAAATGTGAAATTGTATTATATGCTGACGATACATACCTTAATATACACATGAAGGAGGCAATAGTGAGCAATGTAATGATAATATGATGAACGATATAGATATTGTTAATATGTATATGGCTTAAAATCAATAAACTAAAGCTAAATGAAAACAAAACTTTTGGAAATAAATATGAACACTGAAAAAGTATTTAAAATTAATAACGAAGTTATAGAAAAAGTGGAAAATACTAAATATCTTGGATTTATAACACTGCATGACAAATTTCAACTTTTGGCCTACCCAATGATAAAACTGACCAGATTCTGAAAATATAGCTTAAAAAAATATACGTATCTCTCAGTTTTTCTAGATCAGTTCATTTCGCGTTTTTACGCTTAATTCAATTATTTATGTGAATCCACCTGTCTAGCACTTGGTAAAGTTTCGATTGCTTAAGTACTTCGTACTGTTCTCAGATGTAATGTGTAAAAATGACCAAAATCGGTCCACGGGTTCAAAGATTATCGGGCATGTTCTACAAATTGAAATGAAGTAAAATTGAAATCGAACGAGATTTTGACCTCAATTATTTACAAAATGGCTGTAGTTTATCAGGCCGTGGTGGGTTCAAATTCCGAAGTAGAAAAGCCGGAGAAAAAAATTGTCAAAAAAATATATAAACTTTTCAAAAGATTCGGTTAATTAATTAAGAATTTAGAGGAGGAGGGGCGCTTTTACCCGTTTTTGCTTTATTTTACGACGTTAATGTTAAAGTTTAAAGCCTTTAGCTCCTTCAAGAATTAAACTATTATCGGATAATTAATAAAAATTATAGGCTATAGTTTTTTCCAGATTTTACACTATTTGCCTGCCAAATTTCAAAAAAAATCCGTTGATTAGTTAAGAAGATACAGGGAGGGGGAGCTTTCACCCCTCTTGCCCTATTTCACACAATAAACAATAAAAATTAAAGGCTATAGTTTCTTCCAGATTTTACACTACTTGCCTGCCAAATTTCAAGAAAATCCGTTGATTAGTTAAGAAGATATAGAGAGGGGCAACATTGACCCGTTTTGCCCTATTTTACGCCCTTTAGCGCTTTGTTGATATTTGTATGGGAATATGTAGGAAAATCTAAATGCCATATCTCCGGAACCACTGGGCCGATTTTATGCAAACTTCAGATAAACCATCTATAGACTATCATCAACGTACCCCAACGTTTTGGTTGAAATCGGTCGACCCGTTTTCGCAGTTTGTGGTAACATCAAAGTATACACTTCATTTTATATATATATATTACCATATATATATGTATATAATATATATAGAAGATTATTATTTTAGAGCAACAATATATGAAATTGTATTAAAATTTAAGAAATGTGACGAAAATCTTTGAACCCATGGACCGATTTTGCTCATTTTTTACACTTTACATCTGAGAACAGTAAGAAGTATTTAAGCAAAAATCCGGCATCTCGATCAACAGGTGTGTGCGCATAAAAACACAAATTTTACCAGATAATTTGGAAAACTCAATAGAAAGCAGTGTAGCAAATAAGTGCACTGAGCTGGAATCTTCCATTGAAGATGACTTTCCCTTTGGGACAACTTGCTTTCTATCATGATAATTGACAAAACGTAAGTCAAGAGGATGTTATAATGGATATCTGTGAATCGGATAATCTTACAGCCATTGTACACAAATGTACACAAAATTTCCGGAATTAAATGTCATAATCACGCCTAAAACTTTAAAAAAAACTAAGCCTTTCTCTTCTAAAGAGGAAGGATAGTCCTTGAATTTTTATATATTTTTTTTATGAGTTTCGAACTGAGTATTCTTCATACAAGATTTCATTAATCACAAGTTTGCTTTGGAACTTCTAGTTGCCAGACGTCATCTTTTACATCTTCCTGGATGCCAGATTTTTCATCACAATCATGGCTATTCATATGCTAAGTCGGGTGTAGCGTTACTAGTAAAAAATGGCACCAATGTAACGCAACATATATTTTCGTCAGGCGATTTACTTTTTCATACGATTGTTATTAAGTGTGGCACAGAATTATACATTACCAACGTTTACAAGGAATGTGATTTAAACATCACAAATTTCACAATCGATTGCTTTTCTTTTCCTGACAATGCTTTTCACATATTTGTTAGTGACTTAAATGCAAAAACACTCTTTGGGGCTCTACAACAAATTCTGCTAGTGGAATTATTTGGGAAAGATTCACAGACGACAAAGGTTTTGTTATATTGAATGACGGATCTCCAACTTTGCTCAATACAAGGCATACATTGACCTCTGTTGATGTCGCCATGTCTAGTGCAGACATTGCATTCACTTTCCAATCAGGATTATTAACCATTATTCAACAGTAAAGAAAAACTTTATTCCACGCTTACGGGTTAATGATGCTGATTGGTCTCTTTTTGAAAAGAGAGCACATTTAGTAAATGATGAATTTACAAAATCTTTTAATATCAATAATTCTTTCCAAAGCAAACTTCAACATAGACGACCTACCACAACATAATTGTTGTTTTGGAAAATTGACACAACATATAGATATTAATGAGCTTGACTTAATTTTGAAAACCCTTAAAGGATCCACACCTGCAAGAGATATGATAACCTATTCAATGATTAAAAACGCTTCTTCCATTTTAAAAATCGTTTTTGTGATTTGTAAAAAAGGCATACTGGCAAATGGCTTAATCCCACCTGATTGGAAGACACCCATCTTAGTTCCCATTCCTAAACCCGGAAAAGATCCTAATCATCTTAGTGGCTATCATCCCATCTCCTTATTACCAACTATTTCCAAAATTTTTTTTGGAAATACTATTGCCATAAAATATCTAATGTTCAACATGCGTTTATCCAAAAAAAAGGTGTTAACACTTTATGCCATCAGTTAAAGGAGATTTACGTACAAATATTAGAAGAATAAAACATTCTATTGTCATTTCAGAGGATTTGGAAAAAGCTTTTGATCGGGTTGTTTTAACTAACATTATTATTGAGCTCAACAATTGGGGAGTACCCAAACAGATTTTAAGACTAATGAAGTCGTTTCTTGATAACCGTAAAATAGCTGTCAAAGTGGATGGCTATTACTCATCACATTATTCACTTGAGAATGGGGTCCCACAGGGTTCTCCATTGCCATCGTTTCCGGTTGTGAGGATGATGTTTACCACTCTTTAAGTAATTTAGTTTTGGAAATTAATTTTTGGGCCAAAAGCAGAGGTGCAGTTATTCCTGATGATAAAACTGAACTCCTCCACGTTTGTAGAAAAAGGAACTGTAATGTAGATACAATCTCCATAAGAAATATTAACCTTCGAATTAAAGATGAAATTAAAATATTAGGAATTTTATTTTCAAAAAATCTTCTTTGGAACTCTCATGTGAACTTTTTGGTGACCAAGTTACGTAAGGTTAACAATTTGTTAAAGTTGATTTGTTCTCGAAGCAAAGGACCACACATTGCAACCGCTCTAGGGATTTGTCGTTCATTGACAACGGGAATCCTTCTACATGGAATAACAATATTTGGATGGACATCAAAAATAATTTCAGAAAACTAAATACTTCAATTAATAATTGCTACGTCCTGCGTCTGGTTTATTACGTTCAACATCTATAACGTCTTTAAGAGCAAAAACATGTCTTCAAGATTTTTCAACGATTCTTCAAAACAGTGCCGTGTCATTGGCTTGAATATCTATTGCAGTATCGTCTGATGGTCTACATGAGACTTTTTGGAAACATCCGCCATCCGATATTAATGAAATTATTTCTTTGTTAAAAAAGCATAACATTTCCTTTCCAACTAAGCCAACTATTCCGGATAAATCAAAGAATTTTGTTTCAATTGACGATAGTCTTAGAGTGCATGTTAAAGAAACTACATCACCAGACATTTTTAAAAAATAATTAGCACAACGGGAATCTGAATTTGCACCTGAACTTACTCTTTATACTGATGGTTCATATTGCAATGGAAAAACCACATATTCTGTAATAAAACAGCTTTCAAAATGTAATTTTGAAGTTATACACGAAGCACGTTTGCCTAATTTTACTGGAATTTTTGCTGGTGAAAGTCGGCTATAAAGTCGCCCATTTACTCCTCAATTGAACAGGGTTTCAGAACTCTTATATGTACCGACAGTTTAAGTGCATCTTGGGCTCTTATGAAAAATCGCAGTGGTTTTTATGACAATATAATTTTTCCAGCGGGACTAAATCACGGAATCCTTATACTTTGGGTGCCTTCCCAAAAATGCATTAAATATGCAAAATGTTACCGAAATCTGATGTTTACCAAAATCAATAACTAATTTTTTTAGAGTCTTACAATCTCAGTTACATCCGGTGCAGACAAGACCTAAATAAAATATAAATTTCACCAGAAGCCAGTGCATTACGATGGCTCGTTTAAGAGTTCGCAAAGCTCTTTACAACACACGATATTATGAGAGATCTGATGCTCCAACGTGTTTTTATTGTAATGTTTTTATTAACATCCCACACATTCTTACGGAATGTCCTCACTACAGAATATATGAACCATTGGAGAATATTTTGGATTGTTCAAATGAGGGAAACTTGGCTAAAATAAGATGTCTGCTGAAACATAACATTCGTGATATCTGATACTCGTTTTTTCTCTTTAGTAAAAATAAATCCTTTTAGGATCATAAATTTTACTTAGTTTTAATTAATTTTGTATCTTTTTTGAGCTCATATCGTCTAAAAAAAATTTTAATCCTACCGTTTTATAACGATAAAAAGACAAAATAGCACGATATTTTAACAGCGGTTAGATATGAATATAACGAGTCGACTCTTTCCAAAAAGTGAAAAAAACAAAAAGTTTGAGTTAATACACTAGTGTTGATTAGATTTAAATTTATTTATTAATTTGTATTTGAAATACATTTTTTAGTAAGAATTTAAAGCAAGTGCGATAAATTTAAAAAGTAAACAAGAAACTTGAATATGTAAATTAAAAAAAAAAATAAAAAAAAGTTATTTCATAAACCGTAAAATATATGATCATAAGAGGGTATCAGTTCAAAATTTAAAAATTTTTCGGTAGAAGCAAAACAATTTTTAATTTAACATTAAAGGCATATGAAAATAAATTTTTTAACCAACCGTTTCACTACCAAAAAAGTAAACAAAATAGCTCAATATTTTTTCATTGGAGAGGATATTAATATTTTGTGTCGATTTTTTCCAAAAAGTGGAAAAATAAAAATTTTGAGGTAATAAGCAGAGTACAGAAAAATTCATATGTGATCGCTCATGTTTAACCATTCAGGAATTTTTTCTTAAATGCAAAATGTAAAATATGTAATTTTTTTTCACAGCTATAAATGAATTGCTAATATTTCGCCAATTCATTTATGTTGGTAAGGAAAAATAAATTTTTGCCTTTCTTCAGTCATGAAGAATGAGGAAAAAAAAAAGTTTTAGTAACGCTCCTCACTAGTAATATTGTTGTTGCTCGACAGTTTGCATGACCACAGCGCGAAATGCCTATGTGTGTAGTTCGTTTGTGAAAATATTTTTGGTAAAGGCAACCAGCCAAAGTGTCTGTTGGATTTTTTTGGAAGCAAAAATTATTGAAATAAAAAATTAAAAGAACTGCACATATCGTAATCATAAATGCAAAATAATGTAACAGCACATTTCATAAGTTTAAATGCAAAGCAAAAAAAAACTTTGTAAAATGTTTATTATTTGAGATTTAAAATCGATTTTGAATATTTCAGCTAAAAATGCGATAACCGATATATTTTTGAGGAAAAAATATTATTTTTATTATTATTTTTTCAGTTGTGTGTGTTGCGTTATATTAATTTGTAACTTTCAGAAACAAAAAGACGTATCATCAACGAAAGTATATTAGTATTAAGTGAAACAAACATTTAAAAAAAATATTAAATAATTAAATATTTTTGTTAAATTACAAGTATAATAGAATATAAAGATAAATTACCTACATGGTTATAATTGCAATAATGTCCTTAAACAATGAATTTAAGGCCCTAATTATGTACAACGCAACGCAACGCCAAAGAATTACATTGAAAGCAAAAACCAAGTCATAAATATTTTATGGTTTTGTTGTTGCTTTCTACAGAAATTCACATTGCCTTTTAAAATTTCAAACGCCTGATAACTTGTCACGTTGAAAATTTTAAAACGGCAGTCCATACACGATTCAATTCAATTGTCAACTGAGTCGGTTGTTGTCCAAATCAAAGCGTGTATGGCTTTGTCAATTGATTAGTTTGACGGCTGTCGAGTTGGTTGAAGAAAAATCAAAAGACTTTGATTTTTTTCAAGTTGACTACTAAGTCTTTCAATTCGATTGTACTGTGTGTGCTCGAGTCTCTTGATAAGCTGTCAAAATTAATGTTTGTAGTTTTCTTTTGCAAAAAAAAGTTAAGTATTTAAAAAATTGTCTTTTATTTCATAAAATTTTAAAATTGTGTGGCCAAGCATCAACTCAGTTGAAAGACTCAGTTGACAATTGATTTGAAAAGTGTTTTATTGTTGTATTATTAAAACTTTTTTGTTTCGCGCCAAATGATGCCAGTTTTTGTAAATTCAATGTAGTGTTTTCAGCACCGTTGCGAATGGTCCCGAAAACAAAATTTTTTCACAAGACCAAAATACATGTCTTGAGTTCTTGCAGGTAGTAATTTGTATACCCTTCACCACAGGTGGAAAAGGGTATATATAAGTTTGTCATTCCGTTTGTAATTTCTACAATACTAATCTTAGACCCTATAAAGTATATATATTATGGGTCCTTATGAGGAGAGAAGTTGATTAAAGTATGTCCGTATGTCCGTCTTACGTTTAACATGTGTTTTCCGGAGACTTCAGACATGATGGCGGCTAGGTTGTTTTACATTTATGTCACATACAGTCCACCATTTCTTGCTATTGAAATGCAAGTGAAAAAATTGTTTGTGAAGAAATTAATTATTTCAGTTGTAATGCATAAAAGCAATCCTTACGTGAACAATTAGGAGAGTGGTATCATAGAAATAAGCCATCGCGTAAAAAATTTGATGAACTCTTGGCAATTTTAAAAGGAGAAGGCATAGATGCCATTAAGTGCTAATTTATTTTGCAAGAAAAGTGATTGTTTAATCGTATCACAAGTCTCCCCTGGGTTATATACCCATTTTGGAATTTTTAAGCAATTAGAAAGGGTTTCGCATTTACTTAATTATTACGAAATTATGACGAAATTTTGGTTGACGTTAATATTGACGGCCTTCCATCGTTTAAAAGTTCAAAAGCCCAATTGTGGCCAATTTTGATGAAAGTCGTCAATATTAAAAGCTTATCTCTTTTTCCGGAAGGAGTATTTTTAGGTCGAAGCAAACCTAACAATATTGGAGAATTCCTCCATGAGTTTATTCAGGAACTAGACATTTTGATGCGAAATGGACTAAAATTTGGGAAGCAAACTATTGCATTGAAAATTAGGGCAATAATTTGTGATACGCCGGCAAGAGCCTTCGTGTGTGGCATCGTAAGCCACACCCTCCGCCATGGATGCACAAAATGCAATCAAATTGCAGAAAAAGTTGGTGGCGTTTTAACTTATTCTGCGAAATCAAAGGTGCTTCTTTCTGACAGCGATTTTGCATGCAGAAAATATTTAGGGCACCATAAAATTTTTTTTTGAAGAAAAAAGTCCATTTGAAAAACTTAATTTAGGAATGGTAAGTCAAGTCTGCTCGATCCGATGCATCTCGTTGACCTGGGAGTGATGAGAAAATTTCTTATTCGGATTATTACAAATAAATGTATTATTTGTAATAATAAATGAAGTCATTAAAAATGACATTTCTGATCATTTGAATGATCTTAAAAAAGATATTCCTAAGGAATTGTCTCGCACTCCCAGAGGATTAGATGAAATATTTCATTGGAAGCCATCTGAGTTCAGGCAGTTCCTACTGAATACGTGAATCGTTGTTCTTAAAGATCGAGTGCATGAAGATTTGTACTACGAATTTTTGCTACTTCACTGTGCTTGCAGATTTCTATCATGCCCTAGAACATACCAAAGCCCAAATTCTGCTCGAACTTTTGTTGAACATTTTACTAATATTTTCGGGCAGAATAGCTTGAGTTACAATATACATGGTCTGTTGCATCTGAGTGAATGTGTTCATAAATTTGGTCCACTAACAAACTTCCCAGGATATCCATTTGAAAACTATCTTCAAACTTCAAAAAATATGTCAAAAAACCATCAAAAATTTTGCAACAAATATCTAATAACTTGAAATTTGAAAATATGATTATTAAAGAAAATGAAGTAATGTTCAATCGTAAACATGATGAAATACTCTATAGAAAGTGAAACACATTTTTAAGTTACTTCAAACTAGTTTTTTTATAACTACATCTAGTGGATTAAGTGATTTTTTTTCTTGTCGACGACTTATTATTTTAACATAGGCATGTCATAGGCTGTAGTCAATTGACTATATCTACATGACTTTTAAATTGACTACTAATTACTTACATATTTTTCAACCAATATTTTTATATAGAAATAATTATTTAAGAAAATTTTACATCAAATTGCTTTAAATAGTGCTGAAATAAATACGCTACATAATTGCTTGTACATAAACAGATTTGTATTGCTTTAATTTTCAATTATTTTCAATTATTATTTTAATATAATTTTATATATTTTTTTTTCATTTGACTTCATGGCATGCTTGTTTTACTTATTTTGCTTTTATTTGTGTTTTGGTTGATATCCGCATGAGATTTAAACCAATTTGTAGTCATTTGAAAAATAGTTAATTTATAGTTGGTGTCAAGGTATATTTACACAAGGTAGACTCATTTGGGAGTGTAGACATTTTGCTCTATAAAAGGAACCATGTTGTCAAAATTGTCTTCATATAAAACAAAAACAATTTAACGCACACATGTACAAATTTTGGCTCATATACACGCAATTTGACGTTGTGGTTCCAACTATGGGTAAACAGCTGACAAACATATGGGCCAACGAGTTTACCTTGTGTAAATATACCTTGGTTGGTGTTTTTTGCAACTGACCATTTTATAAATATATGTACATATATACATACATATATATAAATAATTGAAATATATAAATAATTATTTATATATAATTATAATTAAAATATCAAAATGTATATACAAGCAATTATGCAGCGCATTTATTTGAACACTAATGGTAAGTATTGTACAATCATTAAAGTATGCCTAATTACTTATAATTAACAGATAACGGAAAAGAACATGATCATAAAGCGCCTTGTCAATGTTTACTTGAAGTTTTGCAGCAATTTGATGCGAAATTTTCAGAAATTAATGCAAAATTTTCAGAAATGACATGTAAGATGAAAATATTTATTGTCTACAAAAATAACACGATTTTCATATAAACATTTACATACATATATTTGAAGCCGAAATTAAGGACCTTAAAGAGACAATTCAAACTCAAAATGAAACTATAATGGCCGCATTGTCTGCCCAAAAAGTAGTGACCGAAAGCCTTGTTCGCCAGGAAGAAAACAATGTGGCTATTAGGAATGTTTTTCCAATAAACACCATCGATGAGTTGAAAGCGCTCAATGACGTCATAATTGATGAAAATCAGCAAATTTATGTGAGTTCTTATTTGACTTTACTTTATCATTATTCAAATTGTTGTGCTTTTTTTACAGACCAATGCCATGAAATTATCTCTGAAAGGGAAATTGCCTAAAACGTTAACTAAAATTCTATCTTTGCAATTGATTCTTGGTATAAATATTGATGGCACTCATGGCAAAAGGCGCTTGAAGGATTTTAAAAAAGTTTTTGATGCATTAATGGATGCGGTTCGGCCTCACTGTGATGATCCAGAAAAAGAATTACGCAACGCCTTAGCTGTTATTAAAAAACGTCATTTTCATAACGTTTGTGTTGAAAAAAAAACCAAATAATTTCCATACTTAATATTTTCTATGAGCAGTACAAACATTCGTGTGTATATATTATTCATCTTACTTGTTTTCATTATAACTTTTATTTGAAGTCAAGAAATGTACTTCAATTTTCATTTAATGTCAGCAACCTCGTTGTAAAAAGATGCCTTTTTATTATTTTTTTTTATATTATAAAAATTATTTCAATATATTTATACATATATATATATTTTTTTGACAAAAATTAATTAAAATTAAACCGTTTAAAAATATAATTAAAAAAAGTGTTTTTTTTAAATAATTAAGTATACACCGGCTACAAATTGGTTGAAAAGTAAATAATTAGTAGTCAGTTAAAAAGTTGACTAAGAATTGACTACCAACTATCTATGTTAAAAACAATGAGTCGGCGACAAGAAAAAAAGTCACTTAATCCACTAGATGTGGTTATTAAAAAACTAATTTGAAGTTACTTAAAAATGTGTTTGACTTCCTACAGGGTACCTATGTTATAAATGCAAAAGTTATTTATGTGTATAGGTAGGCATTGTTTTCATGATTGTTTTTGATTTTCGTTTTCGTATGTGTTGAGCATCTCTTCTTAGTGCCGGTTCACCACGTCAAGTTTGATTCGTCAAGTCTTGAGCTTCTAGGAGAGAATGGAAAATAGAATGGCATTTCTTTTCCCCTCTCTCCTAAAAAATCAAGACTTGACGAGTCAAACTTGAAGTGTGTGAACCTGCACTTACATTTCTATTCAAAATTCTTACACAAGTGTTGCCATATTATTTTTAAAAAATCTTTTTATTTCTAAAAAAATAGCATTTTTTATTTGAAAACAAAACATTCAACAATATGTATTTGCGTACGTAAATGTTTAATATAATCAAAAAGCAAGAAACATGTACGTTTGTATAATTTTATTGATGAAAACAAAGAGATAGAAACAGATCTTAAAATTTGTTCACAGCTTACTCTGGCATTATACTAGAAATAATTCTGAATGTTGTTATTTTTTTTAAATCCTTATAAATTTTATTGACTCATTTTAAACAAAATTAAAATAATTGGTAATATTTAAACAAGTATTTAGGTAGATTTGATATCAGATATACACAGTTGGTTAAGTTTGAAATTGGAAAGCCCTCTGATAAAAACAATATACAAACGGTTTTATTTCCATTTCAATTTAAAAGAAAGTACAGAAGTTTTCTTAGTTTTTTATAATTGCAAAAACATTACTGAAATATTGTTTGAGTGAGAACACTTTTTTTTTGTTTTTATTTAATTTAATTTAATTTATTTATTAAATTTCAGTAGCCTAGCCTATTGGCCATAATCGGCTTACAAATTTCTACTTAATAATAGTAAAAAAAACTTTTAAAGATTTAAAAAATTTAAAAATAAATAAGTACATAGTACATAACAACAAAAAATAATTTATAGAAAAAATTTTAAATAATATAAGTAACATTTTAATAATAAGTTTTAATTAAGAGGTCAATCAAATTGCACAAAAATTAAAAGCAAAACCCAACAATTCCAAAAAAAAACTGAAAACAATTTTTTCTGTCATATTTTTTTTTTTGTATTTTCAATCTTTTTTTATTAAATTATGAAAGAAAATTTTTTATCTATGTACCTTACAAAAATATCAAATACTAGAATTTAACCCGCTACTTCGTTAGCGTCTCCTTTTTCTTCGTGGACATATCTGTATGCCAAAGTTTATACTTCTAGGTTTTAATTTGTTTAAATTTCGGAAATTCAAAAAGTACCAGTTAATATACAAAAAAGCACCAAAAACTTTCCTCTTATAGATTCTTATTTACTCAGGACATTGCATCTTGCAATTTATTTTTCTAGGTCCAATACTTACGGAAATTCAAAAAGCACCAGTTAAAGAACAAAAAAGTACCAAAAAGTTCCCTCAAAGATTCGTATCCACTCAGGACATTGCATTAACGATAATCAAAAAATACCAGTTGTAGAACCAAAAAGCTGAAGAAAGATATTAAGTTTTCCATATTTCCCATTTTGGTTCTATTTTTTCCCGCCATAAAAGTATCAAAAATTGCAGTATTGTAGTGAGGGCCTATAATTTAGTACGAATATGGCAATGAATGGAGAAAAATGTTTTTAAAAAAAGTACCAAAAATAGTTACGGTTTTCACCCTTTAAACGTTCGAATTTCGAAAAATTACTAAAATCATACTCGTAATTTTTTGAATAAGTTTCGAATGTGGTATAAACTTTACTTCTAAGTTTCAAAAGATAGATGGGGTGACAAAAAAGTACCAAATTCAGGGTTTACCCGTTTTTTCCCTAAAAGAGCCGAATTTCAAAAAAGTACCAGACACCTGTGCGCTTATTTTTCTAAAGAACAGCGATAAATATTACAGTTTTTTGTATCTCTTTTAGTTTTGGTAAAAAAGGGTAAAAAGAGGTAAATTCGATAACCTTATCAGCCCAATTCTGAATGCAAATTCCCCGGGAATTTTTTCTCTTTCCCCATTTTTACAATTGAATTTACATAGGCAAAATGGGAGAAGGGAAAAAACTCCCGAGGAATTTTTATTCATAATTGGGCTGATAAGGTGATCGAATTTACCTCTTTTTACCCTTTTTTACCTCCTAAACATTCTAAGTTCCAAAAATCCAGTCTTAGTGGACCGATTTGGGGAGAGACCCACCTCCGGTCCAAATTTCAAGTTTTTAGCCTGAGGCGTCAGTAACGTTACAATTTTGAATATATAGATAAAATTATATACAAACTTTTGTACTTGGGTGAATATTTTTTTAATGTAAAAAATTTTTGCAAAAAGTACCTTACTAAACAATTTTATTCAGAAAATTCGATTTCTTTTTGGAAAAAGCTATTTTTGTAAATTTTTTTTTGGCAAAGGCGGGCATATAAATTTTCAAGTCGAGAGGCGCGGATTTGGATTTTATTTAAAACCCATGGTTTCTTCGGAGAATTCTCTTAGAATTTTATGTAGATTACGTTTTTGCTATATGATTTTTAATTTTTTTTCATCCATACAAATCGACCCGGCTTAATGTACATATACCTATGTTAGTATATACATATGTATACATATTAGGGTGATCGATTATTCGATTTTTATCAATAACCGGTTTTCGAATATTCCGAATAGTTG
Source organism: Pollenia griseotomentosa (assembly GCA_963931875.1). Lineage (NCBI taxonomy): Eukaryota > Metazoa > Arthropoda > Insecta > Diptera > Polleniidae > Pollenia > Pollenia griseotomentosa. The sequence goes on from OZ007561.1 coordinate 62,756,186, forward strand.
ATATTGTTACGTTTTTCCTTTAATAAACGCGTTTGAGTTCTTTTAATTGCAAATCCGAATAAAAAATCCACACTTATTTAACTTAACAAACTTTATTAATTATTTTGTTCACAATTATTAGTTACGAACAGAACCGTTTCTCAAAACAAACTAAACTAACTATACATGAGTCACCCCTTTTTATATTTCCTAATTATTTCTAGATTTTCCTGAACCTTCCCGTAAAAACTATTTATTATGTTCTAAAACCATTTCTAGAAATAACTGGGAGACTCATATAGGAATTATATTAAAATAACAGTTGTGTTGAAAATTATACATGACAATTTTAAGTAACTAATATGACATAAAACTATAACTTACAAGATAACTTATAACTATTACTATAAATAATTCTTAGATAATTTAACTTTCGTAACAATATTTTAAAAAAACCGGTTTTCAGTTAAGCATTTTAAAAATAACCGGTTAACCGGGTTTAATTCGAATACATAAAAATACAAAAATCAGATTAGTTTTTGAAATAAAAATTTAATTAGAATAACAACAAAACAATTCACGAAGGTAAGGAACCAACAAAATACATAGATATGACTTAACCCTTTATATACTCATGGTACCTTGAAGAACCAACCAACAAAACTTAAAATTTTGTGTAACGACTATTTTAAAATCTCGTTGTCAAGTACAAGTAACTGTGTCTTAAAGCAATTGCTTTTGTTTACGTTGATCTTTCATAGAAAATAAAATCATTTAAAGCTTGTGTGTTGAGTAGAGTTATTGAGCCTCTCAAAAATAAAATTGTGTGTTTTTCTTTATTACAAGATAGAATTTTTGTGTAGATTATTACCTTTAATATTATAGTGTAAAGAAATATTTAAAAGCATTTCAGCTTTTTTTTAATTTTTCTGGATGGTCCCTTGAGGAACCACTAGGAGTTGGTAGCTAAAATTGTTAACACATAAAATTAAAAAAAAAACGGTTTTTTTTTAGTGTGTTTGTTTTGAAATGGCACGTAGACTTCGATGTTTTAAAACAGAAGAACAACTTTCTGAGTTTGTCAATGCTATGGCATGGTCGGAAAGCGAAGATGATGGAGACCTCTCTTCTGACGATGAAAATATTGATCCAGACTACGATTTCGAAGCTGCTCTTCGTAATGAAAATGTAGAAGATGAAAGTCAGATAGAACATGGTAAGGAAGAAGGAAAAAATGCAAAATTAAATCAGTTTGAGGCTGAGAAAGACAATTCAGATTTAAACTGTGCAACTGTGGATACAAATGACAGTAGCGCAGAAGTCGCACCTATTGGCGTTGATGATTCTTCTTGGCAAGATTATGCTACAATGTTTGAAGGTGTTTCGATTGACAAGGAATCGCAGGTTTTCAAAAAGCCACTATGGCGAAAACGAAGTCTTCAGTTACACTATGATTCCATAAAGTTTTATGGCGAGAATCATTGACACCGGAAATTCTTGCATTGGAAACACCTTTGCAGTTCTTTTCGTTTTTTATGTCGGATGACATAATATCAACAATTGTTGAACAGAGCAATCTTTATGCTCTGCAAACAAATATTGAAAAGCCGCTAAATACTTCTCCGAGTGAAATCAAGCAATTCTTAGGCATAAATTACTTTATGTCAGTGTTTAAATATCCCAGTGTTCGTTCGTATTGGAGTGACTATGGCTTCAGCCCAATCATGGATTGCATGACGCGAAATCGCCACGAAACAATCCGTAAATATTTACACTTCAATGATAACAACAAAATGCCGAAAAGTCATCAGTCTCAGCAACAATCGGCTCCATCGATTTCGAGTGCTGATCGCCTATATAAATTACGTCCCATTATTTCTGCACTTAACAGGAATTTTAAGAAGGTGCCAAAGCGAGCGAAACTTTGCGTTGATGAACAAATTTGTGCAACAAAGATTAAGCACTATTTGAAGCAGTACATGCCATATAAGCCGCATCCATGGGGGAACAAACTATTTCTTTTGTGCGATGACTCGGGATACTGCTATACATTTGAAATTTATTTGAATTTATTTACCATTGTGAGGAAAATTAGCCAAATTTGGGTGCTTCGGCCAACGTTGTTGTACGATTGGCTCGCTCAGTTCCACGTTTTAAGAACCACACCATATTTTTCGACAACTACTACACGTCAGTTCCACTTATGGTGTTTTTGAGAACGAAAGGCATTTATTCGCTAGGGACTGTACGCCGTCCTAGACTTCCCTTATGCAAACTACCACAAAAATTTAATAATCGAGGTGATTGCGAAGAATATGTCGGAACATTCCATGGAATCGACGTCACAACTGTGGCGTGGAATGATAACAAGATTGTGAATATGGCATCCACAATGGCCGGAGTAAAGCCGTTTATTTTAACAAACGGGCAAACACCAGAGAATGCACCTACCGTTGAACGATTCAATAAAACAAAGAAAGAAATGGAGACAATTCAATGCCCAAATATTATACACCAATATAATTAATATATGGGCGGCGTTGACCTCCTAGATTCCTCACTTGGCCGTTGCCGAATTCGAATAAAATCCCGCAAATGGACAAATCGTTTGTTCTACCACATGTGCGATATGGCCATTATAAACGCATGGATTTTATATAAAAGATATCTTGCTGAAACTAAGCGATTGGGGCCTAAATTACAATTGCACGAATTTGTGACTGAGGTTGCACATTGTTTAGTGAAATCTGGTTGTGAATTGCGAGGAGGAAAAGTAAGAAAGAGAAGTATTGAGAGACAAATTGCTGTGAAACGTAGTCGACCATCGTCTACTCCTCTTCCACCACGTGACATTCGGCTTGACAATGTTGGGCATTTTCCTGAGTTTGTCAAAGAGGGAAAACCACGCTGCAAGTATCCTGAATGTACATCGCGCACTAAGGTTCGGTGTCAAAAATGTGGTATCAATCTTTGTTTTACAAGCGAGAAAAATTGTTTCGCTGAGTTTCACCAGAATTGAATATTAATATCATGTATTAATAAATAAATTTACATATTAATTGCTTATTTACCAAATAAAATTTCTTTAATTTTAATGAAAATAATACCGAATATACTTCCTATTAGAGATCCTAGTGGTTCCGCAAAGAACCAACCAGATATTTTTCACCTCTGTCAGCTAAGAACTTCAAAACAGCAAAACGCTAGAACAAACCTTGCTTAGAATTGCGAATTTTGTAACATACTGTGAGCGTCAAAATAAAGTGTACAGCTTGTTTTCCAATATAAAAAGGGTTATGTTATTTATAAAAAGTTAAATTTCTACTTTGCCAATTTTGATCAGACTTCAAGCAGATGACAGCAAATCTGTGAAAATTACGTTGCTCTAAAAAGTGACAAAAGCAAGTTGGACAAAAAATAAACGTGATAAAAGGTAGAAATAAGAAATTCAACGAAAAAAATATAGTATCTAAAGTGAAGAGTGATAGGGTTAGCTTTTGTAAAACGTCATAAAACAGATGGATCAGCCCAATAGTCGCTCGATATCAACTCAAGTAAACATCTGAAAACATTTGGACAGACAAATTAAAAAAAAAACATTAGCAGCAAGCACTCTCTGAATAAAATTCTGCAGAAAGGGTAGCCAAAATTGTCTACTGATCTAACTTTAAAATGGGTGGAATTGATGCCAAAGAGACTATAAGCCGTCCTTAAAGCAAAAAGAAATCAATCAAAGTATTAGCCACTTCACTTTTCTTAGTATTGTAAAACTGTACACTTTTTTTTGACGCGTTTAAAACGGAGTATATTAGTTTTTTTATTGCATTGATTTTGTTGTTTTTGAAGTATTTCAAATTTTTAATTTTAAATTGTAATAACATTGTCCAAGGTTTTGTAAATGATAATAAAGTTAAATCAAAGTCTATAGGTGTCGATAAGATTCCTATTCGTTTTTTCAAAACTATTTATCCTTATATTTCACTTATTTTAACTCATCATGTTAACACCATTTTCCTATCGTCAGCGTTTCCGTCTTCGTGGAAGACGGCTCGTGTGGTACATATCCCTAAGTCAAAAAATATTCGTGATTTTGAGGACTTGAGGCCAATTTCAATTCTTCCTGCTCTGTCAAAAGCGGTTGAACATATTATGAAGGATCAGATATTGTCATTTGTTCGCAATAGTATTGTTTCTTCGCAATATGCTTTTCGTCGTGGTCATAGTACTACATCTATTTTACTTAACCTAACTGATGATATCAGATGTCATTTGAATGATAATAAGGTAGCGACCTTAGTATCGCTTGACTTGACTAAAGCATTTAGTTCTGTTAACTTCCGAATTTTGATAAGAAAATTAAGAGAAATATTTAATTTTTCCGCAACGGCTTGTAAGTTGATTTATTCGTACTTGACAGATCGTGTTCAGTTCGTTGATGTTAACAATATATATTCTAATCTACTTCATCTGACATCTGGTGTTCCCCAAGGCTCAGTTTTGGGACCCATTCTCTTCACGTTATACGTTAATGACTTATCCAGTTATATTGATAACCATATATGTAAGTCATTTTTGTTCGCTGATGACGTATTACTTTTGTTTAATGGCAGAAGAGCGGAAATTAATAATTTATGTTTAAACATCAATGATATTCTTCAACGTTTTCTATATTGGTCTAATGAAAATTGCCTATCCATAAATTCGTCAAAGACTAAAGCTCTTGCTTTTGGTATCAATGAACAGCAGTTACTTGATTTAAATATATATGTTGGTGGAACACGCGTGAACTTCGTGGATCGGTTGAAATGTCTAGGCATTTATTTAGATAAATGTCTAAATTTTGAGGCTCATATTGATAACATTAGCTGGAAGGTTTCAAGTTTATTGCGTCAACTTTACTCTACAAATATTTATTTGCCACAACGTATTAAATTGCGTTTGGCTCATGCAGTTTTAATGCCACAGATCTTATATGGTCTTGAAGTTTTTTCTGGTTCAATGAACTATGTAACCTCTAAGTTAGGTCGCATCGCTAACACGATTGTACGGTACGTTTATGGTGTTCGTAGAAATGATCACATATCTGAATATGTTAAACGCTTCATGGGATGTTCTTTCGGTAATGTAATAACTTTACGTAACTTGGTGTTTTTCTATAAAATTATAAAAAGCGGGTTTCCCACGCAACTTTATTCCAAATTTCTTTTTTCCCATTCAACAAGAAACCCTCAAATTATATTGCCTAGAATTAACAATGCTTTATTTGAAAGGTCTTTTATTGTAAGAATTGCACGTTGTTGGAACACATTACCCATTGAGCTTCGTGTGTTTTCACACTCAAATAACGCCTTTCGTGTGAAAATGTTGGCTGTTCTTCCGAACTTATAGTGAACAATTCATTGTATTTCATTTAAAAAGTGAGGTTGCTTACATATATTTTGGGATCAATTGTCTTTTTATATTGTCTTTTTTTTATTTAATTCTACCTTTGTATATATATATGTATATGTGTACAATGTACACTGTACATATATATGTACATTGATTTTTATTTTGGTTTGGGACCTAGGGATTTTAGTTATATTCTAATTTAAATATTTTAGTATTAATTCAGGTATATTTCTTTGTAATATAGTTTATTGGCCTAATGAGGCTTTTATATTACCTGCAATAAATTGAATTGAATTGAATTGAATTGAAATTTTAATTATTTTTTGCTAAAATATCACTTTTTATATTGGAAAACCAGTTGTACACTTTATTTTGACGCTGACAGTATATTTTTTTAGCGTGAAATAAAATATCAGGATATTTAGGGTTAAGGTATGTTCAAACCTAACAAATATTTGACGGTAAAATCAAAAGAAAAAAAGTGACCAGTAAATTGATTAAACTTAAGCTTTATTTTTAACAATTTCTATTTATTTGTTAAACTTTATGTCTAAGATGATAATTGTATTTATGTATAATGTAGTTAAGAAACAGTTAAATAATGTTTGCTCTAGCCAAACAATTCTTTAAGAAAACTAGTGGTTACGTGTACGACGTCAAATATTTAATAGGTGTAAACATAGCTGTAGAAATTTTGAAAAACTTTGGTTTTAAAAAATTATAGGAATTTAATAAATTTATTATTTGAGATATTCTCCCAAATTTATTTTAAATGAGTTTTAATTTGTTGGTGGCTAAGCATGGCTATATGAATCAGTAAACTTCAGCTATATTTTTGATAAGTTGCAAACAAAACCTCTTATCCAGGATTATATATTTCAAGTTTTGTTTTGTTTCAGTATTATAGAAACAAAAGTAATGAATTGTATGAAATATCTGTCAATTCGTAGATGACAATTTAAACCCTTCCATGAGATTGTTTGATTCCTTCAATTTTGTTTTAAGTTCTTGGTAATTTAATAAATAAAACTGAAGAATTTTTTCATATCGTTGATTTCGCCGGTATGTTGTAGTTTTAAGCATGAAGATATGCTAGAACTACTTAAGAGTTTTTCATTCGTTATTGAAAGCTTATTTTAGTAAAGTATTATTTTCAGTCTCTCAAAAACTACTGGGAACAGAGTCAAGTTTTACTTGGTTTTTAATTATTTTTCGAAGGCCTTTAAAGTAGATGCGAGAAGGCAAGGCTTTGGCCTTTAATGACACACTGTGTAAATTAGAAATACAGTGGGAATGCTTCTGGAATACTTTATAACGCCAAAAAGGCCTTCTATAAGGCCTCTTTACTACTTTATTTTCCCGCTGTTAATTGTCGGGCAAATCGCTTTTTTCCTTATGAGTAATTTTAATGTGAATTTTTTAAATTTTTTATATCTGACAAATTCACATATGAGGAAATTCAAAATATTTTTTTCCTCACCCTCATGAGGACGAAAAAGCAGTAAAATTTTAAATTTTACCCGCTCGCTCATGACTGAAAATTGAGTGAACGTTTCGGTACTCTGCCATATAAAAAAAAGGGAATTACATAAAAAATTAATTTTGAGCACAATTCCTTTGTAAAACAATTTACAGTGCCGAGTAAAGTGTATTTTCTTTCTTCAATTTTTTATGTAACAAGACCAACTTACCTGAAAAAATGTTACACTTAGCTATAAGTTGGTCCCACAGAAAAATTGATTAGCCAGCACTGATACGTCACTTAAATTTAAACGCAATTGTTACACTTAACGCTTAGTACCCGCAAACAATGAAGCTTGGATAATAAATTAAGAATAAGATGAAATAAAACCCATTCTCAAATTTTAAACGTTATATTTCGTTTAAAACGTTAAAAACGGTTTAATAATCTTTTTCAATAAAAAGGGTTACTTTGATTGACCATTTTATATTATAGAATAATTTTTTCAATGTTAAATTTTTGTTTGCTCTTGTGTGCGCTAATAAACACCCTTATCGTGAATAACAAGTGGAATTTTTGTTCCCATGAAATTCTCATTCCCCTCGAAGGAAAAAAAGCAATCGTGAATCTCATGTGAAGTTAGTTTTTTTGCACTTTTTAAATTGTATCTACATAGTAAAATATTTTCCAAAATTCTGCCACCACGTCTTTCGAAAGCTTCACAAATCCGCAGGCAGACGACTTGTTGTTTGCATTTTGTTAACCAATATATCGGTTTGTGCCTTATTAACGGAAATAGCCCTTAATATTCGATTTATAGGAGTAACTACTTACATACATCTTCTGTTCCCTAGCAAAAATAAAATGAGAACATCTAAGGGAAATGTGAACAAATTACGAGGGAAAAATCTTTTCACGATAAGGGGAATTATTTCCCGTGAACATTTTTTCACGTTATTATTCTCATTTAAATGACTTTTTTTTCATGGGAGTTTTTCATTATCGCAAATATGTGAAAAGGGGAATAATTACGAAGGAAAAATTATTCACGATAGGGGTGAATTAAATAACTTCATATACATATAACTAGTCGTATAATTTAGGGTCATTGTTAACCTAATTAAAATCCACTACATATTATATTATATTATATGGAAACTGTATTCGGTTTTTACCAACTACATGTACTTTTTCTTAATTTTTATATACCTTATGTGTTGAATTAACAAAAACTTACATTCTCTTTAAATGTTTAAATTTTAGATATAACAAGTTCCGACCGAAAAATTGACCAACTTCGAGGTATGACAACTAATGTTTTTTTACAAAGGTACAAATGTATTTTATTTATTTACTAATGGTTATATTTACAATTTAAAGTTGTTTTGGAACAAAGGCTAAACCAAATTCAAGGTAAAAATTAAATCGATTAAAAATGAAAACTTTATTATTGACTTTAAAATATATTAGCTCAAATTAATGTTATGTTGGAGTCTCAGGAGGAACAAAATTTATTATTACGTAATTTTATTGCTAGTCAGCAGGATATGAATAGCAAATTTCCCCTAAAAACTGCCAAAAATCTAAAAGAGCTTGATGGGGAAATAACTCCGGAGAATAGAGAAACATATGTAAGCATCAGCGTTATTGATTTTTTATATTTACTTTGTTTGACTTTTAAATATTTTTTTAGAAAAATACTATTAAAACATTACTCAAACCACAAGGAATAAGAAAAAATTTAAAATATTTATTATCTACAGAAATAATTAATGAATATAATATTGATGGAGTGCATGGGAAAAAATGTCTAAAGGATTTACGAAACTTTTATGAAGTTGTTATAGGTATGATTGTTAAAATAATAAAAATCTAATCGATCGATTCTAACTTTAATTAAAAATAAATTTTTAGATTCAATCGAAATAACATCAAAATCGGGAACTGCAGAACAGCAACTCCGAGATGCTATAAGGCTAGCAAAAAAGAGATATTTGAAAAATAAAAGCATTTCAAGACGAAACGCTACGAATAGTGAAATGGAATATGAATAAAGATTTAAAGAATATTGTTACTTATTTTAAAATTTCTTTTACCATTTTTGTTTTTAATCTTTACTTCTATAGTTTTTCTTTAAGATAACTTTATTATTCCTAATGAAAGAAAACATGAATTTTAATATACATACCAACATATGTACAAATTCGAAATTTTTGTAGCGAATAATGATAATAACGTTTAAACACTTTTTTAATTTATTTTAGCTCAAACAAAGAACACATTTTTAACTACAGCTATATAAAATTAAGTTGTCCTATGTTTGTGATTTTATAACTCGAGTACCAGTCAACCGATTTTCAAACGAGTACATGCGTTGGAAAGGTCTACTTTCACTGATGGTTTATAAAAAAACTCCCGAGAGGTGGCGCTGTTGTCGTGATATTAAAAAATTTTTTTATTGATGGTAGATAGCGCTGGGGTCAAGTTATTAACAAAGCTCTCCAGTATTTAATTTTTTATTTTTATTTAGAAAATCCCGAACGTCGGGACCAAACAGCTAGTTTTTTATACATAATTATTACATGAAATGAATGAGCAAATCATCATATTTTTCACGTTAGCGGTCATGATGATGATTCCCTCACTCATTTCTTTTAGGGATATTTCGATTTGAAAAATCTTTAGGCCAATATGTATTTATTTGTAATAATATATTAAAAAGTCTTTAACATTAAAATAGATATACACTCAAAAAAATCCATGCCTTATATTTAAGAAAACTGTCGTACATTGTGCGAAATTGTCCTTGATTTCACTTCTAGCGAACAATGCAAACAATGTACGAAGTATGAGTGCCCCGGTAGGCTAGCTGGTAGTGAGCTAGTCTATCAGCGCCGAGGTTGCAGGTTAGATTCCCGCCAGAGACTCTGGTTTCGTTCCTGCAGACAAGCGTAGAGCTTCGCGGGATTAGCTTAGGGAATTTAAAAAAAAAATACTTCAGTAAAATACAAAATAACTTTATAATTTACGAATAAAATTTTGTGTATTTTACGAAATAATTTTGCATACATATATGTAAGTATATTTGGTATTCCTTAAAAATTATTTTGATTATTCTGGAAAAAAATTAAATATGTATTTTCATTTTTAAATTAAAAAAAGTATGCAAGTATGTATGTATTTCAAATCAGATAGCTATTAAAAAAAAATCACCCATTAAATAATGAAATTTAACATTCATTTAATCGAAATATTTTTAATGAACTTTAAAAAAATATCGTAACTTTTGATAAAAATAAAACGAAAGTATCAAGGAGAATTAACTACAGGTGGTGTCAAAACGGCATCTGATTTTGACAGTTCGAGCTCATTTGTTTTGATTTGTTAGTGTTTTGCTAAGAATGGTTGACATTTCGAGCTATAAGCACTAACAATTCCATGCAAAAACCCCTATGTAGTTTCTGTTGTATTTGAATTGTTGTAGTTCCGACACCGCCTGTAGTTGAATTCGCCTTGGAAAGTATCGAATGTTTTTGGACAACAATTATTTTTAATTTAAATTGTTATGAAAAAATATAACCATGATTGCGTTTGATACTCTAAATGGCATTCGTAAAAGGGATTATTTAGTTTATAAGGTCAATAAAATCTAGTTTGCATTCCAAAATGTCACTTAGGTAATTCAGGTTAAACTTGCACATATTATGTCTTATATTTAAATCACAATTGTTTTGCTTTTACTGGAAATTTTTAGATTTTGGGTTAATATCCTCTTTACGATCAAGTGCGATATTTATTATTATTTTAAATGCATACCTGAGCTACCTAAATAAGAGCGGCAAGCGTTTTTTTTTATGTCAAAACTTCTTATTTTCATACAGTAAACAAAAAGTAGATCTTTCTGAAAATACAAAATAAAAATTCTTTAAAAATTCTTAACCCATTAAGAAGCGGAGGTGAGTTTGCGAAAATACAAAAGTTTTTAGTAGGCATAATTACTATGAGAGAAATGTTTAAGTTAACGAAAATTTACTTATTTATTCTTGAGGTTTATATATTGTGGGTATTACAGTATTGAGGGTATGTAATTTTAATTAGGTATGTTATAAGTATGCCGTCGGAAAGGTTAATTTGTCTAGTTTCTGAGCACAAGTTTTATTTTTATGATTTAGGAAACACTTACATACAAATAGCAAAAAATTTTGAATAGTTAATATGCTTGCAATTAAAACCCTTTGTCTTGAGTTACAAAACATTTATTTTAAAAGATATTCCAATCACATCCTACTAACCGACCATAAGGCTCTTTAAGGAAAAGACCTAAGCTTTTGAGCAAAAAGGGCCCATTAAAAAAAATGTTTGATTTTGCAAAAACAAAGTAAAATTGTTTTTTTTTTACTTTCGAGAGATTGAACAAATAGATATGGGCAAATACTGCGTAACAAACGCTACATTCGCACGCGTTTTCTGATTGACATAATTCTGATGGAAATAATTGACCAAAAAGTTTTGTGACGCACGCCACATAAAATGGAAGTAACTTTAAAAGTTGAAGTGTGTTTTCGTAATTTTGTGGCAATGCTTAAAATCTTATTTGCAAATAGTGTCGTTAATCAGCAATTGTTTTCATGATTTTGCTATTCGCAAATAAAAATTTAATTCACTATTTATGCGTTAATATTCTCTACTTGCAATATATTTATTTGTAAATAAGTGGTGCGTATAAACGTAGTATCAGTTGAGTTGGACCCCGGGAATTCCCGCTCAATACAAATCGATGCAAAATATTATTTAATTTATTTGAACAAATTACATATCCTGAGATTAATAAAATAAGTTTATAAATGCATTTCACTTTTTTATTTCTATGGCAAAAAGAAAAAAGTTCTTAATGGCACCTTAAAATCTTCATGTTCAAAAGCACACATGGGCAAAATTTCAATTATTTTGTAGGATTTTTGAGAAAGTAATAGCAAAATTACTTTTTGGTTTTTTTTTCAATGTGCAATAACATTTGGAATACATTTAGGAGTGTTTAGGAATAAAAACTAAAAAACTATAACCGCAGAGAACTGATGATTATATTAAATTCGGAGTAAATTTCCAAAAGCCACCTTTAAAGTTTTAAATTGTTTTCTTTTAAAACTAAACAAATAGACTTAGACACTTATTGCCACAGAATTAATTGAAACCAACAGCATTTATATAAAACCAAAAAAGTTAAATTACACTGTGCTAGTTGCAAAATTAGACAAGCCGGGCACATGGCGTTTTAGCATAATTCGGGTACGCTGAATCCAATGGTGCCCACCGTTTTTTTTTTTAGGTTAGCTCTTGTTTCCGTTATTTCAGAAATGGAGGAGGTTGTACAACATAGGGTACGTTCGTAAATGCATCACTGCCCTGCATCAGAAAAGCAAACTTTTTTAATGGCGATAAAAGAATAATTTTAATTTTTTTTAATGTGTGACTATTATTTTTGTGGAGTATTTCACAATTTTTTGGTCCACATTTAATTCACGGATAAATATATAACCATTTGAAATCACTGATGCAGCGCAGTGACGCCATGTGCCCGGCTTGTCTAAAAAAAAGTGTAAATTTTGAGCACAGTGTAATTAAAACAAATAATTAAAAAATATTTCTTTTAAAATAGGATTTAAGTTCAGAAAACACATTTACAGAATCGTTTGAAAGCCTATTTCTTATTTTTATAAAGAAGATTTCAATGAGAAAACACGTTCCCTTTATACGCATGTTTGCCTTTATAGTCAAAGGAACATTGTATAATCTCTAGATGCTTTCAGTTTTCTTAGCACTTCCTTCAAAACTTGTAATTCCTTAAAAAAAAAGAAGAGAGGGGCGCCGTTAAATCAACTTCGCTTTTCATAAGGACCCTCTTACCTTCGGTGAAGGGTATAAAAAGATTAATTTTTGGGATTTTAGTATTTTGGTCATAACTCAGCCATTTTTAACCGATTTGACAGGTTTATATACCGACGTCTTTGGGAATAAATTTACTTTGGTAACAAAACTTGTACTCAGTAAAACCTATGGTTCCCGAAAATGGATATTTGTCAAAAAAAAAAATTAATATTTTGGTCATAACTTTGTTGTATCTAAATCGATTTTTCGAGATTTTTAGAAGATATGTTGTACTTAAGATTTCCGATCTTTTGATATATTAGGAGTAAAATTTAAGTTTTAATAAAATTTTTGATATTTTCTGTTCGGGAGATACCACGCCCACTTTTACAATCCCGCCTATTTTTTTTAGAGAGAGGTTGTGTGTTGATAACCAAGATGATTGGAGCTTATTTTGAAACTTTGACTCTTGCCTTTCTCCAGAAATACAGAAAAAACAAATAATAAAAAACAACAACAAGGGATTATTGGGTAAAACTAGTTTAAAATATTTTTTTGGATAACTGACATATTTTTGTTTTTTAATTAAGCATCGACATTTCTAAACTTTATATTATTAAAACTAGTAGTAAATTTACTTACCATTTTGTTGTAACTTGACACTTTGGGAAACTAATTCCTTGAGGAGTTGACTCAATTTAAATATTTTTTTTTTTAAATCCAATTTAAAAAGCAGGCCTTTTTAATATATAAATTATGGAAGGAAAAATTTATTTATGTAAATAAGTCATGATTTTAGATATTAGCAAACGATTAAACAATTACAAAATATAAGTAGTATGTATTTAATTAGATCTGCATTAACGAACGATCGCTATTAACAAGTACCGCTTTTCGTTTACAGCCTGTTCGTCGATTTCGAACGTTAACGTTCGCATAGAAAATTACATTTAAAACAAAAACAAGTTTTCGAATTTTGTTTTTAACATATGAAAATAAAATAATTATTAAAACAAATACTTTAAATTTACCCAACACACAGGAATTATTTCTTAACAAACAAGATTTTATATATTTTTTTACAGTAACTGAAGACCGCCATTGATGGATTTGAACGTGCATACTTATGTACATATTTTTTCTTTTTTCAACATTCATTAATTTTTTTTAAATAAAATTTGATTAACACTTCTTTATTAAAAACCGATTTTAAAAAAAGTTTGCACCTATGTGATTTGAAAAGACAAAAACACAAATTATTATTATTATATTTTATTTTATCATCAACTTCTATTCAAATAAATTTGCAAACTTTGACTAACGACCGCCATTAACTAAACCTTTTTTCTTCTATTTGCACTAAAAACACTTTGAAGCATTAAATTTTGCACAACTACATTTTGGCACTTTTAATATTATTGCTAAATAAATGAACTTTTAAAGCAATTCATTTTACAACTTATGCATTGCTGAATAATTTAATACTAAAATTAATAACATTAATTAACTTTAAACAATTAAAAACATATAAATTATTAAGAGCAAACGGACAACCGGCGCATTTTAACGAGAGAAAACGAAACTAAAAATATTCCTGTTGATATCAAAAGAGATGCCAGATGATTTCAGTACTAGTTACTTGATTAATTAATAGAACCGGAAATTGATAAGACGGGTTCTTTTTATAATTTAATTACCAGCAAGGCCCATGGTGAAATAAACATGTGGCAGCACTACGTCAGATGATTTTTTGCTCTTGCATTGTTTGTGTAGGTTTATGTCAAAGTTTCGTTTATGTTTACAAAAATTCCCCGTTTTGTGCTGTTATTATTGTATTTTATTAAAGTTTTTGATAATTTTAAATTAAAATAAATAAGATATTGACCATAAATTAATAAAAATTAGCTAACAAATTTTTTATTTCATCACGTTCAGTGGCACGCTTTGATTTTTGTTAAAAGTATTTTTTGACGTAAATGGTGATATAATTTCCATTTTTGTTGGAATGTTGTATTTGTTGCTGTAACGATGCCACCTGCTTATTCCACCATGGCAAGGCCCATCTATCAGGTCTGCTTACTTGTACAAAAACAAAAAACGACATGTATTTTGTTTGTGTACAATTTCTTTTAAGCTCTCAAAAACTTGCTACCGCATATACAAAGCAAAAGGAAAAATCGTGTATGTGTGGCATACCATAAATTTGTGTGGGAAAAAACTATAAACGTAAACAAACATATACATGCACATGTAAGCAAAATGTAAACAACTTTTGACAGCTCAAAAGAACATAAACAAAGATCATCAGGCTTCTTGCGTACCCTGCAGATAACCAAACAAGTCCATACATCCATGTAAAGAGTAGTCCATAAAGGAGTAGGAGTACTCCAAACCTTCTCCAAATATATGGGTAAAAGATGGTCCATTTAACATTAAGATGTCCTAGGAGGGTACCATATAAACCACCGAAGTAGTCCCTAAACTACTCCATGGAGTACTAAAGTGGGTTAGTTTTAAAAGTTCTGCATGTCACTACCCTACAGATAATATTTGACTACGTGGTCCATTTTGGCGATACTGATACGCAATTTGAATTTGAATTCAATTTAAAATTAACAAAACTCAAGTAGAGTTATATTTTTATTATTCAAAATTTCAGTGTAAAAGATTATTTATATTCAAAATTTAATAAGATTTAAAAAAGCAAAGAATTAAATTTGAATTTATGATAAAATTAACAAAAAATAAAGTCTTTTTTGCAAAAGTAACAACGTAAGAAATAAATTATTAACATTAAAGATTGACATTAATAGGAAACTTGTCGTTTGTAACAAACTCTGCGATAGGCTTGTTTCTTTTTCTTACGCAGACGAATAAACTGGGACAGGGTGACCGAATTTCCAAATTTTAGTAAAATATGGTCATACTATGATTTGATAAATGTAAACAAACAAAAAAAAAAATTAATTTTAAAAGAATAATAGAAGAAGTTAAGTGAACCCATGTTAAGAAAAACGAATGCCTGTCATTGCGCCATTGCGGATCTGCGTCTCTAAAAATATTAGAAGATCTAAGTTATCTTTCGACTTCTTTTTTAACACAATCACAGCAAAGGCTGGAGAGATGTTCATCCTCCTCGGATCCTCTAATAATTTTTTCACAAACGCTCAAAAGGCCAGTTCTTTTAGACTTATCAGAACCTTTACCACCTGTAGGGGTGCCCTTGTTTTCAACACTTTCGGAATGCATAGACATGCTAAGTTGCTCAATAAGATGTTTTTCGATACGACTGATCTCGTGCGTCTTTGAAATATTCGAGCATTGTAGCGAGGGTAAAGAATTGTAGATAAAAAATGGGTTGAATTATTTTCTAAAGCCTCAAATCTTTTATTTATAGCTAATGCTAAGTCATCGGCTAAATTTTGAAACCCCAAACTATTTTCCATCTTCGTTGACTCTTTCATTAAATGAAACAATTTCATTAATCTGTTTTTAATTTATGATCTGCTTTTGGACCTGTTATTTCTCTTAGTTGCTATACAAAAATTAGCATTGAAAACTAAATTATTTGCTCAAAAATACTTCAATAAAATATAAAAAGTATCGTCGTATCCAAGGTACATTAACAAGGTACATTAAATACACCTTGGTCGTATCGACAGCAAAATATCGCCGA
The DNA here is from genome assembly GCA_963931875.1 of Pollenia griseotomentosa. Lineage (NCBI taxonomy): Eukaryota > Metazoa > Arthropoda > Insecta > Diptera > Polleniidae > Pollenia > Pollenia griseotomentosa. Next base: position 62,772,559 of record OZ007561.1, read on the forward strand.
TACCGATATATCGGAAAACCTGAAGTGTCGCCGATATATCGGTATTCGTTACATCCCTAAAAATTAGTATCGTTAAGTCGAGAAGTTCCCTTTTACAAAGTGACAAGTAATATTTTGATTCTACAAAGTCGTAATACATTGTATTACCGTGTAAACTGGCCTTAAATACTTACCATTTGGCGTTTAGATAGCTTTTGCCATAATTTATTATAACGACGAAACATCCTGGGTACATTAATCTTTTTTTTTTTAGGTTAGCTCTTGTTTTCGAGATATACCGTTATTTCGAAAATGAAGGAGGTTGTACAACATATATTCGCGTAACGCCATGTGCCCGGCTTGTCTAAAAAAAAGTGTCAATTTTGAGCACAGTGTAATTAAAACAAATAATTACAAAATATTTCTTTTAAAATGGGATTTAAGTTCAGAAAACACATTTACAGAATCGTTTGAAAGCCTATTTCTTATTTTTATAAAGAAGATTTCAATGAGAAAACACGTTCCCTTTATACGCATGTTTGCCTTTATAGTCAAAGGAACATTGTATAATCTCTAGATGCTTTCAGTTTTCTTAGCACTTCCTTCAAAACTTGTAATTCCTTAAAAAAAAAAAGAAGAGAGGGGCGCCGTTAAATCAACTTCGCTTTTCATAAGGACCCAGAATAGATATACTTCATAGGGTGTAGGATCAATATTGCGTATTTTACAAACGGAATGACAAAGTTATATTGTATACCCTCTTACCTTCGGTGAAGGGTATAAAAAAATTAATTTTTGGGATTTTAGTATTTTGGTCACAACTCAGCCATTTTTAACCGATTTGACAGATTTATATACCGACGTCTTTGGGAATAAATTTACTTTGGTAATAAAACTTGTACTCAGTAAAACCTATGGTTCCCGAAAATGGATACATATTTGTCAAAAAAAAAAAAAAAAAATAATATTTTGGTCATAACTTTGTTGTATCTAAATCGATTTTTTCGAGATTTTTAGAAGATATGTTGTACTTAAGATTTACGATCTTTTGATATATTAGGAGTAAAATTTAAGTTTTAATAAAATTTTTGATATTTTCTGTTCGGGAGATACCACGCCCACTTTTACAATCCCGCCTATTTTTTTTAGAGAGGTTGTGTGTTGATAACCAAGATGATTGGAGCTTATTTTGAACCTTTGACTCTTGCCTTTCTCCAGAAATACAGAAAAGACAAATAATAAAAAACAACAACAACAAGGGATTATTGGGTAAAACTAGTTTAAAATATTTTTTTGTTTAACTGACATATTTTTGTTTTTCAATTAAGCATCGACATTTCTAAACTTTATATTATTAAAACTAGTAGTAAATTTACTTACCATTTTGTTGTAACTTGACACTTTGGGAAACTAATTCCTTGAGGAGTTGACTCAATTTAAATATTTTTTTTTTAAATCCAATTTAAAAAGCAGTCCTTTTTAATATAAAAATTATGGAAGGAAAAATTTATTTATGTAAATAAGTCATGATTTTAGATATTAGCAAACGATTAAACAATTACAAAATATAAGTAGTATGTATTTAATAAGATCTGCATTAACGAACGATCGCTATTAACAAGTACCGCTTTTCATTTACAGCCTGTTCGTCGATTTCGAACGTTAACGTTCGCATAGAAAATTACATTTAAAACAGAAACAAGTTTTCGAATTTTGTTTTTAACATATGAAAATAAAATAATTTTTAAAACAAATACTTTAAATTTACCCAACACACAGGAATTATTTCTTAACAAACAAGATTTTATATATTTTTTTATAGTAACTGATTTGAACGAATGCACTTACATATGTACATATTTTTTTTTCAACATTCATTAATTTTTTTAAATAAAATTTGATTAACACTTCTTTATTAAAAACCGATTTTAAAAAAAGTTTGCACCTATGTGATTTGAAAAGACAAAAACACAAATTATTATTATTATTTTATTTTATCATCAACTTCTATTCAAATAAATTTGCAAACTTTGACTAACGACCGCCATTAACTAACCTTTTTTCTTCTCTTTGCACTAAAAACACTTTGAAGCATTAAATTTTGCACAACTACATTTTGGCACTTTTAATATTATTGCTAAATAAATGAACTTTTAAAGCAATTCATTTTACAACTTATGCATTGCTGAATAATATAATACTAAAATTAATAACATTAATTAACTTTAAACAATTAAAAACTTATAAATTATTAAGAGCAAACGGACAACCGGCGAATTTTAACGAGAGAAAACGAAACTAAAAATATTCCTGTTGATATATAAAGGGATGCCAGATGATTTCAGTACTAGTTACTTGATTAATTAATAGAACCGGAAATTGATAAAACGGTTTCTTTTTATAATTTAATTACCAGCAAGGCCCATGGTGAAATAAACAGGTGGCAGCACTACGGCAGATGATTTTTTGCTCTTGCATTGTTTGTGTAGGTTTATGTCAAAGTTTTGTTTATGTTTACAAAAATTCCACGTTTTGTGCTGTTATTATTGTATTTTATTAAAGTTTTTGATAATTTTAAATTAAAATAAATAAGATATTGACCATAAATTAATAAAAATTAGCTAAAAAATTTTTTATTTCATCACGTTCAGTGGCACGCTTTGATTTTTGTTAAAAGTATTTTTTGACGTAAATGGTGATATAATTTCCATTTTTGTTGGAATCATGGTCCAATTAGTAGGTCTGCTTGAAACGCCTGCTGATTTTATGCAGAGTTGTGTTTTTTACGTGCAATTGTTTTTGTAGCAATTGTTTTTGACATTTCCACCATTTTTTACACAAACAATTGCCTTTGTTCTTGACATCCTTATCATTTTTTACACAAACAAAATGCGTGTTGTTGTTTCTATTGTTGGATTGTTGTAGTTGCGCGCAGACCTACTAATTGGGCCATGGTTGGAATGTTGTATTTGTTGCCGTAACGATGCCACCTGCTTATTCCACCATGGCAAGGCCCATCTATCAGGTCTGCTTACTGGTACAAAAACAAAAAACGACAATTATTTTGTTTGTGAAAAATTTCTTGTTTTGTTTTGCTAAATGATCTTAATGAGAAACATTATGCATTGACAATTGCTTTTTAAATCTCAGTTTATATTCAAACAATGAAGAAAAAATGTAAACGGAAGGATGCGATTGCCAGTTGCGGCAAATTTTTTCTTTGCTTTACCGTTTATTTCGATGTAGCGTGCGACATTGAAAAATAACATTTATTATCAGTGCGTCGAGGGTATTTGGATAATGCGTTTCAAATATTAGTAACAAACACATATTTTTATTGCAAATTTAATTAAAAAAATTTTGCTGGAAAATAATCAGTGCTTTTTTCTTGGTACTTATTTTAAGTTTGTAGCGTGCGACATCGTAAGTGTAAAATGCATAAATTCAAAAATTTTTTTTACCTAAAATATCTTAATTTGCGATGGCCAGGGCTGGGCAGTATTTGAAATACATGTATTTGAAATACGTATTTAAAATACAAATACGTATTTTATATTTGTATTTTAAATACATATCTAGCAAGTATTTTGTATTTTAAATACATACAATAAATATAAGTAGTTTGTATTTTGTATTTTAAATACATAAAAAAATGGGAGTATTTTGTATTTTGAAAACATAGTTTACAAAATATATTCTGTCAGTTTATTGATGGTTGATTGCATTTTAATCTACCAAAATATAAAAAAATATGGTGTCACTTTTCATCTTTCGTGAAAAATGTTTCCGCACCGAAAGCGTTAAAGTTTTGTTTTTATTTTTTATTTTCATCATTAAATCAGTGGCTCTTGTCTTAAATAAGTTCGTTTTTGTTTAAATTCATATATAATCTTCAACATTAAACCATTTTTCATAAGTCTAATGCAAAATCAAAAGGGTTTCAATTTCCAAAAATAAAATTTACACATAATATGGAGTTTTAGGAATCGCTTACGGTGCGGAAACTTTTTTCACCGAATAATAAATAGAAGTATTTTGTATTTTAAATACATACAGGATGTGTAAGTATTTTGTATTTTAAATACATACAGGATGTGTAAGTATTTTGTATTTTGTATTTTAAATACATAACCTGAAAGTATTTTGTATTTTGTATTTTAAATACATGACCAGCAAGTATTTTGTATTTTAAATACCGCAAACCATGTATTTTGCCCAACACTGCTCCTAGGACATCGTAATGTTAAATGGACCACCTTTTACCCATATATTTGGAGAAGTTTTGGAGTACTCCTACTCCTTTATGGACTACTCTTTACATGGATGTATGGACTTGTCTGGTTATCTGCAGGGTACGCAAGAAGCCTGATGATCTTTGTTTATGTTCTTTTGAGCTGTCAAAAGTTGTTTACATTTTGCTTACATGTGCATGTATATGTTTGTTTACGTTTATTGTTTTTTCCCACACAAATTTATGGTATGCCACACATACACGATTTTTCCTTTTGCTTTGTATATGCGCATTTCTCAAATGTCGAATGCGACATTCGTACGCCTTAAAAGTAAAAAAAACATATACCAAAACATTAATTTTATTTTGACAAAAGGCGAAACTTATAGCTCTTGATTAGCACTATAATTTGTGCTTAGGTTGATTTTGAGCAATTGTTCGTTTTCAAGAAAATTAAAAAAACCCAAGGCATTTGCATGCGACAAAAACATGTAAATTTTATTTTTGGAAATTGAAACCCTTTTGATTTTGCATTAGACTTATGAAAAATGGTTTAATGTTGAAGATTATATATGAATTTAAACAAAAACGAACTTATTTACGACAATAGCCACTGATTTAATGATGAAAATAAAAAATAAAAACAAAACTTCAACGCTTTCGGTGCGGAAACTTTTTTCACGAAAGATGAAAAGTTACACCAAGGTATATTTACACAAGGTAGACTCATTCGGGAGTGTAGACATGCTGCTCTATAAAAGGAGCCAATTTGTCAAAATTGTCTTCATATAAAACAAAAACAATTTAACGCACACATGTACAAATTTTGGCTCATATACACGCAATTTGACGTTTTGGCTCCAACTAGGGGTAAACAGCTGACAAACATATGAGCCAACGAGTTTACCTTGTGTAAATATACCTTGAGTTACACTATATTTTTTTATATTTTGGTAGATTAAAATGCAATCAACCATCAATAAACTGACAGAATATATTTTGTAAACTATGTTTTTAAAATACAAAATACTCCCATTTTTTTATGTATTTAAAATACAAACTACTTATATTTATTGTATGTATTTAAAATACAAAATACTTGCTGGATATGTATTTTAAATACAAAATACTTGCACGTCATGTATTTAAAATACAAATACAAAATACGTATTTGTATTTTAAATACGTATTTCAAATACATGTATTTCAAATACTGCCCAGCCCTGCCTAGGAGGGTACCATATAACCCACCGAAGTAGTCCCTACACTACTCCATGGAGTACTAAAGGGGGTTAGTTTTAAAAGTTCTGCATGTCACTACCCTACAGATATTATTGGACTACGTTGTCTATTTTGGCGATACTGATACGCATATTGAATTTGAATTCAATTTAAAATTAACAAAACTCAAGTAGAGGTAGGTATATTTTTATTATTCAAAATTTCAGTGTAAAAGATTATTTATATTCAAAATTTAATAAGATTTAAAAAAGCAAAGAATTAAATTTGAATTTATGATAAAATTAACAAAAAATAAAGTCTTTTTTGCAAAAGTAACAACGTACGAAATAAATTATTAACATTAAAGATTGACATTAATAGGAGACTTGTCGTTTGTAACAAACCCTGCGATAGGCTTGTTTCTTTTTCTTACGCAGACGAATAAACTAGGACAGGGTGACCGAATTTCCAAATTTTAGTAAAATATGGTCATACTATGATTTGATAAATGTAAACAAACAAAAAAAAAATTAATTTTAAAAGAATAATAGAAGAAGTTAAGTGAACCCATGTTAAGAAAAACGAATGCCTGTCATTGCGCCATTGCGGATCTGCGTCTCTAAAAATATTAGAAGATCTAAGTTATCTTTCGACTTCTTTTTTAACACAATCACAGCAAAGGCTGGAGAGATGCTCATCCTCCTCGGATCCTCTAATAATTTTTTCACAAACGCTCAAAAGGCCAGTTCTTTAGACTTTAGACGTCTTTGAAATATTCGAGCATTGTAGCGAGGGTAAAGAATTGTAGATAAAAAATGGGTTGAATTATTTTCTAAAGCCTCAAATCTTTTATTTATAGCTAATGCTAAGTCATCGGCTAAATTTTGAAACCCCAAACTATTTTCCATCTTCGTTGATTCTTTATGATCTGCTTTTGGACCTGTTATTTCTCTTAGTTGCTATACAAAAATTAGCATTGAAAACTAAATTATTTGTTCAAAAATAATTCAATAAAATATAAAAAGTATCGTCGTATCCATGGTACATTAAATACACCTTGGTCGTATCGACAGCAAAATATCGCCGATACCGATATATCGGAAAATCTGAAGTGTCGCCGATATATCGGTATTCGTTACATCCCTAAAAATTAGTATCGTGAAGTCGAGAAGTTCCCTTTTACAGGGTGACAAGAAAACAGTGCTGCCACCTCACGTGTAACTACACATATCATGTGTAATATTTTTTTTCATGTGTAGTTCATGTGTAATTCATGTGTAATTTAATATTTTAACGTTTTGTAGCACTGATTTTTGTTATTATTTTTTCACAAGAAGTAAAAAGGTTCATTATTCTTAGCAAAACTTAAAAATTTATTTAAAAGAATGGAAGCGTTAAAAGAGCTGAACTTAAAATGGTTGCATCATTAAATACTTACCATTTGGGGTTTAGATAGCTTTTGCCATAATTTATTATAACGACGAAACATACAGGGTACATTATTCTTTTTTTTATTTCAAAGAGGGTGGATCATCGACTGCAAAAGAAATGCTTGAGTTTTTTAAAAGCACAATTATAGAAAAAGGGATTCCTTTTGAGTCTAGTTTGATTTGCATCAGATACACCTAATGTTATCTTTGGACAGTATAATTCAGAAGTTACGTTCCAAAAATATGAAAAGCCAGTTATTTTTTTGATAAAATGCTCGTGCCACCTAATACATTTGGTAGCGTCAAAGGCCTGTCTGAACATATCAACATATGTATTTGGAAGATTTACTTTGTAATATTATATCTTGTTTTATTAGAAGTAATGCTCGGCAGATAAAACTTTAGGCGTTTCAAGAATATTTTCGCGCCAACATGCACTCTTACATTTTGTAAAATTTTACCGTCATAGTAATTTGAAGGCAGAAAATTATTGGAAAAAGCTTTTTAAAATAAAAAATTCCTATGGAGACAGATTATTTCCTGCTTTGTAAATATGAAGTTATTTTTGTTTTAATCTTTTAAATGGTAAAATGAAAATATTTTTTACATTAAATATAGCAACGATACGATTGTTGTAAACAAAAAGCAAATAATTAGACAAATATTTTTTTGTTGGATAAGTAAAAATTATAAAAATGTCCGGCATATCCAATGTTGCAGCAATAGAGAAACTGAATTAATATTCCGTTGAAAAATTGCGTTGACGAAATTTGAGGGATGCATGGGATCATTTATCATACCCAAATGAAATGTGTGTTACATATCGTACAATTTTAGTTCCAAACTAATGCATTTTCTTCTCTTTGCACTCATTTTTCTACTCAACTTCTTATTAAGAACTAACTTCTTACTTCCTAACAGGCAACTATACTTAGAATAACTTACCTTACAGAATTAAATAGGAATTCGCCTTTTTACACGCAAATAGGACCGGCCCAAACCGGGGCTCTAGTGTATATTTTTTGCAGTATCGATGGCATTCATATAATTGTAGAACTCGAATTACTCATGCTTCTAATGAAAGCCACCTGGTTTGTGATGGGGGAAGAATTTTTATTTTTTTGTTTAATTTCCAATAATTTTTGTATTTAGAAAATTGATTTTGACCTTTTGGACTGTTCCTAATATAATTGTAAATATTTCTTGTAAGTGTTTAATTGATGCCAGAAAATCGTCATAACACTATTACTTTTAATAAAAAATCGACAATCGTCATTTTACTGTATTTTCTCAAAAAAATCTTCAAAATGACGAAAAATCGTCTCATCTAAAAACCCTGTTTGTCTGCCTTTCACTTGCCACCTTGTAAAAGGGGTTTCCAACAATGAATTAAAAATTTATTTAGTTCATTGCGTTCGGCAGCAAAATTTGATTTTAGCTTAAAATAATTTTTGAGGTATACGGAAATTTAGTCTGCTTTCACACGTTTCATCTTTTGATGCTCAACTCTTGTGTTTCAACCTGTAAAGGAGAGTGAAGAAAGAATTAAGGGGTTGGTACCGAGATGCCTGTACTCGGTCAGTTCATTCGTAGGTATATGCACAACGATGACTGCATGTAAAATTTTCTTTTCCTTTTCTCTTTGATTCGCTGTAAATAAAATTGTTGTTGTTTTGAACCGAAAAAAGTTGAAACCGATTGCTGCGTGTGATCATATTGGCATCTTAAAAAGGGAATTGAAAGGAAGTTAAGCATCAAAAAATGAAAGATGATGATGTATTTGTTGCCTTAATGCAGCCACCTGTATTATTTCACCATGGGTCGACCTAAACCTTCGTATCAAGGTACTTGAACACAAGGTAGACTCGTAATAATTTTTACAACAGTTTTGCAAATAAATATCAACTTAACAAATTTGTGTTCATTGTATTGCGGCATAAAATATGATGCAAAGAGAAATGCAAAAAGAGCAAGCTTTCTTAGAAAGAGACAAAAAAAAACGCAAAATCTTCCGTCTCGTGCTATAGGTAAAAATTCATTGAGTATGAAAATTAAAATCTTTTAAAGAAAAGCAGTTCTCATCATTATTAATGAGACAAATACTTTTTAAAAAATATTCCTTCATTCTAACAAAAATTTGGACATATAACAAAATTATGCATGTTAAGCGGCTCATACACTTGCAATAAAATGGTTCAATTTTACGTATAAATTATTAAGAGCAAACGGACAACCGGCGAATTTTAACGAGAGAAAACGAAACTAAAAATATTCCTGTTGATATATAAAGGGATGCCAGATGATTAATAGAACCGGAAATTGATAAAACGGTTTCTTTTTATAATTTAATTACCAGCAAGGCCCATGGTGAAATAAACAGGTGGCAGCACTACGGCAGATGATTTTTTGCTCTTGCATTGTTTGTGTAGGTTTATGTCAAAGTTTTGTTTATGTTTACAAAAATTCCACGTTTTGTGCTGTTATTATTGTATTTTATTAAAGTTTTTGATAATTTTAAATTAAAATAAATAAGATATTGACCATAAATTAATAAAAATTAGCTAAAAAATTTTTTATTTCATCACGTTCAGTGGCACGCTTTGATTTTTGTTAAAAGTATTTTTTGACGTAAATGGTGATATAATTTCCATTTTTGTTGGAATCATGGTCCAATTAGTAGGTCTGCTTGAAACGCCTGCTGATTTTATGCAGAGTTGTGTTTTTTACGTGCAATTGTTTTTGTAGCAATTGTTTTTGACATTTCCACCATTTTTTACACAAACAATTGCCTTTGTTCTTGACATCCTTATCATTTTTTACACAAACAAAATGCGTGTTGTTGTTTCTATTGTTGGATTGTTGTAGTTGCGCGCAGACCTACTAATTGGGCCATGGTTGGAATGTTGTATTTGTTGCCGTAACGATGCCACCTGCTTATTCCACCATGGCAAGGCCCATCTATCAGGTCTGCTTACTGGTACAAAAACAAAAAACGACAATTATTTTGTTTGTGAAAAATTTCTTGTTTTGTTTTGCTAAATGATCTTAATGAGAAACATTATGCATTGACAATTGCTTTTTAAATCTCAGTTTATATTCAAACAATGAAGAAAAAATGTAAACGGAAGGATGCGATTGCCAGTTGCGGCAAATTTTTTCTTTGCTTTACCGTTTATTTCGATGTAGCGTGCGACATTGAAAAATAACATTTATTATCAGTGCGTCGAGGGTATTTGGATAATGCGTTTCAAATATTAGTAACAAACACATATTTTTATTGCAAATTTAATTAAAAAAATTTTGCTGGAAAATAATCAGTGCTTTTTTCTTGGTACTTATTTTAAGTTTGTAGCGTGCGACATCGTAAGTGTAAAATGCATAAATTCAAAAATTTTTTTTACCTAAAATATCTTAATTTGCGATGGCCAGGGCTGGGCAGTATTTGAAATACATGTATTTGAAATACGTATTTAAAATACAAATACGTATTTTATATTTGTATTTTAAATACATATCTAGCAAGTATTTTGTATTTTAAATACATACAATAAATATAAGTAGTTTGTATTTTGTATTTTAAATACATAAAAAAATGGGAGTATTTTGTATTTTGAAAACATAGTTTACAAAATATATTCTGTCAGTTTATTGATGGTTGATTGCATTTTAATCTACCAAAATATAAAAAAATATGGTGTCACTTTTCATCTTTCGTGAAAAATGTTTCCGCACCGAAAGCGTTAAAGTTTTGTTTTTATTTTTTATTTTCATCATTAAATCAGTGGCTCTTGTCTTAAATAAGTTCGTTTTTGTTTAAATTCATATATAATCTTCAACATTAAACCATTTTTCATAAGTCTAATGCAAAATCAAAAGGGTTTCAATTTCCAAAAATAAAATTTACACATAATATGGAGTTTTAGGAATCGCTTACGGTGCGGAAACTTTTTTCACCGAATAATAAATAGAAGTATTTTGTATTTTAAATACATACAGGATGTGTAAGTATTTTGTATTTTAAATACATACAGGATGTGTAAGTATTTTGTATTTTGTATTTTAAATACATAACCTGAAAGTATTTTGTATTTTGTATTTTAAATACATGACCAGCAAGTATTTTGTATTTTAAATACCGCAAACCATGTATTTTGCCCAACACTGCTCCTAGGACATCGTAATGTTAAATGGACCACCTTTTACCCATATATTTGGAGAAGTTTTGGAGTACTCCTACTCCTTTATGGACTACTCTTTACATGGATGTATGGACTTGTCTGGTTATCTGCAGGGTACGCAAGAAGCCTGATGATCTTTTTTTATGTTCTTTTGAGCTGTCAAAAGTTGTTTACATTTTGCTTACATGTGCATGTATATGTTTGTTTACGTTTATTGTTTTTTCCCACACAAATTTATGGTATGCCACACATACACGATTTTTCCTTTTGCTTTGTATATGCGCATTTCTCAAATGTCGAATGCGACATTCGTACGCCTTAAAAGTAAAAAAAACATATACCAAAACATTAATTTTATTTTGACAAAAGGCGAAACTTATAGCTCTTGATTAGCACTATAATTTGTGCTTAGGTTGATTTTGAGCAATTGTTCGTTTTCAAGAAAATTAAAAAAACCCAAGGCATTTGCATGCGACAAAAACATGTAAATTTTATTTTTGGAAATTGAAACCCTTTTGATTTTGCATTAGACTTATGAAAAATGGTTTAATGTTGAAGATTATATATGAATTTAAACAAAAACGAACTTATTTACGACAATAGCCACTGATTTAATGATGAAAATAAAAAATAAAAACAAAACTTCAACGCTTTCGGTGCGGAAACTTTTTTCACGAAAGATGAAAAGTTACACCAAGGTATATTTACACAAGGTAGACTCATTCGGGAGTGTAGACATGCTGCTCTATAAAAGGAGCCAATTTGTCAAAATTGTCTTCATATAAAACAAAAACAATTTAACGCACACATGTACAAATTTTGGCTCATATACACGCAATTTGACGTTTTGGCTCCAACTAGGGGTAAACAGCTGACAAACATATGAGCCAACGAGTTTACCTTGTGTAAATATACCTTGAGTTACACTATATTTTTTTATATTTTGGTAGATTAAAATGCAATCAACCATCAATAAACTGACAGAATATATTTTGTAAACTATGTTTTTAAAATACAAAATACTCCCATTTTTTTATGTATTTAAAATACAAACTACTTATATTTATTGTATGTATTTAAAATACAAAATACTTGCTGGATATGTATTTTAAATACAAAATACTTGCACGTCATGTATTTAAAATACAAATACAAAATACGTATTTGTATTTTAAATACGTATTTCAAATACATGTATTTCAAATACTGCCCAGCCCTGCCTAGGAGGGTACCATATAACCCACCGAAGTAGTCCCTACACTACTCCATGGAGTACTAAAGGGGGTTAGTTTTAAAAGTTCTGCATGTCACTACCCTACAGATATTATTGGACTACGTTGTCTATTTTGGCGATACTGATACGCATATTGAATTTGAATTCAATTTAAAATTAACAAAACTCAAGTAGAGGTAGGTATATTTTTATTATTCAAAATTTCAGTGTAAAAGATTATTTATATTCAAAATTTAATAAGATTTAAAAAAGCAAAGAATTAAATTTGAATTTATGATAAAATTAACAAAAAATAAAGTCTTTTTTGCAAAAGTAACAACGTACGAAATAAATTATTAACATTAAAGATTGACATTAATAGGAGACTTGTCGTTTGTAACAAACCCTGCGATAGGCTTGTTTCTTTTTCTTACGCAGACGAATAAACTAGGACAGGGTGACCGAATTTCCAAATTTTAGTAAAATATGGTCATACTATGATTTGATAAATGTAAACAAACAAAAAAAAAATTAATTTTAAAAGAATAATAGAAGAAGTTAAGTGAACCCATGTTAAGAAAAACGAATGCCTGTCATTGCGCCATTGCGGATCTGCGTCTCTAAAAATATTAGAAGATCTAAGTTATCTTTCGACTTCTTTTTTAACACAATCACAGCAAAGGCTGGAGAGATGCTCATCCTCCTCGGATCCTCTAATAATTTTTTCACAAACGCTCAAAAGGCCAGTTCTTTAGACTTTAGACGTCTTTGAAATATTCGAGCATTGTAGCGAGGGTAAAGAATTGTAGATAAAAAATGGGTTGAATTATTTTCTAAAGCCTCAAATCTTTTATTTATAGCTAATGCTAAGTCATCGGCTAAATTTTGAAACCCCAAACTATTTTCCATCTTCGTTGATTCTTTATGATCTGCTTTTGGACCTGTTATTTCTCTTAGTTGCTATACAAAAATTAGCATTGAAAACTAAATTATTTGTTCAAAAATAATTCAATAAAATATAAAAAGTATCGTCGTATCCATGGTACATTAAATACACCTTGGTCGTATCGACAGCAAAATATCGCCGATACCGATATATCGGAAAATCTGAAGTGTCGCCGATATATCGGTATTCGTTACATCCCTAAAAATTAGTATCGTGAAGTCGAGAAGTTCCCTTTTACAGGGTGACAAGAAAACAGTGCTGCCACCTCACGTGTAACTACACATATCATGTGTAATATTTTTTTTCATGTGTAGTTCATGTGTAATTCATGTGTAATTTAATATTTTAACGTTTTGTAGCACTGATTTTTGTTATTATTTTTTCACAAGAAGTAAAAAGGTTCATTATTCTTAGCAAAACTTAAAAATTTATTTAAAAGAATGGAAGCGTTAAAAGAGCTGAACTTAAAATGGTTGCATCATTAAATACTTACCATTTGGGGTTTAGATAGCTTTTGCCATAATTTATTATAACGACGAAACATACAGGGTACATTATTCTTTTTTTTATTTCAAAGAGGGTGGATCATCGACTGCAAAAGAAATGCTTGAGTTTTTTAAAAGCACAATTATAGAAAAAGGGATTCCTTTTGAGTCTAGTTTGATTTGCATCAGATACACCTAATGTTATCTTTGGACAGTATAATTCAGAAGTTACGTTCCAAAAATATGAAAAGCCAGTTATTTTTTTGATAAAATGCTCGTGCCACCTAATACATTTGGTAGCGTCAAAGGCCTGTCTGAACATATCAACATATGTATTTGGAAGATTTACTTTGTAATATTATATCTTGTTTTATTAGAAGTAATGCTCGGCAGATAAAACTTTAGGCGTTTCAAGAATATTTTCGCGCCAACATGCACTCTTACATTTTGTAAAATTTTACCGTCATAGTAATTTGAAGGCAGAAAATTATTGGAAAAAGCTTTTTAAAATAAAAAATTCCTATGGAGACAGATTATTTCCTGCTTTGTAAATATGAAGTTATTTTTGTTTTAATCTTTTAAATGGTAAAATGAAAATATTTTTTACATTAAATATAGCAACGATACGATTGTTGTAAACAAAAAGCAAATAATTAGACAAATATTTTTTTGTTGGATAAGTAAAAATTATAAAAATGTCCGGCATATCCAATGTTGCAGCAATAGAGAAACTGAATTAATATTCCGTTGAAAAATTGCGTTGACGAAATTTGAGGGATGCATGGGATCATTTATCATACCCAAATGAAATGTGTGTTACATATCGTACAATTTTAGTTCCAAACTAATGCATTTTCTTCTCTTTGCACTCATTTTTCTACTCAACTTCTTATTAAGAACTAACTTCTTACTTCCTAACAGGCAACTATACTTAGAATAACTTACCTTACAGAATTAAATAGGAATTCGCCTTTTTACACGCAAATAGGACCGGCCCAAACCGGGGCTCTAGTGTATATTTTTTGCAGTATCGATGGCATTCATATAATTGTAGAACTCGAATTACTCATGCTTCTAATGAAAGCCACCTGGTTTGTGATGGGGGAAGAATTTTTATTTTTTTGTTTAATTTCCAATAATTTTTGTATTTAGAAAATTGATTTTGACCTTTTGGACTGTTCCTAATATAATTGTAAATATTTCTTGTAAGTGTTTAATTGATGCCAGAAAATCGTCATAACACTATTACTTTTAATAAAAAATCGACAATCGTCATTTTACTGTATTTTCTCAAAAAAATCTTCAAAATGACGAAAAATCGTCTCATCTAAAAACCCTGTTTGTCTGCCTTTCACTTGCCACCTTGTAAAAGGGGTTTCCAACAATGAATTAAAAATTTATTTAGTTCATTGCGTTCGGCAGCAAAATTTGATTTTAGCTTAAAATAATTTTTGAGGTATACGGAAATTTAGTCTGCTTTCACACGTTTCATCTTTTGATGCTCAACTCTTGTGTTTCAACCTGTAAAGGAGAGTGAAGAAAGAATTAAGGGGTTGGTACCGAGATGCCTGTACTCGGTCAGTTCATTCGTAGGTATATGCACAACGATGACTGCATGTAAAATTTTCTTTTCCTTTTCTCTTTGATTCGCTGTAAATAAAATTGTTGTTGTTTTGAACCGAAAAAAGTTGAAACCGATTGCTGCGTGTGATCATATTGGCATCTTAAAAAGGGAATTGAAAGGAAGTTAAGCATCAAAAAATGAAAGATGATGATGTATTTGTTGCCTTAATGCAGCCACCTGTATTATTTCACCATGGGTCGACCTAAACCTTCGTATCAAGGTACTTGAACACAAGGTAGACTCGTAATAATTTTTACAACAGTTTTGCAAATAAATATCAACTTAACAAATTTGTGTTCATTGTATTGCGGCATAAAATATGATGCAAAGAGAAATGCAAAAAGAGCAAGCTTTCTTAGAAAGAGACAAAAAAAAACGCAAAATCTTCCGTCTCGTGCTATAGGTAAAAATTCATTGAGTATGAAAATTAAAATCTTTTAAAGAAAAGCAGTTCTCATCATTATTAATGAGACAAATACTTTTTAAAAAATATTCCTTCATTCTAACAAAAATTTGGACATATAACAAAATTATGCATGTTAAGCGGCTCATACACTTGCAATAAAATGGTTCAATTTTACGTATAAATTATTAAGAGCAAACGGACAACCGGCGAATTTTAACGAGAGAAAACGAAACTAAAAATATTCCTGTTGATATATAAAGGGATGCCAGATGATTAATAGAACCGGAAATTGATAAAACGGTTTCTTTTTATAATTTAATTACCAGCAAGGCCCATGGTGAAATAAACAGGTGGCAGCACTACGGCAGATGATTTTTTGCTCTTGCATTGTTTGTGTAGGTTTATGTCAAAGTTTTGTTTATGTTTACAAAAATTCCACGTTTTGTGCTGTTATTATTGTATTTTATTAAAGTTTTTGATAATTTTAAATTAAAATAAATAAGATATTGACCATAAATTAATAAAAATTAGCTAAAAAATTTTTTATTTCATCACGTTCAGTGGCACGCTTTGATTTTTGTTAAAAGTATTTTTTGACGTAAATGGTGATATAATTTCCATTTTTGTTGGAATCATGGTCCAATTAGTAGGTCTGCTTGAAACGCCTGCTGATTTTATGCAGAGTTGTGTTTTTTACGTGCAATTGTTTTTGTAGCAATTGTTTTTGACATTTCCACCATTTTTTACACAAACAATTGCCTTTGTTCTTGACATCCTTATCATTTTTTACACAAACAAAATGCGTGTTGTTGTTTCTATTGTTGGATTGTTGTAGTTGCGCGCAGACCTACTAATTGGGCCATGGTTGGAATGTTGTATTTGTTGCCGTAACGATGCCACCTGCTTATTCCACCATGGCAAGGCCCATCTATCAGGTCTGCTTACTGGTACAAAAACAAAAAACGACAATTATTTTGTTTGTGAAAAATTTCTTGTTTTGTTTTGCTAAATGATCTTAATGAGAAACATTATGCATTGACAATTGCTTTTTAAATCTCAGTTTATATTCAAACAATGAAGAAAAAATGTAAACGGAAGGATGCGATTGCCAGTTGCGGCAAATTTTTTCTTTGCTTTACCGTTTATTTCGATGTAGCGTGCGACATTGAAAAATAACATTTATTATCAGTGCGTCGAGGGTATTTGGATAATGCGTTTCAAATATTAGTAACAAACACATATTTTTATTGCAAATTTAATTAAAAAAATTTTGCTGGAAAATAATCAGTGCTTTTTTCTTGGTACTTATTTTAAGTTTGTAGCGTGCGACATCGTAAGTGTAAAATGCATAAATTCAAAAATTTTTTTTACCTAAAATATCTTAATTTGCGATGGCCAGGGCTGGGCAGTATTTGAAATACATGTATTTGAAATACGTATTTAAAATACAAATACGTATTTTATATTTGTATTTTAAATACATATCTAGCAAGTATTTTGTATTTTAAATACATACAATAAATATAAGTAGTTTGTATTTTGTATTTTAAATACATAAAAAAATGGGAGTATTTTGTATTTTGAAAACATAGTTTACAAAATATATTCTGTCAGTTTATTGATGGTTGATTGCATTTTAATCTACCAAAATATAAAAAAATATGGTGTCACTTTTCATCTTTCGTGAAAAATGTTTCCGCACCGAAAGCGTTAAAGTTTTGTTTTTATTTTTTATTTTCATCATTAAATCAGTGGCTCTTGTCTTAAATAAGTTCGTTTTTGTTTAAATTCATATATAATCTTCAACATTAAACCATTTTTCATAAGTCTAATGCAAAATCAAAAGGGTTTCAATTTCCAAAAATAAAATTTACACATAATATGGAGTTTTAGGAATCGCTTACGGTGCGGAAACTTTTTTCACCGAATAATAAATAGAAGTATTTTGTATTTTAAATACATACAGGATGTGTAAGTATTTTGTATTTTAAATACATACAGGATGTGTAAATATTTTGTATTTTGTATTTTAAATACATAACCTGAAAGTATTTTGTATTTTGTATTTTAAATACATGACCAGCAAGTATTTTGTATTTTAAATACCGCAAACCATGTATTTTGCCCAACACTGCTCCTAGGACATCGTAATGTTAAATGGACCACCTTTTACCCATATATTTGGAGAAGTTTTGGAGTACTCCTACTCCTTTATGGACTACTCTTTACATGGATGTATGGACTTGTCTGGTTATCTGCAGGGTACGCAAGAAGCCTGATGATCTTTGTTTATGTTCTTTTGAGCTGTCAAAAGTTGTTTACATTTTGCTTACATGTGCATGTATATGTTTGTTTACGTTTATTGTTTTTTCCCACACAAATTTATGGTATGCCACACATACACGATTTTTCCTTTTGCTTTGTATATGCGCATTTCTCAAATGTCGAATGCGACATTCGTACGCCTTAAAAGTAAAAAAAACATATACCAAAACATTAATTTTATTTTGACAAAAGGCGAAACTTATAGCTCTTGATTAGCACTATAATTTGTGCTTAGGTTGATTTTGAGCAATTGTTCGTTTTCAAGAAAATTAAAAAAACCCAAGGCATTTGCATGCGACAAAAACATGTAAATTTTATTTTTGGAAATTGAAACCCTTTTGATTTTGCATTAGACTTATGAAAAATGGTTTAATGTTGAAGATTATATATGAATTTAAACAAAAACGAACTTATTTACGACAATAGCCACTGATTTAATGATGAAAATAAAAAATAAAAACAAAACTTCAACGCTTTCGGTGCGGAAACTTTTTTCACGAAAGATGAAAAGTTACACCAAGGTATATTTACACAAGGTAGACTCATTCGGGAGTGTAGACATGCTGCTCTATAAAAGGAGCCAATTTGTCAAAATTGTCTTCATATAAAACAAAAACAATTTAACGCACACATGTACAAATTTTGGCTCATATACACGCAATTTGACGTTTTGGCTCCAACTAGGGGTAAACAGCTGACAAACATATGAGCCAACGAGTTTACCTTGTGTAAATATACCTTGAGTTACACTATATTTTTTTATATTTTGGTAGATTAAAATGCAATCAACCATCAATAAACTGACAGAATATATTTTGTAAACTATGTTTTTAAAATACAAAATACTCCCATTTTTTTATGTATTTAAAATACAAACTACTTATATTTATTGTATGTATTTAAAATACAAAATACTTGCTGGATATGTATTTTAAATACAAAATACTTGCACGTCATGTATTTAAAATACAAATACAAAATACGTATTTGTATTTTAAATACGTATTTCAAATACATGTATTTCAAATACTGCCCAGCCCTGCCTAGGAGGGTACCATATAACCCACCGAAGTAGTCCCTACACTACTCCATGGAGTACTAAAGGGGGTTAGTTTTAAAAGTTCTGCATGTCACTACCCTACAGATATTATTGGACTACGTTGTCTATTTTGGCGATACTGATACGCATATTGAATTTGAATTCAATTTAAAATTAACAAAACTCAAGTAGAGGTAGGTATATTTTTATTATTCAAAATTTCAGTGTAAAAGATTATTTATATTCAAAATTTAATAAGATTTAAAAAAGCAAAGAATTAAATTTGAATTTATGATAAAATTAACAAAAAATAAAGTCTTTTTTGCAAAAGTAACAACGTACGAAATAAATTATTAACATTAAAGATTGACATTAATAGGAGACTTGTCGTTTGTAACAAACCCTGCGATAGGCTTGTTTCTTTTTCTTACGCAGACGAATAAACTAGGACAGGGTGACCGAATTTCCAAATTTTAGTAAAATATGGTCATACTATGATTTGATAAATGTAAACAAACAAAAAAAAAATTAATTTTAAAAGAATAATAGAAGAAGTTAAGTGAACCCATGTTAAGAAAAACGAATGCCTGTCATTGCGCCATTGCGGATCTGCGTCTCTAAAAATATTAGAAGATCTAAGTTATCTTTCGACTTCTTTTTTAACACAATCACAGCAAAGGCTGGAGAGATGCTCATCCTCCTCGGATCCTCTAATAATTTTTTCACAAACGCTCAAAAGGCCAGTTCTTTAGACTTTAGACGTCTTTGAAATATTCGAGCATTGTAGCGAGGGTAAAGAATTGTAGATAAAAAATGGGTTGAATTATTTTCTAAAGCCTCAAATCTTTTATTTATAGCTAATGCTAAGTCATCGGCTAAATTTTGAAACCCCAAACTATTTTCCATCTTCGTTGATTCTTTATGATCTGCTTTTGGACCTGTTATTTCTCTTAGTTGCTATACAAAAATTAGCATTGAAAACTAAATTATTTGTTCAAAAATAATTCAATAAAATATAAAAAGTATCGTCGTATCCATGGTACATTAAATACACCTTGGTCGTATCGACAGCAAAATATCGCCGATACCGATATATCGGAAAATCTGAAGTGTCGCCGATATATCGGTATTCGTTACATCCCTAAAAATTAGTATCGTGAAGTCGA
Source organism: Pollenia griseotomentosa (assembly GCA_963931875.1). Lineage (NCBI taxonomy): Eukaryota > Metazoa > Arthropoda > Insecta > Diptera > Polleniidae > Pollenia > Pollenia griseotomentosa. The sequence goes on from OZ007561.1 coordinate 62,792,802, forward strand.
GAAGTTCCCTTTTACAGGGTGACAAGAAAACAGTGCTGCCACCTCACGTGTAACTACACATATCATGTGTAATATTTTTTTTCATGTGTAGTTCATGTGTAATTCATGTGTAATTTAATATTTTAACGTTTTGTAGCACTGATTTTTGTTATTATTTTTTCACAAGAAGTAAAAAGGTTCATTATTCTTAGCAAAACTTAAAAATTTATTTAAAAGAATGGAAGCGTTAAAAGAGCTGAACTTAAAATGGTTGCATCATTAAATACTTACCATTTGGGGTTTAGATAGCTTTTGCCATAATTTATTATAACGACGAAACATACAGGGTACATTATTCTTTTTTTTATTTCAAAGAGGGTGGATCATCGACTGCAAAAGAAATGCTTGAGTTTTTTAAAAGCACAATTATAGAAAAAGGGATTCCTTTTGAGTCTAGTTTGATTTGCATCAGATACACCTAATGTTATCTTTGGACAGTATAATTCAGAAGTTACGTTCCAAAAATATGAAAAGCCAGTTATTTTTTTGATAAAATGCTCGTGCCACCTAATACATTTGGTAGCGTCAAAGGCCTGTCTGAACATATCAACATATGTATTTGGAAGATTTACTTTGTAATATTATATCTTGTTTTATTAGAAGTAATGCTCGGCAGATAAAACTTTAGGCGTTTCAAGAATATTTTCGCGCCAACATGCACTCTTACATTTTGTAAAATTTTACCGTCATAGTAATTTGAAGGCAGAAAATTATTGGAAAAAGCTTTTTAAAATAAAAAATTCCTATGGAGACAGATTATTTCCTGCTTTGTAAATATGAAGTTATTTTTGTTTTAATCTTTTAAATGGTAAAATGAAAATATTTTTTACATTAAATATAGCAACGATACGATTGTTGTAAACAAAAAGCAAATAATTAGACAAATATTTTTTTGTTGGATAAGTAAAAATTATAAAAATGTCCGGCATATCCAATGTTGCAGCAATAGAGAAACTGAATTAATATTCCGTTGAAAAATTGCGTTGACGAAATTTGAGGGATGCATGGGATCATTTATCATACCCAAATGAAATGTGTGTTACATATCGTACAATTTTAGTTCCAAACTAATGCATTTTCTTCTCTTTGCACTCATTTTTCTACTCAACTTCTTATTAAGAACTAACTTCTTACTTCCTAACAGGCAACTATACTTAGAATAACTTACCTTACAGAATTAAATAGGAATTCGCCTTTTTACACGCAAATAGGACCGGCCCAAACCGGGGCTCTAGTGTATATTTTTTGCAGTATCGATGGCATTCATATAATTGTAGAACTCGAATTACTCATGCTTCTAATGAAAGCCACCTGGTTTGTGATGGGGGAAGAATTTTTATTTTTTTGTTTAATTTCCAATAATTTTTGTATTTAGAAAATTGATTTTGACCTTTTGGACTGTTCCTAATATAATTGTAAATATTTCTTGTAAGTGTTTAATTGATGCCAGAAAATCGTCATAACACTATTACTTTTAATAAAAAATCGACAATCGTCATTTTACTGTATTTTCTCAAAAAAATCTTCAAAATGACGAAAAATCGTCTCATCTAAAAACCCTGTTTGTCTGCCTTTCACTTGCCACCTTGTAAAAGGGGTTTCCAACAATGAATTAAAAATTTATTTAGTTCATTGCGTTCGGCAGCAAAATTTGATTTTAGCTTAAAATAATTTTTGAGGTATACGGAAATTTAGTCTGCTTTCACACGTTTCATCTTTTGATGCTCAACTCTTGTGTTTCAACCTGTAAAGGAGAGTGAAGAAAGAATTAAGGGGTTGGTACCGAGATGCCTGTACTCGGTCAGTTCATTCGTAGGTATATGCACAACGATGACTGCATGTAAAATTTTCTTTTCCTTTTCTCTTTGATTCGCTGTAAATAAAATTGTTGTTGTTTTGAACCGAAAAAAGTTGAAACCGATTGCTGCGTGTGATCATATTGGCATCTTAAAAAGGGAATTGAAAGGAAGTTAAGCATCAAAAAATGAAAGATGATGATGTATTTGTTGCCTTAATGCAGCCACCTGTATTATTTCACCATGGGTCGACCTAAACCTTCGTATCAAGGTACTTGAACACAAGGTAGACTCGTAATAATTTTTACAACAGTTTTGCAAATAAATATCAACTTAACAAATTTGTGTTCATTGTATTGCGGCATAAAATATGATGCAAAGAGAAATGCAAAAAGAGCAAGCTTTCTTAGAAAGAGACAAAAAAAAACGCAAAATCTTCCGTCTCGTGCTATAGGTAAAAATTCATTGAGTATGAAAATTAAAATCTTTTAAAGAAAAGCAGTTCTCATCATTATTAATGAGACAAATACTTTTTAAAAAATATTCCTTCATTCTAACAAAAATTTGGACATATAACAAAATTATGCATGTTAAGCGGCTCATACACTTGCAATAAAATGGTTCAATTTTACGTATTGTACGTATTGCACGTATTGCACAACGAAGAGAAAGTGAAATGTGTTGGCAACATTGTATAATCGTGTTTGTGTTATTTCTATAGGTTATGTTCACCTTTTTATTGAATGAATAAAGGCCCAACTATAATATGCTTAAGCTCCTGTCAAAAAATAACAAAAATCTTTTCAAATGCATTTAAAAACACAAAAACAAAACCAAAAAACATTTGATTCCGTACGGAAAGTGCGATTTGTTTCGCACCTTGCTTAAGCAAATGACAGATTCATAAAATTTAACAAAAAGTTTCCTTTAGTTCAATATGGTTTGACATATATGATTTACATGTATTCGCCCATTTGCTTAAGCGAACTTAAGCATATTATAGTTGGGCCTTAAATTATTGCGTAACTCCACGTCTACAACTAACAAAATGGAAATATTATGGCGAATATCATTTACAATAATATTGCAAGTGCTTTTACCCCTTTTACAAAGTGACAGACAGAAGGCAGACAGACGAAGTTTGTTGGTAAGGGGGCGACGCTGTATGCGTGACACACTTTCCTTTTTTCCTCTCTCGCCTACAAACTTCGTCTGTCTGCCTTCTGTTTGTCACATTGTAAAAGGGGACTTTACTTCGGGCCTTCAAAAGTTATGAAAAATTAAACAAACATAACCCCACGGCATCACTGACTCTTACTTAAAACATAAAAACAATTATCGTTTATGAACATTTGTTATCGCTTCTAATAACGTACCATCCCTGTCGCACCAAACAAATAAATTGTTAGAATTTGTGAAAAATAAGTGTGTTTAAAATTAAAATCTTTTTGTTTAATGCAATCTATTAGTCAAGTATGGAATGTAATTTAAAACTATACAATAAAAAGTTCCTATCATCAATTTTTGTAAAAGAAGAACCAGAGATAGGTAAAACAAGTGATATCAATGGAAGCTCAGGTATTTTATTTTTGCGTAAAAATGCAAATACCTATTATTTTAAAATAGAAGTTTTTACTAAAAAAAATTTGTTTCGTAACTTAAAATTAAATTTTTTTTATATTCCATACAACTGTTCGTAAAGTAGAATTTGCTTATTAATATTTTTGCCGCCAATATGCGAGTTTTTTCTAAAATGTTTTATATGCTTCACCACAGGTGGAAAGATTATACTCAATGGCATAATTTAAAAAAGACGTAACTAAATATGGCTTAAGTGGAATAGGAGGCTTACGAAAGAAATATGCCACACGATTCAGAATTAAAAAAACAAAAACAAAATTAAAATTAAGGGGGCTGAAGCCCGTGGGTCCAAAGCAGAAACGATATCTATTTTGGCTGAAGTGCACTTTACGGGGCGTACGAAAAAAAAATATAAAAAATATGCCACCCGATCCAGAATTAAAAAAAAAATACCAAAATTAAAATTTAAGGGGGCTGAGGCCCGTGGGGACCCCTGGGTTCAAAAAACCGCCCCGCCCACTGAATGGTATGTGTGGGTACTCAAATTAAAGGTAATTGTGCAACAAAAACGAAAATAATAAAATTTTGGGTGGGCGGCACTTCAAGGGCCCTCTGGGGCAAAAAAAGTTTCCCCCCATAACACTTATGTATATCTGTGTGGGTACTCAAATTAAAGGTAATTTGCTCACGATTGCCAATATGTGCTTTGTTTTTGTATTGGTTTAATATTTTCCTCTCTAGGTTAATCTATGTATCTTTTATAGGTATGCAGAGAAGTTTTAGTTAGCGAAGCCGGTCTTTGTTATACCATAGAGGAGAAAATCCTTTTGCCCGGCCGAAGGCCGGCTATACAGAGTAGCTTTAGTTAGCGAAGCCGGTCTTTGTTATACCATAGAGGAGAAAATCCTTGCGCCCGGCCGAAGGCCGGCTATACAGAAAAGCTTTAGTTAGCGAAGCTGGTCTTTGTTATACCATAGAGGAGAAAATCCTTGCGCCCGGCCGAAGGCCGGCTATACAGAAAAGCTTTAGTTAGCGAAGCCGGTCTTTGTTATACCATAGAGGAGAAAATCCTTGCGCCCGGCCGAAGGCCGTCTATACAGAAAAGCTTTAGTTACAAAAAATAAAAAAATCCCGCGATTTTTATACAACATTAAAAAAGCCAAATAAAAACAAAATATTTACAATCGTAAGCAAAATACCTTTCATTCGAGTACCCACACATAGTTATAAGGGTGGGAGGGGCAATTTTTTTACCCCCCAGAGGGACCCAGAAGTCCCGCTCGACCTAAATTTTATTAATTTCGTATTTTTTACACAATTACCTTTAATTTGAGTACCCACACATACCACTAAGTGGGCGGGCCGCTTTTTTTGATGTATGGGGTCCCAGGGGCCTCAGCCCCCTTAAATTTTAATTTTGGTTTTTTTCTTTTTTTATTCCAGAGGGGGTCCAATTTTTTTTTTCGTACGCCCCGTAAAGTGCACTTTTGCCTCTATTTTTTCAGTGTTTGCATACAATAACCAGTGTTCGAAAATAAACACTAAATATCGCTCATTAGTGTTCGGTTCGGTAGATTTGTGGAAAACACAAACGCTAATACTGTTTGTGTAGTAAATCATTAAAAAAAAAACGTTTCCCTGTTTGTCATCTTTCGAACACAAAAATAGTACAGTTCCTTTCCAACTTTACAAAAAGACGAGAACATTTAATTCCGTGTGGTTTTTTTAAAACCACTTGTTGTTGTGCTTAGCGCACTTTTGGCTGGTAAAAAACCAAACATTTTTTGCAAAAACAAAATACACATACGAAAATAAAAGCAAAAAGCCAGAAAAATAATTTTACACAAAAAAACATATACACATACAATCTGCTCGTGCTGCGGTCGTTGCTTAAATTTTTTGTTTGTTTATTTCTTTATCAATGTAAAAAAGAATCATTATAGAACTACAATTGTTCTGTTTTTTTTAACGCAAAACAAAACACTTTATAATGTTCGGCTCTTTACTTACGAACGGTATTAAGGGTTGTGTTCGTCTACACAAACACTAAAAAAATTGATAGCGTTACTCGGTGTGTGAGCCACGCTTAATAATGTTCTGTTTATTTTCGAACACTGATAAGAACATAGCCTTAATACCGTTCGTAAAGTGTTCTGTTCTTAGCTATAAAACAACAATTGTAGTGGTTCTGTAGACATACATTATATTTTAATGTTCTGTAGTGTTTTTTTTAACATTGATAAAGGAATAAGCAAAAAAAAAACAGTTGAGCAACCAACAACAGCACGAATAGCTTGTGTGTGTATTGTGTACATGTTTTGTTTGTGTAAATTTTTTTGCTTGAAAAAGTTTTAGACAAAAGTAATATTGTTTTATACGCAGACGATACGCTGATTTTTAATGAAGGGGCAACGGAGGAGATATGTCACGCTAATTTGCCAAATTATTTATTAATAAATGGTTAAAACAGTGAATGTAAAAAAGAAAAAAGATTAAAAAAATTAAAAATCAATAAAATTATTGTTCAAAAATACACTAATATATTTTAAAGAAAAGTTAAAATAATAAAGCAAAATATGTAGTATTGGAGGGATAGTTTAATTACAACATTAGTTTTTTGCACTTTTTAAATTTTATGTACATAGTAAAATATTTTCCAAAATTCTGCCACCACGTCTTTCGAAAGCTTCACAAATCCGCGGGCAATCGACTTGTTGTTTTGCATTTTGTTAACCAATGTATCGGTTTGTGCCTTATTAACGTATCTAGCCCTTAATATTCGGTTAATAGGAGGAACTACTTACATACATCTTCTGTTCGCTAGCAAAAATAAAGTGAGAAAATCTAAGGGAAATGTGAACAAATTACGAGAGAACAATCTTTTCACGATAAGGGGAATTATTTCCCGTGAACAATTTTTCACGTTATTATTCTCATTTGAATTACCTTTTTTTCATGGGAGTTCTTCATTATCGCAAGTATGTGAAAAGGGGAAAAATTACGAAGAAAAATTATTTACGATAGGGGTGAATATAAAATATATTTGTATAATGTATTTATCAAAAAAAAAAAAAAAAATAAATAAAATGGGAATTTAGCACGTCATAGAGAAATCTTATTAATAGGGTTGAGATTTTTATGCACTTAAAAATCGAAAATATGCGCATAAAATATGCACTAAAAACACCAAAATATGCATAAAAAAATAAAAAATATGCATTCAAAACTTGAACATTTTTAATAAAATTGCGTTTTTAAATTTATTTTAAAAAAAAGGAAATACAAAATTCAGTCTATTGTTATTTATTGATCAATATTTTTTAAAACTTAAATTTTTTATTTGTTTTTTTTTTTTTTTGCATAAACAAATAAATACTTTTTTTTTATATTATCAATAGCAGAAAACTTTTGTACATGGTAAATGATCTCTCAACGCCAACCAAAGTTATAGGAGCATACTTGAAGGATGCCAATTCATTTGAAGAATATTAATTCTCTAATTCAGATCCCACATTTGATTCCAGATCAAAAATAGTTAAAATTAGTTTTATTTTTTGAAATCGTTAATTTTTTTCAAAACATTTGGATTTCTTTTTAATTTGTTAATTTTTTTGTCGACTTAAGTAAACTAAATCCCTCAAATTTAGTTACTGTTACAACAATATATCAGTAGTTGGAGAACACAAACGCTGATTGACTTTTGATGTTATTTAAATTTTATATTTCTTGTACTTTTTTATTGCATAAGCATCGGTAGCAACAAGTTCTTCAATAACATTCTTAAATTTTGCAAAGTTTTGTTCTTCAGCTTCTATCCAGGTTCCCCATCTTGTTTATACCGGCTGCGGTGGTAAAGGTACCAAGGGATACTTTTTGTATGAATCCAATAAATCAATATTATCTAATTGGCTTCTAATTTCCTCTGCAACTCAGTGTAACCCATGTACCAAGCAAGTCACATGTGAACAGTTTTTGATAAAATATTTCAAGCCCATTGGCAACCTTAACAATGTTTGGTGCTACATCGTTTAAAAATAGAAGGATCTTTTGTCGAAATTTTGAAAATCTTGTATTTTAAGCAGAACTTCAAAAAATTTATTTATTGATTTTAAATTTTTTTGGAAGATTTTTTTTTTTTTTTAATTTTTTTGTAGAATATGGAAATTATGGAAATATGTATATGGAAATTCAATAAATATACCACTCAAAAATGTTCAAATATGCAAAAACAATAAAATAACCACAATACTTTTGTTAATAAAAGCTAGGGCACACGCTCAATGTTTACATTTGTCCTTCAAGTTGTGTTGAGAAAGGTCAACAAGAAAAATAAAGACAAAAAAATGAAAAACAAAAAAAAAAAAAAAAAAAAAATATACTTTGGACTTCAAGAAGAATTCTTGACAAAAAAGTACGAAAAACAGAAGTAAGGAAGAACATGCAAGTCAAAAAGCAAATTTCAGTTGAGTTGTAATTAAGACACCTGGTTGTGATCAGTTGTAATTTTTGTTATGTTTTTGTTCACCGCAATATAGCAAAGTTGTAAACCATAATACAAAAATTAAGAAATTACAACTCAACTGAGTTGAGTTTTAAACCGTAATAGGGGCCAATACTACGATTAAACCACATTTTAAATTTGGATCTACTGTGTTATATATATGCTGTTCAGAACAGCAAATATCAAGAATGAAAAAACTATAGAATAAAGCTATGCACACAATACTCAAATGCAATCGATTTACATCAATAAGGTATATGTTGGATACACTCAATTGGCTTAATATAAACCAAAGATTAGAGCTGAATACAGTTTATTTTTTTAAAAACTGAATATGGGGGAGGCGCCTGATTATTAAGTAGAACAACTCAGATACGTTAGGGATGTTCAACTATACAACTTAAAAAACAATGCAGTTCAATGCAAAGATCAATGCTATACAATGGATTATACTATATTTTATGTATTTAGAAGGAAAATTGTAAGTTTTATTGGAAATATTAATTTGAGTTTATTGACGTAATTTGTAAAAGAACATGTAATGTTGGGTAAAGGAAATAAAGTGTTAAGCTACGGTCAGACTTATCAAATATTTGACGAAAAAAACGGGACCAACAACCAAACTAAAAAATCAATTCGCTTAATATCAATATTTATTTTGATTAAAATACCACATCTGACAAAAAACTGTTTTTTGCTATCAGCCCAATTATAAATATTCCCGGGGAAATGATCTCCCGGGGAATTAGCTTTTCCCGGGAGTAAAATTCCCCTATTCTAAACAGACGGGGAGAACAGTATTATGAGAAAGGGAATTTCGAATTTTCGCTCTCAGCTGTTTTGCTTTCAGCTGTGTTGTGTTGACTTAAAACTTGTAAAAATTTTGCAAAAAAACAAGCGAACAAGTGAAGAATTTATTTTGTTGATTTAAAAAAATAAAAATAAAACAATTTTTAATAAAAAAGCGCTAGAGAGCTGCATTACGCTCCAAAAAAAGCAGCGAAAATAATAAACGTTTGTTGTGCATTGCACAACATCTGCATTTATTTTAAATGTAATACTATGGTATCTGATATAGACAGTTTTGATAGTTTTACCACACAAGAGAGTAATGTGGTGTCCTTAGCCTCACAACAGAATTTGTCTGCAGCCCAAAATATAAGAAATAATATTGGAAATAATTTGTAACAATTTTATTTTACGTAAAGAAAAAAACACGTCATGTATACGTTTTTGTATACTTTGTTATTAACAAATAAATAAAATAAAAATAATATAAAAATAAAAATTGTTTATATTTAGGTACTTCAATTATATATTATAGTTACGATTGGTATATTAAAAAAAAAGGGAAAAATTCAATTTATCAAAAAGAAAACTTAAAATATTCTTAAAAAACTAGACAAGATAAAAAAAACTTTAAAACAAAAAAGGGTTCATATTCAGGTACACCAATAACAGTTCACTTGTGGTTTGTACATTTTATAAAAAAATTATAAACACTTACGGCCTAATTTATAAAAAATAAAACCGATTAATAAAGGGTTAATAAAATGGATTTTCATACAAAATCCGTTTAATAAACCCTTTATTAACATGTTTTATTTTTTATAAATAAGGCTGTTAAAATTTAAAAAACAAAAACTTATTAATAGCTACATTTCACATTCAGTCCATTTTATCACATTTTGTATATGTATATAATTATATATTATCATATTTTAAGTTTTTTAACTCAAGCAGTCTTTTATTTTTTTAGATTTTATCCTCCACTTCCCTAAGTCTTAAATTTTCAATAACAAGATTATGTCGCTTTTGTTCTTTTAGCTCTTCCTTTTTCAGATCATAGAGCCGGTCTATGGAGCGATACATTTTTTTGCTGGTTTCATACTGTTGTTTCATCGCTTCCAACATATTTTTTTGAATAGAGATTTCCTCTGCAAGGATATCGGCAGAGGAAATCTGTGCAGGCAGTTGAACAGGATTTTTTTTAATTTTTTTTCTGCGGTGGCTGCGATGGCTCTGTAAATGATTCATTTACATTACTTACATCGTCAGCCTCTAATATTTCAGCCAACAAAACATCAATGTTTTCATCTGTATTTTTCCTGGCACTAGACGAACAGCCTAATCCAAAGGTGTTGGCTACTCCTTCAACAGACTCCTTCATCCCAATCAAATTATAAATCACTTCTTCAATTCCAGAAAACTTCTGCTCCATATTCGGGCCTCCACCTGTTCCTTTACTAAATTTAAGGTTTTGGACTGCCTTTTGCCGAACATACTTTTTTTGATCAGACCATACCTGCAAAAAATCATTCATGTATACCATCGAGGACAAACTTCATTAAAATACCTTCTTCCACTCTGAAATATGTTTTTGTGGTGGACCTGCCGAGTTCAATTCCGCCTCCAAATTGCGCCAAAAACGGTTTAACTCGTCTTTGCTTCCTTTCAACATGCCACGAGCAATACCTGGGTAGGCTTCCATTTCGTTCAAAAGGATCTCAAACTGTTTCTTATTTGTAATTTTTGACCTGAAAATAAAAAATGCAGTGATATTAATCTTTTTATAAAAATAAATTAGAGAACTTACATTTTTTTACCACAACTCCCTTGCAATTTTTTGGCGGAATTATTTTAAAAATTTTTCATCACATTCTCCCTTTAATTGACATTCATAATACCTACTTTTTTCCCGGGGAAGAGTTTCCCATTTTCGAAGTCTGTTTAGAATAAGGGAAAAGGGAAAAGAGAGAATTTTCCCGGGGAGACTTTATTTATAATAGGGGAACAGGGAAAAGGGAAAAAATTCCCGGGGAATTGTTATTCATAATTGGGCTGTATGTCTAGTAGTATAATTAGTTTATTTTGTAATATTAAGACTATTTTAAATCTCACTAACTATTAACAAAAGTAGGGGTTACTCTTATTTGATCAAATATTTAATAAGTGTGACCGCAGCTTTATTTGAAGTCTAAATGAGTTTCTTGTAGTAATGCCCGTAATATCTACAAAAAGAAATCTAGCTGTGTATAGAAATCTACGGTGTAGAAGTTATCATATTTTAAAAGAAAACTGAAGTTAAAAACACGAGGGACAAATAAATGTTGAAATAGATAAATTTAACTGTTAGGTAAAAAGACGACCAGCTTTCTTTTTCTAGAAAATACGGGCATTATGTTTTTTATTTTTGTGCTTTAAAAAAATCTTTTTTGTGCGGTTTTTAAATGAAAATTGTGCATAAAAATTCTAAAAAACATTTGCAACAAAAGAAAAAACAAATCGTAATTGGTTTTTATATGTGCATTTTTAGTTGTGCATTTTAATCGTGCACTTGTGCGCCACTTTCTTTAAACCTTCAAAGGACTTGTAATGAAGAAAAAGTGGAAAACCAATTTTTTTTAATTTATTTTTTATACATTTAACGGCCAATTTCACCAAGTTTAGTTATAATTAACTACAGTTATAGCTAGGGATGCAACATCGTTCTAAAAACATCGATGTTTTAAAACATCGATGTTTCCACATTAAGCATCGATACTAAAAAACATCGGTAAGAAACACGATACATCGTAATACTTACGAACTGCTCGAATTTATCTTTGCTAAAATCTTAAGGCCCAACTATAATAAAAAAACTGTCAAATGCATTTAAACATAAAATAAGAAAACATTTGATTCCGTACAGAAAGTGCAATCAGTTTCACACTTTGCTTAAGCAAATGACTCATAAAACTTAACAAAAAGTTTTCTTAAGTACAATATGATTTACATGAATATGATACAGTGGCTTAAACCAACTTAAGCATATAGTACGCATGTACGTACGTACTTTGTACTGCTATGCTTTGAAATACGCTTTTAATATTTTTAAAATAAGGGTTTAGTTGAAAAAACTCAAATTAAAAATGGTAAAAATATTATTAAAAAAATTTAAATAAATGAAAATATTAAATGAACGATGTCGATGTTTTTAGTTTTGACGCCGATGTACCACCGATATATCATCCATCAAAACATCGATGTTAATATCGAAGTTTATGAACGATACATCGATGTTTGCATCCCTAGTTATAGCTGTTAGTTTACAATTTATTTTTCGTATACCTTTAATATAAAATTAAAAATTGTTTTGCTTTTACTGAAAATTTTTAAATTTTGAGTTAATTAAATACAAAGTGCTCGAAATTGACACTTTTTTTAGACAAGCTGGGCACATGGCGTTTTAGCATAATTCGGGTACGCTAAGTCCAATGGTGCCCACCGTTTTTTTTTAGGTTAGCTCTTGTTTTCGAGATATACCGTTATTTCGAAAATGGAGGAGTTTGCACAACATATATTCGCGTAACTCAAAACCGGTTTATAGCCTTTTTACACTGATCAACATCTAACATCTACCATCAATTTGCCACAATTTTTGAAGATGTTAACATCTTTCCAAAAGAAATACATAGGGCTAAATACCAACATCTTTAAAAGATGTTCCTTTCTCATTTTATTCCATTCTACATCTTTCGATTATTTTAGTGTCATCACTAGAAAAGTGGCAATAAGTTTTATTTATTTTATTTTACTTAATCGAAAGTTCGTTAAATCGGAAAACTACTAAATAAAAAATAATAAACAAAAAAACATTGCAATAACATATAAAACTTGACAAATGGTAACGCTGCTTTCAAAACAAATTTCTTTTTGTCAGTGATGCCACAATAATAATAGAACTTTCTAGTGATGACACTAAAATAACTAAAATAAGATGTAGAATGGAATAAAATCAGATAGGAACATCTTTTAAAGATGTTGGTTTTTAGCCCTATGTATTTCTTACGGAAAGATGTTAACATCTTCGCAAATTGATGGTAGATGTTAGATGTTGTTCAGTGTAAAAAGGCTATAAACGGGTGTTTCACATTTTCTACATCTTTGATGGTAGATGTTGATCAGTGTAAAAAGCCTATTAGTTTATTGCATGGCCCAATTAGTAGGTCTGCGCACAACTACAACAATGCAACAATAGAAAAAACAACACGCGTTTTGTTTGTGTATACAAATGGTAAGAATGTCAAAAAGGTGTCAGCTGTCAAAAAATATGTGTTTTGTATTTATATTGTTAAATTAAAAATTTTCAATCGACATTTTGGTAAAATAAGTTTGTTCTAAAAAAGTGCTTAAAACTAATTGGGCGACAAACAAAATGAAATGAAAGGACAATGAAAGGACAATGGAAGATATTTGTATATTATATGTATAGAAACATTATAAACACAATACATTTTTACATTTTGCAAAATACTACAAGTATTTGCTGTCTGTGTTTTAAAATTTTATAAAAGAACATAAATAATAAATAAAAAACTAAAAGCTAAACCTAAACTTCCCCAGTGGTTATACAGCAGCGCCAATGTATTTATCATTTGATGCCGAAAGTGCCATGTCCAAATCATGTTACAAACTAAACTTAATCTGGAGGCACACTAAAGACTGCTTACTTACCTCCTCCGCCTGCATATGGGTGTGAAGAAAACAAAGGAAATGCTTTACCCGATATAGAAGTGTCCCCTTGGTCAACATGTTCGTCTGTGGAAATTACTCTTCTGTTATTGAAATGAAAATGTTGATACTGATGCTGTTTTCTTCCACCATATGCAGGCGGCGGAAGAAAGTAAGCAGTCTTTAATTTGCTGTTCAAATGATTTTCCCCCGATTAGCTATTGTTAATTTAATCGTTCATACCAATTAGAGTTTGTAACATGCTTTGGGGGGCATGATCCTTTCGGCATCAAATGATAAATACATTGGCGCAGCTGTATCATCACTGGGAAGGAGACGATAAATGTTCTCCATTGTGTCCGCCTTTAAGTTTTTTTATTTATAACTAACATATATTTTTTTATTATTAAAGTTATTTAAAATTTTTTTTCACAATTTTTGTAACAATTATTAAATTTAATTTCAATTTTCAAAATAAGAAAAATAATATTTTGAAATCCAAAATCATATTAAAAAAGTAAACAATTTTCAAATAAACACAATGGCGTTAAAAAATGTAAACAACTTTTGACATTATGCCCATTTATTCCTATGTATTATTATTAAAAACACAACTCTGCAAAAAATCAGCAGGCGTTTCGAGCAGACCTACTAATTGGGCCATGGTTTATTGAAATTAAATAAAAATAAAATTTCCTTTAACCTTTGTCCGGCGGAAGAGGTACAATTGTACCTTTTTCGTTTTTAAATTGCAATAACTTTTTTTTCGTTAATACTAGATATCTAAAATTTTCTGACATCTCTAAACTTTTATTACGGATTACATATTTGAAATTTAAAAAAAAAGATTTTGATTATATCATACCGAAATAAGTCTTTTTTGACTTGATATCCCTAAAAGGCTGAAGGGGTACAATTGTACCTTCATATAAGTCGTAAGAAAAAAACAAGAAAATAAAGAAAAACATGTATACATGTGTACGTAAAATAAGTTTTTTTAGCCACGGGCCTGTTCTATCATTTGTTTATTAAATAAGAACAGAATAATTTAATTATATTAATAGGAAAAGCCATACATATCCCTAAAAGGCTGAAGGGGTACAATTGTACCTTCATAAAAGTCGTAAGAAAAAAACAAGAAAATAATTGCAAAAAATGTATACATGTGTACGTAAAATAAGTTTTTTTTAGCCACGGGCCTGTTCTATCATTTGTTTATTAAATAAGAACAGAATAATTTAATTATATTATTAGGAAAGTCGTGTTAAGTATATAAGGGTACAATTGTACCCATACCGCCTTTTAACGTTGTAAAATTTTTCCGCTGGACAAAGGTTAAGAAAAGTCAAACTTTTTTTTTATTATAAGCAGTCGTTTTAGAAACAAATTTTTTTTTTTTTTTGGGAAAAATTATTTTTTTTATCAAAATTTCGAAATTTTTGTTTTTTAAAAATTCATAAAAAATTGGAAAATGCAGCTAGGCTTCTATATAGGCCAAGGACCGGAAAACGTTTTTTTATGTTTCTTAAAAAAATATTTATCATTGGTGTTCGAAAAATATTTTAAACTGTACAAAAAACCAAAAAAAGAAAAAAATATTTTGTTTGATATTGTTTCTTTAAGTTCAAAATAATAAAGTTCTCAAAAAAAAGTTTTAATTTTTTCGTACAAAATAAAGTTTTTTCCCATCAGTTAAAAAAAAAAACACAAAAAAGATATTTGTTTTTTCAGTACAAATTTATTTTGTACATAAAAAGAAAAAAAAACGGAAAACTTAAAATTGAACATGCCAAGGATAAAAATTATGAGATAAGATTATAAAGATGTGTATATTAATTTCAAAAGATTTTGTTATTCGTGCTTAATTCCCAGTTTTTATTATTGATAAAAACACTTGAAATTTATTGTTGATGGGATAAGCTATTCCTATGCGCATTTCACTGGTTGCTTAGGCCAGATCATCAGGAAACTTCATCCATAAAGATTTTAGAAAAACTAAAGATATTAAACCAAATAAAACTGTTAAGCGTATAAGACTTATAGCAACAGTTCTACTTGTAATAATATCAAAGCTTAAACAAAACACATCAACAATAAACAGTGGGTTTATCTCATCTTACATTCCCCACTACAATTAGTTGAAATTCTCTCAACATTAATTGTAGTTGTAAGTAGGTTAAGAAAAGCAAAATAAAAACAACAACTTACAAAAGATGTGTATATTATTTTTTTACGCTGTTAAGCTATTTTTATTGTTTTTTTTTAACCGATTGGCCGATTTCAAATAAATTTTAGAGTTTGTTTCTGATGTTGATTTGTTCGCGAATTTTTGCCATATTCGCGATAGAAGCGATTTTTTCCTGTAAGTTTCTGGTTCTTTACAGCTTTACCGATTTATAATAAATAGTAGACTCTGCTATCATGCCGCTGTTATCAAATTTTTGCGAATTTCCGCTAATTTTACAATTTTTACCGAATTTTTGCCATTCCTAGTTTTAGGGACTTCCAATCAATTTGATGTATTGTTTGAAATATTAAAAATTTTCGCTATTTTTGCAAACTTTTACGAATTTTTGCGTAGCTTTGTTGCTCTATGAAGCAATCGTCGCAAGTTAAACATTTTCGCTATTTTAGCAAACTTTTGCGAATTTTTGCAACGTTTAATTTACTAATAAAATTTGTGCCCATAACTTCTTTTAATTTAATTAAAATTCACAATTTAAACTACAAAATTTGAGTTCTCAATGTCAAGCTACGGTCACACTTATTAAATATTTGATCAAATAAGCGTAACCCCTACTTATGTTAATAGTTAGTGAGATTTAAAATAGTCTTAATATTACAAAATAAACTAATTATACTACTAGACATAGCAAAAAACAGTTTTTTGTAAGATGTGGTATTTTAATCAAAAGAAATATTGATATTAAGCGAAATGATTTTTTAGTTTGGTTGTTGGTCCCGCTTTTTTCGTCAAATATTTGATAAGTTTCTAAAAACAAAAAAAAAAAACAGTTTTCTTTAAAAGGTTTTTTTAAAAACTTTATTGTTTTTTAAATTTAAAGAACAATTAAAAAAAACATGATTTTTTTAATGTCCTATAAATAGGACGCTGGCCTATAATGGGTTAAGGGTATAAAACTGTAAAAAAATATGTTATTAAATATGATAAATAAAATTTCACCTTAATGCACAATTTGTTATGGGGGTATTCGTTATTTGAAGAAGTGGAAAAACTTCAACGCTCTTTTTCTTAATATACTTAAACTTCCTTCATTTACTCCAACATACGCATTAATGTTGGAAACTGGTATAGAAAATAATTATATGTATATACTCACTAGATTTGCATCTAAGTTACATTTTAAAAACTTTATTTGATTATAATGATAACCGTTTACCATGTAAGCTAACCAAACTCACTATAGAAAGAAAATCGTATTGGTATAAACACATTGAAAAATTAGCTAATGATGTAGGCTCGGTACAAATTTCTCAATGCGTTTCAAGAGAGGACTAGGAACGCCTTAGACTTGATATACTAACTGGGCTTAAAAGAAAATAAAGAGAAAACCACTTACAACAAGCTACTGGAACAAACCGTTTTTATTCAAAACTCAACTACAGGGAGCAACAAACATATTTTGAAATCAATAATAATACGACGGCAGTAAGCTACATCTTTAATGCCAGGTGCGACCTGATTGAGCTTAATGGAACAAGATTTCAGACGCGGAGGTCCCGCTTATGCTCTTTATGTAATACAAACGAAACAGTAAATATACTGCACTTTATTGCCAGCTGTCCAATTTTACGTGAAACTCGCTACCAATATTTAAAAAAAACCACCATAACTGAAAATTATTTAATAAATATCTTAAATAACGCAAAAGAAAACTTTAAAAATATATATCTTTTTGTTATAGATGCAATAGGTTATAGAAAACAGCTTATTGATGAATAAATTGAATCAAACATTAAACACAATTGTTATAATTTAAATTATTATCTCTATCCGACTGCCGACATTGGTCATAGTCGTATGTTCTATTTATAGTATAAACATCTAAACACTGTTAAAAAAAGTAATGAATTTTAAATAAAGAACAATTAACTAACTAACTAATGCACAAATTGTTAAACGATGAAATTATTTCAGAATTCTTACTTCGTAGTGTTAAGCTGTCTGTTCCTTTTTGCCCTTCCAGAAATAACATTCCCCTTAGACTTAAATATTTTCATTCCAATTATACAAATGAGCTCTGAATTTGACAATGTTTATACGTACATATATTAATTTCTATGATCCTATTCGCATCAAATAATATCTTAAAATAGCTTAAATCTAATCACAGTTTTACTTGTAACAATATCAAAGCTTAAACAAAAACAACAACAATAAACAGTGAGTTTATTTTTTCTTACAGTCCCGGCTTATAATTCTTATTCGCTTAACAGTTTTATATGTGTAATATCTTTAGTTTTTCTAAAATCTATGGATGAAGTTTCCTGACGATCTGGCCTAAGCAACCAGTGAAATGCGCATAGGAATAGCTTATCCCTTCAACAATAAATTTCAGTTTAAACTAAATGAAATAAAGTTTATGTTTTCACACACATTGTTTTTCATTTCTCACAATACTTTTTTACATATTGTTCTATATGCTATAAAACAATAAGAGATTCGTAAATAAGTGCATATAGAACAAAGGTTTTTTTAAAAAACGCTTATTACTCTTAGAAGCTTTTTTAAGGCCGGAAATTTTTTTTACCAAAAAAATCAGACACTGTAGAAGTTTCCTTGGTAATAAGGTTGCGACAACTTTTTCGTTCAGTTTTTTGTAACTAACAACTAAACTTTAACAGCGATTTACCAAAAAAACATTTTTGTCATATAGAACACAATAACTTACGAACGACGATATAACATACATATTATGTATGTATATGTATATATTGATTAAACGTGTAACATTGCCCTAATGTTTAGACCACCATCCGACCAAGCGAAACTGAATCGGAAAAGACAAACAATGGCAAGGTTTTTGCACATAATTTTTGACAACACGGAGTTTTTACACAAACAAATTTGCCTGTTTTTGTTGTATTGTTGTACACCAACACCTAGTGCTGCCACCTTGTAGTAATTTCACCGTGATTGCAACATTGCAACTTTTTAATTTTTTGTCAGATAATAACAATTTTATAACAAATGGGTTTGAAACGTTTAAATTTTAGAAAAACGAAGAAAAAATCAAATATTGTTAAAATCTAAAAGGCGTGTTAGAGAATTAATTAAAAAACTGCGTTTAAAAAAAATTTGCGACTACAAGACTAAGGCCGGATTTTTGAGATGTTGATTAAATTTAAGCTTAGTTTAACGTAGTCTGAAATTCTGATTTTTTCCGTCGAAATGTCATTTTTAATTTACTATTTCACTAAAGACCAACTTTTTATGCAAAACAAAGCTGTTCCGTCAAAATTTTTTGAACAAACTTGGTAATGGCAGCACAAATCTGTTTTCAGATTAACTAAACCTAGTTTTACTGAGACCTCAAAAATTCAACCTTAGTTTTTTCCTTCTCCTGTAAAGTAAGGAAATGTAACGATATACATGTTTTGTCGCTTAAAAAGAGAAATGAGTTTCAAACGAAAAAATGTACTCTGTGTTAATAAGTCAGTAGTCCAAGACGATACATTACCACAGACATAATTTGTGACATTACGTTAGGTGTATATTATTAAAGATTCGACACACCCGAATAGAGCACTCTCACTTGTCTTAAAAAAAAAAAAAAATCAAAACACATTACAGCGATGCTGTTTTGCTACTGTTTCGATACAAAGTGACGTATATACTTATTTTGAAAGACTGCCCTAGAAGAAATGAATGAGCGAATAGTCACATTTTCTTAACACCAACGTGAAAAATGTGACTATTCGCTCATTCATTTCTTGTAGGGTGACTTTTATGAAATACATACCATTTACATATAAATAATGTATTATAGATTTTTTTTTATAAAATTGTTTTTTTTTTTAGGAAATTGTACATTGGATAACACAGATGAAGCCAACGATTCAAGACCAGAAACGAACAGAAGGTTTGTTAACAAAAAAAAAAAAAAAAAAAAAAAAAAATAGGAATTATTTTAGTATGCGAAAGCTTAAACGTTTTATTTTAGCTTAAACTTTTAACTTAAAAGCACTTAAAAAATTCGAACCAATATATTTTAATAACTTCCCTAATATAATCTACAAAATTTTCAGTTGCCGTCGTAGTAGAAGAACCAAAACTAGGAATAAACGTTATAAATCAGATGAAGAAGATACTGGTGATGTATCCCACAATTCCTTTGAGACAGATTTGAAAATTTTAGATGGCGATGTAAAATTGCAAGAACCATCTAGTGCTAAAATAAATATGAGTAGAAAGCAAACACCTGTTGATGATACACTTAAACAAATCCTTTTAAAAATTGGACTTTTTGACGAATTATATTTATTTTTAAAATGTTTGTATTAAATTGAATTTAAAAATTTTATAAAACGGAATTTATTTATCATGTTCTTCCAGCTAGATGTATTACCGCTCATGCCTTAAAATACATGCAAACACGACATATTGATGAATTATTTAATGGTACTCGTTTAAGTACAAAAATTATATTTGAGCATCGTTTAAAAGAATGGCAGGATAAGAATGAAAATTATGAGCCAACGACAAGTAACAATGTAAATAATTAAAACGGACACAACTTAATAAGTTTATTTAAAAAAAGTTTTCTTTCTATTAAGGTATATCGGTACCTTCAGTAGTAAAAGAGCTCCATTCACATTTCTTCAAAATTCAGATGTTGTATCAGTGCAATATAGTAAACAAAAATACATAGTTTGCAGAAAAAAAATATGAACAGATTTATTAGTTTCATTTGTTGTTTTGCAATGGTACGTTAAAGCGCCAAGTCCATTATGTCAAAAAAAAATATTAATATAAAATTTTGTAACAAAATATTAACACTTGTTGGTTGTAAACTTTAAGAGGTAAAATAAGATTAATCAAAATAAAGCAAAACTGCACTTAGGGATTTACAATTTTTTGAGAACTAAGCCTTAAGAAAGTTTTTCTCTCTCCTTCAAATTTTTTTTTTAAATTGTACTCTACTCAGCTCTTTTACGACTGAAGGTTACATTAATGTTTACTACATATTACAGACTACATACTGTTACAATTAAAAAAAAAAAAAATATTTTATGTCAAAATGATTAAATTTGTTTCTTTTTTAAACAGTCTCAATTGAACTCTTCCAATAATCCAATACTGCTTGAACCAGAGATTACAAGTTTAGCGAATGTAGGTATTTATTGTTTATTCCTAATTTTTTTAATCAAATTAATTTATTTAGTGCTTAACAAATGCCGTACAACAAGCCATAAACACAACTCTCCAAGAATTTAAAGCATCTTATCAAGAGGTAAAATTTATTTCATTGGATTTAATAAAATTTTACTGATACGTTTTTTTACTTTAGACTAACAGGTATAATTCAATGCCAAATAATAAATTTCCCATATCAACATTTCCTTTAAGAAATATTAAATTAGAACCAAATCTCAGTAACGATGAAATTATTATACCTAATGAAATTTCAAACAAAAAAGTCAGTAATCCACAAAAGGTAATTATTTTAAAATTTTAATAAATCTTCTAAATTTTATGAATTTTATTTATTACGAGGTTTGTTTTATAGTTTGTTAAAGTCTCAAATACAGTTGCGGTTTCAAACCGTCCACTTGAGACTTTATCTCAGCCAAAGAAAAGAAAATTGGTATGTAGCACTCATTTTAATCTTAATCAATTTATGCCCTTATTACGATTTACAAATCAACTCTAGTTCAGTGACAAAAACATCAAAAATTCCCATCTCATAACTTGCAGTTGTTTTAATTTCAATCCAACTGAGTTGAGTTGTAAAACGTGGGGCTTTATTTAATCTTAATCAATTTATGTAATAAATATAACGTTTGTACATTTTAAGGATTCAGAAATAAATGTTGAAGAAATTCTTTCAAAATCTCCATTTGGTCAAAATGTATTTGATAAATATAAGAAGAGCAACCACATAACACCAAATCAGCAAACGGATCTTGTACATCATATTGTTGATTATTATATACGTAAAAATTTGTCTATAACACCAGAACGCTGTAAAGAAATTGCCGAAGAATTGGTGCAACTATTTCCTACAGAATCTTTGGTGCGTTTATTTTGATATATGACTATTACTTTTTAAACCTAAAATATTTTTTATTTAAAGGAAACTTATTTTATACAAGATAATATAACAAAATCTCCTAAAGGAATAATTTGGGAACTTTACCAAGTCCGTAAACGTTCAATATGTAAATCATTTTCCTTAAATTCACGTCCGGATTTATTAAAAAACGATCCATCAATAAGTGATACAGACGATTCAGTTGTTAGATCCGATTGGACTGATATGCAGACAATATGTTCTCAAATGAAGAAAATAACTAATGAAAAGGAATTATTGGAAAAATGGAAAGAATCGTTTGCATTTAGACGTCATCAATTACAAACAGGTTATTTTAATAATTGGAAATTGTACTTTGATGAATATCCATTTTGCAAGCAGCAAAATTATACAGAATATGTAAGTAAATGTTGTAAATATTTAAAGAAAATTTTGTAAATGAGAGTTTATGAGAGAGCAAATTTGGTTCTTCTTCACAAACTCACTTAAAATATTTCCTCGGACAAGTTTTAACCGTAGATTTGATGAACTGTGTTAACACAAACTTTGACGTGGAGACTCAAAGACTTCTGTATATGCCGGCCACATTATAAAACTGTATCTTTTATATGATTAAATAGATCGTACATTTAAGTGAATAGAGATGGAAAAAATTAATAAGATACTAAATTTTTTCAACAAACGTATGCTTTTTTACATATGACAGTTATTATTAACGGAGTTAGCAAATTTTTGTTCACAATCATAGCATATCGTACAGATACCTTATTTTAACTTATCAACAAATTTTCTACGTATGTATGTTATTTGCTGAAAATCGTATGAAAGCTTTTCAACATACGACAAATATGATAGCATAAGATATATAAAAATTGGTATTCTTTCATTGACTTGTATAATTTTATACAGAACCGTATTTCAAGAATCTTTTGCCTAATAGTTACTTTTGGACTTACAAAAATAAGCAAAGCATTGCTCATCACTAGGGATTCGTTTCCATGCAAATGCATGTTTTTTACGATAATCTGAAATTTATGTCGACCAATTATCTTTCCGAATCATTAAATTTGCGTTAAAATGGTGTCGATTTGTTTTTGCATATTTTGGTTTTAAATGCATACTTTAACAATTTTGAGTGATATATTTTTTTAGATTACATATTATAAAAAAAGTTCCTCAAAAAATTTCCACGTAAACAACTTTCCAGATTTCGACAAAATAGCTTCTATTTTTAACCAATGCAGCCCCTTACATGGCTAAGTCTGTCAATAGGTCTAACATATTTTATCCAAAGCTGTTACATGTAACTTGCTTGGCACATGAGTTACACCGAGTTGCAGCGGAAATTAGAATCTTATTCGATAATATTGATTTGTTGGTTTCATACAGGAAAAAAATATTTTAAAGGCTCCTTCACGAGTTGCAATTTTTAATGATATGTATCTTTTGGTACCGTTACCACCGGAGCCAGTATTAACAAGATGAGAAACCTGGCTAGATGCTGTAGAATACAATTCAAAAAACTTTGAGCAATTTAAGAATGTTATTAAAGAACTTGTTGCTACTAAGCATCGGTAAGAATTAAAAAAGTAAACGATTAATTAGCATTTGTATTTTCCAACTACGGATATGTTGGCGAAAAAATAACTAAATTGGAGGGATTAAGTTCACTTAAGACAGCAAAAATTAATTGATATTACGGAAAGTAAAATTAACAATGTGGAAGGAAGAATAGCCCAACAAATTAAAAAAAAAATCCAAAACATTTTGTAAAAAAATGTAGGTTTTCAAAAAATAAAACAAATTTCAACCATTTTAGATCTGGAATTAAATGTGGGATCCGAATTAGAAAATATAAATTCTCTAAATGAATTGGCATTTTTAAGTATGCTTCTGTAACTTTTCTATGTAAAAAAGTTTTTTTTTTTGCTTCCGAGCAGGTTTACTTTTGATAATCACCCCTATCGTGAATAACAAGTGGAATTTTTGTTCCCATGAAATTTTCATTCCCCTCGAAGGGAAAAAAGCAATCGTGAATCTCATGTGAAAAATTTTTCATGCTATCTGTTCCAGTGAATGTAAAAAAGAAGAAAATTAGAAAAAATTAAAAATCATTGAAATTTTTGTTTAAAAATATACACGTATATATTTTAAAGGAAAGTTAAAATAATAAATCTAAATAATTAGTATTGGAGGGATAGGTTCAGCGTGGCCATTTTGGCATTTTTGCAGCTAGATTTAGCATTTTTTTGTCTGATTTTGCTGCAAATTTTTCATTTAGCAGTTAGCATTTTTTTTAGCATTTTTCAACTAAATATTTAGCATTTTTTAGCATTATTTAATTTAAGAATATTCAAGTAATATTTTTTTGAAAATCTACCACACTTTTTTGTTGAATGCACATATAAAACCCTACTCTTTTGCTATAGAAACTGTACAATCTTTTAAAATATCTTTCATATCAAATTGTTTTACAATTTGATCAGTTTGATCCATTAAATTCATGTTAAGCTGATTTTTTCCAATAACGATTTTGAAAAATTTTTGGAAACGAAAAGTGATACCATAACTTTTGAAATAGAAAAACAAATACGAATTACATGCCGAGATTTTATAGCTCAATTAATATGTCAACTTAGACAACGATGGCCAAAAAGTTTTAATAATTTAACAAATGCTAACTTTTATTGTGTAGAAAACAGTTTAAAAGCTAATAAATGCAACTTAAGCGAACATTTTAAAGAAGAAATAATAGATTTCACTGTAGAAGAAACATCAGTGGCAGAAACTAAATTCATATGAATTGTTAAATAAGAACTCAACAGTTGATTTCTGGATAAATGTATATGGATATAAAAATGCATTACATGAAAATCCATTCAGTGAATTAGCTTCTTTTGCAATAAAGTTCTGGGTTTTGCCATTTAGCAACGCGGAAGTTAAAATAGGTTTTTAGTTGTATAAATCTTTTGAAAATGAAAATTCGAAATAATCTGACGTTTAAGACTTTGAATTCGCTACTTTATATTAAGTGTGGCTTAAAATTTTGCCATAGTTTTAAAAAAATGTACGATCTCACATAAAAATGCGATAAGGACATTTATTAAAATGATATCTCGATCGATTCTTCAGAAGTTGAAGCATAATATTAATTGACGTATTTAATTTATAAAATGAAATTTTTTATTAAACATGCTATAAATTTTATTGAAATTCTAAATAAAAGCCATTTATAGGTCAAGTTCTTTTGATTTTTTTCTTTTATATTTTTAAGACTTTTTATGTTTACTAAATATTTTATTTGTTTTAATCAGTTTGTTCTATTGATATGATGTAAGTTTATAAGGAAGAATTATGTAAAATAAATCATATATGGGTATTTCCTCAAGGTTTCATAGCATATCTCAGCTGTTTTACTTGGGGAAATTGCGCTGGGAACTCGAAAATTTTATATTTTCTTTTTAAGCTACTATTTTTATATAACTATTTTGCATGCAAAAAATATGTTATGTTTGCACTCTTTCTTCATAATCTCTTCATTACAATCAATTGTTAATTGAGTATTAAGTTTTTTGTTATGGAAATTTTAAGATATTAATGGGAAAATGCATGGTGATAATAACAAAAAAAAAAAAAACTTATGGAAAAATCGTACGTTTGCGACCGGTACATAAGCCAATTAAACAAAAGCCAATAGAGATATTTTATTGTGTAAATACTGGATAGAGACCTACATTAATACACTTTTAAAATAAACTAATCACTTTTGAATATTCCGTTCCATTACGCAGATTTTTACATTTCACTACTGTAAGCCCAAGTAGACTTCTACTTTGCGTACGTTCGTGACCACATGTTTATGTTTATAACTAGGAAAAGGTTTTGTTTTCTATATTATTTGTACAGCAAAAACGTACGAACGTACGTTCGTGACCCTAGGAAATGCCCATATAAAGGTATATAAACTAAAATAACAAAAAATAATACAATTTTTGTTAGCATTATTTTAAAGCCGATTTAGCTGTAAAATATTTTTGGATATGGCCACACTGGATAGGTTTGATAACAACGTTAGTTTTTTGCACTTTTTAAATTTTATGTAGTAAAATATTTTCCAAAATTCTGCCACCACGTCTTGTTTTGCATTTTGTCGACCAATATATCGGTTTGTGCCTTATTAACGGATCTAGACCTTAATATTCGATTTATAGGAGGAACTACTAACATACACGTTCTATTCCCTAGCAAAAATAAAGTGAGAAAATCTAAGGAAATGTGAACAAATTACGAGGGAAAAAACTTTTCACGATAAGGGGAATTTATTCCCGTGAAAATTTTTTCACGTTATTATTCTCCTTTGAATTACATTTTTTCATGGGAGCTGTTCATGATCGCAAATATGTGAAAAGGGGAAAAATTACGAGGGAAAAATTATTCACGATAGGGGTGAATATAAAAAAGTATTTATTTGTTTATGCAAACAAACGTTTGCATTAGTAATTAAAATTAAGTTTTAAAAAATATTGTACCTTTGAATAACAACTGACTGGATTTTTTTATTTTTTTGTTTTAAATAAAATTAAAAATCACTTTTTTATTGAAAATGTTCAAGTTTTTAATGCATATTTTGGAGTATTTAGTGCATATTTTATGCCCATATTTTCGATTTTTTAGTGCATGATAATCTCATACCTACTCATCACTATGGCAAAATAAAAATTGGCTCAAAAAAGTGTTTCTGTTATATTTTTTTTATAAAAAAAAGTGCTGCAGAACTTAAACCTAATTGTGTACTATGCATTCACTCTTTCTGGGACCAATTGTGTATTCGACACTTTAAAAATGAAGACACCAAATTTTGCAAATCAGAAAGGCTGCTTCCTTCAATCATCAAAATTACGGTTATTTTTAATTTCAACATAGTCATTTATTGTCCCCAATTTTTTAAAATAATTTATTTAATTTTTGTTTGATTGCAAAAATCTGATTATTTTTTTTTTTGTGATAAAAGCAAAAATCGGGTCTGGCAAAACCGAACGGACTGCCGGGTATTGCTCACGCTGTGGCCGGTACTTAGTAAGTCAAACTCGGATTCGTTGCTGGGCAAGAGAGGACCTGCCTTAGAACCTTGCTAGGTATTAGCACGGGCAGGATGGGGTCTAACCTGTCGGATATGTGCGGGTTTTTTGAATACTCGGAGGATCTGTATATAGTTGAGCACATTTTGTGTCACTGTCCCAGGCTGCAGAACAGCAGGCTGAGTGGCTAAGTTGTAGATTCTTAGGCGAATTTTGAGATGTCTCGGGTTACGGGCTCGCGAACCTTACGGGATCCGTAATGGGAATGACCTGGCTGCGTAACAGTAGGATGGGCGGGTGCGGCATATACATAGGGCAGTATTTGTTTTGTCTATTAGGGTTGTTAACTTCACACTAGCCTTTCAACATAACCTAACCTTAAGCAAAATCATATGAAGTAAAAAATTATCCAAAAATATGTTTCTTTTTTCATCAAAAAATAACATAATCTGCAAATATATAAGCATTTTAGGCATTATATGACTACGGTGACCATATTTTTCAAACGAAAAAAAAAAAGGAAATTTTGAAATGTAGTAAAAATGATAAATAGGTTATTGGATAGATAATCCCCAGCAAGCAATCTAACAGAAACGTCGATAAAAAAGTCGGAATAGAATAAGAATTCTGTCAGATTTCTGATTCAAAAACGTATGAAGTGGTTGACACGAATTCTGACAGACATGTCGTGGGAAATTCTGGTTTTTTTGCCCACATTTCTGATAGATATCTGACAGAAATCTAATGAAAAAGGCGTGGAAAATTTTTATGAGATTCTTATTGTTTTTTAACTGATTCCTGAAAGAATTCCTTTTATTACAAAATATTAAAAAGTATTTAATTATAAATTTTACGCATACTTACGTACCTTTTTTTAATCTTTTTATCTTGAAACAATAAAATCAAAATTATTTTCAACTTAATGACAATTGTCATTATTTTCACAAAAAAAAAAAATTAATAATAAGTCGCGTTAGACACATCTGAAAGAATTCCGTCGGTATTCTATTAGACATATCTGTACATAAATTTCCCCCGATATATCCATTCGAAATCGTACAGACAGTAAGTATGTTCAATGTCTGACAGAAATCTGAACGAAGTCTCTAAGAATGAAATCAGACATTTGCAAGAAATGCCTGATTCAGACCAAGTCGGTTATTTTGCTGGCTGGGAAGATAAAAAAATACATATACCTTTTTTAATGTCTATGAAAAAATCAATAAAATGTACATAGAAATTCATATAAAAAAATTATGTAAAAGTCTTTAAAAAAAAAAATTTAAAAATTAAAAAAAAATTGATAAACATATCTGTAGAAGTAATTTTTTTAAATATGACTGTTTTTACATAAAACTAATTTTGATTCTGTACAGTCTATTTGAAATTTGTACTTTGTCATTAAAAGAGATTCTTAAGTAACCATAACGCTGGCTTTAATGTTAATCAGCGTGTTTTGCTTTATTAATTTTGAAATTTTGGGAAAATAAAACTTATAGTTTTTGGTTTAAAGAAGAAGTCACATTCTAACAAAACAATTCACCTTTTTTTTTAAAAAATCTTAAAGGACAACGTATCAAAAAAAGGACTGTCCTCTTAAAAAAAGGACGAATTTATATATATGTATGACAAATCATGCATAAACGTTAAAATATGCACAAACTATTGATGCCTTTTTTTCAGCAAAAAGTGTGATTCGGATAAATGGCTTATTTACATAGTATTTAAACGTGTATTTGCATTTAATTTTACGCCGTACTCGTCACACATCGCTATAAAATATGATTTTGAAAGGAGTGCTATTTACAAAATTGTAAATTTTGTAAATTTACAAAATTTACTTTACAAAATTGTAAAGTAGCATATATTTAATTTATCTTAAAAGTAGTGGTAATAAAGTAAACACAGTATAAAGTATTGCATTTTTTTTTTTTTTGAAAAATCAACCCTTTATTTTTATTTAATGGGGTCCTATTTGTCCTGTTTAAAAAAAATAATTTTAATTTTACAATTTTAATGCATAATATGTTCTACGAATATTTTGCAAAACAAGCTGAACGATTTTTTCCCGCAAAAAATATTAAAAACTAGGTGGTTCGAGTAATTTTTAATTAAATATTAAAGAATTTTTAAACCAACCGTTTCATTACCAAAAAGTAGACAGAAAAGCAAGTTATTTTTACAGCGGGTAGATATAAATATTACGTGACGATTTTTTATAAAAACTGAAATAATAAAAATTTGGTTTATACTCTCTTTATGATCGAGTGCGATAAATCTTAAGCTACGGTCAGACTTATCAAATATTTGACGAAAAAACGGGACCAACAACCAAACTAAAAAATCATTTAGCTTAATATCAATATTTATTTTGATTAAAATACCACATCTTACAAAAAACTGTTTTTTGCTATGTCTAGTAGTATAATTAGTTTATTTTGTTATATTAAGACCATTTTAAATCGCAATAACTATTAACAAAAGTAGGGGTTACGCTTATTTGATCAAATATTTAATAAGTGTGACCGTAGCTTTAATCTAATTATTTTATTGTAGATTTATTTAATTTATCCTAGATACTTTGTCAACATAAGATTAAAAAAAAACAAGATACATTAGGTCACTTTTTCGAAAATCGTTTCAACACGTGTAACTTTTTTCTAAATCAGGGTTGTCATAGAAATCAATATTGTCAGAATTGGTTTTAAAACCGACAAGACAAAATGCTTTGGTGTCATAGAAACCAATGTTATTGGTTTTATGTTCGAACTAGAATTAGTGTCGGTTTTAGGTGTCACAGAAACCAGTGTTATCGGTTTTTTATTGGAAATAAACCAAGCAGCTTACAGCTCTTGGTTTTTTATTGGAAATAAATATAGTTGCTAAAAGCTTAATTTTTTGTATTTACAGCCTGTTCAACGATTTCGAACGTTAACGTTCGCATAGAAAATTACATTTAAAACAAAAACAAAATTCGACAATTTGTTTATCAATTTATCAATTTTATTTACTTCTATCTATTTTTTGCATGTTTCCGGAAGTCTCCTGCAGCGGGCTGCTGCAAATTTGCAAAAATCTTCTCACTTTTTCTGCAAAAATCTTGTTCTCACTTTTTCTGCTAACAACAAATATGCAACAACAGCAGTGGTCACTTTACTTATTTGTAACGTTAAACAACAAATTTGTTTATATTTTTAATAAATTCGCTTTATAATTACATATTTTTACAAAACAAAATTACACAAATTAAAAAAACAAATGCAATGCAAGATCATCTTCCAATAACAAAAATGCTACAACTGCTGATGTAATTTAATTTTATTTTTAAGCATTTATCACCTTTTAATTATTTGATATTAATTATTTTCAAAAAAAAAACACTTACTTTATTTTAATGAAAAAAATATAATATTCTGCAAAAAAGTAAAATAAGAAATAATAAAAATGTAATCAATTGGTTTTATTTACATTCGAAATTAACAAAATCAACTTGGTTTCGTGACACCAAATGAAACCAATATTGGTTTTCAA
Organism: Pollenia griseotomentosa; assembly: GCA_963931875.1. Classification (NCBI taxonomy): domain Eukaryota; kingdom Metazoa; phylum Arthropoda; class Insecta; order Diptera; family Polleniidae; genus Pollenia; species Pollenia griseotomentosa. The sequence continues at coordinate 62,823,097 of OZ007561.1, forward strand.
AACCGACAATTAGCAAAACCAATATTGGTTTCTATGACAACCCTGAATATGAAATACTTTAGCCGAAACAATTATATTTTCATAATTTTTATTGCGACCTGTACCTTTTTTTAAAGCTGACGAAGACAGAAGGTGTTGTGTAAAAAAAATTCTAAATGTAATGTAAAAATGTTCGTTTTTTCCAGATTGAATCGGATTTAGAAACCCTTTATCCAAGTTTAAAATTTAATGAAACTTTATGGGATGAATTTTTAAGAAGTTTTCCAAAATACTTTTCAAAACGCATCAGGCATCAAAAATCCAAAGAATTATATGATCAACTTATAGCCATGGATAATTTGAGTGCAGTGCCCGGTAATAATCCATAAAATTCTAACTTCTTTTATTTTTATTCTTATTAAAATATAAATTGTTTTTTTTTACAGATTATGCTGCAATTAAAGTTTTAGAACTATTACATGTCGTTCTCAAAACTAACAACAAGTTAGAAAGTTTAGAAGATGCACAGCGTAAGTTTACCGTAGAGGTTAGCGATTTATCTGTCCTAAAAAAAGTTGTTATTGATCGCAAAAACTATTGCACTGAAAATGATATACAAGCTAAACCATATATAGCAGTTGTTGGCCATAATAAAAGTTATAGCCATTTTTCAGTTATATTAGATTCAACTGGATTTAGTTGTGATAGTTATAAGGATTCACTGATTTTATGCTTTAATTTATATCTATTTTTCGATTTAAGTTTTCCTCACGAATCGTTGAATGTCTGGACTTTTATACAAAAGTATTTTTTTAATAAGCCTCCCTTGCTTAGAAATGCAAGAGTTGACAGTTTTATTAACGATATAAAGGGACCGACAGTCGTCAGTTCCGAAACAAAGGTAAATGGAGTAAAATGAAAGGTGTTTATATCATGAAATAATTTAAACATTTTTTTCTCTCATTTTTGAATATTAATACCTCCATTAAAACAAAAATTGTTTTTAGTCATTAAAAAAAAATTTTGGTTTTTACTAAATATTATTTTAAATAAATAAAAATTAAAAAATAAGAAATGTCTTTTTAATTAGTGTGCAGATTTACAAGTCTTTTATATCAATTGAAAATAGGCCTTTTCCCGATTTACAAGGATGCATACATAATAAAATTGACTTAAATTTATTAAAAAAAGTGTTTTAATTTTTTAAAAACTGTTTTCACTTGAAAACAAAAATAAAGGTATTCACGTCAAAAGTGGCACCATTGCGAAAAAGCAAAAGTGCAAAAACAACAGCAACCACATAGACAATTATTGCGCACAAACGATGCAATATCAGGGTCTAAGTAAGTGCAAGATTATCAGAGTAAAAACATAAATATTTTGCAACTTTTTATGGCATTGACAACTTTCTTTTCCTATCTATCTTTTAAATCTGTCTTATGCCTACACTCTTTGTTTCACCTACTTTACATTCTTACTTATCTATCTCTGAATAAGGCGTCACAATGGAACATACTGGTCTCTAGGTGAAGGTGTGAAGGAGACTTCACACCAGCCTTTCTACCTACCTACCTATGGCATTGACAAATTTAAAAATGCGTGAAAAGTACAAAATACAAAAATTGTTTCGGAAAGCCTGCAAATTGAAGGTGCAAACGAAATGAGCTGCTTACGTCAATTAAGTGCAACTATGCTATTTTGCACAGTTGCAAGGGAAAAAATATTGACGTGAATACCTTGCTTATAAAACTGTTTTAAATAAATTGGCTTTTGTTACACTCATAGTGAAATTACTAACAAGGTTGCCTCGGTAAGCTAGCTGTTCACTGTTTGCTTGTATGTCTTATGTATTTTTTTTAATTGTTCTTTTTATAGTAACTTTCAAAATTTGAAACCTAATTGAATTTTTACTAACGATATGTACGCGATCTGTGATTTGATGAATTAAAATGATTTGGAAGAATTGTTCGAAGATATTCCTTTTAGTGACGATGAAATTTTAAATAGCATCACTAACCAAAATTATGAAAATCCAAAAAGTTATTGCGAAGAAGGCTTTATAGCAGCACCCCTTGTTCAAACAGTTGAAAAAATTCGTCAGAAAAATTTTTTAATTTTTATTATTTATACCTTTTTCCACTCGGCAATACTTTTTGATGGTGCCCCAGCTGCGTTTAATTTCCCCTCCAAATTGCGCCATACTCGGTTAAGCTCCTCCTTGCTTCCCTTAAACCATCCACAAGCAATACCTTGGTTTAATTGCATTAAAAAGAATGTCTAATTGCTAGTGTTCGGCCGAAGCCCCTTTTTTAGGCCGAAGTCGTAGCCGATTTTAGACCACACTGGCTAAATTCGGTCAAACCGAAGTCGAACTTGTCCAAAGTCACAACAAGAAAAAATTTAAAAATGTTTGATTACCCAAAAAGTAAACAAAATAGCACAATATTTTTACAGCGGGTAGATATGAATATTACATGTCGATATTTTCCAAAAAGGGGGAACAAAATATAGGCCCCTATTAAAGATTTGGCTTTTCAGAATGAACCATTCATCATTTTGTGTAAAAATGTAGTTTAAGGGATTTTTTGTTTGTGTTTTGTAACTAACAATCTAAAAACTTATTTTTCTATGAGCCTTAAAGCCCAACTTTAATATGGGGCGTTATTTGTGAAGCGGGCCACCAATTAAACAAATTTTGTTGGAATTTCTTTATATTTGGCATAACTATAGTTCTAGTAGATATGAATAAGTGTGCGAAATATTTTTTTGCTATAATGTTTATTTGTCGAGTTACGGAGTGGTAAAGTGTTGCTGTTTTCAAAAAAATGACACAGAAACTTTTTTTCGATCCAAAAATGAATCAAACAAAAAAAAATTATAAGTGATTCTTATAGAAAATCGATAGATCTTTAAATAAAAAAGAATTAATTGGAAAAAAAAAATTTTTTCATTTGCAAAACCGGAAATGACCAATTTAAATCAAATCTTTTCTAGCTTAGTCTCAATTTTTTTTAACCGGAATTAGCCTAGTGTCCTTATTATATTGTAAAATTATATTTTGTGCTCTTTTAAAAGTTATGCAAATGATGATTTTAGGCGCTTGTTTATGTAGGCGGGTAAGTTAAGTTTGTACATTTATACAATTATTATACTTTAAATTTTTGAGTCACATGTTATTTTTTGTATATGTACTTAAATATAAGTATACGTAATAACATTTATTTGCTTATTTATTATTTTTCAATTTTACAAACAGTGCCTATCATAGAACTAGTACTTTTTACAAGGATTTCTTCGTGTTTTGGAATAAAAGCATGGTAAATTTTAGTTCCTGGAATTGTGATTGCGGAATAAACCTAGTTTGCAGAAACATTCTTTCATATTCAATATCCTTTTTGGAGCAGTATAAGAATAAAAGTTTTACAATATAATAAGTAAGCCGCAGGATTATTTCGCTAAAAATAAAATTTAAAAATTAGTTCGAAGTTAAAAAAAAGGTTTCCTGATGATCTGGCCTAAGCAACCTGTGAAATGCGCATAGAAATTAGCTTTCCCTCAATAATAAATTTCAGTGTATTTATCAGAATTAAAAATTTGGAATTTAGCACGTCAAAAAAATCTTACTAATAATCAATTTTGTATTCGCAAAATTAAGTTTGAGAAAAATTTATATTTAACACGTTCACCACTCAGCGTCACATATATGTGACGGGCGAGTTTTCACAGAAACTCATGTCACATATAAGTGTCATATTTTTATTGAAATGTATTTGCTTCTAATTTCGTGAATGTTTCTTAAAAGTATTTTTCTTGGACGTTTGAGTCTCTGCTACAATGTGATATAACTAAAAGTGCGGGGGTTTGTGTCTAGGATGAGTAGTTGTTTAACAAATTAGCTTTTAGTTTGGGTATTCCCCGAAATTTTACAATGTCCCATTTTATTTAAAAACTGACTTTACAAGCGTTTTTAGTAGTGCAATCACTTCTACTTTATAATATTCTTTTTGATATTAATAAGTTAAATGTAAGGCTTATGCTACTTGTAAATGCTTAACGTATTAGTTATTACATATGTATATACTTATTTTAAGATCTTTTACAATGGAAAAAACTAGAAAAAACAAAGATTATATCTGAAAAGGAAGTTCTTAAAGCAATTTTAAACTCCAGTGAGTGATTTAGATTTTGAGGACTCTGGAAGTAGCTTAATTCCAGATAGTAAAACCGGAGAATCCGAGAAATGCAATTTTTTCGAAGAAAATCTTTAGAGGGAGATCATAATGATACAGTACTTTTCGCTTATAGTCCATTCCGCTTAAAGGCCAAAAACGGATACGGATATAAGCCAAAACTGTCATATTCACATGCAGATTTTTTAGATTAGATTAAATTAGATTAAAAAATACAAAAAAAAAAAAAATTAAATTAATTAATAATAAAAAAAATTACCGAAACCATATCTTTTTTTTCATTTTTAGTTAAGAGTGATGCTTTTAAATTAATTAAAGAGGTTTTTAATTATTAAAAGCGATATAGATGCATTTTAAAATCACTGCATTAATATCACTTCTTTGTTTCACAATTTCATTACTATTGCAAAACTACTTTTGTTTAGCATCTTAAAAGTTATTTTAGTATACATTTTTTCTACTACTTAAGTATATTATTATAACGTTATAATTAACATTCAAATATCAGAACTCTAAAATGTACTAGAAGTGTGGAATATATGCAGTTAAAAGTAGTAGAAAATGAACAACATTTTTCCAATGACATGCTAATGTTAAATTCATAGCTTCTTCACCCGAATTTGAAGTACTTCGGGTTTGCGAGTTGTGGTGATTTAATAACATCTTTTTCAACGCTTTTTTTTGCTGGGATTTTAACAAAATGAAATAGGTTTAAATTGTTTTCTGTTATATTTTCCGTACAAATTTTTTTAAAAATACATTTTAAATCCATTTAATTTCTAATAAATAAGAACGTAAAAAAGTCCATCTAAATAAAGAAGTTTCATTGAAAGTAATAAAATTCTAATATTAGTGATTTATAAATTTTGGGCAAGAAGATTTTAGTTTGGGAGCTATCAAGTTCCATACGTCATATGAAATCTTAAGGGTTCTTAATTTAATATATATTTTGATTCGATGTAATATAGAAGATATTTAGATAAAATTTTATTTCAAAAAACACATTGAAAAAATATGTATTTTTCTAAATTATTTAAAAATGATGGAAGGTGGAATTTTCAAACTAAAAGCTTCTTAGTTTTACCTTTTGGTACTAAATACTTGATTTTTTTGTACTTTATTATATGAAACTTTATAATAATACGGGTTTTCCTTTCACAAATAATTTTTCATCAATATTCTCAAAATTACCAACCGCTTATCTACGATGCTTTTTTTAATATTTTGTATGCCCAGAAATAATAATGCAATTTTTACACTGGGTGCAAAAGTGTGCAAACCCAATAAACAACAAGCTGATTCAAAACTTCATTGTTTTAAAAATTTACAGTTTTAATAAAATTGTGTATTTTGTACAAACAAACTTAAAGTAAATCATAATTTCTAAAAATAAAAAATCATAATTTGAGAAAAAAATCTTTAAAAGGTATTTTTGTCAAAAAATAATCAAAGATATGATAAAATCATCATTCTGGCATCGATGTTTATAATATATATTCAAACAAAAGAAAACAAAACTTTGTCAAATTAAACTTTGTATGTCTAAATACCAAACAAAGTTTTAAAGAGAATTCAACAAACTGTGTCAAAGTAAACTTTGTCTGTCTAAAAGGGGACTAAAAATTATTTTTTTATCGAGATTTTTTTAAAAACTTTTTTGCTATCTTATCTCGAGTTAAGATGTTTTGTCAAAATGCCACAGATATATATAGCATCGCCATTTAAAGTCCAATCTCATCGTATCGTATATCATTGTTAATGGCTAGGATATGGCTTTTTTGTATTTAATGCTTTTTAATTTAACGTAAAATTTTAGATGGCATTTATGATATCTCGATCCAAGATAGTCCTTCTAAAATTAAGTACATCTTGCTTTTTATATACTACTATTTCAACACTGCTATTTTCAACATACGGAACGTTTTTGCGGGTAGTAAGTAAATCCGCAAGTAAAGTTAGCGTTCAACAGCGAATTGGATCTATTTTTGCTAAGATAAGAAGTCGAGAAAACTACAGCCACGTTAAGTCTCCTCAAAATTTACATACACTGACAACCTTATTTATAATTTTTTGCATATATATATATATATTTAAGCACTTTTATGTATGCATGTAATTAATTTTGAATTTTTTTATTTTAGAATTCTGCAATTTTTTTAGTTCTTGTTTTAACTATGTAACATGGTTTCATACTTAACATAACAAATGTCTTAATTTAGATTTTTAAAATAATATAATTACAATAGTTCCTATTTGACGAATTGAAAATAAAAAAAAAATACTGAAAAACAGTGCCAGAAGAGTTTTACAGTCCACCTAAATCGATCTGGTTCCTCTAGAGTCAATTCGAAATTTTTTCAATTTTTACTTTTTCAAGATAATCAGGGGTGAAAGTTGTTTTTAATATACTTTTATAATTTTTATAAAATTCTGTTAAAAAGAGAAATATTTGAATAAAATTAGTCAAAAAATTCTTTTATTATAGAAATCTTATTAAAAAACGAGGTTTATAATTCTTGCGTTTTACTGTAAAAATCTTACATTTAGCAACTCTCGGCAAAAAAATCCAGCTGTATCCCTCTTCTTGATATAAAAGTAGCTTCTCCAGAGTCGACTGAAGAGAAATATTTTAAGTTGTTCCCAAATGTAAGCTGAATTCATATCAGTTTTGTTTCAACTAAAGAGAAATATTTTAAGTTGTGCTTGTGTTTATGGCACAACGGTTTACTAAAAAAATTGGGGGAAGGATGGCATAGTGATGTCGGATTAAAAAGTCAGCAAAGGCAAAAAGGAAGCCACTGTCAAGCCATGAACAGCGATATGCGATATTATGAGATCGGACTTTAAATGGCAGCGCTATATATATATAAAACAAAAAGAGGGCATGGCAAACGAAAGGGGGCGTGGCGAACGATTTGTTCATGTTTTGGAAACTTCATTAACATATCTTTCATTCTAGGGGGTGACTGGCATAACTTTTTTTTGTATGTAGGTCGACCCGCTCCAATATACATACATATTGCAAAACATGAACACTCATTTTGTCTGTTCGGCAAACCCTCTTCCTTCTCTATCCCGATCACCAACAAACAAAACAACCCTGTTTTTTAGACATGTCCAAAAATACATCGTTAAATGCCGCCTAGGAATTGTTTTACAAATTCACACATTACTGTTTTAGAGAACCAATGGCATTCTGAAACATTTGCGTTAGCAGTAAAGTATTTAAAGCATTGGCAGATGTATTTGGATTTTGTACAGATACTGTTGGAACCGTTAAATTGGGGAAGCCATTTAAAACTATTGGTAGATTTGTGGGATTTGCTGAAAAATTTGATGATTTAGAGGTTGTCTTGAAACAAGTCGTCTTATTTTTCGTTTTGAGTTTCTTCTTGGAAGAAACTACACTTTCAACAGGTGAATCTGAAGATTCATCTTCACTATCTTCTAAAGATGTCTCGGAATCGCTATTAGTTTCATCGCTGTCATCCTCATCACTGCTATCATTACTACTGGTTTTATATTTTGTTTTCTTCGAAATGTGTACTTTACGTTTTTTTGATGATTTAGGTTTTGTATTACTTTTGTTTGTTTTAGACAGTTTACGTTTAAGATTTTTTGATTGGTTACTGGCACCTATTGAGTTAGGTGAATCAACTTGCGGTTTTGGAACATTATCACTGGGATGTATTGCATTTTCTGTACTGAAATGTTGAAATTGTTGCATGCAAAATTCCATAAAAATTTGCAGCATTGTGTTTAAATTAGCTGGTTGTGGGCAAGTGCGATAACTATGATAGGGCGTCGAACAATTTTTACAAATCATTTGACATTCAAATGATGTATGGCCCTGGAATTAGAATATGTACAATAGTTAAACTTATATTTAATAAAAAAAAGTGTTAAAAATTTAAAGAAATCTCACTTTTTTATCACAAATCATGCATTTTTCGGAACCCTTTTTTGCAGATGTTTTATACTTTTTAATTAACACTTTTTTAGTTGGTTCTTCATTTTCAACATCTTCATCACTTTCATCTTCTAATATGATTTTGTTTTCCAAATTTCCTATGCATACAACATCGTCTTCCGAGTTGTTTTTCTTTTTCGACAATATCGGTGTTCCTTGTTTTGTTACAACTGGTTCCTGGCTCTTTTGAAATTCCTCGTCAGAAGATGAGGACGAGGATGATGACGAAGAAGAATCAGGCGGAGCTTTAAATTTTTGACTTGATTTTACTGGTGTTGAATTTACAGGTGTAATTTTAGGTTTAAGTTTAATATTAAGTGGTGATGATGGTGCTTTAGAAGTTGAAGTAATTTCCGTCTTAGCAACCACAGGTGATTTATTCGCCAACTCTGTTTCTCCTTCGCTTGAAGAAGATTCACTGGACGATGATGAACTTGAAGATGATTTTCTTTCTTGTTTAAGGTTTATTCCTAAATCAGTTTTCTGTTCTACTTTTACAGAGAAATTTGTTTCAACAGGTATTTTAGGTGGTTCAGAAGCTTGAGGAAAAGTGGAAGTAGTAGACATTGAATCGTTTCTAGTTATAGAAGGAGTATTTTCTTTATCGCTTTTCTCAAGTGTTGGTGGATTTTCTACCATCTCTTTAACAATTTCTTTATTGTTATACGTTTGCATCTCTTTATTTTCATTTTTACAATCGTTTTCAAAATTTATATGCTGTCTTGGTATTACCAAAGGGTTGATGGGATTTTCCCTAAACCAGGGAACTATACCAGCATCTGTATGCCCATTATTCTGAAAACTATTGTTTATATTACCATCGCTGTGTTGCCAGTAAGCGGATTGATTGTTTGAGCGTTCGTTATCAACAAATTTTGGAAAAATTTTATCGCCTCCACCACGGCGACAATTTCTTTTTGCCTGTTTAAAATTTTCCTGTCTATTATTGAACCGTCTTTGATCATGTGTACGGCCTCTACCGCCACCATCATTATTTCTCCGATTTTTTCCCATATAGTTCGCTGTTAACTTATTAAAATTATTTTTTGTAAATAAAACACTACACCAAGGTCTATCCAATTGGATAGGCCTTGCACTACACGTGTTATTTACAAAACCCTGTGCCAAACGGTTTTAACCGATTGGGCCAGGCCATTAATAATCAGGGTTGCCATTTTAGGCTTTTGACCAGTGTGGCCATATCAAAAAATATTATTCAGCTAAATCGGCTTTAAAATAATGCTAAAAGAATACCCAAACTGCCAAAAAATAATGCTAAAATTTAAAATGTATTATTTTTTGTTATTTTATTTTTGTTTATATATGATTTATTTTACATAATTCTTCCCTATAAACTCACTTCATATCAAAAGAACAAACTGATTAAAAAATAACAATAAAATATTTAGTAAACATAAAAAGTCTTAAAACTATAAAATAAATATATTTCAGACTTTATATTCGTACATAAAAAGTTTTTACACAAAAGGTACCATACCATAACAAAAAATCAAAGGAACTTGACATATAAATGGCTATTATTTTGTATTGCAATAAAACTTATAACACGTTTAATAAAAAATTTCATTTAATAATTAAATATGTCATCAAATTAATATTATTCTTCAATTTCTGAAGAATCGATCGAGATATCATTATAATATATTTTCTTATCACATTTTTAAATGAGATCGTACATTTTTTTAAAACTAACGCAAATTTTAAGCCACACCTAATATAAAGTAGCGAATTCATAGTCTTTAAAAACCTATTTCAACGTCCGCGTTGCTGAATGACAACACCAAGAACTTCATTGCAAAAGAAGCTAATTCACTGAATGGCTTTTCATTTATTGAATTTTTATATCCGTATACATTTATCTGGAAATTAACTGTTGATTATTGACAATTCATATGAATTTAGTCTCTGCCACTGATGTTCCACAATTTTAATTTCTTCTACAGTGAAATCAGTCTTTTCTTCTTTAAAATGCTCGCTTAATTTGCATTAGAGTCTAAACACAATGTAACGATACTTTATTGCGGTGCGGTTTTTTATACGATTTTGAAGTAAAAAACCGTAGTTCGGAACGGCTTAAAATTAAAATCTATTTTATTTTCATTGCGGAATTTCTTTCTCTCTCAACAAGGCGAATTTTTGATACTCGTTCTATTTTTGATGTTGCCATAGTTTTTGAATAATTGGCTATGTTCACTACATTATTGAAAACAAACAACATGATAAAAATGTATGCACAAAAAAATTAATAACTATTTCCGTCGCCGTCTTCCGTTGTATTATGTTTATTTTTCTCTCCCGCAACGAGAAATCGCACCGCACCGCAAACATTGTGTTTAGACTCTTAGTCTTTAAACTGTTTTCTACACAAAAAAATAAGTATTTGTTAAATTATGAAAATGTTTCGGCAAACGTTGTTAAAGCTGACATATTAATTGAGCTTTTAAATCTAGGCATGTACCTAATTCGTATATGTTTTTCTATTTATGGTATCTTTTTTCGTTTCCAAAAAGTTTTCAAAATCGTAATTGAGGGAAAAATCAGCTTAACATGAATAAAATGGATCAAACGGATCAAATTTTAAAACAATTTGATATAAAAGATACAGCGTTTAAAAAACTGCAGTCAAAGTAGAAAAACTGCCATTTCTTTCGCGTCTTCATTTGTCATTGGCAAAAAAACTTCTGCTTTTACTTCTGATTCATTAAATGTAAACAGTCGCTATCAAACCAACTCAAAAAGCGAAAAATTGTAGACGAATTTTGGTTTTTTGTTCCACAGTTTTTGGTTTCGACTGCAGTTTTTTAAACCCTGAAAAGATCTTTTAAAAGCTTATACAGTTTCTATAGCAAAAGAGTAGGGATTTATATGTGCATTCGACAAAAAAGTGTGGTAGATTTTCAAATAAAGATTACTTGAATATTCTTAAATTAAATAATGCTAAATATGTAAAAAAATGCTAACTGCTAAATGAAAAATTTGCAGCTAAGTCAGACAAAAAAATGCTAAATCTAGCTGCAAAAATGCCAAAATGGCCACGCCGCTTTTGACCTAAAAGGTTCAAATAAATGTATAGGTTGGTGGCGATACAACAAGTAACAACAGCAAAAACACAACATTGTATTGTACTAGTTGCTTTCATTGGTCGATGTGTCAAAAACACAAGTAACTTTTGACATTCCTCTCTTATTAATTAGGGATGCCATCTTAAGGCCAGTTTACACGGTAATACAATGTATTACGACTTTGTAGAATCAAAATATTACGAAATTCTCTCCGTGTTAAAAAGAAAAAAATAAAAATCTTTTGTAAGTATAATTCATATTTACACGGATGGTATAAGTAAAATCAAAAATAATAACAAAAAAACAGATGGTTGCAGTTTTAAATTTTTACAAAAACAACATGAAAATTTCCTGAGTTGATTTTAGTTGTTTTTGTAATTGTATAAAAATGCTACCACCTTCAATATACTCCGTTAAAATACACCTCTGGTGTGATGAGAATACATAAGTTTCTAAAATGGTTTAGAAAAAAAGCATTTACCGGCCGCTTGTCAGATTTTGTATCCGTATTCTCTCTTACTCAATACATTTTGCTTTTACATGATAAGATTTTTCTCATTCTACACAATTATTCGACAAGTCGTAATACAAAATATTACCGTGTAAACTGGCCTTTAGCAACATCACAACAAGTAACAACATCAAAAACACAACATTATATTGTATTAGTTGCTTTCGTTGGTCGATGTGTCAAAAACACAAGTAACTTTTGACATTCCTCTCTTATTAAGAAAAAAAGTAGCACTTGAAATTTATTGTTGATGGGATAAGCTATTCCTATGCACATTTCACTGGTTGCTTAGGCCAGATCATCAAGATACTTCATCCATAAAGATTTTAGAAAAACTAAAGATATTAAACCAAATAAAACTGTTAAGCGTATACGAATCATAAGCAACGGCTCTACTTGTAACAATATCAAAGTTTAAACAAAAACATCAATAATAAACAGTGAGTGTTTATAATATGCAAAGCTGATTATAAATTCAGCTTCGCATAAGGCGTTTTTAAAACTTTCATCATTGAATTTGAAGTTGGGAAATGGCGTGTTTAGAACTGTTTTAATGGACTTTACCATTCGTTCCCAGGCTCCTTCCATGTGTGGGGCAGCAGGCGGGTTAAATATCCACTTGATTTCGTCGAATTTGTTGGTAATATCGCCTAAATTTAAACGTTGTTGCTCCTCTTTAAACACTTTTGCTGTGGCTTTGAAATTGGTACCGTTGTTGGTAAATATCTCTCTAGGCATTCCCCGGCGACTTATGAAATTTGAAATGCACATTATGCAGGAGCTTGAATCTAAACAATGTGCCACTTCCACGTGTATGGCTCGAATCGTTAAGCATGTGAATACTACTGCCCAACTCTTTTCCTTATGTCTTCCCACGGTGACGTAGTATGGGCCAAAAAAGTCGATACCAACGAATGTAAATGGCATTTCAATTTCAAAGCAAGCTAGATTGGCATATGGTAGAGTTGCCATCTCGAACAATTAAGAACGTTAGATAGTGATTATGAGGCAATATGATCAGCCGATTGCAATTTAAGGATGGTACTCTCCCTTCACCTCTCAGAACACCATATTCGTCTAAAAATGGATTAAGTTGTTTTAATTTGCTATTTTTACTCACATTTTTATTTATACAAATGTCAGCGATATCTTCAGCATATTCTACACGTTGGGTCAGTTTATACAAAACGTTTTTTTATTGTTGAATCATATCGAAATTAATCTCTGTTGGTGGGTCCTTCCTCTTTGCTTTACATTTGACCCGATTAATATATAGTATAAACGTTGCAAGGGATCTATAGAGACTTCTCCAGCATGAGAAATATTTGATGTTGGGTTCGAAATATTGCTTTTCGCGGGCATGAAAAACGCTATGGCGCAGCTCGCACCCCTCGGTTATAGTTGACTCGATCTCTTGGCGTGGGTGTTGGGAATTCGAAAATACAGGCCAATTTTCTTTATCACCTCTTAGGAATTGTGGTCCGTTAAACCATTTATCAGTGTTTACTTTTGAAATTTTTGTAGCAGCGTCGGCTGGATTTGACTTCGATGAAACCCAATTCCATTGCGAGAGGTTTGTGGTTTCCAGGATCTCACCAACACGATGCATTACAAAGGGTTTAGAGTTGCGAGGGTCCATTGATAACCAGTTCAAAACTGTTTTTGAGTCCGTCCACCAAAAGCATCTGCTAAACTTAATGCGCCTGCTGTTGAGAAATTTTGAGGCTAACCTTACGCCGATCATCGCTGCTTGAAGTTCCATCCTTGGTATGGAAATAGGTTTTAGGGGTGCTACCTTGCATTTAGCTGCAATAATCGAGACGTCGACGTCAGAATTATTTAAGACTCGAAGGTAGCATGCAGCTGCATATGCATCAATAAATGTGTGTAGCTCGATGTTGGTAGCTGTTGGTAAGAGAGTTGAATAGTAACGTGGAATTGCGACCTCTGATATGTCTGATAAAGTTACGGTCCATTGATGCCATTTGCAATATAAATCAGCTGTCAGCTCGTCGTCAAATTTGATTTGAGAGCGCCAGATGTCTTGCAGGAGTATTTTAAGACTTATTGTGTGAATTGACATGAGTCCCAACGGGTCGAATATTGCCATTAGTAACTGTAAAACTTCTCTTTTGGTTGGCACTATTTCATTCTGGAATATATCTCTACTGAGTCTAGAAAATTTACAAATGTACTTAAAGACATCGTTTTTGGGATCCAAATACATCCCCAATATTTTTTCTACAGAACCCAGATGGTGTGAATTCTGATCTTTGTTATTATTGGAGGGAAACTTCTTTTGTAATTTCGTGCAGTTTGTTGTCCAGTTATGCATGGAGAAACCTGCTGCTGCGTGTATGGTCTCGACGTTTGTAGCAAGTTTTAGCGCTTCTTCGTACGTGTCCACGCTAACAATGAAGTCGTCTACGTAGTGATGAAATTTAATTGCATCTACTGCACTCGGGTATATTGAAACGAATGTATCTGCATTTTTGTTGCGAATGAAGTGCGCTATGCAGGGCGCACATGATGTACTAAACGTAAGTGCTCGCATGACATATACGCTTGGAATTCGTTCATTAATAAAATCTCCGTACCATAAAAATCGCTGCAGCTGCATATCTTCTGCACGAGCATTTATGCGGTGGAACATTTCCGACATGTCCCCGAAAATTGCTATTTCTCCTGCCCGGAAGTCTATTAAAATATCAAAGAGGGGTCTAAGCAAGTCTGGTCCTGTCATAAAAAAGTCGTTAAGCGATGAACCGTTAGCCTTGGAGGCAGCGTCCCAAACTAAACGTACTTTCTCAGGTTTATTTGGGTTTCGTGTAATAAATATAGGCAAATACCAGACTGGTTGAGTACATTCCTGTAGTTCTTGGTGAGACAGCTTTTTCGCACAGCCTTTGTTGACTAGCTTGTCAATTTAGTTTATCTTTTTTAAATTTCTTCTGCAAGCAATTCAATCTATGCATGGCGGAGTTATAACTGTCCGGCAGTTGAGGGTTGTTACTTTTCCATAGTAGGCCTATCTCGTACTGTCCCTCCTTTTAAGAGTCAAAGATTCTTCTGTTCCTTCTAGGCTTAGCTCTTCATAAAGTTCGTGATCAATTAACGTCAAAGACGAGCCCTCGTCTAAAAACGCGAATGCTTCCACAGTTTTGTACTTGCTATACAGACGAATAGGAATAAATCTGAAAAGTAAATTAATATCTTGTTTAATATTGCTGTGAGCATTTATCAGATTTTCAGTTTCTTAAGATGTGGCTTGATTTTCTGATTGAACGGTGTTGTTGTGTTTGTGCATCAGCTGGTGATGTTTAGCTGGGCAACTGTCAATACCGCAAGGTTTGCTGAAGAAACATTTGCGGCGATGGAAATTGAGGCACTTTCGGCAAAGTTTTTTAGCATTTACGATTGCCCACATTTGATCTAACGTGGCATCCTTGAACCCTTCACCGTTTTGTATTTTGTGAGTTGCGCTACCACACATAGAACAGTTTGACTTTTGTTGTGATTGACTCTGTTCCATACCCGTGATGTGTAAAGGCTCAGTTAGCCGGGAGTAACAGTAACAGTAACCTTACCGTAAAAAAGTAAGACCAATCTATTTCTTACAGATTGAGACGTAACATCTTACTGCTTACTGTAATCGTTCTAATTGCTTTACATACAACAAAATGAAGCAGCTGAATTGCAACGTTACTGTTACTCCCGGCTAACTGACCCTTAAGTTCATAGAAACGTTACGTTTGAATACAGTTGGAGATACCACTTGGCTGGCGGCCGTCGCAATATTATACATCCACTCACTAAAAACTTTAATAATTGGGACCTTGTTGTCCTTTGGATGCATTGCCCAGTTAAATTTTTGGGTATTGGGAAGTTTTTCTACCAGTTCCTACACCAACATTGGGTTATTAAGAGCACATGCTTCCATTGTAGAACATAGATTTCCGATCATGAGCGCATACTCAATGAAACTTTCCAGTTTGTCTTTCGGGGGTGGAAATTTACGGGCCTTTTCTATTAGACTTTCAAGGATGTATTCTGGTCTGCCGCAGCACATTTCAAGGGTTTGTATGATCTCGGGCACCATAGATGGTAAAAGTAATTTACTTCTCACTAAATCTTTAGCCTTTCCACGTAGGCAGGATTGTAGGCGTATAAGATTTTCGGTCTCTTGGTATCACCTGCCTTGCTGCTAAATTGCAACGACGTGGGCTGATTTGATGTAAAGTTTAATGAAATACCACTTTCATTACATAAGCTGCCCTCGGCTTGGCTAGAATTGCGTAGTTTCGTTCCAAATATTTTCTTTGAAGTTCCCTCTCTTTAGCTTGCCGCTGAAGAAACTCACCTGCCAGGTTTGACCGGGCACCCTGATTATTTGCAAAGCTTGAAGAATGGCATTGCAGAAATGTGCTTGACCACGTCACAACATTATTTGGATTGTGACTAGACGTAGCAAAGTTCGCATATTGTGAGGTGGTAACAGCAGTAGGTATGGCCGATTTTGTGAGTGATGTGGCTACAGTGGTACCAACTGAATTGTCTATGGGTTGCTTCTTAGTTCTGCCCATAGAATCGTGGCTAGTTGATGTCAGCGATATCTTCAGCATATTCTACACGTTGGGTCAGCTTATACAAAACGTTTTTTATTGTTGAATCATATCGAAATTAATCTCTGTTGGTGGGTCCTTCCTCTTTGTTTTACATTTGACCCGATTAATATATAGTATAAACGTTGCAAGGGATCTATAGAGACTTCTCCAGCATGAGAAATATTTGATGTTTGGTTCGAAATATTGCTTTTCGCGGGCATGAAAAACGCTATGGCGCAGCTCGCACCCCTCGGTTATAGTTGACTCGTTCTCTTGGCGTGGGTGTTGGGAATTCGAAAATACAGGCCAATTTTCTTTATCACCTCTTAGGAATTGTGGTCCGTTAAACCATTTATCAGTGTTTACTTTTGAGATTTTTGTAGCAGCGTCGGCTGGATTTGACTTCGATGAAACCCAATTCCATTGCGAGAGGTTTGTGGTTTCCAGGATCTCACCAACACGATGCATTACAAAGGGTTTAGAGTTGCGAGGGTCCATTGATAACCAGTTCAAAACTGTTTTTGAGTCCGTCCACCAAAAGCATCTGCTAAACTTAATGCGCCTGCTGTTGAGAAATTTTGAGGCTAACCTTACGTCGATCATCGCTGCTTGAAGTTCCATCCGTGGTATGGAAATAGGTTTTAGGGGTGCTACCTTGCATTTAGCTGCAATAATCGAGACGTCGACGTCAGAATTATTTAAGACTCGAAAGTAGCATGCAGCTGCATATGCATCAATAAATGTGTGTAGCTCGATGTTGGTAGCTGTTGGTAAGAGAGTTGAATAGTAACGTGGAATTGCGACCTCTGATATGTCTGATAAAGTTACGGTCCATTGATGCCATTTGCAATATAAATCAGCTGTCAGCTCGTCGTCAAATTTGATTTGAGAGCGCCAAATGTCTTGCAGGAGTATTTTAAGACTTATTGTGTGAATTGACATGAGTCCCAACGAGTCGAATATGGCCATTAGTAACTGTAAAACTTCTCTTTTGGTTGGCATTATTTCATTCTGGAATATATCTCTACTGAGTCTAGAAAATTTACAAATGTACTTAAAGACACCGTTTTTGGGATCCAAATACATCCCCAATATTTTTTCTACAGAGCCCAGATGGTGTGAATTCTGATCTTTGTTATTATTGGAGGGAAACTTCTTTTGTAATTTCGTGCAGTTTGTTGTCCAGTTATGCATGGAGAAACCTGCTGCTGCGTGTATGGTCTCGACGTTTGTAGCAAGTTTTAGCGCTTCTTCGTACGTGTCCACGCTAACAATGAAGTCGTCTACGTAGTGATGAAATTTAATTGCATCTACTGCACTCGGGTATATTGAACCGAATGTATCTGCATTTTTGTTGCGAATGAAGTGTGCTATGCAGGGCGCACACGATGTACTAAATGTAAGTGCTCGCATGACATATACGCTTGGAATTCGTTCATTAATAAAATCTCCGTACCATAAAAATCGCTGCAGCTGCATATCTTCTGCACGAGCATTTATGCGGTGGAACATTTCCGAAATGTCCCCGAAAATTGCTATTTCTCCTGCCCGGAAGTCTATTAAAATATCAAAGAGGGGTCTAAGCAAGTCTGGTCCTGTCATAAGAAAGTCGTTAAGCGATGAACCGTTAGCCTTGGAGGCAGCGTCCCAAACTAAACGTACTTTCTCAGGTTTATTTGGGTTTCGTGTAATAAATATAGGCAAATACCAGACTGGTTGAGTACATTCCTGTAGTTCTTGGTGAGACAGCTTTTTCGCGTAGCCTTTGTTGACTAGCTTGTCGATTTAGTTTATCTTTTTTAAATTTCTTCTGCAAGCAATTCAATCTATGCATGGCGGAGTTATAACTGTCCGGCAGTTGAGGGTTGTTACTTTTCCATAGTAGGCCTATCTCGTACTGTCTCTCCTTTTTAGAGTCAAAGATTCTTCTGTTCCTTCTAGGCTTAGCTCTTCATAAAGTTCGTGATCAATTAACGTCAAAGACGAGCCCTCGTCTAAAAACGCGAATGCTTCCACAGTTTTGTACTTGCTATACAGACGAATAGGAATAAATCTGAAAAGTAAATTAATATCTTGTTTAATATTGTTGTGAGCATTTATCAGATTTTCAGTTTCTTAAGATGTGGCTTGATTTTCTGATTGAACGGTGTTGGTGTGTTTGTGCATCAGCTGGTGATGTTTAGCTGGGCAACTGTCAATACCGCAAGGTTTGCTGAAGAAACATTTGCGGCGATGGAAATTGAGGCACTTTCGGCAAAGTTTTTTAGCATTTACGATTGCCCACATTTGATCTAACGTGGCATCCTTGAACCCTTCACCGTTTTGTATTTTGTGAGTTGCGCTACCACACATAGAACAGTTTGACTTTTGTTGTGATTGACTCTGTTCCATATCCGTGATGTGTAAAGGCTCAGTTAGCCGGGAGTAACAGTAACAGTAACCTTACCGTAAAAAAGTTAGACCAATCTATTTCTTACAGATTGAGACGTAACATCTTACTGCTTACTGTAATCGTTCTATTTGCTTTACATACAACAAAATGAAGCAGCTGAATTGCAACGTTACTGTTACTCCCGGCTAACTGACCCTTAAGTTCATAGAAACGTTACGTTTGAATACAGTTGGAGATACCACTTGGCTGGCGGCCGTCGCAATATTATACATCCACTCACTAAAAACTTTAATAATTGGGACCTTGTTGTCCTTTGGATGCATTGCCCAGTTAAATTTTTGGGTATTGGGAAGTTTTTCTACCAGTTCCTACACCAACATTGGGTTATTAAGAGCACATGCTTCCATTGTAGAACATAGATTTCTGATCATGATCGCATACTCAATGAAACTTTCCAGTTTGTCTTTCGGGGGTGGAAATTTACGGGCCTTTTCTATTAGACTTTCAAGGATGTATTCTGGTCTGCCGCAGCACATTTCAAGGGTTTGTATGATCTCGGGCACTATAGATGGTAAAAGTAATTTACTTCTCACTAAATCTTTAGCCTTTCCACGTAGGCAGGATTGTAGGCGTATAAGATTTTCGGTCTCTTGGTATCACCTGCCTTGCTGCTAAATTGCAACGACGTGGGCTGATTTGATGTAAAGTTTAATGAAATACCACTTTCATTACATAAGATGCCCTCGGCTTGGCTAGAATTGCGTAGTTTCGTTCCAAGTATTTTCTTTGAAGTTCCCTCTCTTTAGCTTGCCGCTGAAGAAACTCACCTACCAGGTTTGACCGGGCACCCTGATTATTTGCAAAGCTTGAAGAATTGCATTGCAGAAATGTGCTTGACCACGTCACAACATTATTTGGATTGTGACTAGACGTAGCAAAGTTCGCATATTGTGAGGTGGTAACAGCAGTAGGTATGACCGATTTTGTGGGTGATGTGGCTACAGTGGTACCAACTGAATTGTCTATGGGTTGCTTCTTAGTTCTGCCCATAGAATCGTGGCTAGTTGGTGTGCTAATTGAGACTGCGGGTTGGTGGCCACAATTGTCACACATCCAGCTAATATTAGCTACATCGCTGCTTACGTTGACACACTCAAAATTAAACCAGCTGTCACACCTGTCGCACTGAACCATCCTATCGGTGTCCACTGTCTTCATATAAAACAAAAACAATTTAACGCACACTTGCACAAATTTTGGCTCATATACACGAAATTTGACGTTTGGGTTCCAACTAGGGGTAAACAGCTGACAAACATATGGGCCAACGAGTTTACCTTGTGTAAATATACCTTGCGTACGACATTACAGTTATTAAATACATATGTAGTAATTTAAATATATATGAATGTTGCGATGAAATATATGTATGTTCCCTGTCGGACATTTAGTTAACTTTAAATTTACTGAAAGCTAACTATTTCTCAAGTTTTTACTTTAGAGAGATTGAACAAATAGATATGGGCAAATACTGCGTAACAAACGCTACATTCGCACGCGTTTTCTGATTGACATAATTCTGATGGAAATAATTGACCAAAAAGTTTTGTGACGCACGCCACATAAAATGGAAGTAATGCTTAAAATCTTATTTGCAAATAGTGTCGTTAATCAGCAATTGTTTTCATGATTTTGCTATTCGCAAATAAAAATTTAATTCACTATTTATGCGTCAATATTCTCTACTTGCAATATATTTATTTGTGAATAAGTGGTGCGTATAAACGTAGTATCAGTTGAGTTGGATCCCGGGTTTTCCCGCTCAATACAAATCGATGCAAAATATTATTTAATTTATTTGAACAAATTACATTTCCTGAGATTAATAAAATAAGTTTATAAATGCATTTCACTTTTTTATTTCTATGGCAAAAAGAAAAATGTTCTTAATGGCACCTTAAAATTTTCATGTTCAAAAGCACACATGGGCAAAATTTCAATTATTTTGTAGGATTTTTGAGAAAGTAATAGCAAAATTACTTTTTGGTTTTTTTTTTTCAATGTGCAATAACATTTGAAATACATTTAGGAGTGTTTAGAAATAAAAACTAAAAAACTATAACAGCAGAGAACTGATGATTATATTAAATTCGGAGTAAATTTCCAAAAGCCACCTTTAAAGTTTTAAATTGTTTTATTTTAAAACTAAACAAATAGACTTAGACACTTATTGCCACAGAATTAATTGAAACCAACAGAATTTATATAAAACCAAAAAAGTTAAATTAATTAGTTGCAAAATTAGACAAGCCGGGCACATGGAGTTTTAGCATAATTCGGGTACGCTGAATCCAATGGTGCCCACCGTTTTTTTTTTAGGTTAGCTCTTGTTTCCGTTATTTCGGAAATGGAGGAGGTTGTACAACATAGGGTACGTTCGTAAATGCATCACTGCCCTGCATCAGAAAAGAAAACTTTTTTAATGGCGATAAAAGAATAATTTTAATTTTTTTTAATGTGTGACTATTATTTTTGTGGAGTATTTCACAATTTTTTGGTCCACATTTAATTAACGGATAAATATATAACCATTTAAAATTACTGATGCAGCGCAGTGATGCATTTACGAACGCACCCATATATTCGCGTAACGCCATGTGCCCGGCTTGTCTAAAAAAAGTGTCAATTTTGAGCACAGTGTAATTAAAACAAATAATTACAAAATACTTCTTTTAAAATAGGATATAAGTTCAGAAAACACATATACAGAATCGTTTGAACGCCTATTTCTTATTTTTATAAAGAAGATTTCAATGAAAAAACACGTTCCCTTTCTACGGATGTTTGCCTTTATAGTCAAAGGAACATTGTATAATCTCTAGATGCTTTCCGTTTTCTTAGCACTTCCTTCAAAACTTGTAATTCCTTAAAAAAAAAAAGAAGAGAGGGGCGTCGTTAAATCAACTTCGCTTTTCATAAGGACCCGGAATAGATATACTTCATAGGGTGTAGGATCATTATTGCGTATTTTACAAACGGAATGACAAAGTTATATTGTATACCCTCTTACCTTCGGTGAAGGGTATAAAAAAATTAATTTTTGGGATTTTAGTATTTTGGTCACAACTCAGCCATTTTTAACCGATTTGACAGATTTATATACCGACGTCTTTGGGAATAAATTTACTTTGGTAATAAAACTTGTACTCAGTAAAACCTATGGTTCCCGAAAATGGATACATATTTGTCAAAAAAAAAAAAAATAAATAATATTTTGGTCATAACTTTGTTGTATCTAAATCGATTTTTTCGAGATTTTTAGAAGATATGTTGTACTTAAGATTTACGATCTTTTGATATATTAGGAGTAAAATTTAAGTTTTAATAAAATTTTTGATATTTTCTGTTCGGGAGATACCACGCCCACTTTTACAATCCCGCCTATTTTTTTTAGAGAGGTTGTGTGTTGATAACCAAGATGATTGGAGCTTATTTTGAAACTTTGACTTTTGCCTTTCTCCAGAAATACAGAAAAAACAAATAATAAAAAACAACAACAATGGATTATTGGGTAAAACTAGTTTAAAGTATTTGTTTCAAAAATTATTTTATTTTCATATGCTAAAAACAAAATTCGAAAACTTGTTTTTGTTTTAAATATCGACGAACAGGCTGTAAATGAAAAGCGGTACTTGTAAATAGCGATCGTTTGTTAATGCAGTAGCCCCAAGGCCTATCCAATAGGTCTGCTTACTATTACAACAATACAACAATACAAAAAACAACAGGCATTTTGTTTGTGTAAAATTCCTCGCCGTTGTCAAAATCTTACTACTACATAGGCAAAACAAAAGGAAAAATGTGTTTTGTGTGCATGTATGTGTGGCAAAAAACCAAAAAAGTAAACAAAAATATACACGTACAAGGAAAATGTAAACCACTTTTGATATCGTTGAGGAAAAAACCAAATAAACATCTGGCTTCTTAAGCAGACCTATTGGATAGACCTTGAGTAGCCCGTTTCTGTACATCTCACATCGTAAAACTCTTCGCATGAAACGTGTGAATTGCAACAAAAATAGTGTGAAATGAAACAAAAAATGGTTTTTCTCACACAAGTGTTTCTGTATCTTTTTTTTGCGAGAATTATCTGTCATTTAAATAATTTTCCAGCAATTATTGGAAGGATGCGAGAAAAAGTGTTTCTATAACAATATTTTGCGAAAAGTTTCTTTCAAGAACTGTCAAAATAAGTCACATTTGAAATTGGTGGCGAGAAAAACAAAATGTAGATATTTTGAATTTAAAATATGTTTATATACTATTTTTTTTAAATAAATAAAAAAATAGAATATACCATAAATGATAAATACATAATTTATATGATATAAAATAAACAAAAAACAATTGTTATATTTTGTTAGCTTAAGTTTTTGTTAGCCTTTTCTTGTTTTGGTTTTAATCAGTGCTGCCAGATAAATTTGTGTCAAAATCGTCAATTTCCTGAGAAAAAAATAAAACAGATCGTCTTTTTTGTTTTAAAAATCGTGCAATTTAAAATCAATTTTAAACAAATTTGTTTCGACTTTTATTAAAAAATAATCAAACAAAAACATAGTTAAAGTTCATGGGTATTTAATAATTATTATTTAATAATTGAGATATAAATCTTTAATTTACCTATTCCTATAATCTTTTTCTTTTTTACCTGAAATAGACTTGTAGTTAAAATTAAAAAAATCGGTTCATAAATAAACGGGTTAAAGACCCAGTAAAATCTTCGCCTACAAAATAATATGTTAAGTAATCAGAAACACATAAAAGCACTACATACAATTCTACTGAAAAACTAATGAATTTTACAAGGGTTGTGTCAAAAAGAACAAATTCAAAAGTAATTCATTTTTTTTTATCTTAGGAAGAAAGCTACTTAATAACGAGTGAAAGAAGCTATCCATTTTGAAAAAGTTTTTACTGGGAGACAAACAAATTTCTTTCTTGCCGGAATAATGGTTTTGGCACAAAAGTGTACATATAAGATAAGAATATCAAATATCAATCATATTTTGTATATGTATATAAGAAGTTTTAAATGTTCAAAATAAGCCAAGTCGGTCCACTACTTTACCTCGAAATTTTGCTTTTGCCGATACATTTTTTAGGGAAGAAACAAACAATTACGAGGACAATTTTCACAATAGTGATAAATATAAAAATTTCAGCAGCCTTGTTTCTAAAGATATATTTTTTTGTAATAAACAAACATATAAAAATATTTACAATTATCTTATTTCGAAGAGTAAGGGGCTTATAGTGTAAAACGCAACGCCAACAATTTCATTAAAAGCAAAAATAAAATCAAAAATATTTTATAAATTTTTTGTTGCTTTCTACAGACATTCATATTATTTTTTTTTTCAATTTTCAACGCCACAAAATAGAAGTGTTTGAAATTTAAAAATTCAAGATGAATTTCTATAGAAAGTAACAACAAAATAATAAAATATTTTTGATTTTGTTTTTGCTTTCGTCACTTTTTTTAGAAAAAATCATCAAAACGTCACTTTGTTAATATCGGAACAAAAAATCGTCAAGATGACGATAACTCAAACGTCAAATCTGGCAGCCCTCTTTTTATTATATTTATTTCTTTTGTTGACGTTTCGCTTTTATTTGACACTTAATTACTGGAAATATTCCAGTATAAACAGAATTTGTTGTGTCTGTTTTCGCATTCAAATACAGAAACACTTTTATTTCATAAATCGAGAAAGTGCCCATTTAGACAGGGAAACATTTGGAAGGGAAACATTTTGTTTGGAAGCAATTTACGGGTGGGGAAGAGAGAATGGTTTTTGTGTTCGGTACTCGGCGACACGCTTTGTTCTCATTTTCTTTGTTGACATTTACTTTGCTTTTTGAGAAAAAAACAACAATATAAACAGAATGTTTCCGGCAACATGTTCGTCTGTGTGACCGAGAATGAAAAAACAAAAGAGAATTCCAGATGTTTTCCTTCCAAATGTTCGCTTGTCTAAACTCGGACAAACTATGGAATTTTTTGTTTCACACTTCATGTAAGAAATTTTACGATGCGAGAAATACAGAAACGAGCTACAGATCTAATTAAATACATACTACTTATATTTTGTAATTGTTTAATCGTTTGCTAATATCTAAAATCATGACTTATTTACATAAATAAATTGTTCCTTCCATAATTTTTATAGTGCCCATTTAGACAGGGAAACATCTGGAAGGGAAACATTTTGTTTGTTAGCAAATTACGGGTGGGGAAGAGAGAATGGTTTTTGTGTTCGGTACAGCGATGTTAACCGTACGGTAATTACCCTTTTTTAAGGTAGTTTTGGGCCACAAAAGGTAGCAAGGTAATTCTATTCAAAATACGGTAATTTAAAGAAATTTGGATTTTTGAAATACATATACTTACTTAAATATGTAGGTTTTATAATTTTAGCTTTCAAGAGGTAATTTTTAATTTCAAAATTTGCCTTGGTTTAAGTACGGATGGATTGATTTTTCTTGTGACTATAACAATTCAAAAGTTATTTTTTTACTGCCAGTTCAACAATTTCGAACGTTATCGTTCGCATAGAAAATTTATATGAAAAACACTCAGTTTTAAAAATATTTTCAATATAAAATTCTATGCCAACGTCTACGTTTGAAATCGTTGAACAGTCAGTTAAAGAACAAATTTAAATAAATGAATAAATTTAAATGAATTTTTTTTTTGATGTTCTTCACAATATTTTTAAGACGATTTCTGTATGACGTGCTAAATTCCCAATTTTTCATATTAAATATTTTGAGTTGAATGAATATAAGTACCTATTTTATTCGGAATTATTTTACTGCCGTATTCATAAAATACACAATAATTTTGGCTAAAATTGTATTTTAAGACAAAAAATTCCATTTAAATTTTTTTTGAACACATTTAAATTTTAAATAAATTGTTTATGAATACTGCTCTTATCTGTTGTTCCAAATGGAAGAAGATGGACTAAGTGCTTTGCATAGAAATTTTACTACACATTCAATTGCTTGCCGTTTGGAAAAAGTACATTAATGCTTTTATAAAAAATATGTGCGTACGGTAATTTCGTCTCAAAAACGGTAATCTTTAGAGGGCTGTAAGGTAATTAAAAAATAAAAGTTAACATCACTGGTTCGGTACTCGGCGACACGCTTTGTTCTCATTTTCTTTGTTGACATTTACCTTGCTTTTTGAGAAAAAAACAACAATATTAACAGAATGTTTCCGGCAACATGTTCGTCTATGTGACCGCAAATTAAAAAAACAAAAGAAAATTCCAGATGTTTTCCTTCCAAATGTTCGCTCGTCTAAACTCGGACATATTAAAAAGGCCTGGGAACAAGTCTAGTTTACCAACGCAGCTCTAAATAAAAAAAAAGTACATAGGGTGATAGAAAATTGAAAAATAAGAAGAAAAAATAAAATGGCAAAATTCTCGGAAACGCATAGTTTCCGAGTTATGGACCTCGGAAGTTTTCATATGAATTTGTGATTCTCCACTACATTTCTGAACGTATATGGCCAATATTGGTACCATTTGAAAGCTTTTGAACAGATCTTTCTGGAAATGCAAAATTTTTTTAAAACTTTTTAACTCTTTAGCTCCTAATACAGTTTTTACAAAATTTTATATCAAAAGGTTACGGAAGTGCACTAGGTAATAAAAATTTAATAAAAAAAATCCCAGCTTCGCTAAATAAAGCTTCTCCACATAGCCGGCCTTTGACCGGGAGCAAAGGTTTTCTCCTCTATGGTATAATAAACACCGCCTTCGCTATATAAAGCTTCTCCACATAGCCGGCCTTTGGCCGGGCGCAAGGATTTTCTCCTCTATGGTATAACAAACACCGGCTTCGCTAAATAAAGCTTCTCCGCATAGCCGGCCTACGGCCGGGCACAAGGATTTTCTCCTTTATGGTATAACAAACACCGGCTTCGCTAAATAAAGCTTCTCCGCATAGCCGGCCTTCGGCCGGATGAACAGATTTTCTCCTCTATGGTATAACAAACACCGGCTTCGCTTACTAATGCTTTTCTGCATAGGTTTCCTCCTCTACCAGTTTATTTTAGAAAAAATTTAACTAAAAAACAAATTTAAAACATAAATACATATATTGCTTTTTATGCTTACTAAAAACTTTTGTTTTTTCGTAAATTCATCGCCGCTCCCTAATGGATTAAGAATTTTTAAATAAAATGTTTATATCCAGAAAGATCTATTCAAAAGCTTTCAAATGATACCAATATTGGCCATATAGTAGGTTCAGAAATGTAATGGGAAATCGCAAATTCATATGAAAACTTCAGAGGTCCATAACTCGGAAACTATGCGTTTCCGAGAATTTTGCCATTTAATTTTTTCTTCTTATTTTTCAATTTTCTATCACCCTATGTACTTTTTTTTTTATTTGGAGCTGCGTTGGTAAACTAGACTTAAGCCAAGGCCTGCTTTTTAAATTGGATTAAAAAAAAAAATTTTAAATTGAGTCAACTCCTCAAGGAATTAGTTTCCCAAAGTGTCAAGTTACAACAAAATGGTAAGTAAATTTACTACTAGTTTTAATAATATAAAGTTTAGAAATGTCGATGCTTAATTGAAAAACAAAAATATGTCAGTTAAACAAAAAAATATTTTAAATTTACTCAACACACATGAATTATTTCTTAACAAACAAGATTTTATATATTTTGTTATAGTAACTGAAGACAGCCATCAATGGATTTGAACGAATGTACTTACATATGTACATATTTTTTTTTTCAACATTCATTAATTTTTTTTTAAATAAAATTTGATTAACACTTCTTTATTAAAAACGGATTTTAAAAAAAGTTTGCACCTATGTATTTGAAAAGACAAAAACACAAATTATTATTATTATATTTTATTTTATCATCAACTTCTATTCAAATAAATTTGCAAACTTTGACTAACGATCGCCATTAACTAAACCTTTTTTCTTCTCTTTGCACTAAAAACATTTTGAAGCATTACATTTTGCACAACTACATTTTGGCACTTTTAATATTATTGCTAAATAAATGAACTTTTAAAGCAATTCATTTTACAGCTTATGCATTGCTGAATAGTATAATACTAAAATGAATAACATTAATTAACTTTAAACAATTAAAAACATATAAATTATTAAGAGCAAACGGACAACCGGCGCATTTTAACGAGAGAAAACGAAACTAAAAATATTCCTGTTGATATATAAAGAGATGCCAGATGATTTCAGTACTAGTTACTTGATTAATTAATCGAACCGGAAATTGATAAGACGGTTTCTTTTTAAATTTAATTACCAGCAAGGCCCATGGTGAAATAAACAGGTGGCAGCACTACGTCAGATGATTTTTTGCTCTTGCATTGTTTGTGTAGGTTTATGTCAAAGTTTTGTTTATGTTTACAAAAATTCCACGTTTTGTGCTGTTATTATTGTATTTTATTAAAGTTTTTGATAATTTTAAATTAAAATAAATAAGATATTGACCATAAATTAATAAAAATTAGCTAAAAAATTTTTTATTTCATCACGTTCAGTGGCACGCTTTGATTTTTGTTATAAGTATTTTTTAACGTAAATGGTGACATAATTTCCATTTTTGTTGGAATGTAGTAGTAGTAGTAGTAGTAGTATTTTATTGAGTCTTCTTTAACTTATTGACAATACGTTAAATGTTTACAATCGAAAGTATAACATGTTAATCTTAAAACTATAATTGTCTTGTTTTAATACACGGTGAAATGAAAAGGCTACTTGCCTGCAGAATGAGTAGTAAATATAGCATAATACAAGATAACTTTAAAGAATGGCAATGCTTGCTCTCGGCATTTAAAGTGACTAACAGCGCATGGACTGTTAAAACTAACAAATAATCAACACTTAAAATTAAACAACAAGTAAATTATATACAGAATCGAACTGCCTATTTACAGTGTCAAGGCAATGAAACCATTCATTATATATACGTATAACAATAATTAACAAATTTAATATTAACGGAAACAAAGCCGAATGGTTCCCAAATTAATTCAAAAACATACAACATGTAAGGGTAATCGTATAGATAAGTTAGTTGTGATAATAACTTGCGGGGTAGGTTAAATTTAATTGAGAGATTAAATTAGCTTATAAATTAAAATATCACAGGTTATAAAAAAGTTTAAATCAGCCTCTATGTGTATCTGGATCAGTCTTCCTGTAGAAGTCCGGCAGATCATAAGGGACGTTGTCATAAACAAGCTCCTCGTTCAGTACACCAACGGGAGATAAATATGTGCAGCTATGCCAATCTAAATCCCTCTGTGCCTCGTAAATCTCATTCATTAAATCGTTCTCGTGTTCGGCGAGTTTTTCAACAAATTTTGTTTGCAGATGTAGGGAGTATTTGCATAATGGTACAATAGATGCATGTTCATAAACAAATGTGTTGGAGAATCTTTTGGTTGGATTCCTATATCTCCGGTTTATGCATTTTCGTAAAATTATTCTTTCAAAAATCTCAAATTCTTTTGCCACTGTCGGGGAAATGGTAAACCATATTGGAAAAGCGTATGTTAAAATTGATCTTATGGCCACTTTGTATAGAAGGGTTTTTGTTTTCTCAGAAAGATGATTACTATTAAACAACCTGGAGAACATCGCTGCAATGCGTTTGGTTTTTATCAGGAGAGCTCGCCCATGGGGGTTGAATTTGAAAAGTTTGTTAAAGGTTACTCCAAGATATGTTAAGTTGTTAATGATTGGTATTTCGACTCCGTGTAATGTGAGACGTAGGCATTTGCTCTGTGGCACCACGTATTTGGCACATTTTCCAGATGCGTTTCTGATACATATAGCTTTAGATTTTGCGGCATTAATTTTCATTCCCCATTTATTATAAAAGTTATTAATAACACCGAGATGTGTGGCCGCATTTTTTAATGCTTGTAATGGAGATTCATTGTGACTATATATCAAACAATCGTCGGCATATAGTATTGCCTTGGAATTAGCTGTATTATGTGGGAAATCGTACAGAAAAATGTTGAACAAATATGGGGCGAGAATACTGCCCTGGGGCACTCCACTGTTTACTGGTCCATTTGAGGAATAACTATTTTTTATTTGAACACAAAATTCTCGGTCTGTAAAAAAACTTGAAAAAATTTTCACTAAAAAAGGATCCACATTAAGCTCGACTAATTTGTATAAAATACTTTTATGACAGACATAGTCAAATGCTTTCTCAATATCTAGAGAAATAGCTATTGTACAGCACCTTTTCCTGAGGTTTACAACCACATCATCGTGAAATTTCAAAAGAGCATGCTGGGTGGAGTGACTTCTTTTGAATCCAAATTGAGATGGGGGGATTGGATCAAAGACGAATTCATCTTCTAATTTAATTTTTATTATGTGCTCTAATATTTTACCAACGTTCGACAGTAGAGAAATTGGACGAAAATCTTCAGCTCTATCATTACATTTATTTTTTTTGATCGGTAATATTTTGGCTAGTTTCCATGCTCGAGGAAAATAGCAATTATTAATGCAGTTATTAAATATGATAGTTAGTAACTTGAGGGAGTTATCTGGAAATATTTTTAGCAGAAAATTTGAGATCCCGTCGAGGCCACTAGATTTTTTATTATTTATGTTCCTGATTATGGTTTTTAACTCAGATATATTGGTGAAGTGGTACGAGTCATTGTTTGCCACAGCATTAAACATACTATTAAATGAGTATATATGTTGGGGTATATTATTGATGTGAGCTTCTATACGTTGAAGTAAATCCGAAGTTGTGGCGTTGGGGGATTTTTCCCTGTAAACATCAGAATAATATTTATTAAAATGTTCAGTACATATATCACTATTCGTTACTGTTGCACCGTTGATACAAAGTTTCTGGCAGAAAGCCGAGTTGTTTTTACCAATTAAATTAAAAACTTGCTTAAATGCTGTGGGTCCCGGTTTAATCAATTTAAGCTTTTTGTTAAAAATGTTAGCTTGTTCTAAATTAACGAGGTCTTTTATAATGATTTTTAGCAGCTGTATTTGCTTTGATAGTAAATTATATTCATAACTGTTTCTGTTTCCATATCGATGGTATATTTGTTTTAATTTTTTTTGCCACCTGTATTTAATTCTGTAAAAGCGTTTGATATCTTCAGAATAAACTATTCTCCCACCTTTCTGTTCGATTTTATCAGAATGAAGATCATGGATAGATTTGAAGTTTGCATTAAAATTACAAATAATGTTGTCAATTTCATTGTTCTCCAGATTTCTGTCTGCAGGGGGCATCAAAGCGCTAGAAATAAAGTTTAAGTCCTGCTGAAATTGGTTCCAGTTGGTGTTTTTGTAGGAGGAGTAGTACTGGGGACTTTTTACCACAAAATCAGAGCAATCCATATTGATTTCTAGTTTAAGTGGAAAGTGGTCTGAGAACGTTGGAAGGGATGAGATTCTATAGTTTGTTGTTTTATAGTTTAATAAAGATGTGCTTATAAGAAAGTGGTCCAGAAAAGAATTAGAATTTGGAAAGGATGGGCTACTGTTACAAATCCTTGTGACATCCAGTGAGTGGTCTTGCAGCCAACTTTGAAGAATATTACCATTTTGGTTACTAGTAGTGTCGCCCCAGGCTGGGTTTCTACAGTTCAAGTCACCACCCAGGAGGAAATGATCGAATCCACTCGCTACTTGAAGTATTTCATCTAAGCTGTTCCGAAGAGAGCTGGATGCTGAGTTACATTTTACATATAATGATCCAACCAAGATTCTTTTGCTTGCAACGCCTGTCTTTATTTGAATCTCTACAAATGATCCCAGAATGCTTAAGTTATCAATAGTAATTCTATTATATGCAATGTGGTTTTTCAGAGCAATGGCAACACCGACAGAAGAGTTGTCAGAAATAAAGTTGTAGTCTTTTAAAAGAACTTTATTGTACCTTCGAAGGTGACATTCTTGAAGGAAGCAGATATCTATTTTGTTAAAATTTAGGGTGTTGAGAAGATCAATTTGACGGCTTTTCTCACAGAGAGACCTTATGTTGAAAGTTAAAAAATTAATCATTCTAAGGCCCATGGACAGATTGTACTTTTTTAAGAAGACGGAGGAATTCTGCTTTGGCGTCTGCTTTTGGCTTATTTTTGTAGACTTTCAAGAAATTATTGAGCTCCTCTTCTAATGTGAGTTCTTCTGGCTCCAGAAAGAAATGAGCAAGTTTTAAAAATGTTTCAACAATAACAGAACGTTTTGGAGTTCCTTCATTCTTTGCGTTGTGAAATAGACTTGCAAACGATTTGCTTGAGTCTAAAACTGGAGGGATGTATTTACTAGTGTTGTTATTGACGGTTACTTTTATTTCTTGTGCCTCGCGTATACGTTGTTGTTTTTTGTGCACATAGTTTTTATAAAAAGAGCATCCACGCCAATTAGCTGGGTGACCTTCCTCGCCACAGTTGACACATGTTGGATTTGAGTTATCATTTTTATTTCGGTTGCATTCACCAGGTAAATGATCTTGGTCGCACTTAACACATTTATACAATGAGTTGCAATTTTTGGAAATGTGGCCCCAGTGCTGACATCTTTTACATTGAATGTCTTTGTCTTTTCTTTTTGGTTTTTCCCAGACAACAGATTGGCTGAGAACAAATTTTATGTGGGCTATATCATTTAGATTTTTACCAGGCATCAATGTGATCAGAAAGAGACCTGTATCAAGATTATTTTTTAGAGAGTGTGGTGTAGTGAATTTGTTGACTTTTGAGATAACGTTGGGAATCATCTCATCTAAATACAATTTTACTTCTTCAATGTCAGTACCGTGATACAGGCCACGCAACACCAAAGATATTTGCTTAAGTTCTCTAGGTGTAAAAGAATAGGAGTTTACTTTCTTCTCTTTCAGAAGAGTCATCATTTCAGAGTGGACAGTGGCATCTGAAAGGTAAAGTTTGCTCTTATTTTTGTTTACGTTTTTTATTTTAAAATTAATTTTCGGTGATTTTGCATCCAATTGTTTTACCAAATGTTGTATATTTACATTATACAAAAAGATTGGCGGACAAAATTTTTTTGAGGTACTTGTTGCATTTTCATCTGTACTGGTTGATTGAGTCGCGGTGACAAACGGTTTAGGAATTTTTGTAACATTCCCATCACTTTCTATCTCAAGATCTGCTAGCAAGCTATACCTATTTCTGCCGTCAGGATCAAAATTGGTAGAACGAGTTGTAGAAATTCCATCAATGTCCAGATTTGATGGTGTTCGTATGCTGCCGCGTCTTCTTTTAGTTGTCTGCTGCTCCATTTCGCCAGCCTGTTGTGTGTTTGTCGAAACGTCGCCATTGTCGTAATCCATATACATATATGGCTATATGGGTGGGAGAATTAAAATCCCACTTATGCAATAAATTACGTGTCCTTCTCTTCAGTAATAATATTCAGAAAAAATATTTATTAATATTATATAATTAAAACTTTAGTATTAAAATTCAATTAGAATAATTATTTGTGCGTGTTCTCGTGGTATTCGAATTTGCTTTTCGCTGCTTTCAAAGCAACTTCTTTTGTTGGAATGTTGTATTTGTTGCCGTAACGATGCCACCTGCTTATTCCACCATGGCAAGGCCCATCAGACCTTGGGCCCATCTATCAGGTCTGCTTACTTGTACAAAAACAAAAAACGACAATTATTTTGTTTGTGTAGAATTTCTTTTAAGCTCTCAAAAACTTACTACCGCATATGGCAATTTCCACAGAAATGTCAACCGCAGCCAAATAATTAAAAGTCTATAAAAGTATGTTGTTTTAACATATTTTTATAGGGAATCTATCAACTCTCAATGATTTAAACGAATGTTACATTTATTCATAACACACTTTGAAATATTCAAATGCAAAGTTGAACAAGTGAAAAAGTTCTGTTCTGAACATTTCTATTGCACGTTTTGTTTTGCTAAATGATCTTAATAAGAAACATTATGCATTGACAATTGCTTTTTAAATCTCAGTTTATATTCAAACAATGAAGAAAAAATGCAAACGGAAGGATGCGATTGCCAGTTGCGGCAAATTTTTTCTTTGCTTTACCGTTTATTTCGATGTAGCGTTCGACATTAAAAATAGCATTTGTTATCAGTGCGTCGATGGTATTTGGATAATGCGTTTCAAATATTAGTAACAAAAACATATTTTTATTGCAAATTTAATTAAAAAAATTTTGCTGGAAAATAATCAGTGCTTTTTTCTTGGTACTTATTTTAAGTTTGTAGCGTGCGACACCGTAAGTGTAAAATGCATAAATTCAAAAAATTTTTTACCTAAAATATCTTTATTTGCGATGGCCAACAACTACAAGCATCAAGGACAGCTTATTCCATTAAAAAAAACTTTATTTGAGACTAGCAATACTATTTTCAGTTAAGATAGTTTTGGTTCTATATTTGTATTTTTCAATAATTAGTATTGTGGTTATTTTGTTTAACTATTTATGGTTTTTAAGCCATGACATGTTTCGATCGCTGCGAGTGTAAAACGGTAAATCGATCTGAGGAGATCGAGTGGTTGCGATCGAAACATGTCATGGTAACCTGCCGGCCGCGGTTCGAGCCCCGGCCACGGTCAAAAATGAAAGATTATCAATAACAATTTTAATTAATTTTCATGTTGTAAAATTCCTTTCTTCATATAAAAAATTTAATGAAAATTAAATTTGATGAACTTAAGCCTAATTAAAAATATTAAAAATTTGGATTTGTATTTATACCCACACCACAATAGTGGAGAGGGTATTATGCACTTGTGCTGATGTGTGTAACGCCTTAAAATATTGGTCCTTGACCCACCTTAAAGTATACCGATCGACTCAAAATCACTTTCTGAATCGAACTAACGAGAGCCGTAATAGAGTGTAATGAAGTGAACAATCTAAACTACTATGTCCATCATTTTGATAAATGTATAGAAAATACAATAAAAAAATTTACTGTTAAAAAGAAAATAAATGAAAAGCATGGAAATAAATGGTTTAGCAATGAACTTAAAAACATGAAAAGAGAAAAAATTTTTAAATACCAAAGTGCAATTAATTACAATTCAAATGAGGCATGGAATGCCTATAAAATAATAAGAAATGCATATAAAGTAAAAATTGAGATCGAAAAAAAACAAGTATATAAATAATGGAATAAACAGAACAAATAACCAAAAAGATATGTGGAGAAAAATAAAGGAACTAGTGATAGGAAACCCCAGATCTGTGATAAAAACTGTGATATTTAAAGAAATAGAATATAAGGATAATATACAAATAGCGGAAAATTTTAATAATTATTTTATAGACAGTATTAAGGAAATAAATAACTCAATTGAATATTTGCAATATCAAAATTATATACATGTGATAGAAAGCAAATTTAAATTTCGTGCAATAAATTTAGCATATTTAAAAGTTATATGTAAGGATATAAACAACAAACTGGACTATAATAAAATAAGTAATAAATTAATATTAGATAATTGGGACATAGTTGGCAATAAAATACTTAATATAGTAAACAAATCTCTTGAAACCGGAATATTTCCAAATAATTGGAAAGAATCAGTTATTACTCCAATAGAAAAAGTAAAAAATACGGTGAAGTGCGAAGAGTATCGGCCTATAAACAGCCTAAAAACATGTGAAAAAATTTTGGAAAAAATTGTTAAAAGTCAGCTGGAAGAATATATAGAACAAAATAAAATTCTTTCAAAATATCAGTCAGGATTCAGAAGAAAACACTCATGTGAGACTGCTGTGAATTATGTCATAAATAGATGGAAATACATGAAGCAGAATAATAAAATTGTGGCAATATTTCTAGATTTCAAAAGGGCATTCGAAACAATTGACCGAGATATTATGTTAGAAAAACTAAGAGAATATGGAATACAGGATAATGAATTAAAATGGTTTCAATCTTACTTAACTAATAGAAGACAAATGACAAAAGTTAACAATGTAAAATCAGTGGAGAAAGAAAACGATTTTGGTGTACTTCAGGGCTCCATTCTAGGTGCTCTTTTATTTATTATATATATTAATGACATGGAAAAAGTTTTAGAAAATTGTGAAATAGTTCTTTATGCCGACGATACCCTGATTTTCACAGAAGCTCAAACAGAGGATATGTGTTATGAAAAATTAAAAACAGATATGCATAAAATTAATAACTGGCTAAAAATGAATAAATTAAAATTAAATGAAAATAAATCCAAGATAATGGAAATAAACATGAACAGTGATAAAGAATTCAAGATTAATGATGTAATAATTGAAAAAGTAGATAAAATAAAATATCTGGGGTTTTTTATAGATAAAGAATTAAATTTTAAAGAACATTTGGAATATATTTGCAAAAAAATTGGAAAAAAGATCGGATTTTTCAAGCGTGTAAGAAACAAAGTGTCTATTATTACGGCAATAAACATTTATAATACTATTATAAAACCACATTTTGAATACGGGTCAACAATTCTGTATACATGTTGCACGGAAAATCAAATAAATAGATTACAAAAATTGCAAAATAAAGCAATGCGGTCTATTTTAAAATTCAATCGTTTTACATCAATGAGATATATGTTAGATACTCTAAGATGGATGAACATACACCAAAGACTGGAATTTAATACATTAATTTTTATAAAAAAAATGAAGATGGGAGAAGCACCAGATTACTTGGTAGAGCAACTTCGATATGTTGGAGATGTTCAGACGTATAATCTACGAAATAATCAGAATTTCAGATTGCAACGATCAAATACTAGAGATACACAAAGATCGTTATTTTACAAAGGATTGAGAACGTACAATATGATGCCAAACAACATAAAAAACGGAACAAACAATACTATTTTTAGAAAAAAAGTTGTTGATTTTATTAAAAATGTTAATGAAAATTAGAGCTTAAAAAGAAAAATATGATGAAAATGTACTTAAATGAAATGTAATGAAAAAGTATTAAATACTACTAATAAATAATAATAATATATAAAAATAGGACCACAAGGGGAGGTAGGGGACAATTTCTGCCTCTCACAAACTTTCAAACCGATTTTAATGAAGTTTATAAACATAGATAAATCCATATTTATATGGACATATACTTATTTAATAAATAAAATAAATAAGCATTTAGAAAAAAAGGCTGCAAAAATTGTCAGTTTAAATCACTGTTGCCAGGTAATTTTTCTTCCCCCAAAAAAATTCAAGAACCCTTAATATTTAATCAAAAATATATAGTTACCTACAACGCAAAAGGCTCTAATTAACCCAAAATTTAAAATCGAATTTTTTTTATTGATTTCATAGCAAATTTTTTTTAACGCTTTTTATGTTATTTCCCGAAAATTTGTTTTATTTAATCCAAAGCACATTTACACAAGGTAGGCTTCTTATATTAGTTTTTGGGTTTGTTTCAAATTTTGCAATTTTCATGGCTAAGCCATGTTCGCGATAAAAGCGATTTGTTTTTGTAAGTTTTCTGATTCTTTGCAGCTTTAACGATTTATAATAAATAGTAGACTTTGCTATTATACCGCTGTTAGCAAATTTTTGCGAATTTCCGCAAATTTAGCAAGTTTTAACGAATTTTTGCCATTTCCTATAGTTTTGGGAACTTTTAATCAATTTTATGGCTTGTTTGAAATATTAAAACTTTTCCGAATTTTCGCTATTTTTGCAAATTTTTTTTTTGTTACTTAGTCAGAGTTTAGACGAGCGAACACTTGAAAGGAAAACATCTAGAATTTTCTTTTGTTTTTTCATTCGCGGTCACACAGACGAACATGTTGCCGGAAACAATCTGTTAATATTGTTGTTTTTTTCTCAAAAAGCAAAGAAAATGTCAACAAAGAAAATGACAACAAAGTGTGTCGCCGAGTACCGAACCTAAAAACCCTTCTCTCTTCCCCACCAAACAAAATGTTTCCCTGTCTATATGTGCACTAATTGGCTACCAAACAAAAGATTTCCCTTTCAGATGTTTCCCTGTATAAATGGGCACTTCCCGACATTTTGTTTTTTAACACTTTTAGCGATTTCAAATAAATTTTAGTTTTTGCTTAAAAATTTTGAACTTTTCGCGAATTTTAGACATGTTTGCGATATAAGCGATTTTTTCCTGTGATTCTTTACAGCTTTCACGACTTTTTATAAATATTAGACTTTGCTATAGTGCTGCGGTTAGCAAATTAGCAATCTTCAGTTCAACTAAAGTTTTTCGAACGAAAACACAAAAATATGCGGATTTGAGAACACCTAGAAAATACCTGGGGTCTAATCAACGCATACGATATCGAGCAAAATTGATCGAAATTATTTATTTTGGTATCATGAAACTCGATATCGAATGCAATGTATTGAATTTGAAATAATAGCATTCGAAATCGAGTAACTCGACATTACATTTATCGAGTTTTCATTCGATACGTCAGTGTCTATCGTATGCAAAAAAAATCGATAGTTTATTCGATACGATAGTATCCAAGGCGAATTCATTTTTCAGGTGGCGTTGAAAACACAGCTGTGCTACTTTTTTTTCTTAATTAGAGAGAGAAATGTCAAAAGTTCCTTGTGATTTTGACATATGGATCAACGAAAGCAACAAATAAATACATTGTTGTGTTTTTGGTGTTGTAACTTGTTGTAGTATCGACACCACCGTTTACATGAATTCGCCTTGATAGTATCGTATGCGGTGATAACATAGGGTCTCCACCTGAGATAAGATATAAGATTTTTATATCAGCAAACGTCAAATTCAATCGCAGAGAGTATTATCTTACGTGTGGACTCTCAAATAGTGTTAATATTAATATTATCGTCTGATGTGTAAAGTTGTAATTTACTGTGCCTTTTTCTACTTAAAAGTTTACGGTTATTTTCTTATTGTTGTTATTTTTTTTTCTTCACAACATTAAATAAAATAAAATAAAAAAAAAACTAACAATTTTAACTATACACAATTAAACGCATAAGAGAGGATGATGTTAGTGCCTCATTTGGGCAAAACATGAATAAAAGAAAAGCGACTAATAGTTCTCAGAGAGCTGAAAATCAAAATTTTTTTGCACCTCTTCAAACAATAGATGATGAAGATAACAACGAAATTGTTATCGAGCCTACTGTCAAAGTCAACATACCACCAATAACTATTCTAAAGTGTAAAATAGAACAATTACACGAAGTATGCAGAATACTTAAAATTAAGGATTACTCGATACGTAAAATATCAATTGGTTTAAAGCTTTTTTGCTCCAATAAAGAAGATTTTAATAATGTTCGTGATAATCTCACTAAAAAATTCGAACTCGAATATTTTACATATGCTGCTAAAAATGAAAAGCCATATAAAGCTGTGCTGTTAGGCCTAGATAAAAAAGACCCATCTGTAATTAAAGCACACCTATTAGATATGGGCCTTAAAGTTATGGATGTTAAAATTGTCACTAGAGGTAGAGATAGCAATAACGAACAAATTATATTTATTGTTTACTTTGAAAAAAAGTCAATCACGCTAAGGGAACTTAGGCAAAAATACTCAGTTATGAACTACATAAAAGTAAGATGGGAATACCAAAAACCAAACAAATCCAAACTGACTCAGTGCTACAATTGCCAAATGTTTGGACATGGTTCCAGTCGATGTATGGTCAAAACGTTTTGTGCCCGCTGCGCCGGGAACCATAAAACCACAGAATGTGAGGCAACTATTGTAAAATGTGCAAATTGCAATGGACCCCACAAGGCAATGTCTCCCGATTGTCCTAGCAGGGAAACTTTTAATCAAATGCGGCTACGTGCTCAACCCAAGAGTATAGTACAAAAAAGTCAACATTACAATACCAAAACTAATTACAATACAAATTTTCCTAATACTCTTAAACAGGGTGAAATACCAAATACATCAAGAAGAGACAATAATTTACCTTATTCTCAAAACTTCAACAATAATTCTAACAATAACCTGTTCTCTCTCGAAGAATTGAAAAATCTAACTTTCGAACTAATCTCAAATTTAAGAAAATGTAAGTCTCGTGAAGAGCAATTTGAGGTTGTTACAAACCTCGCATATAAATTTTTATATTAATGGCTAACAACATAAAGTTATTACAATGGAATGCCCGAAGTATCCGAACTAAAAAAGACGAATTATTTCACTTTCTGTTAAGAACTGATATCGACATATGCTTGCTTTGTGAAACCTGGCTTAACAATAATGTTTCTATAAAACATCAAAACTTCTTTTGCTACAGGCTTGATCGACAACATGGAGGAGGGGGAGGTGTAGCCATCTTAATAAAGAAGAATATAAATCATCAACTTTTAACCCCACAAAATACAAAGATTATTGAAAATATAGGCGTAAGAGTTAAATCTGGTAATGAATTTGTAGACATTTATTCATGTTATCACCCTGGTGGATCGTCAGGAAGGGACAATACTCGAAAACAAAACTTTATATCTGATCTTCGTAAACTAACTAGTACAAATAACAACTACATTCTAGGAGGTGACTTTAACTGCAGGCACGGATATTGGGGATGCCAAAGAAACAATTGCTGGGGTAACATTTTACATGATAAACTCCAACTAAATCATACACAGATTTCATTTCCTCATGAATATACCTATATACCGGCTGATCCAAATAAACAACCCTCAACTCTAGATTTCTTTTTAACTAATGTGTCACAAAATATCTCCGCAGTTAAAGTGGTAAATGATTTGAGTTCCGATCACCTCCCAATCGTGTGTACTGTCAATTTGAGTTATGAATCGGTAGAAAATTTGCACTACAGCTATGGTAAGGCCAACTGGCATCTGTTTGCCAAGTTTATAAACAGAAATCTTCCCATGCCAGTTGATTTTACTGAAATTACTGACAATAATCAAATCGACAACATGATAATTGATTTTAATAATACAATCAAAACTGGAATCGATGTAAGTGTGCCTAAATGTAGATCATCGCCAGTGATCAAACCACTACCAAATAACATTCTAATTCTGATACAATTTAGAAATGTATACAGAAGAATTTGGAAGCGATATAGAGATGTCAATGATCATCGAGCAATGAGTCGTCTAAACAAAAGTATTGCATACGAAATAAATCAATTTAGAAACAAATCATGGAACAACATGTTGTCCTCTTTAGAGAAATCATCTTCCCCTTTTTGGAAGGTTTCAAAAATTTTAAGGAAGAAATCTACCAACATTCCAATTCTCAAGCACAACAACGTAGTATGTTACACCAAGCTAGAAAAGGCTGAAATGCTGGCTCACTCTTTTAAAATGAACCATGATATTTCAGTTAATCTCAGCGACCCTACAACAATTTCTGAGGTAAATAGTGTTGTTAACCAAATTAATTATACAAGTCCAAATCCTCTAGTAAGTTACTACACTACTCGTGACAAAGTGTCTGTCCTTATAAAGAACTTAAAGAACAAAAAATCTCCAGGATTGGACAAAATCAATAATAAGTGTTTAAAAAATTTACCTATTAAAGGTATAAGCTATATCACGAACATCTTTAATGCTTGCCTAAAATTATGTTATTTCCCCAGTGCATGGAAAATATCAAAAACTATCCCGATACTTAAGCCAAACAAGCCAGTTGAATCCCCTCTTTCATATAGACCAATAAGCTTACTTTCTTCCATAAGTAAAATTTTGGAAAGAATTATTAAGGAAAAGCTTACACAGTTTATTGATGCAAACAATGTACTCCCATCGCAACAATTCGGGTTTAGAAGTGAGCATAACACGTCCCAACCTCTATTAAAAATTAGAAAACTAGTTAAAAATAACTTTCAGGATGGTAAATCAACGGGAATGGTTTTGCTGGACATAAAAGCTGCTTTCGACTCTGTCTGGCACAACGGACTTTTATATAAATTAAAAAGACTTGATTTTCCTATCGAACTTATAAAAATTATTCAAAATTTTCTACAAAATAGATCATTCAACGTCTACATAGGAACAACATGTTCACAACAAATAAATATTACTGCTGGCTGTCCTCAAGGCTCGTGTCTGTCACCGATACTATACAACATCTTTACTGCCGATATTCCAGCATTCACAAACTGCATTACGTCTATATTTGCAGATGATACGGCGATTCTTAGTTCTGATATATATTCAGCTAGCATAAGTTCAAATCTGCAGTCAGCTCTAATTGGTTTGAGCAACTATTTTCAAAAATGGAAAATTATAATAAACCCTGAGAAAACTCAGGCTATTTATTTTACGCGAAGGCGCAAAACGTGTTACACTCCTCAGAGTTCACTTCGCTTTATGAATCATGATATTCCGTGGGAAAACAACGTTAAATATTTAGGAGTAATCATGGACACAAAACTCAATTTCAACAATCATATTCCATACGTAGTTGACAAAATCAACAAGATCATCCGAATATTGTACCCACTTATCAACAGAAAGTCGGAGCTGAACATTGACAACAAAAAACTAATTATAAAATCAATATTCCATCCCATAATGTTTTACTGCTGTCCAGTCTGGTCCACGTCGGCAAAATGCCATCT
Source organism: Pollenia griseotomentosa (assembly GCA_963931875.1). Lineage (NCBI taxonomy): Eukaryota > Metazoa > Arthropoda > Insecta > Diptera > Polleniidae > Pollenia > Pollenia griseotomentosa. Next base: position 62,865,490 of record OZ007561.1, read on the forward strand.
AAGTAAACTTCAAGTATCACAAAATAAGCTACTTAAAATGATATTTAAGCTACCTTGGCACTACTCCACCCAACGCCTTCACACTCTTGCTGGTTTTGAACCCATACATGACAAAATTGAAAGATCAACTCAAAATTTTAACAGAAGATGTACATCCTCCCAATACCCACACATTAATGAACTGATTTCATCGTAATTTTTATCTTTAACTTTCTTTTTTATCTTATACCTGTTTCATAAAGGTTTTTGTAAATTTTTTCCCTCCCTAAATATGTTATATTTGTACATAGATTTTAAAAATGTAAATACAATACAACTAAGTAGAAAAGGAACGTTGTTCCTAAACTCTTTATCACTATAAGTCAAATGTAAATAGTATTAATATTATTGGAAATAAATGAAATTGAATTGAATTGATAATATATATTATGAGACAGTTGTTATGAGAAATCTTATAACAACTATCTTATAAGATGAGCTGTCAAAAATACACATACATACATAAATATAAAACAATAATAAGACGCATTCTTTAAATTGTTAAATTTTTTACTGCAATTAGTGAAAATCTTGTGATAAGTGTTAAAAAAAACAATATTTTAAACAAAAACAAAAGAAAAAACTAAAAAAAAAGAATAAAAACGATACAAGTTTACTGTACGAGAGTCATTCAATTATGAAATCTTATAAGATACGTGTTCCCCTTGTTTAAGATAAAGATTAATATGAAGAAATTTGTTCTCTCATTCTGCCGACGTTCTCTCACATATTATATCAGATATTATCTCAGGTGAAGACTCTGTGTAAGACCCCAGAATAATTTCTTTTCAATTAATTTAACTTGGCTTAGTTGTAAAAAAACGTACTAATATCATAACCAAAATGAGGCAAAAATGGCCAAATTTTTAACATTTTACTCAAATTCTTAAAATTTTTAGTGAAAAAATATTTTTTGATACAAAAACGTAAATTTTTGTTTCAAATATGATTTTTATTGCCTAATTTTGTAAACCACACCTTTTCTTTTTTAAATAAAATTGAACATTTTTGGTTTTAATATTTTTTCAAAAAAAAATTGTTGCAATTTTAAAAAAAAAAAAAACGCAAAATTTTGTTTTAAATATCGTTTTTTGGTTCATATTTTTAGTTAATTAATTTTTTTTTTGTTTTTTTTTAACTTCATATTTTTAACAACACTTTCGAGAGAGTCACCGAAAGCTAATACAGTAGTTTTAGTTATAATATTACGCATTACATCATTTTGTTTATAATTCAACTTTTTGCTATCAAAGTTGTCCAAAATGTCCTTTGAGATAAATTGTTTCACATCTGCTTCAAGTTCAAAGTTTGACACATTTTTTTTAAAATCTGTTTTGGATAGTGTATTATGTTTGTGTTCAATATTTTTTTTTTCGAAATATTTTCCTTTTTGGTCCTTAATTTTATTTTTTGAATTTTTCTTGGTAGTTTTGTTGTTATCTTCTTCCTCACTAAAATCTTCCCATTTGGTAGTTTCTTGTTTCTTCTGTTCAATTAAAGATTTTCTGTAATTGATTTCACGTTGTTTGAGGGCGTTCTTTACCTCACTACTGTCCATGTTAGCTTGCAGAGATGCTTGTTCCTCTTCACGTTTTTTAAAAACAATTTCGTCTTTGTATTTATTCCATGGTGTGGCATTTTCAGGTTTAGCAACCTGCGAAACTTGATTAAATTTGTAATTGTCGTTTTTACAATACATGTTTCCCTTTCGATTCCCGAACTTTTTGTTAAATGGTTTATGGACACCTCCCTGATGTTTGTTAAAAAATTTTTTGTCACCACCACTGCCACCAAATTTTTTGGGTTGAAATTTTGTTTTACCCCAATCTGCCACACTTTGTTGAACATTTGTGGAAGGTTTGCTACGAAATGGATTATTTTCCATTATTTTACTTTTTTATTTAATTTGTTTTCTTATAAACGTGCACTTGGAAAATGTAAACAAATGTAGGGATGGGAAAATTGAAAAAATCGATACATATTGTATCGGTATTTTTTAAGAATATCGATACTTGCTACTTACAAATATCGATATTTCGATATATCGAACGCATTTTGCTCAAACAAATTTTGTTGCTAGTACCCAACGTTGCCAGAAGATTTTTAAGGAAAATCTTCATTTGGCGAAAAAAAATCTTATTTTGAAGAGAAAAATCTTCAAATTTTTTATAAGTCCCCTTTTAGACAGACAATGTTTACCTTGCAAAGTCTTAAGTTTAAGGAAGGGAGGGAAAAGAGAATAGCGGGGGAGTACATGCTTTGCTGTATTCGCAAATTCGTTTTTTTTCGTTTGTATTTTATACCTGTGGTGAGATTCACCAACTTTTAACGATCCGACAATCGTAATATTTGTCGACATAAATATTCGCTTGCAGTAGCGATAGTGTGATTCTGTACTTTTTTTAACGATAGTGAAGAGCTGTGTTCTTGTAACATCTCTGTCTACAAAATATTAAAAAAAAAACGAAAAGCACAAAAGAGAATAAAGTAAAAACAAATGAAGTTGTTCTTAGCCCCCCCCCCCCCCATCCGTGTTACACATGTTTTTTCATTCAAAATGCATTGAAAAAGGTCTGACCAGACTCATGAGTAAGACGAAGGGTTAATTTGTGGTCTTAATATTTTTTGGGAAATTTACATTTTACATTTAGAATTTTGTTTTTGTTCTTAATTTGCTTTTTTGGAAAATTTTAAATTTAGGATTTGGTTTTTGTTCACACATATACATATGAACATATCTTTGTATGTATCTAAGCTATTTTAAACATAAAATACATTTTATCGATTAAATAAACACAACCTAAATTATTATCGCTAAAAAATTGCTTATAGTAACAGCTGACTTCAAACGACAGCTAAAATCGTTAAAAATTTTACTGAATAGCATATTGGATAAATTTTCGTTATATGTATTTATTTTAACGATTCGATTATTGTTAGTGCCCATTTAGACACACACAAACAAATTGATAGGTAAAAGTACCTAAAAATATGGTATAAAATTAACTAAGCGCAAGGGTAGCATGGCAGTATCTAAGTTTCTTAGGTAATAAAACTTTTAACTTAGGCAATTTCTATGTTCGAAAAAGCGTATTATCGGCCCTTTGTACTATTTTATACTTTTCATCATTATATATTTTGGAGTTTTTTACACGTTCTGATATACCTGGTACATATGTAATTGACTTGTATATTTTTGCTTCCTCATCTTCACTTCTTTCTGTCTGCTTCCGAATGTTCTTATTTTTATTGATCAAATTGTTAATGATTTTTTCAGGAAATGAATTTTTCCTTAATATGTCCTTTACTTTTTTAATGTTGTCTCTATGGAATTGTTCGTCACTAATTGTCATAACTCGTCGTATTAAATTTACCGCCGTATTTATTATAATATTTCTTGGTTGACATGAATAGAAGTTCATAATTCTACCAGATGAGGTTGGTTTCTGGTACCAATCTGTTTTCAGTTGGTTTCCTTTTTTGATAACTACAGTATCCAAATAAGGCAGTCGTCCGTTTTCTTCTTCCTCCTTAGTGAATTTTATTTGTTTGTGAAAACTGTTTAGTTGTGTCCATGTTTCTTCTATTCCACTTTCATGTATAATCCCAAACAGGTCGTCAACGTATTTCGTAAGCATTCTCGGCTTAATTGCTAATTTTAGTATGGTAGTTTTTAGCAGTTCTTCCATTACAATGTCTGCTATAATTGGAGATGCCGGTGACCCCATTGGAAGTCCCCTACATAGCGTGTAGACTTTGTCCTTATATTTAAAATATCTGTTGTCCTTTACACAAAATTTTAGTATTTTCATAAATATTTCTTTCGTCATTTCCGTGTGTTTTTTAATCTCATCCCATTTCATTATAATTGTCTCTATAGCAAAATCCACCGGTGTACTGGCGAATAATGAAACTACGTCAAATGATACAATTCTCTCATCTTCACCTATTGCACTATCGTTAATCCTATCTCTAAATTGCACAGCATCCCTCACGTTGAATTCCGAATTCGTTGTCAGTTTTTTTAAAATATTAGTTACAAATTTGCACAATTCCATAGAAGGTGATTTTACAGAAGAACATATAGGTCTCAGTGGGAAATTTTCTTTATGGATCTTGGGAAGTCCATAAATTCTTGGAGCCAATGCCGCGTCAGTTTTAAGTCTTCTTTTTTCGGTCATAGATATAATATTGCATTTATATAGTTCCTCAACTAGTTCGTTGTTCTTCCTTTGAAGTGAAGTTGTAGGATCCTTTTTCAATCTCCTATACATCATCATATCACCAAGAATATTATTCATCTTATTTTCATAATCATTTTTTTTCATAGCGACTGTGACGTTACCCTTATCAGCACTCAATATTAATAAATTTTTGTTTCTGTTCAAAAATGATTTTGTTTGTTCCACTGTATTTAATATATGTCGTTCTCTTATACTCAAACTTTGTTTGTTCATATAGTTGTCCAACATACTGCAGAACCTCGTTCTCGCCATCTCCTGTTCTTCTTTTTCCCCTATCGTTTGAATACAGTCCTCTCCGTCAGCAATAAATTTGAACAGTGGAAATTTGTCTCTTATTGTAGGTATCGCGTGTTTAGGACCAAGGGAAAGTAACCAACTTATATCTTCCGGTATACTTGTGTTGGTTTTGTTGACAAACCAATTTCTATTAAACCTTATATTAAGCTCCTCTTTTTGTTGTTCTCTTAATGTTTGAAATTTTTAATATGTTTGTTCTTGTTGTCCGTATAAGTTTTGTTGAGTATTGTCTCTTCGTTTCTCCACAATTCTTCCTGCTCACCAATAGTCAAGTATTTGTTAATCTCCATCTATATTTCTTTTATTAACTTCTCTTCGTATTTTCCAATTTCATGTTTCTGTTTTATGAGTAAACTCAAAATTTTCAAATGAAAATTATGAAGCAGAGAATTTAAGGAAATGTAAATTTTTGAATTCATATAATATTTAGTTCTAAACCAGGGATTTCCATTTCATTGCACAATTGTGCACACCAATACTAACACATATTTTTATGCTCTTCAATTCAGTCGTCGGTGTGACTTCGACAAGTGTACATGTCTAGCGGATGCTATATTATTTTGTTTCAGCTTACACTCAAAAAATATTGTGCGGTCAAAAATGCTTTTGGTAACATCCAATGCCTTGCGTGCAATTTTTATTTAGAGTTTAAATTTAAAGACTTAAATGTTGAATAATATAACATTTTATAAGTTTACATGCAAGGCAAAGAACTTTGTAAAATGGTAATTATTTGAGATTTAAATTCAATTTTTAATATTTCAGATAAAAATGCGTTAACCGATATATTATTAAGGAAAAAATATTGTATTCTATTAATTTGTAATTTTCAAATAATATCTACATTGTTTTGCATTTAAGCTAACGATATGTGTTTTGTTTGTGAAAAAATTCTTTGTACCTGAAAAGGGTCACTTTTACTTTCGTTAAAAAGACGTACCTAAATGCAGAAATTATTAAGAAAAAATAGCCACAATAATTTGTTGGTATTTTGTGCTTGTAAAAATATTTTTGTTTCTGTACCAATCGCGTCGGTGGGTTTTTTTCTTTGAAAACACTTTTCTTAAGTAAGTAAAAATATTTAAAAAAAAATTGGGAATTTAGCACGTCATACAGAAATCGTATTAATGATAAATTTTGTATTCCCGTAAATAACTTTGACAAAATTTTTAATTTTGTACCTTTGTGTTATACAATTTATAAAATATCTCACATGGTATTAAAACACCCCCCATAAAGAACTGCTACAAATTTTTTATCAACACAAAAAATTTTTAATTTTGTACCTTTGTGTTATACAATTTATTAAATATATTACTAACAATTTATTTCGGCTGTAAATGAATGCATTCTCTCAATTTGTTTACTCTCTGGTACTCACTACTACATAACCAAAAAATTTTTGGAAATGCCTGTTCTAAACCAAAGATGCCCAGTAGTGGCTGATTCAAGGTATATTTATAGCAGGTAGCCGCGAGATTACAACAATTGTACAATAAAACAAACAACAGGGCTTTTTATTGTTGTTATGTGGTACGAACTGTCAAATGGCAAAGGGGTTGATAAGAGAAAAAAAAGACAAAAGATAGAGACAAAAAACTTGTTTACATGTTTACTATACAACATTTGACAGTTCGTACCACAAAACAAGCAAATAAAAAATAAACAGCTGGCTTTCCGAGACTACCTGCTATAAATATACCTTGGGCTGATTTCAGCAAATTTAACTCACACGTATACTTACGCTCTTTTGTTTGATCGTCAATCAACCAATAGGAAATCAGCATGTTGAGTGGGAGAGACAAACTACACTTGCAGAACTTCTGTGTCTTATTTTACATTTTAATCGTCATCGAGACTGCTGTGAGTTAACACATAAATTGAAATTATTGCGATTTATTAATGATGTCAGTCGAAAATTATTTTATGTTACAAAATGCTTTTGATGACATGCAATGTCTTATTTGTCATAAGAAATTTAAAAAAACTAAGAAATATAATTTAAAAAAACATTTTGGAGATGTTCACAAAGACATGAATAATTTTCAGGGGGAAGAAAAAGAAAAACAATTTAAAATTTATAAGAAAATTTTTATTGAAAAGTTGATGGAATGGGTAAATCAATATAAAGAAAATGATGAAGATATGGTGGAGGAGAATTTAAAAATGGGTTTATCTAACTTAATAAGCTTATATATTGTAAAAAAAGGAAGGCCATTTTATATTGAATTATATTTGCTCAAAAAAACGCAATAAGCTGAATTCTTCTAGTTTGAGAAATATACTTTTATTGCGTAACTGCAATAAAAGTATCAACTTAGAAGATTTTATTACTTTTTAATTGCAAATTGAATAATGATTAATTGAGGGAAAATTTATAAACACTTCGAAGAATCTTTCTATTTCGAAATATATCATACTATCCAGATGTCCGCATATATAAATTATATATGTATGTATTATAGATATATATATACCTATTAACACATTCATCAAGAGTATTACTAAAATAAATACATTCACCAAGAGTATTACTAAAATATGTACATTCATTAATTTTACATTTCCCTTTTGTTAAACAAAGAAACAGAAAAAAATGACAACACCCGCCACACATATGCTTTCGTCGCAATCTCGTTGACGACTAAATAAAATGAATTGCAAATTGATTTCTTCCAGTGTTATTCCGTCACTCTCACCAATACTACTACCTTGGGCATCAATGTTCTAAACCAAAGATGCCCAGTAGTGGCTGATATCAGCAAATTAAACTCACACGTATACTTACGCTCTTTTGTTTGATCGTCAATCAGCCAATAGGAAATCAGCATGTTGAGTGGGAGAGACAAACTACACTTGCAGAACTTCTGTGTCTTATTTAACATTTTAATCGTCATCGAGACTGCTGTGAGTTAACACATAAATTGAAATTATTGCGATTTATTAATGATGTCAGTCGAAAATTATTTTATGTTACAAAATGCTTTTGAAGACATGCAATGTCTTATTTGTCATAAGACATTAAAAAAAACTAAGAAATATAATTTAAAAAAACATTTTGAAGATGTTCACAAAGACATGAATTATTTGCAGGGGGAGGAAAAAGAAAAACAGTTTAAAATTTATAAGATATAATTGCAAATTGAACAATGATTAATTGAGGGAAAATTTATAAACACTTCGAAGAATCTTTTTATTTCGAAATATATATATATAGATATATATATACCAATCAATACATTCATCAAGAGTATTACTAAAATAAATACATTCTCCAAGAGTATTACTTAAATATGTACATTCATTAATTTTAAATTTCCCTTTTGTTAAACAAAGAAACAGAAAAAAAATGACAACACCCGACACACATGTGCTTTCGTCGCAATCTCGTTGACGACTAAAGAAAAAGGAATAGCAAATTGATTTCTTCCAGTGTTATTTCGTCACTCTCACCAATACTACTACCTTGGGCATCAATGTTCTAAACATTTTTCTAATATTTTTTGTTGCGTTTTTCAAAAAGTAAGGTATTATGCCGGAATGTCTACATTTTATGAGAAAGGTTATCGTCGATTTTGTGTTACCTTGTTGTTGTCTTACTGACTTATGTTTGTTTATAAATCTTCTAATGGAATGATGTTTATTCTTTAATTCATTATAAGCCATCTTGTTTATTTATATAAAGAAAAACATAGCGAACAATTCTGCATCGCTAAAGGCTCAGTTAGCCGGGAGTAACAGTAACAGTAACCTTACCGTAAAAAAGTAAGACCAATCTATTTCTTACAGATTGAGACGTAACATCTTACTGCTAACTATAATCGTTCTAATTGCTTTACATACAACAAAATGAATCAGCTGATTTGCAACGTTACTGTTACTCCCGGCTAACTGAGCCTTAACTCCTAAATTCCTTCTTTTGAATTATGACGACGTTGCAGCAAATGAGTGATATATATTTCTAATAACAATATATGGATAAATTTGGTTATGTATTTAAGTCGCCGAAACAATGCACATTTAGACTGCTTTCACTTAAACATTTTTTGTTGTTCGACACCACCCAGTGGTGTATCAGTGTAACTCATAAATTTTTTTAGTCGTTCCTTCCTTTTCAATCTTATTTTTGCCTGATCCTTTGCAATGGAATTTGTATGAAATGCTTCTTGTAAGCTTGAGATGCGACCAATATAATCAAATTTCAAGTTAGGATTTAAACAAATTTTGTCTTTAAAACCCATATTGATCCAGCATAGAAAAGTTCGCGTCGTCCAAATTAATCATCTTCAATAAAAGTAATATATTATTATTGGTTTTATAATTAATATATTCTGTGTTACTTATAAAAAGTTCAGGGGAGTTCCTTATCTTATGTTAATAATACTCACATACGTTGTATTTTTATCCTTTATCGAACAGTTTTTAATTTAATTTTTTTAATTTCATATTTAAAAATTTTAAATTCAAATTTATTTTTGATTTGAATGTTTTTTTTTACAAAAAAAATCCAATTAAAAAAAAATTAAATTAACATACATAGGTACATACATACAATAAAAAATTCGAAGAAGATACCTAGCCCAATTGGTAATATTAACAAAAATTTTAGTCATTACTTATTGTATAAATTAACAATTATTAAAGGCAATTAAACTTAGTTTTTTTATTTTATTTAAAAATAAATTACCTTAGCACGCCTTGGTAAAATTACCTAGATTATTTTTTTGTGTGCAGGGAAACATTTCGTTTGTTAGCAAATTACGGGTGGGGAAGAGAGAATGGTTTTTGTGTTCGGTACTCGGCGACACGCTTTGTTCTCATTTTCTTTGTTGACATTTACCTTGCTTTTTGAGAAAAAAACAACAATATGTATTACCAAAATGTTTCCGGCAACATGTTCGTCTATGTGACCGCAAATGAAAAAACAAAAGAAAATTCCAGATGTTTTCCTTTCAAATGTTCGCTCGTCTAAACTCGTACAGACGATGGTCAGATCTTACAATATTGGTAAGCAGCGTTGCTTTAATTACATTAAAATGTCTTACAACTGTGTGAACATTGTAAGCTCATTTGTATTTGCAGAAGTGCAAAATTAATGCATCTGACAATCGCACCATTGTCAGAAAAATATTGCTTTTGGCAACGCCTGCTTACAATATTGTAAGATCTGACCATCGTCTGTACGAAGCTTTAGTGAATTGCACTGCGATTGGCTGCAACTTTATATTTATATACAGCGTTGCCAGAAAGTTTGGTAAAATAATCATCATATGGCGAAAAAATCATATCTTGAAGAGAAAAATCTACAATTTTTTTTTTAAATCAAATTGTTTATAACAAGGACAAAAAAGTAAAAAATTAATAATTTAATATACAAAAATACTTCTTCCTAACAAAAAACTTTGAAGGTGTTCAAGAAGAGGGGATATTTTCATGATTTCTTTAGTAATTATTTACTTAAATTTAAAGTTGCAATAAACAACTCGAAACGGTTTATTATAAAGGAAATAAACCAAAACGTTATTGAAAGGCAGTAACGTAACAATTGGTGTCAGAAGTGAAATGCAAAAAAAAAAAAATAAAATAAAATAAATAAAAGTAAAAAAAAAAAAAATAATAATAAAATAAAAAAATAAATAAAAAGAAGACAGCAATGAAATTTGAAGAGCTTAAAGTAGAACAGCTCAAGAAAGAATTGGGCAAGTTGGATCTGCCAACTGCAGGTAATAAAGCAGAGCTGCAGAAAAGGTTAATAGATGAATTCGAGCGACGCAATATCGACATTGTGATTTACGAATTTGAGGACAAAGAAGAAATAGAGGTATGTACTCGTGCAGTTGCTAGCAGCATGGACTTAAACACAATGTTTGCTGCTATGATGGCAAAAATGGACGAAAATTCCAAAAGCATGGTACAGATGATGAAAGAAAATTCAGAAGAAAATTCTAGAAAAATTGATGAAACTGCTAGAATAATGAATGAAAATTCGAGAAAAATGGAAGAGAAGACAACCACCATCCTGGCGGAAATTCAAGAGAATTCCAGAACCACAAATGAGAAGCTTCAGGAGATTTCCACTGAAATAAATGAAAGAGTAAATGACATGGAAATTGAATTCAACAAAAAGCTGACTGATGTTAAAATAGAAGTGGGTGAAAAGCTACACAATCTGGAAGCAAAAGTAAATAGTCTTCAAAACCAAGAGGGATCAGTGCGGGCTATTCCAGCAGTTTCTAGCAGAATAAAGGCCCCTTGCTTTGATGGTAGTGTTCCATTTGATGTGTTTAAGTTCCAGTTTGAAACGGTAGCCAACAAAAACGTATGGAACAATGAGGAAAAAGCAATCGAGCTAATTCTTGCTTTAAAGGGGACTGAGAGGTGATTCTGAGCCTATTCGGGACGAACAGGCTTAAGTGGGTTGCAGTGTTACGAAAGTAACTTTAGTTAAGAATTAGTTGTAGTTGTTTTTATTAGTTATCTTGTATTTATTAGTTGTCTTGTATTTATTAGTTGTCTTGTATTTATTAGTTGTCTTGTATTTATAAGTAATTTTACTAGTTTACATTGTTATTAAAAATTGTTATAATTTAGCACACTTCAATCCCAATGTGCAGAAAGACCTAGAAAAGACCGTTAAAAAAGCTTCAGTATAAGAGGTAAAATTATGTAAACATAAAGCCTCGAACCTGCATAAATACTAGCGGCGACTAGCGTAATAAGATCATTCTAAGTTCAGACTTTGTCAATAACGTATAACGCTGAGAAATTTATAGTTGGTTGTGAATAAAAGCTATAAATTACGGTTGTTAAAAAGACTTAGTACTAAATAGAGTTGAGTAAATTGTAAACAGTTTTTAAAGTGTTTGTGTTTTATTTATTTTATTAAAGTTGCAATAAAGAACTCGAAACGGTTTATTATAAAGGAAATAAACCAAAAGGTTATTGAAAGGCAGTAACGTAACAATTGGTGTCAGAAGTGAAATTGCATAAATAATATAAATAAATTAATAAAAGTGAAAAAAAAATAAAATAAAAAAAAAAAAATAAATAACAAGAAGACAGCAATGAAATTTGAAGAGTTTAAAGTAGAACAGCTCAAGAAAGAATTGGGCAAGTTAGATCTGCCAACTGCAGGTAATAAAGCAGAGCTGCAGAAGAGACTATTAGATGAATTCGAGCGACGCAATATGGACATTGTGAGTTACGAATTTGAGGACAAAGAAGTAATAGAGGTATGTACTCGTGCAGTAGCTAGCAACATAGGTTTTAACACAATGTTTGCCGCTATGATGGCAAAAATTGACGAAAATTCCAGAGCAATGTTAGCTTAAACTTCTAGAAAAATTGATGAAAATTGTAGAAAAATGGACGATAATTCCAAAAGCATGGTACAGATGATAAAAGAAAATTCGAGTGATATTCTAGCTGAAACTTCTTGAAATGAAGAAAAAATGGTAAAGGAGAATTCAGTTACCATATTAGCTGAAATTAAAGAGTATTCTAGAATAACAAACGAGAAACTTCAAGAGATTTCCAGTGAAATCAACGAAAGAGTAAATGAAATGGAAATATAATTTAACCAGAAGCTGACTGAAGTAACAACAATGGTAACAGATATGGATGAAATGTTTCATCATCTTGAAGCAAAAGTAAATAGTCTACAATGCCAAGAGGGACCAGTGTATTTTATTCCAGAAGTTTCTAGTAGAATAAAGGCCCCTTGCTTATTGGTTTGCTTAGAAAATTCTAAATCGGGCTTATTAAGGTCATGTATTCTATGCAAATAAAAGATTATTTCATAATTTTCTTTCCGACGTTTCGTTGGAGATTCCCAACATCATCAGGGATATTTTATTAGATCTGGCAACATCAAAATAAATACACAATTGAAAAATAATTTGACGGTAGTGTGCCATTAAATGTTTTTAAGTTCCAGTTCGATACAGTTGCCAACAGAAATGCATGGAACAGTGAGGAAAAAGCCATCGAGCTAATTCTTGCTTTAAAGGGGACTGCAGCTGAAGTGCTTGAAAGTGTACCAGTAAGTAGCAGAAACAATTATGATGAAATTATGGTAGCACTGCAACGTAAGTATGGAGGTGGCAGAGTGCAAAAGGCAAACAAAACCTGGCAAGATTTTGCTCTCGAGATTGAGCGTTTGGTGCAGCTAAAGTATCTTGGTGAGAATCATCCATTGCTGGACAGCTTCAAAACAGAAGCATTCATAAACGGTATAAGAGATGCTGATGTAAAGTATGCGGTGTGTGCAGCATTAAAGTCAACATTTGCAGAAACTGTTTCATTTGCCCTGGCTCAGGAAACCGCGAGAATAGTTGCAAAGCAGAGGTCGTATAAGGTGCAAAGGCTCAATGTAACTGCTGATGATGATAGAGATATCATTAAAGAAATAAAGAGCCTTAAAGAAGCAGTTTTGCGGGTTTTAAGTGAGAAGCTGGGCAAAAACAAATTGAAATGCAATAACTGTGGTAAGATTGGGCACATACAGCGTAACTGCAAAGCACCGGAAAAAGGTTCAAGATCTGCTTCGCCGCCGAGAAAAAACCAACGGGCTAGTCATCAGTTATCACAGGAGTCGCCGTTAAGTATGGAGGGAGTGCTACCTTTCGCATCTGAGGACTCGATAATAAATTTAGTAGTGCCAAAGAGTAACAAAAGTATTACGACATTTGGCTTCATCGATGGTAAAAAGCGCATTTTGACTATCGACACTGGTGCAGGATTCTCGATAATAAGGCCTGACTTGGTTAAAGGAGCTGTCGAACCACTAAGCGGAGTGAGCTTGCGAACAGCTACAGGTGAGCCTGCTACTGTCTATGGGAAAACACGTGTGGTGTTAAAAATTGCCGATATTGTCGCTTTTCATGAGTTTAATGTGGCCGACATTGTAGACGAAGTACTTATTCGCGCAGATTTTATGATAAGTCATAATATAAGTCTGAATATGGGAAAGCAAATTATGTATTTGTGTGATTATGAAATACCCCTGGATGTTGGGTATGAAAGTGAGGCTCGTGTGGGACAGCCTCTCGAATGTACCCGTCAGGAATCGTCAGCTCACAGAAAAGTTGAAAAGCGAGAAAAAGTGGTTGCTCAGGTTAGACAGCTTAGCAGATTGGAAGCCAGGCACTGTACGTTAACTCTACTAAAGACCTACCCAGACATGTTTTCTCTGCGCATATGCAGATTTTTTTTTGTATTTAACTTCTTTAGTAATTATGGACACTGCGACACTTTTGAAAGTGTCATAATGTCCATTTGCAAAGTGTCATAATGCCCACGGACATTATGACATTTTCAAAAGTGTCATAAAGTCCATGAACACTATGACACTTTTTGGAGTGTCATAACGTCCATGGACACTATGACACTGGACGTTATGACATGCCACCTCCCAAAATATATGTTCACTTAGAAAACCAATAAAAGATTTTTCGTTTCCCATTTTGTTACAACTTCGTGTAAGACCCCAAAAGTTGCAGAAATTAACAATAGTTGATATACAGAGAAATTCTTAATAGCTAAAACTATATTAAAAAAGCAAAAAATAAGACGTTACTATACCAAAAACAGAGAGAAGGGGAGCTAACAGACCTTAACTTATACAAAAACTATATTTAAAATGAAATAAGACTTTACAAAGTATAATGGTAAAAGACGTTACAGACTGAGGAATTTGATCGTAAGAATGCAGCTATGGAATTTTCGAGAGAAAAGAACTTAAACAAGCAAATAAAAAAATAAGTTGTTAAAAAGGCTTAATACTAAAAACAAAAACACATAAAAATTATACACAACACTATAAAAAGTACGTTACAGTACCGCTAAGACAGAGTTGCATAAAAATCAAGTAAGAAAGTAAAGTCGGTCAAGCACGACCGTATGATACCCAACACAACAGTATTTAAAAACCAGTTTCGAGAGTGTTTGGCTATATGAATAGGGATTTATCTATGGTTTAAATTACTATAGTTACTGATGGGCAGCAATTTACCCTATCTCCCCTCATGGTCCTATTATTTAAAAAATGCATACCTTTCGTGTCCATATAAATATGGATCTATATACATTAGCGTGGCCGTTAGTTGTATGGAGAACTTTTTTTTTTTGATTTCTTTTACTCTCCCCCTCCAAATCGGTTCAGTTTTATGTAAAAAAAATTACAAAAAAATTTCGTAGCGATAAGTTGTGTTTTAGGGAGGGCGTCCGCCCCTCAAAGTTTGCCATCAAGCCATTTATTCAAATGTAATTTGTTTGCGTATGACTATCTTCTAAAAACAACATTTTACAAGAATATGATATATGGCAATATTTTAGCTCTTCTAGTCAACAACATAAGCCTCTAAGAAAGTTTTTTGCTAAAATCAATATTTTAGAAAATAATTAAGAAAATAAAAACAAAATACCAAACATTTTATATACGTTTTATGCAAATAAATAGGCGATTTAATGTCAAGTGACACAATTTTGAAATCGATGTCTTCCGATTTGAATGAAATTTACACCGAGGTTAGTCCTATTAGATAGTAGTTTACACACAAATTTTCAACAAGATCGGTTAAAATGTTTCAGAGGTAGACGGGGTCAAAGTTTGCCATACAGGTGTTCTTTCTCATCCATGTAATTTATTACCTATTGGTGTTAGCAAAATTTGTCCAAAGTAGCTTAGATAGCTATTTAATCAATCTTTTTTAAAAATATTTTTTTGTTTTTTTTAAAAAAGTTTTTAATATTTTTTTTTAAATTTAAAACTTTTTTTTTTGTTTTTTTTTAGCCAAGTGTTAAATTTAAAAAAAAAAAATTTAAAAAATTTTTTAAAAAAACAAAAACCATTTTTTTAAAAAGTTTGATCAAAAAGCTATCTAAGCTACTTGGGACAAATTTTGCTTACACCAATAGGTAATAAGTTACATGGATGAGAAAGAACACCTGTATGGCCAAAATGTCAAACTTTGACCCCCTCTAACTCAGAAACTTTTCGACCGATCTTGTTGAAAATTTGTGTCTAAGCTACTATCTAACAGTACTAAAATTGGTGTAAATTTCATTTAAATCGAAAGACATCTATTTCAAAATTGGGTCACTTGACATTAAATCCACCTTTTATATATATAAAACGTATATAAAATGTTTGGTATTTTGTTTTTATTTTCTTAATTATTTTCTAAAATATTGATTTTAGCAAAAAACTTTCTTAGAGGCTTATGTTGTTGACTAGAAGAGCTAAAATATTGCCATATATCATATTCTTGTAAAATGTTGTTTTTAGAAAATAGTCATACGCAAACAAATTACATTTGAATAAATGGCTTGATGGCAAACTTTGAGGGACGGACGCCCCCCCTAAAACACAACTTATCGCTACGAAATTTTTTTGTATTTTTTTTTACATAAAACTGAACCGATTTAGGGGGGGAGAATATGAGAAATCAAAAAAAAAAAAATAACGGCCACCCTAATATACATATGTCTTAAATTGCATTAAAATTGGTTTGATGTGGGCACAAAGACCCTCTTCCGGATAGCAGCTTGTATGGGGGCTTTATTAAATTATGGACCGATTCGCCCTTGTGCCAATTAGAACCCACGTACCAAATTTCATTAAATTATCTTTAAAATTGCGACCTGTACTTTGCACACGAGGTCACATGGACAGCCAGCCAGCCGAACGGACATCATTAGATCGGCTCAGAAAGTGATTTGATTTGAGTTGATCGGTACACTTTAGGACCAATATTTTAAGGTGTTTCTCACATCAGCACAAATGCATAATACCCTCTCCACTCTTTAGTGTAGCTATAATAACATACAGAGATAATATAGGTTTTTGGGATGATATTGTTCAAGGAAGCACAAAATATTACCATAACGTTGAACGATTTTTTTAACCAGAGTTTTTACAGCACAGAAATGGTTGATTTTTTAGTATTTATAAAAAAAAGTTGCACATAAAAAAAATAATACTAACGATTTTTGCAAAATATTATAAATACGTTTTTTTCGTAGGAAAAAAATGAAAAATTATCTTAAAATGACAAAATAAGTAAAAAAAAGCCGATATCGCAAAAATAACTAAAAAAAGCCGATATTGCCAAAATAAGCAAAAAAGCCCTAACAAATATAGCTCATTTTCTTTGTTTTTTTATGATCGGAATTTGTGTTCAATCAAAATCTTTCTATCTTGTAAACCAAAAAATAAGCATTTGCTTTTTTTTTTTTGGTTGCCCTACTCATAAGTCATAAAAAATCTTAAGGGTTCTTAATTTAATATTATATATTTTGATTCGATACATAAAAAAAACTCATTGAAAAAATATGTATTTTTCTAAAATAATTCTTAATGGAATAGTTAAGCATATATAAGTGCTTTGCTACGAACGTTTGGTCTGGCGAGGTTTCCAACCAGCTATTTAGCATGAATGACCTCAGGAAGGTCCCAACCCTCCTCACCAGACACGTATTCGCACACGAAAAAAAAAATTAAAACAAACAAAAACAAAAATCTACATAACAATCTACCACCACATAAAGAATTTTGAGCCTGATGGTGGTCTCATTTTGACCTTCCAATCATGTCATGGATGCATCCGCATATCTTCAATCACATGACCCAAAACCCACTTGACCTTTTTCTCCACTTACCACTCCATCATTACCTGTACCTTGCTAAAGAAAAAATCTATATTCTAAAATTAAATTTACTTTATTTATTATAAAAATTTTTAATAATTAAAAAAATAAATATTAACATAAAATCAATATAAATTGAAACATAAAAAACACAAAAATACGACATTACACATATATACTTTTCCCTTAAGATCTATTCGTCGTTTTTCTTTTTTTCTTTGCCTTAAACTATTGAATTTATTTATATATATATATATTGATTTTTTTTTCTCTTTTAACTATATTTCTCTTTTTATTTAATAATTTTTTCGTTTCCTTAACGTTTGAGTCTTCCTACATACATACCCAGCAAAAACTTTGCTTACAAAATAAGTAGAAAAATAATGAGAACTTGACGAACAGACTACTTATTTTTCTACTAGAAGAAGTACTTATTTTTGTTCGAGATGTCCCAAAAGTAATCCCTTATAATTTAGCCTATTATAATCTAAAAAATAATATGTTTTTTTTATACTTAAAATTTTTATAAAAATATATAGTTACACAAAGTCAATAAAGTAAAAAATTTTTTATTTTTTTTTAATTTTTTTTTTTTTTGTTTTTTTTTTTAATTATTTTATTTTTATTTTTTCTTATTCTATTTTACTTTATTTTATTTTTTATTTTTTTTTTCTGTCTCTGGCGGGATTTGATCCCGCAACCTCGGTGATGATAGACTAGCTCTCTACCAGCTAGTCTACCGGAGCAGCGTAGTTTTTGCATTAAAAAACTATGTTTTATGACTATAATGACATTTTTTTTGTCATAATGAAAATACAAATTTTTCTGTATTTTAAGATATAATAAAGTTATTATTTAATATATAACTAATAATCCAAAAAGTGGCGAATAAAGCTACAAAGTAATGAATTCTTGAAGTCATTAAAAGTAGGATTGTAAGTAAAGTTTTTGCTGGGTACTTATATCTTAAAGAGCTCCCTGAGATATAATTACTGCGTTTTAATTTAATTTTTATACCATCCACCACAATAAGTTCTGAAGAGGGTATACTTACTAAGTTTGTCATTCCGTGTGAAACTTTTTTATTATTCACCTCAGACCCCAAAAATTATATATATTCTGGATCCTTGAGTAATTTTCTTAGTCGATTTAGACATGTCCGTCTGTCTGTCCGTCTGTTGAAAACACACTCACTTTCGAAAAACTCAAAAGAAATAAAAAAACTGGGTGTCAAATTGCTTGCAGTTATCCTAAGCAGATTGGGATTGAAATCGAGCCAAATCGGTTCAGTAGGATCAGAGTTATCAATCAAAATGTGGAACCACCACGAAATGATATGCAATTTTGCAAATGCCTGTTTTATTCGACTGGAAATCACACTGTGAAATTTCATGAAGATCGGTTCATAGTTTACCCTAGGCCCCATATAAACCCTACTCTCGGAAACCGTTTAGTATGCCTAAAACCGTAATTATTAATGCTATCATAATAGCATTTGTCGGTCAATAATTTAATATAGGTCTAAGCCGCAACCAATTTTAATAATGTTTTTCTGTTCTGTTTTTTTAAAGATAAATTAATAATAAATAGACATCATATAGATATCACTCCTGAAATATTCAAACTGTCGGTGGAGGGTATCAAAGATTCGGCACAGCCGAATATAACACTAACTTGTTTTTATTTAATTCTAACTTTCTATATATACATACATATATAAATTAAATTAAGGACAAAAATATCGGCACACGAGGGTTAAGTTTATAAATAAAAAACAGGACATGCACACTAGCTACTACACCTGACACTATTTTATCAGCTTTTTTTTATTATTTTTCTTTTTTGATTATTTTTTTTTAAATGACTTCTTACGGTATTCATACAAATCTACTACAACACTAACGAGATTCTTACAAAATTAGGACAAAAATCACAACTAAACTTAAATTTAACTATAGGAGTTTTTATTTATTTTTACGTAATGATATTTTTTTCTGTTTTTTTTTTGTTCTTTAATGACCGATTTTTCTAAATTAATTCAGGGAGGGCCTCTACTTTAAATAACTCTTATTCTCATTAAATAAAATTCGCATTTTCTTCCCTCACATCACCAATTGCAAACAAAGAATTATCTTTATGCATATTTGTAATTGTTTTTTGTCCTGGGCGTTCGAAAGCACAACGGGAACTCACGTTACGTATTTAGTTTACAAGACGTGTTTAAAATTTAATAATTACCTGGCTATTTTCCTCTAGTGTGGTGATAGGGAAATTTCCAATATATCTTACGAAAATAGCCAGCTAAAAGAAAATTTTTTGATTGTACACACACTTTAAACATTTTTGTATTAATTTTATTTTTCTTACGTTTTTTCTTTTATTAGTTAACACACTGTTTTTTTTTTTAAATAAAGGTTTTACCACACAAACATCATACATACGTTTCCTCTTTAAGTTTTGTTTTGCTTCTGACTTGAATTTGTCTTTCCTTGCTTTCTTCATACATTTATTTTTTGTTCCTAAAACAGCCTAGCGGCTTCCATTTCATTATACATATAATTAAAATACCTAAGTAATAATTTCACCGCCAAATAGTCATCTATTATTTTAATTTTTATTTGTGTTGTGAAAACAGCACTTTACAATCAAGGACCGAAAATAAAGTTAGTTTTATTTTTTTAAATTTTGTTCTTTTTTTTCAGCTGTAAGATGTAAATTATATACAAAATTAAAATACTTTTTTTTATTCTAATGTTGATTTAAAACTATAAATAAAAGCAATTTAAATTTCAAAAAATGTATTACAGTATCCCACGGATAATTACCTCGCCAAAAATGCCAATATATTTGGGTTGTTATGCGGGGTAAGCATTTAAACGAATACGCCTAAATACCTCGTTGAGGTAATTATAAGAATACGTTTAAATACCTCAGTGAGGTAATTAAACGTTTTTATTTACAAGATACATTAACTTTGATGTATGAAAAAAACTTAAGACATAGGAATTTTTACATGTATCAGCTGAATTCTAAAGAGATAGCAATAACAACAATTTGATGACATATTTTGCATATTTTAGCTATTACTGCATGTTTATGTCACACATATTTCACGTTATGAAGCATATTTTTTTTACATATTTTTTATACAAGCTGTAAAGTTTTATATTGTTACGTTTTTCCTTTAATAACCGCGTTTGAGTTCTTTTAATTGCAAATCCGAATAAAAACACACACTTATTTAACTTAACAAGCTTTATTGAAATTAATTATTTTGTTCACAATTGTTAGTTACGAACAAAACCGTTTCTCAAAACAAACTCCACTAATTATACATGAGTCTCCCCTTTTTATATTTCATATTATTTCTAGATTTTTCCTGAACCTTTCCGTAATAACTATTTATTATGTTCTAAGCCCATTTCTAGAAATGACTCGGAAATTCATATAGGAATTATTTTAAAATAACAGTTGTGTTGAAAATTATATGTACATGACAATTTTAAGTAACTAATATGACATAAAACTATAACTTACAAGATAACTTATAACTTTAACTATAAATAATTCTTAGATAATTTAACTTTCGTAACAATATGTATATTATTGTATAAATTTTTGCTGATGCATAGTTTAGTAAACCGGTCTAATAGAAACACTTTTTAAAGTGATCTTTTCGTGTCCATCCATCTGTCTATTTGTCTGTCAATGTAAGCCTTGTGCGGAAAGTAAAACTAGCAGTTTTTAGATAATTGGATAAAATTTGGTTAATACGTTTTAATTGTCATAAGAACGAAAACAATGTAAATTGGGAGAATCTGTCTATAAATTCTAGTGAGACCAGAATAAAGTTTATTTTATTGTTAATATTAAATTGTGGAATATTTTGCTTTCAAATAACCCATATTTAGTTTTTTGGGGCATATTGTTTTTAAAAATTTGTAGTGCATATTTTATTTTTTTATTAACATGTAAACTCGGTTGCATTACTTGCTGTGTTGCTGTCAAATAGTACTGAGGCAATTAAACGAATGAAATTACGGTGTAATTTTGTTTTGGGAGATTAACATTTAAGGCAATTACCCGGATTGGGTAAATAAGCGTATGGCAATTAAACGTGGATTTTTGTTTGAAAAATGGAAGAAAAAAAACGGGTATTTAAAACACAAGGTAAATAACTGTGAAAGGCATTTAAGCTAGGAGTAATTAACCGTGTTACCCTACTAATGCATTGCATCGTATTGGAACTAGGAAATAGTTTATGGGAAGGAGGAAAGAGAGAGTAGTGAATGTGAACATTCGACTTGAATTTATTCATGTTGGAAGCGAGAGGGAAGACTTCAGCAGGAAGGATATACCACGTACGAACAGTCGTGCCAAAAAAAAATGTTCCCTGTAATGACTTGTATGATTAACCGGCTAATCGACTACTAAAGGATGGGCTCTTGAGGAAATAAAATTATTGAAACAAAAAACATAAATACAAAAAACCACTTACATATTTATCGGAAAACTGCACAAAAGACCCTCTGGTTCGCGGTGCTTTTCCCTCTCACATAAACATAAATATCTTTGTACAGTGCAAGCTCGATTTTCACAACGCCCGATTATCGCAACACCCCGATTACCACAATTACAGCCTTTATAACCGCAACTATTTTCAGAAAATAAGTGCAACATTATTATTTTTCTTTATTAATAACGCTTCTTTCTTCTGGATTTCTTGTTCAGAAACTTTTTTTATTAAAATTATCATATTTAGCTAAAAAATTGTATTGCAATAATATTTCTTGTCCGCTAGTGCTATCGCAAAAACGTTTGACTGCTACTTATTAGGTCTGCATTCACTATTTTACACAATCGTAGGATTCATTCACACGAAAATCTAAAAGAATTTTATCCGACATAAAAAAATGTCTGCACAAGAAGCAAAATCAGATGGCTCAGCTACTTTTCAGGCTCTGATTACATGGAATCTGTCATTTTATGAACATTTTTATTTGGAAGTCGGAGATACTTTTCAAAATAATTTTTCTCGCTCGCACTGTATATCGAAAAAAGGACGGTTTGTTAAAAAAGAATAAAAAGTACGTTTTGTTAAATAAAATAAGAAAAACGGACGTTTTAGTATGGATTTTTTAAGACGACTTTAGTTTTACTTTGGCTTCATAGTGACTTTAATCCGACATCAAATTCTGGGCGCCACTTATGCCATCTCGAATCCTTCCCCCTAAAGCCCAACTTATGAACGTCTTGTTTTTAATGTACTCAATTGTTTTTTTTATACCCTTCACCGAAGGTAAAAGGGTATATATAACTTTGTCATTCTGTTTGTATTTTCTACAATATTGATATTGGACCCTATAAAGTATATATGTATATTCTGGATCCTCTCATAAGGGAAGTTCATATTCGGTTGTCCGTCCGTCCGTCTGTTGAAATGGGGTTTCCAAAGCCCTCAGATATGATGGGGGCTTGGTTGGGGTATATTTATGTCAGGTATTCTTATTATAATATTGCTATTGAATTCAGCCAGATTGGTCGAAAAATGGCTGAGATATGAGCAAACAACCACGACTACCTCAATTTTTTCCAAAAATCGCTTGTTGTTGTTGTATTTTTATTACTTTTTTCTGGATATCTGGAGAACGGTTAGAGCCAAAGTTTCGAAATTAGGTACATACATTAAGGTTATTAATCCACAGCATCCTACAAAATGGGCGGGATTGGAGAAGTGAGCGTGGTACCTCACGTACACAAAAATTAAAAAATTTTATAAAAACCTGAATTTTTGGACTGTCATATGACTTATGGTTATCCCTTATATATTTAAAGATCGGAAATCTTTAGTAGAAAATATTTTCTGAAAAACTCGGAAAAATCGGTTCAGATATTAACATGTTATGACCAAAATTAAATTTTTTTTAAATACCCATTTTCGGGAACTATAGATCTTCCCGAGTCCAAGTTTTATAACCCAAGTAAATAGTAAATAAAATCGGTATATAAATCTGTCAAATCGGTTAAAAAATGGCTGAGTTATAATTAAAATACTGGAATCCCAAAAATTACTCTTTTTATAGTTATTAACATCGCGTCACAATGTAAATGCCCATATACAACAACAATAATATAAAGAAATACACTTAAAACGTATAAAGTCAAAAGAAAGATTTATTTTTAATGACATTTCATATACGTAAGGACAACATTTGCATTTATAAAGCAAACACCACAAACGAAGCATTTATCCATAGTCTCAATTCTTATGTTTGTTTAAATATTTTAATTAATGGGGGTATTCACGTCACAAGTTGGACCCTTGCGAAAAAGCAAAAGCGCAAAAATATAACAACAACCAAACAGACAATTAGTTGTGCGTAAATAATTGTCTTTGTAAAAAAAAAAAAAATTTGTTTCAAAAATAAACATTATTTTTTTCAAAATATGAAGGCAAGAAAACTATCACAAGGAGACAAATGTTTGTTTCCTAATGTGCTGTTTTCACAACACAAGGGATTGAACGTGTAGTAAAATTTATATGAAAAACTCTCAAAAAACCGAGTGCACTCAAAAAACTGAGTGCTTTTCATATAAATTTAACTATACGTTTAATCAGTTGTGTTGTGAAAACAACTCAATTATGTGCGGTTTTCACAGCACAAGTGATTGAACGTGTATTAAAATTTGTATGAAAAACACTCAAAAAACTATTTGCTTTATATATAAATATTACTACACGCTCAATCACTTGTGTTGTGAAAACAGCACATTAATTTTCTTTTAAAAGGCTGTTGGAAAATTCCCCTTACATATTTACGTAATGGGAATTTTAACCTTGATGGCTACATACATTTAGTTAAGTTATCGTAACTAATTAAAGCAAAAAAAAAATCAACAAAAAAATTGTTTGGCTACAATTATCCATTATAAAAAATTATTTCTTTTTTTGGTTGCAAATATCCATTATAAACTATAAAGAAAGTATAGTCGGTCAAGCCTGACAATATGATACACCACATCACAGTAAATAAAGAAACATTTTCGAGAGTGCATATTATTTGGGGCCCATAGGCAATCTTGCAACCGGTAAAACTGAATAATATTGTAAGGTCAATATTCCTGTTAAAGTTAAAGTTGCGAATATTCGCCGCCAAAACACATATTTGTGTATATGAAAATACACACAATCATGGCGTCGGCCGAAATTCGTCATACGCGCCGACTTTGCAATAGATTTATTTCTATTTCATACGCCGGAGAACGACGAACAAATCAGTACCAGGTGACCATGTTTGATTTTAGTTTTCAAGTATGTTCGCATGTAAAGTTACTTTTTTACTTTAATAATTGTTTTTTATTATTTTATCGCATGTAAAATTAATATACAAATTAGAACTCTATAAGAATAGTTTTTAATTGTGTTTTTGTTACACGCAAAGAAAAAAACATGGTGGATGCAATCACAATCGCAAACTATCATTAATGTTTGTGGTTATGATTGTGTCAAACACGACTTAAGTAAATAGGTTCAGACATAATGTTTTTAACTTATTATTGTCTCAAACATATTATTATGTTCAGAAGAAAAACGCAAACGACCTTTCCAACCATGTTTCTATGTTTCCCAAACCCATGTCTATTGCAACATGTTATATGGTTCTCACAATAAAAACAATAACAAACAATTATTTTTTATTAAAAATACAAATGTATGTACATATTTTGTTTATATAAACAGCAAAGCATATTTAAAAAAATTAATGACCGTTTTCTCACTACGCGTTTATCTTTTTTTCCCAACGAAAAACTGCACATTAAAATAATTTGGTTTTCTCAATGTCTTATTTGCATCTATTCTGTCGCAAAGCTAACCAGCACTCATCTGCCAATTATTTATTTTCCTTTAATTTGCCGTTCAGATAAATTCAATAAGCTGACTCCCAACTTGTTTTAATGTGTTTTTTTAGTTGAAATAAAGACAACGTTTGTGTGTATGTATTTTTATAATTACATACTAGGATCGCCCGGTGGCCGAAATTCGACCACTTGATATTTACTTTCGAGAGAACCTGTGCGTTGTACAATAAAAACGTACACATTTTAAGATATCGGCATAATGCACTATTCACCCATCTTTGTACGTGTGACTGCAAAATAAATTAAGACTTTTTTTAAACCCTTTAATCCTAAAAATTTAGAAAATCTTGTGCATATCTACGCAAAAAATACCTTTAAAACGATATATGTTTCATATGTTCCCGTATTTATATATAAGATATTTAAATTACTTACCTGTTTTAATAAACTTATAAGTTTTGCCAGGCATGCTCCCTGAAAAAAGTTTTAATTATTTTATAATAAGTCAAGTTGTCCGATTAACTGATGCTCGCAGACGTAAATGACGAGAAGAAAATTTTATTTTTCTTATAAATAAACATTGTTTGTTTTGACAATAAATGTTTGCTCAATTACAGAATGTGTTTTAAAGCAAACAAAAATTATGGTACTAAACATACCTTTTGTGTGCAACTTATATTATGATTTTAATTGTACAGTTGAAAATATATATATTATAATAGCAAACATTTCACATAATTTAATATGTTTAGCTAGATCAGAGTAACTTTTTAGGTGTAAAACACCATATAATATTACTATAGTGAATTTAAAAATGTTTAGGACAAAAAATATTTTTTCAAGTTGTATTAGGACTATAATAAATTTATTGGGGTAAACATATTAGGCAAATATGAATAAAAATGTTCGTAGTGAACACTTTATAATAATGTTTTTTCTCTGCGTGTAATGTTTGTGTTTTTGAAGTAAATTTTTTTTTATATGGTCACACTATTTCTTTCTCTTTGCACAAACCGCAAACAACTTTCTCAATTTTTTTTCTGTTAGGACCAGCACTCAGGGGATGACCCCTACTTATGCATTGCATTGTGTTGGAACTTGGAAAATAGGTTGTGGGAAGGAGGATAGAGGAAGTAGTGTGTGTGTATATTCGATTTGAACTTAATCATGTTGTAAGTGAGAGGGAAGACTTCTGCTGGAAGGTTATTCCACATACGAGCAGTCCAGGAAAAAAGAATTATCTCTGTAATGTGATGTACGATTTACCTGCTAATCGGCCACTTAAGGATGAACTCTTGAGGAAAAACGTGTATTACGAGTAAACGAACGGTTTTCGGGAACCAGATCCCTAATTTCGTCAGAACACATCCCATTGTAGTAAAGCTGTTAGTTATTCGTCGTTATTGTGTTTAATACGATAAATTTATTCTACGAATTTTTTTTAAAAAATTCGTCGTGTAGGGCGAAATTTGTCGTTCGTCCCAGTTATGTTCCTAGCAATATGTGTGTTTTAATTTTTTTTATTCTCCATTACACAGAAAAAAAATATCTCAAGAAAATTTTTAACAACACAGTTTGTTAAAAAAAAAATTTAAGGTCAACAAACTTTTTGTTTGATTCAAAGAAAAGATTTATCAAATTAACACTTTGCAAAATAGCACTCAACAAAACATATTTAATAATGAAATAATTAAATATTTCTTCATATTCAATAAAAACAATATTTGAATCAAAGTAAAGACAGTATTTTAACAACTCTTGTCCATTTTAAATAGCTCATAATTCTCATTTGTTTTACAGTTTTATTTGAATAATATATTTAGTTTTGCCAAAGTCTTTGGAAAAGGTTTCCTGATGATCTGGCCTAAGCAACCAGTGAAATGCGCATAGGAACTTACTTATCCCCGCGTTATAAATTTTAGTGTTTTTTTAAAAATATAAAAATTAAAAACTTATAACATCATCATTAATAAATAAAAAAAAATAAAGATTCGATTAACATTTTGTTTGATTTATTCAACATTTTTAACAATTTATTTTAACAAATCAAGTAAACATTTTGTTGAAAAAATTATTTTGGGCAACAACTTTTTTTATTGACTCAATAAACTTGGTTGTTGACTAAAAATTTAACAATTATACATACAAACTTTTTTATCAATACCGCAAAAATCGTCATCGCAGAAAATTCAAAAATGTTTGTAATCAAATATGCGATTTTCGTATTCAAATATGAAAATTATTTTTTTCTGTGAGCTAAGTAGCAGGTCCTAGGACATTTTTGTATTTCGTGTATTTTTGTTATAATAGACAATAAATATTATTAAGTTATCATTGTTTTTGTTCATTAGAGAACATTGTTACTCATACAATCAGAAAAAAATATTTTGTGCCGGTTTTTTAAATTTCCTCAAACAATTGTAGTGCAACATGTTGCTTTCGAATCTCATTGCAAATATTGTCACAGACAAATAAATGTAAACAAATGCAAGAAATGTTTTCAAACCTATAGTAATTGGATTAGGTGGAATCATAGAATGGTTTTTATGTCAAGTGCCTACAACAATTGAAAATAAAAAATCCAAAGCACATTTGAGACATTAACACACATTTAGTTAACACTCGAACATTGGCCGAAATACAACTTTTAACGTTTAAACTACTGTTCAACGGCATTTAAAAACTGTTACATAAAAAAATAAATTTAAAAAAAAACTATTAATTATGAGTTGTAGTTATTTATATGAAATACGACGTAAATCAGAAGACTACGAAAAACAATTTGAACATACACAACGAGAAAACTCAAATCTTTCGGATTATTCTAAAGATGAAGAAATTTGGGAAGTACCAGAAGAGAGTTTTGATAATGTATATCAGCAAATGGGATGCAGTGAAGAATTACAAGAAGAAACCGAGCAGGTTAATGAAATTAATACTATTCCAAAAGTATTGAATTTAAAACAATTTGAAAATACTAAAACATTTCATATAAGTTTAAGTACAGAGAAAATTGCATTAAAATCTTTAAACCAACAACAGTGTGATACAACTAATAGAATACAGCGCAATTCGTTACAATCAATCAATAAATCAATTAATACGGAAACGGATGTTACAAAGTCAATGACCATCGCGAGCAATTCTACAACCACTACTACATCAACATCAAATGCCGGTGGCAGCAAAGTGCAATGGAAAAATTGTAAATTATTCAACAATAACAACAACAATAATTCCCCCACTTCGACATCATTACTGAATTTTACTATTGTGCCCATAAATGTTGCCTCCCAAGGGCAAAAATCAAACTGTGACAAACAGGAGGAAATTAAAGCAATTGAAAAATTACCGGAAATCACACTAACTTCTTTCTCGACCAGAAAAAAATCTTTAAAATCGAATTCGGCAAAACCTACTTTACTAAAGCAAGTAAGTGGATTTAATGTGGAATGTTTAAACGACTTGAAAGCTTCTTCAAATTTTCCAAGACGCAAATCATCGTCCGGCTCCGAGATTAATAAACACATAACTGAAAATTCCACATCTCCAGAGTCACTGCTGGATAATATATTAAGTGGGGCATCTTCAGTGTCAGTACAAAGTAGTAGTCTGAGTAGCACTTGTTTGGATGTACATAAATTAAGCCAAAATGCCAAAAGTCGTGAGAATTTTTCACCAAATACATATGCCATAAATAGTTCCGATATTTTAAAGACACAAATACCGGAATTAAAAATTATTACAGCACCCATTTCACCAACTAGCAAGCAAAATGTGGAGAGAAATCCCTCACCTTCGCTGTTGACTATAAGCAACTTGTCGCATTCTGATTCTTTTGAAACTGCATCGAATCAAACAAGGTAAAAGGTGTTGCAACATAATTTTCTTTAAAATTATGTTATATATTTTTTATCTTTTAAAAAGCTCTCCACCCTCACCCCTTCGTAGCTTATCGCCCAGGGTGCCAACAGAAGCCTCATTGTATCCAGATGAATTGCGTTGTCAAATTTGCAATGAACTTTTTAAAGATCCAAGAAGTTTAAATTGTTTACATTCATTTTGTTTTCAATGCATTGTCAATGAAAACTTTAAGCAAGATGCCAGTATACCATTTTGGTCTCAACCTCAATCTCTTCAAGCACCACTAATTTGTTCACCTCATAAGCAATTTGAAGGGCAGACATTAAAAGGTGAGATTATATTAGATTTTTTACATCTGAAAACTGTTCGCTGCAATCGAACTAGCATTGGGAAAATCTTTAGGAATATTTAAAGCAAATATCAACAATAACAATATTAATAACATCTGGAATTTTTTTTAATAAATTGTGAAAAACGTCAAAAACACGAAAGAGCATCAAAAGGCTAATTTAAGTTAATAAGGTTTACGATTCTTAACTTACTACTCATAGAAGTGATTAAGCTTTCACACTCATGCTTATTAAATAACACCTGGGTCACACACAACGAAAAAAATGCCAATGTTAAGTTAACATGGCGAAATGTTGATTGAGAATCATAGTAAATTTCTGCAAAAGTGTGCCCTATATTAAAATTTACCATTATTTCATATTAATTTTTAATGAAAAATATTAAAATAATTTTAAGTTACGTTTATTTAATATTATTCACTGTTAGAATAACATTGTTCAATATTGAATCCATAAAAACCTGGTTTATATTAGAATCAAAAGTTTATCTTGTTAAATTAACATGCATACATACTTAAGTATGTACATTTTTTTATTTTTATGTTTAAAATATCTTATAAAAAGAATACAATTCCCGTATTCTTTAAGTTAAAATTATTTAGTTAAATAGTACATCAAGTTTTCAAGAATGATGACGAAAACCATATAGGGCCATTCTGCTGATGCTTCTTTTAACAAAGGGGAATAAAAATAACTGAAACATGTGTAACAGGGGTAAGTGTTTTTTTAATTATTCTTAATTAAATGAATGCATTGTTGTCTCCGAAGTTTATTCTCACTGTTATATGGAGGGCTCATAGCTGAAGTGAACCAAGTCAAAAAAGAATTTAAGAAAATATTTGGGTTTGAGTAAGTGAACTGCCATTAATTGCTCTCTTTTAACTGAAATTGTCACATATATAAAAATAAGTTGTCCTATGTTCGTCATTTTATAACTCGAGAACCACTTAACCGCTTTTCAAACCAGTACATGCGTTGGAAAGGTCTCTTTTACTGGTGGTTTATAAAAAAAACTCCCGATAGGTGGCGCTGTTGTCGTGATATTTAAATTTTTTCATTGATGGTAGATAGCGCTGGGGTCAAGTTATTAACCAAATCTTCCAGTATTTAATTTTTTATTTTTATTTAGAAAATAACGAGCAGCGCCGGGACCAAACAGCAAACAGAAAAAAACATACACAGGTATGTGGCTGTATACATAAGCGTTAAAGGAACAATTTACTCATCACCTAAGGATATATGGTCGGTATTAGTAGTTTAAACGCCCAATTTTAAGCGTTTTAAAATGGTTTATATGTTTACTGATTTATAGATTTGTTGGTTTGAACACATTTTAAACCAAAAAGAGAGTTTAACTTGCTCTGAGATTTACTAACGAAGTGGTTTCTTTCGCCAATATGTTGAAAGTATTCTTCGACTTTCTTCTGCTTGTGACCGGTTCCAGTAAGCTTTCATCTTCATTAGACGAATCATCGAACCATAATTCCGTCGTAGTCATGTTTAATTATAACCACACCAAAATAGTGTAGAGAGTATTATACGTTTGTGCTGATGCGTGTAACACTAAAAATAATGGTCCTATCTAGACCCACCTTTTAGTATCAAGTTAAAAACGTAAAAAACAAGGTTGATTTAAAATATTTTCGTGGTGATTTTGCTTCATACGTTTTTCATGTCAATTCTATAACTATAATTCATGTTAATTTAACATTGCAGTAAACTTAGAGCAAAATGTCATTTATATTGAAATATCAATCCGAATCACGTTGAATGAAAGTTATTTCAAGTTGAAACAACGTGAATTTCATGTAGAATCAAATTGGTTAGAGTGTGATGTAACAGTGTGAAGAAGCTTCAGAGACAACATATACATTTATTTAAGAATAATTCAAAACACTTACCCCTGTAACACATGTTTCACTTATTTTGTAGTCTCCTTTGTTAACAGAAGCATCAGCATAATGGCCCGATATGGTTTTCGTCATCATTATACTTTGAAAACTTGATGTACTATTTAACTAAATAATTTTAACTAAAAGAATACGGGAATTGTATTATTTTTATAACATATTTTAAACATGAAAATAAAAAAATTTACATACTTAAGTATACATGTTAATTTAACAAGATAAACTTTTGATTTTAATATAAAACAGGTTTTTATGGATTCAATATTGAACAATGTTATTTTAACAGTGAATAATATTAAATAAACGTAATTTAAGTTTATTTTAATATTTTTCATTTAAAATTAATATGAAATAATGATAAATTTAAATAAAGGGCATACTTTTGCAAAAATTTACTATGATTCTAAATCATTGATGTCAAATTCATTCAATTTCTTGCACAATTGTGCTAGCCAGGGCTGCCAGAAATTTTCAGCAAAAAATCTTAATTTCACCAAAAAAAAATCTTATTTTGGAAAAAAAATCTTATTTTTGGAAAAAAGTGGCTTTTTTATTAAAATTAACTTTAAAACATATCAATATATATTTCCACTTTTGCCAACTTTTTTTTTGAAGATTTCCGCCAAATCGACCTTCAAAACCGCTAAATATTCAATTTAGCGGGATTTTTTTAAAAATATCTCTAAAATCTAAACATTTTTAAAAGTTTACTTATATAAATCTAGATATACAGGGGTGTCATGGAAATCGAAAACGTAAAACGAAAGAATTTAAGAGTCGTTTTTCAATAAGATTTCTGTAATAAAAAAATTTTATGACAATTATTTTACAAATAATGCTCTATTAAACAGAATTTTTTAACAAAAATTGTAAAAATTAGATTAAAAGTTTAATAAAAAGAACTGCCAAATTCTTTGGTTTTACGTTTTCGATTTCCATGACACCCCTGATAATTTTTTCGAACCTTAGTCTGACTTGCAATATTTTCTGTTTTTCAAAATAAAAAGCGCGCAAAACTTACACCTGATTAATCATCCTTGAACGCCAAAGAGAGGTTGCTTTTTTAAGGCCCAACCATAATATGCATAGCATTGCTTAACCTCCTGTCAAAAATTTACAAAAAGTCTCTCAAATGTATTAAAAAAACAAAAATAAAATCAACAAACATTTGATTCCGTACGGAATGTGCGATCAGTTTCGCACCTTGCTTAAGCAAATGACAGTTTCATACATGTATTCGTATATTTGCTTAAGCCAACATAAGCACATTATGGTTGGGCCTTTTTTTGTCCAGTAAACCGCAAGGTTGCATTATTAAGTTAAAAAATTTTCAAATGAGAACAAAGAAGGTTTTTTTAATTGAACCTAACCTTCGTCTAGACAAAACAAAAAATCTGGTTTTTGGGGAAAAAATCTTAAAATCTTTTTTCGGATAAAAAATCTTAAAAAATAAGGTAAAATCTTACTTCTGGCAGCGCTGGTGCTAGCTCAAAAATCACACACATTCTTACTCTCTTTCATTCAGTCGTCGATTTGCCAGCGACGAAAGCACATGTATAGCGGATGTTTTGTCTTTTGTTTTTTTTACTACCCAAAAAACCATACGTGCAAGAAAAGAAAAATTATGTGTGAAAAATATTTTATGATGTTAAATGCTTTTGGCAACATACAATGTGTTTTGTGTTACAAAACATTTAAAGAAAGAATAAATGAATTATTTTTTTTATGCTGCAGTTTTTTTGACAAAGAAAAAATCCCTTAATTTCCAATAGCTTTTTGTCTATAAATTTAACAAAAGAGTTATTACGCTCTAAAGAAAAAATCACTATATATTTTATATTTTTCCTCTTTATTTTGTATTTTTTTGAGCGAGTTGTAGGTATATAATATTTTTATCTATAAAAAAGCTTTTAACGAAATTTTCATTTTCCAGTTAAGTTATATCGCGCTTAAGAAATGGCTAGTTGGGTAATTGTAACTTTTTTTTACTCACAAATACAACTACATTTTATTTTTGACATCAATGTTCTAAATCAACATTTCGCCATGGTTATTTTACATTGGTTTTTTTTTCTGTGTGTATAGATCAGTGAAGGGCACTTTTGCAAATCCTATGTACGCGTGCATAGGAATAAAATTGCTGCTTGTGTGACGTCGACACATGTACACTATAAACTTCTTCGTGTGGTCTGTGACCAGCGTTACCGTTGGTGCCACTAAAGTGGCATTTTGCCACTTTTTCGACAGCTTGGATACTATTTGGCCACTTTTACAAAATGCACCCAAATGTGGTACTTTTTGCGATTCTTGCCACTTTTTTGATACTTTTTACGCTAGGAAAATATACTTTTTTTTCTTTCTGTTTTATTATAACCCCCAGCTTCAATATATGTAAAACTGTTTTAATATATGTATATGTAAGCAAGTTTATATGAAATTTTTTTCTTGTCATGCGTGGTTAGCTGAAAATCGGTTTAATAAACTTTCTATTAGCCTGTTTTATTTATTATGAATAAGGGTATAAAGATATCCCACATATCCATGGTTTTCTTCCGCAACCTCGTAACTCAAAAACAACTACTTTTCAGAAGAGACAAAATACTTTTTTTTACCAAATATTTGAAACTTTTTGCTATTTATTCTTTAATAATACAAGAATAAGGAAAAATTCCTATAAATATTTAAAAGAATATATAGCAAAAAGTTTAAAGTATTTGGTAAAAAAAGTATTTTGTCTCCCCTTAGAAGTCATGAAGCAGAAACCAAACTGTTGTGTACCGAAATCTTGTCTAAAATTTGTGTAATTGACATTAAAAGTAAAATCTAAGTTTTTACCAAAAATTGATAATAATTGATTGATAATAAGAATTGATATAAAAAACAAAAAGCTCAATATATTGAAGTATTTAGACCCAATATTTATAGTGTCTAATGAAGATATAAACTATTTCGAATTAGTTTCAGAGCTTAAAGATATTATAACTGACCCAGATGCATTTATACATGAATTTAAATTTCAAGAGAATAAAGTAAATGACAAGAATTATGAACACAATTTAAAATTTCGAATGCTGAAGATTTTTGGAATGAAATAGGAACATTGAAAAATAGATTTGATGAATATACCTATATATATAATCAAACTTGTAAAAATTGATCTCTCATATTTTTACATTGTCACATAGTAGTGCTTCTGCTGAGCGTGTTTTTACTAAGTTAGCTTTAATCAGAAATAAAGCAAGAAACAGGCTAAAGACATTTTACGAAAGTATGGAAGTCGTTTTAAGAACAATTAATTGTAATATTTGTGTGAAACTGATAATAAATATGTAGCACAGGACGACATTGAAAAAGTTTGCTTAACCATTCCAACTGATTCTTATGTTTTTGGAATGCTAAAGACGAATATGAACACAGTTTTCTTCCACCACGTCACATTTATCAGATACACCAATTATTGTTATTTCGGAAGATGTTTTGTACTACAATTAGTAACAAAATCCAGTTTTATAGTTTTGTTTTATAAACCTGATTACAAAAATTTGAAGCAATAATATACGAAATTGGATAAAAACTAAATATGTTATAGTAAAGAAATTAAAACACTAGCACTTAAATTTAGTAGCATGTATCCATGCCGTGCGTTTATTTGTATTAAAGTGAGGAACTGATTATAAATAAAGAATTTGAAAAAGTGATATTTTCGTTTTTTTTTGTTATAGGATTTCTTGTTTTCATCCGATTATACATAGCTTAGCTGCCAGGCCCACGCAAGGTGTCGACAAGAACATTTCTTTCGCATATTTATATTGAAAACAATAATAAAAACTAAAATTTGTTTTTGTTTTCAGAACAAATATACGAAAGAAATTTTATTGTCGACATTGTAGGCCTGGGCCTACAGCTTTTGTAATTAGGTTGACTGTAGGATAAAATTATAAAACTATAGATTTTGTTATTAATTTTGGTACAAAACATCATCCGAAATTACAATAATTTGTGTATCTGATAAATGTGACGTGATGGGAGAAAACTGTGTTCATATTCGTCTTTAGCATTCCAAAAACATAAGAATCTGGTGGAATGGGCAAATAAATTTCTAAAAAGTTTTTAAATGATAATTAGTATTGTGGTTATTTTAAATGTCTACCTGAGCAATATAGTGTCTTAAATAAACCAAAAAAAATGTATTCAGAAGGAATAGTACAAGAAATATATTACTAAATGTATATATAAAACACATTGCATAAATATCTTCTATTTGCTGCAACAATGTCATAATTCAAAAAACATGTTTGGCAGAAAACCATTACCAAATTACCAAAACATTAAAGTAAATATTTTATAAAAATTACTTTTTGAGAGAAATATTTACAAAATATTTATTTTAGTTTTTATACCATTTATAATTATAATAAATAAAAAAAAAAAAAACGTAAAAATACATAAAGTGGTGTTCTTATTTTGATTTTAAAAGATGTGCCCCTTTTTTTTAAAATCCACTTTTTGGTGCCACTTTTTTTGTAGATATCCCCTTTTTTGGTACTTTTTGAAAATATCCGACGGTAACACTGTCTGTGACAATGTACGTTCGGCTGTTGCTTTGTTGTCATTTCATGTTGATAAGCGTCATTCCCCAGCGGGAAAAAGAAGGAGTACGGATGCCTTCTAGAAGGCCTCTGTACTCCTTCTTTCGGATATACAAGGCCGGTCAGCTCCATTCCATACTCATATCTTTTTTACACACGTTGTCATTGCGGAGAAGGCCTTCCGCTCTCGCTTCTTTAGCAGGTACATAAGAATGGTAACGGGATCAAAAACAATAATTATTTTGCTTTTGCTTGTGCAAAAAAAAAAAAAAACAATATAAAAAAAGTTACTCCGTCTCTACTTCATTCTCATAGAAGCGAGTGTGGAAGGTGTATCTTATCTTCTACACCAAAGAGCCGAGGCCTTCTATGAGGCATTCTTTAGCAGTTAGATAAGAATGGTAATTTAATCAAAACAATTTTTAAGCAGGCCTTTTAAAAGGCCTAAAGTAAGAAGGTCTTCTGAGTTTTACCGCTAGGTCGTACCCTCACTGGTATAGATAGATCTAACGATATATGTCCATGTTACCTTTTGCGTTTACGTCGCAATTTTGAAGATACTTACGTTTTTGTTGTCATAATGATAAATCGTAATGAAAATGGTGAGAATCGGCCCAAAATTCAACATGGCCTCCATACAAACTTTATCCGGAATAGTCTTTCTGCCATTATTTAGATAAAATTTAGTAAAAAAAATATCTTACTGTAAAATAAATCGTCTCACCAATTTTTGAAACCTGTCCATATTTAACCATTGCTCCCACACAAATACCACAACCGCAAATAGCTTTAGGTGCTATAACTTCCTTATTAACCCTCTAATGCCAAGTTTTAGAATAAATGGGAATTTATTATGAAAACAATTTTTTTATGGTATTTTTGGGCCTCTGAATTCAAATAAAATATTTTTAAGCCTGTACGAGTCGTTTACGTTCCAGGTAAGAAAACATCTAGGAGTACCTTGAGGCACCATTGGGTACCTAGTAATAAAAACACATTTAATTTTTGAGAATTCTGTTTGTTAGTTTGTATTGAAAATAAAAAGTAATGAATCAAATTTAAAATATTTGGTTTTGTTTATGATAATTAAAAAAAAACAATTTTATTATTTGAGCATCATTAATGAAGTTTGCACTTTGAACAAAAGCATTGTGTTCGAAATTGTTTACAATGCTTTAAGAGCTTTCGAAGCTTCTACAAATATTTTTCTAGATCTTTAAGCAATTGTAAAAAAAGGAAATTAATAAAAATTAGTTATATATTGGGCGTCAGTAGAAATTTTGTAAAGCATACCTTGAGGCACTCTTAGGCATTAGAGGGTTAATGTTGGTAATAATATAAAATTTGGCAACAACAACCTTTAAAATAATTACTATGTCATGGTACTGTACTGGTAGGTCCAAAATTAATCATAGCTCCGATATAAACCCTCTCTCTAAAATCGCTTTAAGACAGGCGGGTCGGGCCTATGAATGCACAATTAGAGTACACTCTCAAAAAGTTTTCTCTTAATACTGTAATGTAAAATATTATATGGTCGGGCTTGACCGACTATACTTGTTACTTA
The DNA here is from genome assembly GCA_963931875.1 of Pollenia griseotomentosa. Lineage (NCBI taxonomy): Eukaryota > Metazoa > Arthropoda > Insecta > Diptera > Polleniidae > Pollenia > Pollenia griseotomentosa. The sequence continues at coordinate 62,902,858 of OZ007561.1, forward strand.
TTTAATTTAATTTTGTTATTTTAAAATGCACTACTAAGAATAAACCAAATCAGTAAGATTCACAAAAGGGCTTTTTTTTATCAAATGTACGAGATAATTTCAAATAAAAATTCGTTTGATCTGTTATTTCGACTGCAATCGAAAATCGAATTCAGTTTGTAATAGGCACCAAACTCCTGCTATAAATTTCGACATGAGTAATCTAATTTCTAGTGTTTAACATATCGGATTTAACGATATGAAATTTAAGAAAGAATTAGAGCATCAAAATTAAATTTGTCGAAATTTAATTAAAAAGAATTAACGATCTTGGAAATCAAATATTTTAGAATTTTTTTTCCGCATATTTTAGAAATATTTTTTTTCTCGTTATCATCAAAAAAGTATGTAAACACTAATATGTATTATTAAACCTAGAGTGCTTCTTAAAATAAGTTAGACATAATGTATGATTTTTTACACATTTTTAAGTTATCTGAAAACTTTGGGAATGTATTTGCTTTAGCTATCTTATAACACACAGTTCAATCGATCTAGCATGTTTTAAATTTGTTAACGTTTTTGAGTATTTGAGTATATTGGGTATTGTTCAACCTAAATTCTGTCAAATTTTGGTGTTGATCGATCGGCTTTCCAATCCAAAGTTATGCACAAAAAAATAACTAAGCATACAAATGAATGTTGCATCGCCCGTAAACTTTAAGAGCTTCTATAGCAAAACTAACTTTTTCAACTAAGCATGTTTTGGAATTGAGCTGTCGTTATATATAAAGCTCTAAAATACAGTACTGTTCTGTATTATATAGAAAGGATGGTCACCGTCACTATTGCCAATTTAGCATATTTATTGCCAGATCTAGCATATTTTAAACTCATTTAGCATGAAAAAAAAAGACTTTTAGAATATGGCACTTTTTCAGCATTTTTTTAAAAATTATTTATCACTTTTTTAGCATTTTTAAGGTCAAGTGCTTAATTTTTATTATTTCCATTAATTTACAGCGTTTTACTAGATATGTAAAAATTAATTCTGTCTTGTCCGTTTAAAAATTATATTGTTATTTCTCATATTTAACAAATAAATTGTAAACGTAATGGAATTTGACTGCTTTAGCCAAAAAAAAGTTTACTTTTAAATGTGATTCAATACAAGTTTGTTAAGCCTGCATTATTTTGTTATTGAATAAAGTCATCGTTTAAATTTTATTTTTAAAACGTCTTTGATTTTGTTTTAAAGATCAGTTTTTGCATCTATTTTGATTTATTTTTAATGTTAACAAATAAACTGATTTGCATACCCTCTATTATTAGTTGTAAATGAGAATACGTAATTTTCACTAAGCTGCACAATCTCCTTTGCACGATTTTTTGTGCAGATAAATCAAAAGTGCTCTTATCTTAAATGCATTTATCTGCCTCAATGTGCAGGTACACAATTGTGGTTACCGGCATAAAAGTGCTGCTTAATTAAAGTGTTTTTATCGTTTAATCGTTTTTATCAATAAAATGATATATTTGGGCTATTTACAAGGTAGTAATAAAGTTGTAAATTCATATGTCTTAAAATAATTACAAGAAATATATATGACTGCTGTGGGCAAGCGCTTATAATTTAGATTTATAATGTACTGTTACGACGAAATAATGAACACAGCATTAAAATTTTTATTTTGTTTCAAACACAACAATATTTTTTTTAAACAATTTAGGACATTATGACGATATGACTTGATAGCACAACTTGTGAATAGCCCAATTATTAAAATTTTATAAAATTGGATATTAAATGAAAAAGTGGCCACCATTTTTTTTTATGTGTTCAGCTAACTTTGATTAATTATACGAAAATATTTAAAAGTTGACCAAAAATATGATAAATATGCAGGTATACAAAATGCACGTAAGGATTTTAAGGAATAATTACAGAAAGTATGAATTTTGGGCAGTTAGGTCGAAGTGCAGCTAACTTGAATTTTTTGTATGAAAATAATTTTAAAATGCCCAAAATTGTGTGCATTTATCTAAAATATGCAGGTTTAGAAAGTGCACTTAAAAAAGAAATTTGTATGGGATTTTAAGCAATAATGACAAAAAAATTTTAATTTTGTGCAGTTAAGTCAAAAGTGCACTTAAACAAAAGGTAGTTAAGTCAAAACTACTGTGTAGTCAGTTTTTCATTCCTTGTGAAACTTTTTTAATATTCATCTAAAGTATATATGTATATTCTGGGTCCTAGAGATATTCTTAGTTTATTTAGTCATGTCCGTCTATCCATTAGTTGAAAACAAGCGCACTTTCCAAAGACTTAAGAGAAAATTACAACTTAAAGTCAAATTCTTTCTAGTTTCCCTAAGCGGTTTGGCATTGAGCTAACCTAATCCTAAAAAAATTTTGTCTCAAAAATTGACATTAATTCGTGACTAATTCATATAAAATTTTGCGCGAATTCGTTGGTTTAACGGAAATCGCACTAAAATTTTGTGAAGATGGGTTCATAATTTACCATTAATTATAAGCTGCCTTTCGAAAAGCATTTTAAAAAGCATTAAATTCTAAAAAATTGTATTACTGTATGGAAATTTCCCTCCTGAAGTCACTTTAATACGCCTTATAATATTTCTTAAATAAATGGGGATATTTAATTTAACTTAGGCAACAAGTTATAATACTGTAACGTTAGGCTCTATGAAGATTGGTTTATAATTTTTTGATCCCACATAAAGCCCACTAGTGAAAGAAACGAACTCTAGGTGAAGGGTATTAAAGATTCAGTACAGCTAAACATAGCTCTCTTACTTCTATTATTTTTATTTCCCAATTTAATTGCAAAATACAATAAAATTCTAATTCATATTTTTATGGCTTGCTTATTATTTTGATCTGTTGAATTTAATCTTTTTTCTTTGTATTTTAATATAATATTTTGTTAGCACTCTTTTAAGCATTTTTAGCAAAATTTTGCATTTTCTTTTTATCAAGTTTTGGCAACACTGTTCACCGTATATATATTTGGCAATCTTACTCGTATCGTCTGTATTTAAAATGTAAAGAAATTACAAAAAAATTCAATGTTCAAACTTTAAATCGGATATCTTTAGATTCGAGAAAGATCAAAAATTAAATAATGATTCTCAAGCCTTTTGTTTAAAGGAGCAAACACGAATTTTTAGTTATAAATTTTTAGAGAATGTTTATTGTAATCAGTCATTAGTATTGATAAGTTTATAAATAGGTAAAGCTATAATTTGAATACCGAAAAAGATTTGTTTAAAGAACATTTTAATATAACTGTATGTATGCACCTAGATATAAATTTTTAGTTTTTAATTTGAGTAAATTAACAAGTGATTATAGTTAAACATGTAAACTTGAATCTATTTAACGATTGTACCGATTTGTATTAATTTAAATCTACAATAAATTTAAATATGTAATGTTAAGTTATTGTTAGATAAAGTTTAAAAATGTAAAGTTACATTTGTTTTAAAATAAATATGGTGTTTGGCAAAGTTTCATTTTCACAAGTCTATGCTACCTAAATATTAAATGTACGAGTATTTATTAAAAAAATATAATGGAAAGCTTAATAACATTTGTTGTTGTTCTAGTATTAAAGTAATTGTTTGTTCTAAAATTTGGCCTGTATTAAGTTTGATTTAAAATCGTTATTGCTGAGACCTTCTTAACAAATTGTATTATTTAAATATTCATAACAACTTAGGTGACTACTGCCACTTTGGAGGGAAGCCGTTGCAGCTTCATTACGCGTCTTAATAAAATTACCCACCCAATGTGTAGTTAGATCTAAATATTTGGTTTTCGCTCCGGGATTATAATCAAGAAAGCCAGCTTTTGGTATAACTTCTTCGATCTGGCTACCATCGGGCCAATTATTGTAACTGGCTATGTTGATAAAGCCAACATGATTTAAAATAGATGTACGCCAAGCTACACCATAATACTTTAGAAAAAGAAACAATTTTTTTTTTAAATTTAAAAGTTAGAAATATAACTTTACTTTAACTTACCCTGCCATTACTGCGATGTCTTTGTATATCACCATGTCGCGGAAATTTATTACGTTCGGCAAAACCAGGACCAACTGTTGGCACAAACAACATTTTATAGGTTAATGCAAACGATTTCAAATATGACCAATTTTTCCAAGTGCTAGCGAATGTAGCCCCATTGCTAGGCAATTTGCTATAAAACCCATCCAAACAAAGACGTCTTATGTAATCGGCATGATTTTTTAATCTGAAATTTGTCCAAATGTTTTTTAATAAATCTATATAAAATACAAAAAGAATTATGATTTGGAAACAATTTTATTTAAAACTTATTTAATTATGTAAATGTACATATAGTACTATCTTGAGGATCTGTTAAAAATATTGAAGTAAAATAATTAAAAATGTTTAGCTCTACCCAAAGTGCACTATGTACACTGAAAGGAAAAATCAATACATTCGTACTTAAATCAAGACGAATAGAATACTTGATTCAAGGACGGATGATTATTCAAGTGCCCCCTTCTTAAAATAAATCCGGGAAAGGCATTGACTTCAGTAAAAGTGATATAAAAATCAATCTCAAACTGTGCTTGATTTAAAAATGTCTTAGTTGGTTTAATCCCGAGTTCGTACATGAAATAATCCGAAAGTTGATTGGATTCTAACCTAAACACTTACCCCAATAAAAAAGAGAACATTATATTTTATTTACCTACACACCGGTTGGTTACACGTGTTTGTTTCACTTTTGTTGTTTTCCCCCATTTTTTTACTGAAGAACTCTTACTAGAAGCACCAGCAGCATGCCGATATGATTATCGAAATCATTCTACTTTGAAAATGTTATGGATTTAACTAAATAATTTAAAAAAATATAATTTGGGAATTTTTGATTCTAATTTGACTTTTTAAACATGGAAATAATGTATGTTTTTCTTCTTGAAGTGTTTTTGTTTCTACACAAAACAAACTACTTTTTTAGTGTTGTTGTTTCTACAACAAACTTTTTACAACCACACGCGTATGCCCGCATATAATATCCATTTTGCCGGTTTCAAAAGTAAACGTAAATAAAACACATATAAAATCTTTTTTTTCATGATACAGCTATTTCCGCTTAATTGAGTTTCTAAAAATGCACGACTTTTGACGCAATTAAACGGGAACTCAATTAAGCAGTACTCGGTTAATTGAGTCGCCGACGCAATTAAAACGAAAATCGCTTAATTGAGCAAGATGTGCAATAAAGCGAAACACCCATGTGTAGATAGAAAATGTAACTCATTTCTTTATTTATTTTATATAACATTTATTTATAAAACTGAAACATGAAACATGACTTTCTTGATTTTTGTGGAGCAAAAACACATTAAGTCGAGGGAAACAATTAACCAAAACATTTGCTTTTGTTTTTCGCAATGTGGTCTTATTTTGCGAAATAATTAAGCGGGTGACGCAATTAAACGGAACTCAACTAAACGGGTATTTTTACATAGACTGTTATACTGAATGATTTCGTTCCATGGTTTTTAGTCCAATAAAACGGGAAACTCAATTAAGCGGGGCTCAATTAACCGAAAACTACTGTATTTGTTTTTTATTTTAAAGTTTGAACGTTGACATTATGTGTGAAACACTATATAATTTAAATTACAACCACGCGAAGTGTTGCAAGCATACTACAAAAATGGTGATTCTGGCACAGCCAGATATCGTGCTTTAAGAGGAGATTATGGTTTACATAATTGTCCAACTACGCAAGCAATTTTCAAAATTGTGAAGAAATTTGAAGAGACTGGAGCGGTTACAGCTATTGTAAGGCCAGTGCATCATCGTTTCGCTCGTTACGCTGAAAATATCGCTGCTATAAGTGAAAGTGTTGCCGAAGACCCGAATGTGTCGATTCCTCGTCGTTCTCAGTCCTAATTCCTGAGAACGACGAGGAATCGTATAATAACCGACTTTTTTTTTGCCTGCTATTAAAGAATACGACTTGGAGAATAAGTTGTTTCAATATGTGTCAAAAAGTTATAATATAGAGTGGAACGACCAACGAAAATTTCAAGCTTATTTCTTGATTTAAGAATTCTATACTAATTTTAAGAAGTTCCGGGATTGGTTTTCGAAAGTAAATTTTAAAGTACGACTCGTACTACAAGTGAAAAAATTTAAATTTAGTACGAGTTTTTTCTTTCTGTGAACTTCAAAAACTTAAGGTACCCACATATTTTGCACAATAAAATTGCCTGTGTATATATGTATTATATTTTTAGGTGGCACAATATATTGGATACAAGCTTATTGCGCGAATAAAAAATATTTTGTTATGTGTGGACAACATTGTGCAGTAAGCCCATTTGTGCGTTGTATGAGTTTACTGCTACATACATATATTGAATGCAAAATTGCTCCATATATTTTTTATATGTTGTGCAACTTATTGATTATTGTGTAGCAAAACGACAATATTAAAATCAATAAAATACTTATCAATATTGTCTAGTAGACGGGTACCTTTATACTTTGAAAACTTATACTTATGTGTATACATAAATTTAAAACATAAAATCTATCTAGATTTTATTAAAAGAAAATTCTCAGTTATAAATAAGATTTATCGCGTGTTTTTAATATTCCTTTATTATGTTGTGATAGATAAAGTTTAAAATGAGAGGCAATATTTGAAATTTAACATAAGGTAATGTTTTCGAACAATAGAAGCCCAATTTTTTTTATTAAAATTTTGAATTTTTACTTCCAATTAATATTTTTATTTATGTATTTCGTAATTGAAACTATGTACTTTCATGTTAAAAGCAAGTGATTCAATTCTGATTAATGCCATTTGCACTGAACTACTCACCTGATGTGACCGATATAAAAAGCATCAAATAGAAAACGTATAGACGTGGAGGATTTACAAAACGCTTGTGAGGCTAGAGAATCTATTAACTTGTAAGCATTACTTATATAAATAACTGGTGTTAGAGCTTTACGAGTTTGAGAATAAACTTTAAAGAATACTGGCAAATGGTAATATTTTCGTATATCCCTTAGATGTTGCTGTAGAAATGATAACGATTGATTGCCAGCTACACTTATTTCAAAGGTTATGGATAAATTAAATTTTGGTGCCACTTGAAATATGGTTTTGTAGACCTCCAATTCAGACGATTTTCCAGTATAGCTTAAAATCAATACTCCCACACCGCAATTGCGTATGTTTTGAAAGTGTCTTTCAAAAAGTTCACAAGTTGGCTTATACAAACCTAGAGCTGGATAGAAAGCACTATTTAGAATTTTAGCTGCTGGTTTTTGAGTGACATTCTCGGTTATATTAAAATCACTCAGAATTTCTTTTGGAACTGCAGCTTTACGAGTCTTATACCATTGCACAGGAGCAGTGTAAAAAATATGTATGGCCGTAGTTACACTCTCCATAACGGTATGTTCCTCTTCAGGGTCCTGTATTAATTGCTTTGTCTGTTCCTTTAAATTGTGAATTTTTTCTTCGATTAAACGAGACTTGAGCTTACGTTCATCGTATTTTTCCGGTTGTACAATACCATTTTCACGGGGAGATTTTAAAATTACCAAATTATCATCATTTTGTTGAGGTTTAAGTTGTGGTGGTCCAGCATAAGCTTGTGCCACGAATCGTTCATCGATTAATCTTTCAGAGTTTGCATGTTGCAAACCATTGTTAAGTATTAATAATGTTATTACAATAAGTGTGACAATCATCAAAAGTAAAATTATGCGAAATTTGCGTGGATTTTTACAATATTTTGTTATAATCATTTTCAATTTGCTTGGGACTTTCAAATAAAACTTTAAAATTTCACGACATTTTTTAACATTCGCTATGGCACTAGCAGTTCTTTGTACATACATACATATTTATGTTTGTATGCAGTTTTAGTTTTAATTTATCACATTATTTGTTTCTTTAAATTTGTTTTTTTTTCAACATAGGCCTTTTTTCTAGTTTTCGCATTAAAATACTAATAATGATTTTTATCCACCCTCATGGACATCCTTTTAAAATATTTTTGTGTATGTATATTTGATTGTATATGTGAATCGACCATGTGTTTCCTGTTTTCTGTTTTGGTATGTACTGTTATTTTATTTTGTTTTTATGTCAAAATTGTAAATATTTAGCTACCGGGATTTCTTGATATTGTAGTGCGCATAAGCCAACTTTTTTAAACTCTTAAATTTAAATTGTATATTCCCTTTAGAGAGAACAGAGAATTAAAAATACACGTTAACAAATTAAATCGTAACTTTTGAAATTGTTATTCACAAGCGTTATGATAGTGATTAGATTTATTGTGTGCGTAAATGAAATGATTTGTCAAAGTTATTTTTGGAAATACAGAATTCCTAAAATTCCCAAAATTCCCATTTTTTCATATTTGATAAATACACTGAAATTTATTGTTTTGGTAAAGCTTGCTTCTAGGCGTATTCAATGGTTGCTAAGGCCAGATCGTCAGGAAACCCTTTCCAAAGATTTTAGAAAAGCTAAAAATATTATACAAATAAAACCTTAAAGCGAATAAGAATTATAAACACAAAGTCTTACTTGTAACAAAATCAAAACTTAAACAAAACACCAACAATAAACAGTATTCTTTCTTACATTCCCCTACAATTGGTTGGCTTTTTTCCGACTCGAATTTGTAACTCACAAGCATATAGTCGGGTTTTATGTGAAATAAATGATCATAAAACTTTTGCTTTATTATCATTTGTATTTCATTAGGTTAAAAAATTCATTTAAATTCGTTTTTGTTTTTACTTGCAAACCATGTCATCCACGGAGTAGTTTATTATTCTTGGCATTTTCTCCAAAGGAAGCTCAAGAGTAGTACATAAAAATAGAACTTTAAATGATAATACAAATAATACATAAATATTGTTTGCATTATTTTTTTTTATAATCTGGTAGATAATTGGATGGTATTTGATTTTTAAATATGATTCCCGACATATGTCTGGCGCGACTCCGAGTAACATGGTCCATTCGATCAGTCCAACTTTTGACCACTTTTCCAATTAATCTGGCCGTATAGCGTCAATGGTGGCTTGAATATTGGCTTCCAATGCTTCAAGAGATGCTGACTTGCCGGCATAAACCAATGACTTGAAAAAGCCCCACTAAAAGTTATCCAGGAACCACTGAACAGGACCACTTTTTGAAATAAAGTTGTCCCCAAATTGATTTTGCAAAAAATCGATTGTTAAGCGCGCTGTATGGCAAGTTACGCCGCATGTGACTTAAAATTGAATTTCGTCGGCCAAAAGTCCATTTTTTTGCTGTCGCCGATTTCAAAAATGTGAATGTCATTCAATAGCAAACATAATAGAACTAAGGTCTCCAAAAAACTGCATAAAAATATTGGTAATTGTGGGTATGGCATGCTGCTGCAAACAAATATTTTATGTTGTTTTAGAAAAAATGTAATTTTTAAAAATTTTATCAGATCGTTAACGGTTCGAGGGTTGTCTTCGCTCCAAACATGGCAGTTTCAAATAAGCCCACATCAAACATAAGCCAAGCCAAGATCCTTACGTAAAATTTTTAACATAGTCGAAGGACAAAGGTCAACAAGTTGAGAACGACAACGAATCGACATTTCAGCGTCTTCTTCAATAGTTCGCGCTTCATCAGCAATATTCTCATCGGTACCCACATTTCTTTGTCTTGTTAATGGTTTTGATTCGAGAAAGTAAAATTAGGCCGATTATGTTGACCGTAAAGTGGAAGAAGTGCTCTATGAATTTCGCGAACAGATTTATTTTTTTTTTTTAGTAAATTTCTACAATTTGGAAGCGTTGTTCTAACTTTAAGCGATTTATGAGGTCTTGCCAAACATTAATGAACAGAAATGTCAACACAGTTTATATTTTCAGCTGTCAATCAAAGTAATCGATAGCACTCATGCAGCAAAAAAACACCTGATATATACAATAAAACAAGTAAGAGTGCTATATTCGGTTATGCCGAATCCTCCAACGACAGTATGAATATTTCAGGAGTAGGTTCTTTATGGGATCTTTAAACTACTAACCAAACTTTATAACTTTATATTAAATTGACCTCAGTATTATAATTGTTTGCGGTTAAGATCTATGTTTAATTATGGGTCAGAAAATTGTATGCTTTTATTTCTAGTCATATAAAACTTACAGGCTAGGGACCTAATTCTGGCAATCGTGATCGAGTACTTTCTCGACTCGAAAGCAATTTTATTTATAATTCTTTCAGTCGATACTGAGCGAATCGAAATTATTTTTTCAGTATTGTGAAACTCAAATTAATGCTTTACAACACTGAAAAAATAATTCCGATTCGTTTAGTATTGACTGAAATAATTAGATAGACCCGTTTCAGACTCGGCAAGTTAGTTGCGCAAGTTACTTGCCGACAACAACAAAGTCTGTACAAAATTTTTTTTCTTTACCCCGACCTTACCGCTAACGTCTACAAACCAAGAGTTGCGCAAGAGACTTGCGCAAGTAACTTGCCGAGTGTGAAAGGGGTAATATTAAATTGCTTTCGAATCGGCTAGAATGGTTAAGAAAAACTTTTTCAATTTCGACCTGTGTAATTAATTAATAACAAAAACGCGTTTTAAAACATTTAAAAAGAAAATGATACTAAATGAAAATTAAAAATACTATTTTTTTAAATTAAATCTACTATTTTCAGTGATAAACTCGCCTAATAATAGTGTACATTCAGCTTCGCCGGATATTCAAACGGTCCGCAGCAATTCGGACTTATCAAATACACCATCACAACAAAAGCGTAGATCATCCTTTGTGTTTAAAAGAAAGAAATCATCGGATCGTTTGGCTTTAAAGGTAAAAATATATTTAAGCATACATACATATGTACATAGCTAGTTCCAAATTATCGAACTATTTTACTTGCACCTAGACAAAATCCGATAACACGTCTACAGGAACGTCTCAACAAAGTAATCAAGAAGCTCAACGGACTCAATGCGAAATGACTCGTCTAATAAAGTGTAAAATGTGTCAATTTCCTACAGAAGTGCCGGTAGGAGGCATACGTCAATTACCTCACAACTTTTTACTAGTTAGAAGGATTGAAGAAATACGTTTTAAAGTGGGAGAAGAGATAATAACAAGAATTTGGTGCAGTTTGTGCTATGAAGAAACTAACGTAATTAAAATTGCATATTTCAAAATGTAATTTAAATTTTGATTAATAATTCTTTCAAGGCTACTTATCATTGTTTAACTTGTATATTAAATTTGTGTACTCTCTGTAAAGAGTCACACGAGAGACAAAAGAGTACTACGAAACATAATATTAAGAATATTATAGAGTTGCGTCGAGCCCGTAAAGAACAGGGTGCTCATTTCATAGACAATTCCAAATTTGTGTTGAAATGCAGCATGCATCCGGGTTTTGATATTAAATCATTTTGCACAGTTTGTCTTCAAGTGGCCTGTTCCGATTGTTTAATATTGTTGCATAAGGGCCATAAACACGAAACCATATCGAAATCTATTCACTGTTACGGAAGGATTTTGAAAGATACCGCCGAGCAAACTAGACCTCTCTGCAATTATGCCGAACACTCAATAGGGAAACTTAATGAAATAGCTAAAAATATAAATCGTAAATGTGATGAGATCCAAGCAGAAGTCGAAGAATTTATGACCAGCTATTTCGAAGCAGTAGAAGCTCATAAAAATACACTGCTGCAACAAGTGCATCGAGCAAGGGAATCAAAAGTTGAAATGATTTTAGAACAGCAATTGGATTTGGGTACTTAAAAAATATTGAAGTTATTTAACATTTGTATAAATATTTGTATTATTTGCGCAGAAAAACGTACTCAAGATGCTTTGATGGCTGTAAAATTTAGTCAAGAATTAACTGACATTGCTTCCGATGTGGAAATTTTATCTTTTTTTAAAATTCTTTTAAAACGATTTGAATATTGTCAACAATTTAAAGCACCCATCGACCCTAAGGTAAATAAGATAAAAAATTAATATGCAGAGATTTTATTTAAATGCAAGTTTAGATTTCAGATACTTTACATTTTCTACAAAAAATCAGAGCACCAGCAGCTAAAAATCAAAATGATATTCCTTTATTTGGTATTATAACAATGCAAACTGTAGATCCATCCTTGTGTACACTGCAGTGGGATGGTAAGAACATAAAAAACGAGTAAGAGTGGCTATATTCGGTTGCGCCGAATCTTTAATACTCTTTACCCACTAAGACCCAATTCTCACGATACAAGTCCTATTATTAAAGTTGTTAACTGTATCGTGAGAATTGGTAGTAGCAAAATTTGTAATGAATTTTTATAAAAAGAAGGTAAACAAAGTGAACACATAACATAAAAAGCAAGTTAGAGTTTTATATTACGCTATGCCGAATCTTATATACCTTCACCCTGGTGTGATAAGAACAGAAAGTTACATAAACAAATACATATGGGGCATTCCAAATTTTTTTTTTTTGATTTCTCCAATTTTCTGATATTATTTTGGCCCACTTCAAAAGAGCCTTCCTGGTAAATTTTGAACTCTAAGAATTTCACAATATTTAGGATATAAATAAATCTGTTTTGTGCCACGCCCACATTTTGTCGAATGTTGTGTATTGATAACCAAAATGCTTTTACAAACCTAGTTCTATAATGTCTATGGAGGTGCCACGTCCTCTTCTTCAATCCCGTCCACATTTTTAGAGAGTTTGGGTATTGACTAGCCAGATATTTGCCAAATTTAGACAATTTTTCTCCTACCCTTTTTAGATAAAAATAAAGCTATTTTGTGCCACACCCATCTCCTACTCTCGCTCAAATTTTGTCGAATTTCGAAACTTTGGCTCTTCACGTTCTCCAGATAACAGTCTTTATATGAGAAGTGCCACGCCCACTTCCCACATTTTGTCTCCAGATATACAAAAAAACAACAACCAAAACAAGGGATTAATGGGTAAAATTAGAGGCAGCCGTGGTTTTCTGCTCATATCTCAGCCATTTCTGGACCGATCAGGCTGAAATTTAAATCAATCGATCGTTCTTAAATTGATCGATTTTCACAATATACTGTGAAAAGAAAAACAATCCACCCGTACTTAAATCAAGCGTTCTTAATAGTACGGTTTACGGATTTTCTTAAATCAGGTGATTCAAGTCCAGATTATTGAAATTGTCAGCACTTAAAATAATCCGAAAACCAGATTAAGTAAAAGTGGGAAAAACCTAAATCTCAAACTGTGCTTGATTCAAGAATTTCTAAGTTGGTTTAATCCCGAATTCATACTTGAAATAATCCGAAAGTGAGATTGATTCAAACCTTAACGCGTACCCTAGAGAACCAGAGATATAGAGGGTACTATTTACACATTACACCTGTTTGTTGTATTCCGCCCTTTGTTTACAGAAGGACTTCTAATTATAAGACACCAACATCATGCCCGGTATGATTTTCGTAATACTTTGAAAATTTTTCGTATTTAACTGGAAATTTTTGCTTCTTGTTTTATTTTTAAACATGAAAATAATGTATGTTTTCTTCTTGTAGTGTTGTTGTTGTTTCTACACAAACAGGCAAATCGTTTTTTACCTTCTTTGTAATATTGTTGTTGTTTGTTTCTACAACAAACTTTTGGATTGTACTTTTTAGTTTTATTTGTATTTAAAGTGTTAAGTACGACTCGTACTAAAAGTAAGTAGAAAACACTTTAATTTAGTACGAGTTTTTTTCTTTCTGCTTAGCTAAATACTTAAATTCCGAGCTATGATCGGGTCTACAGCCTAATGAAAGATTTGAGCTAGTCTATGGTGTGGTCGATGATTTCCTTCATCGTCTTGTCTATAATTTTATAAATAGTTTGTTCTATTTTCTTTTTTGTTTATTTAAATTTAGTATATATATTTTCAAAAAATATTTGTTTTTAATTAAGGAGTTTCCCAATTACGTCTTCATAAAAAAGCGGAACTGATTTTAATTTCTCGAGATGCTGATGGTGCTTCACTATGTCATGGTGGTTTACAAATTAAATGCCAAATTAAATACAAGGACAATCATATAAAATTGTTGCCAATAGAGGTAGGTATTAATAATTATTTTAATTTTTATGTTTAGTTTTTAGTTTAATCAAGTTTTAGATTTCCGATAACCGTGATGGTTCATATATTATCTCATTTACACCAGATTCTCAGGGTACTCTAATACTGACAATTACTATTAACGATAAACCAATTAAGGTAAATTTAATTAATATAAAACTTTTTTGAATTAAACTATCAGACTGATTCTCAATAAATTTTTGTTTAAGGGAAGTCCATTTAGTTTCCAGGCACGTACTTTACGTCCTCATAATGGCATATATCATTGTTGTGCCTTTTGCTCAAGTAAGGGTAATAAAAATGTAAAATGTGCTTGTGACGGGCGTATGCCGGGTTTTAGTGGTTGCGGTCATGGCCATATTGGTCATCCCGGTCGTCGTCATTGGTCTTGCTGTGGTAACGTTTTGGAAAATTCTGAATGTAGTGTAGCTAATAAACTGTTAAACTCATAGACACAAATTAAAAACAATTTCTTTTATTTTGTTTCAACATATTTTTAAATTATGTTTCTAGAAAATATCGTTCATTTGCTTTATATAATGGTATAACTGAAATATGTTTCAAACTTAACTTTACGTTATAAGGTTAATTTAAGAGAATACTATTCTACATTTGTTTTATTCTCTTACATACTATAATAAGAATAAAACCAGTGCTGCCACCTCACGTGTAATATTTTTTTTTTATGTGTAGCCCAAGTGTAATGAATGCATGTGTAATTTATGTGTAATTTAATATTTAAACGTTTTGTTGCACTGATTTTTGTTATTATTTTTTCACAAGAAGTAAAAAGGTTTATTTTTCTTAGTAAAACTTAAAAATTTAATTAGAAGAATGGAAGAGTTAAAAGAGCTGAACTAAAAATGGTAAGATCATTAACTACTAACAATTTGGCATTAAGATAGCTTTTGCCACAACTTATTATAACTACGAAACATCCTGGGTACATTGTTCTTTTATTTTTTTATTTTGAAGAGAGCGGATCATCGACTGCAAAAGAAATGTTTGAACTTCTCAAAAGCACAATTATAGAAAAAGGGATTTCTTTTGAAAATCTAGTTGGATTTGCATCAGATACACCTAGTGTTATGTATGGACAGTTAAGTTGCTAAAAGAAGAAAAGCCAGTTATTATTTTAATAAAATGCTCGTGCCACCTAATACATTTGGTAACGTCGAAGGCCTGTCTGAAGCTTCCAACATATTTGGAAGATTTACTTTGTAATATTAGATCTTGTTTTATTAGAAGTTATGCTCGGCAGATAAAACTTAAGGAGTTTTAAGAATATTTTCGCGACAACATGCACTCTTACATTTTGAAAAATTTTAGCTTCATAGTAATTTGAAGGCAGAATATTATTAGAAAAAGGTTTTTGAAATAAAAAATTCCTTTGGAGCCAGATTATTTCCTACTTTGCAAATAGTTATTTTTGTTTTAATCTTTTAAATGGTAAAATGAACATATTATTTTTGCATTAAATATAGCAACGATACGATTGTTGTAAATAAACAGCAAATAAAGAGACATTTGAAAAATATTTTTGTGTTAAATAAGTAAAAAATATAAAAATGTCCGGCATATCCCATGTTGCAGCGACAGAGGGACTGAATTAACATTCCGTTGAAAACATGCGTCGACGACATTTGAGGGATGCATCAGATCCTTTATCATACCCATATGAAATGTAAGGAACATATAAATGTCCGGCATATCCCATGTTGCAGCGACAGAGGGACTGAATTAACATTCCGTTGAAAACATGCGTCGACGACATTTGAGGGATGCATCAGATCCTTTATCATACCCAAATGAAATGTAAGTAACATATCGTCACCTAAAATGCAAAAGGGCTTAACAACAAAAAATTCGAAATAAGGGCTTTTGATTGAGTTTTTTTCGTTTTATTAAACTTTATGTTCACAAACAATTTTAGATAACAAATGGCGACTTAATTAAAGAAATTCAAACGCCAATTACACCTTGTTGTTATTGATTTTGTAAAGTTTTTTTGCTTCTCCAGTAAAAAAATAAAAAGAGTTGAGACGCCCTTTTACATTTTAGGTGACGATATTTGTTTATTTGCTTGCAAATAGAAATTGAAATTGGTTTACGTTTTCTGAAGAAGCCAAATACGGTTTTAATTTCACTTTTCATCGAAATTTGTTTTTGTGACATGCGTAAAAAGATAGCATGTGTAATTCGTATTTTCATGTGAAATTTTGGCATGATCCATGTGTAATTTACCATTTCGTTGGTGGCAACACTGAAGAAAACACAAGGCACACTTGTTAGGTGAACTCGTCGCTCTCTTACTTTTTTGTGTATGCAAAAAATTTTAAATTGTCAAAATTGTCTCGCATAAAAAAAATAAGAAAATTTAATGCAAAACATGTGTACATTAGGGATATAACCAAATTTTGGCCCTAGCAATACGCGATAGCGAATATTGCGTTATTTACGAATTGTTTGTTTGGGTCGTTTGAAAATAAAAACCTCACCCACAAAAGTGATTTTCTAAAATCCCTAAAGAAAAAAATTTAATAAAAAAATTTTAAATATTTTATTAATAAATGAAAAAAAAGTTAAAAAGTTTCTCAATTATTAAAGGCATGAATTAACAAATTTAATGTGCGTGTTGTTTTGCTAAAGTTTTTGGCTAAATGTATAAGTACAAATAAAAATTAAAAAATATTATTTTCCAACTTTACCGCGTTTTGTGGGTGACCTTTTTTGAAAACCGCGAAAAGTTAATATCATTTTTTTAAATAGTTTTCAATGGACTATTCGACTGTGCTTGGGCCATTTTGATATTTGCAAAAAATGGGAATAAGTTATACCCCTAGTGTACATTCTTGTGTTCATGCATACGGAATAAAAACAATTCTTGACACTTTGGAATTATGAGTGTGCCTTAGCTCTTTCTCTCTAATAAATATACATATGTAACTTACGAATGTGCCTTGATAAAACGCAACTAAAGGTAAGTTCATACCTAAAGATTATTTGTCAAAAAAATCTAACTAAAAAGCAATGGTAATAAAATGGTAATAAATCAAATTTAAACTTTATTTTTAACAATTTTTATTGATATACTAAACTTTATTTGTAAGAAGATAATCGTATGATGTAATTCTGAAACTGAAATGATGTTTAATCTATCAAACGTTTTTCGAAGATAAGCTATTTTTTAAATTAAACTAGTGGTTACTTGTATGACGTCAAATATTTGAAAGGTGTGAATATAGCTTTAGACGAAGAAAAAAACTTTAATATGTATAGCTTATAATTCATATTATGTGTTTGTAAATTTCTTCCTCAAGTCGTTAATTTATTAAAAAAAGTATATTAATATTAAAAATATGAAATCGTTATAATACCTTTAAAAATATTTTCAACCTTAAAGTAGAGTAAAGAAAACAATTAACATAAACATTTACTGTGCTAGATTAATTATTAAGATAATACTTATTGTAAAATTTTATTTGCATACGAATTTAATGCAAATAATAATTTATGTCACATTACATTTATCATTTCCTCGGAGTTACTCGAACATTAAATGTAAATAGAGATTTGAAAATGTTGGTTAATTGTGGACGGTCGCGTCGTAAATATTATAATTTCATAAAGCGTTTGTACTACTGTGCGTATGTGTGCTTACAAAAAGAAGAGCTGGTAAACATATTAAACCTCAAGAGCCGGAAATTTGTAAGAATTAAATAAAATTTTTGAACTAAAACAAAAATTGTCTTTATGCCTCACCATTTGATTTAGGTCTTAAATCGATACTAAAGTTTCTACCGCACTTAAAAATCACTAAAAAATTAGTAACGACATGAAATTCGGGTAAAAGTGAGGATACTAAATAAATTTTTTGACACATTTATGATAGGAATATTTTTAATTTTTTAAGATATTTAAAAGGAAATGAAACGAAAAAAATTTCGACTTTTGCCACTAACTGCAAATTGTTTAAAGCTTTATCAGGTGTTATACTCGTGTCGATTTGATTCGAACTTTTGTGTACATTTTAATAATTAATGTTAAAGTTAACTAATTACAAAAGAAATAATCTATATATTTAAAAACGTTTGTGCCTTGTATATACTCCTAAAACTCAAGAACCGCTGGAGCGATTGACACCAAACTTGGACAATAAGTTATTTTAGTCGGGAGCCAGGTTTCTTTTAAGTTTAGTGGCGCTGTTGTCGTGATATTTTAATTTTTTTATTTATAGTACGATTTGGCTGAAATTCACAATATATATTTATTAAACAAAAATAAGTTTCTTGATAATATTTTGACCCGGTAGATAGCGCTGGGGTCAAGTTATTAAAAATATTCTCCAGTATTTAATTTTTTATTTTTATTTAGAAAATCTCGAGCAGTGCTGGGACCAAACAGCTAGTAAAATATAAAGAAGTAAAAATTTGCGTCTAAAAAGGTTACTTTGTGCTTAAAGATAGCCAAAAGGCTGATACGCTCAGATTATTCCAAGAATTTGCTGTTCTTATTTTGGAATCTGTTTGTATAAATGTACAATTGAACAGCGCAAGTTTGCGAGTAAAAAATGTTGGGCAAATTTACGTAATTTGTGTAAATGAATTCTCATACAAATTTTGACAGTTCATTTGCCACGGTGTAAAAATGTATAGTTTGCATAGATCGCGAGACTTTTAAGCGATATTATGAAAACCCTTATTTTTTGCGGATGATTTTAGTAGATACATGTTCGATACTTCTTTAACAATTAAAGTTTTACTCAACAAAAGACGATGAAAATATTTTAAATTTCTTAAAACCATATGACATCAGCTGTTTTGCAAGTCATTTGTTTGTGGCGGCAAATATACATTAAAATCTATTTACTCTATTTACAATATTATTCACATGTATATTATTCGTCATATTACTTCTATGTTGCCCTATATTATTCAATAAGTGGCACAATGGTTTCAATTAAAATATGGTGCAACTTTTGAAAAAAATTGAAAAAACCATAACCCTTATAGCAAAACAACATCGTAAATTGTTGCTAACACATTTCACAGTATATTGAATTTTTTTTCGTTGTGCAATAAAAATCAAAAAGATTTTGATTCTTGCCAATCGAATATCACATGCACATTGGCGATCTAAGACCCGTTTCAGACTCGGCAAGTTAGTTGCGCAAGTTACTTGCCGACAACAACAAAGTCTGTACAAATTTTTTTTTCTTTACCCCGACCTTACCGCTAACGTCTACAAACCAAGAGTTGCGCAAGAGACTTGCGCAAGTAACTTGCCAAGTGTGAAAGGGGTCTAATTGTACAATACGAAAAATTAAATAATTATATTGTATGAGCGGTTTACACATATTCTTTAAAAAATAAGATTTTTAATTAACTGAAATACAATTAAAGGTGAATAGAAACATAAATCTGTGTAAAATTTGCTGTAACGAACAATTTGAGGTTAGTTTAGATGAAACCAAACCCGAACGTGTGAAAATAATAAACCTTCTGCATTTGTTAATTTTGACAGACGGGCGCCTTTACATATGGAATTTACATCTGACAAACCACTGAAAAATACATATCGTCTTAAACGACCTGAGTGGCAAAATATCATAATACTTTCCAGCCAAGTTTAACGATGCATAGTTTGCTTATTATTTACGCATTTATAACTTTTTTAGTGCGTTTACCATTGTAACGGCAAGTTGCAATAATCGCCCTTAGAGCCATTATTAAAACTTGGCGTTAGTTAAAAGCTGGATTTTATCAGACATATAAAAAGTTTTTCATTACTAAAACTTTGTTTTAATTACCAGGCTGGATAACTTGCCTTTAACTTATCGCCCACTTAAAATTAGAGTTAAGTTAAAATGATTAAAAACTACATTTAGTATTGTGGTTATTTTGTTAAACTATTTATGGTTTTTAATCCAAATTTTTTATATTTTTAATTAGGCTCAAGTTCATTTAATTTAATTTTCATTAAATTATTTTTATGAAAAAAGGAATTTTACAACATGAAAATTAATTAAAATTGCTATTGATAATCTTTCATTCTTGACCGTGGCCGGGATTCGAACCGCGGCCGTCAAAACTTTGTATACGTCTGATAAAATCCTACCTTTAACTAACGCCAAATTGGAATAATTACCCTTAAAAAAAGTTTTAATGTGGATTGATAAAAAATATTTCGTTTCATATAAATCTCTAAAATTACTCTAAAAATCATAAAAAACTAGGGTTGTTCTTAAAAAATTTAAATGAAAATTTCATTCGATTTCTAGTGCATGGCCGATAATAAAATTGATTTAAAGTGTAACTTCTTTTACAATTTAATGGGACCCCAAAGATTTGGGGCCTCGGTGTCATTTTTGCAAAAAAGTGATCATTTTCTCAGGCTCATATCTTGCAAACCGTTAGGCCGATAATAAAATTGATTTAGAGTGTAACTTCTTCTACAATTTACTGATTACACAGTGCAACACGAAAAAAATAACCATTTGCTACCTATGGACCTGAACAGGGCAAAAAAGGAAAAAAAATCGAATTTTGTAAAGTTTTTTGCGATTTTGATATTGATGATGAAGTTTTTTTGATTTTATATGTTCACCGTTTTGTTTTTTATGGCAAGAGCTACAACTTTGTTTCAGAGGGTAAATCAAAATTCCGAACGGTTTGCAAGATATGAGCCTGAGAAAATGATCACTTTTTTGCAAAAATGACACCGAGGCCCCAAAACTTTGGGGGTCCATAAAAAAGTGCATAACTTTGGGCAAAACTGGGAGACACGGGTCTTTTTTTTGGTCTCTTATCACTTAGTGGTGTCCGTATATGGTTATTTTTCCATGACTTAAAAAATTACACACAGTGTTATTGAATCAATAATGTATGTATGTATTCCATATTTACCCTGCCGGTGCCAAAGTTTTGCCGTACAGTGTCCACATTACAACTTGTTTAAAGTAGAATAAAGCCGCATTTTTAATTTCAAAAAATTTATTCATTACTATACTTAGTAATAGTCAGTGAATTGAAGTTGACAGATTAAAATTTAAAAAAATAATATGATATGAGTAGATAAGTAGAAAACTTTTAATTGCTATCACGTATTTAAATATTTCGTTTTTACAATTTTAAGAAATTTTTTAAAAGAAAAGTGATTGAGAAGTGTTAAAAGTGCCTTTCTAATAGTCAAACGTTGGCTGTTGTATCGCGGATATATAAATGATACCGGATAATAAAACAAAAATTAAACAATCATAAAAAATGTTGGTACTTTAAATAAATACTTTAAATAAATTAATTATGAACCACAACATAATTTTATTTAAACCTCAACCATTTTTGCTTTAAATGTTTGGCTGCAAATGCATGCGTGCTTAAAAATTCAACCATAACTTTTTGTTTATTAACAATTTATGTTTTTGTCGTGCTTAAATTTGTTAGTTGAAAATTTAAAAAAAAAACACTCTCACTTCTTCTTAAGCCATTTAAACCAACTATAAATTTTGGTCTTTTTCACCAAAAATCGATTTGAGTATGAATGTTTGACCGACAGACAAGTGACAGCCAGCAGTTAGTTGCATTTTAGACGGTTCAGTGTTAATAACAATTTCTTGTGTATTTCGACAGTAAAAATTATTGTTTTGCATTATTTACAATATTATATTAACTAAGAAGCGTAATATTAAAAAAAATTCTTTATAGGAAACATGTGATATTGCAATTTGAAAAAATTTAAATCCAAGAGATTTTACGATTTAATATATATTTTTTTTGTGAATCGCAATTTTTACTATAATGATTTTTCTCCAAAGACGTGAAGGGTTCAGTGTCAATTGTTGGATATTCTTTATTTTAATCATTGGTAAGTAACAACAATTGTAATCATGTTATTATAGATAAATTTAAGTTTGCGAGTAAAAATAGAAAGTTGTTTTTATAGTTTAAAGAAAACATAGGTCAGGTACAATGAACGTGCTTATAATAATTTAAAATATTTTTTTTACAAAACTAAGAGTAGGTATATAAAAGTTGAGTTTTTTAATAACTTTATTAAATAGTTAGGAAAAATATTTGGCGAATTTTAAATTAATGAAGACGATTTTTTACCATAAGTTACCCCAATGAAATTCTGTCGAATCTATCAGAAAGATATTACTGAAATCAAGCTTTATTTAATATTAGTCTGGTTTTCTTGATTTTAAAATATAATCAAATTTCTTGCATCAAAAAAGAAATGCTATGGATTTCTTTAAATTTTTCAGAAAATGCTCAAGAAAACTTGGTTTAACTAAATTCATTTTTATTTGAATTGACATCTTAATCAAATCAATAAAAAGTTTCTTATTTTTTTATAAGGTTTGCTTCAACTAACTAATGCCACATGTTTTTTTTCGTATTTTGTGAAATATAAACGGCCGATTTCACAAATTTATTTACATATGTTTATGTATATAAATTTATTTTTAAAATTAGTTTTTCATGTCAAATAAAAATAAAATTTTATTAATAAGATTTAGTTTTCATGTGCTAAATTCCCAATTCTTACTATTAATAGCTAAAGCTAAATAAAATTATTTATATAAAAAACTATATTTAAATAGAATTGGTGAAATTGGCCAAAAGCAACGAAAACTTGATTTAAGTAATAAAAGGATTTTTTTATACAATATTATGCCATGTTCCCACGGTACGTGCTTCGCTCTCTGTTTATGCTTCACATCAGTGTTCCCAGTTTTGGGGATTTATCCCCAAATTGGGGATTTTTTTTGTAATTGGGGATTAAAATTTCGTGAAAATTCCCAGGGGATTTTTTAGTGAAAAGCACTTTTTTCGCTGGGGATTTTTGGGAAAATATATCATTATAAATTCCATATTTGCAATGGCAAGACCAATTTGGTCAAGATGTGGGTACAAATTTTAGTCTTTTTGGCGGTTTAAAACTTTTTCAAGAACTTGTTGAAGTAGTTTTAAATATCATTTTTGTACCAACTAGCGTTACTTCTGTTGAACTACTCTTTTTCTGTAATGAATACAACCAAAATCAATATTTGCTACAGAATGCAATATAAGTTATTAGAATTAATAAGAATAAAAACACACTTTAAAATAATGCAGCTTGCTGTGACAAATTCATTCAATCATCTCAAATGCACTTTTTAAACAAACAACATGTAGAAGATTTTGATTCCCTAGTTTTGAAATGATAAATATTGACGAATTATTATTTTTCGTTTGTGTTTTTACGTTACCCTTGCCAAATTTCGTACACACATTAAGGTTATCAATACACAGCATCCCACAAAATGTGGGCGGGATTGGAGAAGTGGGCGCGGTACCTCCCGTACAAAAAATATCAAAAATTGTATAAAACCTGATTTTTTGGACTGTCATATGTCCTATTGTTATCCCTTATATATCAAAAGATCGGAAATCTTTAGTGGAAAATATTTTCTGAAAAACTTGAAAAAATCGGTTCAGATACGAAAAAGTTATGACCAAAATAAATTTTTTTTTAAATACCCACTTTCGGGAATCATAGATCTACCCGTGTGTAATTTTGATTGTGAAGGTCTCAAGGGTTCCATTGTTTCTAGTTGTTGTTGCATGTGTACATTTGAATATAAAGATCTAAAAAAACTCAAATTTAGGTTAAGTCAACTTAAGTACTTTTTCCTTTTTCTAAAGAACTAAAAAAGTTTATGCACTGCTTAAAACTTGCATCGAATGAGTTGTTAAAAATGTTTCGTTGACTATATCTAATCAACTTAGCAGTTACTTATAAAATTTTCCGATAGTATCGATAGTGATAAAAACTATCGATAGTCCGCCAAAAATTAAACTATCGATAGTACTATCGATTGTTTTGCAGCTCTACTTTGATACCCTCTACCCACAATTTTACACAGTTTTACAATTCGTTGCGATTTTAGGCGCATTAAAGTCTTTTTTAAAAGGGCGCTTATTATTGGGCAATATTTACGAAATTTGGCAGTGTGATTTCTAGTGGTAATGAACCATGGCGGACCAAAATTTACTACAATTTCCTTATTTGTTGCGGTTAGCCATATTAAAGTGTTTTGTGATAAGGGCTTTGAAAGTGGTAAATTATAGACCGCTCTTCACGAAATTTGTCAGAGTGATTTCTAATCTTATCATACAATAACAAACCAAAATTTACTACAAACGCATTATTCGTTACGGTTTTAGGCACTAGGCTTTATATACATAGGGCCTACGGTAAAATATGGAACGATCTTGGCAAAATTTAATAAGAATCGGTACATGACGTCACCAATTAATGTTAGTTTTTGTTAAAAAAAATATATTTTTTTAGGGAGGTTGTTCCACATTTAGGATCATAACCTTTTCCTGTTGAACCGCTGAAAATGCTGGATTTCAATTCCAAACTTAGAAGAACTAAAAATAATTTGACACCAAAATTGTTTTTTGTGTTGAGTTATCCGAAAGTAAGCATGTTTTCAACAGGCGGACATGGCTTAATCGGCTTAGAATTACTCAAGGATTTAGAATATATAGCACACTAATTCAGAAGCAGGCACAACACAAAATTCAAGAACGTTCAGAGGAGGCATAAAACTGACTTGAAACACATCGTTGCAATTTGTTAATCAAATTGAGTTCCACAAATATTTAAGAATAAAAGTTAAAGAAGACAGTGACGAAAGTGAAATATTAATGGTCTTTATAGTTGCTTATAACTTTTTTATTATAATTTTTTTTTTTTTTTCATTATTTTGTAAAAAAGACGTTGGGAATTTAAAATGGAGCAGAACTCAATTGAACATTGTTTTTTTTTCGGCAAAAAGCAGAAGAAAATCATAATTTTATTAATAATTTTATTACGAGCGACGAAGCCAATTTCCAATTAAGCGGGTTCGTTAATAAGCAAAACTGCAGGATATGGGCTACGGAAAATACGAGAGTAGTTCAAAAGCGAGAATTACACCCACCTAAGTGTACGGTTTGGTGCGGTCTTTCATCGGAATGGAAAATGTGTGTGAAAGAGCACGAATTAGCGAAGCAGAAAATGGCCACCACTTGCGAGATATTATTTTTCATTACTAAACTAAAAATATTCCCCATTTATATACTGTATTAAAAAAAATTTAATAATTATTTCTTAAATAAAAAGTTTAAACGAATTTAAATCCCTTCGTTAATTTTGGGCCACCCTGTATAATAAGTACCAGCCCAGCGGGAAAATGAGAAATTGATTACATACAGCGTTGCCACGACGAAAAAAAATTTGTAACCAAAATGTAAAAATAAAGTAACCAAAAGCGAAAAAAGTACTTTTTTATTCGCAAAGTACTTTTTTATTCGCACGGTTTTAAAATATGTCTAAAGAAGAAATTGTGTTTATTTTTATCTTGTAGGCTTTAAATTTTTTCGCAATTTTAGTGGAAGAGTCACCTATACCAACTTTACACTTGTTTTCGTCAATTTTTATATGAGAAGCTCTTACAAGCAAAACGTTTAAAGTCTTGCTGTGTGTTATGGTATCAAAGTGCAAAATTTAACTAAATTTTGCCCGGTAGAATATAATAATATTATACGGTATCGGAAGGGCCTTTGACCCTATCGTTTTAGGAAAGTGTTTCAGCTAGCCCCATGAAGCATGAAGAGTAGCAGATAATGGTCATCTACACTTCAAAGTATATATGTACGTTATATGGTTAACACGATAGTCAGTTAAAGTTTAAAATTCTAAAAAAATAATCTTTAAGTTGATGAAAAAAGTATTGGTTTTAGATGCACAAATGCCACACACAATTTTTAAGGGTCAAAAAAGCGGAGCGGGTAGTTCTTGTTCCAAAACAAACAATTGGTTATTTTTGTGTTGAAAAAAAGTAACCAAAATGGAAAAAAAGTACACAAGTACACATTGAGAAAAAAAGTAACCAATTTTGGTTAAAAGTAACCAAAACGGCAACGCTGATTACATACATAAATAATTAAAAAAATTATGTATTATTTTTGAAAGAATAATAATGCATTCATTGGAATCGAGAAGGTAATTTTATCAGACAAAATAATTATGAATTGATTACCACGTATATCCCCACATTTGCAGAACATGGAATGAATTGTTATTTATCTCGTCTACTAATTTTTATTATCAAGGATACATTAAAATAATTTATTCAATAGTAGGACATGGTCTGTGTTAAGAATAATGAATTCTGGAATCAAATATTATACAAGATATGTAATACTTTCTCGGTTCCTGTTGATTACCTTTTCCCGCTGGGAGGTATGTTCATTAGGGAGAGTTTTCATTATATACCCATGTAATGTCAAATTAATTTATTTGATTTTTGACGTCCGTTTAATTTTTTCCATATTTTCTTTTGTTTGCGTTATATGGGTTCATTAGGGAGAGTTTTCATTATATACCCATGTAATGTCAAATTAATTTATTTGATTTTTGACGTCCGTTTAATTTTTTCCATATTTTCTTTTGTTTGCGTTATATGGGTTTAAAAATTGAGAACAAAATTTCTAATGACTATACCTTGTACTTAATTCTACCATGATTTAATCTTAATTTTTGTTCAGAACAAAATGAACTGAATTGCCACTTTTTTTAATTTGTTAATAAAAGTTGAAATGATGTTTTTGTTTTTGCTGAATTAAAAGTGTTCCAATATTAAAACTTTACTTTAACCTAAGGTGAGCGATAAAGTAAATTAAGGTTCATTTTGTATAATTGTTTACATCTGTAAACCATATGTCAGCTTTGTTTGGTTTTGCTTTGGGTGAATCGTTCTGCAGAACACTCTCAGTAAAAATTATTAATATGAAAATGAACGAGTCAGTTAGTATACCCTTATGCACCACAAGTGGTGAAGGGAATAGAAACGGGTAGTTAAGCGAAATCCAGAATTCTAGGTGCAAAAAAATATTTACAAAACTAATTTTAATTTTTTAGCATTGATATTCAATTTATCAATTATAAACGCCAAAGCAATATTTAATTCCTCGTTAAAAATTGGGAACACCAAACCTGTTGTATATAATGATGCCACTGAAACTACGCCTACGACTACTACAGCAGCTCCACCTTCTAATCGAGATATTACGATTGGACCATGTACATGGGCTATTGATAGAAAATGTCCAGATAAAGATATAACATTTTATCTTTACACCCGCAAAAATCCTTCAGATAGACAATATTTAAATATCGATGGGAGTTTAGAAAGTTCAAATCTAACAAATTCATATTTTGATAGTCAATATCCAAGTAAGATTATAATACATGGATATAATTCGGATATGTTTTTGCATCCTTTACAAATGATGAAAATGGGTTTGTAAATATAATTTCAAAATTCATAACCAATCCTTTAAGATAATTAGATTTTGTTTAACAGAATATTTGGCAAAAGACAACTACAATATATTTTATGTTGATTGGAGTAAACTAGCACCTGGTCCTTGTTATATAAGTGCAGTACATAATACCCGACATGCGGGAGCATGTGTGGCTCAATTGGTTGAACGTATTTTGGACATAGGTAGTTCCGATATACATGTTATTGGTTTTTCGTTAGGAGCTCAACTAAGCAACTTTATAGCTAAAAGTTTGGGAACATTTCAGCTACCTCGTATAACTGGTAAGTTCTATAAAATATAATAGGTTCTAAATTCATATAAAATTTACACATTTTTGTTGCCACTTTTAAACTTCTAGGTTTAGATCCAGCTATGCCTTTATTTGCTATGGCCTCTGAAAATGATAAATTGGATCCCTCAGATGCCGAATACGTAGATATTATTCACACTAATGCCATGGTCCAAGGAAAATTAGAACGTTGTGGACATGCAGATTTTTATATGAATGGTGGCATTATACAACCTGGCTGTTCAAGAAACAATCCTTTAAGTAAGTGGTTTTCTTTTAATTTTTTTAGATTCATTTTATTTTTTTTAATTTTAATTCTTAGACCCATTTGCCTGTAGCCATCAAAGAGCTACAGCATACTTTCTGGAATCTATACGTTCACCCAAAGGTTTCTGGGGTTATGCATGCAGTTCCTATATAGCTTATTTGCTAGGTATGTGTCCAGCCACAAATTATTTAGTAGAAGCTGGCGAAAATGTTAAAAGAACTACCAGGGGCATGTTTTTAATAAATACTAATGATACAGCCCCTTTTGCTTTAGGTAAATGGACCGATTTACCCACTTTAGGTATCAAGAAACCAATGCAATCGTCAAGCATTTCCATGACATTTCGACCGCCACCACAAAAAGGTGATCCTCTTTTGCGTAATATTGATGAATGGGGTAAATTAGATTACAGCTTTAATAATCTATATCATCAAGAGCCAACGCCATTCTTCCAAGATCCATATGGTGAAAATTGGACTTATTTCAGTGGTGACACATCGGATATAACTAATAACTCAGTTGAAGAACAAGATATATTAGAATATCCTAATGTTCAAATAAAACATGGTCATACAGAACATCCACAATATAGGTGCGATGATTATAGGAGAAATTTAACTGAGGGCTTTATAGATAATAGCATATTTAGAATACCAGCGGTAGGTAAAAAATAATTTAAAGCAAAAAATATTAATAAAAAAAACTTGAGTGATGAGCCACGTTGTACTTAACATTTTAATTAAATTTCCTCCAATAAATTATTTTGGATCACAGTAAGCTATCTTTGTCGAAATAAATATTTGACCTAAAATTTATCATCCAATATTTTTCTTAATTTAAAATATGTACATATCGCACTGGTTCCTCTAAAGGAACCTCAAAATTTACAAATTTTGATTTTTTGCAAGAATGTCTGGGTTCACACTATGAAAGTTTTCTTTCAGAAAGTCTGATTTTATAGGTGAGAGGGAAAGAGAACAGGCTATTCTTCTCTCCCCTCTCACCATAACTCAAACTTTCTAAAAGAAAAATTTCATATTGTGAGCCCATTGTAAAAATCTTAGATCAATTACTCTAGTATTTTGGACAAAAAATACAATTGTATTCCCCTTTGTTATATATGAGTACCAAGGTACAGTAACACAAGGTAGACTCATTTGGGAGTGTAGACATGCTGATCTATAAAAAGAACTGAGTTGTCAAAATTGTCTTCATATAAAACAAAAACAATTTAACGCACACATGTACAAATTTTAGCTCGTATACACGAAATTTGACGTTTTGGTTCCAACTGGGGTAAACAGCTGACAAACATATGGGCCAACGAGTCTACCTTGTGTAAATATACCTTGTATGAGTACATACATATAAAAAATACACAGCTTTTTGTCTCTACTGAAAATATATAAGTTTTGAGATAACCTTTTTTAGAGGAATCAGTGAGATATGTTAGTTATTTTTAATTCAATTTAAGTTTAAATATCATAATATTTATGATTGATACAAATTCAATTTTAATTTAATTTATAATTATGATAAACATAAAGGAGGGCAAAAAACTATTCAAGATTTTTTTTTAATTTTTTTTTTTTTTTATTTATATAAACATCCTTTATTTACAATTTTTTATAACTAACTATACATTTACAAATGAGATCTTATCTTTACAAATAGATATTACAACAAACAATACAATTTATCAAACGATAATATCATTGTTTTTATTAATTTGATATTTTTAAAGGCAAAATGGGAAAAGACCTTTATATGGTAAATTTCAAATACTTTTAGAAAATGTATATGTTTATAGTAGAACTATTAGTGGTAATAGTCCTCCATAAACATGTAATTTTCAATTTGATAATTTCCATTTAGCTATTTATTGTTTCTTTACATTCTCTTATCAGTGGATAAGGAGAATTTTCAATTTTTTCAAAATACTTAGTATTAGTTCTTGTTATAAAATCAATTATTTTTTCATAGCCAGTTTCCTCATGGATAAGGTTAGTTGGGTATCTCCAGTGTTTTTTGTTTATAATTTTCAGGCATTTGTTTTGAATACGTTGCAATCCCTTAAGGTGGCAGTTAGCAGCACTACTCCAAATCGGGCACGCGTACGTTAATATTGGTCTAATAACACTTTTGAAAAGGAGATTTTTGTTTTTTGCGTTCAGATATGAACGTCTATTTAGTAGTGGCCATAAAGCTCTAAGGGACTTTGTTGCTTTTTGACAAACTTCGCTAATATGTTGTTTAAATGTTAATTTTTTGTCTAAAACAACACCAAGATATTTAACATCGTTAAGTATATTTATGGAACAATTTCCAATTAATAGTTGACGCCTTGGAAGTCTTTTGGGAGACTTGTTGAAGGGGAAAATTATTGCTTGTGTTTTGATTGGATTAATTTTTATTTTCCATTTATGAAAATATTTATTGCAATTAACGAGTCCGATTTCCATCTTTTTAAGGAGCGCGCTAGTAAGTTTGCTTGAGGAGATTAATGCAGTATCATCTGCGTAATAAGCTATTTTCATATATTTTGGGACTTTAAAGTCTGATGTATATATCGAGTAGAGCAATGGGGACAAAACTGATCCTTGAGGTAACCCTGTTGTAATAGTTTTTGAAGATGATGTGTCATTATTAATCGCAACCTTAAAGGTTCTGTCTTCAATGAAATCTGCAATAATTTTGCATAGATATTTTGGAGTGTTTGCGACTAATAGCTTATATACCAGGCCATTATGCCAGACAGTGTCAAAGGCTTTTTCTATATCTAGAAGAATAAGGCCCGTTGATCGTTTATTGTATTTATTTTTAGTAATATGATTTTTAATTCTGTTAATTTGGTGAGTGGTGCTATGCTCTTTTTTAAATCCAAATTGTTCATTAGCAACAACAGAATTATTAGAAACGAATTCATTTAGACGATGATGAAGTATTTTTTCGAATATTTTACCAATATTGCTTAACAGACTGATAGGTCTGTAGCTGCTAGGGTTGTTTTTTGGTTTGTTAGGTTTGCTGATAGCTATAACCTTGGCATTTTTAAAATGTTTTGGAAAGTAGTTAAGTTTAATGCAGCTATTCAATAATGCCACCATTAGTTTTAAGGCTTTGACTGGAAGTTTCTTTAAAAGTAGGTTGGGAACATTGTCGAAACCCGGGGATTTAGAAGCTTTTAATGATGAGATAATATTTGATACTTCTTCAAGCGCTGTGAAAATAGCGGATTCAGAACATGGGTTCTCCTTTTTGAAGTTATTTATCTTAGTATTTACTAATTTATCATGTGAGTGTTTGTATCTTGAAGTAAGATTATTAGCTTGTACAAACGTGTTTGCCAGTATTTCTGCTTTCTCTTTATTGGCAGTTATTATATCATTACCAAATTTTAAATGCGGTATTTGGTTTTTGCCTTTACCTCGCAAACTTCTGCTTATTTTCCAAAATGATTTGTCACCTGGTTTTAATTTGGATAATAATTGGCACCATTTTTTATTACGCTCTGCTGCAATGCTTTTATCAATAAAGTTACTTAAAAACTTAATATACTGATTGTATAAATTTTTCTCACCTTCGTTACGAGATCTTTGAAATTTTCTTTTGTAGCTTCTTCTTAACTTAATAATATTTACTATATTTTCTGGCAATACATAATTATTTTGTTGAGTTACTTTTGGAGTTGAAACTTGCCTTGCTTCTAAAATCATATGAATTATTTTTTCGAGTTCTTTATCAATTGCATTCTTTGAATTGTATACGGCTGTATTAGAAATAATTTTATTGTCAATATAATTCTTAAAAATGTCCCAGTTGGTGAGTCTATAATCGTAATAACTAAGGTCTGCCAATAATGCGTTCGATCTCATTAGCGTACAAATAATTGGGCGATGATCTGATGGTATTTCGTAATCCAATGTTTTGATATCAATGTTCAGAGCGGTATTACTAATAACAATGTCGACCGTGGAGGCTTCTCGATTACGTTGGTGCGGGTACAGTGTTGGACTATTAGGATGATGTATAAAAAATTCACATGATTGTTGTAAATTACTGAGTATGTTACCCGCAGTATTATTTGTAGGGCAGTTCCAAGAAGAATGTTTGGCATTCAAGTCACCAAAAATAATGTATTCTTTAGTGGAGGGTGTGAGATTAACAATATAGGCGGAAAAATGTTGCGTATAATAAGGCGAATAAGTTTAAGACACTATGATATGTCTGTTGTTTATTGTAACTTCAATAGAAATGTTTTCAATTGATTTGGTTTTTGAAATAAAAATGTTTTTATGTTCATTTCTGTATATAAAGTAGTTTTTAAAAAATGGTTTATGATTTTCTGTAAAATATGTTTCGTTAAGAGAAGCAATTTTTATGCGTTCTCTTTCGAGTAATAGTTCAAATTGTTTTAATTTGGAAAAGTTTGAAATACCGTTGGCATTCAAGTGAAGCATTTTGAAATCGTTTACATTAGTATAATCCATGAGCGTATTTTACCATTGACATAACAACTTTGATTTGTTGCACTTTTGATGTGCATCTTTGTAAATCATCCATAGCTGATGTGAAAATATCAAAAAGCTCGTCAATGCTAAAAAGGTCATTTCCAGTTTTCAGCTGATTCGCATATGATGTATTGTTGTTAATTCTTCTATTATTGGTGTTATTTGAGTTGTCGATGTTGTTGTGGTTAGTGTTGTTGTTTCTTAAATTAGGGAATTCTCCCCCGTTAAATTGGAATGAATTCTGTTGTTGTTGCTGTTGTTGACTGTTTCTCTGAGGTTTCGATGTTACTCTTGCTCTTGTTTCCAAATAAAGAGAACGTAACGGACAGTTGATGTCGTTTGCAGAGTGATCAGATCTTTCTTTTCCATGTTTTTTGCAATTGAAACATGTGAAAACTACTGGTCTTTTTTCATTTGTATTAAATGGGCATACATTAGTATGGTGTAGTTGTGCACATATCATACATGCAGCTTTACGTTGACAGTGCTCACCACCATGACCATACATTAAACAATTCCAGCATTGAGTTGGTTTGTAGTCATTCTTTGGTTTGTATTTTTTCCATGTTATAATTACATTGGAAATTGTCCTCACATTTTTTAATGAGTTGGGATTAAAAGTTTTGCGGTTAAATTGAACCTTATAAACAGCATTGTTGTCCGTACTGAACTTTGTAGTAATTTCCACAACAGTATGTGGGGTTAAATTGTAGTTTTTTAGTTCTGTAACAATATCATCTGTGTTGGTACGGGGTAAACCGTGTAAAAAGGTTGTATATAAACGATTATCTTTAGAGTTATAGGAGTGGAACTCCATTTTATTTTCCTTAAGTATTTGTTTGCAGCAATCATACATTGCCTGACTTGGAGCAAAAATTTTGGTACCAATTGAAGTACGTTTGTACATGCAATCCTTTCCAATTACTTTTTGAATTTCAGTAAAGGATGTGTTTACATCAACAACAATAGGTGGTGGCTTACGTTGAATGACTTCGGTTATGTTTGAATCAGGAGCAATGTCCATATCGTTATGAGTTGCCAGAAGGCTAAATCTGTTGCGTGAGGTGGACGCAATGTTTGGATTGACGTAACCCGCAAAAGGTTGTTTCATAATCTTTTTCTTCCCAATGGATTTTTTATATCTAGATTTGGCCCCTGGGGCCATCGTAAATTCGAATTTTTCTTTGTATTTGTAAAAATTGACTACCACGTGTGAGTTCAAATGAGAACCGGAATGGCAATATTACAATAACAAAATATATGCACTAGTAATTTTAATTTATGTATGCTATGCGCTGATTTTATTGACACGACCGTTCGTAAAGAGAATCTGATTCGAACTGAAGATTTTTTTTTAATTTAATCTATATGTGTATATAAAAATCAAACGCTGTGTCTTAGTCACGCTAAAACTCGAGAACTACTTGACCGATTTGTATGATTTTTTTTGATTTGTTCGTCTAATCACGAGGAAGGTTTAGAAAACAAGTTAGAGTGCTATATTCGGCTGTGCCGAATCTTTGATACCCTCCACCGACAGTTCGAATGTTTAAGGAGTAATATCTGTATGATGTCTTTTTATTATTATTATCTTAAACTGTGACGATTTGTTATTAATTATGGTTTTAGGAGACTAAACTGTTTTCCGGGAGTAGGGCATATATGGGGCCTAGGGTAAATTATGTACCGATCTTCACGAAATTTTACAGTGTCATTTCTAGTCGAATAAAACGGACTTGTGCAAAATCTTATGTCATTCCGTGCATTTTTGCATCATTTATGTTAGTTTTTGTAACAAAATTATCAAGTTTTTGAAGGTGGTGGTTCCACATTTTGATTCATAGCTCTGGTCCTACTGACCCTATTTTGCTGAAATTCAATCCCAAACTGCTTAGGATAACTACAAGCAATCTGACACCTAGTTTGTTTATTTCTTTTGAGTTTTTCGAAAGTGAGCGTGTTTACAACAGACGGACAGACGGACAGACGGACAGACAGACGGACATGGCTAAATCGACTTAGAATTACTCAAGCAGCCAGAATATATATACTTTATGGGGTCTGAGATGAATAATAAAAAAGTTTCACACGTAATGACAAACTTAGTATACCCTCTTCAAAACTAATTGTGGTGGAGGGTATAAAAAGAAAGTTCAGAAAAGCCCAAAAAAAGGTTAAAAAAATCGAAAAAAGAGAAAATTGTGTTTTGTATGAAAATTTTACAATGCACCATAAATTGCTGTGGATTAGTCTGCTTAAACTCGATAATTGCTTGACCAATTTCAATGATTCTTTTTATGTTTTTTTCGTCTTATCACGGCATGGTTGCGAAAAAAAGCGAAGAAGAAATGCCAAAAATAAAAGTCCAAAAATCAAAAAAATCTAAAATGTACGTTTTGTATGCAAATTTGTCTTAATACCATTAAATGGAATTGTATTTCTTCAGTTGGTGGCGGACCCATTGTTTGACAGCTGCACAGAAACAAACCAAACCCATTTAAAACATCGAAAAGTTCTACGAATATGCGTTATACGCGCACTTTTATGATGGTGTGTTTTCCCTATATAAAATGTATTTTTTTTTCCTTATGAGAATTACATTTTGTCGGTATGAGGCTCTGCTTGCTCGCGTTATTTGACTTATTTTGTTGTGTCCAGCAACGCGGGCAGGGTTACTCTAGTTGACAATAAAAAAAATTCAGACTGCATTATTTGTTATAAATTTTAGTTTTCGATATTTTTGCAAGTCTACGATTAAAATAAAAATCTGCCATTAAAATAAAACTGCTTTTATTTAAAGAGCTACATAGTTATGTCAACTTCAAACAAAAAAAAAAAATATAATAGAAAAGTATTAACTTTTATTTATTTTTTAAAGGTATTTTCTTATTTAAACAGTTAAAAAAACAGAAAAAAATCTATTGCAAATTACGTCAATACCCTAAAAATAATAGGACTAGTCCAAACACGCTTGCAAAGTGTAGCCCATAAGGGACTAGGACTAGTCCAAAAGAAACCCAAAAAACATGGTCTATTTAACATTACGATGTCCTAGGGCAGGACCATATAACCCAGCTTTGGAGTACAAAGGAGTAAGGCTCAGTTAGCCGGTAGTAACAGTAACGTTGCAAATCAGCTGATTCATTTTGTTGTATGTAAAGCAATCAGAACGATTATAGTTAGCAGTAAGATGTTACGTCTCAATCTGTAAGAAATAGATTGGTCTTACTTTTTTACGGTAAGGGAACTGTTACTGTTACTCCCGGCTAACTGAGCCTTTAGTCTTAAAACTACTCCATTGTATACACAAGAGGATTAGTTTTAACTTCGTTTAAAAAAGAAAACATGTCGTTAAAAAACGAAGACAAGTCGTCTCACTACAACCACTTTCTAACAATGACATGGTCCATGCTTGCATTACACCGGACCCGTCCATGAAGTAATCTATTTAATCAAAATAGATCAGGTGATACAATATTATTACTTTTGGACTAGTCCTGGTCCCTTGTGGGCTACACTTTACACGCGTGTTTGGACTAGTCCTATTATTTGCAAGGTTACTGCCTGTTTTTTGAAATAAAATAAAAATTTTCGCTTGGGAATTTATATTGAAACAACAATAAAAACTGAAAGTTGTATTTGTTTTTATTATAAACTTATAAACTAAAATTTTTATTTTAGTTTTCAAAACAGGCAGTCAAACTGGCTCAAGCTCATTGAATTTAACTTACATTAAATTATTTTTATGAAGAAAGGAATTTAACAACATGAAATGTATTAAAATTTATCAGTCTTGACTGAACTTGGAACCGAACCCAGATTTTCATGGACAGGTTGCCCTTACATTTCGTTTGTAACCACACAATCTTTCTAGAGCGGTTAACCGTTTAATACTCACCGCCATTGACGACGGCTAGCAGTCAATAGTCAAACATCAATCTTTAAACCAAATGGTATTTTAACTTTGATATATCAAAATTTGTTTTGTGAAGAATTCTTCTTGAAGTTCAAAGTACTTTTTTCGGTTCTTCATGTTTTTGTCCTTCTTTTTCCTGTTGAACTTTTTTTACTTTTAACTAATCAGGTTGCGCTGAATTCGAATCTAGTAAAAATTGTGCTATCACGTCCATCCATGGCCTAATTAGTAGGTCTGCGCGCAACTACTACAATCCAATTTAAGCATGTCAGGGAGATCGTGTGTTACAGATTCAAGCTCTTTTTGCTTTGTGTGTGGTAAATATTTGGTTGAAAAAAAGGATAAGCAATATCAGAATCATTAAAATATGCATATTAACATTATTTTGGTTTTGCAGTCAGAAACTTGGACAAACCGTGGACACAGAAAATGTTTTGCATATTCTTCATTCGCATTTATTTTTTCCAAAAAAAAAAACTAGTTACAGAGAGCGCCAACAAGCGGAGCGTGCTCACCAAGATTTAAAGAAAATTTAAAGAATTTATCAAGGATTTTAAAACAAAAACCTGCTGAGAGACTATTGCTGGACTCTAATATGTACGTGAAACCGAACCAACAAAATACAAACGACGTTCAAATAACGTCATTCACTTCTGAAAATTCATTGATTTTTAAATAAACTAGTTATTTTTTATGTAAGAAACAAAATTTTTTTTAAAGATTTTGTTACACTCAATTCACATGAGGGCTTTTACGACGTCGTTTTATCTTGATTTCCTTTTAAAGCAACTTCCAAAATCTCTTTGCGTTCATACGATGATTTTTGGTTGCATGTCTTTTTTTTATTTACAGTATGGCCTTGATTATCTGTCATTCGATTAACCGACAGCTTCAATTGACTGGAAAATAAAAAATTTTTTGCATTGATTTAAATTACCTCTATTATCCGGCATTATCTCTGTTATCCGAAACTATAAACAAATTATCTTTTTTTCTTTTACTTTTGAACAATCAAAACAAATTTAAATAAACGAAGAAAGAGAATTTCCCAACGTACTGAAAGCATGTTCTGCCAAAATTACTTTTTTCCTCGTGTTTACATAATAATACATTATATATTTACATAAAATAAGAAACACATGAAAAAATAAATAATCAAGAATGCTGCCGGTCGCGTCTATTATCGATAATCGAGGTCTCACTGTATTTTCAACCACACACTTCAAAGTAAGAAAAAGAATAAAACGTAAAAAGAAAAAGTTAAAAGAGAAATATAAAAACGACATGAACAACACAAAACGAGTCGTTTTGTTTACCCCTCATTCTTCTCTACACCGCTCGCCAACAAACCAAAAGAGACGTCGACAAATCGACGTCGTAAAAGCCCTCATGTGAATTGAGTGTTATTCGTGCTTAATTCCCAGTTTTTATTCTTGATAAAAACACTTGAAATTTATTGTTGATGGGATAAGATATTTCTATGCGCATTTCACTGGTTGCTTAGGCCAGATCATCAGGAAACTTCATCCATAAAGATTTTAGAAAAACTAAAGATATTAAACCAAATAAAACTGTTAAGCGTATAAGAATCATAAGCAACAGTTCTACTTGTAACAATATCAAAGTTTAAACAAAAAACATCAACAATAAACAGTGAGTTTATCTCTTCTTACATTCCCCACTACAATTGATTGGAATTCTTCCAACATTAATTGTAGTTGTAAGTAGGTTAAGAAAAAACAAAATGCAAAAAACAACTTGCAAAAGCATGTTGCCAGGTAAGTTTTTTTAGGCCGTGCACTTGCCAGTTTATTATCAAAAGTAATTTTTGGGAATACAAAATTTTAATTTAAAAGATTTTGTTATTCGTGCTTAATTCCCAGTTTTTATTCTTGATAAAAACTCTTGAAATTTGTTGTTGATCTCGAAAACCTGACGCGCAAAACCAATTCCAGATTCGAATTCAGCCCACAAAATTACACTAGGAAAGATATTTGTTTACTCCAGTCCAAAACCTTGTTGGATAGTGTTATTGACAAGTTATATCTTTTGTTCTTGAATGAAATATTGTTTGTAAAAAATAAATAAAATCATAGCATAAATAAAAGC
The DNA here is from genome assembly GCA_963931875.1 of Pollenia griseotomentosa. NCBI lineage: Eukaryota > Metazoa > Arthropoda > Insecta > Diptera > Polleniidae > Pollenia > Pollenia griseotomentosa. The sequence continues at coordinate 62,941,467 of OZ007561.1, forward strand.
CATAAATAACTAGCTGTTTGGTTCCGGCGCTGCTCGGGATTTTCTAAATAAAAATAAAAAATTAAATACAGGAAAATTGTGTTAATATCTTAGCCCCAGCTCTATCTACCGGGTCAAAACTTCATCAGGAAACTTATTTTTGTTTAATCAATATATTTTGTGAATTTCAGCCAAATCGTCGGGATCAAACTTAAGAGAAACCTGGCTCCCGACTAAAAAAATGTATTGTGCTAGTTTGTTGTCAATCGGTGCAGCGGTTTCTTCGCCACCCGCTCTAAAAAGGTACAATTGTACCATGCGGTTTTTTTGTGTTGACGAGGGTTAAATAGTTTTTTGACATAACCCTGCTACAATATATGTATGTACATACGTATTTTTTTTTTGATATTCATTCATAAACTTGTATGCGACTTAAAACTCAAATTTAACTATTAAATTTTAAAAATGCTTATGAAACATATTAAAAAGAATATTGTTGCTTGCAAAATGTATTAACAAAGTGACCTCAGTACTACAACAATAAAACAATAGGCATTTTGTTGCTAGAATTGAGACGGCAAATGTCAAAATGCCTTATTAAAAAAAGTAAATAAACAAACAAAATGACACCAAACGCAACACACGAAGAAAATCACTGCCCTACAGATAATATTGGACTACGTGGTCCATTGTGGCTTAAATGGACTACTTACAACCAATCTACTGTAATATGGACCATGTTATAAGAAATTAACATGCAGTGCTGCCAACAACTGCATGATGTATACATTTCTATAGTTTACAGTATTACACATTGGTAGCCCTGATGGTGTCCATTATTAATTGTTTATTTAAAAGTGAAAGTTTGTGAAATTTGTCAGGTCACTTTATTAGTACATTCTGTTGCTTATTTTTATATTTCGTACGACCAGTTCTGCCAGGTACTTTTTTCCTTGTCCCCAAAAAATTAAAAAAAATATCCCCAAAAAAGAAAACCTTAAAAAGTTAATATTTTTTTTCTTACCAAATTTTAAATTTTTTTTAGAGAGTTAGCAAAATGATAATAAGAAATCCCTAAAAATCCCCAAATAAAAATTTTTAGTCAAAAAAATCATTTTATTTTGTTTGTATCGACTGGTTTCGGCATGTTTTTTTAAATCCTTTTTATGCGGTTCCAGTGAGGAATTACAAGCAGAACAGTATGCTGTTATTGAAGACAAATGAGCCAATTTATAAGAATCTGGAGTTTGTTCAATCGGTTTAAGATATCCTTATAATAAACAATAAAAATACATATATCCGTCATTTATTCAGTTCTTCAATGCATCATAACTACTAACTAATAGCCGAGCATTTTTTCCCAATCTTTATTATATTGTCTTTCATATTTACTTATTTTTGGGGAAGACATGCATATTTGCTTCAAAATTGTCTTTAAAAAATCAAACATTTTATATGTTGTCAACGGTTGGTTTTAGATTCTATTTTTAAATTCTTTTTTTTAAACACTCACTCAAGAAAAATAACATAAGTTTATAAAGTACCTTTTACACACCTAACAAAAACGTTAATCTTAATTAGGACCCTTTTCACTATATAAGAGTAAGATAAAAATGTTCCTACTTTTTTCATATTTTATATACGAAACAAAGATAATTAGGCGGAAATAATAAAAAAGTGTAAAATCTCCAAAAAATCCCCGAAATTTTTTTTAAATCCCCAAAAAAACTCCAATCCCCAAATGACTCTCTGTCCTTTTTGCTCACATGAAATCCCCAAATTTGGGGATAAATCCCCAAGTCTGACAGCCCTGCGTACGACATTGTTTACTCTGCAAGCTTCTCTGCGCCCTTCACCCTATCTTTTGTTTCATGACATATTTCTGTGCGGCACACAGAGGGAATTTGTTGACAAAGAAGCAATTTTTCGACGAAAACGTTTACACCATGAATCAAAGAAACAAGTTTGCGCATTGCGAAGGTCTGTTATTTTTGTGTGTGACGAAGAAATAGAATTTGTGCATTTGTGTGTTTTACATTTTTTACAACAAACACTCATTTGCAGTCTATGATGACGTAGATGCGCAGTATAAAATATTTTTGTACGGCTGAGTGCGCAATCTTGTTTTTTTGATTCATGCGTTTACACAAGGTATATGCATCCGAAAAGAAGTTATGCCAGCTGTCCCCATTTTTGTATGTAGTTAATGTATCTTAAGAAAAAAGCGGTTTTCCATTACACCTTTTTATATTTTACACAAACAAGTCGAAAAATCTTTAACAATTTCTATTGTGTGTTTTTGGTATAACAATAGATAGATTGTTTGTGTAAAGAATTATGTCTTCCTTGTGAAAATATTTAAAAAAAGGCAAATAACAAACTTGCCTCCTGCAGTTAGAACGACATCAGATCCTGCAAAATTTTTGGTGAATGGTGATCTGCAAGCTCCTTCAAAATCGTCCAAAATTGCTGTTTCGGCTGAAGATTTAGCAGTGCCCGATAAAAGAAGAAGATTGACAGGAGAACACAAAAAATAGAAAGTGTTCCTGAAGTCTATATTTGATGAGTACTTTATCTTAATTAAAAAAAAGTTGTCTTAGAAACTAAGCGGGCAGTTTTTTGTTCTTTCTTTTTGTTTTTATTGAATTTTTAGTTTATATTGTAAATTAAATTTGAAAGAGTTAAAAACAATAAAAACTTACAACAGAATTAAATGTAATGCATTTGTACATAAATACATACATACTTATGTACAAACATACATAACTAAAATGAGTAAAGAGGCCTAATATAAGTCCTTATTTAGCAGTCACAAGCCCTTCTCGCCGCATTCAATACTTATTTATTTTTTACACAGGTTGTCATTGAGAGCAAGCCCTTCCACACTGCCTTTAATATCAATTTCGATCCCTTCCCAAAGAAGGGAGTAAGGAAGGTCACTAAAAATTAAAAAGTAAATAAAACTGGACAACTTCCTTTCTCCCTTCTTAATGAAAGGAGTAGCGAATGTGTACTGAATATTTTAGGTCTTTTAAAAAGAAGTTTATACCTTCTAGAAGGCATGCTTCTGACAACAGGATATCATGCAAAGCGAATCTTTTAGAAAGAAGTATAGAGGTTACATGTAATAGTACACATCGCACTTGTTCAACTATACTTTATTAACTCAAAATTTAAATATTTTCAGTATAAGCAAAACAATTTTTAATTTTACATTAAAGACATTTGAAAAATAATTATTAAACCAACCTTTTCATTACCAAAAAGTAGACAAAATAGCATGAGATTTTAACAGCGGGAAGATATGAATATTACCTACGTATAAGTCGATTTCTTCAAAAAGTGATAAAATAAAAATTTTGAGTTAATAACTTCAGCTAAATACGTTCGATATTTATTAATTAAAAATAAAAATTCTTAAAAATTACCCATCCCTAATTTTCAATCAATATCGAGTTCTATTTGCGATTATAGGCCCAACCATGGTAGAATGAGTACAAGGTAGCTGCATTAGAGAAAGTTGTCATTATTTACCCATGTATTATCAAATTAATTTGTTTGATTTTTGATGTTTGTTTTAATTTGTTTCCTTATTTTCTTTTGTTTGACGTTATATGGGTTTTAAAATACAGAACAAAATTTTTAATGACTTTACCTTGTATCTATTCTACAATGGGTCCAACTGCATTTGACAATTGTATTTGTCATTTTACTGAGTTAAGTTTGTATGGTTTTTGTAATGATAATATTTTTAGAAGGGTTTAAAAAACTGCAGTCGAAACCAAAAACTGTCGAACAAAAACGAAAATTTCTATAAAACTTTTAGCTTTTTGTGTTGGTTTGACAGTGCCTGTTTACATTTAATGAATCAGAAGCAGTGCTGCCACAACCAATACAATTTTTACAACCAAAATTTTTGAAAAAGTTACCAAATGTGAAAAAATATAACCAAATTTAAAATGCCTTTTATTAATTGAGAAAATCATTAAAATTTATTTTAAGTTGCATTGTAATACAAAGATATTTGCACTTTAAAGTAATATAATAATTATCAGCCTGTTCAACGATTTCGAACGTTAACGTTTGCATAGAAACTTACATTTAAACCAAAAACAAACTTTAGAATTTTGTTTTAAATGTAATTTTCTATTCGAACGTCAAGATTGAAATCGTTGAACAGGCTGTATAAGCCAAGAAAACAAAACAAGAAACCAAATTTATATTACAAAAATAACGAGAAACTTAATTAACCCCCAATTTCACCAAGATCAGTTAAAATTAACTATAACTTTAACTTCCAGTTAAAAATGTGTTTTGACAGCTATAAGTGATAGTTTATTATAACCGAACTTGGTGAAATTGAGGGTAAAAGTTTTATTTATTTGAGACTTTTTTCGTAAAAAATATTTTTATTTTATAAGAGTTAAATCCGTCAAATTTCCATATAAAATTCAGTATGTATATTGAGAGTTAATAAATTGAATATTTTTTAACATGTCGTTTTTAATAAACGAAAATTGTACTTCACAGTTCAAAATAACAAAAAAGGAAAATTGTTTTCCGCTTTTTACCTGTCATTGACAGGACTGTCAAATCTGGCGATTTTTTAATCCTTTTGTCGATGGAAATTTACGTTAGGCGATTGTTTTGGCGAAATTGAAAACGATTGGCGATATGCGAAATGCATTTTATGTAAATATTTTCTAATTTACATACATATATGTATCTAACTTTTTTCTCGTGTTTGTAAAATTTATTTCAAATTTATAATTCTTATTATTAATAACTGTTTTAAAATTATTTGATACATTTTGTGAATCATTGTAAGATATTATGGCGAATATAAACAAATTCGACTTTCGGAGCGTACATTAAATGGGGAAAGAGACAGTCAAAGGTTTTTTTATAAATTAAAAATATTGCCAAATAATTAATAATCTCAAAACATTAAATAAATATACATACCGACAAGTTATAAACAAGTTATAAATGATATATTTTAAATCAATGTATTTTTGAAAAATCTTTAAAATTCCTATGTGTATTTTCAAATATGTATTTAAATATATCTACTTCTGGAAATAACCTAAATTTAGAAAATTTAACTTATATTCATATTTTTAGAAACACTAAAACGACTATTGTAATTTTGTAATTTTTCAGTCATTTTCTGAAATTTATTCCGCATGTTTTTAAATCTCCATCGATTAAAACTGCATATGTTTTCGAACATGTCCGTTTTTAATATAAAAATCACAAATGGCAATATTTTTCTTAACAAAAATCTTAAAAATATTATTTGTTGGCAGTTTTGAAAGGATTTTTTGTTTTCGATAAAGTATAAAAAACTTCCGCTCATTGGTAACAAATAATGAAAAAATCATAGTACAGTACAAATTATTCGAGTTCGTGTATCAAAAAAACATATTCGTACGTATTATTATTTTAGAAAAAAGTAACCAAAATGAAAAAAATATTCACATCTCCACATTTAAAAAAAATATAACCAATTTTGGTTAGAAATAACCAAAAACGGCAGCTCTGATCAGAAGTAAAAGCAAGTTTTTTTTTGCCAATGACAAATGAAGAAGTGGAAGAAATGGCAGTTTTGCTACTTTGACTGCAGTTTTTTAAAACAATGTTTTTTGAATGAAAATTTGTATGATTAACAACATTTCTTTGAATTTTTTAAATTTAACTTAAGATGTTTTGTCAAACCACAGATATATATATATATAAATATACAGTGTTGGGCAAAATACATGGTTTGCGGTATTTAAAATACAAAATACAAAATACTTGCTGGTCATGTATTTAAAATACAAAATACAAAATACTTTCAGGTTATGTATTTAAAATACAAAATACTTACACATCCTGTATGTATTTAAAATACAAAATACAAAATACTTGCACGTCATGTATTTAAAATACAAATACATACGTATTTTGTATACATGTATTTCAAATACATGTATTTCAAATACTGCCCAGCCCTGTATATATATATAAATATATTGTTATTTTTTAACATTTTTTTTTTTTTTGGTTTGGTTCATTTCATTGCAATGCCGATATATACCGTTATAAAAGTTGATATACCGGTATGCCGATACCGAAATGAAAATGTTTAATACCGATACCGAAATTCGTTTTGGTATCCAACCTTATGCGATTAAAACGTAAGTAAGCTGAAATATGACCAAATATTTTTTCCAGATTTTGGATTTGTTTCCCGATTTGTTCCAGGTTTTAAAAAACAGATACCGCTGAATTATTTTAATCAGGCTTGCCAGAAGAACTTAAAATAAAAGTGCTAAATCGACAATAAAAAAGTGCTAAATTGTTCTACAGTGAAAAACAAAAGTGCTAGTTTTGTAACACTGATTTTTATGAATATAATAAAAAATTGACATTTGAATTTTTTTTACATATTAATTTTGTTTAATATAAACACTTATTACAATGTTAAGCTTCGTACAGACGATGGTCAGATCTTACAATATTGTAAGCAGGCGCTGCCAACAGCAATATTTTTCTGACAATGGTGCGATTGTCAGATGCATTAATTTTGCACTTCTGCAAATACAAATGAGCTTACAATGTTTACACAGTTGTAAGACATTTTAGCCAATTTTAATGCAATTTAAGCAACGCTGCTTACCCATATTGTAAGATCTGACCATCGTCTGTACGAAGCTTAACATTATAATATATTTTGTGACGATTTCTTTTCTGAGAAATATGTTGCATTAATGTAGCATGTTCTACATTTTTGGGTTCGTTTGTACAAAAAATATAACTGTGGGAAAAATTTTCAACTTCTTTTGTAATTAAGGTGTTCATACTGCCCTGTTATACAACTTTGGTACTTTCTTTGTTTGTAGATCCAATGTTTTATTTTCTTTGTCATAATTCATACCGCTCATAATTTTGTAAAAAGATTGGCCCATATTCATAGTCAAAATGAAGTCGACTTTAAGTTATAACCGGCTTTAAATGGATGTCAACAACATTGTTTTAAAGTCGACTTTAGAAAAAGTCGACTTTATTTTTGACTATGAATATGGGCCATTGTTTTTAAACCAAATATAAAAATATTAACATTATTAAAATGGAAAAAAGTCTATGTATATTATAATCGTTTAAATTTTTCTAAGCCATGTCAATATTTGTTGCCAAACTGTAAAAGCGTGCATAAACCACTCAAATAGCCTTAAAAATCGCTCAAAAAGTACATTAATGATAAAAGTGTAATAGTTGTAAATAAAATCAGCTAGTCTTTTTTTATTGAAGTTGCACAACATGTAACACTTCTAGTGATTATAGGTAACATTAGAAAGTGTTACATGTATATACTGTAACACATTGTTCTCAGAAAATAAATCGCCATTAATTAAAGTTGTTACAACTGTTTAAAATTTCAGTTATGTCATTTTCATCTTCCTCATATACCAACTCATTTTGGTACTTTTCAGATGAACCGATTTTTTTTAAAATATACATATCGGAGTTTAAAGTGTGGCAATAAACGTTGTCTAATTTTGCACCTTCTCACATAACAGAAATGTTTTCATTCTAGTTCTCAGCAAGATCCATCCAATATGTCTTTGGTCCAATAGGAGGTTGCCCCGCTGAACTTTCTGAATAGCTGATCGTTTTTTGTCCCAATGTCTGAGAAAACATTCATTTGCTTTTCTAAAGCCCGACAATGATTTTTGTAGTGTGGCGAAATTATTTTTGTAGATAGTATGATCAGAAAACCAAACTTCGCTTTAAGCATCACATTTAAATTTACAAATACAACATATGTGATTGCAAATATTTCGGAATAAGTATAAAATACAAAAGTGCCAGAATCCCAACGAGCATTACTGAGTGCTGGCATTGCTAATTGGTAATTGCGTTTGATGCGAAAACTTTTATGTGATTTTAAAAAAAAACATGCTGTATTCGACTATGCTATGCAATTTTTCCTATTTGCAAAAATTGTTTAAAGTTGTATGCCTAATATGTATGTTTTTTTCTTGATACACTTAAAGAATTGATACTTTACTTGAACTGATTATGTGAGTTTTTAAGTGGTTTTGGAATCTAAAAAAAGGCCAAAAATGCTAAAAAAATTATAAAAATGTGCTAAACTATCACTTAGCACTTTTTTCGAAATTCTTAGTGCTAAAGCTTCGTACAGACGACGGTCAGATCTTACAATATTGTAAGCAGGCGTTGCCAACAGCAATATTTTTCTGACAATGGTGCGATTGTCAGATGCATTTATTTTGCACTTCTGCAAATACAAATGAGCTTACAATGTTCACACAGTTGTAAGACATTTTTGCCAATTTTAATGCAATTAAGGCAACGCTGCTGGAATGATCACGGGCCACTGTATGATAGGCAGGATGGCGGTGAGGATGGGATCCGACTTGTCGGATATGTGCAGGTTGTGTGAAGAACCTGAGGAGTTGGAGACAGTTGAGCACATTTTATGCCACTGTCCCAGGCTACAGGGCAGCATGCTGAGGTGGCTGGGCAGTAGATTCCTGGGCGAATTAGAGGATGTCTCGGGTTGCGGACTCGAGAATTTGGGGATGGCCTGGCTGCGCGAGAGGAGACTGGGTGCTGACCGCACGTAGGACGAATTTGGTTGAGTAGGATTTCTCTCGGGTTTGGTGCGAAACCTTCTTTTCTATCTATCTTTTGAATCTGACTTGTGCTTTCGCTGTTTATTTCACCTACTTTCTATCTTTATATAGCTATCTCTAATTAAGGCGTCACAATGGACCTTACTGGTCTCTGGGTGAAGGTGTGAAGTAGACTCCACACCATCTTTTCTACCTACCTAAGCAACGCTGCTTACCAATAATGTAAGATCTGACCATCGTCTGTAAGTCGCAATTTACACTATGGGCATTTCTTGCCGGACAGAAAAAGTTTGTTGGTAAGGGGGCGACGCTGTATGCTTGACACTCTTTACTTCTTGCCTCTCTCGCCAACAAACTTTTTCTGCCCGGCAAGAAATGTCCATAGTGTAAATTGCGACTACGAAGCTTAATTCAGAAAAAAATGTGCTAAATCTAGCACTAAAAATGCTAAACTGGCAAGCCTGATTTTAATTTAAATATTTTTGTAGGTGGTAGCATGGTGGAATAAGCAGGTGGCATCGTTACGGCAACAAATACAACATTACAACAAAAATGGAAATTACATCACCGTTTACGTCAAAAAATACATTTAAGAAAAATCACTGCGTGCCACTGAACGTGATGAAATAAATTAATTTTTAGCCAATTTTTATTTAATTATGATTAATATCTTATTTATTTTAATTTAAAAAATTATCAAAAACTTTAATAAAATACAATAATCACAGCACAAAACGTGGACTTTTTGTAAACATAAACAAAACTTTGACATAAACCTAGACAAACAATGCAAGAGCAAAAAATCGTCATCTGGCGTAGTGCTGCCACCTGTTTATTTCACCATGGGTGGTAGCACATTTGCCTTTATTGCAGCCATGCGTTAAAAAATGGTACTTTTGTATACAACCATTTACTTCGTACATTTACAAAATAGGGATGGACAAATTAAAAAATATATCGACGTATATCGTATCGATATTTTTCAAGAATAACGATATTTATTTATTAAAAATATCGAACATATTTAGCTAAAATTATTGTTACCAAATTTAAAAACTAAATATATGTATGTACATACAAACTTACGTACAAACATATTAAACGTAATTCCATTGTAACTTTTTTTTATTTTCAATTAAATTCTACAATGAAAACGAAAAATTAAATAATATAAAATAGAAGAGAATAAAAATCTGTCCGCTTAGTTACTAAAAACACATTTTTCGAAAATTACGAAAAATTTAAATTGGATTGAATAATTAATCTTACCTTAGAATTTGAATTGCACTAGAAATAGTAACAACTTAAACAAGCAAAGTTTTTGATTGTTAAATTCAAACCAGTAGCCATCAGATATGGACATCATGGACATTCTGTTTAATAAGTTACCCAGTCAATCGTCTCGTTGATCCGGCACTTCTAAGATTACAGCCGATGCAGATTATATATATGAAAGCAATTTTCGAAAGACAGGCGTGAAATGTCGGCAACAGTGCTGCCACAACGAATACAATTTTTACAACCAAAATTTTTGAAAAAGTTACCAAATGTAAAAAAATACAACCAAATTTTAAATGCTTTTTATTAATTGAGAAAATCATTAAAATCTTTGTAATACATTGTAACACAAAGGTTATTTGCACTTTATAGTAAAACAATAATTAGAAATCAAGAAAAAAAAAAAAAAAAATTGAATTATTATACATATTACTGCCTGTTTAACGATATCGAACGTTAACGTTCGCATAGAAAATTACATTTAAAACATAAACAAATTTTAGAATTTTGTTTTTGTTTTAAATATAATTTTCTATGCGAACGTTGACGTTCTAAATCGATGAACGGGCTGTAAAAAAATATCGTGAAACCCAATTAAAAGTTTTATTTATATATTTGAGAATTTTTTCGTAAAAAATTTTTTAATTTTTGTCGCCCTATTTCTTAAAGAAAATTCCATAAATTTTAAAATTATATTGATAAATCAATGTAATTTTAAAAAATCTTTAAGATTCATACGTGTATTTTCAAATATGAATATAAATAAACTTCTGGAAATAACCTAAATTCAGAACCTTAAACTTATTTTCAAGTTTTTAAAAACACTGAAACGACTTTTGTGTAATTTTTCAGAAATTTTCTAAAATCGATTCCGGATGATTTTATGCACTTCCTACTTTAAGTACTAATTATCTTTACTTCTCGTAAAATCAAGAAAAACTACGCTCATTTAAAAAAAAATAATTAATATCTCCATTGATAATAACTTCATATGTTTTTTGGATGTCTTTCTACAAAAATTGCAGCAAGCAGATTCGTCATTAGCTTTTTTTGAAAAAAAAAAGTTATAAAGAGCTATTTAAAATATAAAATTCGATAGTAGTAAATAAATATCGATATATGTATGGGTATTTTTCACATCGGTGATCAAGGTATATTCAATAGGTCTGCGCAAGAAGCCAGATGTTTATCTGGTTTATTCCCAAACGATGTCAAAAGTTGTTTACATTTTGCTCATACATGTATATTTTTGTTTACGTTTTTGTTTTTTGCCACACATACATACATACATGCACACAAAACATATTTATCCTTTTGTTTTCCCTATGTAGTAGTAAGATTTTGACAACGGCGAGGAATTTTACACAAACAAAATGTCTGTTGTTTTTTGTATTGTTGTATTGTTGTAGAAGTAAGCAGACCTATTGGATAGGCCAAGGCGAATTTACACAAGGTAAGTGCAACTCTACAACTACAAAAAGCCCCATGTATTTTGTTTATGAAATTTTCCCTCTTGTTGTCAAATTTCAGTATAGAAACAAAACAATATTTTGACGTTTTAGCGTTTTTTTAATTCGCCGTGGATACAGCTGATGAACGGCTGACGAGATGAGTTTACCTTGTGTAAATTCGCCTTGGGATAGGCCTTGTCGGCGATATTTATTATTTTTTTAAATATCGATATTTTGGTATATCGATATTTATTGTCCATCCCTATTACAAAATAAAAAACCTTCAACAGGCAACACACGTGTTTTTAATATAAACTATTAAGTATAAAAATCAATAAAAAAATACATTGAAATGCGTCGTCCCAAGAAGGTAAATAAGAAATTAAATATTTTTTTTATATTTAAAAAATTTAAAATGTTAAAAATTACAGTATGAGTCCGGTGAGGCAACACAATATATTACACGTAGAGCCGCACTACGTAAACTTCAATTGTCGCTAAATGATTTCCGTCGTTTGTGTATTATTAAAGGTGTCTATCCCAGAGAACCTAAACATCGTCGTCGTGCACAGAGGGGTTCTTCAGATATTAAAATTTTGTATCATTCTAAAGACATACGATTTCTATTGCACGAACCTATCGTTTGGACACTGCGTGACTACAAAGTAAGTGAATTTATAATTTCAAACGTGTAGTCTTCGATACATAAAACGGAGATTTTTTTTCAATTATTCTTTTTTTCACTTTCTAGATCTTTGGTAAAAAGACTGGACGCGATCGCGCTATTAAAGACTTTCGCAATTTAAAAAGACGCTTGGCCCAATTTCCTGAATTAAAGATTGATCATATTGTCAAAGAACGTTATCCTACTTTTATAGATGCCATTAAAGATTTAGATGATTGTCTAACATTGTTGTTTCTGTTCAGTACTTTTCCTTCTTTAAGATTGATACCACGTGAACAGTCTGCACTTTGCCGTCGTTTGACTATTGAATTTTTACACTATGTCATCGCTTCCAAGTCTTTGAGAAAAGTTTTTATTTCCATAAAAGGTTACTATTTCCAAGCCGACATCAAAGGTCAAAAAGTAACCTGGATTGTACCCCATTACTATCCGTTCAAACCACATTCTAAGGCAGAAGTTGACTTTAAGGTCATGTCAATTTTTGTTGAGTTTTACACCGTCATGTTGGGTTTCGCAAATTTCCGTTTGTATCACAGTATAAACTTGGCTTATCCACCACAGTTTCCTACTGGTGTTTTAAACGAGAGTGAAGAAAGTTTAAAGGATGAAGCCTCGTTTGTTTCTGATCGTATAGCAGCCTTAAATTTCCAGCTTTTACGCACCGATAAAGTAGAAGAGGATGAAGATGAACATGAAATGGATTTAGAATTGTTGGAGCAAGATGGTGACTCTAAACGTGTATTGAAAATGAAGCAAGAGGCTCAGGAAATATCACGCCTAAAAAGCCTTTTTAAGGGTCTTAAAATTTTTATCAACCGCGAAGTACCTCGTGAACCATTAGTTATTCTAATACGTTCTTTTGGAGGGATTGTTTCATGGGATTCTAGTGTATTTCCAGGAGCTACTTTCGATGAAAACGATGAAACTATAACCCATCAAATTGTTGATCGTCCAAGCCTTAGTAAACAATATATTTCAAGAGATTATGTGCAACCGCAGTGGGCATTCGATTGTGTTAACAGACGTCAGTTGTTGCCCACGAACAAATACTTCATTGGTGTTGTATTGCCTCCACATTTGTCACCATTTGTTGAAGCTAATCGTGATTCGTACATACCTCCAGAGGAGAAATCTTTGCATGATCCCTCATTGATCGAGACACATGAACAGAGTGATGCCGAGTCTTCAGAAAATGAAGAAATTGAAAACAATGAAGAAATTCAAAACATAATGGATGCTCAATTGCAACAAGCTTATCAGGAGGAAAAAACTGAAGCTGAACAATATAATGGCGATGATGTCAATGAAGATGAGGTGGAAGATGAAGAAGAAAACAGTGAAAACGATGATGAAGAGGAAATAGATGAAAAAGAAAAAATACGTTTGCATGAGGTAATTAAAATTAAAAATTATAAAAATCATTAATTAATTTTAAATTGCTTGATTTTGCTGTTCCTTTTTTTAGAAAAAGAAAATGAATGTACTATCTGGAAAAGTACACAAAGAAAACAAACGTTTGTTACGAAAAAATGAAGTGGACGAACATCGTTTGCAGGCCCGCATGGTTAAGCCTAGACACCGTAATCTTTTCCGTAAATTAATACGTGAAAAACAATCGAAAGAAAAGGAAGAATGGTTGTTGAAAAAGAAACGTCGTGTTATTGATGCACAAAGTAAGGAAGACAAAAAGGCTTCAAAAAAGGCTGCTAGAAAAGCTGCCCAAGCTTCTGTGGCTTTAAAAAATTAGTGTTTAGTTATCGTTTATATTTCTTCGGCGTTAGGCAAGAAGGTCTCGATTAAAAACATGTTTTTCGTAATGTTAAATTGAAAAATATTTATTGAGTGTATTTCATAGAATTTTTTGCCTTAAGATCAGATTAACACGTTTAGAAGCAGTTGTGTTAGACTTAAGTTATTTTTTGACTTAAGACTTTGCTTAACGGCAAAAATTTATCACTTATGTGTGGTATATACAGTAAGTATTTAGAAGTGTAAATAAAATAAAAATAAATAAAACAAACTCAAAAAAATAGAATTTTGATTTCCATACATAACATGAAAGAAAGTATTATTGTTCAAGCCAGACTATATCGATCCCTATTTACAAACATATATCGTAAGTGTCAAAAGGCATATTTTACAGGAGAGGGTTTTTATTTTTCCTAAAGGCTAGTTTACACTATCTCACAAATCTTACGTATTCCATACTACTTTGTGAGATAGAAATTTAATGAGCTTTGTTGCGACTGACAAAAAATCTAATTTAACATAACAGTTTGTGTTTACACCATCACACAAAGTATAAACACACACATGAAATAAAATGCAACTCTGATCCAATTAAAAGTATTTCGCAGCCTAATTACGGTTCTCGATGTTGAAAAACACTCTGTAGCAGATTAAAATAACACACAAATTTTATTTTGACTCGATTTTGATTTTAGATCCATGGTTTCTTGGGCAAACCTTAGAATTCGTCGTAGATTACGATTTTGACAACCGCTTGGTCGAGAAAGAAATTGACCCACTCTAATGTACATATCGCTCATTTGCTGTAACGTCGTCATAACTTAAAAAATTAAATATTGGAGTTAGTGATGCAAATTTTCTCGAAAACTAGAAGCGTTAGAACAAAAACAATGATATTATGTGATTACTCATATTTCTTGCCAAAAATCGATTTTCTCGAAAACTAAAAGGGCTAGATCAAAAATAATGAAAATCTGTGATCACTCATATTACTTACTAAAAATCGATTTTTGGACTGATTTTGAATGAAAAACTTTAAACTCGATTTTCTTAAAAACTAGAAGCGCTATAGCAAAAACAATGAAAATCTGTGATCACTCATATTTCTTTCCAAAAATCGATTTTTGGGCTGGCTGATTTTGTATGAAAAACTTTAAACTCGATTTTCTTGAAAACTAGAAGCGCTATAGCAAAAGCAATGAAAATCTGTGATCACTTATATTTCTTACCAAAAATCGATTTTTGGACTGATTTTGAATAAAAACTTTAAACTCGATTTTCTTAAAACTAGAAGCGGTATAGCAAAAACAATTAAAATCTGTGATCACTTTCTTACCAAAAATCGATTTTTGGACTGATTTTGTATGAAAAACTTTAAACTCGATTTTCTTGAAAACTAGAAGCGCTATAGAAAAACAATTAAAATCTGTGATCACTTTCTTACCAAAAATCGATTTTTGGACTGATTTTGTATCAAAAACTTTCAACTCGATTTTCTTGAAAACTAGACGCGCTAGAGCAAAAACAATTAAAATCTGTGATCACTTTCTTACCAAAAATTGATTTTTGGACTGATTTTGTATGAAAAGCTTTAAACTCGATTTTCTTGAAAACTAAAAGCGCTACAGCAAAAACAATGAAAATCTGTGATCACTCATATTTCTTACCAAAAATCGAATTTTGGACTGATTTTGTATGAAAAACTTTTAACTCAATTTTCTTGAAAACTAGAAGCGCTAGAGCAAAAACAATTAAAATCTGTGATCACTTTTTTACCAAAAATCGACTTTTGGACTGCTTTTGTATGAAGAACTTTAAACTCGATTTTCTTGAAAACTAAAAGCGCTAGAGCAAAAACAATGAAAATCTGTGATCACTTATATTTCTTACCAAAAATCGATTTTTGGACTGATTTTGAATAAAAACTTTAAACTCGATTTTCTTAAAACTAGAAGCGCTATAGCAAAAACAATTAAAATCTGTGATCACTTTCTTACCAAAAATCGATTTTTGGACTGATTTTGTATGAAAAACTTTAAACTCGATTTTCTTGAAAACTAGAAGCGCTATAGAAAAACAATTAAAATCTGTGATCACTTTCTTACCAAAAATCGATTTTTGGACTGATTTTGTATGAAAAACTTTAAACTCGATTTTCTTGAAAACTAGAAGCGCTATAGAAAAACAATTAAAATCTGTGATCACTTTCTTACCAAAAATCGATTTTTGGACTGATTTTGTATGAAAAACTTTAAACTCGATTTTCTTGAAAACTAGAAGCGCTATAGAAAAACAATTAAAATCTGTGATCACTTTCTTACCAAAAATCGATTTTTGGACTGATTTTGTATGAAAAACTTTAAACTCGATTTTCTTGAAAACTAGAAGCGCTATAGAAAAACAATTAAAATCTGTGATCACGTTCTTACCAAAAATCGATTTTTGGACTGATTTTGTATGAAAAACTTTAAACTCGATTTTCTTGAAAACTAGAAGCGCTATAGAAAAACAATTAAAATCTGTGATCACTTTCTTACCAAAAATCGATTTTTGGACTGATTTTGTATGAAAAACTTTAAACTCGATTTTCTTGAAAACTAGAAGCGCTATAGAAAAACAATTAAAATCTGTGATCACTTTCTTACCAAAAATCGATTTTTGGACTGATTTTGTATGAAAAACTTTAAACTCGATTTTCTTGAAAACTAGAAGCGCTATAGAAAAACAATTAAAATCTGTGATCACTTTCTTACCAAAAATCGATTTTTGGACTGATTTTGTATGAAAAACTTTAAACTCGATTTTCTTGAAAACTAGAAGCGCTATAGAAAAACAATTAAAATCTGTGATCACTTTCTTACCAAAAATCGATTTTTGGACTGATTTTGTATGAAAAACTTTAAACTCGATTTTCTTGAAAACTAGAAGCGCTATAGAAAAACAATTAAAATCTGTGATCACTTTCTTACCAAAAATCGATTTTTGGACTGATTTTGTATGAAAAACTTTAAACTCGATTTTCTTGAAAACTAGAAGCGCTATAGAAAAACAATTAAAATCTGTGATCACTTTCTTACCAAAAATCGATTTTTGGACTGATTTTGTATGAAAAACTTTAAACTCGATTTTCTTGAAAACTAGAAGCGCTATAGAAAAACAATTAAAATCTGTGATCACTTTCTTACCAAAAATCGATTTTTGGACTGATTTTGTATGAAAAACTTTAAACTCGATTTTCTTGAAAACTAGAAGCGCTATAGAAAAACAATTAAAATCTGTGATCACTTTCTTACCAAAAATCGATTTTTGGACTGATTTTGTATGAAAAACTTTAAACTCGATTTTCTTGAAAACTAGAAGCGCTATAGAAAAACAATTAAAATCTGTGATCACTTTCTTACCAAAAATCGATTTTTGGACTGATTTTGTATCAAAAACTTTCAACTCGATTTTCTTGAAAACTAGACGCGCTATAGCAAAAACAATTAAAATCTGTGATCACTTTCTTACCAAAAATCGATTTTTGGACTGATTTTGTATGAAAAACTTTAAACTCGATTTTCTTGAAAACTAGAAGCGCTATAGAAAAACAATTAAAATCTGTGATCACTTTCTTACCAAAAATCGATTTTTGGACTGATTTTGTATCAAAAACTTTCAACTCGATTTTCTTGAAAACTAGACGCGCTAGAGCAAAAACAATTAAAATCTGTGATCACTTTCTTACCAAAAATCGATTTTTGGACTGATTTTGTATGAAAAGCTTTAAACTCGATTTTCTTGAAAACTAAAAGCGCTAGAGCAAAAACAATGAAAATCTGTGATCACTCATATTTCTTACCAAAAATCGAATTTTGGACTGATTTTGTATGAAAAACTTTTAACTCAATTTTCTTGAAAACTAGAAGCGCTAGAGCAAAAACAATTAAAATCTGTGATCACTTTTTTTACCAAAAATCGACTTTTGGACTGCTTTTGTATGAAGAACTTTAAACTCGATTTTCTTGAAAACTAAAAGCGCTAGAGCAAAAACAATGAAAATCTGTGATCACTCATATTTCTTACCAAAAATCGATTTTTGGGCTGGCTGATTTTGTATGAAAAACTTTAAACTCGATTTTCTTGAAAACTAAAAGCGTTATAGCAAAAGCAATGAAAATCTGTGATCACTTATATTTCTTACCAAAAATCAATTTTTGGACTGATTTTGAATAAAAACTTTAAACTCGATTTTCTTAAAACTAGAAGCGCTATAGCAAAAACAATTAAAATCTGTGATCACTTTCTTACCAAAAATCGATTTTTGGACTGATTTTGTATCAAAAACTTTAAACTCGATTTTCATGAAAACTAGAAGCGCTATAGAAAAACAATTAAAATCTGTGATCACTTTCTTACCAAAAATCGATTTTTGGACTGATTTTGTATCAAAAACTTTAAACTCGATTTTCTTGAAAACTAAAAGCGCTAGAGCAAAAACAATGAAAATCTGTGATCACTCATATTTCTTACCAAAAATCGAATTTTGGACTGATTTTGTATGAAAAACTTTTAACTCAATTTTCTTGAAAACTAGAAGCGCTATAGCAAATACAATTAAAATCTGTGATCACTTTCTTACCAAAAATCGATTTTTGGACTGATTTTGTATCAAAAACTTTAAACTCGATTTTATTGAAAACTAAAAGCGCTAGAGCAAAAACAATGAAAATCTGTGATCACTCATATTTCTTACCAAAAATCGAATTTTGGACTGATTATGTATGAAAAACTTCAAACTCAATTTTCTTCGAAACTAGAAGCGCTAGAGCAAAAACAATGAAAATCTGTGATCACTCATATTTCTTACAAAAATCGATTTTTGGACTGATTTTGTATGAAAAACTTTAAACTCAATTTTCTTGAAAACTAGAAGCGCTAGAGCAAAAACAATGAAAAAATAGCTAGAGCAAAAACAAATATGATCTGTGATCACTCATACATATGTTTTTTACTACAAAAAAATTAAAAAAAAAAACACCTTCAAAGGCAAGTTTTTTTTATTTAGATTATAAAAGTAATAATAAAATCTGACTTCAATCGTGCTTTTTTTAATTGCCATGAGTAGAAAAATTTCCAAAAACATGTTTTAAATAAGAAAAAGAGAAAGTTATAATGGAAATATAAGTACGCTTGTATTTGATATCATAAACTTTTACAAAATCATCCAGATACAACTTTGTTTATTAAAAAATGCTAACAGAAAATAATACATATAACTTTTCTTGTTAAAAATTTTAACCGTCGAAGAAATAACCATCAAAATCTCGTTTTTGTAAATTTTGTAGACAAGAATATAAGCCAACGATATATATTATGTATAAAGTTTAAAGATAATTTATTAAAACAACAAATTAAAAATTTATAATAAAATCACTTTTAAAGGTATGTTCAAACCTAACAAATATTTGACGGAAAAATCCAAAAAAGCGTGACCAGTAAATTGATCAAACTTTAGCTTTATTTTTTAACAATTTCTCTTGATTTACTAAACTTTATTAGTAAGAAGAGAATTGCATAATGTATTTTAAAAACTGTTAAATGATGTTTAATAATATAGCAAAACGTTTTGCAAAAGCAAATATTTTTTGTAATAAAACTAGTAGTTACGTGTAGGACGTCAAATATTTAAAATGTGTAAACATAGCTTAAGAGTAAGTGAAAACTTAAAAGCATAAATATAAATATTTATTAAAAAAAATTATATTTAAGTTACGAGAAATAAAAACTTTTTTAATAATTTATCTGCAATTATGTTTTTTATTTCTTTTAAATATGTAGTAGAATTCTTAATAAAGCAGGACAGTTTTGATGGTTGTTAAACTGACTCTAATTACGGGAAATTTGTATGCTTAAGTATGTACTTATGTGTTGTTTCTTCTTTATTGCTTCTTTTTCACAACACGTTTAGATTTTACAACTTCTTCGTCTTGCGGACTCTTAGGCTCAGATTTTAGTTCTACACTAGTAGGCTCATCAACAGCCATTTGCTCCACCTTTTCAGTTGGTTGATCTTCATCCATGGCAGAAGGTGATGGCGGTGGACGTTCAGCATCGGGGTCAGTATCTTCTTGCCCATGAGTTTCTTCTTCCTCTCCACTATTAACTTCAAGTATTGACAAATGATATAGAGCTTTTTCCTCTTCAGAAATCGGTACTGGTGCACTAGACAACGGATCACGGCCATTAAGAGATTTGGGGAATGCTATTACATCACGTATCGATACAGCTCGGCAAATAATTGCAATTAAACGATCTAAGCCCAAGGCAATACCACCATGAGGTGGGCATCCAGACTCCAATGCACTCAGTAAATGTGCTAAATGTTCATGTGGAACTTTTAAGATTTGTTCTAAGACAAAATGTTGCATATCACGATCGTGTATACGTATAGAACCACCACCAATTTCTTGTCCATTCAAAACCAAGTCATAAGCTTGTGAGCGTATTTTTACTAAATCTTCAGATTTTGAATTCATAAAAGCCTCCATATCGTCGGTATGAGGTGCGGTAAACGGATGATGGACACTTTCAAAACTACCAGTTTCAGGATTTAATTCAAACATGGGAAAATCAATAACCCATACAAATTTATTATCATAATTTTTGCGAGTTTTTCCATTGTCTATCAAAAAGTTGTGGTAATCAACACGAATTTTGCCCAATAGTTTTTGCTTTATGTTAAAAGGAAAATAAATAAATTGTGTTTTGTATTAGTTAGTTATGATGATCGATTATTCTTGCTGAAAATATTTTGATGGGATAGTCTTGAATGTAGTCAAGGTGAGGTTTATTTTCATACACTTCACCACAGGTGGAAAAGGCCATATATAAGTTTGTTATTCCGTTTGTAATTTGATCTTAGACCCTATAACAAATATGTGCATTTCCCCAAAATGGTCTACCAGGATGAAAAAATAAAATGTTGATAGTCATGGTCTTTTATTGTTTATTATTATAAAAAAAACGATGTTGTTATAAAAGAATGGTTTCATAGCATATCTCAGCTGTTTTACTTAAGGAAATTGCACTGGAAACTGGAAAATTTTATATTTTCTTATATTTTCTACTTCTAAAGGCATTTTTATATACTTATTTTATATGCAAAAAATAAGTTATGTTTACACTCTTTCTTCATAATCTCTCCATTACAATCAATTGTAAATTGAGTATTAAGTTGTTTGTTAAGGAAATTTGAAGATATTTATGGGAAACTGCATGGTGATAATAAAAAAAAAACATATGGAAAAATCGTACGTTCGCGACCCGCACGTTCGCGACCGGGACATAAGCCAATTAAACAAAAGCCAAGAGAGATATTTTTTTTTTTTTTGTAAATACTGGATGGAGACCTACATTAATACACTTTTAAAATAAATTAATCAATTTTGAATATTCTGTTCCATTTTGCAGATTTTTACATTTCACTACTGTCAGCCAAAGTTGACTTCTATTTTGCGAACGTTCATGACCACATGTTTATAACTATAATTATGAAAACTTAAACTCGATGAAATCCATTTTTTGCACTAAACATACAAAAAACAAAAAAATGCTAGGAAAAGTTTTGTTTTCTATATTATGTGTACATCAAAAGCGTACGAACGTACGTTCGTTACCCAAGGAAATGCCCATATATAATCTGGGTCCTTAAGAGAAGTTGATTTAACGATGTCCGTCTGTCTGTTGAAATGGGTTTTCCGAAGACCCCATAATTGATGGGGACTTGGTTGTTAAATATGTCTGTCATATCCGCTCCTTATAATTTTGCTATTGAAATTCAGCCAGATCGTTCCATAAATGGCCGAGATATGAGATAAAAACTAATGGGTCGATTACGGATGGCAATACAACTGAAGTTGAGTTGCCAGCAGCGAAATCAGGCAACGCCGCTCATGTTAAAATATACAAACATTTTTTCTTAGCTAATATTTTAACATGAGCAGCGTTGCCTGATTTCGCTGCTGGCAACTCAACTTCAGTTGTATTCAGTTGCCATCCGCTATCGACCCATAAGACTGCCTCTAATTTTTTTCATAAAATCTCGTGTTGTTGTTTTTATACCCATCACCGAAAGTAACAAGTTTATATATACCCTTGTTTAAGTTGGTTTTTCTTATTTTTACTAGGTACGCCCTGTGGCCGATATTCGACCACTTGAAATTTACTGTAAAATTAAATTTGTATACCTACATACTATGTACACATGTATGTTCATTAGCGTGGCCGTTAGTTGTATGGAAAACTTTTTTTTTTTGATTTCTTTTACTCTCCCCCTCCAAATCGGTTCAGTTTTATGTAAAAAAAATTACAAAAAAATTTCGTAGCGATAAGTTGTGTTTTAGGGAGGGCGTCCGCCCCTCAAAGTTTGCCATCAAGCCATTTATTCAAATGTAATTTGTTTGCGTATGACTATCTTCTAAAAACAACATTTTACAAGAATATGATATATGGCAATATTTTAGCTCTTCTAGACAACAAC
The DNA here is from genome assembly GCA_963931875.1 of Pollenia griseotomentosa. Classification (NCBI taxonomy): domain Eukaryota; kingdom Metazoa; phylum Arthropoda; class Insecta; order Diptera; family Polleniidae; genus Pollenia; species Pollenia griseotomentosa. The sequence continues at coordinate 62,963,775 of OZ007561.1, forward strand.
ATAAGCCTCCCAGAAAGTTTTTTGCTAAGACTAATTATCTTAGAAAATAATTAAGAAAATAACAACAAAATACCAAACATTTTATATACGTTATATATATATAAAAAGGCGATTTAATGTCAAGTGACACAATTTTGAAATCGATGTCTTCCGATTTGGATGAAATTTACACCAAGGTTAGTCCTATTAGATAGTAGTTTACACACAAATTTTCAACAAGATCGGTTAAAATGTTTCAGAGGTAGAGGGGGTCAAAGTTTGCAATACAGGTGTTCTTTCTCATCCATGTAATTTATTACCTATTGGTGTTAGCAAAATTTGTCCAAAGTAGCTTAGATAGCTATTTAATCAATCTTTTTTAAAAATATTTTTTTGTTTTTTTTAAAAAATTTTTTAATATTTTTTTTTAAATTTAAAACTTTTTTTTATTTTTTTTAGCCAAGTGTTAAATTTAAAAAAAAAAAATTTTAAAAATTTTTTAAAAAAACAAAAACAATTTTTTTAAAAAGTTTGATCAAAAAGCTATCTAAGCTACTTGGGACAAATTTTGCTTACACCAATAGGTAATAAGTTACTTGGATGAGAAAGAACACCTGTATGGCCAAAATGTCAAACTTTGACCCCCTCTAACTCAGAAACTTTTTGACCGATCTTGTTGAAAATTTGTGTCTAAGCTACTATCTAACAGTACTAAAATTGGTGTAAATTTCATTAAAATCGAAAGACATCTATTTCAAAATTGGGTCACTTGACATTAAATCCACCTTTTATATATATAAAACGTATATAAAATGTTTGGTATTTTGTTTTTATTTTCTTAATTATTTTCTAAAATATTGATTTTAGCAAAAGGCTTATGTTGTTGACTAGAAGAGCTAAAATATTGCCATATATCATATTCTTGTAAAATGTTGTTTTTAGAAGATAGTCATACGCAAACAAATTGCATTTGAATAAATGGCTTGATGGCAAACTTTGAGGGACGGACGCCCCCCCTAAAACACAACTTATCGCTACGAAATTTTTTTGTATTTTTTTATACATAAAACTGAACCGATTTAGGGGGGAGAATATAAGAAATCAAAATAAAAAAAATAACGGCCACCCTAATGTTCATATGTATATGTGATTCTTTCTTCAAATTAGGGCAACTAAAATTTAAGAAAAAATCCTTTTATTCGTTACTTTTATTTCGCTATAAAATCATAAAAATTTTAATTCATCAATAATTATTAAAAATTAGAGACTACAACCAAGGACTACAGTGCAGCAACACAATATATTTTAAGAATTGCGTATATCTTCACACAAATACCTTTAAAACGATATATGTTTTATTAAAATCGGTGGAAGATAAGATACCGTATTTATATATAAGATTTTTTATTTTAATACCTTTTGGCGTTTTTTTTTTTTTTGTTACACATAACAAATTCATACATCTATGTACAACGAATTTGTTTTAACGATGTCCACCTGTTTTTCGGTATATATGAAGAACAGAAAGAGTAAAAGTTTCCAAATTAAGTGCAAGCACCTTGGTTATTAATAAACAACATCCGATTACAGAAGTGGGCGTGGAACATTGCGTACAAAGACATTTAAGATTTCTGTATATCTATATCCGACAAAAAGTGGGCGTGATAAGTTTATGTTCGTATTTTATGAGCTAATGAATATTTTAGCTTAAACTTGATTTAAACCCAAATAGGGTTGTGTTATTTCGATTAGAGTTGAGGGATTTTTCTGTACCTGTGATTTAATCACTGTTACTGAAAAATCACGAATTACAGTTGTGACTAATTTTGTCAAGTAACAGGTACTTGCTAAATCGTTCTTTTCGTTTTGATACATACACAAAATTATGACATTTCACTGTTTTACTTTTTAAAAGGCAAAGTTTATTTGAGCAAGTATGTTTGTATATAGAAGTTAAACGATGACCATTTATGTTGCCTATTCTCTTTGTCAGACTGCATTTAAAAAACACAAGCTAAATTTTGTATATTTGGAGTTTTAAACATACTACTTATTTGTTCTATTTTATAACTAAAAAATAGCTCCGTCCAAACACACATACTTTTATATTAGCTTTCAGGCTTGCCAGCTTAGCACTTTTAGCACATTTTTTCTGAATTAGCACTAAGAATTTCGAAAAAAGTGCTAAGTGCTAGTTTAGCACATTTTTATAATTTATTTAGCATTTTTAGCACTTTTTTTAGATACTAAAACTACTTAAAAACTCACATAATCAATTCAAGTAAAGTATTATTTCTTTAAGTGTATCAAGAAAAATACTTACATATTAGGCATAAAACTTCTGCAAATAGGAAAAATGGGATAGCGTAGTCGAATAGAGCATATTTTTTTTAAATCAAACGCAATTACTTTTTTATAAGATCATATAGCTATTCTGCGTTTCGATTCGGATCGAAATTTTCTCCGTTTTTGGCAACTTTGGTGTTTTGTGCCAATGTTTTGTAACTCCCGCGTTTAAAAACTTTTCGATTGAAATGTGAGAACTGAAACAAAAATACCATAAATTGAAGCAAACATGTTTTTCTCACTAAACTGTTACTGTATCATTTTTGGTGTGTTATAGCTGTAACGTAAGGAATTTACTCGCCAAAAATGTTTCAGTAACAGTTAAGTGAGAAAAACATGTTTGTTTCAACTTATGGTATTTTTGTTTCATTTCTCACATTTCAATCCAAAAGTTTCTCAACGCGGGAGTTACAGAACATTGGCACAAAACACCAAAGTTGCCAAAAAACGGAGAAAATTTCGATCCGAATCGAAACGCAGAATAGGGGTGATTATTTGTGAAAAAGTGCTTAAAAAAGTGATATAAAATATAATGCCAGTATGAATTGGTCAAAGCTTTTAAATACCTTTTAAAGTGCAACGCCAGCACTCAGTAATGCTCGTTGGAATTCTGGCACTTTTGTCTTTTATACCTATTCCGAAATATCGATTGCTATTATTTGCTATTTATAAATTTGTATGTGATGCTTAGAGCGAAGTCGGGTTTTCTGATCACACTTCCAACAAAAATAATTTCGCCACACTACAAAAATCATTGTCGGGCTTTAGAGAAGAAAATGAAGGTTTTCTCAGACATTGGGACAAAAAACCATCAGCTATTCAGGAAGTTCAGCGAGGCAACGTCTTATTGGACCAAAGAACTATTGGATAGACCTCGCTGTGAACTAGAATGAACATAGAAGATCCCGCACATTTTTCGGGGAAAAAATGCCGGGAAATTTGTGCGGGAATTCCTGTGATTTTTTTTAATTTATTTATGACAACTTTACTGCTGATATAAATGTAAAAACGTTGTGTCAGGAAATAGATCTTAGCCGTTAGGCAAAAAGGTCTTAAGTCAAAAACGAATTTTGAGTTTTTGATTCATTCATTCATTCATTGTTTATTTCTCTTTTGTTTGGTTTAACTCACTTTAGTCTAGCCAACTGCTTCTAATCGTTATCATCTGATCTTAGGAAAAAAGTCTATCAATACACCAAATAAATATTTTTTAATATAACATAACGAAAAACTACAGTTTCTGACTTAAGACATTTTTGCCAATTCATATCCGATAAGTAAGGCAATGTTTAATGTTCTGACATTGCGAAAGAAGAAGGGTAAAAATGTACAGAATTTTTAATTGTTTAAAGACCCTGAATTATTTTATAAAAACGAAAAAAAGTAGTTCCCCCTTGATTCAAAAAATTTAATGACTTTATATGCAGAGCAGCTGCATAAAAGATTTTTCGGATTAGATTCTGTAAGACATGATGACAAAAGGTATTCATAAAGAAAACGAACCTAATGTTCGAAGAAAATAATTTTTTTTAAAGGAATTTCAAGTTTTGAAGAAAGTGCTAAGAAAACTCAAAGTGTCTAGAGATTATATAATGTTCCTTTGACTAAAAATGCAAACATCCGTAGAAAGGAAACGTGTTTTCTCATTGAAATCTTCTTAAAAAAAATTAGAAATAGGATTTCAAGCGGTTCTCTAAAGGCTTATTCTGAACTAAAAGCCAATTTTAAAAGAAATATTTTGTAATAATGTGCTTAAATAATATATATTTTTTTTTGGTTATATAAATGCTGTTGGCTTTGAATTAATTCTGTGGCAATAAGTGTATAAGTCTATTTGTTCAGTTTTAAAGGAGAACAGTTTAAAACTTTAAAGGTGGCTTTTGGAAATTTACACCGAATTTAATACATATGATGATAAGTTCTAATCTGTTATAGTTTTTATGTTCTTATTCGTTAATACTCCTATAGCCATTTTCTCATTAGGCGATTATCTTTTTTCCCAACGAAAAACTGCACATTATAGAAATTTGGTTTTCTCAATGTTTTATTGCTTCTATTTTGTCGCAATGCTAACCGACACTCATCTGCCAATTATTTATTTTCCTTTTATTTGACGTACAGATAAATTCAATCAGCTAACTTCCAACTTTTACATGTATTTTGAATGGTGTTGCCAACTCAAACCAATGTTTTTTGTCGGTATATTGAGAAACCCAAAATCGTTAACGGACAGTTTATCGGTATAATAAATTTATGTTGACATTAGGTAACAGACAGTTTATCGATACATTGAGAAAATGGCCACTAATGTCACAGATCGCAAGTTTTTATTATTCCAAATGTTATTGCTCATTGAAAAAAGATAACCAAAAAGTTTTTTTTGCTATAACTTCCACCAAAATCCTACAAAATAATTGAAATTTTGCCATTAAGCACTTTTTCCACTTTGCCAAAGAAATAAAAAAGATAAACTTATTTTATTGATCTCACAAAATGTTATTTGTTCAAATAAATTAAACTAAATAATATTTTGCATCGATTTGTATTGAGCGGGAAATGAAAGAAATGAAAGAACAATTTAGCACTTTTTTTTTGTCGATTTAGCACTTTTAATTTGAATTCTTCTGGCAAGCCTGAACCAGAACAGAATTGCTATAAAAGAACGGAAAACTGACAAACCGTGATCACAATCACAGTTTTAAGGAATAGAGATTTTTAAGTCACGTTCACTTATCACGATGTTCCTTAAAAATCTCTGGATCGCTCATCTCTAGTTTCGATAAGTACTTCGCGAAATTTCATACGAGGAGTTTGACCTCGATGACTTCAAAAATGTTGCACAGTGTTACATATAAACCCTAGAATACTAAAGTACGTAAATTTTACGTGTGGTTTTTTTAAATTGTTGCTACGCAAGCGTGTAGCGGTTGGTGTTTTTCTTGCTTTTATAAAATATATTATATTATGTATTATTTTAGGTTACTTTTAATAATAAATTAACAACATAAAAAAAAAAAACAAATGGGACATAAAAATAGCATTAATTAATAATGTGTTTTAGGAGAAGATTCTTCAGTACGTAAAATTTACGTGGCGTAAGTATTAACGTATTAAAAAATATCGTTATGATTCTAGGGTTAAAAAAAATCCTATATATTATGTTTCTTTAAATTCACTTTATATTTTAAACAATAATCTTGTAACTTTTTATTTGAGACAGCATGACTTAAAATTTTCGTTAGCGAAAGTCACCTACAACACTTAAAGTCATTTAGATAGATATTAAACGTGTGTTTCTTTAAACAGTGCTGTCAATTTGGTCTTACATCGGAATCTTTCATGATCATATATTATATTTATTTGATACACACATAAATTTCAGAGGTCTAGTCCTTTGGCGATTTGATTTTTAAGTGCGTTTGAATATGAAAAAATAGAAATGAAAAAATCTGAAGCAATAAACTTACCGTTTCAATCTTTTCACCAATACCCAAGAATAACAAGTCATTTTCTTCCAAGTCATATTTAGAAATTAATTCTGTTGCCACTTCTGAGTTTAATAAATTGCTCAAACGATCCATTACATCTTTATATTGCTATAAATAAAAAAAAAAATAATAATATAGAAAAATAAAATAATGCATTTTTTACATACCAAAAATTTACGAACAAATAAAATGCCAGAAAATTCATTAGAAAGACTTTCATAATGTTTGCGTGCGGCACCATTCCAAAAACCTCCGTTGCCACGTACTATTAAAGCATAAGCACCTAAATTTTTGAATTTTTTAACAAAGTTTTCATTTTTTTCAATAACTTCAGTAACGTTTGTTAACTAAAAAAAAAATGCATCTTTAAAAGTAATTCATTATAAAAATCTTGAAAAAAAAAGGCTTACTGGTAGGCTAAAACGAGTATCTGGCTTATCCGTTCCAAACTTTTCCATAGCGTGATCATATGTCATGCGCTTGAAAGGTGTTTGTATTTTCGTATATTCTTTGGGCCATGAATAACGTAAAATTTCCTCAATTAACTGCATAATATCGTCACGATTTGTAAACGATAATTCTATATCAAGTTGAGTAAACTCCGGTTGACGATCGGGGCGAGTAGCTTCATCTCTATAACAGCGAGCAATTTGGAAATAACGATCGATGGCACCAGCCATGAGCATTTGTTTAAACTGTTGGGGACTCTGAACAAGTGAATAGAAATGACCAGGTTTACGTGTAGGTACAACAAATTCTTGTGCACCACCAGGAGTGCGGCGGAACAAAGTGGGTGTTTCTACCTCTACAAATCCCAAATAGTTTATAAGGTATTCACGCATACGCATAATAACTTGAGAGCGTAAACGTAAATTGTGTTGCATGTCAGTAAATCTTCAGAAAAAAAAAATATTTTAGTCTAAATATGTTTGAATATATACTCTCTTAAGTACCTTAAATCAATGTAACGATGTGTTAAGCGCAAGCGTTCGCCTGCTCTATTGAATTTACGCACTTCAAAGGGTAAATTCTTTTTAGCAGGATTTAATATTTCAACACTTTCAGCTTCAACTTCAATATGACCAGTTTTCATTTTAGGATTTATTGTAGCTGCAGGCCTAGGTATAACCGTACCCTCTACTTTTACTATGGACTCCAATGTTATACCCTCTTCTTGACCTTTCAAACCACCTGTCTTTTCGGTTATTAGGACTTGAGTTTGACCATAGCCATCGCGCAATATAAAAAATTTACCCATACGTTGGAATTCCAGCCAACCACATACGGTTACCTTTTCACCAATATTATCACTCGTTAGCTCGCCACAAGTATGTGTACGATTAGCAAATTTATTTAAATCTGCAACTTTTATAACATTTCCAGAGCCGCTTGATTTTGTATTACCATCTTCATCCATTGATTCACCATTTTTGACCTCACCCTCACCAGTTTCATCGATATCATTAATAGAAAGTTTATTTACTTTATCTTTAACCTTGATGGGTCCATCATAGGGATCTTCAGGGTTAAGAACTTTTACACTTTCAACCATTACCTCGACTTCACCAGTGTCGTATTTCTAAATAAACGTAAAGTTGTTTTTATTACACAATGAATATAACATTCGTTACCTACCATATTTATATTTTGCCTTGGCCTGCCTAAAACTTTGCCAGAAACTTGTATAACCGTACCTTCAGGAGCGCTAATTACGGTATCCTGCATCTACAATTAAAAAGTAATGCAAATTCTATTTATTTATTTCAATCCAAGTAATATAAAAAGCTTATAAGGCCAAAACCTATATATTACAAATGTAAATTAAGAATTTAAAGAAACAATTAATTAAAAATATATGTATGTATGTACATTAGACCGACTCGCCTTACATGGGAAAAAAAGTAAAAGTTGTACCCCCTAAAAAATAACTTTAACATATTTTATGATGATTTTTTTATGAAAACTGACAAACATTTCGCTATCTCGAGTCTGTGGTTAGATTTTTAAAATGTTTTAATGCAGAATCAAAGAATTCTTAAATATCTGTTATATTTGGTAATTAATTGGGCAAAAAAAAATTTACCAAACTTTTTATTCCATATAAAGTGAGTCGGTCTAATGTACATACATAATACAATAACTATTATTTACAAATTGGATTCCTAGCCTTAATCAAATAGTAATACTTAAATTAAAAATAATAACAATAAAATATACAAATTTTACTTACTGCTTGATCTTCAATAATTATTTGTGTTTGACCATAACCATCCTTTAATTGCATAAATTTATTAGTTTTAGTGCTTGGAACCCAACCAACTAAATTAATATCTTTACCAATATGACGACGTCTTAAATCATTGCAGGTTATATCACGATTTTCAAAGTATTTCAATAAATTATCAGATTCTTTAATAAAAATAATTTTAATAAGTTTAAATTTCAACTATTATTTACTAAAATAATATAACTTACTAGCAATTTTATATTCTGTACTAGTAATAGCTGTACTATTTTGTTGAGCCATTGTACTATAAGAACGTTTATCGCCAACTCTCTTAGAATTTGAATTAAAATCAATGGTAAGAATATCTTGTACTTCTACTTCAATTTCTCCAGTGGGCATGGTTTGATTACAAGAGTTACGCGGACGTCTTGTTACTAACCCAACTATAGAGATTATGGTATTCTCAGGCATATTAATTAAGCGACGAGCCACGCGAGGATACTGTAACAAGTTTGAATGAGAATTTTTGTTTTTTTTTTTCTTACTATTTTTAAATAACTTACCCGATCTTCTAAAATCACTAATTGACATGCACTATTACCGCGATCTCTCAATTCCATAAAGCGTGTAACACGTTTTTTTATTAAACGTCCTGTTAATTCTACAAACATACCATCATGATGGCCACGCAAATCTCCGCAGCCCATGCGCACGGGGGGTGGTGGTGGTGGATTCATATTAAAACCGCTTGCCATTGCATTCATTATTTGCATTAAATCATTACTGGACACGTTATTCGGCACTGTTAAGAATAATTAAATTAATTAGTCTTGTATATTCAGTGTTCCCAGAAGTAGGGGAAAATCCCTACATGTAGGTATTTTTGATACTAAAATAGAGGCGTAGGGAAAATCGGACAGATTTTTTATTATCACCAAAATGTAGGGATTTTTCGTCATATCGTCATTATTTATAAAATAAATTCAGAAAAACGTTTTGTGAGTGATATTATCTTGTCCAAAGCGGTTGAAATTTTTTTTCTTTTCACTAAAATCGCTTCAAAATATATTTCCATAGTTGTTTGTGGCTTAAAAAGTTGGCGACACTAATATGTACGGATGTTTTTTCTAAGATATCATTTAACTTAATTTTTAAAAGTACATTAATATCGTACCTATTCAACAATATGTATTGTATTATTTCAAAATTTTTAGTTTTTCACTTTTTGGAAAAAATCGACAGGTATTATTCCTATCTACCCGCTGTAAAAATATAAAGAAATTAAAAATTGGTTTTGCTTCTTCTGAAAATTTTGAAATTTTGAGTTAATACAGTATTGTTGGTTGAAAAAGTGTGATATGTATAATTTTTTTTAAGTTTTGTACTTATTGTTTGTCAAAGCTTTAATATACATATTCAAACAAAATTCCTTTTTTTTAACTAATGTGTTTTCTTCTATTTTAATGACAATTATGCGTAGGGATTTTTGTAGGGGAAATTTTATCAGTGTAGGGAAAATCGGATTTTTTTAGCATGTGTAGGTATTTTTTCGAAAAATCCACTTGCAACACTGTGTATACTTTCTATTAAAATGTTCCTTTTTCTGTGGCAAAAAGTTAAACATTTCTCTTCACTTTTCTTAAAAATACAATTGGCAAAAAAAGCCCTTCAAAAATTTTTTTGATGTGTTTTAAGATCGATTTTTCACTATTTTTTTTAGTATTTTTAAGATTTTTCCGAATTTTTCTTTTAAAATTATTCCAGATTTTGATTGTACTTTTTTGTAGAATATTTTTTTTTTTCGTTTGTCCGTATTTCCGTTTTAACGTTTTAATCTTAATAATTTAATAATTATGTTCAAGTTTGCATAATATGTTTGTGTTTACTATTCAAACGATTTTAGGTTTTAGCAATTTTTGCAATTAAATAAACTAAATGTGTTATATGTTTCTGTTTTCTATGATTATCCGAAAGTGTATTCTAAGTCAAATTACAATCCTCAAAAGCTTTTATACTTAAATAGGCTTATTCCTTCAATATTTTCCAGGAATATTTTCTATGCACTATCAGAATTTTTCGTTTGTATATTTCTGTTAGTGCATAAAAAATATTCCTGGAAAATATTGAAGGAATAAGTCTATTTAAGTATAAAAGCTTTTGTGGATTGTAATTTGACTTAAGGTACGTTCAGACTGATCAAATATTTGAAAGCAAACATCAAATATTTCATTAACGTAGTCTGAACACAAAATATTTTTGAGTGTCAAATAAAATAAAAGCTGATTTTGAGCAAACAAAAGTATTTACCGGCAAACAAATATTTGTCCAATGTGAACATAGTGTGAACACAAAATATCAAATATTTTAGTTATTTTTGAGCAAACGTTTATTTGATATTACAAAATAATTGTAAGAGCAAACAACGACAAATAATTTAAGCCATGTTCTCGAAAGAAGCAATTTTTCCTGTAAGTTTTCGGATTCTTTACAGTTTTAAAGATTTTAAATAATTATTAGACTTTGCTATCATGCCGCTATTAGCAAATTTTTGCGAATTTCCGCTAATTTAGCAATTTTCACCGAATTTTTGCAATTCCTTACACTTTTAGGGACTTTTAATTAATTTTATGGCTTGTTTGAAATATTAAAGTTCTTTGCGAATTTCCGATATTTTTTGCAACATTTTGTTTTTGTTTTCACCCGACATATTGCTTTTTAATCGATTTAGCGATTTCAAATACATTTAATACTTTCATATTTTAAGGGACTTTTAGTCAATTTTATACTTTGTTTGAAATATTAAAAATTTTCGCGAATTTTCGCCATTTTTGGAAAAAAATTTTTTTTGTTTTTTCCGACAATTTGTTTTTTAACCAATTTTAAATCAATTTTAGGGGTTGTTTCCAGGTTTGCAATTTTTCGCGAATTTTAGCCATGCTCGCGAAAAAGTGATTTTTCGCTGTGAATCTTTACAGCTATAAAGATTTTTAATAATTATTAGGATTTGCTATCATACCGCTATTAGCAAATTTTTGCGAATTTCCGCTAATTTAGCAATTTTCACCGAATTTTTGCAATTCCTTACACTTTTAGGGACTTTTAATTAATTTTATGGCTTGTTTGAAATATTAAAGTTCTTTGCGAATTTCCGATATTTTTTGCAACATTTTGTTTTTGTTTTCACCCGACATATTGCTTTTTAATCGATTTAGCGATTTCAAATACATTTAATACTTTCATATTTTAAGGGACTTTTAGTCAATTTTATACTTTGTTTGAAATATTAAAAATTTTCGCGAATTTTCGCCATTTTTGGAAAAAAATTTTTTTTGTTTTTTCCGACAATTTGTTTTTTAACCAATTTTAAATCAATTTTAGGGGTTGTTTCCAGGTTTGCAATTTTTCGCGAATTTTAGCCATGCTCGCGAAAAAGTGATTTTTCGCTGTGAATCTTTACAGCTATAAAGATTTTTAATAATTATTAGGATTTGCTATCATACCGCTATTAGCAAATTTTTGCGAATTTCCGCTAATTAGGCAATTTTTACCGAATTTTTGGCATTCCTTACAGGTTTAGGCGCTTTTAATAAATTTTATGTCTTGTTTGTAATAAATAAATTTTATGTCTTGTTTGTAATAAATAAATTTTTCGCGAATTTTCGCTATTTTTGCAAAATTTTTGTTCTTTTTTCCCGACATTTTGGTTTTTTAACCGATTTAGCAATTTCAAATATATTTTAGGCTTTATTTCCAAGTTTGCAGTTATTTGTAGTTGTTTGCTCTTACAATTTTTTTGTAATATCAAATAACTGTTTGCTCAAAAATAACTAAAATATTTGATATTTTATGTTCACACTATGTTCACATTGGACAAATATTTGTTTGCCGGCAAATACTTTTATTTGCTCAAAATCAGCTTTTATTTTATTTGACACTCAAAAATATTTTGTGTTCAGACTACGTTAATGAAATATTTGATGTTTGCTTTCAAATATTTGATCAGTCTGAACGTACCTTTAGAATACACTCTCGGATAATCATAGAAAACATGTAATAAATGTTACTCAACATGAGAAATAAATTCCTAGATTCTATTTGTTAGGAATAAATAATAAATTTATTATTTGAAATTTTCTCCCAATTATGTTTTAAACTAGCATATCGCCGCTACTTCGTTAGCGTCTCCTTTTCCTTCGTGGACATATTTTTACGCCAAAGTTTATTTTTCTAGGTTTAAACTTGTTTAAATTTTAGCATTTAACCCGCTTCTTTAGTAGAACCAAAAAGCTAGAGAAAAATATAAAATTTCCCGTATTTCCTTTTTTGGGTATGTACTATATTTTTCCCCATTAAAGTATCAAAAATTTCAGTATTGAAGTGGCAGCCCATAATTTAGTACGAATATGTCAATGAATGGAGGAAAATGTTTTGTAAAAGAAGTACCAAAAATTGGTACGATTTTCATTCCTTAAATGTTCGAATTTCGAAAAAGTACCAAGTTCGTATACGTATTTTTTTTTTGATAAGGTTCGAATGTGGTATTAACTTTGTTTCTATGTTTATTGGTTCAAAAGATAGATGGGGTGGCAAAAAAAAAGTACTAAAATTCAGATTTTAACCGTTTACTCCCTAATAGGGCCGAATTTCAAAAAAGTACCAGACACCTGTCCGCTTATTTTTCTAAAGAACAACGATAAGTATTACATTTTTTTGGCATCTCTTTTAGTACCGAATTTTCCCGTTTTTACCTTTTTTACCCCTTAAACATTTGAATTTCGAAAAATCCCGTCTTAGCGGATCGATTTGGGGAGTGACCAATCGCTAGTCCGAATTTCAAGTTTCAAGGGTCAGCGGTTTGGGTTGGGCGATGATGAATGAGTCAGTCAGTCACTCACGCAACTCTTTTATATATCAAGATGGATAAGTTTTAATTTCTATATGAATCAGTAGACTTTAACCATATTTTTAAAAAATTACAAACAAAACCTCTAAGCCAGGATTGTATATTTTAATTGATTTTGTTTCAGCATTTTAGGAATATATAGAAAAATAAACATGTTTTTTGTATGAAATATCTTTGCATTCTTCGACCACAATTTAAAACCTTCAATGGCATTGTTTGATTTCTTCAATTTTGTTTTTTAGTTCTTGGTGTTTTAAAAAATAAAACTGGTGAATTTTTCCAATATCGTTGATTCCGCCAGAATCTGGTAGTTCTTAGCATGAAGATATGCTAGAACTACTAAGGCTCATTATTACAACTTGGCGATAGTTAAAGGTAGGATTTTGTACCACGTATACAATTTTTTTACTATTACAACTTTGCTTTAAACTAAAGTAAGCAATATGTTAAAGGCAAGATCATCCTACTGGGTAGGCTAAAGTTAAGTTGAAATAATAAATAACTTGTTATTCGTCCGACAAAATCCTTTAACTTTAACTAAAGGCAATTTGTGATATTGGCCCTTAAGATTTTTTAGTGCCTTAACGGGCATTCCTCAGAAACACAACGGTTTAATATTTAACCCAATGATTATTTCTTTGGCAAAGTATTTTAGTAAAATATTACATGTAGTCTCTTAAGAACTACTTAAAACGGAGTCAAGTTTATATCAAGCTTGTGGATCTTGACGTCGAAGAACCTTTGTAACTTATTATTTTAAAACACTTCAAGCACCTTTCTTTTAAATCCCGTTCGAAATATCTCCAAAGATGACATCTGGGAAATATATTTAAGCTAGCCGGCGCCTATACAGCCTATTTAGAACTTGTGGCAAATTGTTAAAATTGGTCTTCAAGGAAAGAATCTATCAGGGGTGTTCTGGAAATCGAAAACGCAAAATGCAAGAATTATAAAAATCGTTTTTTAATAAGATTTCTGTAATAAAAGAACTTTATGACAAAAATTATACAAATATTCTCTATTAAACAGAATTTTATACATTTAAATTTAAAACAACTTCCAAATTCTTGCGTTTTGCGTTTTCGATTTCCAGAACACCCCTGTATCTAATAACAACCAGCTTAGCGCCTTCGTTAAAGATCCGATGATAAATACTCCAGACGAAACCTGTCAAAAACTTGTAGACACAATGTCAAAACGTTGTATGTATGAAAACTTTAGAGGTCCATAACTCAAAAACTATAAGGTTCCGAGTCTTTTACCTTTTTATATTTTCTTTTTATTTTTCAATTTTCTATCAATCTATATCATTTTTATTTTGTTTGGTAGGAAAACAAAAAATATGCCACTCGATTCAGAATAAAAAGAGAAAAAAATCCAAATTTAAATTTAAGGGAGTTGAGGCCCATGGGGCCTCCTGGAACCAAAATACTGCCCCGCCCACTTAGTGATATGTGTTGTGGGCACTCAAATTAAAGGTAATTTGCTCACGATTGCAAATATATATTGTGTTTTTGCATTCGCATATTATTTTCCTCTCTAGGCAAATTAAAGTATCTTTTAGATGCAGGAAAGCTTTAGTTAGCGAAGCCGGTGTTTGTTATGCCATAGAGGAAAAAATCTTTGCGCACGGCCGAAGGCCGGCTATGCAGAGAAGCTTTAGTTAGCGAAGCTTTAGTTATACCATAGAGAAGAGTCTTTGCGCCCGGCCAGAGGCCGGCTATGCAAAGAAAAATTCTTTAGTATATCGGAAATAGGCTTTTAGTTACAAAAATATTAAAAAAAATTTTAGAAAAAAATTAAGCAAAAAACTTTAAAAAATACAAAATATTAACAATCGTGAGCCAATTACCTTAATTTGAGTGCCAACACATAGATACATATGAGTGAATGGGGGCACTTTTTTGACCCAGAGGGCTCCAAAAGTCTCGCCCACCCTAAATTAAGTGGGCAGACCGGTTTTTTGGATCCGGGGGGGCCTACGGGCCTCAGCCCCCTTAAATTTTAATTTTGGTTTTTTTGTTTTTAATTCCAAAGGGGATTTAATTTTTTTTTTGTTTTTTTTTTTTTCGTACGCATTAGAGATATTAAGTAAATATTTGCGATTTTTACTTTTAACGTTTTTGCAGCAAATGAGCGATATTGTAAATATCTACAAAAAATAATGTTTATTATTACGTACTGTTTCCAAAAGGATTCATTGCATTGCTGCCATTATAACCGCCACCATTAAATCCACCACTACCATAGTTATCATAATCTCCACGACCACCATAGCCGCCACCGCCATAACCTCCACTGTTACCACCAAAACGGCTACCACCACGTTGACGGCCACTCATGATCTATACAAATTACAATTTGAAATGAAAACTGCTTTTACTTTATATTACTTTATAAAAAACTTACGTGACTTTCAGCTGATGCCGCTATAGATGATGAAATAAAGGTTTTATTTATTAAATCTACTTGTTTTTGGTGTAGCACTTGGTAGTTCTTTGCAAAGAAAACCTGACTTTTGGGTAGAGCCGGAAGAAAACTTTTAAGATTTATTGGTTGTTTGTTTTGTTGAATTACTTTTCTGGAAATTAACAACATTTTTTTCTTAATATATAAATTAACTAACTTTTCATTTCTTTTTTGCCGGGTTTTTACACATGCACACAATTCTCTACAATGAGAAAATATTCACAATATATGACTTTATTTTTTTACACATATACATACATATGTATGTACATATTTTTTATTTAAGCGAAGCATAAAAATTAAAAATCGACATAGCCGAATAGAAATGTATTTAGGAAAAAAAACTCTAACCTCACCTTAACAAAATTGTTGCCGCTATAATTGCAAGCAGTTTTTATGTTTATACAAAAAAGTTCGGTTTTGTTTTTCACAATAAAATATTTAATAACTTAAAACTGTAGTAATTCAGCTTTATTTGTTGCAAATAAAATTTTTTAGCAGCTTAAAATATTTTACACAGACAGACGGCGGAATATAAACGCAACAGCGACGCTTGTTTGCGCACAATGCGGCTAATCCAGAGTTTTTCACAAGTATATTTATTTATTTATTTTCAAGTAATACGGCGACACCAAGGCGAATTCATAAAGGTGAAATTTTCGAGTCATCTGTTTATTGTTTATTTTTTTGTGTGTATACTGAATGTCAAGCTTTGTTTACATTTTGTGAAAAAATTAATTAATTAAGACTCGCCAAGTTAGTTGCAAAAGTTACTTGCCGACAACAACAAAGTCTGTACAAAATTTTTTTTCTTTACCCCGACCTTACCGCTAACGTCTACAAACCAAGAGTTGCGCAAGTAACTTGCCGAGTGTGAAAGGGGTCTAACTTTTTACAAAAACAAAATACATAGGTTTAATAAAAATAAATAGAGATAGCTAGCATAACTCTATCTCATGATGCGGTTACCTTTATGAATTCGCCTTAGGTGACACATAGAAGGGCTATAATACTGAAATGTTTCGAACTTAAAATAAAAGCCGTAGTATAATTTATGCATTATCAAATGGCCAAATTGGTATTTTTGAAAGCTTTTGAATAGATTTTTCTGGATAAACAAAATTTATTTAACTTTTGTTAGCTCTTTAGCTCTCAATACAGTTTATACAAAATTGTACATAAAAACACACTAAATCACAAACAGCCATAGCTTAAAATCGTTTATATTCTAATAAACCAGTTCACAAATCATATAGAAGTCAGTTTTTTACCTCTCCTGAAAATGTTTGAATTTTGATTTGTGACTTTTTATGATTTAACCTACTGTCTTAAAAAATCAATTTTTGCCTATCAAGTTTTAATACACTCACATTTTTTTACCAATGCACTCATACTTTTAAAAATTGAAACGAACTTGGCGTTTAAATTCTCTTTCCAGTGAGTGTTTTAATTTACGTTCAAGAAAACAGCTGATTTCAAGGTTAATGAGCAAATTTATCGTTTGTATTTATAAATTGTTTTCTTGATGACATCTTGAAAGTAAATTGCTCAAAAACTTAATGCAGTCTACGTCACAACTTTTAATTTTTGGAAATTTTGACAAACAGTATAAGTAAAAGACTATCAATAAAAACTTGAGAGTGTAACTGCAGTGTAAGCAAAAACATATTTTCGGCTAAACAAAAGAAATTTCAACCTAGTTTTATAAAACTCTTAAACTAAAATAAAGTCAAAAGCATATGGTCAATGCCTGATTGTCCTATACCTACATACATATTGTTACGAATGTTAAATTATCTAAGAATTATTTCTAGTTATAGTTATAAGTTTTCTTGTAACTTGAAGGTTACACGATCGAGTTTTGCCTATCAAGTTTTAATACTCTCACACTTTTCTACCAATACACTCATACTATTAAAAATTGAAACGAACTTGCCTTTAAAATTCTCTTTCCAGAGAGTGCTTCACTTTACGTTCAAGAAAACAGCTGATTTCAAGGTTAGTGAGCAAATTTTTCGTTTGCCTTTATAAATTGTTTTCTTGATGACATCTTGAATTTAAATTGCTCAAAAATTGAATGCAGCCTACGTCACAACATTCAATTTTTGTTAATTTTGACAAATAGTATATGTAAAAGACTATCAAGAAAATCTTGATCGTGTGGCTGCACTGTAACATAGCGTCTTTACCTGACAATTTTTTGTCATACCAAACGTCAAACTTCATATTAAAAAAACGCTGACAAAAATTTTCGAGTTTTTTTTATATAGACTTTGACGTTTGGTATGGCAAAAAATTGTCAGTTGAAGACGCTATGTAAGTTATAGTTTTATGTCATAGTCCCCTTCTACAAAGTGACAGACAGAAGGCAGACAGACGAAGTTTGTTGGTAAGGGGGCGACGCTGTATGCGTGATACACTTTACTTTTTTCCTCTCTCGCCTACAAACTTCGTCTGTCTGCCTTCTGTCTGTCACATTGTAAAAGGGGACATATTAATAACTTAAAATTGTCATGTATAATGTTCAACATAACTGTATTAGTGGTAATAACGACCCTTAGCGGGTATTTTCTAAAACACTACACCGCAATTAAAAAATATTTTCATACAAATTTTTGAAAATTCAAAAAATTTTATATGAAAAATTTCTCAACGCAAGGTGAAAGGATTTATAAAATAACCCCCTAAGTGTGTTTATTTATTTTGATTTTTAATTAAAAAAACTCAACCGTTTATTATAAAGGGAGTAAACCGAAACGCGTTTATTAAAGAAAAATCGTAACAATATAATACCAACACGTGAGCTGTTTCTTCGTCTAAGGCAGTTTTGCAATATATTTCCTTTCATTATTGTTTGACTTGATTTATGTATATTGACCAAAATAATTCTTTCTACAATTTTGAAACAATTTTGACACTTTTGACACCACCTTTTACAAAATAAGTAGCACATTTATTTTTCAAAATTATGCGAATAAAATTTACTGTGCAGAATTTATTTTTAACCCTAGAGTACTAACCATATTTTACATACGTTGTAACTAATGATCGTCGATTCGACGATGTATTTTTTAACTGCCTGTAACTTTGGCTTAAAACCAAATATACTTTTTCAATGAATGCTTTTATCATTGGGGCACCCTATAAATCCATATAAAAAAAAAATATTTAATTTATATTCCTATAGATAAAAGAAATATTTAATTTTTGTACTAATTCATTTTATGTTGAACATATTTTGGGGATCAAACAAAAGGACCTAAAAAATAATGTGAAGAAAGCTAAAAACTAAAAAAGAGGCAAAACTTAAAAAAGACATTTTTAGCTTTAAAAAAATAAAATTTTTTTTTTTTTTAAATAACACTTTGAGCAAGAGCCACAAAGCTCAACTTTGTGTTCTCCGCATATGGGTTTTTCGCATATATCACATTTTTATTTTGACATTCGGCATTTTTTCGTATAGGCATGAGTTACACATGCTTCATTTGTATTTTTTTTTGTATTTTCTCCTTAGCTGGTCATTGTTGCCACTATTGTTTGAAGTAACAACATTTGCATATTTGCTCTTAAAACTGAAAAATAAAAGTCACGTCAATACTAACCATCGACGATTCGACGAGTACAAGACCAATAATAGCAATGTTCTAGCAACGCGGTTTAAAAAACGCAATTACACACAGCAAAAGTAAATCATCTACTAACAGCATACAAAATTTTAGATTGTTAGGCACACCCATTTAAAAGTAAATGAATTGAAAGGGTGCGATGCTCGTCGAAACGTCGATCATTAGTACTCTAGGGTTAAGCGGGTTTCTTAAAAAAGTTATCATCACCGTTGTAAAGCCCTTTTTTATTAGCGCTACCAGATTTTAAAAAAATGTACACACATTAAGTGCTGCCAAATTTGACTTACAGTGGACATCTTTCTAAACTTGTGTTAAAATTATTACCAAATTTTAAAATTATTTTTTAACGCCCATCCAAATGTCTGGCTGTTTATACGTTTTCACAAAACTAACGGGACAAGTACAAATCTGTATAAAAATACAGATAAATAAATAAGTGAATTAAATTTGGTATGTATATAAATTTGCAGCTGAAATTAAACTTTAACATTTATAATTATTAAGATCTTAGTTGGGTTTCCATCAGTAATACCATCAGTGATTTAGTTACATTTCGTCAGCGCATCATATATTTTCTATATTCTATACATATTTTTTTCTATAGGGAACAAGTCATTGAGTTGAAAAGTTCAAAACTGCTTTCGAAGGCGTTCTTATCTTTATTAATGAATCAAGTACCATGTATTAACAGTAAATTTGGCCAAAGCTATACAGCTCATTATTGGTTTGGCGCATATCATGGTAATTTCACCAAAAAAAATATGTAGGAGTTTTAGCTCAAATGTTTCTTTTAGATCAAAAACTAGTACCAGATGAAATTTATATTATGAAAAAATTGTCATTAATTTTATATTGAAGTTTTTAAACAAATATGGTTAAAATTTAAGTCATTTAAAATAGTATATCCTATCGAAGCCTAATGTTTCAATCAAAAAGATTTAACTGATTTATAAAAAAGATTTTTTAATATAACTAATTTTCTTGACAAGCGAGAACATAAATAATGGCAGAAGCACGCACTTCTTAACCACGAAACATTGGGGCGGAGTCTTGATTAAATGCTCATGAGTATTGGAAAGTTTTCAATATTTTAAAATACTGCAAATGGACCATTCCTCAAAAATTACAAAAAAAAAAAAGCAATATGTTTAATATATATACTTCCATTTTCCAATGCTTTTTTGGAGATAATATTAAGCCAACTGAAACTTATATAGACTTGACGCCGTTTTATATTTACTGCCTGTTTTAAGAAAATGAAAACAAAGTTTCGTGTGAGGAATTATATTGAAAAAATATTAAATTCAACATTTTTTATTTTTCGAATTTATTCTATGAGTTAAATTTCAGTTATGTATTTTATAAAGCTTTTTTGTAATAGTTCTATTCCTTAAATTATTAGGAATGACTTTTTATACACTACCAGACTATTATATTGTATTTTCTTGTTACATTTTACCTTAGCTATCCTTTGGATAGCAATGAAGTATATTGTATGTACAGAAAAATTTACAATTATTAGACACCAGCAGAATGTAATGCATTTTTCTGGCCCGCTACGGCCTTCGTCAGCATTCTTTGTGTCACACTGGATAGTGATACTTTATAAATTGAATGTATTTAACTCAACTATTTTAACAAATAGAAACTGGGAATTATTTCCTTTCGCAGGTTACTTTATATTATATTCAACATTTTTTATTTTTCGAATTTATTCTATGAGTTAAATTTCAGTTATGTATTTTATAAAGCTTTTTTGTAATAGTTCTATTCCTTAAATTATTAGGAATGACTTTTTATACACTACCAGACTATTATATTGTATTTTCTTGTTACATTTTACCTTAGCTATCCTTTGGATAGCAATGAAGTATATTGTATGTACAGAAAAATTTACAATTATTAGACACCAGCAGAATGTAATGCATTTTCTGGCCCGCTACGGCCTTCGTCAGCATTCTTTGTGTCACACTGGATAGTGATACTTTATAAATTGAATGTATTTAACTCAACTATTTTAACAAATAGAAACTGGGAATTATTTCCTTTCGCAGGTTACTTTATATTATATTCAACATTTTTTATTTTTCGAATTTATTCTATGAGTTAAATTTCAGTTATGTATTTTATAAAGCTTGTTTTGTCTCAATAAATTAATTTTTTGTCTTGTTAATAACACTGAAATATGGAATAAAAATATTAATTTTATATAAATCGCAAAAATATACTATTTATTCAAGGATTATTTTAAAATGTAACTTTTGACAAAAAACGGTACTTTTTGAAAGAAATGCGTAATTTTTTTATTCTTGCCCTGAACACTGGTTTCCATATTTTTATATTTAACGTCACTTTTAATAAGACTAAACATTACACTGTTAAATTTCGTGAAGATCGGTCCATCATATACCATATGCCTCATATAAGGCCTACTCCCGGAAAAGCGTTTTTTATGCCTAAAACCGTAACAAGTGATGCTATTTTAAATGATACGTCACAGTTTTATAGGACTAGAAATCACTTTGTATAATTTCGTGAAGATCGGTCCATTATTTACTATAGGGCCCTTATAAAGCTTAAGGTATGTTCAGACTAATGAAATATTTGACGAAAATATTTGTTCTGATATTTGCTTCAAACTATGTGAAACAAAAAATATTTTGTTTAATGTTCAAACTAAGCTCAAATATTTAACAATTTTTGTTAATTAAAACAGTTGGCAAATAGTGTCAAATAAAATAAATTAATTCATGTTTGCCATGCGTTCAGACTAAAACAAATATTTGCATCAAATAATTATTTAATGAAAGTGTCTAAAAATAAAAATATATTTCCCAAATAGTAAAAATGAGCGCAGAAGCTATTTTATTTGTTTTAGTCTGTAGAGCAGCATCTCTTATAGTGTTAAAACAGCAGAATGTAAAAGGAAAAAAACTGGAAGACAATTGGCAACGGGAACATGGCTAAACTTTGTGAAAAATTGCAAACTTGGAAACAAAGCCTAAAATATATTTGAAATCGCTAAATCGGTTAAAAAACCAAATGTCGGGAAAAAAGAAAAAAATTTTGCAAAAATAGCGAAAATTCGCGAAAAAATTAGATATTTCAAACAAGGCATAAAATTTATTAAAAGCGCCTAAAGCTGTAAGGAATGGCAAAGATTCGATAAAAATTGCTAAATTAGCGGGAATACGCAAAAATTTGCTAATAGTGGTATGATTGCAAATCCTAATACTTATTAAAATTCGTTAAAGCTGTAAAGATTCACAGGGAAAAATCACTTTTTCGCGAGGATGGCTAAAATTCGCGACAAATTGCAAACTTGGAAACAAACCCTTAAATTGATTTGAAATTGTCGGAAAAAAACAAAAAAACAAATTTTTTACAAAAATTTTTAATATTTCAAACAAACTATTAAATTAACTAAAGTCCCCAAAAGTATAAGGAATGGCAAAAATTCGGTAAAATTGCTAAATAAGCGGAAATTCGCAAGAATTTGCTAATAGCGGCATGATAGCAAATTGTAATAATAATGAAAAATCTTTAAAACTGTAAAGAATCCAAAAACTTACAGGAAAAATTGCTTCTATCGGGAACATGACTAAATTATTTGTCGTTGTTTGCTCTTACAATTTTTTTGTAGTTTTATAGGACTTAAAACACACTGCTAAATTTCGTGAAGATCGCCCCATAAGTAACCATAGGTGTCTTATAAAGCCTACTCTCTGAAAACAGTTTCACATGCCTTAAACTTTAGTACGTCAGATTTATAGGACTAAAACATTGTCAAATTTTGTGAAAATCGGTCATTAATTTACCATAGGCCCCATATAAAGACTACTCTTGGAATATTTTTTTTAAAACCCTGAAACCTTAGCAGATATAGATGTTGTTGTAAAATTTGATAAAATCTAAATTCATATGGTGAAAAATAATTTTGTAATTAGCGGTCCATAATTAAACTTATATCCCATATTATTCAACCTTCTGAAAACCACTTTAAAATTATAAAACGCTATATCAAATTTCACTTCTTTATCGAAATTTGTTCTAATTTAGTTTTTTTAACAACAGAAATCACTCTACAGAGTTTTGTGGTAATTGGTCCACAATATACCATAGGTCCAATATAAATTCCCCTCTCGAATATAATTTTAACTCGTCTAAAACTGTTACGAATCATGATAAAAACTGTTACGAATCAGCAAATTGTACTCAAATTTGATCAAATTAAGTTGTATATGACCAGATATAAAAGCATAAAGCTTTCTGATTTTCAATCAATAATTTAAGAGATGTAGGTCTAAGCCGCAACCAATTTGAATATTGACGTTCGTTTTTATAAAGATTAATAAATATATTATAGACCTATATAGTGCCCCCGCCTGAAATATTTTAACTGTCGGTTGAGGGTATCAAATATTCGGCACAGACGAATATAGCACTCTCACTTGTTTTTTTTACTAAGACCATTTACACATTTCGTATGAAATAATTGTTTTTATTAAATTATGTACACTTTTTTTAAACTTTTACAAAAATATTTTGTAACAAATAAAAATATGTAATATTTGCATACAAACTAAATTTCACAATCAACATTTTTGTGTTTTTATTATATTTAAGTTTCTCTTAATTCATATTTCAGTTTCAATATATAACAATTTAAAAGGGGAAAATTGCAATATTAAATGCAAACAAGTAGATATTTCCATTTGGCTTAAACACTACTTTTACACATACAAATTATTATCTGCCGTAAGTACCAAAATCAATTAAAGGATAAAGTTGCTTAAATACATATTTAGACTTCTTTATAAACAGTACTATTTAAAGCATCTTTAAAATGAGTTATAACGTAGTCGTGGTAATACATCATGATGCACAAAGGCTGGCCGAGAATTATTGAAGCCCAGACTATAATATTACCCATACGGGGACCCAATGAACGTTCCACAGTTTTCGATACGGCCGATAAAGGAATTTGGCCCATCATTCCTAGAAAAGCCCAAATTTTATACGTTTGCAAGGGAACAGAAACCTAGAAAAAAATTAAACAATAAATAAGTTTTAAAAAAATATGTGTAACTCTTAATTGAAAACAAAAAAAAATTACCAAATATTCATGAAAAAAAGCACTTATCAAAAAAACAATAGTAGAAGCCTGTCTTGAGGAATATCCCATTTGTACTACGGGTATATATAAGTGTCTTACACACCATCTTAAATGGATAGAGAATAATATAGTACAGAAATCTGATTATTAATAAAAAAATTTGGACTTTATTACCTATGAACCGGCATATTCCATGTTCTCCAAAATGTGTCAATATTGTTAGCATTCCACCAATCATTATAGTAGTTACGGTCAGCAAAATGTAAAATTTCTCCTATAGCATTTAAAAATGAATGAAATGCTAAATAGAAAAAGCACAGCCATACTAAATGATTTGGTAACTAAGAGAATCGAATAATTTATAAAAATAATCAGTTTTAAGGAATTGTTTTTGACCTACCGCCAATTTTAATAGACGCTCGGTGGCCAAACCCACATCCATATTTGAAAACGGTACTAATGAATTGCGTACAGAGGGTATAATCCATTGCTGGAATAGCGCCATTACAACATTAACACCAAAAACAACTTCTAGAATACGTTTTAATAAAAAACGTTTACGTATTCGTGTTGTACGAGGAAAATTTAATTCATAGCATAAAGTAGGGGCACATAGGAAATAAAATAAATCCTTGTAGCATAAATTATCAGGATATTGTACCAAAACGGGAACATCTTCATCCATTTCATCTTCTTCGTCTAACTGTCCATTTTCTAAGTAGGTAAAATAGATATAAAATGATGTTCAAAAATTTTGTGAAAATCGTCATACTTAATTCCGCCAATGTTATACTAGGGCGTCTTTTTCTTGGATTATATTGTTTAGTGTGATATGTTTGACGACACCACATATTAACCTGAACATAGCTCCACAATTTTAAGAATAATATAGAATAAAAGAAACACACAGTAGAGGCACCCACTGTAAGTTATACAATAAAAGGCGTTATATAAAACATGTTTGTATATGAAGAATTTATAAGTTTCTTACTTAAGCTGAATAGATTACCCTTCAAATGCATTATTACAACTGGCAAGACAACAACTACAATTATATTAGTCACTTGTATACACATGCCGATTCCTTCCGTAATTATTTCCTAGAAGAAAATTAAAAATTACACAGTTATATGAAATTCATAGACAGTTAATGTATTTTAATCAGTAAATAACTAATAGATCAATAATGTACATATATAGATTGATTTAGTGTAATTATTGTTTCAAATATAATATCTTTAAAATTATCCGTATCAGTGCGAAATCCTAAGGAAATAATCAATCTTAGAGAACGACCTACAAAACATTCTGGATGGCAATTAAATTTTTTATATTTTTAACTAAATTTTAAGTTTATATTTTTTGATTTTTGAACGCCTGAAAATAATAGAAATAGACTAACACCCTAGTATACTAGTTTATTATGAGTAGAATAATTTTGAATGATCAAGGCTCTGGACGTAATATATAACATTTCTTTGCAAATATAAGGCTGAGTTTTTATTAGTTCTGTCCCACTGTTGTACCATTTTAATTAAGCAAATTGCAAAACTGACGCGCTCCTAGTATGGCAACGTTGTACTGTAAAAGTGCTGCCCAGCTCGTGTGTTTTGCGCAAAAGGGCTTTACTACAGAGTTGCAATTTAATGCACTAATCAAACGGATTTTTATTTATTTGCAATTCTCTCTCGTTTACATGTGTGTTTTTCCGTTCAAAGAAACGCTGTGTAAAATTATTAAAAGGAAAATTTTCAACAAGACATATTTGCATTAAATTCTTAAAAAAGTTTTTATTGATCACCAAAGTAATTGGAAATAGTAAATAAACACAAAATAATACTTTTTGTATAATAGCAAGTTGAAATAAAAGCAACCCAGAATTTCATAATGGAAGTAAATAATGAAAATTTGCAATTGTTAGCCGGCTATTTGCAACAAACTTTGAGTCCCGACCCCAATGTTAGGAGACCGGGTAAGTTTTTATTATGGACGAGCAACATTTTGAAAAGAAAATATTAATTTGTAATAAATTCGAACATCCATAATTATACCCACACCACAATAGTGGACAGCGTATTATGCATTTGTGCTAGACCCTCCTATAAGTAAACCTTGTGCGCAAAGTACAGTTCGCAATTTTGGAGATAATTTGATGAAATATGTAGTACATGGTTCTAATTGACACAAGGAAACAAGCCTGTTCAAAATGGAGCTTATCGGTCCATAATTTCACATAGCCCCCATACAAGCTTCTTTCGAGAAAATGGCCTTGAAAATGTTATTCGGGCATGTTCTACAAAACGAAATGAAGTGGATTTAACATCGCAAATATTTTGAAAATGAGCCTGTAAATAAAGTTTTTAAGGAACAACTCTAGTTTAGCGACACACACCCAAATATAAAAAAAATTTCCTAGGGTGATAGAAATTTGAAAATTATGAAGAAAAAATGAAACAAAAAATTTGCGCAAACGCTTAGTTTTCGAGTTATGGCCGTTTTTAGTTTTTATAGAAATGTGTAATTTTTCCACTACATTTCTAAAGGTATATGGCCAATATTAGTATCATTTTGAAGGTTTTGACTAGGTCTTTCTGGATATATAGAATTTATTCAAAAATTTTTAACTCAAGCTCACATTAGAGTTTTTGTGTACTAAGTGTATACATTTAAAATTTTTATTTATTTAATCTTTTTCAAAAAGATGTTTTATTTTTATGGAAATATCTAAATAAAATTTAGTACCTATGTACTATATACAAAACTAATAAAAAAAATTATTAAAATTTTTTAATTTAGCGTATAGCGTAATAGCGTATTTCCGATGTGCTTAAGAATTCTTTTCGGCGTAGCCGGCCTTCGGCCAAGCGCACGAATTTTCTCCTCTATGGTATAACAAAAACCGGCTTCGCTAATTAAAGCTTCTCTGCAAAACCGACCTTCGGCCGGGCGCAATGGATTTCTCCTCTATGGTATAACAAATACCGGCTTCACTAACTAAAGCTTCTCTATATATCCGGCCTTTGGCCGGGTGAAAGGATTTTCTCCTCTTTGGTATGACGAATACCGGCTTCGCTAACTAACGCTTCTCTGCATAGCCGGCCTTCGGCCTGGCGTAAGGATTTTCTCCTCTATAGTATAGCACCTAAAAGAAGAAAATAATGTGCGAATACAAAAACAAAATACGTATTTGCAATCGTGAGCAAATTACCTTTAATTTGAGTACCAACACTAAGTGAGCGGACCTCAGTCCCCTTAAATTTTGATTTTGGTTTTTTTTTTCTTTTTTTAATCTGAATCGGGTAGCATATTTTTTTATATTTTTTCGTTTAATTTTTTTTATTTAATTTTTTCTTCTTATTTTTCAATTTTCTATCACCCTAGGTACTTTTTTTTATTTGGGTGTGCGTCGCTAAACTAGATTTAAGCCGTTTTTAATAATATTCCCTTTTATATACTTCATACTTTGAGTACCAATTATCTTTACAAGAACCACTGTTAAAAAAAGAAAAACTGCAGTCATTTTGTAAATAATTAAATTTAAAATCTCGTTCGATTATAATTTCACTTTATTTCGATTTCTAAAACATGCGCGATTATGTTGGTATTTAGATTTAATTTGGTCCAAACTTATTTTATTGCAATCAAAATCATCTTATCAAATTTAATTGGAATCGGTAAATTTTTAAACATAGCTCCAATACAAATACTACCGAAAATAGCTTTTAATGCCAAAAATTCCTTATAAATGTTGGTATTAACATAAAAATTGTCGATAATAACTTTTACGATAGCTACTATGACAAAATTTTGTCCTGCTAGGTTAAAAATTAACCATAGGTACCATATAATCTCCCGTCCTAAAATCTCATATAGACGAATATATTTATATAATATTCAGCTCAAAGAACTTTTACTTGAATCTTAACCTCATAGCATAATTTGGTTTGGGCGGGTCCCAAATAGGGTACACTAGCAAAAAGTCTATTTATATACTGTGGTGTGGGATATCATAAGGTCATGCATGACCGACTTTACTTCCTTACTTGTTTTCATTTCTACTTATGAATATTGCGAGCTTATAATTGACCATAAGCTCGAAATAGAAATTTATAATTTTTACATTTCTCTTATCTGCATTCTAGCTGAGAAGTTGCTAGAATCTACAGAAACTCAACGTAATTATGCGGTTCTGTTATTGAATTTAATCGACAAGGCTGATGTGGACATGACAATACGAGTGGCTGGTTCCATCGCTTTCAAAAATTATGTTAAACGTAATTGGGCAATAAACGAGGTTAGTAAGCAAGCATTAAACTGATTTATGTTGCAAATAATTTGCAGAAATTGGTGTTTTTAGTGGTTTGTAGGGCAGTTGTAAATGTTTTTAGTGTGCAATTTGCGCCATTGCACTTTAAACGTTTAACCAAGGCGAATTGAATACTAGCTTGGCCCAAGTGTCAAAAATTGTTTACGTGTTCATGTTAAAATTCTTAAAATTGAAAGATTGTACAAGTGAACATTTGGCAAACAATAAGAAATGCTTTTCAAACGAAGATTGTTACAATTTTTTGCATATTTCCTTTGTGTTTATAGTTAGATTTATTTGACAGCTTGGTAAAGTTGTACCAGGCGAATTGAGTCTTTTTCCATGAATTCACCGACGAGGCCACCTTATATGAATTCGCTTTTCTTTCAACCACCCCATAATAATAAAAAAAAAGTTTTTACGAAAAATTAATGTTTTTGTAAAATTTTTTGACAAATATTGGTTTGTTGGAAAAATAAATTTTTTTTTGGAAAAACATGGAACAAATCTAATTTACCAACGCAGCTTCAAACAAAAGAACAAATTGAAATAGGCTGATAGAAAATTAAAAAATAATAAATTATATAGTTGTAGACCTCTGAAATTTTCAACACACAAACATACATTTGTATATATCTTCGGTCTAAAGTAGAAAGGCCCTAACACGATTTTTTTTCGAAATTGAGTTTTTTAGTGATTTCCCACAAATATACCTCGTAACAAGAATTTAATGCAATAGCATCAAAAATATCAGTTTTACAAGCAATTGAAGAAGCCATCTTACATTATGAAACAAACAGTTTCTATTATGTTGTCTCCTGTAAAGTTGCAATTATGTGAGTCAGGGTCTTTCTACTTGAGACCAACGATATAGATATACCATTTTGCATTCGATTTTTTTTACTATATGCCCAACATTGGTATCATTTGATAGCTTTTAAATAGGTCTTTCTGGCTATACAATATTAATCTCTTATTTTTTAAATTTTCTGCCACCCTATGTATTTTTTTGTTTGGAGCTGTATCAATTTTGTGTGAGAAAATATGCAATAGAATAGTGTTTAAATTGAGCAATTTATTTAAAAAAAATATTAATACATTGTAAAAAATTAGTGTGCTGTAATTGCTTAAGCAATATTCTTTATACATAACTATTGTAAAATATCAAAAAAAAAAAAAAAAAAAAAGCGTGACCAGTAAATTGATCAAACTTTATTTTTTTTTAACAATTTAGATGGATTTACTAAACTTTATTTGTAGGAATATAATTGTATAAAGTTATTTAGAAATGTTTTTTGATCTATCAAACGATTTTAAAAACAAAAAGTCAATATTTGATAGGTTTGAACTAGTGATATTACAAATATTAATTTTTAATATTCGCGAATACGAGTATCTGTGCCAATATTCGCCGAATACGAATTTTCAATCTAAACTTTGGCGCCACTCTATATTTCGGATTTAATTGAAAAATATCTCCCGTTTACGATGATAATAATAAATTGTAAAAAATCCTGACAAACTGCTGAATGTATTTAATATTATAATGACATTTCGATGACTAAATTTGAAATTATCAACTTCGCAACTAAATGCCCCTACTGAACAATTTTAAATGTTTATACTTCAAAAAGCACCGCGACCCAAAGGAACTTTTGTGCGAATAATGCCAATTATTCTACTCGGTGGGAGATTATATCGTTGATCTCATGTAGAAAGGCCCTAACTCACATAGTTGCAGCTCTACATGAGAAGGCAAAAACATAATAGAAACTATATGTATCATAATGTAAAATGGCTTCTTCAATTGCTTGTAAAACTGATATTTTTGACGCTATTGCATTCAATTCTTGTGACGAGGTGTATTTGTGGGAATCACTAAAAAAACTCAATTTCGAAAAAAATCGAGTTAGGGCCTTTCTACATGAGACCAACGATATACTTCATCTGAAGTCATTAATATAACTTCATTCTGCTTGCATAACTTACATACATACTTTTAGATTTGGTTTTTCTCACTCTTTGCGTTTTTATTTTGCAGATGCTGCCTGCATGCATCCACCTATGTCGGTGTTTTTCACATGCATATAAGGTGTTTTCTTAACTTTCTTTTCAAAGTGTTTAATAAGGGCTTTCAAAATAGTAATACTGTGCATCTTTCTTGAAGTCATCGAGGGCAAACTCGTTCTCGTGTAGAATAGGCGAAAAGTGGTGAAAAAGATATAAAAAGTGGAAATTTTTGGATATTTTAGAAATTTTAAGGCTCAGCTTTTCGGGTTTCTTTGTTTTAATTTTTTTTCTACTAGTCTTCAGCTACAATTGCGCCATAGATGGGAAAACAAATTCCAATTTAATTTTTTTACGGGAAAATCAAGTTTTAGGCAAAATAAACATGAGACCATAAAATCCGAACAAGAGCTATTCTAGCAAACCCAAATGGCAAGTTTCAGTTCAGTTATATTTTGCAATTTATTGCAGATAGATATTCAGCCTTTTTCCGGTTATCGTTGTCGTAATCGATCAAATCGTTTTTTTTGTAAGAGATTAAAGAAACACTCAACCAGTGTTCTTTAAGCTCTTACAAAAAACGACTTGATCGATTACGACAACCGGAATAGGCCTGAATATAATATTACATATTGCCAGCAGATAATATACTTGTTCCAAAGCACCGCAGCCAGCGAGCGCATTTCCAATTTGTGTAATGGGATTGCAATTGAATCTTGATATTTATTTTACCCATAGCAGTTGTCGACAATTTTCTTACAATAAATAGACATCAACTTGGGTAATTTTCATTAATTCTTTTTGTGGCTGCACAATACTGCTAATGTTTGTTTGTTTTTTACTTTACTAAAAGAAGATTTTATTTTGCATTAAAGACAAAGGTTTTTTTTTTTAATAAAAATTATTAAAAGTTTATATTTTTTGTTTAAGTGTTTTTTTTTTTTTTTAATTTTTTAAGTTTATTTAGGATGTATTCACAAAATATTCGCTTGAATTGGCGAATACGACTGCCATAAAATAGCCAAATACTCGGCATTTAGAATGCGAATAATCGTAACTCACTAGTGTGAACAAAGGTCTTATAATTTGACAGCAATTTGTATGATTTTTATTAGTAGTAATAAAAAGTTGTTTTCAGTTTCCATTTAGTATAGTACAAACCAATTTATTTTTCTACCTTTAGGACTCTGAAATTCCCGATAAAATCCACGTTGATGATCGTAATACCATCAAAACCTTGATTGTCACGCTTATGTTGCGTTCGCCTCCAGCTCTACAAAAACAACTTAGTGATGCTGTTAGTATTATTGGAAAATATGATTTTCCGAAAAAATGGCCTCAACTCATTGATGAAATGGTTGATAAATTTGCTACCGGTGATTTCAATGTTATAAATGGAGTTTTGCAAACAGCACACTCTCTATTCAAACGTTATCGTTATGAATTTAAATCACAAAATTTATGGGAAGAAATCAAATTAGTTTTGGACCGAATGGCAAAACCATTAACTGATTTACTCTTGGCCACTATGCAACTTACTAAAGTACACGAAAACAACACAGAGGCGTTAAAAGTTATCTATGGTTCATTGGTTTTAGTGTGCAAAGTATTTTTTTCGTTAAATTCACAAGATTTGCCCGAATTCTTTGAAGATAATATGGCTACTTGGATGAAAGCTTTCCATGAGCTTTTGACCGTAGATGTGCCCTGTTTGCATACTGGAGATGATGAGGATGCTGGGGTGTTGGAACATTTACGTTCACAAGTGTGTGAAAATATTGGCATGTATGCTCAGAAATACGATGAAGAATTTGCACCCTATATGGAAACATTTGTCACTGCTGTGTGGGAATTACTGGTGAAAACTGGCATGCAACCAAAATATGATGCGGTAAGATTTTTGGTTATGTTTTTATTTTACAACAGTTAATTGATAATCGATTTTAGTTAGTCTCTAATGCTTTGCAATTCTTGTCTGTGGTAGCTGAACGTTCTCAGTATCGTAAAATTTTTGAAAACCCAGAAATCTTAGCGAATATATGCGAAAAGGTTGTAATACCCAATTTAGATTTCCGCCAATCGGATGAAGAGCTTTTTGAAGATAGTCCTGAAGAGTATATCCGACGTGATATTGAGGGTTCTGACATTGATACACGACGACGGGCTGCTTGCGATTTAGTGAAAACTCTTTCGCAAAATTTCGAAGCTAAGATTTTTGGTATTTTTGGACAATATTTGCAAATTTTGTTGGGTAAATACAAAGAAAATCCTGCTGCTAATTGGCGTGCAAAAGATACCGCCATTTATTTGGTTACATCATTTGCTTCACGTGGTGGTACACAGAAACATGGAGTAACACAAGCCTCCGAGTTGGTACCTTTGCCAGAGTTTTGTGCTCAACAAATTGTGCCAGAGTTGGAGAGACCGAATAGTAAATTAAAGTTATTTTTATATCAATTTCATATAAAAAAAATTATTTATTTTTAGTTAATGAACTTCCTGTTCTTAAATCGGCGGCACTTAAATTTGTGATGGTATTTCGTAGTTTATTGGGCCAACAAACTCTTTTGGCGGCTATGCCTCATTTAATACGTCACTTGCCCGCTGAAAGTGTTGTGGTCCATAGTTATGCAGCCTGTGCTTTAGAAAGAATTTTTACTTTAAGAGATCCAACAAATGCTTTGCTGTAAGTAAATATTAAATATTTTAATATAATTTTAAATAATCTATTTTCCTTTTTAGTATTGGACCCCAGCATTTAGCTTCTGTCGCTAATGATCTTTTAGGTGGTTTATTTGCCACTTTAGCGTTGCCCGGCTCAAATGAAAATGAATATGTAATGAAAGCTATAATGAGAAGTTTTTCGTCTTTACAAGAACATTCTTTGCCATTCATGGGTGTAGCTTTGCCACGTTTAACTGAGATTTTAACGATGGTAGCTAAAAATCCCTCAAGACCACATTTCAATCATTATTTATTTGAAACCATTTCGTTGGCCATTAAGTATGTTAATAAAAACTTTTTAATTAACAAAAGTTTTTTAAATTTATTTCTTTTTAAAACAGAATTGTTTGCAAAACCGAAGCTGCTGCTGTTAGTTCATTCGAAGAGGTTTTGTTTCCTGTATTCCAGGGAATATTGCAGCAAGATATTTTGGAATTTATGCCATATGTTTTTCAAATGTTGTCTTTGTTATTGGAAATACGCGAAGGTTCTGGAGCTATACCCGAACCTTACTGGGCCCTATTTCCCTGTTTGTTAGCTCCACCACTCTGGGATAGATCGGGTAATGTCACTCCCCTTATACGTCTACTATGTGCATTTATTAAACAAGGTTCGGCGCAAATTGTGGCGATGGAGAAATTGGTTTGTAAATAAAATCTGTTTGCTTACAAACTTTGAAACCTTTAATTTTTCTTTTTCAGAACGCAATTTTGGGTATATTCCAAAAAATGATAGCTTCAAAGGCTAACGATCATGAGGGATTCTATCTGCTCCAAAATCTATTGGCCTATTATCCTTTAAACGATTTACAGACAAGCATGCGCCAAATATTTGCTTTACTATTCCAACGTTTATCATTATCAAAGACTACAAAATATGTTAAGGGTATTATTGTTTTCTTCTGTTACTACACCGCAAAATTGGGTGCACCCGCTTTGGTGGAACTTATCGATCAAATACAAGCCAATATGTTTGGCATGGTTATCGATCGTGTATTCATTCCAGATATGGCCAAGGTATCCATTGAACTAGAGCGCAAAATTGTAGCTGTTGGCATTTCTAAACTACTATGTGAATGCCCTGCCATGTTGTCACCACCCTACAATCAAAATTGGTCCAGATTATTGCAAGCCTTAGTAGAGCTTTTTGAACTTCCTCCGGATAAGACCATTTTGGAAGGTGACAATTTCGTTGAACCAGATGATACTGCTGGCTATCAGGCAGCATTTTCCCAACTAAGTTTTGCTCAACCAAAAACTCAAGACTTTTTGGCTGAAGTCTTAGACGGTCGTAAATTCTTAGCCGATTCTTTGGCAAAATTGTCTCAATCACGACCTGGTGAAGTTCCACAAATGGTGTCCGCTATTGGAGATAACCACAAGCAGGCGTTGCAAAAATATTGCGCTCAATATGGAGTACGTATAATTTAAGTTCGATGTTTTTTGTAAGTTTACTTTTATAATTTTTATTTACTGTTTTTATATTTAATTTTTTTATTTTTCAAAATTTTGTTAACTTTTTCTACTCCACCGTCGATTGATATTTGGCATAAATTTTCTTATTATTATCAACTTTGTAAAAGTGTCATTATGAAATATATATTAAATATCTTAAAACATTTCAGATTTGTTAAAATTCAAGATTCCATATTTTTAAGAGATTTCAAGATTCAAGTTTTTAGTGGGATATACGGAAAAAGGTAAGTCATTTGGAAAAAATTGTAAAAAACTAATTTAAAAATGGTTTAGCTTTAAAAACAATACATTTTTGATCTCAATATATTTTACTGGAAACTAAATGATAGATTTAAGATGCTTTAAAATTAAGTTTTAAATTTACATGTCGCTGTCGAACTTACTACATAACGAAACCTGGAAAATTTGTAATTCGATCAAGTTAATTGCTAAGAATTTATAATAAGGTTAGTTTACGTCACAAGTTGCGCCCTTTCGAAAAAGCAAAAGTGCAAAAACACAACAACCACATATGGTGTTTTCTTTTCTACAAAAAATGTCACATTTTATTTAAAAAAATGCAATTTGGTGTTCGTTTCTTAAAAATGCTTTGCTCTCTAAGAGGGCAGCGTGTTTTATTCTAAAAAAATTCACCCTTAAATGGCATAAGGCATTGCACTTTCCGCCCCGTATAAATCGAGAGTGTTGATAATGCCCTGTAAAAAGATGGCTTCTGTTTATATATAGGGTTACCAGACGAAGTTGGGAAAAAATCGCCTCTAATCAGTACAGTAAAATTTTTAAGTTTTAATAGTAATTTTGTCTATTATTTTATAGTAAAAACAAAAGAAAGCATAAAATTATTAATGGTAGGTTGTCAGTGACATAAAATTTAAATAGATTCGGTGTTAAAAAATTGTAAAAACTTGGTGTTAATAAATTCACAATCTGGCAAAGGTATTTTCTTGTTTACATATTTTATGAAAACCAAACTAAAGAAATTGGAATTTGGTCATTAATTTTGTTAATTTATTTATTTATTTAATATTAATATATTATCAAATTTGGGTTTATGAGTATTTTTTTTATATTTTGAAGAACATCCTTTTTGATTTATGTACATATTTTTTTATATATTGAAGAACAAACTTTTTGTCAGTTGTTAAAAACCGGGCGATCCTATTTTGTGTTTTGTTCTCGTCAAATAAAAAATTGCATTATTACATGTAAGGCAAGACATTTTATAAATGCACCTTTTAAAATGTGGTATTTTTTTTGTAGAAAAGAAAACACCAATAGACAATTAGTTGTACACAAATAATTGTCAATCAGAGAACGGCTTTGTGCGATTGCAAAAAAATCGCATTTAATGAATACCAACAAATACACTCGCTTTCGGTCATACAATCAAACTTGCGCAACTGCACACATTCGCTGATGGTTTGCAGTCATTCAAATAATGCACATCGTGCTTTGTTATTTATACCATCGTTTAGCTTCATTTTTTAATTAAGATGTTTGTGTGTTCGGTGCGGCAATGATTGTTTTGGTAAGTCTGCTTTCACACGTTTCATCTTTTGATGCTCAACTCTTATGTTTTTAGGTGAGAGAAGAAAGAAGAAAGGGGGTTAGTACGGAGATGCCTGTACTCGGTCAGTACGCTTTGTGTTTTTATTCGTTGGTATATGCGCAACGATGGCTGCATGTAATTTTTTTCATTTCTTTTTCTTTGATTCGCTGTTAATAAAATTGTTCTTGTTTTGAACCGAAAAAAGTTGAAAACGATTGCTGCGTGTGATTATATTGGCATCTTTAAAAGGGAATTGAAAAGAAGTTGAGCATCAAAAGATGAAACGTGTTAATTTAGACTAAAGAAAAAAAAAAAAATACAAACAAAAAATCCAGAAGTCAAGCAATCATTACTCATGTAGGCATTCAGCAGTTGCTATGTAGTACAAGAAAAAAAAATTGAAATGAAACGCAAACGCACTAGGTACAAGCAATTTCCATTGAAATAGAAGGGTGTTTTTATTTTTTATCATTTCTTAAAAAGTACAGTAGTATTGTTGCTGCTATTGTTGTTATTGCTGTTAATGTTAATGTAACAAAGCGACTCGTACTCAGAGATCCAAGCCGACGTATAATTCTCGGCGGCGGCGGCTTGAAGAAAACTAGCCGGCGGCGGCTTTAAGCCGGCTAAAGCCGATGTTAAATTAATGAATTTTCTTAAATTTGAAAACAAACCTTTTTACCTTCGTTGAAGGGTATAAAAAAATAATATTTATTTCCCTAAAACATATCTTGCTGAATTTAAGAATCTCACAAAAAATATCCGCAATTTGAGACATCACATGTGTTTCACCCTTTTTTTCTACATAAGCTTCTCTATTGCAGAAGTTTTTTAAAATATTCTATAAATCCAATTGGAAAGCTCTTCATGAATTTTCTACAATTTTACTCGCACTTTGTGTAGAAAAATAACTTTTAATACCTATCTCTGAAGCTTGGAAAAAAAACTTGTAAGCCAGAAACAGTAGTGTTTGGTATTGTTGAATTGAAAATTATAGATTTTCCTTTTTTAATTGACGTATTTTCTAAAAAGCAAATGATAACAATTGAAAACATTAAAGATTAAAGTCATTGAAACAAAACAAAAGAGGAAAAAATTGAGTTAAGCCCAATCAGAAAGTTAAAATGGATTTTTCTAACTTAAAACTTTTTTGCCGAACTTCAAAGATATTTCTTTGTGTTATTATAGTAAATAACTTTATAATGATACATGTAAAATTGTTGCGAAAATAACGAGACAAATATATTTTCAAAGCCCAGGGTGGTAATTTTTTAATGTCTAATCAAAAAAATGTTCTGCTAAGCTGGTTAAGTCGGCTTAAAATCTGAGCCGAAACTAGCCGGACTTTTCGGCGGCGGCTTATGCTAAGAAAAACACATCGGCGGCGGCGCTAAGCCGGCTTGGAGCCGATCGACTTGGAACTCTGCTCGTACTCATACCAATTTAGTTCGTCGTTGCCTCATCGAGTGGACAATGACTACGTGAATGCAAAAGCATAAGAATGTTTGCCTTTTGTCTTAGAGGAATTGTGTTATTGCGTGGGCAACAATAAATGCAAACACTTTCAATAGAAAACTCACACATGCACAAATCAAATGTGTACAAATCGATGCTAAAATTACCAAAGTTGAACTTTGTTTTGCAGGCATAGAGTTAATGTAAATTTAAGCGTATGAATAAATCAACAAAAATAGTTGATTTTGCAGTTCTCTGATTTGTATGCAGTTTTTTTGATTGCACGTCCAAATTTTGCACTATTTGACTACTTAATCATTGCCCACTCGATGACACAACGACGAATGTAAATTGGTATGAGTACGAGTCGCTTTGTTGGTATGATTGTTGTAGGCATAAGTTCAAATAAACTAGTTGTATTGTCCAATTTGTTTTTGTGTTTACCCTGCAAATAATATTGGACCACCTGATTTTGATCAAATGGACTTCTCATTGGACTAGTCCGATGTAATGCAAGCATGGATCATGTCATTGTTAAAAAGTGTTTGTAGTTAGACGACATGTCTTCGTTTTTTAACGAAATGTGTTCGTTTTTAAACGACTTCAAAACTAATCCTCTTGAGTATACCATAGTTTTAATAATACTCCTTTGAAATCCAAAGCTGGGTTATATGGCCTGGCCAGACTCATAAGTAAGACGAAGGGTTAATTTGTGGTTTTTATATTTTTTTTGTGAACTTTACATTTAGAATTTTGTTTTTGTTCTTAATTTGCTTTTTTTCTTGTAAATTTCAAATTTAGGATTTTGTTTTTGTTCATAAATTTACATATGAATATATCTTTGTATGTATGTAAGCTATTTTAAACATAAAATACATTTTATCGAAACACAACCTAATTATTGTCGCTAAAATAACGACAAAACAATTGCTTAAGTTAACAGCTGACTTTAAACGACAGCGAATATCGTTAAAAATGTTATTAAATAGCATATTCGATAGATGTTCGTTATATTTATTTTAACGATTCGATTATAAAAGTTAGTGAATCGCACTACAGAGCACTGATGGGATTTGTGGTACAATTGTACCAAATTTGGTACAATCGAAACTTTATTGGTACACTGGTACAATTCATCCATTTTTGGTACAATGAAAAAAAAAATATCCACGAAGTTTTATCATATCTTTGAGGTGGATTCACTTACTTTTCTTTTTAATAATACTATTTCTAATTACATAAGTATATGAACTCGTATCCCTGTAGGAAGCCTGGGATCAAGTGTTTCCAAATCGCCACTTTTGTATATTGTTTTGGTGGCACTGTCAACCAAGCGCCTTTGAGAAAAAAGAGAAATATATAAATTTTTGCTTCTTCTTAACAATAGCGGAGAGGGTATTATGCGTTTGTGTGTAGCACGAAAAAATATAAGTAGTATACCGATCGACTCAGATCACTTTCTGAGTTGATTTAACGATGTCTCTCCGTTTGGCGGGTTGTTTATCGATGTAACCTTGTGCGCAAGATACAGGTCTCTACATTTTAGGTAATTCGATGAAATTTTTTACATAGGTTTCAATACATAACGACAAAGCCTACTGAAAATGGTGAGAATCGGTACATAATCTCATATGGCCCCCATACAAACTTCTTTTCTTATTACGTTGGTACCCAGCGGGAAAAATAAGGAGTAGCTTCCTACTAGTAGCCTCCTCTGTACCCCTTCTTTTGGATGTACAAGGCCTTCTTGCTCCATTCCATACTCATATCTTTTTTACACACGTTGTCATTGCGGAGAAGGCCTTCCGCTCTCGCTTCTTCAGCAGGTACATAAGAAGGGTAACGGGACCAAAAAAAATTGATTTTGCTTTTGCTTTTGCATAAAAACAATACAAAAATGTTACTCCTTTTCTACTCCCTTATAGAAGCGAGTGTGGAAGGTGTATCTTATCTTTTATACGAAAGACCTGAGGCCTTCTATGAGGCCTTCTTTAGCAGTTAGATAAGAATGGTAATTGAATCAAAAAATATTTTAAGCAGGCCTTTAAAAAGACCTGAAGTAAGAAGGTCTTCTGAGTTTTCCCGCTGGGTATTTAGATCACATTTCGCCCAATTTATTTTATTTCAATCTAAATCATCTTAACAAATTTTATTGGAATCGGTCCATATTTGACGATTGCTTTCCATAGAAATACTACTCCCCAAAATAGCTTTTAATGCCATAACTTCCTTATAAATATTGGAATTGATATACAAATTAGCTACAATAACTTTAATTATAGTTGCTATGTCATGATAAAATGTTGTGCTGGTAGGTCCAAAATTAACCATATAAGTTTTATAAAAGCCCGCTTTCTAAAATCACTTAAGGGGAAATAAATCTCAAATAGATAAAGATATCTAAATAATATTCGGCACAAAGAACTTTTATATAAATCTTAACTTCATAATAAAATTTTTTGTTTTGGCAGGTCCTTGATTTCCCATGGAACCCAAATAACTTACACCCAAAAAATTTGTTTTTATATACTGTGGTGAAGGGTGATCGGGCTTGACCGACTATACTTTTTTACTTGTTTTGTTTTTATTGAGTAAAGAAGTATTTTTAATTCTTACAATGTATGATTTTTATTTTTAGCGAAATGTTGGTACAATTTATATCAATTTGGTACAATTTTGCCAAAGAGACAGTACAATTTAAGAATTGTCAGATCCCAACAGTGCTACAGAGCAATGATTTTTGTGTATTTTTCTTTGTATATGTTTTTTACCAAAGCAATAATTGGCGAACAAAGCTAAACATAGTATGAATGGTAAAGCCAATACGCTGTGCATGACTTGAATGAATTTTAAAACAACACTACTGATGTGTGTGGCTGAGAAAGTTAGATTGAATGAACACAAATGAGTGTATTTGATGTTGTTGATTTAATGCGAATTTTTTGCAATCGCACAAAGCCGTTCTCTGAAACAAATATTGTCTCACTAAAATTTAAAAAATGTAACTTTGTATGTGCATGGTTTTTGATTTCTTTTGAGGATATGCGGATATGCATAAGTAAATTAAACAAAATGAAATTTTGTCAATAACGGTATAATTATTGGCTTTAATCATCAAAAAACAAGTTTTGAATTTTAAATTTAGTGCAACAATTTAAGTTGCACTCAAATGACTGTAGAAGAAAAAAGTTGCAATAAGCAGATGATAGCTTTTTTTAATCAATCTATTTTTTTTTTGAATGCAAAATTTTTTAACATCACTATCACTCATGTTAAGTGAGGCTGCAAATTTTCAATTCATCACTCAACATCAACAAAATGATTGCACTATTACTAATTGTGAGTTGAAACTGCAAAATGAGTGCACTACCCCCATCTATGGCATTTAGATCTGTTTATTTTTTAACACCTTGACTGAACTGTCTCTTACGGTAGCTAATCGAATTGATCGGAGTTTTATAAGTAGCTTGCTAGAGATTAAAGCTTCTAATTCCTTCGAAAAACTTAAGAACACCCACTTCAAAATAGATAATTCTAAATTGGAATTTAAGATTTCAAGATTGGTGTTGGTTGTTGTAATAGACTCGCTGTCATTCGAAGCTCTTTCCTGGGAAAAAAATCTTCCGATAGATACAGCTGTTGCTTGTTGTGCGCTCCTTAAGAAATATGGAAATTTTGGTGGGTAGTGCTACCGCTACCTATAGGGAGGGTGCTAACATACGGCGTTAAAAACTCAGTTTCCCGGATGTAATTCCTTAAGGTTTTTCAATCAACGTTCCTCAGGGATCTTAAGTCCAACATGACATCTTTCCCGAGGTGTTTGGATCTTATTTCGACGAAGGCCTGACAGTGGTAGAGAAAGTGTTCCAGCGTCTCGCCTTCCTCATCACACGATCTACACTCATCAGATTCTGCCCGTCCAATTTGATGTAGTTGTGCCCGTAGTGCTGCATGGCCAGTCAGGATACGTACCATCATACTAACTTCGGACTTACTCCCATTGAGGAGGCTTCTTATTTTCCTCTCGTCTGATTTACTCCGTAAAATCTTAGTGGTCCTACCCACAGTCCCACTATTCCAACTGGCCGTGTGGGTTTCCCTAGCTCACGCCTTCAATTCCGCTTGCGTTTCCCCAAACGGCTTCGCATTCGTCAGGTTAACTGCTTCGAGTTTTCTTCCTTCGATAGCAAGTATATTGGCCCTTTCGTTGCCGATTGTCCCCGAATGGCCCGTTACCAATATGATACGGATCCTATTGCTCGATGAAAATTCGGTTATGACCCTCCTACAGTCCAATTAAGTGCTGGACTTAACCCTATTAACTGGTATTGCCCTAATTGCCCTTTCGATGTCGGTAAATATGTTACAATATGATATACAATAAAATTGCATGTGTATATAAAACACTAAAGGCACTTACACTATCATACAAGTCTCACGTATCTTGAAAGTTCAACCCTGCCATGATAAGATGCTATTGTTTTTTTTTTTTTTTTGAAACAATAACAAGATTAGGGAGCATTTTTGTAAAAATACGTAAGCCATGTAAGACAGTTTAAAGTACCCTTTAAGGTCGATGGGTACCTTTAAACAAAAGGTAATAGTGAATAGAAATTATTTGCAGAAAATTATAGAACACCAAAACACACAAAAAGAAGAGACCAAATCGGAAAATCTGCAAAGTTCCGAAAAAAATCTAAAAACAAATAAAAAAGAAAAAAGTCTATTAATGCCCGTAGTTTCTACAAATAGATACATATCTACTCGTTTTCGTACCTAACAGTTATCTTTACCTATCCGCTAACACTATTGTGGCAATTTCAACTTTATTTTTGCCTATTAACTATCGAAAATCGTTGGTGGGTAAGATACATGTAAGATGGGTAAGATACATTACACTTTAACCCGTAGGTTAGAAATACGTTTTAAAATTATGAAAACCATAGACACCTATACACAGCTAGATACCTATTTGTAGAAATTACGGGCATAAGTCTTAAATAAAAAAGTCTCTTAAGACCTCTAATCAGGTGATAACATACACAATCCAACATCTAAGAACTTCTCAATGGGGGGGTGCTTTAAAGTCTTGCGAAATAAGGCCACGATGGCTTTATCTCTCATTCAATAGGGATTTAAAGCCTTTTGTTTTTTCCCCCCATTTGAATGGGAGATAAAGCCATCATGGTCTAAACTCACATTAGCGATATTAGAAAATGGCTTTATCTCTCATTTCAGTTTTGAAGAACTTTTGCATTTTACATTGATTAATAGTTTTCTGCGTCACAAGAGTAAAAAAAACGACTTTTCCCGGAAACACTAAAGTAAAGTATTGGAATCTGGCTTCGCATACTAAAGTTGTTCTGCGTGGCGCTTAAGGGTTTTCTCCTCCAGTAGGACACGGCAGGTGGCTTCGCTGAATAAAGTTTTCCTGCGTGCGTTACAAGAATAAAAAAATGACTTTTCCCGGAAACACTAAAGTAAAGTAACAATATTCTGGAAAAATATGACTTTATCTCACATTTGCGAAAAAAATATGGCTATATCTCTCATTTTGCAAAATTTTAAATATGACCTTATCTCTCAATGATTGTCCAATAAGGCCATTATGGCTTTATCTCCCATTCAATTGAGCAATAAAGCCATCAAGGCCTTATTTCGCATGACTTTAAAGCACCCCCCCCTTCTCAATTCGTTATCATCATAAATATGTAGTTAATGAATGTTAATATAAAGTCGATGCAAGAAAATTAAAAAATTTGATTTCTAAAATAAATCTGGGTAATTAATACAAAACAAAGCTTTTTAAATCTTGGGGCAAATAACGGCAGTCGATATCGATCAAAATTTCAATTTAAATGTATTGTAACTTCGATCGATGTCAAATTCGGTATTTTCCGCCTGAAAACATTAGAATAAAAAAGGTTATTAAATTAAAATCCAACAGTCAGAAATGCCCTAAAAATATAAAAACCCCAATTGGAAAAAGATGAAATTTATAAGTTCATGTACTCAAATTGCAAATAACTAAAAAATAACTTTTTTTTATGAAACACAAAACTCAAATTCAATTAAGTTTTATCAAATTATTCAAGTCATAACAATTACAGGTGCATACCTCTAGTAATGCAGCAGAACATTTGTTTTAAAGAAATAAAAAGTGCGTTCGAGTATTTTTTTGCCGAATTTTAAAAAAATTTCTGTTCACGTAGAACTTGACTCGAGTGTGTGAATAATATGACGTTCCTTGCAAAAAATGGGCATGGTCGCTTCCGTTAAGCAGAAAAAGCCTGGTTTGTCTGAGCGAAATGCTAAAGCTCGTCTTAAATTTTGCAAAGAACGAACAAATTGGACAATAGACTGCAAAAGAATTATATGGTCTGATGAAAGCAAAACATGGTGGTGGTAGGGTAATGGTTTAGGGTTGTATTACACAGTGTAATATTGGTCTGCTATATAGATGAAATCAAATAATGAATAAGGAGTTATATCTCCATTTTGTGGACAAATGTACCTATCCGGCCGAAGAAATTATTTTCCAACAAGACGGAGATCCTAAGCATATTGCCAAAATTGTCCAAACTTGGCTCCGAAATCAAACTTTTCACACTTTTCAGTGGCCAAAACAAAGTCCGTCAGTTGGCTAAATACAGAAGTCAACCTAATAACATGGATGAGTTATGGCACCGAGAACAGACGTAGTGGAAAAATATACTACATTCAATTAATGAAAATAAACAGTGTTTTAAAAAATTAGGATTGTGGACAAAATAGCTATAAGAAAATTAGTTTTAAGCAAATGTGTTCAAAATGA
Source organism: Pollenia griseotomentosa (assembly GCA_963931875.1). Classification (NCBI taxonomy): domain Eukaryota; kingdom Metazoa; phylum Arthropoda; class Insecta; order Diptera; family Polleniidae; genus Pollenia; species Pollenia griseotomentosa. The sequence goes on from OZ007561.1 coordinate 63,008,259, forward strand.
CTTCTGAGAAGAATTATCTGTTTAATTTTGTTATTTAATCGAATAAAATAGTTTTGTTGTCCAAAATAAGCTGCGTTCGAGAACACAAAAGTTTTTACTATTTTTTACTGAACTTTACTGCATTTTACGAAATTGCGTTCGAGTACACAAAATGCAGTAAATGAGAACACAAATTGAAAGCAAAAAGTGACAGTTCTTGTCTGAGTATTTACAAATTTTTACTGCAGAAATTTTTGCAGTAAATTTAGTAAAACAAAAAAACATATGTTTTAAAAGGTAAACAAACAAAAGTAACAAACAAAATGCTTACAAATTGTGAAAAAATTGTTAAATAAACGAAAAGTTGAAATAAAAATTAAACAAAAACAAAATGTTAATAAATATTAATTAAATAAACTTGTTTGTGAATCATTTACTTATCTAAATACCAACATTTGAAACTTTTTTTGTTATGTTAATTTTTTAGAGTTGTAAAAGTGCTAAGTACTTGGGTACTAAGTAATCAATAGCAAAAAATTAATCATGTTTTTTTTGAATAAATTAACCCGCCACAAATTAGTAACATCAAATAAAATAAAAAACAAACAAATATGAATGATTGCATAAAATAATTTGCTTGTATTTCCAAAAATGTTTGTGTTATAAAAAGTATTTAATCGAGTACCGATAAGAAAACGAGTTAAGTAGTCAAAAGTGTTAACATTTTTCAACACTTCAATTATTTGTCATCAGCTGTTGCCTTTATTTTACGAATTTTTACAAAATTTGCGTTCGCGTACTTTTTTGGACAACAGCTTTTTGTGAGAACAAATTTTACAATTTTCTCATTTACTGCATTTTACTGTAAAAGTACTCAAACGCACCTATAAATTGCCCACACACAACATGTGTTCTTTAATCTACTATAAAGTTTGACTTATAGTTATTATTGTCGACAACGAGAACCGCAATAAGGCTGAGTGACTTATGATTTGAAGACGCGATGACCAAGAATTGCAAAGTTTGTTTAACAACGAAAAATTTAAATTGATTGGAAATGCTACATGAAGCTTCAGTTGTACGAGTATTTTAATTGAATTGAATGTAAAATAATCTTATACTCAATGTTTTTTTTTTAATAAATTGTTGTGGGCTTTACTTAAAATTTATCTACGGCCTTTTATGCTCTTTTTTTTAGAGGAAAAGGCATACAAATGTTAAGTAAAATTTCATAATTTGTTCCAGAAATTTTATTAGGAGTATTAAAGAGATTTTCACAGAGGGGATTTTATATTGGAGCTACCTTATTATATTTCGTTCATCGAAAAATTCGGTTGAATGATTTATAGTAATAAAAAACCCTAATTACACCAATACAATACAATTCTTTTTAGAATTTGATGCTTCTTAAATTGACTTTAAGTGAAGAATAATTCAAAAGCTGAACTTTATCCTTCAGAGTCATGTTTGGTATTGGGTGAAAGTAAATACAATTCTACATTACTAAATTACTGCTTTGTGTAATTAAACGTTATTGGGGTTTCAAAAAATAGGGCTAGATCGGGAAAATTTTATTCATTGTTAAAAAAAATTCCCGTTGCTTAAAACTTATGCTGAAAACGGCGGCATATTTATATAAAAAACAAAAGGTGCTGTATTTTGGGGCGTGGAAAACAAAACAAAAAAAAAAAAATTACAGTTCAAGAAACATCTTTGATAACCTTTCATTCTAGGGCGTGAGTTCTGCAATTTTTTTCTTTTATATTGGGTTCGGCCTGAGAGGGCATAAGTGACGCCCAGATTTTGATGTCGGATTAAAAAAACACCCAATGCAAAAATAAAGCCATAGACAAGCCATGAATAACGACATGGAATATGTTATGATTGGACTACAAATGTCAACCGAGTGAATAAAAAACTAAAAGGGCGTTATCCAGAGGCATGGCAAAAAATTAAAGAAAATGTTTTTGGAATTGTTTTTAACTAATCTTTATTCCTAGGGGGTAACTGGCTCAACTAAATTTTTGGAACCACCCAAATGCATATGCATATCGTCAGCTCATTATGTAATTTCACCATGATATGCGCCAAACCAATAATGAGCTGACGATATGTATATCGTTACCTAAAACGCAAAATGCCCTTACTAACCAAAAATTAAAAATTTACTTTTTCATTGATTCTAATGTATTGCATCAACAAAAATGTCCACAAAAAAATTTTGGTATCTTTCAACCAAAATTAGCGATTTATTTAACAACAAACAAACACCCCTATCTAAAAAAGATTAAAAAAAATTGCTCCTAACTGCTGAAGAAATTATAAAATGAAATCTCCAGTTTCAAACTATAAGAAATAAACTGGTCTAAAAAACCATGAAAAAACTGAAGGATTATTTTTAGCATTTTTAAAAACCATTTTTAGCATTTTAGCTGTAGAAAATTTTGAGATCTGGTCACACTGCAATCACTATTTTTCGACTATTTATAGTGATTTTTATAAACCTTTGTACATACAAAAACAAACCATTTGTTACTTACCATGGCTAATCCCTTTTCCACAATGAGGCAAATTGATAAATGAACAATAGAATCTAAAAATAAATATTTTTTGAATTGAAACAATATCTTAACATTAATTTTTTGTTCTAAATGAAAAAAAAAATTTATAATTTTATTACAATATTTAACTAATTTACTTACATAGGATTAAAAATAATGAGGCATGTCCTTCGCCTTTATTTTTGCCACTTAAAAAGAAAAACCATTCAATAGGATTTATTCTAATGCCATATTTCAACAAGTTTTCCAAACACAGTCGAAAACCACCAATAGTTAACAGCAGGAAACCCCAATTCACTAAGCCGGTAAAATTGCTAAAACCAGAACTCCAGGAAAATAAAGAATCTCTAGGTCGATGGCACCTAAAAATAAATTTTGTAAAATTTTTTAACTGTTAACAAAACATTTTTTTATACACATTTATAATTGTTGGCTAAACATATTTGTCAAAAGTTTAACTTACGGTTTATCTGGTTGTTCCTTACGTTGCTTTTGTTCTTTGGTTGTTATCTCTTCCGCTCGGGTTACACTCTGTGTCCTTCGATATCTAGCCTTTTTCTCTGTATTGTTCCCATTGTCTTCTTTGTCCAAAACCTTACGAAATTGTTTGAGGTCTATAGGTGTACCATGTTGATCGAAAAGATTCTGCGTTGATTTGCGATTACGCAATTCACTCATATTATGTTCGCTAGCCGATGCCGATCGTCTTAGTTTTTTAATCATCCCCACGTGACCATTTTGTTGTTTCGTAGTCATTTTTTTTTATAAATATGTGTGTTTATTTACTGAAAAGGTAATAACTTTTTATTACTAATTATAATTAAAGTGTTTATTAAAAAAAAAAAAAAAAAATTATTAAATTTTAATATATACAGTTAAGGAAAAAACCACATACATCCTAGTATTTTGAGTTTTTGAACAATTAATAATGAAAGCTGAAAAAATTTGGATGTTATTATTAAAAAAATTATTAATTAAGAATATCTGAAGAAAAAAAAACTAAAAAAATATTTATATTTTACAAATGATTGCATTCGATATCGATCGAAATTGCAATTTAAATTGTGCAGTACAACTTCGACAATCCGGACACATATAGTTTTAGGCTCGGTCGGATTATCGGCTATCGGCTGACTAAAGTAGTAACATTTATTAATATAATCTAAGAGAATTAAAACACGAACTTACTCTTTTGGAAACTTTGTCATCACAAATTTTTAGAGAGCGAATACCATGCTTTAACTTTAATTTATTTTACCAGCCTGAGCTCGCTTAAAACGGGCCCAACCCCTTCATCTTTACATAAAAGAATTTGGCCTTTTCTTTAAAAATTTCTGATGAAATCCTACTATAATTGTTTCACTGTTGCAAAACATGTGTAAAGCCCTTCTTCTAATTCTGGATTTTCTACTTTTTCCATAACTTTTCTATTTCCTAAAAGAGTTGCATATTCACCCCTATCGTGAATAAAAATTCCTTGGGGTTTTTTTCCCTTTTCCATTTTTCCTATGTTATTTCAATTGTAAAAAAAAACCCCAAGGAATTTTTATTCACGATAGGGGTGATTATGAAAATGGTTTTATACATTTTTTTTGTTTTAAATGTTACCGGGTCCATTAAAGGTATTTAAAATAATTTGTTTTATCGTTGATTTAGGAATATTGATTTTTCCCTCATCGAGAGTAATGAATGTGACTTTTCCTGATTTGAAAAGTAGTTCTTGTAAAAATAAGTTGTCCTCAAAGTCCTCAAAAGGTGGTCCTTAAATTTTTTATTTTCGTTTTTCCAAAATCGTAGCCGAGTTTTGTGTTAGGTTAGGGTAAAAATATGAGCTCGATCAGTTGAAAATTGCTGTGCCGCACGCGCTCAATGGAGAGAAAAACGCCCGTAACTACTGAGGAGTCACCCCTAGAGATGTAAAATGTATGAGCAAATCCATTATTTTTACATCCCCAATATTTCTCTAGAACAAACCTCCATCTCCAACCCTTCATATGGTCCCCATACAAACAAATTTAATTTTCACGAAAATTTACCAAAATGGAGAAAAAATAGACGATTATTACAAAAAATTTTAATTGCTTTATTGATGTTATTAATTGCTTATTATCAATGATTTATATGAAATTGCTTTTTTCAAAAGTCGGATATTTTTTTCGATAATCAGCGACAACTTGAATCAAGTATTGCTTCTCTCCGTTCCTGCACAATATTTTATTGTACTCCCCCATTATTTTCACGCCTCTTTCGGCGGTGTCGTTAACAACTTGAATTTTCTCAACAGCTTTCAATGCTCGCTGATAATCTTCTCGCTGTGACCAAGTTTCCGGTGGGTATCGTATAAATTCATGCGGGAAGTTGAAGCGTTTGAAAAAGTTTTTTGTTTGCGAAGTTACGAAAGCACTCAAGCTATTCGAGAAAAATTGCTTATTTACTTTTGCAAAACTAACGACAATTTTTTTCTTGCTACGGATAGCGTGTTCAACATCGTCAGAGCCATCGGAGCCATAGCTGTTATTATCTTCTTCTCCAGTTTTTTCTTCACTTTCTAGTTCGATTTTCTTTTCGTTTTCTGCAAGGACTCTTTCCCCATCGTCTGGGCAAATAATAGCCAACATTTTTCGTTTTATGTCACACGAAACATCTGAGTTTTTGTCGATTTGCAGTACGGTATCTTCGAATTGACGAGCGATTTAGGACCAAATTTGATATATTGTGGCCAAGCGCTTCAGCTACTGCAGCAATTAAATGCATTGCGTTTCGGTCTGATATCTTGCATTTATCCAAAGCAGATACGATCCGTTCATTGATAAATGACTGAATTCCTCTTGTTACAGCTTTTGAAGTCGATGGTAGAACCTCCATTTCAAATTCCATTCTTTCATCGCCATCTTCGTCTGACGATTCGGTGAAGGATGTGAATTGCACTGTAGTTGGATGAACATTGAATACAAATACTAAAATTGTGCATCATCTACAATATAAATATATTAACCAATTGCTGAGGTATTGATTTCAGTAGCCGCTCGTTTTCGCCATTGTTCTTCTGCGTCGGCTCGTTCCAATTTTCTTTTTTCAACTCTAGCAAGAGTCTTGTCAATGCTAATCATACTGCCTGGGCGCCCTTTTTTCTCTGCACAAGCAAAAAATCTCTATCCCTCTGTATTTTCATCCTTGTAAGCGCATTTACATGAGCAATATCGAAGAGGTCGTCTAATTCTTTGACAAACAATTCATCTTTTGCCTTATGCGTCGGTCCTCCTCTTGGTGGTCTTATTTAAATTTTATAGTACGAGTGTGGAAAAATAACACGCCAAGAACTTCTTTATTAGACGGCAATTTTTATCCCAACAGCTGCGGAATAACTTTTCCACGGCTTATGTAAATAACACACGTCTAAACTGTAACGCTGTTTCAAAAAAAAAAATGAATTACGAAAGTCTTCAGAATGACAATAAATAGTTTTTTTAAGATCATTTATGTAGGTAGTGCATTTTAGTAATGAGTGTGTCTAATTTTTGATTAGAATGAAGAAGGGCTAATGGCGTTTTCTTTTCTACAAAAAAAATTTGACATTTTATTTTTAAAAATGAATTTAGTGTCAGTTTCTTAAAAATTTTGCTCCCGAAAGGTTGGCTTGTTCAATTCTAAAAAACTCATCCTTTTCGGGAGCAAAGTTTTTAAGAAACAGACACCAAATTGCATTTTTTTTAATAAAATGTCACATTTTTTTGTAGAAAAGAAAACACCATAAGTGTTGGTTAACCGCATGTTACATAATAACAAGTTAGAGTGTTATATTCGGCTGTGCCGAATCTTTGATACCCTCCACCGACAATTTGAATATTTCAGGAGTGATATTTGTATGATGTCTATTTATTATTAATTTATCTTTATAAAAACAGACATCAGCATTTAAAATTGGTTGCGGCTTAGACCTATTTTAAATTATTGACCGACAAATTCTATTATGATAGCATTATTTATTACGGTTTTAGGCGTACTACACTGTTTTCCGGGAGTAGGGTTTATATGGGGTCTAGGGTAAATTATGGACCGATCTTCATGAAATTTTACAGCGTCATTTCTAGTCCTAAAAAACTGTGACGTACTATACTGTTTTCTAAGAGTAGGGTTTATATGGGGCCTAGGGTAAATTATGGACCGATTATCACGAAATTTTTTAGTTTTATTTTTAGTCCTAAAAAACTGTGACGTGCCAAATTTTGTTATGATAGCATAAATAATAACGGTTTTAGGCGTACTAAACTCTTTTTCGGGAGTATGGTTTATATGGGGCCTAGGGTAAATTATGGACCGATCATCACAAAATTTTTTATTATCATTTTTAGTCCTAAAAAGCTGACGTGCCAAATTTTGTAATGATAGCATTAATAATAACGGTTTTAGGCGTACTAAACTCTTTTCCGGGAGTAGCGTTTATATGCGGACTAGTGTAAATAATGGAGCGATCTTCATAAAATTGCAAAGTATGATTTCCAGTCGAATAAAACGAACATTTGCAAAATTTAATATCATTTCGTGCACTGTTCAATCATTTATGTTAGTTTTTGTAACAAAAATATCAATTTTTTAAAGTGGTGGTTCCACATTTGGATTCATAGCTCTGATCCTACTGAACCGATTTGGCTGAATTTCAATCCCAAACTGCTTAGGATAACTACAAGCAATTTGACAGCCAGTTTTTTTTATTTTTTTTTTGAGTTTTTCGAAAGTGTGCGTGTTTTCAACAGACGGACATGGCTAAATCGACTTAGAATTACTCAAGGAACCAGAATATACATATATACTTCATGGGGTCTGAGGTGAATAATAAAAAAGCTTCAGACGGAATGACAAACTTAGTATACCCTCTTCACAACTTATTGTGGTGGAGGGTATACAAATAATAAAGTACCTTTTTTAACCAATTATTACAAATAATAATAAAAATAAGCCACCTGTAAATTTTCACTTCTATTTAACTTCTATCTCTCCACCCACATTTTAAAGGCAAGTGTCATAAAATAATACACAGGTATTTCGGAGAATGGCCATAAAATATTTTCACCGGATCTAAAAACTTGTCTCTGGGGCACCTGATATTTTGACAACAAAAATCACATTTAGTATTACGTGCGCATTACAGTATCGAAAGGTATAAAATGATAGTTGGATATGTTACATACCGTCGGAAAGGTAAATTTGTCCACTTTCTCTGCATAAGTTTTATTTTTAAGGTTTGAGTAAACATTTTTTTAAGGTGGTTCTCTCATAAGTCCACCATTTGTGAACCAATTTGAACATTTTTGGCTTTCAGTGGATTGGATTACATCCTAATTGGTTCCGTTTTTTAATCTTGGACTTCATGTCCGTCCGTCTGTTCTAGAGTCGGGTTTCGAGAAAATTCAATTTTTCGTATGGGGACCATATGAGGGGTTGGATATAGAGGATAAGTTTGTTCTAGAGAAATATTGGAAATGCAAAATAATGCTCATACATTTTACATCTCTAGGGGTGACTCCTTAGTAGTTACGGGCGTTTTTCTCTCCATTAAGCCTGAATTTCATTCTCACAGATTTCAATGCGCGTGCGGCACGGTAATTTTCAACCGATCGAGCTCATATTTTTATCAAATTTTTTTTTACCCTAAGCTGAAACTTAAGTAATGACAGTGACAAAACATGTGAGATGAAAACGGTAAAGCAACGGCATTTAATTTTTGTTTTTACAAAAAAAAAATTTTTTCCGGATTGTAGAGGCAAAAACTTTTAAATTGTCGGAAATTAAGAAGCGTCCAAATTACACTGTGCAACATAAGAAAAAAAAAATCAGCCTCGATATTGTGCAACGCGAAATGAAACTAGACTATTGGTAGAGCAAATCCCAAAGGGTTTTGAAAAGTTAGCTCGGGTTCCTAAAATATCGGCCCCTAAAGATTTAGAATTTTTTGAAAAGGCGTTTAATATGTCAAAAAAAAAAAATATACTAAATGTACTTCTGAGCTAAAATATTATTTCAGATGTCTAGAGTAGAATTGTATGGCAATTTTTCGCTTAGAATATATTAACCCTCTAACACTCATTTTAAGGGGTCTTTTTTGTCCTTTTTTTAACTTCCACACAAAAGTATACTCAAACGGCACTTTAGAGGGTTAAAATGTTCGAAGAATATCTTCTGCATCAAATTTCACTAGGAGACCTCTATTCTTTGATACCCTGCACCTAGAGGTGGAATATTTCCGGAGTGGGCTTTATATTGGACCTATTTTAAATTATGGGCCGATCTTCATTTAAAGTCTTAAATTTTTCGTGTTGTAAAATTATATCGCCCAAATTGATTGCCCAAATTTTATTATAACAACATTTTTCGTTACGGTTTAGGCTAGGGATTTCGGTTCGGTTTTAACCGAAATCAAAGCCGCGGTTTTAATGCATAAAAACCGACCAAAAAACCTCGGTTTTAGCTTTTAAGTTAAATATTTATTTATGCTGAAAAAATTGCAAATTATACATAATACTCTAACTTAACATAAAAAAAAAACCTTTTACATAACAGCCTGGAACAATGGCAAGGTATTTTAGAAGTCTTTTAATTTAAAATAAGTACTAAGAAGAACAAATGTTTTTTTTAAATAAAAGTACCCGAAATGAAACAAATAAAAAGAAAAAAACTTAACAAAATCCGTAAAATTTTAAATAAAAAAGTTATTACGCAATTTTTAATAAAAATATCCAACAAATGTTGTACTACAGCTCCTTAAAAATGTTAAATTAAGATACATGTGGCATTCGCTACCAGAATAAACAAAAAAGGTATTTTTAAAAAAATCGAGTTACTCCTTTTTTATGTTAAGGCATCGATATACATATAAGTATGTAGTTTTACCGAAACTGACCGGTTTTAATCATTTTACAACCAAAACCGCAGTTTCACATTTTTTCGGTTTTTAGCAAACTCTAATTTAGGCGTACTAAAGTATTTTTCGAGGATGGGCTTTATATGAGGCCTATTGAAAATTTTGGAACGATCCTCACGATTTCTGGTATGTTTCTAGTCATATAGAACGATTTTCCGCAAAATCTCATATAAATTTGTGCATTCCGCCACTATTTAACTAATTTTTGCAATAAAATTATCAATGTTTTTAGGGTGGTTTTTCCACATTTTGATCATAACTCTTAACCTTCTAAACCAATTTTACTGGATTTCGATCCCAAACTGCTTAGTAGAACTAGAAACAATTGGACACTAGATAATGTTGTTCTTTTCTTTTGAGTCATTCGAAAGTGAGCGTGATTTCAACATACTAACAGACTGTCGGGTATAATCGACTTAGAATTACTCAAGGACCTTAGATGAATATTAGAAAAGTTTCACACGGAATAAATTAAAACAAGAAAGTATAGTCGGTCCAGCCCGACCATATATTACCCAACACCACAGTATGTAAGAACATATTTCTGCAAGTGTAGCTATTTGGGACCCAGTTTTGAAAAATGCATAGTGCCTATTTGAATAGGATTCTATCTGAGAGGCAGAAATTGCACCCTATCTCCCTCGTTGTCCTATTTTTAAAAAAATGCATATCTTTTGTGTCCATATAAATATAGATCTGTCTATGTTTTAAATACCCTATTCCGGAAAGCAGCTTGTATGGGGGCTACATGAAATTACAGACCGATCCGCCCCATTTTCAATAGGCTTGGTCCCTGTGCCGATTAGAACCTATGTACCAAATTTCATCAAAATTGCGACCTGTACTTTGCGCACAAGGTTACATGGACAGCCAGCCAGCCGGACGGACATCGTTAATTCGACTCTGAAATGATTCTGAGTCGATCGGTATACTTTAAGGGGGGGTAGGACCAACATTGTAACGTGGGTCTAAAACCATTATTTTAAGGTGTTACACACATCAGCACAAATGCATAATACCCTCTCCAGTATTGTGGTGTGGGTATAAAAATAGAAAAGGAAGAGGATTTAAAATTTACACAACTTTAATTTTTTTTAAAAAAAAGTTTTTTTTATATACAGTGCAGATGCAAAAAATATTTTTTGGATTATATTCTGAAAATGCAGTAAATACTATTTATGTAGGAGAATAAGTAAAATATTAACATTTCAAGAAATTTTGAGTGTCTTTTTATATGTCCTTTTGAATTTTAATGTTAGATGTCCATATTATTTCGTGTCTCTATTATTTTTCACATCACTGTATGTTAAATTATGATTAACCGATATATCATCTCAATTTAAGTTGAAAACTGCGTTAAAGTTTATTACATAGCATTTACTCATTCCAATATTTTTCTTGAAAAACTTATCTTTTTACGGTGGCATGTCATAGCGTACAGTGACACTGCGACGCTTTTAAAAGTGTCATAATGTCCATCAGACCAGTGTCGTAATGTTGCAAATGGACATTATCATTTCTATAATTGATAAAGTTAATTGATAAAGAAAGAACTACATATATCAGCCATGTCACAGAGTACAATTCCATTTGGAAACGATATTCATTCCGTATTTTGGTGCTGCAGAAAATGACGAAACAATTTTCGGATTGAGACCATTTTCGTTTTCATGAACGGAATGGGAGTCTTCTGTACCTCTGTTGACTCTGTTGAGTTGTGATTTCTTAATTTTTGTATTATGTTTTACAACTTTGCTAGATTGCGGTAAACAAAAACATAACAAAAATTACAACTGATCACAACCAGTTGTCTTAATTACAACTCAACTAAGTTGAGTAGTGAACCGTAATAGGGGCCTTACTTGGGCCTAAATCCGAAGAATAGAGCGGATGAGGGAGCAATTCGTATCCCTTATGGCCAATTTTCAGGATTGATATTAAAACACATTTATGTTTAAAATCGTTTTTAATACAAAATTCTCTTCTTCACTAAATACTTAAATCAAACTTAATTAACCGATGTGGTACACTTAATTTCAACTTAAGTTTCAATTGTAATATTTAAGCAAGGTGGCCTCAATATCACGACAATACAACAACAAAAAGCTGTAACAATCAGCTGTTTTCTGAGACCACCTTGTAAATAATTATACTTTTTTATGATATTTTTTTGTATTTAGTAGTGCTACCATACTTTTGTCTTATTTAAATACGACATTTAAAATAAAACTCAAAAAATCAATCTGTATTTAAATACGATTTAAGTTTTTATGAAAATTAACTTTATTTAGATTTAATTACTATCCTGAAAATTGGGCATTATTTATAGATTTGAAAAAAAATATTTTTTTGAGATACTGTATGTGTTATACAAAAAACATTCAGTCAGCTGTTTGGTTATACAAAAAAAAATCTCGCTTATGTCAAAAAAGTACAATGTAAACACACCAGATTTTGGGGAAGATTTCAAATCAAATCTAGATTTCGTTGCAAGAATGATGGAAATAAAGATTACGCAATCCCGAAAACAAAATTTTAATCTTCTGGGCAGGTTTACAAACGACGTCACGCTAACTGCATTCCTATTGGCTAATAAATTCGAGCTGACAAACTAAGATAGTTGTTGTTTAATTGCGGGTGTGCCAGCTTTTTGAAGTGCTACATATTTTATAAGAAATTCGAAAATCTAAGGGACTTAAACTTGGCCACCCTTTCCGTTCACAGACTACGTCATCTAAAGGGAGTTCATGCGCATGTCGTAATCTTTATTTCTATCATCTTGATTTCGTTGTAATGTATACATCCTTTATAAGGTAACAGGCGGGAAATTTAAAAAGTGAAGGCCAAAAATACTGTTTCTTTGATTCTGGAAAAGTTTTCTAGAACTCTAAGGGGTTCTACTCTCTATTGCGACACGAAAGAAAATGGTGGGAAATCTAGTGATTGGTACTCTATAATGCGTTTGCATATTGTTTCCTTTTCGAAAATCATCACTATTTTATTTAAATTTTTTAATTTAAAATTTTTTTTTACATATTTTGACATTTTATTACTGTTAATCTGCGTCATCTTTAATTTTTACTGCCAGTATTGCTTCATTTTCTAAAAATGTTGCGAAAGTGATAGATACATTAGGTTTTGCATGGAAATTGAATTCGCAATAGAGAGTAGCCCCCCAGAACTTTTATGCAGCTTACCCATTACAAAATAAGTTCACCTAATGTCTTCCACACATATAAGTACATATTAGCAAACTGTACTTTTTATTAATCAAATTAACAACTTTTAAAATGTTTTTATTTAAACATTTTTAATCTTGAATAACATTTTCTTTTAAACGTCAGGTATTTAGAAAGGAAAGAGGAGAAAAAAACTATTGATTGCAAATATTTATAATGATTAAAAAACATATTTTTCTCTTTTAGCAACCCCTGACCGCTATATGTACTATAATTTCATGATAATAAATGTACTTTCTTATCATTCAATAAATTTTGCAAGGTTAAATTGCAATAAATTTTTAATTAATTTTTGTCCCAATTTTTGTTTTAAATTCTATTTGTTATTTGTTTATAAATTCCCGTTGTATTTATTTTTTAATTTGTTATATTTCATGAAAATCACTTCCAATTTTACACATTTTATTAATAACTCTAGTTTCTAGTTTTGCAAAAAAGGTTTTAACAATCTATTACGTCAATTATTTAATCAATTTTGTTTTAGTTATCATTTTGTAATAAAAGACGATTTTCACATGTTTTTTACTAAGTATATAAAATGTAAATCTATTCATGCGATCATGTAATTAGTTGTTAAAACAATTGTGGTTTAAAAAAATTAGTATTTTGCCAACAGGAAGATTATAAATAACTTCGATAAAGTATCAATATCATCATATATAATTAACTGTTAATTTTATATACAATTTATTGCTGTTAAAGGTATTACATTTCAATATAATAGATACCACAGTGTGGTATATCGAATGAAAGTGTAGTAAGCAGAGCAAGTTTTAATTTGCACAAAAATATAAAAAAAATTGCTTTTAAAAACACAAAAAAAAAACAATAAAATATGCTTAAAAATATTACTTCACCATTACCACTTTTCCTAAATCGGATTGTATAATTTTAGGCAAAAAGGTTGGCAACCGAAACGAATTTTGGTATCGTTAATTAAAAATTTGTTTTTTTTTTGGTATTAATATCGGTATTTAATTAATTGGTTTTTCGGCTTCCGTATAGAATTATTTTATGTTTCGGTATCGGTTACCGGAATATACACTTTTATACCGCTATATGTATATCGCTTTAACAATTTATTTGGCAACACAAGAATGTTAAAAAAGAAACCTTAAAGGGGTCTAAATGACTTGGATGACCCATTTGTTATATTTTGGCAAAAATCAATGTGGTTTTTTTTTCCAAAATATTGTAAATAAAACTTAAACAATTTTGGCTTATTGACTAAAGACTGAATGCTGGATTTCTGATGCTAGGTGTGTTCTGACACTCGCATGATTGTCAAATTACATGTGAGTTGGAAATCGACTAACTTATTTTTGGCATTGTTTGCGATTTCCCATATCTCGACGTTGCATTCGAAAAGTAAAAACATATTTTTTTAGGAAAAAAAACCCGGGTACTTCAAAGATAATATAGATAAGCTGTTTATTGAAATCGCCAGCAAGAATGATAGAAATAAAGATTACGTCGTCCCATAAACAAAGTCGAAATCTTCTGCGCATGTCGCACAAATGACGTCACGCGAACTGCATTTCTATTGGCTAATAATTTCAAGCTGGCAAACTTAAGATAGTTGTTATTTTATTACGACGTTGCCAGCTCTTATAAAGTGCATACTGTCACCTAAAATGCAAAAGGGCGTAACAACAAAGTAATTAAAAATGAGGGTTTTATTTGATTTTAGTTCGTTTTATTAAACAACACGGTCACAAGACCGCCGCAGCTCCTAAGACCCCTTTCAGACTCGACAAGTAAGTCTAGGTGGTCTAGCAATTAAGTATTTTAGAAAAAAGCCATTTTTTAAATTTTTTATTTATTATTATTTTATTATTATTAATTAAAACTTTAAATATTTTTAATTGAATTTAAAAAAAAAATAAAACTTTGGTTCTTATACAATATAAAACCATAAAATCATTTTTTGGTCACAAAGTTTGGTTAACTGTCAAATCTGGGCATCTCTCGTCTTGATTCAAGTTTCGTCTATATTTAAGCTTCTATTGATTTTTTTATCGCATTGAGTCATGGATTCTTCCGACACTATTATCACGAACTTAAAAGTCGTGATACAATACAATACTATTGTTGTTATATTCAAAATTTAACAAGATTGAAGTTCAAAATGTGGGCTAATACACTTAAAATAGATTGATAATAATTTACAGGGGTCGGATGCAGACAAATTACAACATATTTACGGTTTAGAAGTCGATTAGAGAAAAAATATTTTTTTGATCCACCCTAATACACACATCCTACTAATAATATAAATGTGAAAGTTTGTATGTTTGTTATTTTCAATGCCGCGGAAACCCTTAATGGATTTGGATGAAACTTGCCACACAGATAGCATTGGCCTAGATTTAAATATAGCTTACTTTCTAAATGGGAAATCGGTGGAAAAATTGGTACTTTTTCTCTTTTTGATAAATTTGATATACATACGTATTTTAACATAAAATAAGTATAGATGTAGAAACCTACACACAATTTTCGTAAATTTGTTTTCTTCAAATCTTGCTCTAATTTTTACGTGCACGAAGTCAGGGGAATTGAGCTGTCGATTTAAAAAAAAAAAAAAAAAAAAAAATACCTACACGAAATTTTTGCAGTTAAAATTATTTTTTAAAAAGTTCAAGTCCAAAATTCCACATAACATAGAGTAGAAATATTTTATTCTTTCTTGTTTGAGAAAATATCTACTCAGCGTTGGTTGTTGATACTGGATTTGAAAAAATTGCATAAATTATTTTTTTTTAAATACGACAATGGTTCTAAACCAGTGCAACACTAAATATGATGTACAGTGTTGCTTATATAAGGGATTACAAGTTATAAAATTGTTGCATTAGAATAAATGCTTCTTTATATTATTCGAATTAAGTTGAAACATATGCATCGATTTATAAAAAAACGGTTTTTTGAAGTATAAATCCGCAAGATTGTTTTGCACTTCGAAAACTGGAAGACACAAATAAATCTGCACATTTGGCAACGCTGCTTGCAAAACATTTTTGTCTGAATTTAGTTTTTTAAAGAGCTGTAAACCGTTTTTTCTTATGACCTTACCCCAGGTCTACACCAAAGATAAATATCTCAGCAATTTGACAATAGCGTCGGCAGAATAATTTCTATATATATTTCCTATTTCTCATCTTATGTTTAAAGCTAAGATCCTACTATCTGCACAATTTAACAATTTTTGTCGTATTTCATGTGGCGATAGTGTGAACGGTAAACATTTTTGATTATGCGACAAGCTGTGCCGAAATTGTGCTGACTGTGGCACAAAAAACTAACCTTGATGCGCCGATAATGTGAACATTCTTCTGCACAATGTAGAGCAATTAAATTGTTTAATATGTACCGATTTTTATCGGCCACTTGTGCGCCGATCACAGTCGCCAATCAGCGCCGATACAAGGGATGGCAAAACGAAATGTTTAAATTGCACCAACTGGCTACTAAAATTTTACTTTTTTGAGCTTTATTGTACCAAAATGACATTTGTTTTATTTATTATAATAAATAATTATTTATGTATTAAAACGTTAAATGGTACATTTGTACTGTTAAATGAAAGAAAACATGTCGCTTTAACCAAAACATTGCAGTTGTATCGATGTTGCGATCCCTGGCTTGTAAACATTTTTTTACGAAACAACAACTACAAAAAAGAACAAGTGCAGTAAGTTTGAATAAAATTGAATACATATTTTATTATATATTAATATATTATTTAAAATTGTAAGGAAACATAATGGAATATTCACACGGAGAATTTTGCGAATTTCTAAAGTAAAATTAGGTCTGCCAACAAGCAAATAAACAAAAACATATGATTTAATTTGTCCAAATATCACGATAGTGTGACCGCATTGTACCGATTATTGTCGCAATTGAGTTTTGGCCAATATGAACCGAAGAAAATTGTCACAATGTGCGACGATAATGGGACCACCCAAGAATAAATTGTGCAATGTTTTTAAATGTGCGCCGATATAGCACGATAAAAATCGTCACAGATTGTGCTATTTGAACCGATAGTGGGATCTTAGTTTAAGGCATGAGAAAACGTATTTATAATTTGAAAAAAATCAAGGAAGAAGGTGCAGTGTAAAAACTGACGCAATCTTGCAAAAATTATTTTTATTAATATAAATTCCTTTTTATTCGACTTTATTATTTAAGTGTATATTAATTTGTTTAAGCTTGAGGTCTTTTTTATATAAAAATATTGATTTTTATTAGATTAATTTATTTTTTTTTTTTGTTAAAAAAGAACCCAAGCTTCAACAAATTATATAAATTTAAATAATAAAGATCGAATAAAAAAATTATATTAATAAAAATAATTTTTGCAATTTTATTTTAGTGTTTATTAAATTCTTTAATTTAATTTTTTACTTCAATTATAATTTGCTACCATTTCACAAACACAATTTGGTTCTTTTTTTTTTCTTTTTTGCTTCTTTTTTTCAATTGACAACCAAATTTGACGTTTTATGTGAGCAATAATTGTCAACGAAAATTGACTAAAAATTATTCCAACATAAATTGCAATATTTATCTCTGGTATAGACGTGCAGTTAATTAAAAGTATGGGAAGTAACGTTTCGTGTAGAGTTAGTTACCCATTCGTTCCATTGATGCTGCATAAGCCGCTCCTGATCGCAGTTTTGTTTTCACCAAAATAAATGACCCAAATAAAGCTCTTTTAAAAAAATTCCATTTTAATTAAAAAATTTCATCATACTTCTTATATATGTACCTATGTTTATGTATAGTGTCCATAATAATACAACTAATTAAACTTTTATGAAGATTTTTTTAATTCTCTTTGTACATGCCTTTTTAAACGCTGAAAAAAGTTTTGTAGACAATATTGTGTGCATAATAATTATCTTGGAAGCAAGTTTCCTTTCTTTTATTTTTGGGAAACAAATTTTGGGTATTTTTTTTTGCATGTTGGCAGAGGTTTTGTTGCTAAAAAACGTAACAATTTTAGCTTGTCCTTGAATTCAAGCAACAAGTTCATTGAAATCATTAATTTCCACGACAATGAAAATAGATACGTTTCTGGTTTTTGCACTTGATATTTGTTTTTTTAAAGCTTTTTAAATAAAAGTATTTGATCAACAAAAATAATTTGTGTCATACACTTGAACTTCTGTTTTATTATTTTGCATTTTCAACTGTAGAGTTTCTCTAACAATTTGACCAGTTTTAGGAGGAACTTAATATTATTTAAAAAAATTAGAGAAATTTCTTATAGGTTTCACATTTTAACAAGATAAATATTTTTATTTTTAAATTTAAATTACAATATACATTGGTTTTCAAAAATAAATACTGTCGTAATCATATTTAACACAAGATTTCAATATTATTTGCAAACAACATTTAATCAATGTATACCTTTTAAAGTTAAATCTAAAAAAAGTTAGCAAAAATTTTAAAATAAGTTTCAAACTACCATGGAACTGAAATTAGGCACTAAATTGTTCGTAATATATGGGTATTTCCACAGGAAAGGGTACTTTTTGTCACGTTACACCACGAAGCATTTTAAATGGTTACTTAAGGAATAATTTATTTTTTTATTTAATTTTTTTTATTTTGGTGTAAAGCGCAGTTTAAGGAAAGAGAGGAAAAAAAACCACGTGGGTATAAAACACATGATTAATTGCTTGGCGGCGTTACGTGACACTTCGTAGTTTAAAAAATATTGCAAGGTTATCGACCCATTTTAGATAAAATGCTTTTGTTTAGAAATGTGTATCAGAGTTTTATATTTTTAATTATAAACAGGTCAAGTTTTTCATGCTGTTTGCATGAAAAATATTCTTTGGCATATTTCTTAAGTTAAAAAAAAAAAAAAAATGTTTAGTGGCGCCCCCATTTCTTCCCGGCCACTTTTTTTGGATATCTTGTATCGAAGCTATTTATACTTAATTTTGAAACATTTACTGTTGCTGATCAATTTTGTTTTTGTTTGGGCTGTGCCACGCCTATTTATCCAATAACACCCACTTTTTGACGGACCAAATTTGGACAAAATAAATGTATTTTGTGCTTCGCAAACTTCTCGAATTTCGCCGATTTTTAAGAAAATTTGCATAATGATAATCCAGCTACATATATGTACCAAATTTCTCCTACCGTTCTTTAGATACAATACTAAGAATAAACTTATTTTGTGCCATGTCCACTTCTCAAATATTATATTCCTTACCAAAATGCTTGTCCCTTATTTAGAAACTTTGACTCTTGCTGCTTTCCAGATATACAGAATCTATAATGTCTTTGTATTGGAGGTGCCACGTTCACTTATCCAATCCCGCTCATACTGTGTCGGATGCTGATAACCAGATATACAGAAAAATACAACAACAGGGGATTAATGGGTAAAATTAGCAGCAGTCGTGTTTTTTTGCTCATATCTCATCCATTTGTAGACCAAAGTGGCTGAATTCTAATAGAAAACTAGACGCACATGCGAACAGACGGACATCGCTAAATCAACTTCGCTACTCATAACGACTCAAATATCAGGCCTGGGGGACTACTCTATTGCGATGCGAATACAACTCTATTGCGACGCGAATACAATTTCGATGCGAAAGCTAAAGAATGACATTACTGAATAGTCAAAATATGCAAAAAATTTGAAATCGCAAAGTTAAAATAAAATAAATAGTGATGATTTGCCAAAAGATAAAAATATAAAAAGATACGAAAGGCAAATTTCAATTTGAAAGCTGGAAAATACATGATTATATTTTTTGGGACTATTTGCATACGTATTTTAATAATATTTCTACATATTTAAACTTGACCTGATCATAAAGTTTAATTGCCACCTAGCTGAGATTCTTACAATTAAACTAAGTGATACAATTTTTATACCTTCCACCTTTAGTGGTTAAAGCTGGTTTACACCATTACACAAGTTTTGCGTATTCCAGCATACCTTGTGAGATACATATCTAATGAGTTTTGTTGCTACTGTCAAAAAATCTAATTTAGCATTACAGATTCTGTTCACACTTTCGCACATGAACATACTTTTGTTAAAATCAGTGTTGGAAAATAAACATTAAATATCATTCCTTAGTGTTGGGATCGGTAGATTTGTGGAAAACACAAACGCTTAAAGTGTTTGTGTAGTAAATCATTAAAAAAGTAACGTTTTTTTATTTGTGATCTTCGAACACAAAAATATTACTATTCTTATCCAACTCAACAAAAAGATGAGAACATTTATTTCCGTTCGGTTTTTTTTTAAAAAACCAAAAACTTCATTGTGTTCGGTTTAGCTCATTAATTTTCGTTCGTTTCGGTTGTGCGTAGCTCCCTTTTGGTTGGTAACAAAAACCAACAATTTTTTACAAAAACAAAATACACATGCGAAAAAAACAAAAAAGCCAGAAAAATTATTTTACACAAACAAAACATGTACATAATACACACATAAGCTGTTCGCGCTGCGGTCGTTGTCAAAATTATATAATGTTCGGTTCTTTCTTGAAAATAGTTACGCACGGTATTAAGGGTTGTGTTCGTCTACACAAACGCTAAAAAATAGATATCGTTCCAGGGTGTAAAAAATGTTCTGTTTATTTTCGAACACTGCTTAAAACTATTGAATTGCTATGTGGCTTTAATTTTGTTTTTGCTTTCAATGTAATTTATTGGCGTTGCGTTTTATGTAATTAGGGCCTAAGATTTTTAAATGCTTAGTTTAAAATAAATAACTTGAAAAGAGCGAAATTGCAAAAAATCATAAAATTTTTCATGAAGTTTGAACTTTTGTCCACTGTAACTCTGTCATTTCTTTACTATTCTTCACAAACGACCCATGCTTATTGTAGTAATTTTATTAGCTTTCACCAACAAAATCCGTTTAATATTTTCAAAGATATTTGCATTTTCTAAAAACACAAATAACGGTTATTTTGGAATATCCCGAAAACTGTTCTATTTTTGACAATTCTGACTTCATATTCGGATTCAGCGAATTTTACGTAAAGATTACGTGTCATTTGGTCACGACTTTGTTGAAAATTTGTGACACAGTATTATTAATACATACACCCTTTAATAAAAAACACGAATTTTCTTTAAATTTTGTTTTCAAAATAATAACTTCGATACGCACTAGTTGTAACAACTCATCTGTACAAAACTTTTAATGAAATGAATTTCGCACCAGAATGCTTGAGCGGTAGGTATGTGTTTCGAGCACGACTCCACATCACTTGTTTGTGCTAATATGCTGTGACAGCGCTGCCAGAAATAAGATTTTACCTTATTTTTTAAGATTTTTTATCCGAAAAAAGATTTTAAGAATTTTTCCCCAAAAACCAGATTTTTTGTTTTGTCTAGACGAAGGTTAGGTTCAATTAAAAAAACCTTCTTTGTTCTCATTTGAAAATTTTTAAACTTAATAATGCAACCTTGCGGTTTACTGGACAAAAAAAGGACCAACCATAATGTGCTTAAGTTGGCTTAAGCAAATATACGAATACATGTATGAAACTGTCATTTGCTTAAGCAAGGTGCGAAACTGATCGCACATTCCGTACGGAATCAAATGTTTGTTGATTTTATTTTTGTTTTTTTAATACATTTGAGAGACTTTTTGTAAATTTTTGACAGGAGGTTAAGCAATGCTATGCATATTATGGTTGGGCCTTAAAAAAGCAACCTCTGTTTGGCGTTCAAGGATGATTAATCAAGTGTAAGTTTTGCGCGCTTTTTATTTTGAAAAACAGAAAATATTGCAAGTCAGACTAAGGTTCGCAAAAATTAAATAATAGCAAAAACATTTAATGGAAAAATGTTTTATTCGAAAAGGTAATTTTAAGTGTATCGAAATACCTTTGAAAAAGCAGCTTATCAGGGGTGTCATGGAAATCGAAAACGTAAAACGAAAGAATTTGGCAGTTCTTTTTATTAAACTTTTAATCTAATTTTTACACTTTTTGTTAAAAAATTCTGTTTAATAGGGCATTATTTGTAAAATAATTGTCATAAAATTTTTTTATTACAGAAATCTTATTAAAAAACGACTCTTAAATTCTTTCGTTTTACGTTTTCGATTTCCATGACACCCCTGTATATCTAGATTTATATAAGTAAACTTTTAAAAATGTTTAGATATTAGAGATATTTTTAAAAAAATCCCGCTAAATTGAATATTTATCGGTTTTGAAGATCGATTTGGCGGAAATCTTCAAAAAAAAGTTGGCAACAGTGGAAATATATATTGATATGTTTTAAAGTTAATTTTAATAAAAAAAAGCCACTTTTTTCCAAAAATAAGATTTTTTTTTCCAAAATAAGATTTTTTTTGGTGAAATTAAGATTTTTTGCTGAAAATTTCTGGCAGCCCTGATGCTGTCCATGTTTATTTAAGTTTCTATAACTAAAAATCTTACGGCCAATTTCACCAAGTTGAGTTAAAACTAACTATGACTTTAAATTCCAGTAAATATATTTTTGATAGTTATAAGTTATAACTGATAGTTAATTATAACTGAACTTGGTGAAATTGGCTATTAGTCAAATAAGTTCTAGTGTTGTTATCAACAATATTTTCATAAAATTATGAATCTTCTAAAAATGGTGATGAGTGATGTTTTTGCCTTTGGGTGTTACCAAAACAATAAAGTTATCATTAAGAAATTGTTTTCTTTCGAACTTAGACATAAATGTGTCATGCTGCAAACCATTTACCACTAGGGTTTTTTCCCGGGATTTCAATTATTTTATTTCCCGTTTTCCCGGGATTTTTCTTGCGGGATCCCGGGAAATAAAAAATTCCTCATAATTTCAGAAAATAGATATTTATACTTTGAAATTTAGTTTTCTATTCTCTAAAAACTAGCAGCTGTGGATGGGTTGTGGATTAGATCAATTACAAGAAGTGAGTACATGTATTTAAATCAATGTCTCCTGATGCAATAAATCTACTAAAAGCAGAATAGGCAGTGCAACAGTTGATAATTATTACATTGAGTGAAGTGAAGAGTTTATAAAGTAAATAAGATGCAGGCGTAAAGTTTCGTTGTCCATGAACAAGTCTTAAAAATAGGAGATACCTAAACATATCGCTCCTTTATTGCAACATAGTCATATCTACAAAAACAAACGATCTTGGCAAAATGCGATTAAAGTTTTCAAAATGTACCGATTTAATGATATATTTTGCTATAACTTCGTTTCAGTTTGAGATATAATACGAGAAGGTATGAAGGAAATCTTTGTTAAAGTTACTTCAAATTTTGAGATATGACTATGATGCAATGAAAGAGCGATATGTTTATTAGGTGATAAACACAAATTTTCAATTTCAATTTGAGTGGGTTTATATCCCGTGAAGTGCGGGGAAACCGAAATAAAATAACATTTTGGAAACTTGTGTAAGAAACTACAACATACAACTTGAAAAACACATTGTCCTAAAGATTATAAATGGACCTATTGAAATGAAGAGGTTTGTAAGAAGCAGTCCGGTTGATGCTATTTTTGCATCAACCTTGACATACATTTGACTGATATAGACGTTGTTTATAAAAAAGAAAAAATTGCTTCTGATTGTGAATCCGAAGCATGCTACAACGGTGCGGGATCCCGGGAAATTAAAAAAAATTTCCCGCTTTCCCGGGAATCGAAAAAGTCCGGGAAAAAAACTCTATTTACCACCCACGACATGTAAAATTTTACCGAACGCCAAACATAGCTTTTTTCCGAGTTCCCACACTGAACCCGAACATTCGGCCGGACTATAATAATTTATCATAGGTTCCATATAAGTCCACTTCTAAATTATTAAAACTCTTGGTAGAGGGTATTGAAGATTCGGCGCCACAAGCGAATATAGCGTTCTTGAAGTACTTTTAGACGACATGTATTTTGCAGTGGCTTTGTCAGATGTAAAACTGATATGTAATTGCACATGTCTGTCAAATTTGACAAATACCAAAAGTTTATAATATTTGCTCTCATACATTTCACATGGTTTTGGTTTTATCTGACAAAGTCTTAAATCGTTCACAACAGCAAATTATATACTGATTTATATTCCTTCTCACTTTTAATTGTATTTTAGTCAATTAAAAATGTTGTTTAACAAATATGTGTAAATAAATAGGAATGAATGTATATTTGCTGCCACAAAAGAATGACTTACAAAACAGCTGATGGGAGATCGTATGCCAGTTTAAAATAAAACACGCTCTAATTTAAACATTTTACACATGCAAATTCGAGTTAAAATTTACAGAAGCAAATTTTTTTGCTTTTACACGACATGTATGTATTTTGTTGTGGGAATTTTGACAAGCACACTGCTAAATACATGTCGTCTAAAACTACATTTACTAGTTTTTCTTTATATTTTTGGCAACAACAAAAATATTAGAGTTCTTTCTGAAATTTTAAAAATTTTTTTTCATGTTTAAATATTTATTTCTATGACTGTATTCACGTGCTTGCTATTCGACACTCTAAACCGGTATTTGATTTTGAATCATTAAAAAAATATATGTATATGCATATATTTTTTAATGATTAAAAATACACAATCTAAGTACATATGTATTTTTTCAGACACATTTTTTTTATTTAGTATTATCATCGGCGATTAGGCATAAAGATTATAAAATATATTTCAATTTAAAATGTTTGTACTTAAAAAGCTTTAAATTTTGTATTTACAAGAGAAATAGGTCAAATATAACATAAAGACTAATTTTTATAAACAAAATATATAATAGGCTAAGTTCCAACACATACATAATACGTACTTTGCAGTCAAAGTCAAAAATGTATCATCAGATGCGTACGCGTATGTAACTTAAGTGCACTTTGGGACAGATAACATTGTAAAATGCTACACGGTTGCATTGTAGAATGCATTTTAAAAATCGAGTTTCTTTGCAACTTTTATTTTGGAACTCACACATAGTTTTACAAATTTAAAACAGATTAATGTTTAAAGCTAAATTTCTTATAAATGATTCTTCAAAAATTCTTTATCAGTAAAAAATGAAATGGAAAACAATTGTGTGAAACAAATGTAATTACTTATTTATTGCATTTGTATAAGATGAATGCCAGTTATCGGTTAAAATCCAGAACGAACTTTAAACCGACTCTGTACCCTGCAATCAACAAATGTGATAAGCAGGGAAACCGAAAATATGCTCTGAAGAATTGTTTTATGCCCATTAAATATGCAGTAAAAACTTAAAAATAATCCCTAAATTTGTTTCAAAATATGTCCAAAAATCAAAAATTTTGGAAACAAAAAATTAAACAATTAAAAATTATTTGCATAATTAAAAAATTATAATCGGTAAAGCCCGACGATACACCACAGAATTTACAGATGAATTACCAATATTGTACCCTGCTTTGAACTCACAAACAGTCGTAGACCAAATTGCCAATTCTTTGAGACATTTTCGTCTTAAAATGATTTCGGCCCTAATTGTGTTAAAAGCAAAAACAAAGTCAAAAATATTTTATAAAATTGTTGTTGCATTTTCAGTAGGGTTCGTCCTTCATGCAATACATTATATCAAATTATCTACAAAACTGCAACCTGTACTTTGCGCACAAGTTTTTCATCGACAAGCAACCAGCCAGACGGATGAACGGACGTCTTTAGATCGATTTAGAAATCAGTATATGTATTAAAAGATGGGTCTAGATTTCTATGGCTTGATCTCAGTTTAACTAGGCTTAGTTTATTTGAAAACAGATTTGTGCCGCCATTACCAAGTTCTTATACAAAATTTTGACGGAACAGCATAGATTTGCTTAAAATGTTGGTCTTTGATGAAATATTAAAAAAAATCGCATTTCGCCGGTAAAATCCGAGTTTTATGCGCCCCAACACGTTTCAATTCAATTGTCAACTGAGTCTTTAAACTGAATTGATGCTTGGCAGTAGTCAACTTGAAAAAACCAAAATCTTGTGATTTTTTTTCAACCAACTCGACAACCGTCAAACTAATCAATTGACAAAGCCATACACGCTTTGATTTGGAGAACAACCGACTCAGTTGACAATTGAATTGAATGGTGTATGAGCTGCTTTAGACTACGTTAAACTAAGTTTAAACTTAATCCACATCTCAAAAACCCGGCCTAATAAGGTATAGAAATGATTGAAATAGAAATAAAATTGGCAGTATGTAATTGTAACATTTTTAACAGTGATCATTGTTATTTTAAATAAATCATAAACTTTAAAAAAAGTTTAGTATAAAATAATTATTACATATTAAAGGGCTGCATGAACAACTTCATTCATGAACATACTGAAATGCTTATTCACTGAAAGTCGTGTTCGAATAAAATTGTGATTACCGAACAAACTGTTGTTTTATTCATGCTGCTATGAACACATTTCGTTTCATATCGTAAACACACATAGGTTGTTCAATGAAACGGGCTTTGTTTCATAGTTTTCATTCTCTCTCATTTATTTTTATTAATACTCAATAGCAATGTTGCCACTTCAGTAAATTCATATAATTATTTGCATGCGTTACCCATGTGTAATTTAAATTTTAACACATATGTAGATATACCTATGCACATACATATGTATAGTATATAGTATATGTATAGTATAGTATATGTATAGTATATGTATAGTATACATATTTGGAATATAAACAATAAATAAAATGCAAAATATGTTTGTTTTTTTTTTGCTTGTCATTTGCATTTTTGAATAATACAAATCTTTGAAACATGGCAAGATTTAATTGTCTTGTAATGTACTGTACACGGCCCTGAAATGAAACGAACTCATAAAAAACACACACATTTTTAGGTAAAAGATGAAAAACAAAAGGAGGAATGAGTTTATGAGAAATTTAATTGTTAGTTTTGTAAGTGTCTTAGGAGTCTGACCACGTAGTTGCTTTCCATGAAGTATTTCATGATAGCTTTGATGTGTTACTATGGTGGGAAATAAATAAATCAAAATTTCCTCTTTTATACCAGGTAAGCTGCAAAATTTTCGCTACACCGGCTAGCAGTGCCTCTTCAGAACGGGTGTTTTCGTCAGCAAGAAATTTACTTTGCGCAAAATGTTGCGTCATTGGGTGGAATACAGCGTCAGTCGAACAAATTATGTTTTTACATCATAATGTTTTACATCATGATGTATATGACACTTTTTTGCCTAGAATTTATCACTTTTATTTTAACCATGAATTATTTAATTTTTTAGTTCTCATTGTAATAATATCTGTAGATTGTTAAGCATTTTGAATTTATTAGCTATCTACTTTTTTTATGTTTAAGACAAAAATATTGCCTAACATTTTTTAATGTTAGTGAATGTTTTTGAAAATAAAATTAAAAATCTTTAATTTTATTGAAAATTTACATTGAAAACAAAAATAAATTTGAATTTTTATTTCAATATTAATGTATCTCTTAAACTTGTTGCATTTACCCCTCATGGTTAATTCTATTTTTTTTTCAACTTTCTTATGTTTTTATTTTTCTACAACTGGCAACACTGACATTTAAATCATACTGTTTTTTCATGAACTTATTCGAGATTTGTTCAATGGTTGTTCTGTTTCATGGTTGTTAATGTCCATATTCTCTTGTATAACCAAATAAACTAATTTCATCTTATTCGTCTCTTAAATATCGAGTGTTCATTGCTTTCATTTCATTGTATTTCATCTTACTGAATACGAATGAAGCGAACACAAAATTATAATGAAGGTTTCATGAACATCATTATTAAGTTTCATGCAGATGTTTATTACATATAACTAAATTACCATACAGAGTGTTTAATTCATACTATATATTTATGATGTCTATTAGTTAAAGAAAAGTAAAAAAAAAAAATTAAATAATAGCATATTTTAAAAATATTTATGGAACTGTTGTTTATTTAATTTTAAAATTTTTTTATCACAATTTATGTTTTAAACGATTAGTTGTTTAAAAAAAGTGACAATAAAGAACGAAATGTGATAAGAACTTTCATTTGGTATTTTTTGTTGTGATAAGATTGAAAAACAATCTATATATTTGTTGACCTATAACAAGTAGTTTCTTTTTTATTACAATCTCTCGTATATTGTTATTCGTCGTCAGTGTTGCCAGAAAGTTGATTTTATAAAGGCATGCTAAAACGGGCCGAGTTCCAAAACATCATAACTGCCTATTACACGATGTCAATAGAATTTTTTCTTTCGCACAACTTCTTTTAAAACAAAAACATAGTTTTAGAATTTGTTTTTGTTTTAAAAGTATCGCGAATTTGTGCTATTTTCTCGATAAGACTGTGGTTTTCATGGCCAACCGCGTATCTCTTAAAATAAAATTAATTTTTAAGAGAACGGAAAACCATTCTAGATCAAACTATGGGCTAAATATTGCACTTTTTGAACTTTGTTATTACGTAAAAAAATTGGAATTTTTGGATCTCTTTTCAGAAACTTTTAAAACCATGTAAACAACGGCTTTGCTAACCAAAATTTCCCTGCATAGCCGACTTTGGGATTACATTTCGCAGAGCCAACATTTTGTAAAAAAAATAATATAAAGAAAATGAAATAAAGCCCCAATAAAGTGAAATAAAGCCCAAAATCATTTTAAATTAAATAATGTATAAATTAATTCTGCTGTTTAAAATTTCATAATGACCCCTAATTTAAAAATAAAACACAGCCCAAAAAAATTGGCTAAATTTTTGGAGTTTTATGTACAAAATTTTCTTTATTGGGCCTTATTTCCTATCGCCGCAAAATCTATAATTGCAAATACTTAAATGGCATCACTGTTTAACGTTAAACTTTGTTTTGTTATCTCTTTTGATCACGAAAACTCAGAAAATTGACCATTAATTCAATGACAACTAGAAAATTATATTAAATATATGAGCATACATTTTTACTTACACGATAATTTATAAAATTGTTAGTGTCGTGTTTAAGCCCCTAAACAAACTACTCAATTGCATTCAATCTCTAATGTGTTTTATTTTATTTTATTCAATTCAATTATGGTTTTTACATAGAGTGGACGAACAATATTTTTACTAGATTTGAGCGATAGAAAGTAATAAACTCATGCACGTTGCGAGTAATTTAAAGGTTTAAGATAAAAGTGTAAGAAACTAAATATTTACAATTGTATCTAGTATATTTATAATGATATAATGCACTTGGAGAAATGTTTTTCCATTAGAGAATTTACAACAACATACTCGACTTAATAAGTAACACTATCCAGGCTGTCCGCGTTATCGTTTAAATGTTGTTTCTTATTTATTAAAAAAAAAAATAGATCAGATTTTAAGCAGTTGATACCTTTGACAAATACTTGCTGATCTGTTTATTTAATTTGGTACCCAAGTAAGTTTGGACGTTTACGAAATGAAAATAAAAATTTCTCTGGGGGTTTTTTTTTTAAATACTACTTTAATCTAGGTATGTTGGCGCTACTAAAAGCTAATAAATCAGTGCAAGTTAAACTCTCCTTTTTGTTTAAACCAGCAAATCTATAATTCAGTAAACATTTAAACCATCTCTAAAAGCATAAAATTAGGCGTTTAAACTGCCAATACAAATCATATGAGTTTGACAACATTTATCGCAGTGCTGTCACACTATTATTTTTTGCACTACATATAATATATGGGGCACTGATTTACAGCTGTTAAGTTTAAGCTACATATACTGTAGGAATATACATATATTGTAGGCTATTAGATATTAATATGTATTTATGTTTTTTTTTATATATGTAATAGGTACCTTACACTACCACGTAAGTCTTACGTATTTTGGGGAAAGTACAACCCTGTCATCAGGCGCGGATTCAGGGGGGGGGGTAAATAAGGAAATTCACCCCCACCCCCCTAAATTATAAAAATATGTTTTGTTTATGTCGATAATACAAGAATTCCCAATAATAATATTTTTTTTTATATGTACAACATTTTTGGAAATCCCAGCAAGTTTTTTGTTTGTTTTTGTTTTATTGAATATCTAACGAAATTTTCAATAAGTATCCAAATCAGCGTTGCCAGAATGAAGATTTTATCTTATTTTTAAAGATTTTTAGACCAAAATAGGATTTGAAGATCTTTTTTCTCAAATTAAGATTTTTTTATTTTTAGAAATAAAAATTCTTAACTTTAAATTTGTACAACTAACATACTTTTTGCAGTTTTTTTAACAGTCAATTTTTAAAACAACGAGGTTTTGTATCAGCTTGTTGTCTATTGGTTTTGCAACCTTTTGTACCCATTGTCTAGCATACACAAAAATGCAACAAAAAAGTTCATGAATGTAGTACCAAAAGGTAAAACTAATGGAACTTAACCCTAGGATTAACGTCTTGGTGTGTCGAGACCAAATTTGTGTTTTGCTTTCAATATTTTTCGAATATAACAAAAAATCAAGGGCGTGAATTCTATAAATGATGTGTGCTGAATCGAATGAAACTAAGTTGGATTCGATTGGAGCATATTAGTGGGGTGAAAATCTATTTTTATGTAAAAGTCTAAGAAATTACCCCCTTGGCCAGACCAAATTTTTTTTCTTGAAATTTTTTTCAAATAGGACAAAATATCAAAAAACAGAAACGTAAATTCTATAAATGATATGTTCTGAATTGAATGAATCAAGTTTGAATCAAATCAGAAAACTACGACCCGTTATGTTCAAAGTTCCATTTAACCAAGCGGAAAACACGTTTCACTTAGATGCGAAAAAGCAATGTGAAAAATAAGGGACTACATATTCGATGACTTATACAGTAGTTTTGACTTAACTGCCTTTTGTTTAAGTGCACTTTTGACTTAACTGGACAAAATTAATAATTTTTTTTCATTTTTGTTTATATCCCATACAAATTTCTTTTTTAAGTGCACTTTCTATACCTGCAATTTTAGATAAATGCCCAAAATTCCGTAATTATTCTTCAAAATCCTTGCTTAAGTGCATTTTGTATACTTGCATATTTATCATATACTTGGGTGGCCACTTTTTCATATAAATATCCAATTTTATAAAATTTTAATAAAATATCAATTTATTAATAAAAACGATTTTTATTCTTTTTTTAAACACTTTACTTTAGTTGCACTTTTAATCAGGTAACCACAATTGTGTACCGGCACATTAAGGCAGATAAATACATTTAAGATAACAGCACTTTTGATTTATCTGCACAAAAAATCGTGCAAAGGAGATTGTGTAGCTAAGTTAAAATTACTGTATAATAAATTCGTATAATCTAAAATAATAGGCATACATTCAATAAAAAATAAATTTATTTACATTTTATTTAACTGGGATTTTTAGCTGTTCTAATTTGGGTCTGTCCTGACCAAGAGGAGAACTTAGTAGTAAGAAGTTACCTAGGGTTAAGAAGCTTTTGGTTTGAAAATTCCACATTCCATGTTTATGATAATTTTTAAACAAAGTATACTATATACATTAGTGGTTTACAATGTCTTTTAAAAGATGTACCAACATTATTTTAATAACAATTTCATGAGGAATACATTTAGGAAAATTCATATAATTTCATGAGGAATACATTTAGGAAAATACATATAATTTCTTTTATTAAATGCAATTTTCCCAAAATGCCTGAGATATAACAACGATATCAAAAAATATGATACTTAATTGAGAACCCTTAAGATTCATATGATGTATGAGCTTCATAGCTCTTACACTACAATGTTCTTGCCCAAAATTTATATATGTATCTCTAATTTTAGAATTTAATTACTTCCAAAGAAACTTCTTTATTTAGATGGACTTTTTTACGTTCTTATTTATTAGAAAACAAATGGATTTAAAATATATTTTTAGAAAGAATTTTATGGAAAATAGACCTAAAAACACAATGTAAACCTACAATCTTATTTTGTATAAATACCGCAATTATGTATTTCAATTTAAATAGTTTACATAATAAGAAGTATTTCCTTTTAAAAAAATAATAATTTTTACTTCTTTGCCATTGTTATTAAAAATTTTAAGATTTTTCTCCTCAAAATAAGATTTATTTTTCGCCAAATAAAGATTTTCCTTCCAAATTTTCTGGCAACGCTGATCCTAATAGTTGTTTATTAGATATTTCCAATGAAACATCTAGCTTAGTGTATTCAAATACTTATTATTCTTCATTCAATCCCAGTGCGTGCCATGTATATCCAAAGAGTAAACTTTTGACTTGAAAATGCGTGCGGTTGAATTATTCATAAGCCTTAGTATATGCAATATTTATGTATAGATGTGTTATATGAATCAAAATTCTATTCGATAATTTTTGACGAAAGCATGGATTTGTCGGGGGAAGCCAGATTTCCGTATCTTTAAGATATTTCAAAAGTTCTTAGGGAAGAATTTATTGGCTTTGTTGTAAACGCATTTGAAGAAGCTTAAAAGGATATTGTGCCAATTGATGCGAAGGTACTATCATCAATAGTTCTTTAAGCTTTGACAAACTTTGGTCTTTACCTAAAAAATTGTGTAGGAGGAGGAACGGATGGGTGTCCTCTGATGTCAGCAGAAAATGGAAACCGCGACAAATGCGAAACAAACGCCTTGCTATTCCTATAAATCAAACAACTAAATTTCTTAAAGCCATAAAGTGCCATTGATACAAAAAGTTGTATCATTTGTTAAAGCAACGACAAAATTTTTTAAATATAATCATCCCAAGCGAAACGCAGTTTAGCAAAGTATTTGGAAGCCAAACTCTCTACATTATGCGAGACAAGATGGGTGGACCATCACAACTCAATTTTACACTTTGCAACAAGTGTACATCATATAGTAGAAGCTGTGGTGTGCAGGCAAAAGTTGAGGCTATTGTTGACTAAAGCTGCTGTTGTTGTTGTATGTTGTAGGCTAGAGTTGATGTTATTGCTTGGTTTGGATGGCTAGCGTTACCAGGTGATGGGGCCGATTAAAAATAGCTATTGTTGTTATAAGTTGTATCCTAGAGTTGGTGTTGTTGTTGTGTGTGTTGGCTACTAGCCCTTGAAGACTTTCACTGTAGGTTATTCCGTTTTATTAACAAGGCCAGCACTTTTGTATGTAGATGATGAAAATCCTTTTGTTTGATTTGTGGGTTTCCCATAAGTTAACGAAAAAAAAATCCTAGCAGTGAATTTCGGATTTTCCTTTTCTCCGAGTTTTGGAATTTTATTTTGGATGAGGGATGAACCAAATTATATGTACGCTGGCTTACCGACCGTGTTTGTGGCCGTATTTATTTTAGATTTTATTTGTACAAATTCCTATAGGTTACCTTTTTTTTCTCTTTTGGTTTTTATTCCTGGTTTGTTGGCGATTGACATGACGGTTGTGATAAGGGCGGGACAGGAGATTGTACCGGGCTGGATTAAAACTCCCCCGTAAGGTGTAGGATCGATCCTGTACGAGCCGTTAAAGTGGTTAACGAATGTTGCGTTTTATGGTTGTGGTTGTTGAAATGAAGTCACGTTTACCCCTGATAATGTGGCCGACTGTCGGCTTATATTACCAGGTGTGCTTGTTAAGACTCATAACCTCACTTTTTCCCAATTTGATTTCCCCAACGTAACACCAGTATATTAGAACACCTGGTAAGGTATAGTTTTGTGTCTGGCCTTGTTAATTAAACTATTGGTGGCACCTTCGCTGCTGTTGGCTTGAACCCTGTACGAAATTAATTTAAAAATCTCTAATCTCTATTTTCCTTTTTCTAAATGTACGGTTGATTTCTTTTCCTTTACTTGCCTGATTTATTTTAATCCTTGAATTTACTTCTCCCGTTTAGGCAAAAAAAACTCTTCACACGTTTTCGACTCAGCCCTCGGAAATCAACTCACAACGAATAATACGAATTTCTTTCTTTTATAGTGGCGCGTGCCATTTTCTTTTTCATAAATTTTTTTCTTTAATTGGCGCGTGCCCCGCGTTGATCTAGTGTCATTCCACTAGAGTTGAATTTTATAGGCCCTACGGCGCAACCCTGTTGTCTACTACTTTATCTAAAGCAGGGAGGTATAACAAAAAAAAACGCTAAAATGATGACAAAATTATGTCATAACGTGACGAGTAGCCGGTGATCCACCACAAAGCTTTGGAAAAATATCTGAGTGGAAAGGAAAGCCTTATAATAAGGAGCTCATTAAGTACTTTTGAATTAATTTGCGGAATATACATATTAAATGTGATACTTATTGTAACATAGCCGCTTAGTATCATTTAACAAAAGCACGATATAGATCTTCAAAAAGGATCAAGCCTTATCAAAACTTTAATCATGTGCCTTGAAGAGAAAAGAAATAAAGCCGAAGAACAATCTAAAGCGATTTTTAAAGAAGTTAAAGTTATTTGCGTTCAAATCGAGGTTCCAATCGAAAAGACAAGATTTTAACGAAATAATCGCTTCCAAAATTTTGAAGATTACTACCGAGTTGTAGGTCTCTTTCCTCTTATTGAATTTATTTTAGAAGATCTCAAAACACCTTTCCCAATAGATATCCTAAATGTAGTGAACATACCTAAACTTCTACCTCAAAGTGTAATCAAGACATATACAGATACAAAACTTTTAAAACCACAACTAGCTGATGAGCTGATTATGTTTGATAAAAGAGATATAAACCTACTAACATCGAAACTAAAGCTTGAACTGTTGCTTTTTAAATTGCAAAAAAAAAAAAAAAAAAAATATGCCGCCAAAAAGTCGTGGATCATTTCTTTTTTTCTTTCTTTAGCCCTATTTTCATCCATACATGATCTTGAAACTAAATCCGCTATCATATTCGAGTTAACACAAAATTGCATTTATATATATTCCAGAGCACCGTGTAAAATGCATGTAATTTGCAAAAATCTAAATTATTTACATTCAAAGATGATTTACTTGGCAAAAGAAAAAATTTTTATCCATATTGCCCTATTTAAAACGAACGGTTACCACCCCATTGCATTTTTGTCAAAACGCAAACTAGCACTTATTTCAAAAAAAGCTGAGACCCGTATTTAATTTAATCGACTAAAGATAAAAATATGTTAATTTGGCATTTTTATTACAAACAACCCCGAAAAAAAATTCAAAAACTGTTGCTTTTTAAATAGCAAAAAAAAAAAAAAAATATGCCGCCAAAAAGACGTAGATCATTTCTTTTTTCTTTCTTTAGCCCTATTTTCATCCATACATGATCTTGAAACTAAATCCGCTATCATATTAGAATTACCACAAAATTGCATTTATATATATTCCAGAGCACCGTGTAAAATGCATGTAATTTGCAAAAATCTAAATTATTTACATTCAAAGATGATTTACTTGGCAAAAGAAAAAAATTGATATCCATATTGCCCTATTAAAAACGAACGGTTACCACCCCATTGCATTTTTGTCAAAACGCGAACTAGCACTAATTTCAAAAAAAGCTGAGTCCCGTATTTAATTTAATCGACTTAAGATTAAAATATGTTAATTTGTCATTTTTATTACAAACAACCCCGAAAAAAATTTTTAAAACCGTTATTTTTATACATTATCCTTAAAAAATGGACATGGAATCGTCTTTGGCGAAATTGTATATACAGTTGGACGCGCCTTAAAAAAACCTTTCTTGTGATACCCATATTGTACATGTTCTCAAAACAAAACATGCAAAAATATACCCTTTTTCAAAATGGTCCAACTCACGAGAGGTCAAAGCTGGAGCCGAAATATATTTTAAATGTCATCTTAAAAAAGTCCAAGGATCATTTTGAGGGGGTTACACCTTGCACGAATTTAGCTTCCATACAACTTGAGTCGCTCTAATACACATATTGTTTTTAATAAACTTTTCAAAACAAATTTTTTACTTTTTTGTGCCATAAAAATCCCCCCCCCCCTAAGGCTCAAGCTGGATCCGCGCCGGCAGCCTGTCATGATAAGTTTTTATTGCTTTTTGAAAAATTTCAGACAATTATTAGATCAGGGAAGCCTTTTTTCAAAATACTTTAGACATGTATGATAGTGTTAAATGGCCTTGAGGAATATTTTCGAGAGAGATTGCGAGTGATATCGTAGGTCTCATGTAGAAAGGCCCTTACTCGATTTTTTTCGAAATTGAGTTCTTACTGACTCCAATACATTTTACACAATTACACTTCGTCACAAAAATTCAATGCAATAGTATATAAAAAATGGGTTGCAATAGTATATAAAAAACGGGTTAACAACCAATTTTACATGTTGATACAGTTTCTATTAAGTTTTTAGCTTCTCCAGTAAAGTTGCAATTATGTGAGTTAGGGCCTTTCTATATGAGACCAACGTTAATTGGTTTTATACATAGGGCTAAAAGCTTGATAAAATCAAAAATATTACGGATTATTAAGATACCACTGGACAGATATTTTCTAGATCAACGTGAATACCTGCCATTACACACACAATGCGTTCAGCAACGTCACTATTTACGGACACAAGGGATGCATCAGACCGATTTTTAAAAATCTCTATAATCGGGATTTTCTTCAAATTTTGGTATCTCAAAATTTTCCGGATTTTCAAGTCCCAAAAATTATTCCATAAATTTTCAATAAAACTGGTATACACAAAAAATTACTGTGCGCGCATAATCATTTTGTAAAAGAAACAAAAAGTATCTAATAACCAAAAAAGTGAAATATAAAATTACCGACAAATAGAAATGTGTAATCGATTGAGGGCCATTCTTGATTTTTTGATTTTCGCCTCTGGGTTACAGGGGAAAATTATCCAATAACTTGACATTTTTAAGATTTTCCTACCAGTAATTAAGGTTAAAACTGCAGCCACCGAGTGATCCCCGCAAAAAACCGTCCAGGACCTATTAAGTCCTGAGGCCACTGGTTGGCTTGGTAGCAGATGAGATTCTGGTCAGCCGTATCTGACAATTTAAGCCCAAGACAAGCTTAAGCAATTGGCAGCACCTGTATTTTCCAAGAGTGCAACGCCAAGAGTTCGGTGCTTTTCAATCACTCTTAAGCAGTCAAAATTTTTTAGATTGCCAATTATACTCAGCCGAAAAGTTCGAGGTAGTATCTGCGCCTTTTTCTCCCGAAAGTGCTAGAAATTGAGGAGTGGACTTTAAAATGCTTGAATGTTGCTTAAAAAACATTTAGTCGGTCAAGCCCATCATATGAAAATTAGTCGGTTAAGTTTACCATTGGAAATTTAAGAGCTGTTAACCTCAAAACTTTGATGGAATCATAAAATTTGAGTGATAGTTCCACTAACACATATTTAGGTAAAAATTATTTAACTAAATACTCTATCGATATTTACATTTGATAAGGAGTTAAGTTCATAGGTTCTATGAACTTAATCTATGATTAAATTTTATTTATGTAAGGCTATGAGCAATTTTGAATTCATTCCAAAAAAATTAGTTTCGAGATTTAAATATTTATATAACTTATGTTTATCGAATAGGCTTCCAGCAAAATCGCCCAAAGTAATTTATTGTTAGGAATTACACAACGCACAAAGTAA
This sequence comes from Pollenia griseotomentosa, assembly GCA_963931875.1. Taxonomy (NCBI): domain Eukaryota; kingdom Metazoa; phylum Arthropoda; class Insecta; order Diptera; family Polleniidae; genus Pollenia; species Pollenia griseotomentosa. Next base: position 63,045,515 of record OZ007561.1, read on the forward strand.
ACGTAAAAAAATAATAATGGAAATTATATCAAAAAATAGTAAAAAAGGCCCAAAAAATAGTGAAAAATTATTTTGAAATTTGTATTTAATAACACTGATTGACAAAAATGAACTTTTAATTTGTCACATGAACTTTTTTGGTCTTTCTTATCTTAATTTGACTTCCTAAGGTGAAAAACAGAGGTAGAAAAAATTTGACACCCATAGTTTTTTTTTTTTTTTGACAGGAATTTTATATTTCATAAAAAATACTGATACTTTACATACAATTATACTTGATAATATGTTTTTTAAAACTAAAAGCTATGTTTTTCTGGTGTTGTTGACCTGAGGCTGGTCTCTTGCAAGTGTCCAACAATAACCAGCCAACATTGGAGGACTCCATTTGCCCTGGTATCGTTTTTCCATGCTGGAAATATCCTGATGGAAGCTTTCGCCGTGTTCGTCGCTAATGGCTCCTAGGTTCTCGGAAAGAAATCGAGGTTGGAGAGTATAAAGTGTATTTTGAGTGACATATTACAACTCAATGCTTGATACGTCGAAAGAAGTTCTCCTATCAGATCTGTAGTTACTTGTTTCTTGGTTGCCCAAAAATTTTTGTGCGATATTTTTAAAACTTTTCCAAGCAGTTTGCTCTAACAAACTTAACTTTTCTTCTAATATGTTATCCTTTAACAATTCCTTGATTTGAGGTCCGACGAAAATTCCTTCTCTTACTTTTGCGTCACTCACTTTAGAAAACTTTTTTATCAAGTACGTAAAACCTGAGCCGTTGCGATCCATGGTTTTGACAAAATTTTTTATCAAACCTAGTTTAATATGTAGTGGTGGTAAAAGTACTCTGGTGGACTCGACACTCAAAATATTACACAAACTTGATGCAACTAAACCGTACGTACAGTAGTATTAACGAAAAATAAGGTAAAATTATAAGTGGGTGTCACAACAAATCTGTGCGACAGAAACAAATTAGTTTGTGTTTTGCAATGAGGGTATATTGTAAAGTAATAATTAGCATACATAATCCGTGTGGCAAAAGCCTTGTTGATTAGTGTAATTCTTACAAAGTTGTTTTAATAAACCTTCATACTTATTCGGGTTGGAGTCATATGACTAAAACTTTAAATTCCGAATTTCCAAATCCCGACTAGCTAACTAAAGATTTTCTGCATAGCCAATGCCGAATTTAGGAGCTCAAGTAAGTGAAGCCGCTATTTGTCATACCATAGATGTGAAAAAGCTTGCACCCGGACGAAGGTCGGCACAGGGATTTAGAATTTAGGGAAAATAAGAAATCGAAAAATTCGATAAAAATGTTAAAAATGAATAATTATATTGTGATATTTCCTATGCAAAATCTCCCAAATTTACATGGTAAATTTTTGGGCGATTTTGTTGGCAGCCAGTCGAATGTGCTTATTAAAGCGCAGTAAGATGATTTATGAGATCTTTAGTCCTTTACCTGTAGATTATTTGTTTGGCTTCTAGATAAAGTCATAAACCGCTTTATCCTATTTTATGTGGAAAATTTAAATTTTAAAATTAAAGCAGTATATACAGAAACTCTGGTAGGTTAAAGAGTTACCATGAATTTAAAATTTTTTCCTAAAGTTCTATTTATTAAGTCAAGCAAAATTCAACTCAATTTTTTACCCTGACAGGGAAATGGTGCATTTTGTTCGAAGTTGTTGATTGATTTTAATGCTTTCATACGACGACATAATAAACCACTCGTTTCGCTCTTTGAAACTAGTTTGCCAAACATGCTGTTCATACGATTCATTCTTGTTTCATTTTGACATTTTTTTTGTGTTGTAAGTGTGATTTTTTTTTTTTAAATAGACAAAAAGTAAATAAATCTTAAAAATATATTATTTAATACTTTTATTAATATTTTTATGTTATATTTATTTTATAAAACATCAATTTTCATTTTGTTTTTTTCTTTGTTTTGATTTTTGAGAGCTAGTTCAGATAAACTAACGATAAATGTTATCAAAATTGGAGATGATCTGTTTCGCTCTCAAAATTTTGTATGGGGCGCGAAACAGGAATAAGAGAGCGAAACACGAATTTTACTGTCCGTGTGAACATGGTATAACTTAAATACAAACACATATAAAAATAAAATGCGTTATAGAGTTTAAAAAATTCTGTACATACTTAAACGATAATTATAGCCATTGTTTATTTATCTTTATTATTTATTTGTGCTATATTTTTTTAAGTACAATGAACTTCAAAAATTGTTTTTAAAATTAAAAATAAATCAGAAGAAAAGTTTTAAGCCGATAAAAAATATAATATGCACACTATATTAAAATAAATTCAGTCATAAGATTTTATGACGTAATTATCCTTATTATTTCTTCAAAAAATTTTAAAACGTGCCTAATTTATCAGCCACGTTCTGGAAATCGAATTCGAGTGAAATTAAAATCGAACAAACTTTGAAGACGATCCAGTGTTAAAGGTATGTACATTAAAATATTCTGTTTTATATACTTCATACTATGAGTACAATTTATTTTCATCAGAACTACTACTCTTAAAATCACGATATTTTCAAAACAATTGGACTGGAAATCTCCATCGATTTCAATTTCACTCGATTTCGATTTTCAAAACATGGCTGTATAATATTAATACCCACACCACAATAATGGAGAGGGTATTATGCGTTTATGCTGACACTAAAGTAAATTGGTTTAGTATACAGAAAGTGATTCGGAGTCGATCTAACAATTTATGTACGTCCGTATGGCTAGCTGGTTGTCTGACCATGTAAACATGTGCGCAAAATACAGGTGGCAGTTTTTAATATAATTTGATAAAATTTAGTACATACACAGAAAGAAAAGCTCTCGGGATAAATCAAGTTTTTTATGATTACTTTAGGTACGAGTCGTACTCAAAAATTCAAGTACGAATAACACTTAAACGTACTCAAAACAATCCTAAATGCGATTACTTTCGAAAATCAATCCCGCAATTTCTTGAAATAAGTATGAAATTCTTAAATCAAGTAAAAAAAAATTTAACTTTTTGTTGTGTTTTACCCTCCGGCCTACGCATGTTTTAATTTTCTATACACATTGAAAAAAGGTCTGGCGAGACTCATGTGCACCACTTAGGGTTAAAAAGAAAATTTGAATTCTTGATTCTCATTTAGTTTATATTTTTAGTTAAATATGTACATAAGATTTCTAAAATAAAAACCATATCGGGCATGATATTGGTGTTTTATCATTCTGTAAGGTACTGGTAAGTAAATCAATCATTATAACTTTTTCTTTCTAATTTCTAATTTCTTGATAACATCAACTTTATAATACTTGAATCAATCGCATTTTGAGATTAATTTAATCTTAGTTTTACATAAATCAATCTAATTTTCGGATTATTTTAAGTACGAATTCGGATTAAAACAATTTTATAATTCTTAATCAAGCATATTTTGAGATTGATTCAATCTTAGTTTTACTTAACTCAATCTCATTTTCGGATTATTTCAAGTACGAAACGGGATTGAATATGGATAATTTAAGTATTTTGTGAAAATCCGTACTTGAATCAATCTTTCTGTACTTGATTCAAGAAAATCCGTTTTCACCGTACTATTAATACCGCTTCGGATTGCTTTGAGTACAGATGGATTGATTTTTCTTTTGAGTGTAGGTTTCAATTGTCATAAGTACGAAGCCGGTTGAAAATGGTCCATAATTTCACGTAGCCTCTATACAAACTTCTTTCCGAAATAGTCTAAGTGCTTAAAGCCAATCTTAACCTCATAACATAATTTTGTTATGGCGGGTCTACATTGCCCATTTGCTCCAAATAGGCTTCACTCTCGAAAATTTGTCTTTTTAAACTGTGCTGTAGAGTATAAAATGGTCGGACTTTACCGACTATACTTTCTATCTAGTTTTGATTGATTTTTGGTAGCGTTCAAAGTCTTATTTTACTATTTTGTTAGTTTTAAAATTTAACATGTTTTGTGGAGACAATCACTATGTCAAAATGATTTCTCAACTTTTGCTTATTCATAAAGTGTTTTATTTATTTTTCTAAAGTACAAACTATTGCTATTTGCCAAAGCTCAAAATAGTTTTTACTTTCGTAATATTCGGTTATTAAATTTATCGAATAATTGTTGACTCATGCTGAAAATTCGTAAAAATTTTAATGACACATTTTTTTGACACTGAAATTATATTGTTTGTTTTTATACACACACCACAATGGTGGAGATGATATTATGTGTTTGTGCTGATGTTTGTAACATCTCAAATATTGGTCCTATGCTTAACAAATACAATTACTACTCCCAAAAAAAGCTGTTATGGCCATAACAACTTATAACCAAGGAAACCAGAAATATGCTCAATGTTTTATGCGCATTAAATAATATGCAAAATAAACTCGAAATTATGCCATAAAAATTGTTAAAAATATGCCCCATAAAAACCAAAAATTGCCTTTTTGTAAACAAAAACTTAATAAAATTTGCATTAAAAAAAAAAAAAACAGCCTAAAATTATAACCGGTAAAACTCATACACCACAATATTTCAAAACGAATTTTTGAGTTCGCACCCTATTTGGAACCGATGGCCAGTCAAGGTCTCACCAAAAAAAAGTTATCTTATGAGCTTTGATTTCATAAAAGTGTTATTTGTGGCGAATATTCGGCGTTATTATGAGTGTTGTAGTCGAAAACCAGTCGTTTTTAGAAATTGGTACTACTATTGACGTAAACGACATAAAAACGACAAACTTTCGATGTGTTTTATACTGTCGTTGTCCTGATAACGAGTATATTTCGAAAAGAACTTTGCGTGGGCTATGTGAAATTAAAGACCGATTCTCACAATATAACAATTACTAAAAACGAAGCCGTACTTATCAAATTATCTACAAAAGTGCAACTTATACTCTGTGCACAAGCTTTACATGGACAGCCAAAATCAGCCAGACGGACGGATGAACATCGTTAAATCACTTAAAAAAAGTGATTTAACCCTACCCTTAGCTATCGGTAAGTTGTAAAAATTTGGGTAATTTAGTTAGGGCGGGTTCATAATATGAAAGTTCTTTTCCAGAAAGTATGACTTTATTGGTGAGAGGGGAGCGAAGAAAAGCATGTTCTCTTCCCCTCTCACCAATAAGCTCAGACTTTCTGAAAGAAAACTTTCATACTGTGAAGCCAGGGGCCTAATTCTGGCAGTCGTGATCGAGTAATTTCTCGATTCGAAAGCAATTTTATCTCAGTCGATACTGAACGAATCAAAATTATTTTTTCAGTATTGTGAAACTCAAATTAATGCTTAACAACACTGAAAAAATAATTCCAATTCGTTCAGTATTGACTAAAATAATTAGATTTTAAATTGCTTTCGAATCGAGAAATTACTCGATCACGACTGCCAGAATCAGGCCCCAGACTTAGTGCCGGTTCACACACGTCAAATTTGACTCGTTAATTCTTGAAAGAAATGGCATTCTCTTTTCCCGTCTCTCCTTAAAGCTCAAGACTTGACGAGTCAAACTTGAAGTGTGTGAACCGGCACTTACATATGTTGTTTCATGACGGTTTGAAGATTGCAGTATTTTATTTGTGCACAAGATGTTTTGATCAATGCATTATTTTTTGAAAAGACTCAAGTTAAAAAGTAAATGCCCACAGCTTTGTTAAAAAAAGAAGATTTCCCTAAAAGGATAACAAACATTTAAGCTTATGGACTTCTGTAAAGCTCCCCAAGAAGTAACTCAATTCTGCTTTATATCGACTTAAGCTACTTTTCCATATGGCCATACAAATTGAAATATATTCATAAAAATGGACCTTTTAAGAATAAAATAATGCTTTTAATAACTTCCAACTAATATTATAAATGTGAAAACTTATATGGATTTGGTAGACGGTTAGAAAAAATGCAAAAATTCAAATATAGGCTACTTTTTTTAAGGATAAAACCGGAAAACATTGGTACTTTTTCTCTTGATAAATTTGGTATAAAAATTGGATATGTTACAGATTAAATTTTAGGGTACTAGCGGACCCGGCGAACTTCGCCTCGCCCAAATTTTAAGCCTTCAGAGAAACTTTAGAGTAATAATACAACACAAATATTTAAATTTTCAATGTGATTTATTTGAGTCAGTAGAGAGCGATTTGATGAACAATGTTTTTCGATTTGTTTTCCGGCGCAAAAACAAAACACGAAGAGGTTTCCCAACATGCTAACATGCAAGTACAGCTGACCGTGCGAAAAACAGGGAAATTCGAGATTAATTTCACAGACTTCTAGTAATTGGCCTTGCGATTTATTGATTGTCATCGCAAATGCCAATCGAACGGCGAACTGAATCCGCTTTTATTGGAATGAAAGGTCAGTTGGAATAATGGGAATTCGTGGGATAAGGACTTCCTGTCCTTTCATTTGTCCTTGATGATTGTCGCCTGAATCACATTGTTCATTAGCTTACCTGTCAGATTGCGCAAAGTCTAAGTCAACGTATAACGCCATCTATCCGATTTTGGATGAGAACTTTATATTTTTTCATTTGGAAAGCCATTAAGGAATAATTTCACACAAAATTTCGTACAAAAAATCAATTTTCGATTTTTCCAATTTTCCGAATTTTACGGAGAGATTTTCAATTTTCCATGATTTACACTAAGAACATTCTATTGTATGATTTGGAAAGCCATTAAGGAATAATTTCACACAAAATTTTATACAAAAACTCGATTTTCCAATTTTCGGACTTTTCCGGAGGGATCTTCCGTAAAAACCTTCTCCTCGAAAATACGAACAACTGACAAAAAATTTTACATAAGTCGGCCCAGCCGTTCTCATTTTATGAATAAGCATAAATTTTTTACACCATTTTTATATATCTGTGGCATTTTGACAAAACATCTTAAGTCAAATGTTGTTAATCATACGAATTTTCATTCAAAAAACATTTTTGTTTACGTTTTTAAAATTTTGTATTATAAACGAAATTTTTCTTTAATTTTGGCTTATTTAATTATTTGATAAAAATGATTTTTCGCCGAGTTTTTTTTAAAAAACTTTTTTGCTATCTTATCTCGACTTAAGATGTTTTGTCAAAATGCCACAGATATATAGATTTTTAAGGGGCAAAATCGGGGAAAAAATGGTACTTTTTCTCTTTTTGATAAATTTGGTATACAAACAGATTATAGACTGTATTAAAATAAATAAGAAAAAGCTGGTACTTTTGGTACTCTCTTATCTTTGGTACTTTTTTTCGAAAAAATTTGGTACAGAGATAGCATATGACCTAGATTAAAATATAGGGTACTTTAAAGATGTAATAACGGTAAAAAATTGGTACTTTTTCACTTTTTGATAAAATTCGTATACAGATTGCATGTGGTCTAGTTGTCGGAATATAAATATTAAAACATAGACCACTGAATGTCGGTTGCCCAAAAGTATCAAGTGCTCAAAACTTATATGTGTTGGCAGGCGGAGAACAGAACGAAGTTAGTAACAAATATATACAAAATTAATAATTAAATTTTTTTAAATAAAAGTCGGAGTAATTATAAAAATAATTTCTTGGAAATTACCGATGAACTTTTTTCGCGTTGTACAACCAAAAGTTTTTTCTATTCAGAAAACTCCAAATTAGGGGCTTTGGCAAAATTCTGAACTTGTTTTATAATGAAAATAATTAGATAATAAATTTTTTTGTTTTAAGGAATTGCAATTAAGTTTTTAAATAATTACACTGTACAACAAAATGATATTTTTTCAAAATAACTGTAAGGGTATTCAGTTCAGATTTTTTTTTTGATTGGAAAAATGGAAAAATTCAACTTTTTATTACAACAAACGCATGGAAAAACTTTTACACTGAAAGTTGCAATTTAAACAACCTTTAACCAAGTGTAAAAAGTCAGATTGAAAAATTACAACTTTACAATTCTTAAAGAGTTGGCCGTTCAAAAATGTCAAATTGAATGTGGCTGCCACTCTATTAAAAATGTTCTTATTTTTCACGAAAAGCACCTAAATTTACATCTCTTTTAAAGAAAATCAACTATGATTCTTTGAAATCCATTTTAATTACATCAAATTTAAATTTATGGTAAACGTTGTTAAAAAAAAAATTTTTAATGAATTCAATACAAAAATATATTAAAAAAAGAACTTAAAAACAAAAAAGAAACGGATGAAAAATGGACATATGCAGAAGTGGATAAAGTGCTTGGATTTTTGTCAGATGATAGAAATTTTGAAGTAAATTTGAAAAATTTAATTTTAGGGAAAATTATTTTAGAAACCCACAACAGCACAGATACATAAAAAACATTTGATTGACGGGTTGCTTTACTTTTTTCGAACAACACTTAAGGCCCTGTTAGCCGACCGTAAATGTAGAAATGTAAATGTAATGTAAACAGCTGATCGTTTCTGTTATATGGAAAGCAATGCAACTGCTTAACTGACTGTAATGTCACTTTACCGTAACGTGCCAACCTGTAGAAAATAGAATTTCATTACGAGATAACGTGACAGTTGTAGATAGTGATGGGCTGCTTGTATTTTAAATGGAATGCGGGTAAAATCACTCTTTTTCTTTGGTACATTTTTTTTAGTAATAATATCTGTGGACTTTTGACAAAATAAGTTACAATCTATACATATTTTCATTTATACCGATATATGTTTGGATGTATAAAATAAACAAATGCATACATATCCCCAAACAATAAAAAGTCTGGTTTTTAATGGGATCAAAACCTTGTTTTGTGTATGCATTTCAACACTTTTAGTTCTCATCACTTTTCTCTTTTCTGTTAATTTTTTTGAAAAACAGGTGACACGTTCTTACATGTTCTATAAGTGCACAAACGAGCTTACAGTACGTTACGGTACGTTACATTGCATTTAATTGCATTTACGGTCGGCTAAAGCGGCCTTTAGACTTTAAGCCGCTCACTTCAGCATGAGTGTAATTTTCCATTTCTCCTGTAATGCAAAAATAATGACTGAACTGAATACCCTTAATGTTCTGCAAACTAACCCTTAAACCCCTTTTAAGTTTTTGATTATTTTAGGTATTAATGTTGAATTTTCGACTTAAGCATGTTTGGAGACATATAGTAGAATTTTAGGACACTATTTCAATATTTGTTTCAAAGGTAATTTTTGATTTTTTTTCAAAAAGAATTGCAAAGTACCCAGTTCCAGAAGAGTTAGAGGGTTAATGTGTACCAACAAAATGTTTAAATAGGTCGTAAAATAAGTTTCAGATGTAAGCTTTTTAAATTCCGATACCCTTTTTCTTTTTTAGTCCCTTCGACAAGAATCAGTTTTTTTGGCCTTGAAGGCTTTGTGTTACAATATTTGAATTATAAAATAAATAAAAAATAGAACTTATTTTTTAAAAACGAAAAATTATACAAATAACAATAGATATTTAGGTGTGTTGCAGTAACGAAAGTGAAAACACAAACGTTTTCACCTTCTCTAGAAAACGTAAAACGGTACGAATTGAAAAATGTGTAAATTTTGATTTACTTAAGTACAAACTATGTGACAAATCTAAATAATTTTCTTAAATTTTAACTTGGTGCCTTTTCTAAAAATAAATCTTATGGATTTATATTTTGGAAATAATTTTCAATATACATATGTAAATCACCATTTCTTTTTTTAATAAAGCTTTGAAAGTGGTTGTGTAAATATTTTAGAAGAAGCTTTTAGTTTACAAGATATAGAGCTTTTAGAATGTTTATGTTTATATTTAAGCAAAATATATGTATATCGAGTTTTCAGCGATACATTGCACACAAATACACCTCGTCACAAATAACGGTTTAACAAGCAATTTAACATTTTGACACATACTGTTTCTATTATGTTTTTACCTTCTCTTGCAAAGTTGCAATTATGTGAGTTAGGGCCTTTCTACATGAGACGAACGAAATATTTTCATTGAGTTTTCTTATAAAAGTAATTTTCTCAAGACTTCTTGTGTCGAATATTATTAAAAGTTTTATACTACTAAATAAAAAACCTTAAAAGCTTTTATCTGACGTATAAATTATTATCTGTTTTTTGTTAAACATCATATTTATTTGGGAATGTAATGAATGAATACAACATTTTTTATTATATTGGGTAAAATCTAGTTATATTAATAGTTAATTGTAATCATAAAGGCGGAAGAATTTTTAATTTATAATATAGTGTCGAACACTGACTTCTCTCAATTAATATTCTACGCATTGCCGGAAGATTTATACTTACGGTAACCCTCCGTTCCGTAACATACTAACGGAGTTCAGTGTTTGGTGCAAATGGTCTTGCGAAATGGAAAATACTAAATTTCGTAGCTTTTTTATGAAATTTAACGGAAACTCGGTGTATTTTGTTGTTGGTTTCAACAAAACAGCTATGATATTTTGCATTTGCTCTTTTGCTAGACCATTTCCACCAAACACTGAACTCCGCTACTGTATTTTAGACCTTTGTTCTGTGTGAATTATTTTTGAGTTAAAATCTTTAATTGTTCTGTATTTAATATAAGGTTCTTTTTTGTACTGTTTTAAATAAAATAACTTATTGCTTTAAACTTGTACAAGTTTTTATTCTTACTCGAAAATCCATGAACATTTAAATCAAAAGTTAAAAGATATTTATTCTTAATTTATTTTAGGGATCACTCCAATCTTAAGTTTTTCGGGTTTTTCTGAAAATTTTGCATATTCCCTAGAGGGAAGCGAACTGACACCAAAGTAGTCCCGTGATAGGTCTTTGGTGGTAGGGACCGGTTCTAGTTCTAACACTTTATATGAATAAGACCTATCACTTTTGCATGGGGTTGTCATTGGAGGGGGTCAATTGACACCATTTGACCAGTCACAGATCTATTCTCAATGAACGTGCTTAGTGTCAGTTACTAAAATGTAGTATTATTTCAATACAATATATTATTTCAATAAAAAAAAGTCCTAGAATCATATTCAAGAACCAAATTTTAGAAAGTACCAAAAAATGTGTCACAGCACCGTGAAGACTGTACTCTAATTCATTACTTTTTCTACCTTTTTGTTCTTCATAAACCAGTTAAGGGATTGGTTCTTCATTCACTGGTCATGAGTCCTTTCTTTTTGTACTTGTTCTGTTTTCAAAAATCCCAGGACAGTCTGTTGGACCAATTGACACAAATTTCCCGCAGGGTTATTGCTGAATAATAAATGTCAATTATCTTGTTCTAAGATCGATAATGTTATTTTTCGATTTTGGAAGAATCTCTTCTTAATACTTTCCTAACTTTTCATATTCATCTTGATTATTATTTATTGAAATCCGAAACATTTAAAACAAGAAATGAGATTGCATTTTCGAAATATTTCAACACTAGTTTTGGCTATAAAACGAAGAATACACTCTGGGTTGTCTCATCGCTACTTGGACTTCACTCTGTTTTTAAGTATTCTAAAAAAAATTGTTAGACCCAAGGCAAATGCATGTAAACAGTGGAGGCAATACTTCAAAAAGTACAATACCAAAACTTGTCAAAAGCACAAGCAACTTTTGACATTTCTTTTCAATTAATTTATATTTCTGACATTACGTTAAAAAAGTAGCTCAGCTGTGTTTTCAACACCACTTCAAAAGTGAATTCGCCTTTTTTTATGTATGTCTCTTCTTTCTGGAAAACTATTTGCATAATATCAAATTGTTGTGTTGCATCGCATTAAAGGTATACGGCCAGACAAAAGGGTTTTAAACTTAGTATGTCAAACACCGGCTTTGCTAAATAAAGTTTCTCTGCGGTAAACATTTTATTTTTGCATTACAGATCCTTAAAAAAGTTTTTATACCCTTCACCGAAGGTAAAAGGGTATAAGTAAGTTTGTCATTCCGTTTGTAATTTCTACAAAATTCCGTCTGACCGTCTGTCCGTTGAAATGGGGTATCCGATGACCGATGTGGACTTGGTAGTTATATATTTCTGTCACATATAGTTCGGAATTGTTTCCTATTAAAATTTAGCCTGATCGGTCCACAGAAGGCTAAGATATCAGCAAAAACCACGACTGCCTCTAATTTTACCCAAAAATGCCTTGTTGTTATTGTTGTTTTTTTTTTTACTTTCTGTATATCTTGAGAACGGCAAGAGCCAAAGTCTCCAAATAGGTATAAGCATCTTGGTTATCATTAATCATTACACAACATCCGACAAAATTTAGGCGGGATCGAACAAGTGGGCGTGGCACAAATTTGATTTATTTATATCTAAAGAACGCTTTTTATATAACTTTCTGTTATTATCGCACCATGGTGAAGGGTATATAAGGTTTGGAATGGCCGAATATATCGCTCTTACTTGTTTATTACGGTTCACAACTCAACTCGGCTAAATTGTAATTTCTTAATTTTTGTATTATGGTTTACAACTTTGCTATATTGCGGTGAACAAAAACATAACAAAAATTACAACTGATCACAACCAGTGTTGTGAACCGTAATAGGGGCCTACATTTGCCAATTTCTACTTTAAAATTCTTAAGTGCTTTGAAACCTAAAATAATATGACGTCCTCTTAATGAAAGGTAAACAAAATTTACTAACAAATTATTGACCCTTGGTAGTACCGTAAGTAACATCGATACATTTTAAAGAAAACAACATTTTTGTGAAAGTTTAATTTGTGAAAATACTAAAAAATAAAATTTTTTGCGTTAGAAGCTAGTAAACAACATAATTACATATGAAGTTATTATAGTTATTTTGATACGTACATACTTCGCAGCACTTTTAACGATTTCATCTCAATGAAATCAAAAATAGTTGTTGCAGTTCAAATCTGGAGGTCCACACCACGCATTTTCGCCTCCACGCATTGAATGATTTTTGTACCTTCCATGCGTTCTATGTTTCAAGTTACATGCAACGCTTTTTATGCGGCATCACCACAAGTAAAAATTAAATTTCATTTGTCAAAACCAGCTGATTTGCTGGAACGTTGCTTGTGACGCTTACAAAAGTAGAAAGTAAACCTACTTTTTGCATTCAGCCCCTCAATGCATCCTACGATTTTGTTCATGTAACTTGTAACATAAAACTACACAGATTTTATTTTTTTGACAGCTGCGTATGCAGCGAAAAAGCGAGTAACGCGTGGTGTGGGCCTCCAGCTTATATATCGAAGACTAAACTACACACGTCTTGCCCAAAATATAGTTATCTCAGTAAAAAATGGCTATTACATACTTACGTATTTTTCAAAAATGCTTCCCTGATATAATTATTCTTTGAACATTTTCAAACAACAATAACAACTTATCATGACAGGGTTGCATTTTCGTAAGTTACTAAAGACTTTGTGGGATAGTGTAGAACGGCCTTTAGAAGCAGCAGTGAAGCGAAAATAATTGAATTGCATTTTTAATTTAATTTAATCATGTTGAAAGCGAATAATGGAAATCATTCACGCCTATCGCGAATGTTATTGGAATATATTATATGGGAGCAAACCTATATTCCCATTCTCAACAAATCGGTATCGCAAATTTTTTGGGAGTAAAAATTTCTATTGTCAGTCTTTATAAACAAAAGACTCTATTGTGAATAACTTGTCAGTGCTTGTATTGTGAAAGAAAAATATACAAAATAAAATACTAATAAAAATATAAAAGAATAAATAATAAATAGTGTTTATCTTCATTTTCTTTATTTACACTCCTTCAATAAAAGGAAAAAGTATTTTAATTTAGTCCTACTTTAGAATACAAATTAAAATTTACATGTTCCCTTCTCGTTCACACTAACACTTGTTGGGAATTTATTTAGTAAAAATACTCGCATTGGTAAGCATTGGCGATGCCAAATTTTTTAAGTTTGGGAATTCATTCCCAAAAAATTTCATTCACAATACAAAATAAAAAAATATGGGAATATTTTCATGTGAGTAGTTGTTTGCGATAGGGGTGATTATTTTCAAGAAAAAATTTACCAACAAAGTTCCAAGAGCTTCTGTTAACCCCTTACATGGAAGCAGGTTGTATTGCAATAATTTTTAAATGTGTTAACGATTTTTCCCGAAATCTTACCGAACATAGAAATTACATTTTTTTTATTACACAATCAGCCATCAATCAAGTTGTTTTTAAGCAGAGAGAATAATAGTATTTCCTCCAGGTGGGAATTCGCTTTATGAAAATCATGCCTCTTGTATGCAGGGTACAAAACTGCTTACCAGTAAGCTCAATTTTTTACTGGATATTTTTTAATAACTTATAATAAAAAGCTTTATGAATTAAATGTACAGTAAAGAACTAAAGTCCACTATTTTATGAGTTTTGGGAATTGGGAACGACAATGAAAAATCTTTTTAAACTAATAACTGAGGCGCTATCAAATAAGATTATTTGAAAAAAAAAAAAAAAAAATTAAAGAAAAACTTAACAATGAAATTAAAAGCTATAAGAAATAATAAAGTCCATTTATTTACATAAAGCGTGATGTGACTACTTCTAGGAAAACTTAAGAAATATAAAACGAAAGTCATTCTTGTCATAACAAATATTTAAATTAGTAACATTTAATTTAAAAATTATTAATATTTAAAATCAATGATCGTCCAGAATTAACTATTTCAGTGAACACTTTTAAAATAAATCAACTTAAAAGCAAACAAGTTATTGAAAAATTGTAAAAAACCCTAAAATTAAGTCGTTCTACAGTACAAACCATTTTTAATAAAAATGGAAATACTGAAAATCATCATAGATCTGAAAGCTGACACGACGCGATGTAAGCAGTATTCTTAGGCCCGTTTTCACAACTTGAAGTAGACTTTAACCGGCCTTATTAAAAGTTTTCCATTATTAAAACTTTACTTTAACATTAAGTGAACGATTAAGTACATTTAGGTTCATCCTACCGGGTAGATAAAAGTAAAGTTTTAATAATGGAAAACTTTTTATACGGCCGATAAAATCCTACCTTTAGCTAAAGGTAAGTGGTAAGTTGTGAAAACGGTCCTTAAACCGGCCTTACAAAAAGTGGTCCATTATTAAAACTTTACTTTAACATAAAGTGAGCGATTAAGTAAATTAATGTACATCCTACCTGGTAGAAAAAAAGTAAAGTTTTAATAATGGAACACTTTTTATACTGCCGATAAAATCCTTCCTTTAGCTATCGGTAATTTGTGAAAACGGTCCTTAAAGAAGTAAATGCGGATCCGAAAACAAGTTCTTCAAAATTGGCGGAACACATTAAAAATGATAAAAAAATCCCACCCAAAAACTATACAGCGAGCTTTGCATGAGAATCAGGGTTTAAAAAACTGCAGTCAAAACCAAAAACTGTCGAACAAAAAATGTTTGTGTACAACTTTTCGATTTTTGAGTTGGTTTGACAGCGATTGTTTTTAAAGGGTGGTTAAATAATAAGGGCCGATGTACGAGCCGTACGAGCATGCATTGGTGTTTTCACATCTCCTACAGACCCGGTTTGCTCAAATTTTTTGCACGATTTTTCCGATTGTACCCACATTTGGACGATTAAATTGACCGAAAAAATTTTGATTTGAACGCCCATTTTCATAATAAGCCTGAATAACTTTAACGCGTTGCTCGATTGTGTATCTTTCCATGGTTCAAATTGAGTAAGTCTAAAATTGAGAAATGTCAAATGAGATGCAGAAAAAAACTTGACGTTTAGGTGTGGCTCACATTCAACATCGGCCCTTAAAATTTAACCATTTGTTATTTAATTAATCAGAAGTAAAAGCAACAGTTTTTTTTTTTGGACGATGACAAATGAAGAAGTGGAAGAAATCATAGTTTTTCTACTTTGACTGCAGTTTTTTAAACGCTGATGAGAATAGCTTTAAAAGCAGAGTTGCACGTAAAAACACACCTTTATCTGCCTTAAACCAACAACTCCGTCTTGAGTTTGCTAAAACACAATTTTATGGTACACGAGTTTCTGGAAACGAGTTTTTTTTTTTTACTAAAAGAGTAAATACAACATTTTTGGAGGCGATGGGTTCCAAATGGTTTAGAATATATCAGGAATTTTTAGAGAAAAAAAGTCGGAAAATATTAAATTAGCAGCAGCAGTAAAAGTTTGAAAACTACTTTAAACTGTGCCTAGGTAAAAACAACTTCGGAAATTTTGTATATTTAATGCCTTGACATTAACAAGCTGTGATCGATGCTCAGGGTGGACCAACTAAATATTGAGTTTTTAAACATGAACATTTTTTTAATGCAGTTTTCTATTATATTGTTTCTTTTTTTTATACTGTAGAAAACTTTTGTCCTTTGAAGTTTTATGTTTTTTTTTATTATTGTTTTTGTAATGTTTATGAATTATTTTAATAAATTTTTTCCAATATCGATGCAAATTCCGAAAAATCGTAAAATGTAGGTGGCATGTAGACTAGACTTTAGTCCTTCACTCTTAATTTGCTTGTTGATGCAAATTTAATAAAATTTTTTAAACACAAGTTTTGCATTTTAATTTTTTCCGTGTTTTGTTATTTTTGTTTTTTACCGCTTAATGTTTTGAAAATGTATTTTTAACTTTTTTGTTTATATACAAAGCAGAATTAAAAAGAAAAAATTACACAAAATATAAGAAGCTAGAACAGTAAAAAAAATTTATGCATAAATAAAAAATTTAAATAGTAAACAAACAGTAAGCAACTTTAGAAACCATAATGATACTAACAATTTTAATAAGAAAACAAATTCAATTTCAATTGTATTGTTACTCAATTATTTGTTCGATGCTCGTGTTGTAGTTGTTGTTGCAGTAACTGATATAGGCTGCACACTTTTTATCATGACACAAGGAAAGTAAAGCACGCGATAAATTAATTCTTTTATTTTTACTTTTATTTTACACTTTTTCTTTTCTAATAAAAAGATTTCTATTGTATGTACTACTCAATAATAAACACAACTTCCACCAACACTTTTTTCAATACATAAATATAGACTGTCTCGTTATATATATTGAGGGAGCGGCAGTCTAGAGAAATAATAGGTTTAACTTGATCTCAACCGATCAACGCGTTGAAAACAACTAAAAAATATTCAACCGTTTTTTTTTTTTCATAAAAGTGACTTGATTTTTGTCGATTTCAAACATTTTTAGTTGGCTCTCTTGCACTTTACCATTTTTAGTATTTCTCTTAATTGATACCAGCAAATATAAATTTTATTTTTTATTTCTACGTATATGAATGGGGAGGTTCATAACAAAACGCAACAATTCCACTTTAATAATTTTCTGGGTATATGAAAACAATTCAGGGTGCCATATTCGGCCGAATCTTATACACTCTTCAAGTTTGTAGTAATGGCAAAAGGAATGTATATTGTTTTTAGTTATTTTATTAAATATAGCACAAAAAAAGAACATTGTTCTGTACATTACAGAACGGAAGATATTCCAAATACTTTTAATTTATTTGAGTGAAAAAACTGCAAAAATGCTTTAAATAAATTAATAAAAAGCCCGCAAGGTTAAACAATTTTAGAAACAAAGTGACATATATTTTTGGCAACATTTTCACACTTTTTAATATCTAAAAACTATTTTATCAAATTTGTAAGTGAAGTTTAAAAAAATCGTATTTTAGTTTCCGAAAATCACAATTTAACCAAGTGTAGTACAACTAGTAGAGATGCAACATCGTTCTGAAAAACATTGATGTGTTAAAACATCGATTTTTTAACGATAAGCATCGATGCTAAAAAACATCGGTAAAAACACGATACATCGATGTTTCAACATCGATGTTATAAACTACTATGCATTAATACTTACAGACTGCTTCAATTGTTCTTTGCTACTAAATCTTAATAATAAATAAATTTTTTGGTCGTTTTATATGGAAATTTGTCGTATGTGCAGTTATATGACATTTTATTTGAAAATTGGTTCAGCAAATACCACATACGACAAACTCAACACTCCATATCTCGAAAACCGTATGAGGTATCGAAAAACCGATTACGCTTAATGAAAGTTCAGGTCGGAAAACCTAAGGAGTCGATCTTAACTCAAAACCGCAAAAATCCACATACGACATTTAAATTATCAACCGACGATATGTATGTACATATATGCTTTGAAATAAACTTTTTTACATTTTTAAATAAAGGCTTTAATTGAAAAAATAAAAGTTGAAAATTGTAAAAATATAAAAAAAATTTAAATAACTCTGGGTGCACACTATGAAAGTATTCTTTCAGAAAGTCTGAGTTTATTGGTGAGAAGGAAGAGAATCATAGCATGTTCTCTTCTCCTCTCACGTCGATGTCGATGTTTTGGATTGGCAACACTGCTAATATCTCTATAGATGTGGAATTGTTTCACTTTGATCGGAAGTTCATTATGTAAGAAAACATACATGTATGCATGGTGAAATAAACAGGTGGCAGCACTACGCCAGATGACGATTTTTTGCTCTTGCATTGTTTGTCTAGGTTTATGTCAAAGTTTTGTTTATGTTTACAAAAAGTCCACGATTTGTGCTGTGATTTTTGTTTTTTATTAAAGTTTTTGATAATTTTGATAAGATATTGACCATAATTAAATAAAAATTGGCTAAAAATTTATTTATTTCATCACGTTCAGCGGAAGGCTTTGATTTTTGTTTAATGTATTTTTTGACGTAACCGGTTATGTAATTTTCATTTTTGTTGTAATGTTGTATTTGTTGCCGTAACGATGCCACCTACTTATTCCACCATGCATGTATGTATATAAAGTACAAGTTCTGATCCTAAACCATTATTTGCATTTTTTATAGAATACAAACATACATATGAATAATAACAATAAACGTTAAAAGTAGAATTGTTTCGTTTGTTTATTGAACTCCTCATATATTTTATTTTTATTTTATAGATATGTGTGTGTTTATTTTTTTGTATTCATAAATATATATGTATATATATATTTATACTTATTTTTTTTAAAATTGAAGATAAAAAATCATACATTGTTGTTATTATGTATAGTCAATTTTATTATTATGATAACTTTGTTATAATGCTTTAGTTTGTTTTAGGGATGGATAGTTGGAATTTTAAAATTGTAGCAAATTTTCCTTAAATAAAAATGTTTTAATAGTGAGAATACCATTTTGCCACAAGCGACTTGTGTTGTAGTTGTCGACAGGGGCGATTTGTTAAAATATTAAACATAATTTTTCTTAACACACCATCACTTTTAAAATTATATAGTTTTTTAAAATATTTTTCACAAAATTCTATTCCATATTTTTTTTAGCTGTGGAATTGCGGATGTGACCATACAATAATTTTACAATAAATAAATGGATTACGTTACAAACGTAAAACTTGTCGACCGAAAAGTCGATATTTAGTAGGCCGGTTAAGAGAACGATATTGATTGGCTTGTTTTCGCTCGCTTAAAAGGGTCTGTACGTGGTCAAAATGCTTGTCATGCAGGGGAATTCACTCGTGTGCGTGTGCTAGACGTAATATTCGCCGTGATAACTAAATTTTTTGATTTTGCATTCAGCATCATCGGTGTCACATGTACAAACACATTTTCACTATTACTAGCAAAGCGCTCGATGAGAAATGCTTGACGTGTACAGACCGCGGTGCACCAGTGTGCAAGTTATCAAGTAAACGCTTTTTAAACAATTTTTACTACTTTATCAGATTTATTTTTTAAAAAAACAAAACCTTAAAAATTAAATACTTTGAAAATTATATTGGTTGTAAAAATAAGTTCTTGTTGTTATACCCTCTAGTTGTTATACGCTAGTGGTGAATGATGGTATCCTAAGATTGTCATTCCGTGAGAAACTTTTTATGCCCACACCACAATATTGACATGGGTATTAAGCGTTTGTGCTGCTGTTTGTAACATCTCAAAAAATTGCTCCTAAACCCACATTAAAGTATACCAAGGTATAATCACTTCCTGAGTTGATCTAACGGGGGGGTTTATATGAGTACTATGACCAATTCTTGACCCAGCAGCACAATATTTTTTCATGACATCTTGTCTTATAAAAAAAGTTATCGACGCCAACATTTATAAGAAATTAATTGTGCAAAAAGCTATTTTCCAAAGAAGTTTTAGTATGAAGCTTTTATCAAAGATGAACCGGTTCCAGTAAAGTTTAGTAATATGATTTTGGTTACAAAAAAATACGTTTGTGCCAAATTAAATGTAAATACTAATATAATAAGTTGTTTTATTGACAGGAGTGTTGTATAGGAGATCTTTGAAATTATAGACTGATTCTCCTTATATCAATTAAACATATGTACTAAATTTTATCAAATTATCTTTAAAATTACAACTTGTACTTTGCGATCGGTATACATACTAAAATACTATCAGCACAAACGCATAATACTCTCTGTCTTAAATTCTGTTTTTAAATGTTTAAAGGAAATTATGAATTGATTTTACCTGTTTGGAGGGAAGGTAGGAATGCCATTCGATATTGATCGAAACTATTATTGAAATTTTGATTGGTATCAAATGAGGCAATTTGCTTTCTGACTTTATAATTTTAACAAACGAGTGTGGTGTTCAGTTTAAGGGTCGTTATAAGTATCTTATAGGGGTGTTCTGGAAATCGAAATCGCAAGAATTTGGAAGTTGTTTTTAATACACTTTTTATCAAATTTTTATAATTTTTGTTATAAAATTCTGTTAAATAGAGAAATATTTGTGTAATATTCGTCAAAAAATTCCTTTATTACAGAAATCTTATTAATAAACGACGCTTCAAATTCTAGCGTTTTGCGTTTTCGATTTCCAGAACACCCCTGTTAATACCATTTTAAAGCCTGATACTGGAAATCATATCTCAGAAAGTGAATCCGAGTCGATCGGTATACTATAATGATGGAAATGTTCATGAGCCACAAACATTTACAGTAAAAGAATAAAGCCTTAACTAAATATAGTGATGTAGGGTATAAATATTCGTTTGTTTCGATCAAATTTGTATTTACGAAATTATTTAAAGTATTGACATACGATGACTCTTACTAATCCTTTAGGGCCAGCAATACAAATAATTTTAACAATGATTTTTATTTATTTCCTCGTAACCAGTGACATGTTCAAAACTATTTATAAGAAAAAATTACTTTTAATTGATTTATAGCTTCTTAAGTACTGACAAAGTACAATGTTTCTAAACTTCCCATACCTGGTTTGTTGTTTGTTTATTTATGGATCGTTGCATTATCTCTTTCTGCTCTTTAAACATTTTATATTCTCTTTTTAAAGATCCCTTTAATAAGTAGCTGGAATTGTTTTCATTAGTCGAATATAATAGTTGGATAGCTGATAACCGAATCGTATATGGATATGGAAATAAATTAAGAATTTTGACAGTTCCTTTGTTCTTCGTGACATTTGCCACGACTTAAATACTTGAAAGCATGCATTTGAATTGTATTTTTTTTAATCGAATAAGCTTGTATAGTGGTCTATATTATTTTGATTGGACTTATTGAACTTATCCCTACAACCGCTTGGCTAAAGCTATTTATATTCTTGGAAATTTACAATGCTTCTTTAGCTATAACAGAATAAAAATATAGGGTTTTTTTTAATTGGTGTAATTGTTTTTATATATAGCATTTCTCCAATAGAAAAGTTTTACTACTATGTTGATTGTTTTTGTATTACTTAAATTATGTATTATAATTTAATACGTCCTTATTTCAAAGTTTATCATTATCACTTATGTACGTTGGGTATAAAATAAACCAGTGTCACTTCCACTTGCGTTCTTATCACATGTGCATGAATAGTTCCACACGCAGTGATAAGAGTGATATAAGCATGTGTACTTAAAGTGAAAAGATATATACTACATACAAATGTATGTATTAGCGTGCAAGATGCTTTGCTTCGTAAATAACATAAACCAAAAACAATCTATTTTATAACTCGGTCTCATACAAAAGTCGATAGAGCTTACATACGTTTCCGAGGAATTAGCTACTTTATATTTATAAATGTCTGATTGGTCCGTTTTTGGCACTTGTCAATGATAAAAATGAGTTTTTTTTAAACTAAAAATCAGTAAAATTTATTTATTATATATGTATTTATTCACCTCACCCAAACAGAAGATTAACTAGGGACATGAAATTGGGTGTAAATAATCTTTATGAACAATTTTTGTTTTTGTTCTAAACATGGATCAAGAATAATTCTTTTACTTGATCCAAATCCCTTTCTAATGTGAAATTTGTTGTTTTTGTTATACTTAGGGCTAAAAAATCAGAGCAAGTTAAACTCTCTTTTTGGTTTAAAATGTGTTTAAACCAACAAATCTATAAATCATTAAACATATAAACCATCTTTAAACGCATGAAATTGGGCGTTTAAACTACCAGTACAAATCATATGAATTTGCCAACATTTGTCGTAGTGCTGCCACATGTTATTTTTTTAACAACATGTAATACATGGGACACTGATTTATGGTTGATGAGTTTAAACTACATATAAATTCAAGTTTAGTTCAACTAAACCAGCGTTTAAACCCTCAGTGATTTATTAGGCATTAGTAGACAAACTTATTCTTATTAAAAATTTCTTTATAACTTATTAAATAAATTATCCGGTTTTGCAAAAATATAATTCATTATTCGTAAATAAAAAATTAACATCAATATCGGAATTTGCCGGTCGCTGATTATGTTTTATAATTGTATTCGGTTTTTTACTATCATGTTTCTCTCCCTCTCAATCAGAAAGAAGCTAAACGTGCATAAATATATAACCGTGGGGTTACCATATGCAGTACTTAGAAAACCTGAAAATATTCTCCACAAATACTCAAGCTTTAAATATTGTTTTTAAAAAGCACAGCAACTAAATATCAAAAGTAATTCAATGATATAAGCGATTTATATTATAAGTTTGGTTAAGATCGGTTCAAGAATCATAATTATTCAAATTACACAAGGGAACAAATTAAAATTTTTTTTGTGCGGTCTGGAGTTTGATTGCAAATGTTTGCTAATTTGAGGTCGCTGATTTCAAATCTAATCTCCATTTTTCTCTATCATCTCTTCTTTTCGTTATGTCCGTATACCGTTATGTCCAAAATTAAGGCACTTTTACTACATATATTGGAATAAATTGAAAACGGTGGACCATATTCAGTTAACAAAAAAATCCGAAACTCGGCAACAGTATTATCTTTTAGCCGTGCTTACATTGTTTTTAAATTTGCCCCGTAGTTTTAGAGAATACTTCCTAATACCAAATTAGGAATATTTTCCAAAGCCCAAGTTTTATTAATCTATTGTTCTTATATATATATTTACTTAATAATATGTTGAATATATCTGTTAATACGATTCATACATTTTAACAATTATAAGAATTTAGCTAAATTTGTATTAATTATTTAAAAAAAAAAAAAGTGGTGGAATTTTGGGAATTGCTGTTGTTAAAAACATTTAAGGAAGAAATGTTTGCTAGTGGCAACGCTAATTACTCCAAAATCACATAAAAGTTAAGGTAATTTTTTTCACATTGGCCTTAAGAAAGTGATAGAAACTTTGCTCTACGCGATGACTATTATTCTGTCATCAATGACCGGTAAAATGACGGTCACTGTTCTTGTAGGGCTTTTTAACATACATATTTTCCATAACTTTTCGCAAGATTTCGAGAATAATTATTTTCGTTCAAAATGCTGAAAAAACAAACTACAAATAATTAAAGAAGTGAAAAAAATATGTAGCTCATTCTTCGCCACCCTGCATTTCACCCTCTTGTTAACATATTTTCCATAATTTCTCGCAAAATTTCGAGTGTAATTATTTTTGTTCGACCTTAAGTTATTTCTATAAATTTTCTCCAAGTCATCTTCACAAAAAAAAAAAAAAAAAAAAAAAGAAGAAAAATAATAATTAAAAACGTTATAAGGAATTAAAACCCACTCGGTCCTTTGGGGTCACTCCAAAAATTCCTTTTGAAAATCCCGCATATTAAGGCACAAATTCTCAAGTCTGGCCAGTGTAATTTACTAAGTATGTATCCATGCATCAAGGGCAAGTTTGATTTTATGAGTGCACCACACTTTTAAGTACAAAATAAAATTGTATCTATCAGTAGAGGGAATATATCGTTACCTAAAACGCAAAAGACCCTAACTAACAACAAATTAAAAATCCACTTTTTTATTAAATCTAATGTATTGCATCAACACAAATGTCCACAAAAAATTTGAATTTTTCAACCAACATTAGCGATTTTATTGACAAAAACAAATGGAACTTACACAACCCTTAATACCGTTCGTACCTATTTTCAAGAACATTAAAATATAAATTTATATTAATATAAAAATGAACAAACAAAATTTTTTAGCAACAACCGCAGCACGAACAGCTTTGTGTGTATTGTGTATATGTCTTGTCTGTGTAAAATTATTTTACTGACTTTTTGTTTTTTTTTCGTATGTATTTTGTTTTTGTAAAAAAATTTTTGTTTTTTTTACCAGCCAAAAGGGCGCTTAGCACAACAGAAACGAACGAGCACTAATGAGCTGAACTAAACTCAAGTTTGTGGTTTAAAAACTGAGGATAACCGCTAAAAGACCTAACTAACAGTTTGTAATTATAATATGCACCATTGTTAATTGTCAAGTCAACTGGTAGGAAAGTTTAATTCAATTTATCATATTAAATAGTTTTTCTCTTCTCCTGTAACATTTTCAAAATGTTAGCTAGGGACCTTTGTGTTTTAGGTGACGATATGTCTGTATCAGTGTTGCCAGGGGAAGAATAACAAAGTTACGCTTTTTCTTTTAAAAAATTTACGTTTTTGGTCAAAGTTACATTGTAAAATATTCCTTGACTAAATAGTAAATTTAAGTGATTAACATATGTACCTATATAAATAAATATTTTAATTCAATATTTCAGTAATAATATCAAGCCAACTAATATTGAACAAAAACATTACTTAGAATAAATACATATATGTAGATAAAGGTTTAAAAATTGTTTTCCGTCTATATAAGTTTCGGTTGGCAAATTTTGCATTATAAGATATACAAAATCTAATTCTTAAAAGAAAGATGAATATAAGAGAATTTTAAAATCACTTATTCGCAGCCAAAAATGTTGTGTTTTTTTGACAAAAGCCGTGAACCCTTTGTGACGCACGCCTCACAACGCACGCTACAGTTATTCCAGTAGTATATAATAAACCCAATTTTATTTATTTCAACAAAACAAATTATATTTTTATGAATTGCATTTCTTAAACTAATTTTGGGATTTTTAATATATGAGTGAGTATCAATTTTTTTTTATATATTTTGATGAGTCTGCTGTAAGTGCTATTTTAAGCACATAAAGCACCTAAAATAATGTTAAATTCACGTTTAACATTAAGGGCTAAAAACTCAGAGCAAGTTAAACTCTCTTTTTGGTTTAAAATAAGTTTAAACCAACAAATTTGTAAATCACTAAACATATAAAACATCTTTAAACGCATAAAATTGGGCGTTTAAGCCATATGAATTTGATAAGATATATCGTAGTGCTGCCACATGTTATTGTTTTAAGCACATATAATACATGGGACACTGATTTATAGTTGTTGAGTTTAAACTACAAATAAATTCATGTTTAGTTCAACTAACCCAGCGTTTAAACCATCAGTGATTTATTAGCCCTAAGAGAACAGGGGTGGGGTAGGATTTGGTAAAAATTATTGTATTAAGGATCATCAAAATACATAATTTTAAATATAAAAACGAAAGTATACATCTTATATTTAATTAAAAAAAATTAATTTGTAAAATTTTTGGTTGGTGGACTGTTTCTAATATTTACCCATATAAATCTTAGGGCCATTATTACAACCTAATGATAAAGTTGCTGATAGTTAACTTGAACAATAGCTATCTTGAACGATAAAGTGACCAATAAGTTTTTTCCATTATTACAACTGTCCGATAAAATAAAAAATGTAATTTATATACTGTGGCAACATTGCCGTATATACCGACTACTTTTGGTTGTTTAAAATACGTAGTGGCAACGACTTAGTTTTGTTTTATTTATTAATTAAAAACAAAAGTAAATTTCTGTGCTTTATTTTTGGTTTTAATGGTAAATTGTTTTGTTTTTTGTGTTAAATTGTGTTTTTAGACAAAGTTGAGTAATTTAAGAATATCATTGAAGTTACCATATCTTCAGCAGAAAATATGGCATCTTCAAGTTCTTAAAGTTCACTTGTAAAGTTACCATGAGGATAAACCTGATGTTAGCTTATCAGTCACTTTTTAGGTTAATGTTTACTTGTAATAACCAAAATCTATTTATCTGTCAGATAGCATCCTAAAAATAACTATTTGTAAGTTGTAATAATGGCCCTTAATATATTAGTTTCATCTGGAACTTTTATTTAAATTTGAAAGCGACATTTGAGCTAAGAATCCTAAATCTTTTCTATAGGTAAAAAGTAATTGAGTTGGAGACGGATAGCTCTTATTTTTATTAATGAATCAATTACTTTTTAAACGATATTACTTCGTTCTGTGTACCATATAAAACCAAAATTTACATGCTTAGTTACGAAAAATGTAACCAAACGGTATCACTGGTCTGTATGTATGTTTTTATACCCTTCACCGAAGGTAAAAGGGTATATATAACTTTGTCATTTCGTTTGTAATTTCTACAATATTGATCAAGTATATAAATTCTGGGTCCTTATGAAAAGCGAAGTTCAAATCCGGTTGTCGTCTCTTTTTATTTAGTTGCTCTGTATTCTGCTCGCACAATGGTGAAGGGTATATAAGATTCGGCACAGCCGAATATAGCACTCTTACTTGTTAAAATTTAAATCATGGGGTTTCTTTGCACTAAAACTACTTATTACGGCTGTGTTCCTAAGCGTGTTTTCACAATGTATCAATACAGTATTGACACCGTGTTGATGCATAGTGTACTTTCATTTTCACCTACGTTGTGTTGTATATGTATATGTTTTGCATCTCCTTTTTTTAACTGCTTCTTTGCTTTTCTCTGCGCAGTGACAACTACAAAGTTACATTTCGGAACAAAAAGCATTGTAAAATTTTTTATTTAACAACATGCTGCCATGTATAACTACAATGCAACAGGCGTTTAGGAAAACAGCCTACCTCTTGATGTTAAGATATGCCTTACAAGCTTATAACTTTTCTTTCAGTTACTCTTAAGGCCTAAAAATATGCTTTACATATAATATATATGTTATAATTTATATTTCATTTGCAAGAACACATGCATACAGTATTGGTCAAAACTAAGGCACCCCCTTCTATTAAAAATGTTAAAACGTGTCAAGTTTTTAAGTTTTATATATCTGTTATGCAATTAAAAAAAATTTTTTTTTTGCACCTTGCATTTAAGAAAAAAGTTTTAAATATGTATATTTTTGACTCAACGAAAAATTATTGGACAAAACTAAAGCACTTCTTAAGATTTTGATGGTAAATTAATACAAAAACGATGGGAAAAATTAGCGGTACAATATAAAAAATTTTAGTTTTCAAATGTTTTGCAAATATTTTGTTCACTTTAATTGAAATAAACACCTACTCAAATGAATGAAAAATAAAATTAAAGTGGTTTATCGTTTCATCAAGTTAGTAAAAATATTCAATTAATAAATCTATTATACTACGCCTAAGTAAGAAATAACAATAAAATGGTATCGTTTCTGTAATACACGCAGGAGGTAAACTTTGAAAAACTTCACGGAGAATTCAAAATTTAAAAGAAATATTAAAAGTGATTTCACAACATTATCAAGTCAGATCAATACATAATAAGAACTTAAAGTCTGCGAAAGAAAAGCTGTTGAAGCAGGGTTATTCAGCAGGCGTTCAGATCGAAAACAGTAAAGTGGTCGTGCAAATTGCCAAGCAACAGGCAATAATAGTCAAAAGCGTTGCTAAAATTTCTTGGTTGCTCATTCCTACATCAATGTAAAAAAAACAAGCAAGAGGTTTATATTTTATAAATTATATTATATAAATACTGTTTTTAGATATAAATAAATTAATTTTCTGCTACACTCTCTTCTCCAATTCTCCTAACATTTTGCCGGATGTTATGTAATAATAACCAAGATGATTGTGCCTAATTTGGTCGGATGTTGTGTATTGATTACCAAGTACCTTATTTGGAAACTTTGGCTATTGCCGTTCTCCAGACAAATAGAAAAAAGTAATAAACAACAACAACAGCAGGGGATTTATGGGTAAAATTCGAGGTAATCATGGTATTTGCTAATATCCGCCATTAATGCACCGCTCTGGCTGAATTTCATTATATATAATATCCAAGTCCCCATATATCTGGGGTCTTCGGAAAACCCATTTCAACACACAGACTGATATCGTTAACTCAATTTCACTACTCATATGGACCCATAATATATATATACTTTATAGGGTCTAAGGTCAATATATATAATATATATATAACACTTGCCTACAAATTTGGAAAAAAACATTGACTGCAAAACTAATCTGGGTGCGCTGTCAGGGAGATCGTGTGTTACTGATTCAAGCTATTTTTGCTTTGTGTGTGGTGAATATTTGGTTGGGAAAAAGGATATGCAATATCAGAATCATTAACATATGCATATTTACTAGGGTAGTCATTTAATCGACCTTTTGCTTTAATCGGTTAATCGCTCGATTAATTAACCGAGGTTTTGGTTTAATCGGTCAATAATCGGTTAATTTTGTTTTTGATCGGTTAACCGATTAATACAGTTTTGTTCATAAATTAAGTAATTTCAATATATAGAAATGCATTACTTATTTATTATTTGGAGATTATTAGTAAAAAAGCAATAACATACCAAACATTAATGGCGATTTCTTTTCTGAGAAATATGTTGCATTAATGTTACATGTTCTACATTTTTGTGTTCGTTTGTACAAAAAATACAACTGTGGGAAAAATTTTCAAGTTCTTTTGTGAATATGTTGATGAAAAACATGCAAAACATGTTGCATATTTTACCCTTACTTTTACTTAAGGGGTTCATACTGCCTGGTTTGACAACTTTAGTACTTACTACTTTGTTTGTACAACCAATGTTTTATTTTGTTTGCCATAATTCATACCGCTCATTATTTTGTAAAAAAAAAATTGTTTTTAAACAAAATATAACAATATTTACACATTAAAATCAAAAAAAGTCTATTTATATTATAATCGTTTTAATTTTTCTAAGCCATTAGTGATGTCAATATTTGCTTCCAAACCGCAATAGCGTGCAGAAACCGCTTAAAAAGCTTTAAAAATCGCTCATGAAGTATATTAATGATGAAAGTGTAATAGTTGTAAAAAAAGCATTTATTGTGTTCTATTGAAATTGCACAACATGTAACATGTGATTATAGGTAACATTAGAAAATGTTACATGTATATACTGTAACATATTTTTCTCAGAAAAGAAATCGCCATAAAATTCTTGAACTAAAACGATCAAACAAGAAAACCATTCATAAATATGTAATATGCATTTTTCAATTAATACATTTTTTTTTTTTTTTTTCTAATTATTTTTTATTGAATCTTCATATTTTAAATATGAACTAACAATAATTAATCAAATCTTAACCTAATACGTTATTTTACGTCCTGCCAGTGCCAGACAAAAATTTTCTTCATCACGGGTTCTGTTCACTTATATAGGTGTTTATCGCTCATCTAATTGGGTAAGTGCTGCAGTGTCTCTTCTTCTTAAGCGAGTGTGGCCGCCATGGTTTAAAATATTTCGAGCTAGTGGATTTGGGTGTTGTTCAAGCCTTTTTAAATATTTTACTGCATATTTTGTAATCATAGTTTTTACTAAAGGAACATTGAGATCCTTGTGAATATTTGAGTTTTTAACATACCAAGGGGCAGCTGTGATTATTCGAAGAAGTTTATTTTGGCGCCTTTGAATTTTTTCGATATTAGAGGCCGAGGCAGTGCCCCATAGTTGAATACCGTAGCACCAGATTGGCTTTAAGATGGAGTTGTAAAGTAAAAGTTTGCAGTCGAGACTTAGGACAGAGTTTCTTCCAATAAGCCAATGAATTTGGATGGCTTTTAGTTTCATTTGAGATAATTTTGCCTCTATATGGCTTTTCCACGTTAAACGGCGATCTAGATGAATACCGAGGTATTTTACATGCGAATTAATACATAATTGGGGGATTCACAAGGTGTGCTATCAAGTCATATCGTCATAATGTCCTAAATAATATTTTAAAATTGCTTAAAATAAATATTGTTGTGTTTTAAGCAAAATAAAAATTTATTTTACCGCGTCTTTTTAAAATAGATTAACGAATTATATTCCTTGAAAATGGTTGACGAAGTTAACCGAAATATCGGAGAAAATAAATTATTAAAATAAAATAAAATAAAATAAAATAAAAAGTTGTTTTTATTTTTATTTTATGATCCAAGACCTTTAGCCGAAGCAAATAAATAATTTCACATAATAACACAGGTCAACAAAAAAGAAACACCCTACAAAATAAAAATTTTAATGCTGCGCTCATTGATTCGTCATAACTGCACAGAGAAATATAAATTATAAGCGGTAGCCCACAACAGTCATATCGTCGGCTTAATATGCAAACCTGCTAACTTCCTTCAAACACATTTTACAGGAGAGACAAAAAACTTTTTATTTTTTCTACTTGCAGCTTGATAGAAAATTAAAAATAGAATTAGTTTTACACACTTCAAGACTTAAATAGAAAAAAAACTACATGCTGGTCGACGAGGCGTTTCTTTCTCTACCACACGGCATCAAAATCTCAATTTACATAAAAAGTGGATTTAGCCGGTTTGCATATTAATCCTACGATATATATTTCTAGTAATTATTAAAAGACATAAGGCTTTACAACTTTATGACTACCTTGTGAATCCCCCAAATATGTATTTATAAAAAAATAGACTGAGATAATTTTATTATTTATTTCAATAGTTAAAGGAGATCTTAAAAAAAAATCTTTTAAAAAAGTAATTTGGTTTAAATGTTTAGGAGTTAAACGATTCTTTTCTTTTGTTTTGACAAAACTTGACTAAGAAAAAATTCTTTCACTTATCGTAGATGAATATCTAATTTCTCAGTCCTTTTTAAGGATTTCTCTAAACATATAAAATATTCCATTATGCCCTTAGATTTCTGTTTTAATTTTTAAAAATGTTTAACACTTCTAATTGTTTCGGTTAATTTTGTTAAAATACTGATATGAGAAGGCATGAGAAGAAACAAATAACTAAAAACATACATATAAAAAGTACGTGAAACAAGAAAAAGGTGTTGGCAATCAAACATTAAACCCATTTTTCGCCACATTCCTGTTGATTGAACATTGAAATCGGTCGGCGGAAAATGGGTTGCAATGAAGATCACTGAACACCTTTGTTTGTAAGAAAAAATATTTTCTTAACACATCACTCAGGTCTCGTTTTATGCGATAGATGCGTTCCAAAAAAAAATCGCATAAATTGAATTCGCATAAAACGATACTCTAGCTTCATATAAAAACTAATGATTCGTTCCAAAATTCTGAAAAACTGCATAAATTCAAATTTTAATTCTTCTCTTCTTTATTTGCCAATTCGTTTTCCGAATGTAAGCGACAGTCATATCGCTTCACCATTACAATTAAATTTTACATTATTTTAAATGATACATATCACAAGTTTTTTACTATCTTTGAAAAAGTTTCTCGATTTTCGCCTCGCTAAACAGGTTGCCTGCATCACGGATACCAGTCTACGCTTGTATGTTACTAAGCCAAGTCATTTCTTTTCTTCCACTCCTAGGCCGTCCTTCAACATTTATTCGCGTGATAATTTGTATTTTGGGTTCCTCATAATGTGGCCCAGGTATACTGTTTTTCGCTTCTTTATGGTGACTATTAGCTCTCTACTTCGGTGCATTTGACTGAGTACTTCTCGGTTCGATACAAAGTGGGTCCATGGTATTCTAAGAATTCTTCGATAGATCCATATTTCAAAGGCTTCAAGCTTCTTTACGTCTACTGCTTTTATGGTCCATACCTCCATTGCATATAGAAGAACATTAAATTTTAATTAAAAAATCAAAACAAAATCGCATAAATAAAAATCGACAGATATGTATATGTGAAGCAAACAATCCCATAAAAATATTTTGTTGGAAGTCCTTTATATTTGACACAACTTAGTTCTAGTAGATATGAATAAGTGTGCGAAATATTTTTTTTCTATGATGTTTATTTGTCGAATTACGGGGTGGTAAAGTATTGCCGTTTAAGAAAAAATGTTTTTTTTAATTATTATTTCAAACTTAAAACTAATCAAACGAAAAAAAAATTTTGGTGCTTCTTATAGCAAATCGATTGATCTTTAAATAAAAAAAATTAAATTGAAAAAAAAATTTCATCTGCAGAACCGGAAATGACCAATTTAAATCAAAATTTTTCTAACTTAGTTCTATTTTTTTTTAATCGAAATTGCCCTTTGGTGTCCTTATCGTATTGTAAAAGTTTTATTATGGGACCTCTATTAGTTTAAAAGGTATGCAAATTTCTTTACACTCGTAAATGTGGTTATTACAATGCTGTACCGTAAAAGACAGGAAGGAACGAGTTTAAATTGAAATTTTTTTAACTTCCACCTAATTTTTTATTCTATTTTAACCGAAATTAGCCTTCGTTGTAAAACTAGTATGCCCCTAACAAGTTTAAAAACACTCATACATACGTATCGGCTATGCATATAAAAAACACAAAACAAACTATAACGAATATATCAGTGATGCAAACTTCGTTTCCAAAATTTCCAAAACCGTAAAAATTTGAAAAAAATTCGTTAATTTTAAAATCGCATAAATTTGAATCCGCATAAAACGAGGCCTGAGTGTATATGAGACGAAACAAATAATTAAAAATACAAAAAATATGTTATAATACTACAAAAAATTAAAAATCTTATTACATCGGTTAATCGGTTAATCGGTTAATCGACTGAAATTAACCGCTTTAATCGTTAATCGAAAAAAGCCAATTTGAATTTAACCGATCAGTTAATCGGGTAGTAATTAATCGGTTAACCGATTGACGGTTAAACGAATGAATACCCTAATATTTACATTATTTTGGTTTTGCAGTCAGAAAGAAACTTGGACAAACCGTGGACACCGACAATTTTTTGAATATTTTTCATTCGCACTAAAAAAAAAACTAGGTGCATGAGCGCGAACAATGGGAGCGTGCTCACCAAGATTTAATAAAAATTGAAAGAATTTATCAAGGATTTTGAGAAAAAAGCATGCTGGGAGACTATTTCTGGGCTCTAATACGTGAAACCGAACCAACAAAATACAAACGACGTTCAAATAACGCCATTGATTTGTGGAAAATTCATTGATTTTTAAATAAAGGCATGTTCTGAAAATCACTTTTTCGTAAAGTGATTTGAAATCACTAAAAAGGTGTTGTGCCCACAAAAATTTTTGAAATCTGGTGATTTAAAACCGGTTAGCTTACAGCATGCCGATTTCAAATCACTTGAAGTTTTTTTAAGCTTTTTTTTAATCTATAATAAAATTATCACATACACGTTAAATAATTTGTCCTTTATTTGTTTTTACATTAAAATTAATTATTTTACACGGGAGAACCTTAAAATTTAAAAATTTAGGAAGCCGATGTATTTTTTGCAGACGCTGTTTTAGTTTTGTTTACATTTTTCGTGATTTAGAAGTCATCAAAAAGACTTCTGTTGTTGCCAGAGCAAAAAAGTCTTAAAGTCGTGCAGCATATGACTAATTTCTTTAACTAAATTAAACATTGAAAATAAAAATTTAATTAATTTGTTAAAAAAAAGCTAAAATTAAACAATAATTATGAATTTGATTGGTTTAATTTTAATATACGAAGGTAAAAAATAAATGAAAGTGGCAGCCAAACGTACTAAATGAATAGCAACATTTAAAAAAGAACCGCACAGTTGTTTTCTCGTGGTTTAGAACAATGAAAATCACGACTAAAAGTTTAAAATCTTGTGATTTTCAGAACACCAAAATATTTCTCGGGTGATTTCAAAATCGTTCGTGATTTGAAATCACCGTGACTTTAGAACATGCCTGATAAACTAGTGATTTTTTATGTAAGAAACGAATAAAAACATTTTTTTGTATCTCGAAAACCTGTCCTAATACAGAAAAGCCATTTACAGATTCGATTTACAGATTCGATACAGCCCACCAAATTACCTAAGGAAAGATATTTGGTTGTTCCAGTCTAAAACCTATTTGGATAGTGTAATGTTAAAAATATATGTATTTGCATCTAGCGAAATAAAAAAAGTCTCCTCCTTAAGTCAAAAAACCCCGAATTTCTTTTATACGTATTCCATACCCATTGACATAAAATTTTTATATAATAAATAATTTTATTTAATAATTTACACTTATATGCTAAAATAAATAAGCAATCACAAAAATAAATGTGATGGTATGTGTGTAACTTATATTAAACGACTCTTTAGAGGGAGGATTTTCTGTAACTTCTTGATTTTCTTTTCAAATAAATAAAGCTGTTTTATATACAATTACGACAATACAAAAATACTACAACTTGTGCAAAAAAGATTTCAAAGATATTTTGAGATTTGGTATAGAACAGTATAAAAAATACTTTTAAACTATAGATTAATTTATTTTACTTATTATGTAGGTTTATTTTCGCCAGAAATTTTAAGTTAAATGTTACGCCTTTTTAGCTTCACGGTTTTGTATTTGTTGTTTTCGGGCTAGATCTGTTAAGTCTTCTTCTTCAATATCGAGTATATCGTCATCAACTAACGAGGAAAGATCATCAAAGTCATCATTCTCTGTGCTTGTATTTACCAAAGAATCCATAGGCCTAATAAGGTTATGTTGTTTGTTGGATGAATCTGCAGTGGATTGGGTCTGCAATTGTCCCTCAGCTTCCCCTTCGTCTTCTTCATATTCGTCGTCTAAGTTAAAGGCAGACAAATCATCTTCATCATCAATTTGATCTAAGAAAGCACCAAAATTGTCATCGTCTTTGGGATTTATTCTAGATTCAGGTAATTGATCATAATCAAATACTTGTCTCGTTTCACGAGGTAAATATTCGGTAGTCATTCTAAAGTAGTTATCGTTTTCGTAATCTTCATAATCTTTTGCGTTAATAGGTTCTAATTTTGTGCTAACTCTGGCTTCAATTTGTTGTTGAGGAGTGTCCGTTTTTATAGGTACGGGTTTTAGTTTGGTTGTTGTTTCCTTAATTTCCATTTGTTGTTCTGTTTTAAGTGCTCCATCCAAAATTGAATCTCCCTTAAAAATGCTGTCTAGAGATGAACCTAAAAAGCTTAAGAGTCCTTGCATTCCAGTTGGAGATTCCTTTTCTGAAGATTGTTGACTTGGTTTTATGGGTGTATCTAAAGCATTAGGATTTGAAATTTTTGCTGACATTTTTAGGTCGGTTAAAGAGGGTTTGTCGTTTTTAATGGTGGTTTTTATTTCACTAAAAGGAGCTTTCTCTTGAATAGGTTTGGAAGCAGAAGTTGTAGAAACGCTTAATTTAGGAGCAGGTTTTGCTGTTGTTGGCTTGACAGTTGTAGATGTATTAGTTGTAGTAACTGTATTCTTTAAGGCTGATTTAACAGTTGTCGAGGGCTTAGCAGTAGTTTTTGACTTAACGGTAGTGGTAGTTTTAGGAGTAGTTTTAATCTGTACTGGTGGTTTCTTTGTGACTGTTGATGGCTTCGAGGTTGTTGGTTTTGCAGTTGTAGGTTTTATTGTAGTTGTTTGATTTGGTGCCTTCGATGTTTCCATGGGCTTGGTGGTCTTGGTATGCAAATGTTTTACTAGGAAAGTTTCTGGTGTTCCTCTCCTCTCATTGGGATCAGCAATTCTTACTACAGGTTCGCGTTTTGGTATGATGGGTACAATTTTTGGCTTGTGAGGATCTAATTCATCTTTGCCATATGTTTTAACCTTGGAGTGACCCTCAATGATCAAATACATGGGTCCTCTGAGGGGCTTTTCTGGCTGATTGTAGTGTGAGAACAATGAATCGGTAGTCATTTTTGCAGGCGCTACCGTAGGTCGATAAGCTAAATTGCTAGTGTTAGGTATTAATAATCTGGTTGGACTCAAAGTGGTAGTAGTTCGGGGAGCATGAGTTGTATGCGTTGGTGGAGTTGAGCTGTACATGGGATATTGGGATGTTGAAGTAGTTTGTTTTTGGGTAGTACTTGTTATGTAAACAGTTTGGGTAGTGCTGGTAGTGGTGCTAGGCATAGTAGGTGTTACAAATGTTACTGGAGCATAGGTTGTACTAATACCTTTTGGTTGCGTTATAGGCTCGAAATGTTGTGGCTCCACGTGAGAAGACTTTATGGTTTCAACATTATATAAGTTTGGGCTATGTGCATGTTTTATCGGTTTAATAAATTCTTTTTGTAATAAATCATGTATCCAAGGTTTTCTTGAACTACTTGACGATGATTTATGTCCACTAGAGGAACCTCTTATAGAGTTGGGCGAATAAATTTCATGATGACTTGTGCCAACATTCATGCCTAACATTATGGAGGGTGTACTCGTTAGACTGGGCCGACTTTGATAAGATATATAGTTTACCGACTCCTGGTGATGGGAATCGTGCCCATAAGAATGAGGATGAGAATAACGATGTGAATTACCAGGCATCATGGGGGAATAAGAAGAAGATGCTGACATAGAAGGTGAACTAGATGTATGCATCCAAGGCTGTGTGGCGGTAGTCTTGTAATACGTTTTCGAATGACTGCCCATTGAGCTCATTGGAGATGAGGTCATATAAGAATGTCCTGGCATATTGTGACGATATTCTGTATGTAAGGGTTTAACCATATGCATAGTTTGTACTTGATGCTGTTGGGATGCTTGCTGCTGCTGTTGCATTTGGGAGGACTGTAGTTGATGTTGTTGTGTAGCTGTTGCCATTGGTTGCATGGGTGGCGGCATTAAATGTGTTGGCAATTGATGAGCATAATAGCTGCGTCTTATCGAGGTATATTTTGGCTGCAATAAAGGGGTTTCTCCCTTAGCATTCTTAGCCATATTAGGTGCATGATGCTGTTGCACTGGTGCACCTCCACGTAATCTATCGCCTGTCACACCCAACAAGAGTATCTCGTTTTTACCAGGATTAGCCTTTTTAAGCTTGGCATCTATTAAGGCTGCTGATGGTTCTTCCGTCTTTTCCTTTTCCTTATCCGAATCAGCCCAGTACCTCACTCTATCTAACGTTGGAGGACTGTAATCAAATGTTGGATCATTTTTCAATGGATCACCTCTGCCTACTGGACGCCATTCGTTGTTATTGTAGTCCATGCGTGGCGAAAAGTTGCGTACTAAAGAAAAGAGAAGAAACAAGAAAACAATGCAAATTAATAAATCAAAAACTTGTGTTGAGTACACAAACATGATTTGACATGTGTTTTACAATGATTATTACATGATTGTTATAATTGCAGTTAAATGAATACTTAAAAACAGTGGGACGTTTATGGATTTTTTTTGGACAAAGTTCCCCTGAATTTAGTTTTTTTTTTTTTTTTTAAATGAATTGAAGCAACGCGGAGAAAAATTACAATATTTATTAAGTTATTAAATTTAATTGTCTGTTAATTGTCATATCAACTTTGTTTTAGTTGAAGACAAATTTTGTGTTAAAAAAATTCCAAATAAAATATAAAAAAATTCAATAGTTTTTTTAATTAAATCACTAAGGCTCGTTTTCACAACTTACCGATAGCTAAAAGTAGACTTTAACCGGCCTTATAAAATGTGTTCTATTATTAAAACTTTACTCTAACCTAAAGTGAATGATAAAGTAAATAAAGCTTCACCCTACCTGGTAGCTTTAAGTAAAATTGAATTAATGAAACACTTTTTATACGGCCGATAAAATCCTACCTTAAGCTATCGGTAAGTTGTGAAAACTGGCCTAAAAGAAGAAGCGATAGGCCGATTATTAAGAACTGAATTAATTAATGAAATAAAAATAACTGTTTGGATTTTATTTATTTTTTGAATATGCACAAATTAATAAGAATGTTCGTTAATACGAAACTTGTAATGGAAAACAATATTTGATGGTTAACAAATAATTTATTCAATATTACAAACACATTAGTGGTATTCACACCGAGCTTGTTAGTTTTTTATTCGTTAATCGTTACTTTTTTACACGCATTTTGTTTTTGTATGTTTAACGCGCTACCAGATTAACATTTAACAAATTAACGACACGGCACCCCCGATAAAATAGTTGTTAGTTGGTAACTCACAATCAGCTCTTGCAGTTTCTAAATAAATATAATAAAAAAGTTATTTGTGATACATTTCTAAAAAATATTTGTGTTTTGGCAATTATCGTGAATAATAAATTGTGTCAGAACAATAAATCATCTGTTTTACTACGAAAGTTACCAGACTAACAAAGATTTAAAAAGGGGGTCGTTCACAGTTGGTAACTTTAACAAATTAACAAACTACCGAGTAACAAATTAACAAGTTCGATGTGAATACCACTATTGTTTAACATATTAATTTTATATTAACAATTTGAATTAAAATATTAATTGTATTGATGAATATGGTATTTAAATGACAACTGTCGTAATTTCTTTCTGTGTACATATTTTAATAATTTTTAAAAGTTTTACCCTCGTTTTCTAGACGATTATTATATTTAACATACGTTTATTAAGTAAAATTTTTATAGAAAAATTGTTTTCTATACCTTTGTTAATTTAAAAAATTTTTTTATGAACACAGCATTTAGTATATAATATTTTTATATTCTGCAACTTGTTATGAATTTACTACAAGTTAAGAAAGTTATGAGTAAAAAATGCACTTGACCTGAAGCAGAATTTATTTAAAAATGCATTAACAGTAGACTCGGTATAGATTTAGACAACAACTCGATCAATGGTCCGCAAAAATTCTTTCATTAAGTACAAACTATATAGAGGGAACCTTCGATCTGATCAGTGTTGATTAAAAGGAACTTCGCACATAATAAAGCAATAAACAATTAAGGCGTGTTCTACGAAATATGCTTTTACCCTGTTTTGATTAAAAATTTAATCAAAATACATAAGATCAGTTTATAAACTATAGTACACGTGCGTCTATTGTATACAGCAGGGATCGAAAATAACAGTTATTATTATCGGTTCAAAAGATCAGACAGAAAGAAATTGTCTATACGTTATTTGTGTATAGAATTAAAATGCTTCCATTTTTTTTACTTTTTTCAAAAAAGTAAAAAAATAACGGTTATTTTTAAACTGATATTTTTTGAGTCAAAAATAAAAGTTAAAGTTTGACTTATATTTTTTCAGACAAAAATAAAAGATAAAATTTGACAGATTTTAGTAAAAAATAAAAGTTAAAATTCGAACGATATTCTTTGGTCGAATATAATAATAAAACGAAGTTAAAAGTTGAAATATGTGCTGCATTAATTTTTTAAGATACGAAAATTTATCTATACTTAATATTATAAAGAAGAAAAGTTCGTATGTTTCTGTTACAGGTAATCTCCGGAATCGCCGGGCCGCTTTTAAAATATGTTTTAACTAAATGAAGAGAAGGTTCTACTAAAGTGCTTAGGATATGATCCAGGGGTGCCAAGCCTCCAATGAGAAAATATTAGTTACACTGTGCAAGTTGAAAAAACAGACAAGCTGGGCACCTTGCGTTTTAACCTAATTCGGGTACCCTGAATCCATTGGTGCTAGCATACAAGCCAAATTTTAACTTTTGTTTTTTACTGAAAAAATATCAGTCAAATTTTAACTTTTGTTTTTTACTGAAAAAATATCAGTCAAGTTTTAACATTTATTTTTGACTGAAAAAATATCAGTAAAAAAAAATA
The DNA here is from genome assembly GCA_963931875.1 of Pollenia griseotomentosa. Taxonomy (NCBI): domain Eukaryota; kingdom Metazoa; phylum Arthropoda; class Insecta; order Diptera; family Polleniidae; genus Pollenia; species Pollenia griseotomentosa. The sequence continues at coordinate 63,085,543 of OZ007561.1, forward strand.
ATAGTTATTTTTTGACCAAAAAAAAAAAAGTTTTAACAGAGATTGTGAGCTTGAGTAAAAATGTGTTAGTGATAACATCGTACCCAAGACTAATTTATTTTTCAGGTGGCATTGAAAGCACAGCTGTGCTACTTTTTTTTCTTACTTGGAGAGAAGATTGCCAAAAGTTGCTTGTGTTTTTGACATATCGACCAACTAAACTGGTGTTGTAGTTTACTCGAATTCGCCTTGAACGTACCTATGCCTTTAATAGTTCACTACCCTGCAGATAACAAGACTAGTCCATACATGCATGTAAAGGGTAGTCCATAAAGAAGCAGGAGTACTCCAAAACTACTACAAATATATGGTTAAAAGGTGGTCGATTTAACATTACGATGTCCTAGGAGTGGACCATATAACCCAGTTTTGCATCACAACGGAGTAGTCTTAAAACTACTCCGTGTTCATACATACTCTAGTGGACTAGTTTTAAAACTACTCCATGGTATACACCAGAGGATTAGTTTTAACTTCGTTGATAAAAAAAAAATATGTTTCTAAAACGACTTTGCATATTAGAAAAAGTTTTACCTTTCTTAAAGGAACTTTTACTGCGGAATTTCGGTTTTTTGTTTTAGTAATTTTAACAACCTAAACCGTTTTTGAGTTACGTGAATATGTGTTGTGAATCGTCCTCCATTTTCGAAATAACGGTAAATTCTCGAAAACAAGAGCTAACCTAAAAAAACGGTTAGCACCATTGGATTCATTTAATGATCCAAGTGCCCGGCTTGTCAACTAGCACAGTGTTATTAACAAAAAATATTGAATGCTTTCATAAGTTAACAATTTCATCGCCAACTATCTTTGCTGAACCACAGTTGTCCTCACTTGTTAGCATTGCCTTATATTAAACTTCATCTTAATAGTTTAGCAAAACTTTTAGTAAATTTCATCTTAAGTCTTCTCCAATTTTTAGAGTCTGTCTAACTATGCTGGTGTTATGCTGCTGTGTTGTGTCGTGTCGAAAATCAGTTGTATAAGTGACATGATATGTACACCTACTAGCATCTGGTGTAGTGTAAAGTTTTTTTTTATCTTAAATTATAACTTGTTAAAGTGTTAACAAATCTTTGCCACAACCATCACTGCCACCACAGCTTATACTCGTACCACCATCACCTAATATCGTCACCAACAAGCCAACCACCTTCACGTATGTTTCTTTTTTTTTTTTTTGAAGTCAGTCAGTCACTGACATGTTGCAAGTGGTTTTTGTCTGATTGTGACTGCTCCTCTGTACTTACTACAAATATTTTTAAGTCTCTGTTTGTCTATCTTTGTATCTAGTTTGCAACAGATACTTGTGTATATGGGTTGTTATAGCTGAAATGCAACAACTACTGTTTGCTTCTGCGTTTATTCGCAAGATATCAATGCATATGTGTGTGTATGTGTGTCTGAACTACTATGGTGTCTGGCAACAGTCTGAGGAGTGTCTAGTTTTGAGACAAATTATACTGATTTAATAGTTGGTTGAATATTTAGACATTTTAAGATTACAAGAGCATATTTTCGTTAACAACTTTGCTCTACTTAAGAGTAATTTGATCATATAATTGTAGCCTTAAGTCAGTTTGTTTTTTTTTTTAAATACATTTTTGAAATTGCTTATTTTTTTGAAGTGTTAATTACTAACAAATTTGAGAAGCAGAATATTAAATAATTTTGTTTTTGTTTGAAGTGTCAACTTGTTTTAAGGACTTTTAAGACGAAGGAAGGTCTAAAGGTTTTTCAACTTAACAAATATATTGCCGTTTAAAAGCTCATTTTAAAACTCTTCTAAGTCAAGGTACATTTACATAAGGTAGCAAGCAATTCTAACTGCCTGTTTTAAGAAAACGTAAACAAGTGAGTGAGTGAGAAATTATATCAAAAACAAAAAAAAAAAAAAAACGAAAATTTGTTTTTGTTTTCAATATAATTTCTCACTCAGTCACTTGCTTACGTTTTCTAAAAACAGGCCGTTTATGTCCCTTTTTTCGTATGTAGTCTTATGAATATGACATTTAGAAGACATATAAACTCCATGCAAAAAAGGGACAGCCAGCATAGGCTTCTCTAGTGCATATACCTTGTGTACCTTGTTCTAAATCAATAACAAATATTTATCTTATCAAAGCAAACTACCGAAATACTTTTACTAGTTAAAAGCATAAGCAATTTTTAACGAAACTAACTTAAAAGATTTAATAAAAAATATTTTGGTAGCTAAAAATTTTGTAAAAAAAATTATTTTTATAAAAATTTTGTATAGTCACCATATTTTGCAATTAAAATTTCTTTTTTTAGCTTTTTGGTTTGATTCATCTGCATGTATATTTGGCCGACCTTAAGGGCCCAATACAATTACATATCAAAATACTCATCAAGCATTGCAGTAGCATAAGTAAAAATGTGTTTGTATGTGTCACTCCGACGATCCTGGATGGAAAATCCAGAAAATTTAGATATAACGGCGAATATAACGTCCAAGGCACGTACACGAGTGAATTCGCCTGCTGGACAAGCATTTGACAAGTGTATTTGGCTCTTTAGGACAACAAGGTTCTAACTTGATTTTTTTTAAAAATGAGTTATATGACGTATCGCGCTAAAGCGACTTTCGATTAGTTTTTGTCTATCTCTCATAGTTTTTGAGATATTCAATATAACATTGCAGTAAGGCGGTTTTGATACTAATCCTATACAAAGTAATGTGCAGTTTTGTACACTTTGTAAAAATAAATGTCAATAAAGCATCAACAAAATTACTGATGCACATTTTCCCTTTTGTTTGCGCATCGACAACTGTTCTCGTATGACGTTGTCAATGTTTAAATGGTTGCGTTTAGAAATGCATGACTTTGTTTGGTTGCATAGAAAACAACGTTTTGGAATTTACCTCAGGTTCTAACTACGCATTTTTGTCTTGAGATAAAGTTAGCTGTTCATAACAGACAGATATTTTGCAGAAAGAACCATGTGGAAACTTTAATTTTAAATACATAACCATTCCAATAAAACATAGATTCTTGAACGTAGCAGGCTTGTAAGGTAGAATAAACAATGGTTAAAGAAACGAGCGGCTCTACCTGCTGAACTTTTTGTTGTTACAGATATTATTTTATATTCTCCTTTACAAACCTGCTTGGTAGTAAGAAATACCGTGGGCCTTTAAATCTTATAAAATTTCTTAAGAATTCGTTCACTCGCGTAGTGCATGAATAAGCGATTGCTTTTTTAATGTATGATTAGTGCTTCCCGTAATAATAATTTTTTTTATTGGGATGGTGCTCAGATTCAGTATTGATATTTTTATTAGTTTGGAATAAGCAGTCATTGAGGAAACAGATGTTAATAACACTAGGCTAGTTGAAAAAACAGACAAGCCGGGCACATGGCGTTTTAACATAATTCAGGTACGCTGAATCCAGTGGTGCCCGCCGAAATTCCGCAACAAAATTTCCTTTAAGAAAAGTAAACTTTTTCTAATATGAGCAGTCGCTTTTGAAACATATTTTTTTTTTTTTAAATTAATTTGTTAATCAAAATTTCGAAATTTTTCTTTTTTAAAGATTCATAAAAAATAAAATGTATGACCGACCTCCATTAGTTTTTTGTTGTTAACATTTTCTTAAAACATACTTGCCATATATCTCCACCCCTTAGGGGGCTCCCATATAAATATGGCCGTTTGATGAAATACTTGAATTTGGCACCTGCAGCGCCTAGGATGCCTCTAGATAGGTCAAATGTATTATTTTTTATCTCAATCCTTTATTTCTAACATACCTACCAGCTATCTCCATTTTTTAAGGGGGCTCCCATACAAAATCTTCAATGCAGACTAGAAATATATTGAAAAAAGTGCCATAAAGGCTCAGGGGTCGCCCCTAGTGAAATAAAATGTATGACCGACCTCAATTAGTTTTTTGTCCTTAACATTTTCTCGAGACATACTTGCCCTTTATCTCCACTTTTTAGGGCGGCTCCCATACAAATACTGCGTTTTATGAAATTCTTAAATTAATTAAAATTTTTCGACTTTTGTGAATAAAATCAAAAGTTGGTAACAGATTTCATCATTACATTACATCAGATCATTTATGGCTCTTATTTATTAGAATTAGAAGCCTAGCTGCATTTTTTAATTTTTTATGAATTTTTATAAAACAAAAATTTCGAAATTTTGATAAACAAATTAATTAAAAAGAAATAATGTTTAAAAAACGACAGCTCATATTAGAAAAAAGTTTTACTTTTCTTAAAGGAAATTTTTTGGCGGAATATCGTTTTTTTTTAGTAATTTCAATAAACTAAACCGTTTTTGAGTTAGGCGAACATATGTCGTGCAACCTCCTCCATTTTTTAAATAACGGCTTATCTCAAAAACTAGAGCCAATCTAAAAAAACTGCGGGCATCACTGGATTCAGCGTACCCGAATTATCTTAAAACGCCATGTGCCCAGCTTGTCACGAAAAAAGGGCAAATTTCTTGAACAGTGTAATTTGGAAATCAATGAAAAAACTGCTTTACGAACTCTAAATTTGACTGTAAAAAGCCGAATGTGAGGAACTATTTAATGATTTTACTTATCAGATCAAGAAGGAACGTCAAATTAAATCCACTAAGAGAATTAAAAGTGTTCGGAAAAGCGATAAAACGGGAAATTCGCGACATAACTAAACTTCAAGCTACTTCGTAGAATTCTCTGGAAATGTGATTCGCGTTTGTAAGTCATTCCGTCTTGGAACTTTTGCGATTTCTTAAAAATCAGTTAACAACACACACGAAAAAAAAAATGTAACTGCTGTAGCTAAAAGATGCGATTGGGGGTTGAAATTCGTAAAACGAATTTCTGAAGACAAGGTTTAGGAAGTAAAAACACATCATTTCCAAGATTCGTCTTATTAAATAGGAAAACTATTTTCTTAAAAAATCTATATATGTATATAAACGTTGCTGACTGCTTGATTCATCATCGCACAGCCTAAACGCCTGAAGCTTTCAGTTGAAATTGTGACGGTCGGTTGGTCTCTCGCCGAATCGAACCACTAAGATGCAATTTTTGGAAATTCGAATGCTTAAAGCGTAAAAAGATAAAAACATGTAAATTCGCTAACTTCATACATATCTCCTTAGCCATAAGAGATAAAAAAATTTAAAACTTATTTTGGTGTTAGAAAATAAGCGGATGTATGTGGTACTTTTTTGAAATTCGGTAATTTTGGGGCGTAAACGGGTAAAACCTGTATTTTGGAACATTTTTTCACCCCATCTATCTTTTAAACCAAAAAAGATAGAAATACAAATTATATCACATTCGTAACTTATCAAAAAAACACAATTATAAATTTGGTACCTATTCGAAATCGAAGGTTTTAGGGGTGAAAATCGTACCTATTTGTGTTACTTTTTTTAAAAAACATTTTTCTTCATTCATTAACATATCTGTGGCATTTTGACAAAACATCTTAAGTCAAATTTAAAAAGTTGAAAAAAATGTTGTTAATCATACGAGTTTTCATTCGAAAAACATGTTACTTAATTTTTGAATCCCAAGAAAAACTTTGATAACACTTTTGTTTAGGTTTTTAAAATTTTGTGTTATTAACACAATTGTACTTATTTTATTATTTGATTAAAATGATTTTTTCACCTAGTTTTTTTAAAAACTTTTTTGCTATCTTATCTCGACTTAAGATGTTTTGTCAAAAGGCCACATATATATGTCCGTGTGTTTTTTGGGCTCGCACTATAATATTGAAATTTTTTATACTTCAATAGGGAGAAAAAAAGAATCATAAAGAGGAAATAAGGGATATATAATTTCTGTCTTTTACATTTTCGTTTTACTGAGAAAAATAAAATTATAGGTGCAGGGTCCTGAGTGAATAAGAATTTATAAGATGAAAAAAATTAGTAATTTTTTGTTCAAACCTAGAAACACATGGCCATGTTCTGACAATCGCACGATTTAAAATTGCAATAGATTGCAATAGATTTATTTATTTGCAATAAATTTATTTATTTTTCATACGCCTGCGAACGACGCACATAGGGGTTTTTTGCCAATCTAGCCGGACATTACTTTTTGTTTTAGCTTATATTGCTTCCTAAAAGTTATTGAGTGCCCCTAGATCGATGAAACTTGGCAGAAATATGTGATATTGTCATAGGCAGGTAAACCTAAAAAATAAATAAAATCGGACCAAGGAGGAAAATGTTCCCCCTAGAAGAACTAATCCAACCTCTGAAAAATGCAATTTTTTTTTAAACTTTTCCCATACTTTTGTTTGGCAAATGCAACTTTTAACGTCGGCGAAAGTTAAAAAACCTAAAATAAGACCCATGAGATCGTAAAATTACACTTTTCGCCCCCCGCCCCCTTTTGAGGGCGGTTACATAAAATAATATTTAAAAAAAATGTAAATATTAAAAGAAATAGATTACTAACGCCTTAATACTATAAAAATTAAATTTTTGAACTTTAATGGGTAGGGGGAGATATCCCTCCAAACACCCCCCCCCCGGAACGACCCTGTAAAATTTTTTTTTTTTTTGCTAATTTCCAAAACATATTAATTTTTAAGATTTTATGTGACTTTTATATATTTTATAGTATTTAATTTATCTGAAAATAATTAATATATTCGTAATAATAACTTATTTATAATAGTAACAGCAAATTTTATTTAAAATAATAACAACTAATTTATTTAAAATAACTTCTCTTTTGCACTAAGATGATGATGAGTGCCATGGTTCTTCTTCGTCTGCTTCTTCAAAATCCTCTTCTGAATCTGAATTCTCTTCAGAGCCAAGTACAGGTGGAAGCATAAAAGAAATTGCTTCTTTCGTAAAGGGTAGTGACTTTTTTTTTGGAGTTGGTCTTATACTAGTAATCAGTGGGTCAGAACTGAGCAAAAGTCTATTTATAACATCTTTGTTACACTGAACCCTCGAAAACTTTCTAGCAAAATTCTGCCTGTAAAGCCGAAAATGTTTATTTCGTGCCTCAGACGCTTCTTCTGATAATAGCCCGATAGGCAACAATGCCTCACTCATTACAGTTGCGCCATGTACTAAAATCTTGTGCATTGTAGGTGTCATAGGATGCCAGGGATATAGAGTAACGTAAAGTTTTGCAGTGTCTAAGCAATAATTGGCAAACTCGTGTAAATGGATATTGTGACCACTTGTAATTACTTCAATAATAACTTTGATCCGGTAGATGAAATCCAATGCAATTCCAGTTATTTCTGCAGCTAATTCAGGATTGGAAAAAAATCGTCTGCTGGTGTTACCATCGTTGCTGTTTCCAAATCCAGTCTTCGGTACATCCACTATTAGCCCTAATTCACTTCTAAATTTTTCTTGGATAGTTTTTTTCCTCTCATTAACAATAGTTTTGTCCTCATCCGATCTTAATTGCCACTTTTTTACTGTGAGTTTATACGATAGGTGTAATATGCTCTCAAATAGACGAATTCTGGCGTGCAAAGTAGATAATCCGAAAGAAAGTGCATCTACGTCTATATCCCTTTTGATTTTCAAATTGTTAAATTCTTTTGAAGTAGCCCCACAAATATAGCACTTCATTGTGGACGTAGTTTGTGTTGCGGCATTACATACTTTTGCATCTATCATTGTAAATACCATTGTATGTTTTATGGAATATAACTTTCCTTCCATTAAAAAATTAGTGTTTTGTAATGTAGTAATGGCATCTTGTACATAATTAATTTCTTCTTGGATTACATCTACAGTTTCTTTAACAAATCTGATGCGAATAGGTCTACAATATCGCGGTGATGAAGGAGTTGGATTTTGCCATAATATTTTCTCCTTTTTTGCACCATATCTTAGTCGAAGCGGTACGAAACTACTCTGAAAAATATGAGAATCAGAAGCATCATTTTTCATCTTTTGCTTAAATTGTGCCTGGTGTGATCCATCGCAGCCCCATTTGCTTATTAGTTCGAGGGAGTTGCATTCTTCTATTTGTGAATCACATAAAACATCTTTTAGATATGTAAGTAATCTACTTGCAGTATGATTAAGCAAATCCTGAAGATTTATTTGAGCACATGTTTCCGTTACTTCAAATGATTCTTTTGGAGGATAGCATTCACTTTTCTCTCTCTGCAGAATATTGTAGCTAGGATAAACCTTCTTAGCGGCACTTCGGATTATTTCATATTGTTTTCGAGAAAGATCAGCTTCTACAAATATAGAAAGAGCCTTTAGAGGGGTTAGCTGTTTTACTTTATCCTCTTGTGCAGCTTTGTATGCTTTTTTTATTTTTGTAGCTCTTGCCGGAGAAGACACAATTTCTTTAAGCAGACCTGAGGCATCTTTTTTTCCAGACGTTTGTAGTTGTGTTTGGGTAGCGTGCATCAATAAATCAGCATCGGTTTGAGTTCGCAAGATTTCAGTTTTTCTTCTCTTACTTCTTTCGGTCAATTCAACAAACGGCTTTTGTAGTCGTTTTGAAGACGAACTCCCAAAAAAAGGTATTGTCACTGTTCCTTCCAGCCATTTGGCATGCATGCTTACAAATCGATCCTTTTTTCTTTGTGCTGAATGCCAAAATATTTTAAAAAAATATTTGAATTTCTTTAAGCATTGATTTACTACTGATATGTCACTATCTCCCTGACATTTTGAAATTTCGCACAATTTTCTAACTAAAAATTGTAATTTCTCTTCAACGAGTTTAGAACTACATTCTTGTATAATTTGGAATAACTCTAAATTCGTATACACTTTTTCCATTTTACTCTCGAAGCTTCAAAATGGTTCTGATAACAATTTTATGCAAAAACCACAATATATATTTAAAAAAACTAAGTACCTAGAGCCCAGATTTGATTTTTTATTATATATTATTTTTGTTGTTAATGATTTTAAAAGTTATGCAAAACAGGTACATTTATTTTGCTCTATTAAATAACGTCCTTTAGCGGCCGCACAGGTGGTTAAAACCCGTTACTTACTGTTTCGCACATCCCTTTTTTTACATAGGTAATATTAGGCTTAGATGTAATAATTTAAATAAAAACCATCTACGTACAACCAAAACATTTTATGACTGACGAAAGGGTTTCTATCATATGTACCTATGCAAGATGAGCAAAAACAGAAAAAAGGTAAAAAAAATTTGTTTGCTCTATTAAATAACGTCCTTTAGCGGCCGCACAGGTGGTTAAAACCCGTTACTTACTGTTTCGCACATCCCTTTTTTTACACAGGTAATATTAGGCTTAGATGTAATAATTTAAATAAAAACCATCTACGTACAACCAAAACATTTTATGACTGACGAAAGGGTTTCTATCATATGTACCTATGCAAGATGAGCAAAAACAGAAAAAAGGTGAAATTTTCAAAAAATCATAAAAAAATGGCGCAACAACGCGCAACGTTTTTTTTTTGAATTTAAAAGTAGAGATTTCAAATTTTATCGTGATGTATAAAATTTTTAAGAACTCAGCGGAACTCACCTTCAAAAACCTTTTAAATTTTTTTTTTTTACAAAAAAGTGAAAAAAAAAATCGTTTTTTTTAATTTCGTACTAATTTTTTTATCATAAAAAATTCAAATAAAATTTTTCTAAAAATTTTCATAATTAGCTGTTTATATAGTCTTTCACAGAAAAAAAAATTCAATGTAAAATCTTTATTCGTTTATCTACAAAAAAATATATTGTAAACCTCCCAAAACCGTAAAAAGTCAATGAACACGCATGCAATTTAATCAACTTTCCTGGTTTTAACAGTGTCCCAAAACCACAAATCTCAAGCAAAAGACTTGAAAATTCACTATACGATGCAGAACTTTGTTGTCTGTCGAGCTGCGTACTTAAATTTTTCCATTTCTTAAAAAAAATTTTTTGCTTAATGTCCGGCTAGATTGGCAAAAAACCCCTATGTGCGACGACCAAATCAATACCAGGTGACCATGTTTAGTTTGCAATTATTTTAGTAAAAAAGTTATTTTTTATTTTTCTAATGATTTTTTTTATTTTATAACATTAGAAGTGCTGGTTCACACACATCAAGTTTGACTTGTCAAGTCTTAAATTTTTAGAAAAGAGGAGAAAGGGGTTCAGACCTAACTGTACCAGTCAGTTTTTATTTTTCCTTTTTTGTATTCGTAATATAATAGATGTAAGTTTATCTAAAGAGCAAGAAAATTTGCGACACAAACTGGTCATGTATGAACATACACACAGGTTCCAAAGAGAATAAAAGAAACCTGGTCAGCTTAACCTGATCTATCAGAACCAGTACTAGCTATACAAGGTAGTTTGCTACAAAAATTATTTTTAGTTGTGTTTTTGTTAATGTTTTATTTTTTAAGCATTATTTATTTAATATGCTCACATTATTTCTCTCTCTGTGAACAAACAGAAAACAACTTTCTCAATTATAAAAGCTGTTAGTTATTCGTCGTTATTGTGCTTCATACGGCGAATTTACTCAGCGACAAATTCGTCTTGTTGGGCGATTTTCGTCGCTTGTCCAATCTGTGTTCCTAGCATTATATAGAAAAACTCGTCAATTAAGTTAAAGAATATAACAGTTATGACAGGAAAAGAGTAAATAATAATTTTGAAACATGAAACATGTAAGAAGAGATAAGCTCACTTTTTATTGTTGATGTTTTTGTTTAAACTATGATATTGTTACAAGTAGAACTGTTGTTTATGATTCTTATACGCTTAACAGTTTTATTTGCTTTAATATCTTTAGTTTTTCTAAAATCTTTATGGATGAAGTTTCCTGATGATCTGGCCTAAGTAACCAGTGAAATGCGCATGGTGAAATGCGCATATGAGTAGCTTATCCCATCAACAATAAATTTCAAGTGTTTTTATCAAGAATAAAAACTGGGAATTAAGCACGAATAACAAAATCTTTTAAATTAAAATTTTGTATTCCCAAAAATTACTTTTGATTTTGAAACACTTTTACTTTTTTTCTTTTTGCCTAAGTATGGCTAAATAAGTCTGAGTAAAGCTTACAAAGTGGTTATTATCGTTTAAAAGGAGTCTTATTTGCCGCATGCACCAACATGATACTGTTGTTCATCAGTCAATAGACATTCAGACGGCTAGTCAGTCAGGCATTCATCAGTCTGTATTGCAAGTTGTGGCTTAAAATAATAACAACAAAGTGTATTTTTAAGTGACTGACCAAGTGCTCTGAAACTATTAGTTTTTAAAGGGTGAGCCGTTTATACTTTTTATTTACAGGTCACGTGTGACTGGTGTCATCTTATTTTTTTCAGTAGTGCTTGACAATTCATCATGGAAATGATCAAACCGCTTTAATTTCAGTCAATTGGCTCTGCAATAGCTCAATGAAGATCTTGCTTCGCGCCAAATTTTGTTCAGTGACAAGGCACATTTCTGGCTAAATGAATATCTAAATAAGCAAAATTGCCGCATTTGACCTGATGAGCAGCCCAAAAGGATTCTCGAACTAACTTACATCCACAAAAATGCGCTGTATGGTGTGGTTTATGGACTGGTGTGTTCCTTTAAAAATGATGGCGGACAGAACATAACTGTATTTTTTGTTGATAACGAATTTTTTGTTGCTGATATTGAAGCCCGAGATGTTGTCCACATATACAGCTAACATTACCCGCATTATTCGCGAGATACTGGTAACAATGCTGGAAAGAGTAATCGAATATTGCACCTTCCAAATGGACCAGCAACAGTATAGTCGCGGGCAACATTCGCATGAAATTATTTTCAAAAAGAAATGTTAACGCTTGTTTATTCGGGCAATAATAAGAATTCCGACATCCAGTTCTGTTTGAAGTGTTTTATTCAAAATTGAAAAAAAGGTCTAAACGAATCACCCTTTACATATACATATGTATGTGTGTCCGTTCATCTATATATCTCTCTATCTGTCTGCTTTGGCTGGTTTTGTTGTTTGTGATCTTTGAGTGATTGACCATCAAAAAAGATTTCTGTTGTTATTTTGGTATATCCATTTGTTTTCAGTTTAAAAATTCAAAAGTTGTTGTGATCTTTTTTTAGTTTTTGTTGCTGTTTTTGTAATTTTTTCCTGTTTAACTTCTACAAGAAAGACAAGAAAATTTATTCAATAATTTTTTGATTCATGATCTTGTTGGGCTGAGAAAGATGTTGTTACTGTGGACGACGACGTCGTCGTCGTTTGTAAGCAATATAAAATGTTTTTTGTTGTTTGTTGCCTATAAATTTATGTTAGTAATGTTGTTTGCCAATTTTTGCTATTTTGTAGTTTGAAAATATTGCCTATGCGAGTTTTTTTTTTTTGTTGGTATAAACTTTAAAAGTTCAAGTTTTAGGCCCTCCACCTCAGGAGATTGTTTACAATAATTTTGTTTATTATTTGCTAATACATGCCCAATCTTGTATACATAGATACCGACCGGTCTAATTTGTAGACAATTTTGAATTTTTAAAAACAAATGTCATAAAAATGATTGAAGATTTTTAAAATTCATAAATTTATCAAAAAGTAATTTCAATTTTTGGGAATACAAAATTTTAATTTCAAAAGATTTTGTTATTCGTGCTTAATTCCCAGTTTTTATTATTGATAAAAACACTTGAAATTTATTGTTGATGGGATAAGCTATTCCTATGCGCATTTCACTGGTTGCTTAGGCCAGATCATCAGGAAACTTCATCCATAAAGATTTTAGAAAAACTAGAGATATTAAACCAAATAAAACTGTTAAGCGTATAAGACTTATAGCAACAGTTCTACTTGTAATAATATCAAAGTTTAAACAAAACACATCAACAATAAACAGTGGGTTTATCTCATCTTACATTCCCCACTACAATTAGTTGAAATTCTCTCAACATTAATTGTAGTTGTAAGTAGGTTAAGAAAAACAAAATAAAAAACAACAACAACTTTATAAAAGATGTTGTCAATTAAGTGTTTTTTAGGCCGTGCACTTGCCTGTTTATTATCAAAAATTCATAAATTTTTTAGAAACATAATCGATTTTGATTATTTTTGGCAAGGTATATTTACACAATGTAAACTCGTTGGCCCATATGTTTGTGAGCTGTTTACCCCTAGTTGGAACCCCAACGTCAAATTGCGTGTATATGAGCCAAAATTTGTACATGTGTGCGTTAAATTGTTTTTGTTTTATATGAAGACAACTTTGAAAACTTGGTTCCTTTTTTAGAGCAGCATGTCTACACTCCCAAATGAGTCTACCTTGTGTAAATATACCTTGATTTTTGGCTTAAGGAATTTACTAAGGCGAATTCATACAGGTGACATTTTCGAGTTTATTGTTTATTTATTTGTTTGTGTGCTGAATGTCCAGCTTTGTTCTTAATTTGTGAAAAAATAGTTAAAATTTAAAATTATATGTATAAAAATCTATATATATATAAAAAAAACTTATTTTAATTTTATAAAACAAAAAAAAAAACTGAATATAAAATATAAACACAAGGAATTAAAAGTGCGCAAGGAATAAGTGGAGCCACAATAAATTTGCAATACAGGAAAAAGATTTACCTTCTAAAGCAATTGTGTATACATACCAGTGTAGCCAGTGAAATTTCGAGAAAGATACATTTTAGTTTCCAAAAAGATACACTTTTTCCCAAAAAGATACGTTTTGAAAAAAATTTGAAAATCCCTTTTTAACGTTTAATATTTATTAACATAACATTTTTATTTCATATTAAATGCATATTGTAAAGAAAATGATTTCATATAAATTCATTTTTATAATATTAAGTCATAAATATTAGGTACATATAGCTTATTGTCTGCAAAATCTATTTCGAGATAATCACTTAGAAAAAATAACGATACATTCTCTTCAAATGGGGAAAGTATAAAATATATAAAAATGAATTATATACACAATATAAAGAAAGACATAGCGAACAATTCTGCATCACTAACTCCAAAATTGTGTTTTTTGATGTATGCCGGTCTTGCAGCAAATGAGCGATATGTAATTTTTAAAAATACAGTAAGCAAACTTTAAAATTAATTACATGTAATTATCTTTGAATGTTATCAAAACAAATTCATTTTTGTAAAAACTTTATATTTTTATACTAAGGCAATTATATCAACGTTCATATAAATTTCCTCAGAACAACTTCGCACATCGATTTAGGTGAATCATATGTTGCAACCCCTTAATGTTTTCTTTCACCATTATTAAAGCTGTTATCAAGGCGAATTCACTAGAAGGTGGGGTCAAGTCAACATATGATGTTTTTTTCGGTGGTCAACTTGTCAAAGTGTGTATGCAAACTAATATTTTATGTAAACTAACCTTTTTTTACTAGCAATATTTTTGACAAACCGACCACAGAAGCAAAGTTGTTGTATAGTTGACCTAACCTTTTAGTCAATGCGCCTTTGTTGCTATTGTATTAGTATTGAGTTAGCTACGATGATCAGTCGTAAAAAGTTTTAGTTGGCTAAAAATTTTCGAATGTTTTGTTTCTGTACATTTTGCGTACAGATTCAAAAGATACGAAAAATGTCAGGATTATACATGATACCTGAAGTAGTCAAAAGATACGAAAAATGTATCTTTCGTATCCTAACGGCAACACTGATACATACATATATTATAAACAAAAAAATTCCCCTTGTTATATTTTCTTGATAATCTTGACCTTCACACTAACTTTTTACAAAAGCAAAAAACATAGTTGTTTTTTAAAAAAGGGATAGCTAGCATAACTCTATCTCATGAAGGGTTCATTTGTATGAATTCGCCCTGGTATTTATAGAATATTTATACGGTTTTGACGGGAAAGAAATTAAAAGACTTAAATTGAGCTACTTCAATTACAAATACATACTATGGCATTTTTCTCTAAAAAAATTGTGGCTTTAGCATTGTAAAGGGAGTATTGGAATTGAACAAATTTGCTTTCGTTAAAATTGTACTTTTTTGAGGTCAGTTGGATCTTGTGGAAACAATACTTCATTTAAGCTGCTCCGCAACTTTCTAGATCGTGAGATTCTCCGATTGGAAAATACTGCATAGGTAAAGTTCTCAGTATATGAGAGATACAGTAAAGTTATAAATTTCGGAAGAATGCCATATTTGGCTGTGCCAATTCTTTGATTCTCTCCACTAGAAATTTTATGACTGTTACCGTTACATGGGAACAGTGATGAACAGGAAAAACTTAACATATGCAATCGCTTGTTTTTCCTTGTTGTGTGACCAATGAAAGCAGAACCTTTTTAGAATTTTTTTTATGAATTTTGGCATCGATGTGTTAGATCATATTTTCGCGTATTTTACCCTTTGCAGCATTTGCTTGCATAATTTAATCATTTTCGCAGTTTTCTTTTGAGTTTACAGTGCATATTCCAATTTTATAAAGCATATTTTGATACTTTTTGAATTATTTTTAATATGAAAATATACTGCATATTTAGTGGGTATAAAACACTTTTCTAACGCATATTTTCAGTTTTTCTAGAAAACTAGTGTGAACCGGCCAAATTTGATGACAGTTTTATTATTCCTTTCCGTTTTAGACTTATTAAAGTGTTATTTTTTGGACTAGCGTTTCAAGTTGCGTTATTTATTTCTATCTAACTCTGAAAGGTTAATAACTTTATTTAAAAAATCTTTGATTCCACCTGATAATTCTCAGTTATCGTACAAATACACATACATATTTTAGAAATGCTCATATAGAAAAAATTGGTTTTATGTTTTTTTTCCAAACTTTGCCACGCATTGCAATTTTAGCTTAAGTAATATAAATCACAAGTGTATCCTCCTGAGAATCGCAAATAAACTCAAACAAAAATGTTTTAAAATGACAATCTAACAAGACAGGTCGGCACAGCAGTAGGCATTTTTTTATTATCGTTGTCTATTTGCAGAATGTTAACATTTTACAAAACTTGATGGCCATAGAAATTGAGATTATACGTGTGTTAGCAGAAAAAAAATTAAAGAAAAAAGTGAAATACACTCAAAACGATAAGCACGTAGATGAGATGAGATGTTCATGATGAAGTGGAAGAAGTGATGGTAATAATGCAACAGCGTGTGTCACTGATGACAGTTATGATTGTGGCAATAAGATTGTATTTTGTAAATTGTTTAAAACAACAAAGTGTTATTGTCTATTGAACATTATTTTACTTATTTTTTTTTTGTAATTTTTTTATGAGAGACATTTAAAGAAAAGTGTTCGAATTAAAGAAAAAGCACATACATACATTTAAACAATTACACTAGTCTGCAAAAAACAAAAATATGTTGACTATACAGAGTTTAGTGCACTTAAACCAAATACAATTTTCGTTTTTTTCTATCGGGCTCAAAATTTTTTTATAAGCCCGTTATAAGGCGGTTGTACTCATACATTCCGACTTTGTTTAAAATACCAACAAATTATTGGGAGAAAAATTTCCTCTTTGAGGTTTTAGTAAAACAAGATTAAGTTAATTTGAAAACAGATTTGTGCCGCCATTACCAAGTTTGTATGCAAAACAGAACAGCTAACTTTTGCTTAAAATGTTGGTTTTTAATGATATAATAAAAAACTAAGATTAAACTTAACACAGAAAAAAATTTTGCCCCAGTAAACGGATTAATCAAAAATAAAATCAGTTTTAATTAAAAGTTTAATCAAGTGAATTAAACGTTTAATCAAGTGAATTAAACGTTTAATCAGGTGAATTAAACGTTTAATTGATATTATTAATTTGTTTGCTGTTGCAAATTAATCTGGTCAATTAAACGTTTAATACACTTGATTAAACGTTTAATTCACTTGATTAAACTTTTAATTCACTTGATTAAACTTTTAATTCACTTGATTAAACGTTTAATTCACTTGATTAAACGTTTAATTCACTTGATTAAACTTTTAATTAAAACTGATTTTATTTTTGATTAATCCGTTTACTGGGGCAAAATTTTTTTCTGTGAATCCGCATCTCAAAAACCCGGCCTAGGTCATGCTAATACCAAGGGATGCGATTTCCATGCAAATGCATTTTTTTTTTTGTCGATAGTCTAAGAACGATGTCGACCAATTATCTTACCGAATCATTAAATTTGCGTTAAAATGGCATCAATTTGTTATTGCATATTTTTGCAAATTTAGGTTTTAAATGCATTTTTTGCATATTTTGACATTTTTGAGTGATTTTTTTTCATTTTCATATTATAAAAAAAGTTCTTTAAAAAATCTTTAAATACACAAAAAAACCTTCCAAAACAATTTTAAAATCAATAAATAAATTATTTTGGAGCTCCGCTTACAAGATTTCGACAAAGGATCCTTCTTTTTTAAAATGATGCAGCACCTTACATGGTTAAGGCTTCCAGTGGGCTTAAAATATTTTACCCAAAACTGTTACAAGTTACTTGCTTGGCACATGGATTATACCTCGTTGCAGAAAAAATTAAAAGCCAATTTGATAATACATATTGCAATTTTTAGTGAAATGTTTCCCTTGATTTCCCCCTTCTACTGCAGCCAGTAGTAACAAGATAGCGGCCTGGCTAGATGCTTCAGAACTCTATCCAAAAAACTTTGATTAATTTAAGAATGTTAGAGGAGCTTGTTGATACCGATGATTAAAAATGTGGAAGGAGGAAGACCAACAAAAAAAAAAAAAACCAAAACGTTTTGCAAAAAAAATTAAGGATTTCAAAAAATAAAATAAATTTAAAATATTTTTGATCTGATCTGAAATTAAAGTGGGATCTGAAAATAAATTGTTTCAAAATGCATTGGCATTCTTCAAGTACAAGACAAAGTTTTACTTTTAATGAAACAGTACTTAAGTTTTTAAACAAACAATTAGTTATTTAATTTTTTAAAGATATTTGAAAAACAATAGACTGAATTTTTTATATTTTTGTTCTTTGTAAATTTAAAAAACGATTTTTTTTTTGAAATTTTTCAAGTTTTTAGTGAATATATTTTATTTTTTTAGTGCATATTTTGGATCTTGTAGCGCATGAAAATCTAATCCCTACTTATAACATTTTATTATCGGGTCAGTTCTAAAAATCACGTGGTTTTAAATCACGCGATTTTTAAATCACACGTGTGATATTGTGATGTTCTGAAAGTCATACCGTTTTTGTGTTTCCGGCAATTGAAATAACTCCAAAACACACTAAAATATCACACGTGTGATTTTAAAAGGCACATGTGATCTCAGTTGAAGTGATTTTTAGAACTGGCCTGTATATTGAAATTTTTTGATTTTTTAAATTTTCATTAAATTAGTTTTATGGAGGAAGGAATAAAAATTATCAAACAAATTTTAATTCATTTCATGTTGTTAAATTCCTTCCTTCATTAAAATAATTAAATGAAATTTTAGTTTAATATTGTTTGGCAATTTAACTTTTAATTTAACATCTGATTACAAGTTTGTCTTTACAAATTGTTTTCTTGATGACATCTCGAAAGTAAATTGCTTACAAATTGAGTGTAGCCTACGTCACAGCTTTCAATTTATGTAAATTTTAACAAGCAGAATATGTAAAAGACTATCAAGAAAAACTTGACCGTCTGGCAGCAGGGTTAAGCCTAATTTAAAAAATATCAAAAATTTCAATTAAAATGAACAGTTCAATAAAATCACATTTGTTTTTTTTTAACCGTTTCGGAGTTATTCAAAAAGGAGTGCTGATAAAGTGAATACAGTACTTAATCCTTTGAAATTAATAAAATCAACATTTCGAGGCATTGACGCAAAAAAAAGCTTAAGCGACATCATTTTCAATTTTCGTTTTTTTTTAATAAATGACTTAATTGGCAACACTTGCATCATCTCCTAAAATGCAGGGACATAACTGTTATAACCAAGAATTGAAAAAAATCCTGAAATAATAATTTATCACGAATTTTTAAAACCTGCTCTCTGAATAATTGTTACAAATAACCAATATTTTTTTGGTCTTTGAAAACCGTTATAGTTTGTTTTTGTTTTTTTTTTGGGCTTCCATAACCATTACAAAAGATTTTAATTTTTTTTGGTCTTCCGTAACCATTACAAAAGATTTTAATAATTTTTTTTGGTCTTCCGTAACCATTACAAAAGATTTTTATTTTTTTCGGTCTTCCATATCCATTATGAAAGATTTTTCTTTTTTCGGTCTTCCTGTATTCAAAAAAATTTTCTTTCCTTTTGTTCGTTTCTGTCAGGTAATGAAGCATTTTATAGAATCTATGAAACAGTTTCATAAAAGTCATTCCTAAAAAGAGCTTCATTAAATGATCATTTTTATTAACATTTATATTACTAGCAATATTTGCATTTGTTGCGGTTTTTGTTTAAGATTTCTTCACTCTCACTTTAGAATCGATGAGATTTTCATAAATTTTACACTCATAAAAAAATGTCAGTAGAAATAGCGAAAACCTCTGCAGAAATAATTGATAACAGTACCAGTATTTTCGGCTGTAGAAAACTCAATGAATGTAAGAATCATTGTCTGCTATATTAAGATGAGCTAAATTTTAGAAAAAATTAGTTAATATTCAAAATTAATTAAGCTAAAACCGGTCTTTGAATTTAGCTGAAATTTCAATTGAATTAGCTAAATTTGTAGCAAACTTTACAAACAATTTTCAATGATATTAGGAATATTTTCTGCTAAGATTTGGAAAAAAAAACTCTGGGTTTTTAAACCCACCAGATCAGGCTCGAATTAATTTTTGGAAATATAGTTAGTTTAATAAGTCCAATTGAATTAGAACACGTTTTACAGACTTTTATACTATCTTTTTTTTCGAATATATATCAACCGGTATATTTTTATGTTTTGCTTTTAATTATGTTCCTTTTTGTTTCTTTATTGTTACTATTCACACTTTTGTTAATATTCATAAAAATGTTTTTTTTTTTTGGTCGCTCGAGCCAGGAATCGAATCCGGGCACTGACCAACAGCACTGACTACTCAATGGTATATAAATACAATTTTAGTGCGAAATTTCGTGTATTTAAAAAAATCGGGAAAATATGCCTAAAACTGGAGAAAGATATCAAAAAATTTACGGATCCTAACCAAAATCAATAAAAAAAGTTCGTCCTTGTGCAAACATAAGTCAGTGTGCGAAATTTTTTAAAAATATCTTAAGATTTGCGAACTGTAGCGTGGTTATAGAAGACAGAAAAAATAAAAATCTTTTAGAATGGTTATAGAAACCAATAAGAATAAAAATCTTTCATAATGATTACCAAAGACCAAAAAAATTAATAATCTTTCATAACGGTTATCAAAGACCAAAAAAAAAAAATAATAATCTTTCATAATGTTTGTGGTAGATCTATAATTTTCTGGGTTATTTGTAATAATTATTACAGGACCAATTTTTTTTCAATTATTTTTTCCATAACCTATTGGATATTTAAAAAATAATAACAGTTATTTCGGGTCCCTGCTAAAATGTCATTGTCACATAAGGTACCGTTACGATTTTATAGCAAAAACAATTTAATATTAAGCGACAGACAACCTTCATATCAAATTTTTATGAAATAAAATAAAATACTTCTCCTGTAAAATTTTGTTTTTGTCGCTTAAGCTTTTTTTGTAATGACTCGATTTGTCAACCGATTGTCATGAATTATGGCTTATTTTATGAGTAATATTCGTTATGGCTTGTTTTAATGGTCAAAACTGGACAAATCGTTCTCAAGTTATAATAAAATGTATAAGCAAGCCTTATTTCTAGCGAAATATTAGTCAAGCCCATTAAAAAAATTTAGCCCGATATAAATAAAATGAAAACGGATTTGAACTTAGCGCTTTAAAATCTTAATGTTCCATATATTTTTATTTAAAGCGATTTTTGCTGATGACCAGTGTTATTATACTTCATACATATATTTCTTTATAGCTAATAGATTTTGCTTAAAAAAAAAAATTAAATTAAGCAGATAAGTTGAAATCCTTGCATAATTGCAGAAACAATAACAACTTTCTACTATGACTTTGATTTTTTAAATATAGAAATAAAACTATTCCTCTAATAGTATTTGATTTGATTGCATTGATATTGCATATTTTTATAAAAATAAAATTTTAAATTCGTTTTAAATTATTATCAAATTAAAAACGATTTGCAATTATCATTTAATATTTCATTACAATAAATGATATTCGTTAGAGCAAGTAAAGCTTGAAAAGGTGAGTAAAATAAATATATGATGTATGTAAATCAAAGATTGTAAATGGGTAAAAAATTAACATATTTTCAAAAAAAAAAAAAAAATTAAATATAATAACTTGCAATATAATTTATTAAGCTTGAGGTTTTTTTGTTTTATATAAAAAATTAAATAACATTTATTTATTAGTTCCAATATTTCGATACAGCAATGTGTATCATCGTCAGGGAAATAATTAAACAATTAAAATAACGTTCACAAAATAATGAAAAAATAATAACAATTGTCACATAGAAAAAATTATTTACAATTAAAAAAATTTTTTAAACAAATAATCTATTACATTCTAAAAAATTTTAAATTTTAATTTCCTGTTATGTTTTTATACACTAAATGTCTATAATTCTGTGCTACATTTTCCGTGTCCGATTTAAAATTAATTCTTAACAATTCTGGTACTTTAATGATTTGCAACATTTCTAGCATTAAACGTCGTTTATAATTTTTTTCTGTGTTTAAAACTGATACATTCTCAAAGTCCGGAGAGTGATTTAAACTGGCACAGTGGGCTGTTAATGCTGTTTTTTGTGATGAAATATCCCTAAACTTTTGATTTGATTTGTGACCCGAAATTCTAGTTTTCAGTTTGTTCTTTGTCGTACCTACATATACTTTGTTGCATTGTCCATTATCATTTCCCTTACAAGGTATTTTATAAACTACATTTGACATTTCTAACTTGTGTACTTTATCCTTAGTCCTAGTGAATAATTTACCAACTGTATTATATGATTTATGTGCTATTTTACATGTCCTTGTGTCGAATATTTTTGACTTTTCTAAACGTTCCGATATTTTAGGAATATATGTAAGTGATTTGTAAATTCAAGTCGCTAAAATAAAAAAAAGCAAGAAAGGCTAAGTCGGTCATGCCCATAACACTTGGGTTATAAGGATAATTTCAGTTGAATATTTATCCTTAAATTATTATTTACGTTTGTATTTCTTTTGTCATTGAGTTTTGGTACAAACATTTTTCAAAGATTTATTTCATGTTAAAGTAATTATCGGAAATGGTTCCCATATGGAAGTTATGGAAAGTTTTTGGGTTATTAAAAATTTATAGGAGTTTAAAATTTCTGGAAAGGTACTTAAAGCTAGAACTTAAAGCTAAAAAAATAACAAAGTTTTTTATTGTATTACAAAATTTGTTTTGGTCGGTAGCATTTAAAAAAAATGAGTTAGGTATAACTTATTTCCCAGTGTAACAACCTTTGCCGTATTAGGTCATGGCAGCTACACATCAGTTACTCAAATTGTCTGATGCTTAAAATTGAAAGATCGCTAAGCTAAAGAAATCAGTTTGATAACAGGGAAACCAGCCGCCTGGAAGAACTTAAGGTTTTCGATTAATTATAGTTAAGAAAACGTTGGCGACCGCGCGGTGGCTACGATTTTAACTCGAATAACTGAAAGGTACTATTGAGGTGTTGGCCCTGGTGCTAATTTCGTTCTAAAAAAGTCTGATTTACAAACAGGCCTTTCTGTGAGGTTTATATGGCACTGGTTCCTCTAAAGAGAGTCAACTCAAAATTTAAGCAGAGCAGCTGTATAAAAGATTTTTCAGATTAGATCCGTAAGAGATGATGACAAAAGTCATCATTCGATTCGAAGAAAATATTTTTTTTAAAAAGGAATTACATGTTTTAAAGGAAGTGCTAAAAAAACTGAAAATATACTCACGGCTACCCATGAACTCGACACGCTGCTTAGTTGTTTCCAATCTGCATCGGGCTATTCTTAAATTTTGATTATTTCTAGTATTAACCCTACAAGGGTACGGTTAAATTGTAGGCGCTTATAGGTACCGATGAGTAAATTTTACTCACTTCAGAATTTTTACGTTATTAGAGCGGTTTTTTTCTTTTTTATTGTAAACACTAAGATTTTGACAATTTAGTCTAACCCAATACAAAGTAAAAAGGGGAATCCCATTTTAATTGATGATTTACAGATCTTGTTATAGTTAAAAAGTCAGTTTTTTTGGTGTTTGTATTATACATACTAAAGTCAAATGAACTGAATTGTTATATTTCGTTAAGTTTTTTTTATAGTTTTTATGTTAAATAAACCAAAATTAAAAAAAACATAATTTTTTATATGTTTATGGTAAATTTACCTAATTTTTTTAAAAAAAAAACCGTCCAGAAATTCGAATAATTCGGAAATTCGAATCGCCCTAAAAACTAAATGGTTCGAATTTCCGAGCGTGTACGTATCTGATTTATTTTGTAATGTAGTAGTTTTAAATGAAAAAAATTGAAAGCCAGCATATAATATAAGTGTAATTTTTTATTAAATTATATAAAATAAGCAAAAATAATACTTTATTATTGATTTTTGACGATTATGAATACATAAAAATTGTTTTTCAAGCACAGTCAGGGCACCTGCCATTTGTATGCTCTATAGTTTTCTTTACGATAACATAATACAAAAAAAAAACATAATTGTCATAATTCAGCACAAAATATATTTTTTAGACGTGTAGTAAGTTACTGATTAGTAAATATAACTCACCCAAATTAGTACGTAAAGGGTACTGATGAGTAAATTTGACTCACACAATTTAGTACGTAAAGGGTACCGATAAGTAAATTTTACTCACAAACTTTTTTTAAATTGTCCACAAGCGCGATAAATCAAACAACACCATTCAATTCTTGCGGCAGCTGACTACTGACAAAGTGGGGGAAGCACTGCTAGTGGCTTGACTTTCAGTGTGGCCAACCTGCTGATTTACGAACAAATCTATTCCTTATGTGAGTAAATTTTACTCACAGTACCCTTCTAGGGTTAATCACATTTTGATTTTAAAATAATTTGTTTAAATAATTTAAGTTTTTTGGTTTTATATACATAAACGCTGTTGGCTTTGAATTTATTCTGTGGCAATAAGTGCTTAAGTATATTTGTTTAGGTTTAGAAGAAAACCATTTAAAACTTCAGAGGGGGCTTTTGGAAATTGACTCCGAATTTAATATAATCATCCGTTCTTTGCGGTTTTTTATTCCTAAACACTCTTAGTGTAACATATCGGAAGTTTTTATTATTCTAAATGTTATTGGGATAACCAAAAAGTCATTTAGCTACAACTTCCTCAAAAATCCTACAAAATAATTAAAATTTTGCCCATGTGTACTTTTGAACATGAAGATCTTAAGGTGCCATTAAGCGCTCTTTCCTTTTTGTCACAAAAAAAAAAAAATGCCTGCATTTATAACTTGTTTAATTGATCTCAGAAAATGTTATTAGTTCAAATAAATTAAATTAAATAATATTTTGCTTTGATTTGTATTGAGCGGGAATTCCCGGGATCCCGGGAAATTGAAAAATAAATCCCGCTTTCCGGGAAATTAAAAAAGTCCGGGAAAAGAAAAACTTTAAATATAATAGCACAATAAACTTACCTATAACAACTAAAAAGAGACAACACAAAATAGAACATCATTAAAGTAAACCGTTGTGACATAAAAACTCGAAATATATCTCTTAAGTTGACTCTAGAGAGTGATACACCTGTATTTTTGGCGAAAGTGTAGAGAGAGTGATGTATGATTTTTACAGTGGGTAGATATGACTACTTAATGTACATCGATTTCTTGAAAAAGTAAAAATTGAAAAATTTTGAGTTGACTCTCTTTAGAGGAGCCAGTGCGAAATGTGTACTACCACTCCTTAAGAAAAGTGTTAGCAGATGTTCTAGGTACTTATGATAGAATTTTTTCTTCTGTAGGAGTCAGTATTGGTATGTATTTAGGATAATCCTGAATAATTCTGTACCCCCACTAAAAAAAAGTCAGATAAGAGAAGAAAAACTCTAAGGCCCGTTTTCACAACTTACCGATAGCTAAAAGTAGACTTTAACCGGCCTTATAAAGTTGTGAAAACGGGCCTAAGTCTCATATATATTTGGAATACCCCCTTTCTTAATACAAAACCAGTTTCACGTTATTGTTTATCGTTGTTTTGCTCTACACGCCTCTGCTAGGCGAATTCTGCAAATTCCCGGAAGTCAAATATTCGTATTTAATTACGCAGGCTTTTATATTATTAAAATCGATGAAGTTAATGTTGGTCAAGCTTTATCAATCATGTCATCCACTACCATCTCAATATTATCGGCTAAAACCAGGCAGCCGAGGTAGCAAACCGGGTCTACCAAATTATATATATTTGATCTCCAACACTAAGAGATATCGGGGCGATAACAGCAATGCTGTAAATTACTTTACACGATATTTTGATCAAATGTCTTGCATTGGATGCGACAACGTCCTATTTATACAAACTAAAGTATTATTGAGTCAAAGGTTTTTTTTTTATACTAAGACGCTTGTAGTTCGAAAATTTTTTTTATAGTTTTAAAAATTAAAATTTGCACCAGAATGCAGTATATGCAGTATGCTCTTCTTAGAATTAATACACACTTTAAAAATATATATTTCAGTTTTCACAATTTTTAATTCAAACAACATGTAAAACAAAATTGCATATGCCAATGAATCAAAAGATTTACTGCCGTATTCATAAAAAATTAAAATGGATTTGAAATATATTTTAAGAAAAATTTGTATGAAAATTTTGCCTTAAAACACATTTCAAACTTATTTTATTTTTTATGAATACGGCAGTTAGATTCTGAAGTTTTTTAAGTGATAAACATTGATTCATGATTATTTTTCATGTGCGTTTTTTTTTTGTGTTACTAGTTTTATATAAATATGAGCCATTCCACGAAAAATCGGATGGTTTATAAAAAAATTTATTTGTTTTCCCCAATTTTTTTGATATTTTTTAATACTCTTCAAAAGGCCCTTCCTAATAATTTTATTTATATTATTTTTTAACTCTGTTAATACTATTATTATATTACTATACAAACAACTATTTTTTTTTCGATTTTTGAAAATTTGAAAATCAAAATTTTTCTATTTTAGATACGGATTTTTAATTTTTTAAATTTTCAAAAACAGTAGTCATTTGGGCCGGGCTTAAAAGTTTTTGGATGGAATGATACACTAGTTTTAAAAACATCATTTAAAATTTATAACCAAAAATCTTAATCAAATAAACTTGGATTATTTTTTTCTGTAAAGGACATCTAAAAACGAAAAGCTTACAAAAAATTCCAATTAGTACCATTATTATAAAATTAATGAATAAAAAACTAAAAAAAGAGTTCTTTGAAAGAGTAATAAACAAAATGTCAAAATTTTCCAGGAAGGCCCTTTTGAAGTGAACTAAGAAATATCACAAAATTGGGGGAATAAAAAAAAAAAAACATTTTGGGGGATTAAAAATCGCAAATTCAGGATATGGTATTAAATAAAACTGGGAGCCCTGCTTTTGACTTCGTTATGGGTGACCCTAAATTTGTCAGGTTAAGGGAAGATTCTCCCTCCCTGCGGTTGAGCCATTTGACAGCAACGTTAATATACATATTTCAGTAGGCTTTCGGCAAGGATTTGGACTATCATTGTTATGCGTTAAGATGACCGAATCGGATCTGCGGGAACATTAGAATTTAATATGTATATTAAATCGTTCGTTTTAAAACCAAATATATGCGGCTTGTTCTGCAAATCACTTTTACTCAAATCACGTGATTTCAAATCACATGTGTCTACTAAAATCACACGTGTGATATTTTAGTGTTCCGTTTTTGTTAGTTTTGGTGTGATCTTCAATTGCCGAAAGCACACCCAGAAACACAAAAACGGTATGACTTTCAGAACACCACCAAATCACGCTCGTGATTTTAAAAACACGTCATTTGAAATCACGTGATTTTCAGAACAGGACCGTTTAACACCTTTTTTGATTTAACGCTTGATTTTAAAATTATCTATTCAATGAACGTAAAATATTTCTCAAAACGTCAATCAATATGGCATGGCTTAATGGTTTATGGCGGTTTAGTTTAATTAATTTTGATTTGTTTTCAACAACTACAGAAAACTACCATCATTTAGTCAGTAATATAATTCCCCCCGTCTCATTTAAATCACTCATATTATAACTATTGTAATATTTAGTATAAAATATTTTTTGAACTGTTTTTATGGGGTTTTTGTTGGTTTTTTAATTTCCAATGTGACCATAATTGTTATTTAATTTTTTTTCTATTCAATACAGTATGATATCTTGTAAACTTATGCCATTCGTTCAGACAAACACACCTGTTACATCTTGTTGTTTTTGTTGCTGTTGTTGTAGTGGTCCATTGCTCTCAACTTCATGTTGCAGTTGTAATGTTGATTTCAATTGCTGTTGCTGTGGCTGATGCTGTTGTTGTTGTTGGGGTTGTGTGGCCTCCGCATAATGTATCCATGAATTGCTGCTACTAAATGCAACCAATATGAGGCATAAAAACCAAAGCCATTGTATCGTAACAAAATTCAATTTGTTGCGATCGGTAATCATTGCTGTCAGGGGATCTGTAAATATACAAGTTCACAAAATTGTTACATTTAAAATTAGTTTTTTGTTTATTTATTTTATTTCGCGCATTTATGTTTATATTAGCCGAAATTGGGAACAAAGTGATAATAAACCAATACAATTTTTATGGATAATTTCCAACAATAATGGTAGATCTGTAATAATTTGCAGTTTTTGTAATACGAGTATTACAAACATTTTATGTAAAAAAACTTTGTATTTAAAGGGAAAACAAAGACTAAAAATGCTAAAAACAGAGATAATTTCATTTCTTGCGTAAGTATTTTCGATACAATCCGAGCCAAAAAAAGGTTCTCTTCTCGCAAGTCCTTACAATTTCTGTAAAGCATGTCAATCTAAAATTCACAAAATATAAAAACTACGTTAAAGCTTTCTTCATAAAGCAGGGGCCTGATTCTGGCAGTCGTGATCGAGTACTTTCTCGATTCGAAAGCAATTTAATATCTAATTATTTTAGTCAACACTGAACGCATGGGAATTATTTTTTTAGGGTTGTAAATCATTAATTTGAGTTTCACAATAAAGAAAAAATAATTTCGATTCGTTCAGTATCGACTGAAATAAAATTGTTTTCGAATCGAGAAATTACTCGATAACGACTGCCAGAATTAGGCCCCTGGATCCCAAACTTTTCGGCCTTTGCCAATTCCGGAATCTTTGTTTTAAAATTGTTGTGTTCGCCGCAAAATTTGTATAACTTGTATGGGAGCTAGGTGAAATACTGGGTAAGTTTTGCTGATTTTTAAAACCAAACAACGCTCATGTCGTCGCTGTTTTTACTAACTAACCTAACTAACATTTATTAAATTTAACAGGAGAACACTTTTAATGTTTTTTGTCTTAATGTAGTCATTTCCTAGCCAAAATACGAATGAAATTGGTTTTATGCATTATTTGTTATGTAGTATAACATCTTTAGTTATGTGTTAAATAAAGAAAAAGACAAATATTTTTATTTTAAATACTCAACTCAATTTTCAAAAAAAAATTCAGTTAGGTCAGTTAGTAAAAACAGCGACGATATATGGGCACTTCCATAGAAATGTTCTCTTATTGTCACGCTGCACCACCAAGCAATAAGCTTGTATTTTTCCCCTATGTTGTTCAAATTTTTCCTTTCTTTCACTAAATGAAATTCACAAATAAATTATTCTTAAAGAAACAATTAAATTGCTTGGTGGCGTAACGGTACAAAAAGTAGACTTTTCTGTGGAAATGCCCATATAGAAGATATATAAAATTTTTTTTATTAACTTACTATTTAGCTTGTTTTGTTTGGACGCTAACCCTTAATTTGGAAGAATACCTGTATAGGGACCATGTTAAATAATGGACCGATTTGCCTGATTGTAAATATTTAATGTACTCTTTATATTCCTAGCGCATATGGTATGGGCGCTAGTAATTTCCAAAATAGTGAAGAGGGTATTATGCGTTTGTGCTGAAGCGTGTTACACTAAAAATATAGGTTCTAGGCTCACCTTTTAGTATGCCGATTGATTCAGAGTCATTTAACGATGTCCATCCGTCCGGCTGGCTAGCTGGTTGTCTGTCCATGTAACCTTGTGCGCAAAGTACGGTTCGCAAGTTTAAAGATAATTTAATATTAAACAATATTGTTGAGCTCGAGGCTAGTTTGATATTATTAACTTGCAATATTTCGATACCCTTCTACATTTTATTAAAAATTGCAATATTATCAAATTGGCTTCTTATTTCCTCTGCGGTGTATCCCATGTGCCAAGCAAGTGTCTTGCAACAGTTTTGGATAAAAAAATGTTGAACCCATTGGAAGCTTTAACCATGTTAAATGCTGCATCGGTTTAAAATAGAAGGATCTTTTGTCGAAATCTTGAAAATCTTGTACTTAAAGCAAAGCCCCAAAGAATTTATTTTTTGATTTTAAAATATTTTTCGAAGGTTTTTTTTTCTGTGTATTTAAAAATTTTTTTAAGAATATTTTTTTGTAATATGGAAATT
Organism: Pollenia griseotomentosa; assembly: GCA_963931875.1. Taxonomy (NCBI): domain Eukaryota; kingdom Metazoa; phylum Arthropoda; class Insecta; order Diptera; family Polleniidae; genus Pollenia; species Pollenia griseotomentosa. The sequence goes on from OZ007561.1 coordinate 63,115,256, forward strand.
AAAGACAAAATCGCTCAAAATTACAAAATATGCATTTAAAACCTAAATATGCAAAAATATGCATTTTCACTAAAATATGCAACAACTAATCGATGCCATTTTAACGAAATTTCAATGATTCGAAAATTGGTCGGCATCGTTTTTAGACTATCGAAAAAAAACATGCATTTGCATAGAAATCGCATCCCTAGTCATCACTAATGCAGCTGTTGTATTAGTTTTCAATCGTCTACGGTAGTCCGTCCGTCTTTATAAGTTTCAGTTGACTTCAACAATCTTACCGCGCTGCTCAATAGTGTACCTCTCTATGGTTGAGTTTGTCAAACACTGAAACAAAGAAATGTCGAATTAAGTTGGGCACAAAACTTGACTTTAAGGTTTGACGCACAATTAACATCGTACATTATGGTTGGACCATACTTTATAATATCACATAATAACAAAATAACTTGTTCCAGAACCCTGTTAACCTATTCCCTATATCTTATATTGTTTAAAAATTACCTTTAAGCAAATCACCCATAATTACGGTTGCCAGATACCAAAAGTCAAATAACTGGACAATAGAGAAAATGTACCTGGATTTTGAAAAAATAACTGTAGTACGATTATGTAATTAATTTAAACAATAGTTGTCATTGTTAAAAAATTTAACAAGCAATTTAACGATTTTGCTATTCTGTAACATTTTAAACAACACTTGTTATCGTTAAGTCAGCTGTTTGTGTTAAGTTAAGGACAACTTTTTAGTGTTGTTTATTTATTGTTAAATGTCGAAAAAAGAAAAAAAAATAGTTTAAAGAAATAACATAACTTGAAAATGGCAATTAAATAATTTACATTTAATTTAATAGTAAAATGTTTGGCTTATCTTCTTAAAAAAACAGAAAGCTAAAAAAAATTCTGTTTAGTTTTAATAATTTTGTTTGTTTTTTTTATTCCTCTTTGTGTTTTTCGATATTTTGCCATTTTTATGACAGTGATGCCACTTGACGTTAATTTAGCTGTGTTGTTAACAACAATTTACAGAATCACATAATCGTTAGTGCCAAGGTATATTTACACAAGGTAAACCCGTTGCCCCATATGTTTGTCAGCTGTTTACCCCAGTTGAAACCCAAACGTCAAATTTCGTGTATATGAGCCAAAATTTGTACATGTGTGCGTTAAATTGTTTTTGTTTTATATGAAGACAATTTTGACAACTCGGTTCCTTTTATAGAGCAGCATGTCTACACTCCAAAATGATTCTACCTTTTGTAAATATACCTTGGTTAGTGCAAACAACAAAACAGGTTGACAATTATAACAACTGTTGCTATTGTTAAAAGTTCCAGAATCCCACTACTGGACAACTTGAAAAAGCACGTAACTATAAGAAAAATTAAAACTTTACTTCAGATATTATTTTGCAATAAAAAAAAATTTTAAAAAGCAAGGAAACGTAACACTTAAAATTCAGTCTTACATCATATATTTCAAAATAGTAATCAGGGCGAATTCACTACAAGTGGCAGGGAAAAGCCTGCTGTCTTTGACAGTTCGAACCAATTTGTTTTGGTTTCATAATATTTTACTTATAAAAAGTTGACATTTCGAGCCGTTTTTGTTTTGTTGTAGTATTGCGGCCACCGTTTGTATAAACTCAACTTGGTATATATTAAATTAAATCAAATAAAAAAGCACATAAACAGCCATCTTACGGATTAAGTGAAATTGAAATCAATGGAGATTTCCAGGTTAATTTTTGTTTAAATTACCGTCGTTTTTTTATTTTAAGATAAGTTCTAATGAAGATAAGCTATACTCAAAGTATGAAGTTTATAAAACAAAATTATTTAATGAATTTTAAACACTGGATCGTTTTCAAAGTTTGTTTAATTTTGATTTCACTCGAATTCGATTTCCTGAACATAGCTGATAACTTTTTGTTTAGCCACATATATATTTTTTTGTATTGTTATTTGAAGAATTTAGAAACTCTTTTACTTTAGTTATAAGCAAAAATGTTTAAACCATTTTGCAGCTTTCATCAAAATTTAGTTTTATTAAAATTAAAGCCTTTATTCGGTCATATCAATGGATTCTTGTGAACAAAGATTATCAGAAATACCTTCAGTTCTTGCACAAAAAGTATTGCTAGTTGGCATGACTAACACACAAGATCAATTTATATAAGTTCTGTGCGTTATTTTTATCGCTTTTTTGAAAAACTGGACAAATTGCATTTTAGCTGGAACTTGGACAACACAAAAAAAAAACTGGACAATCCAGGCCATTCCAGGCCGTCTGGCAACCCTACCCATAATGTACCTTTACAACGATTAGTACTGTAAAATTACATCAAACGAATACCTTTTTTAAAGTTTATAATATGACTACATTATAAATAAAATTCAAATTTTTTGTCTTGACCTGAGTAACATGACAGGACCAACCAACGAGTCATGACAACTTCATTAAAAATTTATTACATTATCATACTCGTTCATACAACAATTCAACCCAACAGAAAATAAACAATTTTTCTTATTGTACCATCATACAATGGGAGATTTAACAAAAAATAGACATAAATAAGTTGATAATGCGACTTTTTGAAAATTAATTTTTAAATTTTTACTTGTTTCAAAAATTTCGTATTTGCTTTTGTTTGTTAGTTACATAACGATATATGTAGATGTCGAAAATTTTTCAAATTAGATATATTATGGGTTCTTTTTAAACTCTAAAACAAACGGATAGACGTTACCACGGAAGTCAGTAGCCCCCGGTGGTACGGCACCGGACTGACTGTCGGCTGAGGTCTCTAAGGCAGGGGTATCTTCGTGCTTGAGATAAGTTCTGTGGGAGGACCGTTTTGTGAGATGGTCAAAAGGGTTGAGTTAAAGTGTAGGTTGAAGGACTGTAAAACGAACAGTGAAGACTTAAAATGGAAAGTGGATGAGATGTTGAGGTATCAAGGTTAAAGATGGGTGGCTGTTGATTAAGGATAGTGTGCTTTGGTTTTGACTACTCTATTGAGATGTGCTTTTCGCAGGATAAGGCTCTTGCGCGGGAAGAGCTTTTCTTTTGGTGGTGTGCGTTTGGAGATCACGTGGTGGCTGTGGTTTATACCCATCCTTCAGGGAAAGTTGTCTGCCGCGGTTCGTTGCTATTACTACTCAACAGATGCTGCTGACAATTTTCCAAAAGCTGCAGATAGCTCCAGCTCCTGAAAAAGGGCAAAGTGTAAAATTTTGCCGGGTTATACACTTAAAATTGCTACCTGTGTGTGATTAAGCTAATCAAAGCCGTTCACATTACATCTGAGATGATTAAACAAAAATGGATTATTTAAAGGCGAAATAAAAACATTAAGAAGAAATCGTGGTCGGTTGTACACGTGAGAGGTATGTTCAGAGGATTCGATGTGATTTATGAAATGATTTAGTTGTAATCATGTCAATTTGAAGTGATTAACAAATCACTTCAATGAATGGTTAATCATCTCGATTTTGATGTGATTAGAGCTCAATCACGTTCGAGTTGTTTAAACGTTTAAGAATCTAAGTGTCAATAAAGCATTCGCTCGGATTTAGATATTATATGATTTGTGCATTTTTTTCTTTCAAACAAATCATAATATTCTTCACGGCATTATCTCGTTAACCGTTTGGAATTTCGTTTGCCCTTCCTTCAAATTCAAAATTTCAACAATTACCCTTTTTCCACTTTTTTCCCTCAATCTAAATCGGAACTTAGTCAGAAAAACCCAATGGGGTTTTTCCAGTTTGGTTTAATACTTTTAGCAGCTGAAGCCAAAATAGAGTGCACATTTAAAGTGTTGCACTGATTTATTTTACCCTAAGAAATAAGGGCTTTGTTAAGAGCACCCATGAGCTGAATCATCTAAATTTGTTTGCCTTTTTTCCATAAACTCCCATTGTGCATCAACAAATTCAAAATCGAATATCCAGACATATAAAACCATAAATAAATATAATTATAAAAAAAAATTTAATGATAAGCCAAAGAATGGCTGGACCAGAAAGCGTTCATTTCTTTTACAACAAGATCATGTGCGGCGGTGTAAGTTAAGTCTTTAACTTACACACATTTTAAGTTAAACCCCTGAAACTAAAATTAAACAAAGGAAAAAATGATATGAATCGTAGGTATCATTTATAAAATCATTGAGGCGTTTATTTACAATTTGCACTGTGTGGTCAAGTATGTTGGGGCGAAGGCGATCGTTGTCTTGCGCATGAAAAAAAAAGGAGATGCAACATGTTGCATACTCGTTTAACAGAATGTGTTTGATTGTATGATTATTGGCTTAAAGGGTTTTTTCCTTGTTGTCGTTGTTGCTTTTGTTGTTGGTGGTGTAAGTGTGTTGTTAAAGATACCGCCACCAAAGTAACAAGCAAAGCAATTGAGAAGACGATATCATTAAATGGCATCATTGTAATTTTTGTTTTTATTTTTTTTAATATAAAAAAGGAAAAAAAATATATTTATCCAAGATAAAGATACCAAAATTGCATGGGTGGGCTGAATTCAATTTTTGACAATTGTCGGGAGTAGAAGGGGATCGTCTGAATAAGTTTTTTTATGTTACTTTCATACATTAAATATTGTTAACATGTCCTTAGGGAACATATTTTTTTTTCATTACTCTGATTTTGTTATAAGCCTCGTTTTTTCTTTCTTAAAACTCAGAGGGGTTTCCTGTAACGTTTTTTGTTTTAACTTTGTGATTTTTTTTTTTAGTTTTAAATGAAAGTGAAATTTCTTTCTTTTTCTGTGGTCTAGATGAAGTTTTTGTTATTAATAAAATAGCGGCTTCTTTTAATATTTATTTATTTATTTTTTTTTTTTTTATTTATTTTTTTTAAAAAACTCAACTCCAACATGAGAATATTTTTTTTCGTAGTTTTGGTAGATGTAAAATTTAGCTTGATTTATGTTGTTTGTAAAGGAAGTCTTTTATTTTCGTTTGCTGTTGACAGTTAATTTAAATTTATGTTGTATTCATAAGAAAATCATAAATTTTCTCACCAAAAAAAGAATTTGTTGTGTTTTAAATTTTTTGAAGTTATAAATAAATTCATGAAAAATTGTCATTTAAAAGTTGTCTGCTAACAATCTATTTGTGAACAAAAGATTAAATTCGCAAACTTAGTTTAAACGTTTATACTTTTTATTAAGGATATCAAACAAGAAATTGAGTTAATGCTAGTTTCCGATATTTTTTAAATTATTATTTCGGGCTTAAGAATTTACTTAAGAGATTTATTGTTTTATTTTTATTATTTAAATTTTTTAACTTTTTAACAAGAATGAATTATTTATATTATTAAATAAAATTGTATTTCTTCGAAATTTTTTTTTAATTACATATATTATTTTTTATAAAATAATATTGCATTAGTTAAACAATATTTTGCAAGATTATTAGAAAAAAAAAATTATTTGAATGTATGTAATTGCAATTTAGCAATCAGTTTCTCAACAAAAATAAGATTTTTACCCATTTACGACTATATTGCGATCTTACAAGAAATCCCTGATAATCGTCTTATGCTTCGTACAGACGGCGGTCAGATCTTACAATAATGTATGGTCTGGCAATGTGCTGAAAATATACTGCCAGAGAAAATTTACCACCAATAGTAAATTGTCAACGATTGTAAGAAACCATACAATTTCATTGGCAGACAACTGTCTGACAATAACAATTACAAAATTACACTATATTTTTTGATCCGCTATAGTCACCTAACGTCAAAAGTCATCATTATTTCAAATTCTATGGTAAGGTTTTTTTTAAAAAATTTTTATTTAAAGTTTAGATCCTTGAAGTGCCTGCTTCATACGTCTTGTGGCATTTTTGGAACGACGTACTCGATTTTGTTATGCAATCCGTCAAAAAATTCAAGTCGTTCTAATATGATTTTTTGATTTAGCCATTAGTTTTGGAGTTATTGAGGCACAATTGGAAAAAAATTTTATTTTTTAACAAGGTTTCGTTTAAATGTGCTAAATTCCCATTTCGTACTATTGATAAACTGAAATTTATTGTTGAAGGGATAAGCTATTCCTATGCGCATTTCACTGGTTGCTTAGGCCAGATCGTCAGGAAACTTTATCCAAAAATTTTTTAGAAAAACTAAAGATATTATACAATAAAACTGTTAAGCGAATAAGAATTATAAACCCCAGTTTTACTTGTAACAATATCAAAGCTTAAACAAAAACAACAACAATAAAAAGTGAGTTTATCTTTTCTTACAGTCCCGACTACAATTGGTTGATTTTTTGTCAACTCTAAATGTAGCTGTAAGTGGGTAAAGAAAAAACAAAAATAAAAACAAATAACTTTATTTTGCCAGTTCAGTTTTATTTACACTGCCACATGTATATTAGTTATCAAAGTTTTTCTTGGGATTCAAAAATTAATTAACAAGGTTTCGTTTAAATGTGCTAAATTCCCATTTCGTTTAATTATAAAATTTCTCAATTCAAAAAAGTCATAAAAAATTTAAATCATCAAAAACTTTTAGTATCGGGTGATTTTTTAGCTATTATCTTTTGTTTCACTGTCAAACATCTTCAGTTTGGTCTATAATTTAACCATGAATCGTCTTACAAACGAACAACGCTTGCAAATTATTGAATTTTATTATCAAAATGCGTGCTCTGGTTAGAAAGTTCATCGCGCGCTTCTTCCGTTTTATGGTCAGTTTAATCGACCCACTGAAGCGGCTATTTGGGCTATTGCGACTAAATTTCGCACCAAATTTACATTGTTGGACATTAAACCACAAACACGCTTACGTTGAGTGCGAAGTGAAGAAAGTATCGCAGCTGTATGGGCCAGTGTTAATGATGACCATCAATTATCGATTCTTCGCCGTTCGCAGCAATTGGGCCTCTGTTACTCAACAACGTGGAAAAATTTGCGGAAGGATTTAGGTGTGAAGCCTTTCAAAATACAGCTGGTGCAAGAATTGAAGCCGAACGACCTACCGCAACGTAGAATTTTTGATGAATGGGCTCTTGGAAAGTTGGCCGAAAATCCACTTTTTTATCGAAAAATTGTGTTCAGCGACGAAGATAATTTTTGGCTCAATGGGTACGTTAATAAGCAGAATTGTCGATTTTGGAGTGAAGATCAGCCAGAAGCATTGCAAGGGATACCAATGCATCCAGAAAAAGTCACAGTTTGGTGCGGTTTATGGGCTGGTGGCATCATTGGACCGTACTTCTTCAAAGATGAGATGATATCCAACTTTTTTTTGCCCAAAATGCAAGAGCTTGACTTACATGACATGTGGTTTCAACAAGACGGTGCCACATGCCACACAGCACGCTTAACAATGGACTTATTGAGAGGCGAGTTCGGTGAACATTTTATTTCACGTTGGGAACCGGTCAATTGGCCGCCTAGATCTTGCGATTTAACGCCTTTAGACTATTTTTTGTGGAGCTATGTTAAAGCTCATGTCTATACACACATGCCCGCTTCAATTGACGCATTGGAAGACAACATTGAAGCATTTATTCATGATATACCTGCCGAAACATGAATTAAATTGATCAAACTGATCAGATTTCAAAACAATTTGATATGAAAGGTCTTTTAAAAGAATGTACAGTTCTACTGGCAAAAGAGTAGGGATTTGTATGTGTAATGAACAAAAAATTGTGGTAGATTTTCCAATTAAGATTACTATATTTGTATATTCTTAAATTAAATAATGCTAAAAAATGCTGAATATGTAGTTGAAAAATGCTAAAAAATTTCAAATTGCTAAATGAAACATTTGCAGCTAAATCAGAAAAAAATGCTAAATTTAGCTGCAAAAATGCCAAAATGGCTACCCTTAATGTCATTCAGTATTTTTAAATGGTAGTCCAACCAAAACGTACGATGTTAATTGTAAATAAAGCAAAAAGTTTTCAGAGAATTATCTTTATGTTTTTTATTACGATAGAAGGATCTATGGCAATTATGTGTGAAACAAAATATCAACGTAATGCTCGCCATTGCTTCGGTGACACACCTTTATCCGATGGTCCATATTTTCAATGACTCTGAGACATAATTGAGATTCAATGTCGTTAACATAACGAATTATCTTATTGACGTTATTGGCGTTCACTTATTCTTTTTAATATTCCGAAAGAAAAAAGTCCAACGGCCATTTAACATCGCCACGACGCACAGTGGTCCAAATGCTTAACCTAGCCGGAAGAAAGTCATAACTCGCTTTTGAAAAGCCGCATTGACATGAAACTTTGCACGTTCATAGATTTTATCAATAAAAACACTCACTAAAAAAATGGGCGCAATCGGTGAAATGGGCGTGGCAAATTTTTTGTTAAAAAATAAAAACAAATAATATACCTGTATTTTTGTAAAACATTATTTATTTATTTATCTAAAATTTTTTCAGATTGTTTCACTTGTTTGCAATAGCTATCCGTTTCATTATTCTGAAGCCCGATCTTATCAAAAACATGTGATACAACAGCATTAAGTTTTTTATTTTGTTGTTTTTCACTATACCAAGCATCAAATAGTTCCCTCTTAGTAATGGACATTTTAAACTGTAAACCAAATAAAAAGCATATAGGCAAAAACTGGCAGCTAAATTTGAAAACATTGACAAGCTACCATTATACAGATTACAAAACCACAAATAATAGAATTAAAGTCTTATAAATTCCCATTTAAAACTCTAGTTGAATTTGGACATTGAACAAAATGTTAACATATAAGACACACACGTACAAAACTGCATTCTTTTTCTAAACAAAACATTTTATTTGAAATATAAAAATAGTAAAATTTGTTCCTACCTTTGTTAAATTAATTTCAGCAAAAAAATAATTTAAAAACTTTTTTCTTATTTTTTCACGACAACTTTAATTTCGGTACTAAATATCAACTGAGCTATAATAGAAAAACAAAACAGCAATTACGTGTGTTTAAAACAAGAAAGCAAACCTGAAACAGAAGTTAAATAAATAAAAAATGTACCGTTATGCACTGTGGGCACTTGTCAACTTATTATCAAACAAAATATTTAGTTTCGAAATAGTAAAAAAATTACTTTCTTCCGGCTAGATGGAGAATTTGGACCACTGTGCGACGTGAGATAACACGGCCATTGAATTTCTCGCAATCTTGAATTTGTCAAATACTTAAAGAAAACAAGATGTGACTCACAATTAACATCATGCACTATGGTTGGGCCACCCTTTATTAAAATTTAAATATTTTAGTGCATATTTAACATTTTTTTGAAGCATGTTTTATGCTTTAAAAGAAATCAATATTTAGTGTCTCAAAGATAACAAAAACCTAAATTTACTCAGAAAAAACTTCGTTAACTTTTATGAAACTGTCATTTGCTTAAGCAAAGTGCGAGACTATAAAGTATGTTACTAGAACCTTTTAAACTTTCTTCAAAGACGATGTAATCACATATCAATAAATCTGATAAACGAAAAGTTTAATCGTGTTAAACTACAGAGTCGAAAGGCATGAAATCAACCCTCAGCTGAACAATAACGTTTCAAAATAAAAATATTAGTGATAGTTGTTATATAAGATTTGCCATGAATGAATATTAGTTTTTTACTTGTTTCTCTCTTGCATATTTATGCTTACTATTACTACTTCTTCTCTATTTCTCAAATACAAAAAAAAAACCTGATTAAAATATATAATATTGAATATTTTTTGTACGTATAAATCTAAATCGGAAAACCAAACATAAATATGTACACATAATACAAATTTTAATCTTAGAAGACTTAACAGTTCCTCTGATAAAGGCCCATCAAAGTCTAAACTGTTTTCAAAATTGCTGATTGCAACACTAAATTACACTAATGCTTGTTATTTAAGTGCTCATTACACTAATATCTTTCCATTTACCATTTATTTTCACTTTTGATTTAAATTCTAAACAAATAAATAAAAAAAAGCGAAGACATATCTAAACTTTTTATTCGTGTACCAATCAAACGGCAGACACAACAGGCTCAAAAAAAAAACAGAAAAACGAAATTACTACAATGATATTGGCTGGCTTTAAGACATATACTAATTGCAGTGACAAGTGGTAGCAAAGCAGCAGTCGTAGCGGCAGCGGCAGTTTTAAGACTGTGGCAATTGTAATGTTAATAGCATTTCTTCATTCATTCAGTCATTCATACATTCATTTATTGGTGTTTTTGTTCATTTACCACTAGATAAAATGAAAATAAAAAAGTTAACAAACAAAATATAGACAAATAGACAAGAGAGCAAACAAACTACTATGTTATTGACAACATTTCCAACAAAACAAAACTTAATGTATTTTAAACATTTATTAACTTTAAATGTTTTGAAAAATAAAAAAACAACATCTTAAAAAACTAACATGTGGACTTTTTCACATAACGCGAAGATAGTCCCAAAAGCTCTTAACCAGTGTTCAAAAAAACATATACTGTTCTTTAGTGACCGGTACGGTAGAAATATGGACAACACAAGCGCTTCTACAAATACAAAAAACATGTGTTTTCAACGAAAAAAACTCCAACAAAAAATTATTACAAAAACAAAACATGTATACAATGCACAACAGGCTATGCGCGCTGTGGTCGTGCAAATTGCCAAGCAACAACAACAATACTAGTGAGAAGCGTTGTTGAAATTATCGAAGTATATTATGTGGTTTAGACGCCTTGGTACATGTCTGGCTAGCCGGATGACAGCATTTCCCACTGGCCCAAAATCTGGTTCATCTGGAAGCCGCTTGTGATCTTCACGTGTGTATATTCCGAGTTTATTAGTTAATCCTTTTACACTGTACATGACATAAAACTTAAACCTCCATTAACGAGGCTTGTTTGGCAAATACTGCTTTATAAAACGTTGTACTTTTGTCGCACACATTTGTTCATCTATTGACAACCTCTGCTCCATTGGTATTGTAGCAAACTTGCCATTTAGGTGGACTATCATTGGTCTAATTTTGTGCAGTCTGTCATGTTCTGGGTGACCTCTGGGTAAAAAGTCATCATTATTATTGAACTGAAGAAACCTTCGGATAGTTTTGAATCTATTAACCGTCATTAACTTTTTGACTGGTTCAAATCCCACAGTGTTTGACCAATACAAGCGAGTATTTGGATATTGTATAACGGACACATATATCATTATAGGTAAGAACTTTCTGAGCTCAGATTCGGTCAAAATCAAAGGTTTCGTTGCGTATAGCGATTAGATTCTTCTACAATTTTTTGAAAATTTTCTGGTGTGAAATATATGAAAAAAATGTGTAAGGACTGTTTTTTTGACTTAACTGGATATGTACTATCGCCATCGCTGACTCATCTATATCATCCTCAGATATTTCTCCATCACATATTTTATTTGAATATTCTTCAATTTCTTTGGAATTTAAAAAGGGCATCTAAAAGATTTAATAACATGTGATAAAATTTCGTCATACACAGCCACTGCACTAAATGTATAGTCTTGCAGTTTTACAACATTCTATAATTGGTCTAATTAAATGAAAAAAAAAAAAACAATATTTTCGCTTACGACCAACTAAGTTTTCTTTGAAAATATATGTTATTCTATATAAAATCAATTTTTCTTAACATTTACTTTTGAAAATCACAAAATTTTACTTCTCACTAAAACAAAAGAATTTTCTAACCTTAACTTTGTCCACGTAAAATTCACAATCGAAAAATTTTACTTCTCACTAAAACAAAAGAATTTTCTAACCGTATTTTGTCCACGTAAAATTCACAATCCAAAAGATTGCAAAACATAAAAAAGTGCTGCCAAAGCATAAACTACACCAAGTACAACTCTTTTACTGCACAACAATGTGTAGTGAGCGAATCAATATTATTTTATGGTGAGTTTAATGGTATGTTGCAGAATTGCAACAACATGAATTTAAGGGCTAAATTATTAGCATACCGATGATCTCTTAACTTTAGTTTCAATAAATTGTTCTCTTAAAGTATATTTTATGGGAAAATTAAAGAAAAATTGAAAACTTATGAACCTAATCAAGTGACCGGCAGTATAGCTTATATACAGTATTTATCGTTTATTTGCATGCCGGTTACAAGCATTTACCGCATACAGTATCCCAGCTTGTGCAATTATAATCAGCTATTTAAAATCTGTGTTCGAAAATAAATCGAACATTATTTAGCATACTTTATACACACCCAGAAACGATTTCTTATTTTTTAGTGTTTTTGTATAAGCACACAGCCCTTAATACCGTTCATAACTATTTTCACGAAACTAACAAACATTACGCAGTGTTCTTTTTTTTCGTTACAAAACAGAGCAATTGTAGTGATTCTGTAGTATACATAATATTTTAATTTTCTTTAGTGTTTTTTTCACATTGAGCAAACAAAAAATTAAAGAACGCTTCGCACGAATAGCCTGTGTGTGTATTTTATACATGTTTTGTTTTTGTTAAAAAAAAATTTTTTTTATTCTTAAGTAATATTATTAAATACACTTGTTAAACTGCCCTCGCAACTACTACTAATACGTATATGTATTGTATGATATGAGGGGTAACAAGAAAGCTTAAGTGTAAAGACGTAAATGAGAGTGGCACTTGTATGGAAGCGTTTACAAAAAGTTAATTTCATTAAAAGAATGTCATCTTCACTTTAAGTGAAAGATAAATATGTAGTTAAATGCTTAAAAGAAGCTTAAAAACATACTTAAATAAATAATAATAATCATAATAATAGTTAGAAATAGTTAGTACTGTATGAACGAACGAGTAGTAAAAATGTTTAATATAAATAAATATGTACCTATTAAGTATTTAAGTATTTTGTTGTGGACGTTTCGTATGGGCAGACGCCAAGACATAAAAATAATATTAAAATCTATTATTTTATCGGATCTATTAAGCAGTGTTGTCAAAACTTGGTGACTAAAAATGGCTAAATTTACGGAAAAAAATGGTAAAGTAAATTTGGGCTTAGGACCAATATTTTAAGGTGTTACAAACATCAGCACAAACGCATAGTTCCCTCTCCACTATTGTGGTGTTGGTATAAATATTTTATTGTTATGGTAAAAATATTAACCTAATTGATAAAATTGAATTAACGGTTGCTAAATGTAACTTATTTCTCAAATTACTTTTAACGATGTTTACTTGGCTAAATACCCTCTCTACTTCGGCATTAGACCGTGGAAGTAAGAGCAAACTTTATAGTCAATTCTGAAATTTCTAAAAAAATTTTTGTTGCCGCCTGCATCTCTTTATTGAAATACTTGCAACCAGAAAAATACACCGATGTTTGTGTTGATCCATTTTATAAATTTAATATTGGAATAGTGTTCCTTTATTTTGAAAGATGTTTCATCATCATCGTTTATAGCGATTTTCAACATTTGTAAAAGTTGTGATTTCAATTAAAGGAGTTTTAATTGTTAAAAATGTTTATTTTACTTTTATACAATTTTATAATAAAATAAAAATTATTCTTTAGAAAGAAAAACGGCAAAAAAAATTTTATAGCTAAACAAGTTGAAAAATGGCTAATGGCTAAACTCATTTTTTAATGGCTAAACAGGGTGAAAAATGGTTAAATCTAGCCACTAAATGGCTAAATTGGCAACACTTCTATTTAGACAACTTCAAGGAGTGTTGTTATTGGCAAAAAGGGAAAAGAATCTCATGAAAATAAGCTAGTGAATAAATTATTATTTTGGATTTATTGTTTATCAGTTATAGAAAATTGCACTAATATATGGAAAAAAAAACTTTTTTAAATTCATTATGTCTGTAAAATTTTTTCAACTTTTAAAATTGTACGGTTACTTTTGAAATATTATTTTATTTCGAGGTTAGTCCCAATTTACACTTTGGGCATTTCTTGCCGGACAGAAAATGTTTGTTGGCGAGAGAGGCAAGAAGTAAAATCTTTCACGCATACAGCGTCGCCCCATTACCGCCAAACTTTTTCTGTCCGGCAAGAAATGTCCATAGTGTAAATTGCGACTTATACTATATCGCTTCTTTATTGCAACGTAGCCATATCTCAAAAAATCCAACTTGGCGAAATGCAATTAAATTTTCAAAATGTAATCTTATGTTCTGATTAACCTGGAGTTTACATATGCAATTGCTAGTTACAAAACTCTGTTAAATATAATTTTTCATAAGCGGTTTTCACCCTTTGTATGAAACGATTTTATACTACAAAGCATGAGTGTGTTTTTTATTTATTTATTTATTTATTTGTCTATGGAAGATTTTCCTTACAGACATTTTAAATTTAATATTCTTAATTTAGTGTACATTAAACATAAAATACAATACAAAATATATAAAATGCTTATTTAAAACAATAGAAAATAAAAACTATGAATTTAATGAAATAATAATTTTATTCTTAATGACATTTGAACTTGAAGAAAAATCAATAAAACTATAGAATTTGTTAAATTCATTGCACATTCTAATAAGAGGATCAGCATTAGCATAATTAGCTCTAAAACATCGAACTGATAATGGGATAAAATGACGTGATGGGCGTTGAGGAACATTAAACGAAATATTGTGTATTAAAAATCCAGAGCATACTTCGCCTGTAATTATGTTGAAAATAAACGATATGTTTAACATCGTCCTACGACTTTTCAGGGTGGGCAGCTTTATAAGAAAAAGTCTAGAAGTATACGAAGGCAAGTTTACTGGATTAAAGTTTAGTCCACAAAGATAAAAGAGCAAGAATTGCTTTTGGACGGATTCAATAGCATCGGAATGTGTGTTATATATAGGGTCCCGTATTATAGATCCATACTCTAGAATAGGTCTTGCAAGTGCAGTATACAAAGTTTTTGTGACATATGGATCATTAAACTCTTTAGCCCAGCGCTTGACGAAACCAAGTACACCCCTAGCTTTATTTACTATCATAGTGATATGAGAAATAAAATTAAGTTTCGGATCAAACAGAATTCCAAGATCTAAGAAATTGACGGCCAATTCCAGCTGACTACCACCAAGATGATATTGTGCAGGTATCGGATTCTTTCTGACAAATCGCATATATTTACATTTATTAAGATTTAACTCCATAAGATTTATTAGGCACCATGAATAAAACGAGTTTAAGTCATTTTGGAGACGTTGTTGGCCAGAAACTTGACAATAACTTAGAAAAACTTTTACATCATCAGCAAACATTAAAATATTTGAAGATTGAATCGCGGCAGGCAAGTCGTTAATGAACAGTGAAAAAAGATGCGGACCAAGGTGGCTTCCCTGTGATACTCCAGAAAGAACATTAATTCGTCTGGAACAGGTGTTTTTAAAAATAACGGTTTGTTTTCTTTTAGTTAAATATGAATAAATCCATTTAATACTAAGGTCTGTGAACCCCAAAAAATATAATTTCCTTTTAATGAGCAAATGGTTTACTTTATCGAAAGCTTTACTGAAGTCAGTGTATATAACATCAGTTTGTTCTTCGTATGTATTGTTAATTAATGAATCTGCTGAGAGCGTGAAAGAGAGAGCTAGAGTTTCGTCAACTGCTTTATTCTGGTAGATTTAACACACTTGTTTACTACAGCTGCTTGTGTGATTTTTCCACCACAGCATAGTATATATAAACTTAATATACATTTTGTTGTTGCGGTGTGGAAAATGTTAGTATGGTTACTACATTACAAGGATTAACAAGGTCTTCAAGGGTGCTTCTTTATTCACAAGAGTAAAAACTGCTATTAAATTTTTCTCGCGATTTTTTTTTTGAAAGAAAATTGTTTCTTAATTCTATTAAATACACTGTGCTAATCGTGCTGGTCACCCTACTTGTAAAGCTAATTATTCGCGATATTAACGATTCAAAATTTTCGCAAAATCGATCCGGCTATCACTTTTCAATTCTTTACCAGTAGTTACCCAGCTTGTTAAAACTTGTGGCTAGCACTGTGTAATTTTTTTATAGAAAATGTTCTGAATATCAAAAGAACATTAAATTTAAGGAGCAAGTTGCGCCCAATTTAGAAAACTAAAAACCTACACTCAGGGAAAAAGCAAGCTATGTATTTATATTACGGCTAAACGAGCACCCAGAGAAAAAACATTTTTTAATATGGTCACCTCCAACAAAACAATTTTTAACGAACATTTTTAAAAATTGTCTTAGAAATATTTACTGTTCATAACTGTATATGAATTTTTTTATTCATACATTACTTGTTTTGTTATGCTGATTGAAGTCTGTCTATTTGTGTCTATTTTTAGCATCGTATTGAAATGATCTTAATATCAAACAAATACATAATTTTGAATTTCTGTCTTTTTAAAAAATAGGCGATAGAAAATTTTTGTTTTGTGAAGTAAATATTTTGTATTGTCAGGAATTTAGTGTAGCTTTCAAATGGCGTTCCCGTGGATTCCCGCGCAATAAATAGTCATCTTTGTCTTCTTTAGAAAAAAAGATTTTTCGCTAATACGCACTTACCACTCAGAGAAAGGTTTTTAATGTGTGGGTTATTGAAATTTAAAGCAAAGAAAAAGTAAACGCTTTTACACCTAGTGAAATACTAAAGGTCGCCTTTTGGAGGAAGATCTCTTGAGTGCCAAAAATGGTTATTCTGCTAAATCTGAATAAAATTGAATTAGAGATATTAAAAACTTTCATGTTTTTTGTAGTTTGTTTTATTTTATTTTATTTTATTAAGGGATATGCAAAGCCCTTGTCTGATTTAATTCATGGGCATATATGGACTATTGATGCAGGGCTGTCAGACTTGGGGATTTGATGCGTGCAAAAAGGACAAAGAAAGTCATTAGGGCATTGGGGATTTTTTTGGGGATTTTAAAAAAAAAATTCAGGGATTTTATGGGGATTTTACACTCTTTTAATATATTTTCCCTTCTTTTATTATTTACGCTTATTTTTCTTTGATTCGTATATAAAATACAAAAAAAGCAGCAAAACTTCTATATTACTCTTATCAACAACTTATACGGTTTAGAAGGTCCTAATTTAGATTACCATTTTCTAACAGCCAGGCCCACGACGTCACACGTTAACGTTCGCATAGAAAATTACATTTAAAACAAAAACAAATTTTAGAAATTGTTTTTGTTTTAAATGTAATTTTCTATGCGAACGTTAACGTGTGACATCGTGGGCCTGGCTGTAAATTTTCATATTATTCGAATGTGTATATTAAGTCAAATTACAATCCTCAAAAGCTTTTATACTTTAATAGGGTTTTCCATCAATATTTTCCAGGAATATTTTCTATGCACTATCAGAATTTTTCGTTTTCATATTTCTATTACGAGGCTTACCCTAGTTATCCTTTGGCTAGCAATGAAGTAAATTTTAAAGAAAATTTATACAACTATTAGATACCTGCAGAATGTGATGCATTTTCTGGCCCGCTACGGCCTTCTTCAGCATTCTTTGTATCTTATAACTGGATAAAGCCTATTGTAAATTTTTTTTATGTTTTTAACTCAATTATTTTAACAAATAGAATCTGGTATCTAATAGTTGTATAAACTTTTTTACAATTTACTTCATTGTAAGCCTTGCAACAGATATATGCAAACGAAAAATTCTGATAGTGCATAGAAAATATTCCTGGAAAATATTGAAGGAATAAGCCTATTAAATTATAAAAGCTGTTAAGGATTGTAATTTGACTTAGAATACACATTCGAATAATATGAAAATTTATATAATAAATGTTACTCACAATGAGAAATAAATTCCCAGATTCTATTGATTACCATTTTCGTTAACTGTGTAAAAGGTACTTTATAAACTTGTGCTATTTTTCTTGAGTGAGTGTTTAAAAAAAGAATTTAAAAACAGAATCTAAAACCGTTGACAACACATAAAATTTTTGATTTTTTTTGCCCTAAAATAAGTAAAAATGAAAGGCAATATAATGAAGTTTAGGAAAAAGAATGTTGGGCTATTGGAGTAGATATGATGCATCGAACTATTAAATAAATGACGTATATATGTATTTTTATTGGTGATTATAAGGATGACTAAAACCGATTGAACAAGCTCCAAATTCCTATAAATTGGCTCAGTCGCTTTCAATAACAGCATACTGTTCTGCTTGTAATTCCTCACTGGAATCGCATAAAAAGGATTTAAAAAACATGCCGAACCCAGTTCCTACAAACAAAATAAAATGTTTTTTTTTACTAAAAATTTTAATTTGGGGATTTTTGGGGATTTTTTTTTTATTTTATTTTAATACCTATCACAACAAGATATAAATCTTATAATTTACAGTGATAGTAAGTTACATGGCAATTAAACATAAAAAAAATTTAAATTATTAAATTAAGTTATACAATGCGTTGAGTAAAATAAATAAATAATAAATAAAAACAATAAATAATTAAATGGATATGGATATATTTAAGCTATATTAAAGATTTTTAGAATACTTTAATAATTCCTTCTTAAAGGCCAAAGTGTTGCTTAGTGTTTGAAGACGTGATGGTAACTTGTTCCAGAGACTAATTGTGTAGTTAAAAAATTGTCTCGAAGAGATAAGACATCTATATTTTTGAGAAATCAAATTTTTACCGCGTGGAGATTTGGCAAAAATAATTCTCCTAAATAAATATTCGGGCTCCTGTATATATATTATCTTATGCATCATGAGGAGGCTTTTAAATTTAAGTAGATTTTTAAAGCTCATGTCATAAAGCTGAAAGGAGTACGACGAAATACTATCAGTTCTCCTACGGTTAAATACATATCTAGCTATATTATTATAGGTTACCTCAAGTCTATGAAAATCGGAGGTGTCGCAATTTGCAAATATTTCACATCCATATAGTAAAACCGGTATTAGATAAGTTTTAGCTAGTAACAATCTTATATTAAATGGAGTGAAAGATTGAATAGCCCATAAGTTTCTAAGCATTCCGTGTACTTTTCCTGCAATAATACAGATATGGTTAGACCAAGAAAGTTCAGAATTAAACGTAATTCCTAAATTTGATGACGATGGCACAAAGTCTATTTTATCGTTGTTGATTAATAATGAAGCATTATTATTAAGTGCTTTCTTATTATTTTTGGATATGAAAATGCATTTAGATTTCGATGGATTTATGCACAAACCATTCATGCACGCCCAGTGATGAACTTTATTAAGATCATGGTTTATATGATGAATACAAGAACTTACACTGTCTATTTTGGTACTTAAGTACAATTGTACATCATCAGCATACATTTGTATTCCACAATGGGTTAATACATCTGGCAGATCATTTATATACAACGAAAAGAGAAGGGGACCCAAAACAGAACCCTGCGGAACCCCTCTGCTAACTTCAAGGCAATTTGACATTAAGCCATTCAGGAAAACGGTTTGCTTCCGATTAAGGAGATACGAAAAAATCAGTTTACTAGCTGTAGGGGAAAAATTGAAGAACTTTTGGAGCTTAGATAGTAAGATCTGATGCTCAACAGTGTCAAAAGCCTTACTATGATCTAAGAGTACAAGAAAAGAGACCATGTCATTGTCCAGTTTAGACCTAAGTTCTTCCACCACGTCAATTAGAACAGTAATACAGCTCATTCCATGTCTAAAACCAGATTGATAATCAGTTAATAGCTTTTGTTTACTCAGATATTCACAAATTTGACTTTTAATGATATTTTCCAAAGCTTTTGACAGGAATGGAAGTATTGCAATGGGTCTGAAATCATTGTTATTCTTGGAAATTGGAATAATTTTGGCTTTTTTCCACGTATCAGGAAAAACTGACTTAGTTAATATAGAATTAAACAAATGTGTCAAAAACGGCAGGAGTTTATGAACGACAAGCTTAAAAAATCTAGGATTTATGCCATCTAGACCCTCAGCATTTGATTTAATGCCAAATACACTTTTCTGAACTTCCGCTTGATCAACACATCTGAAGCAAAAACTGTGTTCAAAAGGCACGATGTTTAATTGAGCATACTTATTTACTGTTTGTCTTTTAACTGGGACATTGACAAATTTGTTGTTTAATTCGTTTACGTCCACATTTAAAACAGAAGTAGTGTTTCTACTCTTTCCAATACCTATTTCACGAATATTTTTCCACTTTTCTTTGCTTCCTAAGGCCGATGAAAATTTCGATCCATAATACGTAGACTTCGCAGTAGTTATGCATTTAACGACATCTTTTCTTGCAGATTTAAAGATCGCATATAATTCTGGGGTTTTAAATTTTTTCCAACGACTGTAAGCTATGTCCCGAGCATTTATTAAGCGTTTTATGGTTGAACTAAACCACAGAGGCTGTTTAGATTTTACAGTTTTAGTTTTTACCGGCACAAATTCATTATATAGGTCAGTAACATTATCTTGAAAGAAAGCGGTTTGATCATTCACGTCTTCGATTGTATAGATGAGATGCCATCCGATACACTCAATACGCTGGTTTAAAATATTATAATTAATGTTCTTAAAATCCCGGTAACTATAACAAACATCTTCAGTTTGGGTAAGGGCATCATATATAATGAAAATAAGGTCGTGCCTTGAAAAGACTGCAGCAGATACTTGATCATACAACAATATTTTCCTTCTGTTGTTTACGAAGAAAACGTCAAGCAAGCTATTTGCACCATTTGGATAATGTGTGGGAACAACACTGTTCACTGGCAGAAGCCCAAGTGCTTGCATATCAACAGATAACGAATTGTCATTAAGTAAATTGCTGTTTAGATCGCCAGCAATAATAACATCATTGTAAAATAATGATAACGATTCAATTTCCGTCATTAGGTTTGTAATATCTATGCTAACATGTGGTCGATAAATACAAGCCAAAAGAATTTTTTTCCCGTCCCCCATTACTAATTCCAGAAAAATATATTCAATTTGACTAGAGTAATTGGATTTAAGTTTTACACTAGCGCTTATATCATACCTGACATATATTGCCACACCTCCAGCATGAGTCAATCTATCAGCTCGAAATAATCTAAAGCCTGGCAAGTTAAAAATGGAGTCAATTATTTCAGAGTCAAACCAAGTTTCAGACACACAGATAACATCCACAGCAGATGCCATGAAAATGTAGCGAAATTCTTCAATCTTTTTTTTTAAACTTTGTGCGTTAATATTTCTTATTAAAATTTTTGTTTTTATTTTTACTATTTTTTAAAAAAAATTTAAAGTTTGGTCAGAAAAAAACCAAAAAAAATATTAACATTTTAAGGTTTTGTTTCTTATTTTGGGGATTTTTGGGGATATTTTTTTAATTTTTTGGGGACGAGGAAGAAAAGTACCTGGCAGCCCTGTATTGATGTTACGAATATCAATTTTTAGTATTCGCGAATACGAATATCTGAGGCAATAATCGCTAAACACGAATACGAGTATCCAATCTGAAATTTAGCGCCACTCAATATTTTGAATCTTGTTGAAAAAAACATACCGTTTGCTTCGATAACAATAAATTAAAAAAAAAAAAAACTGGGCACCTGAATGCCATTGCAAAATATATTACACAAATTGCTTTGCAAACATGTCAAAATTTTACGCTTATACAAATATTTTGTGTTGTTTATTGAGGTGTTTTCTTTTTCGACAAACATTTGATGCATGTTTATATAAATATTTAAAATTGTTAATATTTGGCAAACATGTTGGAGATTTGTCAAACTTTTTGTGGTGTCTAGTGCTAAACGTAGTCATTTCGGCGAAAACTTTGCAGAGTGAAGACGTTGAAGAATTCATGTTTGTACGAAATAAGTTTGTGTTGTTTACTGACGATAACAAAACGAAAACAAAGTGTGTGTTTGCCAAGCAATTTGTGTGGTTTAAATGGCTCTTACTCTGTCTTGGTGGAAAGTAAATCAAAAAATATTTAGTGGCACCACCATCGAGTGTTCTGAGCGAGCGAATGTTTAGTGGTGCGGGACTTATTTACTCACAGCATCGTATTTGGCTTGAAGGAGAAAAGGCTTCATAACTTTCAAAGCTCTTTATGGCTCTAGTGATATTTAATTTAACATGATATGAAAAAATAATACTTTTTAATGCTAGTTTTAATATATATTTTGTTTGTTTTTTACTTTACTAAAAGAGTTTTTTTTTTTAAAAAATTATTAACTGCCTGTCCCGCGATTTCTAGCAAAAATTTCGTTCGCTTCACTTACATTAAAAACATAAACAATAATTTTTAATTTTGTTTTTGTTTGAAATGTTAGTTAATCGAATGAAGTTCTCGTTCGAAATCGTTGGACAGGACAGACAAAGAATGGGATTCCGTACGTAATGTGCAATTAGTTTTGTAGTTTGCTTAAGCAAATGACTGTTTTATAAAACTTAACAAAAAGTTTCCTTAAATTCAATATGGTTTTCCTCATATGATTTAAATATATTCGCACATTTGCTTAAACCAACTTAACAACAATCTGGTTGGGCCTTTACATGCACAGGCAAATAGCCAGCCAACCAGAAGAACAAACAAGTCGATCGATGTACTTAAAGGTCGGTCTAGGAAGCAATCTTTTTATATGTTACACACATCAGCAAAAACGGGTAATATCCTCTCGACTATGGTGTTGTGGATATTAATCAGACGCATGTTTTCTTTACAAAATTATGTAAAATTTCAGTTTCAGATCACATACTTTGTGTACTTATCAAAAAATCTTTATAATATCAAGTAATTAAAAGTAATTTAAGCAATTGTGCGCAGAAAAACACAATTAATGTAGTCGTGTACAATATGCAAAAGCGTTATAAAATATATTATAGTCTTTTGTATGGGAGGGATGATGCAATTTATTTTAAATTCCAGAGATTATTACAGAAAACATTGTAAGCACGTGCAGGTAGCATAATTACGTTAATGTTATTTCATTAAATTTTATTTACAGATTGTTGAAATAAAAAATTAATAAATTTTCAACTTTACAAAATGTTTTATAATATTATTTGTTTTTTTTTTTTTTTTTTTTTTTTTTTTGTAAATTTTTGTTTTAATTGTTTTGATTTTTATTTAATTGTACATACCATAAACTATTTAAGCAGCAAAATTTAAATCCAATTAAGGTTTATTGTTAAATTATATTTAAAAGTTTTTTTTTAGGTTTTCTGTTGTTGTTATATTTTCAATGAAAATTATTATTATTATTTTTTGTTTAATTTTTGTTATCCTTAGTAATATTTTGGATTCTTTTAAAATTTTTTTTTATAACTTCATTAAGAGTTGATGACACTTTTATTAAAAAAAAAAAGTTTCACTTTTTGTTTGTTGTCGCATTAAAAATCCAAAAAAAGTAACTAAGACTTTTTAAACCTGGGGCAGCCGTTGCTAATATGCTGCAGCATGTAACAAACTTGCTAAATAATCATCAAACAACAGGCTACATGCAACAACAAAGTTGACGAAGACATAAATAAACAAACTACGAAAATAACACACTAACAAAACACTAAAAATAACGCAAAATACACATACTTGATTAGTTAAGGTTGCAACCAAAATACACAATTTTTTCTATTTTTTAAATTTAATATTGGCTGCGTTTTTAAAATTTTTTTTTTTTTTTGGAAATAAGAAAAAAAAAAACAAATCATTAAAGCCACTTGAGCGAGTTGACTGTTTTTGAAACTTTTTCAAAGTTTAACCTTTTTAACAGTTTTTGTTTTTCAATTTATTTCCGCTTAAAGCATCCGTTACAGTCGAAGTTCGTTATAAAACTGAATTCGCTTTAATTCCTCGCTAAACTAACAACTTGTCGTCAGCGTAGTGTCGTGGTAGTTGTTGATGCCGTTGGTTGTAATGTTACACTACAAACCCTCGACTCTTCATCGATATACAATTCGCATGAACACACTTAAAAACTCATCGATAACAACGCTAATATATACAATCACATACACCCATAAAGACCTGCACATATTACTCGACTCTTCTCCAAAACAAATTTGTAGAAATATAAACAACACAACACTTGCGCTTTTTTCCCCATTTGTTTTTTTTTTTTTTTTATTTAACATGTATCGTCTTCTGCAACAACAAATTCAATTTAAGTGTATGTATCTAAACTTTGTTGTTTTCCAATATTGAGCCATTGTCTGTCTGCTCGTCTGTCTGTATGTCTACATAGTCCACCAACAAAAGCTTTAATTTATATTTTTGTTGCTTACAGACAAACTTGTACATAAATTTAAAACGTGATGTGCATCATTAAGCGTTGTTTTTTTTTTGTATAAAAACAAAAACGAAACAGAAATGCTTTTACTTGTCATTTTTTTAAGTATGATATACCAACTAAGTATATATGAACATAATTTTAAAACTTTTATGTAGTTTTTAATAACTTTAACCTACCCCCAAATATTTCTTATTTATTCAAATGTTTCAGCAACATTTGTTGCTAAGATGAAGAGCTGTGATGGTGTTTGTGTCTTAAGTTTTTTTGTGTTATTTTTCTTGTTGCTTAAGTCTTTTATGCAAATATCAACTTATTTTAAATTCGATTTTTTTAAAAGCTAAGCGACTAAAGGCCCAACTATAATATGCTTAAGTTGGCTTAAGCAATCGTGCGAACACAAGTGATTCATATGTGTCGAGCCATATTGAACTTAAGAATAAGAAAACTTTTTGTAAAATTTTATGAAACTGTCATTTGTCAAAGTGCGAAACAGATCGCACTTTCCGTATTGAATCAAATATTTTTTGATTTGGATTTGGTTTTTTAATGCATTTGAGAGGATTTTTGTTAATTTTTGACAGTACTTTAAGCAAGCTTATGCATATTATAGTTGGGCCTTAAATGTTCTTTCACTTTACTTTTAAATTACAAAACCTTGTGCATTAGACGGAGTTTTTTTATTTTACCCTTAAAATATGCAAAGCTACTTTGATCATGCATGTATTTTATTATTAAACCATTGATGTCAAATTCATTCAATTTCTTGCACAATTGTGCTAGCTCAAAAATCACACACATTCTTACTCTCTTTCATTCAGTCGTCGATTTGCCAGCGACGAAAGCACATGTATAGCGGATGTTTTGTCTTTTGTTTGTTTTACTACCCAAAAAACCATACGTGCAAGAAAAGAAAAATTATGTGTGAAAAATATTTTATGATGTAAAATGCTTTTGGCAACATGCAATGTGTTTAGTTTTAGTTAGTTCTAACCAAAATTGGTTATATTTTTTTGCAATGTGGAGATGTGAATATTTTTTCATTTTGGTAACTTTTTCTTAAATAATAATTTTGATACAATTATTAACGAGCTCGAATAATTTGTATTGTGTACTATGATTTTTTCACTATTTGTTACAAATGAACGGAATTCTTTTATATTTTATTGAAAACAAAAAATCCCTTTCAAAACTGCAACCAATCATTTTTTTAAGATTTTTGCTAAGAAAGATATTGCCATTTGTGATTTTTATATTAAAAACGCAAATGTTCAAAAACATATAAAGTTTTAATCGATGGAGATTTTCAATTATTTTTTTTTAAATGGGCCTAGCTTTTCTTGATTTTAAGAGTACTAAAGGTAAGTAGTACTTAAAGTAGAAAGTGCATAAAATCATGTGTTTCAAAAAACTTGAATATAAGTTAAATGTTCTGAATTTAGGTTATTAACAGAAGAAGATATATTTAATTACAATTTTGAAAATACATATAGGAATTTT
This sequence comes from Pollenia griseotomentosa, assembly GCA_963931875.1. Taxonomy (NCBI): domain Eukaryota; kingdom Metazoa; phylum Arthropoda; class Insecta; order Diptera; family Polleniidae; genus Pollenia; species Pollenia griseotomentosa. The sequence goes on from OZ007561.1 coordinate 63,140,978, forward strand.
ATAGATTTTTCAAAAATACATTGATTTATACTATATAATTTTAAAATTTATGGCATTTTCTGTCAGAAATGGCTGTAAGTTTAAGAAATTTGAAATTTTAATGTTTATAACTTGTCGGTATGTACATTTATTTAATGTTTATTCGATAATTATTTGCCAATATTTTAAATTAAAAAAAAACCTTTAACTGTCAGTCTTATACTTTTCCCCGTTGAGTGTGCGTTACGAAACGCTAATTTGTTTATATTCGCCATAATATTTTACATTGATTCCCAAAATGTATCAAATAGAACAATTTTGAAACAGTTATTAATAATAAGAATAATAAATTTGAAATAAAATTTACAAACAAGAGAAAAAAGTTTTTTAATATTTTAGATATATGATTTTCTCAATAAATAAAAGGCATTTTAAATTTGGTTATATTTTTTTACATTTGGTAACTTTTTCAAAAGCACTGGCCACAACATAAATATATTGAATACGTGTTTGCTTAAAATTTCGTATGAATAAATGAATTATTTTTTTTATGCTGCAGTTTTTTCGACAAAGAAAAAATCCCTTAATTTCCAATAGCTTTTTGTCTATAAATTTAACAAAAGAGTTATTACGCTCTAAAGAAAAAATCACTATATATTTAATATTTTTCCTCTTTATTTTGTATTTTTTTGAGCGAGTTGTATATAATATTTTTATCTATAAAAAAGCTTTTAACGAAATTTTCGTTTTCCAGTTAAGTTAAATCTCGCTTAAGAAATGGCTAGTTGGGTAATTGTAACTTTTTTTTTACTCACAAATACAACTACATTTTATTTTTGACATCAATGTATTAAACTATAATTCCTTTTTTTTATAATCTCTGCAGATTAGTCGCAAATTAAGAATAGTTTTATAGTTGTAGATTTTTTAACAATAAAAAGAATAAGTTTTCTGATTAAAAAACACAGAATGTTTTTAAAGGCTTAACATTTCAATTATGAATGAACGGTCATGCGGTTGTCAGATCAGGCAACTCGTTGTCAATTGTGGCATTGTGTGATTTGATCAGCGTGTTCAAACTGTGCAAACTTATTCCTAAAATCGAGAATTTCAACATACTATTTTATTGTTCTAAAGGGTGTTTTTTATAGAGTGACACAAGCTTAAATCATAATAAAACAAGGAAATATATTTTTAATATCAATGTAATGAGCTTTATTGGAAAGAAAATTTTATGAAATTAATGATTAAATATGATTTCTGCAATGGGGCCGCCACGGCTGGCGCGTAGAAGGCGCAATCCGAAACACCAAATTTACTGCCTGTTTGTAGAACGCGAGCGTAAAAGTGACTCGTTTAACTTACATTTAAACATTTAACAAAAACAAATTTTGAAATTTTGTTTTAAATGTAAGTTGAACGAGTCACTTTTGCGCTCGCGTTCTACAAACAGGCAGTTAAACTACTTTTCGCATTCTGACCATTATCGTTTTTTAAGACATATGACTCCGCCAGCCCATAAAGCGCACCAAACACTAATTTTCTGTGGATGTAATGTTGTTTCGACAAAAGCTTGTGGAATCTCTCTTGTGTTTTTTTTAGCCTACTTACAACTACAATTAATGTTGGAAGAATTCCAATCAATTGTAGTGTGGAATGTAAGAAGAGATAAACTCACTGTTTATTGTTGATGTTTTTGTTTAAACTTTGATATTGTTACAAGTAGAACTGTTGCTTTTGATTCTTATACGCTTAACAGGTTTATTGGGTTTAATATCTTTAGTTTTTCTAAAATCTTTATGGATGAAGTTTCCTGACGATCTGGCCTAAGCAACCAGTGAAATGCGCATAGGAATAGCTTATCCCATCAACAATAAATTTCAGTGTTTTTATCAAGAATAAAAATTTGGAACTAAGCACGAATAACAAAATCTTTTAAATTAAAATTTTGTATTCCCAAAAATTACTTTTGATAATAACTTCGAAAAATCTCAACAATTGTTTATCTGAATTGTACAAAATTTAAACTATTGAATAAATATGCCTTTCCTCTTTCAGAACATACCCTGCGGGAAATTTGTGTCAATTGTTCTAACAGACCGGTCCTGGGATTTGTGAAAATAGAACAAGTACAAAAAGAAAGAACTCATGACCAGTGAAAGGAGAACCAATCATATATGTAAATGGTATAGGAAGAACAAAAATGTAGAAAAAGTAATGAATTACAGTACAGTCTTCACAGGTGGTGTGTCACATTTTTTTTGGGACTTTCTAAAATTTGGTACTTAAATTTAGTTCTAGGACTTCTTTTATTGAAATAATACTACATTGTAGTAACTAACACTAAACACGTTTATTGAAAATAGATGTGTGACTTGTCAAATGGACGCTGTTAGGTGTCAATTGGCTCCCTCCAATGACAACCCCATGTAAAAGTAATAGGTCCCATTTATATAAAGTGTTAGAACTAGAACCGGTCTCTACCACAAAAGACCTATCACGGGAGTGCTTAAGTGTCAGCTCGCTTCCCTCTAGGGTATATATTGTGTTGATCGGATAAAAATTCAGTGAGTTCAAGGCCTTTAGATTTAGGTCATATAATTAGGTCGTACATCGTAAAGGCCGGGATTCACTATCCTACAAATCGTACGATTCATTCACACGAAAATCTGACAGAATTCTATCCGACATAAAAAAATGTCTGCAAAATCTGCTGTCAATGTCACAATTTTTCACAAATTTGTTGCAAACTCAAATGACTCAGCTATTTTACAAGAAAATGCAACTCTGATCGCATAGAATCTATCATTTTATAAAAATGTTCATAAACATTTGCAAGTCGGACAGACTTGTCAAAAAATCTGTCACTTAATTGATTTTTATACTACACTATCCTACTTTATGAGCACACACGATTTTTTTGACAAATCTTACGACTGAATAGGATAGTGTATGGCCGGCCTAAGACATGCGACCTAAGAACGTATGTACGCTGTAAGTACTTCATATTGATCACAATTACGGCGCAAACGTATTGTCAATTTCTGAATTTTTTATTAATTTAGTTTTTTTTATTGTATTAAAAAGAAAAAGGAATTAAATAATATTTCAACAAGTAAGACTGTATAGTTGGTCAAGCCCGACCATTTGATATCCTACACTACAGTTAATAAAAAATTTTTATATCATGAAACTTTTTTTATTATTATAATTTTTTTTCTTAATTTTTTAACTTGTACTCTATTTGATACTCATGGGTTATCATGGACCTGGAAAAAAATTGTGCTATGAAGTAAGGTTTTATTTTTCCCTACGCGCTAAAAAATTTTTCTCTACAAAAATTAATACAACTTTTAAATGATAACACTGCTCTACAAAACGGGAGCTTTTTAAATGTTTCCTTTACACCATTTTCTGCTTTATTCGGTTAGTTTTTCGCGAAAGGTCTTCCAAACCTTAAAATACTTTCTGGATTATTAACCCACACAAAAATCTCTTTCTTTTGAGTAGGTTTACATTATTAAAGTTAGATTTCCTAATATACTCACCAATGTGATTCTATTCAAGTGAAAGAGATTTTTGTGTGCGATTAATAATCCAGAAAATATTTGAAGGTTTATAGGTTCATTCGCGAAATACTAAGCGAATAATACAAAAAATGTTGTTACAACAAATATTAAATGTCACAACATCTTTAAAACTAAAGCTGTAAGAAAAAAAACTAATGATGCCATCGTAATCAGCACTCTCACTTTAACTTAGAACAATGGACAGAAGTCAGGAAACATTTGGTGTGTTGACCAGTGTAATATATCAATACAAGTACATTAAATCATTTGTATTAATGTATATAAATTTTATTTTAAGTTGTTCGTTCTCAACTAGCTAAATGAGCTTCCTCAGATCACTTTTGATGATAACTAACTAAGTTGTCATTTGCGCGATTAAAAAAAGGACTCATATATGATTCATTGCCGAACAATTAAAAAGAAGTCAATTAATGAAAATAAATCAAAGTGCGAATGGTTTCTTCTTTTCTTTGCGATAACTCGATAATTTTTTTTTTTGGTTAAAAACAAAATTTCTTCAAATAATTAAAAGCCATAATAGCGCAGCTTTTATCGAAGAAAAAATTACAAACATGACGATTAAAAAAACGATTAAAAATATAATCAAAAACTATGATTGAAAAATAAGACGGAAAAAACTTAAAAAGTATAATAAAACTAACACTAAATTGCTTAAAAAGAGATCAGAAAATTGTATCACAAATTATTCTTTGAGGTGATTCGTCGGAAGGGTAGCATTTTCTCGCAACGAGAGTATCATTTATATATATGCGGCTATATGCGGTTATTTTGCTCGAGAAGCTGATTTCTTAAATATTTGATTATGATACAAAATGCCAGCTAGGCTATACTTGTATACATATCGCGCTTAATCATGATGTTGATCATGGTGGTGTTGCAATGATCTGGTACCTAGCAAAGCCTTACAACATACCTTCCTAAGGTTTCCCTTAGAGCTTTCCCTGTACTCAAAGAAAAAACATGTTTTAATATGGTCACCTCCAACATGACTATTTTAAGGCAAATTTTGATCATACAGTAGAATCTCATTAATTAGAACCACTTTGTGCACCGGGCAGTCCGAATTTCTGGAAATTTTTTTTTTACAGAAAATGATAAAATTTTAATGAAATTGTAATAGATAATGAATAGTTGTGTAAGCTTTATTTAAACTCAAAATACAGTTGAACTTCTATAACTCGAAACTCTATTATCCCGACAAAAAAGTTTGACTTACAGAAACTTCAAGTTAGAGAATTTTGTAATAAATGCACAACAAAAAATTTAATTCGTTCGGTATTCATGTTATTTAATTTTATTTCGTACAAATACATGTGTGCATATTTTAAGATTTCATTTAATGAAATATTGTGTGATTTGATAAGAATTATTGAATTTAAATTTATCAAATTTTATTTAACTAAAGATAAATGTCATATTTTAAATTCTAATTAGTTTTAAATAAAACAAAAATTGAAGATGGCAAAAAATTTTTGGAAAAAAATTCGACTTGTAGAAGTGTGCCCACGCGTGGTGCAAATATTTTACTTTGAGTTATAGAAAAATTGAAGATAAAGAAGTTCAAGAGATCAAGTTATAGAAACAAAATCATGTGAATTGGCCTAACCACCGCTATTGCCAAGAGATTCCCTTCGACTTAAAGAATTTTCGACTTACAGAAGTTCGACTTATAGAAGTTCAACTGTAGTTTATACTTAATAATATTTAAATAATTGAACATAATAAATTCATAGAAAAACTTTTTTAATTATTAGGTACTTAATTGGTCTTTAACATAAAATCAGTTTAATATTTAAACCTTAGTATCTAAAGATAAGGTATTTTTTTACGTTTGTTTGTCATTTTTTTTTTATCTTTCACACGTATGAACACTTTACTTTGACCTTCAGTTATCAACTGACACAAATTTGTACAAGCATATCAAATTTCATACGCATATGACCGAATTGTACACACCACCAATAACTCGGTGATTCCCGTTTTATTTTTAATTTAATGAGCGAAAAAAAATTATTTGTAGTGAAAATACAAAAAGAAATAAAAAAAATTCCAAAAATTAGAACCCCCTGTTCTAATTTTAGTGCGTTTAATTTGGTTTTTCGCCTATTAAGTTAAAAATCATAAAAAAAAACACCCAGAAATAAGAACCACGGGTTCTAATTTCAGAGCGTCCAATACATTGAAATGTCCGGTTCTAATTTCTGGAATTTTTGACTGTTTGAATTTGTGAGATTCTACTGTATTATGTTAAATTTAACCATATTATTGTCACCGACAACCATATTATTTTTCAATTAGTCCTCTATTATGAAGGCACAATCATATTATGATTGCCTCTAAACATGTTATGGTTAAATACGACAATAATTTGTTTTTAAATTACCGATAGTATTTTCCTCTTTTCCAAGAGCAACATGATAAAAATATTCATAATATGGTTGTTGCTTCTTGATGGAGGACTTATTTAACCAAAAAATATGGTTGTGGGTGTCAATAATATGGTTTAATTAAGCATAATCTGCTTAAAATTTTCTTCAAAAATTATTTTGTTTGAGGTGACCATATTTAAAAATGTTTTTTCTCTGGGTGTGGTAGTAAACTTTAATGTAATTATCTTTAATTTAATCCTTAACATTTTTATTATAAGATTTTAATTAAATTTATTCTCTTTTTGCTCAAAACTCTCATAAATAACCATTAAATATTTAACAAGTCAACAATATGACTTTTGACAATTTAGCTGTAATATAAGTAAATAAACATTTTAAGTCTTGCAACACTGCCCGTTGCCAGTGAGTATGTTAAAGATGGTGTTTGTTTATTTTTGATAATGAACATAAAGCAAACAAACTGAAAAAAAAACGCAAAGATAAAACAATATGAGGATGTTGTCGTTTTGTTGCAAGTTAAAAAAAAAAACTAAACACATGCTTCAAATTCAAAGTTTAAAGATAAGATGCCGTGGGGCGGTAAGGGAAGTAAGTTGTAAAGAAATACAAAAAAAAAAAAAACGAACAAGTATGAGACATGTAAGGCAGACATGCAACATGATGTTGCGGCATAAAAACTGATATGCAAAAGAGCTTTTTATAGCAACAACAAACGCAATGACACCAAACAAGCAACAAGTTGTTGACTTTACGCATATTTTAAATAAAGTTTTTTTATTGTAGTTGTTGTTATTGCTGTTTTTCTTTTATGCCGTGTAACTAGTTGCACAAAGTATTTTGATTTTATTTTTGTTTTCTTATTATTTGTAGAATATCCACAATAAAAGTGTAGCTACTAGACATACGGTCACCAAAATCGTCATAAATAGTTATTGTAATATTTCGTTGTTGCAACGTTTTTTTTTATCTTTTTATTATTTTATTGATCTTAAATTTTATTGAACCGTAGGATGTCTTCATTTTTATTTAAATTTTTTTTTTTTTTTTTTTTTGCTTAAAATTTTTGTTTTTACTCAATAGTTGTATGTATTTTAACCATTTCTTTTTTATTTGCAACTTCAGCATAATAATGTTGTGAATGGTGCTTGTGGCAAGTTATTATACTACGAATTATTTAGTGCCAAATGACAACAATATTTAGTTGTTATTGGCCCCTAATGAAAATACTTACATACATAGATACATATGTATGAATGTGTCTGCCTTAATGTGTACAAGTTTGGCTTTATATGAACTTGCAATTCTGCAGAGTTGTTGTATTTTCGCACATGTGTAGGTTGATAGATAATTTGAATGTTATCGTTTGTGTTGTAAGTAAATGTATGTATCTTCTTTTCCTTGCCCCAACTCTTTAGTATTGGCTGTGGTTGTGTAAATTTGATTTTTTTTTTCAAAGCAGCTGGCAGCGGTACAATTCGTTTGAATTTTTTTATTTCTTAGAGTGTGGCTGTAATTTGATATATTTAAATGTTGAGTTAATTCAAAAAATCATTTAAAAAAAAATAGAAAATATTTAATACACTGCAAATATTTAAAGCATTTTTAAATAATTATTTGGTTGTTAATAAAATCGACTGTTTAATTAACATAAGCAATTGTAATCTCTTATTTAAAGTTATTGATGAAAATGAGCAAAGAAAGATTCTATTACCTCTTCAAAAGGCTCTTAGAGCAGAGAATTGTTATCTTTCTATATGATCACGGAAAACTATATACCTACTATCTTGCATTTTAATTACTACATCCACATTATGATTAAATTAGTCCTCTAAATCAACGTTTGCTTAATTGGTTTTACGAACCCATAGATGTTCGTAACAAATTTTTAGGCGATTAACTTTCTGTATTCTGTCATCATAATCATAATTCCTTATTAACAAATTATTCTATAGCCTCTTAAGACCCGAACATTAACCCACTGAATTTTTACATTTCTTATATATTTTTTATTCCTTTTGGGGAGCAAATAAGACAACTTTTTTTTTTTTTTTTAAACATTTTTATTTCAATTCTTAGAAATAAATGGTGCACATATGTGTACCTCAGGTCTTAAAATATGAATAATTTCAACGTAAATCCTTAATTTCTTAAAATCTGAACTGAACCGATTGAGTAAAGGGCTTACTAACAATTTTTTTTATCTTATGAGTTGTAATTTAAATTTCGGTTTTTATTATTTTTTTTATTTAAAGAGGTAGAAAAAGAGGTGCACATATGTGTACTTCAGGTCTTAACGATTAGTTATTGAGGAAAAATGTCCAAACAGTATGGTTTTTTCAAACTGTTAAATTCAAATGTTAAATTAATGGCTAAAACTTCTAAGCCATGCCATTTTTTGATATTTTTTTGAAGCGCAGTAGCTTAAAGCAAGTAATAAAACTGTTTCTATTGGTCACACGATGTCGCTAGTCTTTAAAACTTGTAATAAGTTAAGGTACACATATGTGTACCCATGGTCTGAAGAGGATAGATTAGGAATTGAATTAATAAAATGGCAAAAATCTGGATTTATCTAGATCTTCAAAATTGTTCTCATACATAAACTTATTATTAAAGCACTCAAATAAACAGTTCTTTTGTCACCTCTCTATTAAGCAGACGTTGTGCCTTCCGATAATTACTTGTTCCTATTAAACAAAAATGTAATAAACAAAATCGGTTCGACCTTATAAATACATATGTACATCTTTTTTGAAAAACATTCCAAATCAGAAAACTTAATGTTGTTTAACTTTTTTTCAGGCATTACAATCCCAGACGGAAAAAGTGTGGACATAACCTTGATCATTTCATCCTAGATTGTAGCTTCTTATTATGTTTACACCTTAACTTACGTTCACTTTGATATTGTCGTTAACCTACTTGAAATCCAAATATATTTTAAATGAGGTTCAAATAGTGAAGCAAATGTGGACAAACGATGGTTGGGTTCCTTGCACAGCAATCGAGAAGACAGCTCACTTGGATGCTTCAGTGGTAAATTTGTGATACCCGGCACTAATGCACATCCTACAGAGCAGTTACTCAATAGGAGTCACTACAGAATTCAAACAATTTGTCGTCCTAAGGAAGAGAAGAAGCAACCTTGGTTTTATCTTAGATAGAACATCCAAACAGGCAAACACCGGTTTTCGAAGGTATCTCTCCCTAATGTCCTGAATGTCAGGACACAGAAAATGAGACACAGTTTCGTCCTCGTCATGATAACTTATTTTGTAGTCATTGAATTCCAGACCCACTCTTCTCGCTTAAGTCACCACCGGCCCAGTTATCGCTGAGGCCATTATTCTCTTTTGTTTTGTATTCACAAGCGATGAACTGATAAAATTTTCTTTTTAAATATTTTTTTTTTTTTGCTCTCATTGGAAAATCTTAATAAAGTCAATTTTTGCTTCACGTTAAATCGTCAATTATCCTGAAAAAATTCAAAAATGTTTGAAAACATATATTAACCTTTACCAAGATTTGTTTTTTTATTGTCTTTCCACATTTCTGTCAGTTAATTTTTCATTTATAATTTGGCACTTCATCACACAAAAACTCAGATCTTACGCAGACACTTGCCGTAGAAATTTTACGTTAAGCTCAAAAACTAAAAAAAAATCGAAAATCTAATTCCACCACATATTTACTATGGGTATGTGTGAAACGGTAGCAAAGTACTATTTAAAGTAAAATTTTGACACTTCTAAGGTGAATAAAATTTCACTAGCCCTGGGGCATGGTAAAATTACTACAAGGCGGCAGCACTAGGTGTTGTTGTACAACAATACAACAAAAACAGGCAAATTTGTTTGAGTAATAAACTCCGTGCTGTCAAAAATTATGTGCAACAATGTTGCCATTGTTTGTCTTTTCCGACAACATTAGGTCGGATAATTTTCGCTTGGTAGGATGGTAGGCTAAACCTTAGGGCAATGTTACACGTTTAATAAAAACAAATATAACAAAATCGAAAAAAACTTAAGATTAAAGCTATTTAAAGATATTAAAGTGGTCATTTTAAATGCTAAAGGATCATAGAAATCAATATACGTATAAACACTGCATAATGAGAATAAAAATATTGAAGTCTAAGTGGAATGCTATTTCTAGAAGGGCGAATGGAAACAGAAAGCTAAACATTACGAAGTAGGAATTCTGAAACAATTTCGTTATTAAACAAATTGTGCATTAAGGAGAAATTTAATTTATCATATTACTACGTTTATCATTCTATGTGAATTTTTTTTTTCAATATTCATCGAAGATCCCATAAAGTATATATATTCTGGGTCTTCTAAGTCGATTAAGCCGTTTGGGTTACAAATTGTTTCTAGTTCTTCAAAGATGTTTTTATTAGAAAAAGAGTTAAGCTCCCAAATGTGAAACTACCTCCCTAAAAACTAACATAAATTTGTATCGGAATGCACTGATTGTCATTAAATTTCAACAAAAACCTTTTTATGACACCAAATATGGTGAAGGTCGGTCCATAATTTACCTACGGCTCCATGTTAACTCAAAATTTAAAAATTTTCAGTAGAAGCAAAACAAATTTTAATTTTATATTAAAGGTACATATATAAAAAATAAGTTTTAAGCTAACAGCTATAACTGGTAGTTACTTATAACTAAGCTTGCTTAAATGTATCAAAAATAGAAAACTGGTCGAGTCCAAAGGATTTTGGTTAATAAGTTTGGTCGAATAGAAAATTTTCAGTGGCAACGCTGATCTGCAACAAATAAAACGAAAAATATTATGAAAAAATTACTAAAAGATTCATACTTAAAATTTTAATGTTTTTTGAATTAAAAACAATTGTTTTTCCACTTTTTTTTCACTACAAGTCCTTTGGACGTTTAAAGAAAGTGGCGCACAAGCGCATATCAAAATTATACGCATTTTTCAAACGTACACACGACGTGGTCACATATACAATAATTTCTGTTTTTATTTATTATTAAAAAAAAACTGTTAGCACAACTAAAGACGCACATATAAAAACCACATACGATCTATTTTTTGCAAATATTTTAATTGTTTTGCACAATTTTCATTTAAAAACCGCACAAAAATGATTTTTTTTTAAATTTTTTTCAAGAATGTAAACATAAACAACAAAAAAAATGACATCTTTGGGTTTTCACCACAGTTAAGCAAAAAATTACCAGATGCCGTAGTGATGCCACCTTGTAGTAATTTCACCATGCCCTGGGGGCTAGTAGAATTTTTGACACAACCAATAAAATTTCTGATAAGCAGCAAATTAGAAGTTTTAGTTGAAAAAGAAAATTTAAAACGTTTAGAAAATTTAATGAATTCAAAATAAACAAAAAATGAAATGCAGATAGAACTATCTGCAAAAAAAAAAATTATGATTAGTATTGTGGTTATTTTGTTGAACTATTTATGGTTTTTAATCCAAATTTTTAATATTTTTCAAATTTAATTTTCATTAAATTATTTTCATAAAGAAATGAAATTTTACAACATGAAAATCGAACCCTGGCCGGCAGGTTACCATGACATGTTTCGATCGCAACCACTCGATCTCCTCAGATGGATTTGCCGTCTTACACTCGCAGCCATCGACGACTGCTGACGTCAATAGTCAAACATCAATCCTTAAATCAAATTGTATTTTAACCTTTGGTAGATCGAAATTTGCTTTTTGGAATGATTATCCATTTTTAATTGATTTTATATGTTTTTCCTTACTTCTGTTTTTTCCATACTTTTTTCAAGAATTCTTCTTGAAGTCCAAAGTACATTTTTTGTTTTTTCTCCTTTTTGTCTTTCTTTTTCTTGTTGATCTTTTTCAGCACAACTTGAAGGACAAATGTACACAAAGAGCTCGTGCCTTAGCTTTAACAATAATTAGTATTGTGGTTATTTTGTTGAACTATTTATAGTTTTTAATCCAAATTATTAATATTTTTAATTAGGCTTAAGTTCATCAAATTTAATTTTCATTAAATTATTTTTATGAAGAAATGAATTTTACAACATGAAAATTAATTAAAATTGATAATCTTTAATTTTTGAACGTGGCCGGGGCTCGAACCCTGGCCGGCATGTTACCATGACATGTTGCGATCGCAACCACTCGATCTCCTCAGATGGATTTGCCGTTTTGATATTTATTTTCCTTAATTGTTCATTCTTATAAATATTTTTTACAAAAGTCAAAATTTTATATCGTCTTAAAGATATAATTTTACTAGCACAAACATGACATTTTTTCCCCACAGGAAAATATTTTTTTACCATAGAACTTTGCTACCGTTTCACACACGCCCTTTTTACAAAATTTTTTAATTAAATATCCATAAAAATCCATAAAAATGTTACTTTAAATTTTCTGGCTATTACCACATAAAAACTCTAATCCCAAATCATAAATACTTTTTCTCAGAGTGTATCTTAGTTTTATGCTTAATTAACTCTTTAATAGCATTTAAGTGTTTTTACTTATCTGTTCAACTATCACATCTCAAAACATGACATAAGATATTGTTATCTGTGTATAATCTTAGTTTTTATTTCAATTATAATTTCTAAAATATTAAACATTTTTTTTCTGTAATAATAAAATTAAAAACAAAAAATATAAAAATAAAATAACAAATACATGTGTTTCCACACCCAAACTAAACATTATAATTGCTATTATAGACTTTTTGATTTTAGCTTTCTGGGCAAATATATTTTGTATATTACTTTATTTGCAAACATCAAGTGCTTTTTTTTTTTGACATAAACACATACTGAGTTAATTAATTATTGAAATTTCTTTTATTTCCTTTTTTATTATTGCAATGATTAATTTAAAATTTTGTAGCTGCTTATTGGGTGAGTAGTCAAATTTATAAACTTTAATTTCATAAGCATTATTTTCAATTGTAAATAATTTATTGTACAAGTTTTTGATTAAAAAATTATCGTTTCTCGATAACCTTCAAAGAAATTGTAAAAGATTTGAACTCTGAGACATCTAGGTACCCAAGATACACTTTTGCAGAATTTAGGCAATATTTTGTTTATTGTATGTATTGCAAATGAAGCAACTTAGTGGCTAGATTTTGCCATTTTTCATGAAGAGAAATTAGTTAGATATTTTTAATAAGCAAAACTTTTTTAACAGTATTAACGAAAAAAATTAAAACAGGTTATGTTACGTTGGTGAGAACTACTCGCGTCCAAAAATGTGAAACAAAACGTTTCTGTAACTTATGTCAAAGACTGTTAAGAGAGATTACGTCGTAGCTATAGACATCTATACAAATATACAAATCGAAGTCGCTGTAAAATTGTAATTGCCAATAACTTTTTGCAATTTTAGGTGGCCAAAATTAATAGCTGCCATTCTGGAACAGATATCGAAATGATATTTTGTATGGATAATGTCTATACATAAGAGGCGCTTTGTTGAAAAATAGGCACTTTTATTTGTAGCCCCCATGCATTGTGGAAAAAGTGGTCTGTATATTTTACCAGACCCACCTACCTATATGAATTTCGATGCGCTAAATCTGTATCTGAGTTTCTCGTAATTGACTCCAAATTTTATCGGTATCCGAGCCAAAAGGACCTCAGACTCGGATTTAGCGCGTTGAAAAACATGAAGGTAGGTTGGTCTCACATTTTATTTTGTGTGACTTTTTGCAATTTTAGGTGGCCAAAATCCAAGTATTTAACTCTATGTTTATGTCTGCACAACTAATGAAAAAAATCAATCAGAAATTTTTTTATTTTTTAATTGGAGACTTTACTTAATAGTCTAAAAGTGAAACTCAATGAAACAATTTAGTTCCGCTACAAACAAAATTGACCATTCATTTTACCTCCTTCTTTTTAGTGAATTTTTACATCATAGAGTTTTTGGCTATACTGTATATTATATTACATAAAAACCAATACTGTTTAAGATGAACCGCAGTTGAAGAAAAAATAATGGTTTAAATTTAATATGTAAGACTTGTGTGATAGTGTAAACTATCCTTTATCAGCATGTTTTTGTATCACCTGTACTACTGTATATCACATATCAAAAAAAGGTGGCGCGTCATAATGTCCAAGCCAAAAAAAAAACCCATCGCGAGCAGCATTTCAACGTATCCAAATATGTTCCATCTACAAACTTTTGTACCATCTTTCATATTTTTACATACATTTTAAAAACAGTGTCAAAAAATGTATTTTTTTTTTTTAGGCCACTAAATCGTGACAAGCATCTATTTCAATACAGATGCCTTTAATCCAACAAAAGCTTACAAAATAAATTTAATCAAAATTCTTACCTGTGCTTTGAAACCAAAGTTTGCATAGACAAATACCAAATAGAAAACGGACAAAGGAATTTATTTAAAAAGCAATAAATAGGTTTTAATTAGGGAATGGTGAATCGATTTCGATTCCAATCGAAAATCGATTTTCTGGTAAAAATAATCGATTTTTTGAAATCGAATTTGCTTATGCTATTTTATGCTGAAATCGATTATTGGGCTTTTAAAATCGATTTTTTTATTGTTATCAAAATTTTAGTAGTTTTTAATTTTAATCTTAATTAAATCCATAAATTATGGGCATGGCATGCACAATATAGCTGGATATTTGTTTGTGCATGCATAGGTGTGTAGGTGGTATGTTTATTCCAAGTAATAAGTTGTAGTTTTACTTATTTACCTATTAGTACCCTTGGTCTACTTCCAACTTTAACATACGGGCTCTTGTTCTTCAGAAATTAAAGTCACTGAACACCGAAAGTCTGATTTGCAAAAATCAACATATTATAAAAACACAACAAATAAATTAAACCATGGCATTCCTGTGGAAATATGATAATATTCAAACAGAAAAGTGTGTGATATTTAAATCTAGTAATAAGCAGAGTGAAAATACAAATCAAAATTACAAGAAAATATCTCTCCATCTTTCCGACATCAATGACATGCAAACGTTTGTTTTCTAAAACTAACTTAATAGTAATTTAGCAAAAAAACAGACGCCACTGATCAGGAACTATTGTCATAATCCTTTGAAATACTATCCATACATTCTGGCCTGTCACTGAAATCAATTCCGATTAAAAGTGATTTCGTTTTATGTGAAGCAAGAAACGAAATCACTTTCGATCGGAATTGATTTATGGGACTGGCCCGATTTACTACACAAGAACACAATTTTAATATGTAAAATGTACATACATACATATCGCACTTGTCCCTCTTAAGGTCATCTCAAAACTTACACATTTTCACTTTTTGCAAGAAAATTAAAATCAGAGTCATGTTTACCCACTGTAAAAATCTTAGTTCAATTTCTCCAGTATATTGCCAAAAAAATGCTGGTGATCCCCCTTTGTGGTATAAAGAATAAGTTTGCAAATTAATCTTAAATGAGTTTGAAATCGATTTTAAAATCGATTTTGAGGTTCGATTAATCGATTTCAAAAACCGAAATAAAAAAAGTCGATCGAAAAATCGAAAATCGATTTTGGAATTCATTTACCATTCCCTAGTTTTAATGTTACATATCGCACTCGTCACCTAAGCAGGGTTAACCTTAATTTTATAAATTTTCAGTAGAGGTAAAAACTGAATTTTTTAATATGTATGTATCCTATAGAGTTGTCAACCGATTAAGAATAATTCGATTAATCGATCAAACAAAACCAAACTCTTGCTCGAATAATTTTAAAACGATGGTGCTCGAATAACGAATAAATCGATTAATTAATGTCGATTAATCGAACAGTTTTTTTTTATTAAAAAAGAAATCAAATAAAAACTTAGAATCTGATTTATTCTCATACGTTTTTTGTGATTTTATACAAAATGTGGGAAAGTTAAAAAATATTGTTGCCATAGCCCTGGTCGTAATTAATCTCAATGTTTAGTAAGCAAAAACCGTGTTGAGTACTCTTAGTATTTCAAAAATGTACTTTATGTTCTTATTAAACAAATCTAAACAAACAATTGAGTAGGTCCTAACAGTTTTTTTGGCGCTATATGAGAAGAAATATACTAATTGTATCAATGCATGTCCTCTTCCATCTTTTTAGCACGGACATGCATCGATGCAATCAGAATATTTTGTCTAATAAAGCGCCAAAAGAACTGTTAGAATCAATTGCCATCCCGTATTTTTAATTTTGTGCCGAACGATTTTTACAACTCACCTTCTCAATTTTATCAGCTGTTTTATTTTTAAATCAAACGTTAAAAAAATTTCAAGATAGAGGATTTTTCATTTTCGGGTGAAAAATTTTGAAATAAACAAAAAGCTTAAAAATAAAGAATTGATTTATCTTGAAAATAGAAAAAAAAAATTTTTTTAAATTTATATATGTACTAGCTTAACCCGGTGCGCTTCGCTACACTGCTTAAACCACTTCTTCAGTTGCGCCTTCCCGCTTTATTTTTATTTTCAAAAGTGTAGTATACCATAGGAGTGGCTTCTACTAAGTTTGAACATATTAAACATTGACGTCCTATGGGGGGTAACATTTCCCCGCTGCTATTTTATTTCAATTTTGGGGTTCAGAAGATCATACTACAAAAAGTTTAATAAAAAGAGTGCAGCGGCTCTAAATTATATTTCTATCTATGAGGGGTACTGCTCCTCCTCTGTCTAACCCGCCCATTTTTATATTGAAATTTAAAGTTTGCCATAATAGTAGCTTTAACCACGTTTGAAGACTCTCCCTTTAATAGTTCTTAAGTTGAGCGATATTTAATATATACATCCTATGGGAGGTATTTCCCCCCTTGCGCCTACCCGCTTTATTTTTATTTTCAAAAGTGAAGTATACCATAAGAGTGACTTCCACAAAGTTTGAACATTCTCACTATAACAGTTCTTAAGATATGCGATATTAAACATTGGCGTCCTATGGTGGGTACCACTACCCCGCCGCTATTTTGTTTTAATTTTGGGGCTCAGAAGATCCTACTACCAAAAGTTCAACAAAATGCGTGCAGTGGCTCTTATTAATATTTCTATATATGAGGGGTTCTGCTCCTCCCCCGTCTACACCGCCCATTTGTATATTGAAATTTATAGTTTACTATAATAATAGCTTTAACCACTTTTGAAGACTCTCCCTTTAATAATTCTTCAGTTGAGCGATATTTAATATATGCATCCTATGGGAGGTATTTCCCCACCTGCGCCTACCCGCTTTATTGTTATTTTCAAAAGTGTTGTATACCATAAGAGTGACTTCTAGAAAGTTTGAACATTCTCACTATTACAGTTCTTTAGATATGCGATGTTAAACATTGGCGTCCTATGGGGGATTCCACTTCCCCCACTGCTATTTTATTTTAATTTTGGGGCTCAGAAGATCTTACTACCAAAAGTTCTGCATAATGTGTGCAGCGGATCTTAAATATGCGATAATTAATATTGGCATCCTATGGGGGATACCAATTCCCCTGCCCCTATCGAAAAAATAAGTAGCCTATTTTATTTTTAGGGCTCACGTGATGTATCTGTAAAAATTTCAGGAAAATCGGTTCAGTAGTTTAGGAGTCTATAAGCCAACAAACAAACAAACAAACAAACAAACAAACACACATACAAACATTTTTCATTTTTATATATATAGATGTATAACTTTACCACTTGCGTAAGTGTCACAATGTTACCATTGAAAACGATGTAGTGGAAGATAATCCAACGACATCAAGAAATGCCGAACTTGGTAAAATGGAAAAATACATTAAGAGAGACAGCGGTGTTCTATAGAAGAAATTGCATACAGAAATTGTATGTAAAAAAATCCAATGAAAATGTACGTTAAGCAAACGAATTACGTTTATAAAAATACTTTCGTTGGCCCAACGAATTATTCGTTAATATAATGAAAATATTTTAATAAACGTAATTTCGTTTGCTTAACGTACATTTTCATTGGATTTTTGGTTCAGTGTAGGATTATTAAGGAATAAAGAGTTTTACGAAGCCTTTAAGTAATACAACGATATGAAATTAATAGAAAAATGTTATGCATCAAAAAAAAAAAGTCATATTGGATGAAATGGAAGATTTTCCATAGTAATTTTTTTGTAAAAATATTTTTTTTATTCGTTATTCTCATCGAATAATCGAATAATTTTTTTGATTTAATCGTTTGATCGAACGAACAAAAATAATTATTTGAATTATACGAACAAAGTTGAAAGGCGAATAATTGACAACTACGACCATAAGAGGGGATAAAACTCTATTTTTTAATATAATATTTTAAATAATAGAGAAAACGATGTTATATTTTTTATATGACTTGGTTGGTTGGTTTGCATGGTAGCACACCCAGAACTGCTGCAAGTAGAGTCGACAGTGTCTCCGTTTTGACACCACACACGGAACCCCCGATCAAGCCCGACCTAGTGGCAATACCAAGGTGGCTAGAGCCACCCTGTTGAGTTGAGATATTTAAGCAACTTGCCCGTGATATCTCAGAGAGTCCCTGTAGAAGGTAATTCACAAATAATCCATGTCGTGTTGAATTAAACGCTAGGCAATCACATAGGAGATGAAATACCGTCTCCTCAGTTCCAGGCTCCCTGCAGCTACGGCAGCATTCATTAAAAGGGAGACCGAGTCTTATAGTGTGCTTACCTGCAGCCATCCAGTTTCTTCCATTGTCAGCCATATTAAGAAAGTGTTTGAAGATTTCGCTTCTGATAGTACCCAGGGGTGTTGCGACTGCCACACCCTGTGAGATATCAGGAGAGGCTCCAGTCTTAACCAGCCCATCCGCCTGTTCATTACCGTAATGGTCCCTATGCGCAGGGGTCCAAATTAAGGCAATGTCCGATAGGCTGCCCAGTCTGGATAGTTCATCCTTACACTGGTTGACGAGAATGAACGTTGTTTTATGTGACTTGAGTGACATCAGAGCCGCCGGGCTATCGACGAAAATGCCACTTTTGCCGCTGTACAATGTTCTACGTGCCTCTCTTATCGTCAGTATTTCAGCCTGACATACGCTGGCCCCATCTGGCAGACGGAAAGAGAGATTAACGTGTAGTTTCTCCGAGAAAACCCCAGAGCCTACACCACAGGTCATCTTTGACCCATCTGTATAGATCCTCGTGCGGTATTCATCAGCTAGGGTTTCCCTACTCCATTCCCGCCTTGACGGAAATATGACCTTGAATTTCTTATCAAAGTCTGTACGGGGTATCATATAGTCCGTTGGTCGTTTCAAAGATGTGGGTTGCTTCTGTAAGATCCCTGCATGACCGTACGTCCTCGCCTTCCAACATCCCGATGCAGAGAGCGTAACCGCGCTGTTGACGGATATGGCCATAAGGTGTAATTCTATTCAAATAAGGTGCAGTATAGTATTCAGAGCCTCTGAAGAACTAGCGCGTAGAGCGCCCGTTATTCCAATACAGGCTGATCTTTGTACTCTGTCCAGCTGGTCCACGACGTATTTCCTGCCCGTCGCAGTCCACCATACCAAAAATCCATATGTAAAAATGGGCTGTACTATTGCCGTGTACAGTCATTTGACCAGTCTGAGATTAAGGCCCCACCTGGCGTCAAACATTCTACGGCAAGCAGAGTAAGCCACCGTAGCCTTCCTGACCCTGTGTTGAGTATTTAATCTCCTTGATAATTTTGAGTCCAGGATAATTCGACAGGGAAAGTTCGTAACCCCCCAGCCGTTTTATATGACTACTGTATATCGTTTTTTTAGCAAAAAGTGAAAATTTTTAAATTTTGAGTTGACCCTCTTTAGAGGAACTGTTACGCTATATCGAAAAATTTTAAATAGTAGGAGTAGGAGAAATTTTTAATGCTCGTATATGGAAAAACAAAAATACTTTTGCCTTTTAACACAATTTCAAAAACAAAATCTAACTATTTCTTTTAATTAAGATATTTAAGTAAAAAAAGCAAAAACATAATGAAACAACATATAAATTTATTTAACAGCGACCGCTTTAATCAACCTGTCTACACCCATAATATACAAAGAATATTTATCTATATCAATACAATCAATACAGCAAAAATAAAAAAAATTACACCTAAATAAATAAAAACCATTTTAAAATTAAACCAAAGTAATTCTTTACAATTAGTAGAACATAAAATAAAAACATAAAAAAGAAATATAAATTGTAACACACAAACTGTGACTGGCGAGTACGGTGCAATTTCCAATACAAAACAAAAGACTTTAGCAACAAACTTTAACTATACCAAATAACCAAATAAACGCCAACACGTACAATTAAGGAACGTATCAACTACAACTGACAACAACAGCTACAAAAGTGCTAAAAACAATAACAAAAACTTACATGCACACCATATGCATATTAAACACATTTAAACTACTAGAAAAAAACTTTCTTTACACAAATTTAATTTTGAAACGATACTATTTGGCATTAAGCCCGTCATCATACATTTTATGGAAAAAAGTCATACTTTTCTTTTGTTTCTTACTTTTATTTTCTATTAAGCAAAATATTTTCTAAATATTCATTATTTATTTTTGTAAAGCTATCAACTGATCCATCAATTTTTAGAAAATGTTTGGATATTTTTTTTTTTTTTTTTTTTGCTTAAAAATTAATTTTTAGCAACATTTAACAAAAAATGTCAATTTGTCAATCGTTTGTCATAAACAAAATATATTTGTATTTTAACGATTTTGTTTTGAGTTGTTTTGAGTTGTTTTGGTTTGCGTACGAGTATGTTGGTAAAAAAGCAGCAATATCAACTTTATGATTTGTTTTGTATTAGAGTCTATACAAAATATTTTAAGTTACCATGTCCGTCCGTACAACCGCTTGCTTTTCGATGACTGTCTATCTTACAATTTTGTTTTATTCATTGTATATGAATTTAGCAAAAAGGCGGCCAAAATATAAATTTTTAAACTTAAATCAACATAAAATCGTTACGTGCCTTATTTTTTCAATTGTGTTTTCTAAACAAATAGCTCAATTGTATTAATGAACTAAATAGTTCGTCAATGTTAAATACATGTCGATTTTGGAAAATTCTATTGGAGGCAGATATGAGGGAGGCCCCTCATTATTTGAGGATATGGAGAGTACTTATCTAAATATTTCAATTGAGGTGTTATATCTGGGAAGATAAATGAGAAAACCAATATCGTACCAACAATCTTTTAAAATCGTACTTGGTCGACCCCAATAGTACTAAATCATGTTTTTATAATTTTTATTTATTTGAATTTTATAAACAAAAATTGAATACATCAAAAACCAAAGGTACTCAGAATTCATTGCTTAGGCCCAACCATGGTACATTAACACAAGGTAGACTCATTTAAAAGTGTAGACATGCTGCTCTACAAAAAGAACCGGGTTGTCAAAATTGTCTTCATATAAAACAAAAACAATTTAACGCACACATGTACAAATTTTGGCTCATATACACGAAGTTTGACGTTTGGGTTCCAACTGGGGTGAACAGCTGACAAACATATGGGCCAACGAGTCTACTTTGTGTAAATATACCTTGGGCCCAACCTACTGTCAAAAATTAACAAAAAGTCTCTCAAACGTATTTAAAAAAACCAAAAACAAAATCAAAAAACATTTGATTCTGTACGGAATGTGCGATCAGTTTCGCACTTTGCTTAAGCAAATGACAGTTTCATAAAACTTAACAAAAAGTTTCCTTAAGTTCAATATGGTTTGCCTCATATATGGCCTAAGAGTAAAGATAACTAGCAAAAAAAAAAAAAAAAATAATAACTACATGTTTATTAATTGAAGCACAGCCGCGAATAAGTTACAAAATAAAAATGTTTCAGGAGAGCAAAAAAACGTTTTTAACACGCATAATTATATATTTTAAAAAAAAATTTTTTATAATATTAAAAATAATAATTAGTATTGTGGTTATTTTGTTGAACTATTTATGGTTTTTAATCCAAATTTTTAATATTTTTAATTAGGCTTAAGTTCATCAAATTTAATTTTCATTAAATTATTTTTATGAAGAAAGGAGTTTTACAACATGAAAATTAATTAAAATTGTTATTGATAATCTTTCATTTTTGACTGTGGCCGGGGCTCGAACCCTGGCCGGCAGGTTACCATGACATGTTTCGATCGCAAGCACTCGATCTCCTCAGATGGATTTGCCGTTTTACACTCGCAGTTATCGACGACTGCTGACGTCAATAGTCAAACATCAATCCTTAAACCAAATTGTATTTTAGCCTTTGGTAGATCGAAGTTTGCTTTTTTTTTGAACGATTATCCATTTTAATTGATTTTACATGTTTTTCCTTACTTCTGTTTTTCGTACTTTTGTCAAGAATTTTTCTTGAAGTCCAAAGTACATTTTTTGTTTTTAATTTTTGTCTTAAATTTAATGAACTTAAGCCTAATTAAAAATATTAAAAATTTGGATTAAAAACCATAAATAGTTCAACAAAATAACCACAATACTAATTATTGTTAAAAGCTAAGGCACGAGCTCTATGTGTTCATTTGTCTTTCAAGTTGTGCTGAGACAGGTCAACAAGAAAAAGAAAGACAAAAATGAAAAAAATGTACTTTGGACTTCAAAAAAAATTCTTGACAAAAGTACGAAAAAACAGAAGTAAGGAAAAACATGTAAAATCAATTAAAATGGATAATCATTCAAAAAAAGCAAACTTCGATCTACCAAAGGTTAAAATACAATTTGGTTTAAGGATTGATGTTTGACTATTGACGTCAGCAGTCGTCGATGGCTGCGAGTGTAAAACGGCAAATCCATCTGAGGAGATCGAGTGGTTGCGATCGAAACATGTCATGGTAACCTGCCGGCCGCGGTTCGAATCCCGGCCACGGTCAAAAATGAAAGATTATCAATAACAATTTTAATTAATTTCCATGTTGTAAAATTCCTTTCTTCATAGAAATAATTTAATGAAAATTAAATTTAATGAACCTTAGCCTAATTAAAAATATTAAAAATTTACAGCCATATTCATAAAAAGTTCTTATTTTAAGCTTATAGTATGTAATAACTATTAAACGCTTTTTGTCTTATAAGCCTCTTATAAAAATTTGTATTCATAAACGTACAATAACAGCTTTTTTACTATTAACTGTTTGCAGAGATTTTCTGTTTAAGTATGGCAACTTTTTTATATTTGCCTGCCATTTTTTTGTTAGTGATGCACGAAACTTCTATTCGGTTTACATGATATTCTATATTAAAATTTTTTTGTAATTTTTTTTTCAATTGTAGACCTTCAAAATTATTTTTATCAAATAAAACTACATATTATTTTAGTTTCTGAACAAAATGTTTCCGAAAGGTATTATAAAAACTTTTGTTTGAACCTTTTTTAAATATACGATAAGAAAGTAGTCGAATAAAAAGTTTGTTTACTTTTTATTAACATCACTATTATTATGATTTGCTTATTTTATTTTTTTTTTATATTTTTGAACAATAATTTGTTATTTTAAACAAAAAAACAACTATTTGCAATAATTTAATAAATAATTAAAGAGAATATCTGCATTTGCCCCTGAACATAATCATTTAAATCATATACATTTTTTTTTAAATAACTATCAATATAACATTAAATTGGCTGTCTAAAATAAAAAAAAATAGTAAAATGTATTTAACATGTCCGTTTTAATAAATAAAACATTTTTGTCATTATTTTTCAACATATTTTACAAAAACAATATCATAAAATGCAAACACCTTTTAAAATGTCATTTTATTTTTGGTTTAAAGAAGGGCAAATCCAACAATAAATTTTGTTACTTTATGAATAGTTTATTAAAGGTTCAATAGACTATTTTTCGTTTATGAATACAACTTTAGCAATTTTTGCTTAAAAACGGTCAATTACTTATCAATAAGTTTTTATGAATACGGCTGTTAGATTAAAAATAATGTTAATAAAAATTTTTTATGCAAAAGGCTTTTAAAACATTATACCACACTGCAAATCCATTTCGGTTTCATCATTTTGTTAGTAACTTACAACGTTCTTCCACTGGCTGACAATTTGTATGCCAATTTGAAGGCGTTAAGGTGCCTAATTTTGGGTGATTTGATGTTTAAAGTATGTAAGAAAGTAAGGTTAACGGTTATCTGCAAAAAAAACCCGTTTTTGCAAAAAGTGACTTTTACAACGTTATTCGCGGCTACGCTTCAATTATAGATATATAACTATGGTTATTTTAAATATAAGTAAGTTTTATTTATTAAAGTTTTAACAACAAGAGTTATGTGTTTTTTATGTCTTTGTTTGATTAGAGTTGAAACCGTTGGCACATATAGTCTATTTCGTTTCATCCATCTTATACCTATATCGGAATGAAATTTTTTTTTCCACACATTAAAGTAATATGGAAGAATAATGTATTAAAACTTATATTTAAAAAGCTTCTAAAACAAATTAATGACGTCCGATAATCGATACCTTATTTTATTGCAAACATATGCTGCCGACGAAACCAATGTTCGCATTCAACACTTATGCGTGGTATCGTAAATAAATAGCTACATATATGCTATATGACAATATTAAATTTATTTTATCTCAAATATATATGCAAGTATTAATATAATAAAATAAACTTAAACAAATATGTGTCAAAAGACCTTTGGTAGACCCCCCTAAAGTTTTTAACACCTTTTTGCACAACTTGCATTTTGCGTGCGCAGTTCTATTATCATTCACTTAGAACAACGACCACACCGAACTTTATCTTCTGATTTTGTTTTCTGTGGTACAAAATGCATTGCATGTAACATTTATTCACTTGCGACTTCTTTTTGTAACTAGCTAAAAAGTAATATAATGTAATATAAAATTTTTGAAGTTATTTTTAACAGGGTGACTCACGTTTATTTAAATCTAGTGGTATTTGATAAAAAAATTTTACTAAACCCAAAATCTCGGGATTTTTATGTAAAAATTTGGAAACATTTTTAATAAAGCTGTACTATACTGGTGGTTTTTACTGAAATCACATTTTCTGAAGTAAATTTTCCTAGCCAGTTTAAAATTTCGTCGTCGAAGTTAACTTTATTTTTTTAAAGCTTCGCAAAATGTATTATTCCTTAAAATTTTTTTTAAATCCTTTACTATACTACTTTCAATGCTATTTCTGGATATACAAATATCTACGATATATAAATATTGCTAAATGGCAGCTGACTTTCTTCAAATCTTAGCTTTGATAATTCTAATTTGTCTAAAAACACCTTTTTTTTAAATTGAGCCCCATTTGACGAAATACAAATTTTAAGAGTTCGAAAAATGTGTGCATATGAACATCTTCGGATGCGTTTCCAATTTTTTTGTGTTTATAATTTTCAATATATACTACACAAAGATGGAAAGACATATTATAAGCTGGAGTAGAAAGTCCGGATAATTTAGCGATTGTAAAATCCTTCAAAACCATTCAGAGTAAAAACGTAATGGAGTGGCTTCCACTGTTCCAAAATTCTGTTGATGACTTCTTGACGTGACAACCATATTGTTAGCGAATTTCAAAAAATTATGGGTTTGCGTTCTAAAATATGCACGCTTATATGCTGCCACTGATACTAAATTTATAATGTCAAATATTATAGCTGGTTTGTTAAATCCAACAACAAAATACACAGAGTTTCCTTTAGATTCATCTTATAAGCCGACATCGCCGTTTAGGCTTCAATAGCTTTTTATATGACTTTTTGGTTCATTGGCATGGTACATTTACTAAAAATATATTTTTTTATATATTTATCATACAGCGATGGAGCGAGCAATCGACTTGGTTGGTTGGTTATCGTTGTAGTTCACTCCGCGCAAGCAGAGTCAAAAGAACTATGTTTTGACAAGGTCACACCACTTGTCAGATGTATTATCCTTTACATAGTAATGCACACTACTACACTGAAAGAATTTTCTTCAGAATACCAATGAATTTTGACATTAATCCCATGAAAAATTGCATTACAAAGGAACATATGCAGCGCTTCGTTGGATCAATGAAACCTGTTTCATTAAAATGTATTTAATGAAACATTACATGTGATCTATGAATGTTATTCATTGGATGAATACTTTCAAAAAAGTAAAAAAAAAAAATTTTTTATTCTTGACAAAAACACTTGAAATTTATTGTTGATGGGATAAGCTATTCCTATGCGCATTTCACTGGTTGCTTAGGCCAGATCATCAGGAAACTTCATCCATAAAGATTTTGGAGAAACTAAAGATATTAAACCAAATAAAACTGTTAAGCGTATAAGAATCATAAGCAACAGCTCTACTTGTAACAATATCAAAGTTTAAGCAAAAACATCAACAATAAACAGTGAGTTTATCTCTTCTTACATTCCCCACTACAATTAAGCACGAATAACAAAATCTCTTAAATTAAAATTTTGTATTCCCAAAAATTACTTTTGATAAAAAAATTTTTTTTTAATTTTTTTGAATTTTCTTTTTTTTTTTAATCAAAGTTGTTCTTATTCAACTTTTTTTTTTTTAACCAGAGTCGCTGGCGGGAATGGATCCCGCAACCTCGGCGCTGATATACTAGCTCACTACCAGCTAGCCTACTGGGGCAGTGTAGTTTTTGAATAAAAAAACTATGTTTTTTTGCCATTACTCAATGAAGAGCGTAAATATGAGATTAAATTATCATAACATAACAACAATAACAACGTTGATTTTTTTGCTAACGCATAATAAAAAAGACCACATAAAGAGAGAACAAAATTTTTTTTAAAACATTTTTGATTTCATAAATTTAATGGCATATTACATTAGATGTATGAAATAATTTAATCTTACATTTTTTAATTGACAATTAAACATATTTTTAAGGAAACTACAATTTTGTATTAAATTATGAATATAGTTATGTTTGTATATTGTTTTTTATGTTCCCAATTAAAATTTTTTGTTTAACATGGTCAAACCTTAGTTTTCATATATCCAATGAAAATTTTTAACGTTATTACGAAATCCAATGAATCGATTTTAACGAAAATACTTCATTATAACTACGAAATTCCATTTGGTCAATGAAAATTTTCATTTAACCAGTGAAATTTTTTTTACGAAAATATATGAAGCATTTTTCTTTCAGTGTATATGCTAGGGAATAATTGTGAAGAAATTTGAGATGTTTTAGGCAATTTGTAATGTCGGAACGCCAGGATGCTTCTAGAGCACTATCCTTTTTTAAAGTGAAGTCTAGGGAGGTCATAGACTGCAATACTTCTTTGAATGATCTAGAAAAATACAACTGTCCTGAGCCCTTGTTCGGTATCCCCGCTGGTTGCATTGGGGAGACAATTAAATCATGGTCCGAACGAGCATTTACTCGGCTATGGACAAATATTTCTGGATTTCAGTAAACTAAAAGATTACGTTTCACTTATTGGCCTATTCACCGGGCACTGTGGTCTCAGATACCATCAGTTTTTATTGGGATATATATTTACCAAGCAATACAGATTCTGCGATATGAATGTTGAGATAAGAACATCTGTTCTGTTTCTGTCCTGCTTTAATTCCCTTTTACAATGTGACAGACAGAAAGCAGACAGACGAAGTTTGTAGGCGAGAGAGGAAAAAAGTTAAGTGTGTCACGCATACAGCGTCGCCCCCTTGCCAACAAAATTCGTCTGTCTTTGTCTCTTTGTAAAAGGGAACTTAGGAAATCACAGACAGAAGCTTCTTGGGGAACTCATTATGTATCCAACCAAAGTTTATTTTCTCTCTGTTATAGTGAATATAGAGGCTGCAAAAATAATCCAATAAAATGTAATGCTTATTCCCTCCTACACCTAACTACATATCTTTACCTGAAACGCAAAAGGCCCTTACTAACCAAAAATTAAAGATCGACTTTGTCATTGATACTGATGTATTGCATCAACACAAATGTCCACCAAAAATTATGAAATCTTTCGACCAAAATTTAATTAGCAAAAAACAAAAGAAAATATAGTAAAAGCTTAAAGATTAACCTAAAAGTTTGCATAATATATTCAAGATTGTCAATTGTCAAAATAACTGGTAGATTTTACAAGAAAATAGAAGAAAAATAAACTATCAACAGTTTAAGGCGATTTATCAATTTATCATTTTAAATAGTTTTTGCTTCTCCTGTAAAATTTTCAAAATGCTAGATATGGCCTTTTGCATTTTATGTGACAATATATTAAATTTTCATTAAAATAAAACTAAAAGTTTGTGTAAATTATAATATTGTTGTATGTATGTATACATATTACTTCAATTCAAAGTATTTTAACCAAATTTCTGTGGAATTCATTTTTAATTAATCTGGGTAATAAAAATGGAAATCAGTAGTTTGAATTGAACTTGTTTATGAACTGTTTATTTTTCTTATAAGTTTGAACTTAAGATAAACATTTGTTAAAAAAAAGTATTTGTAATTTTTTTACTGCCTGTTTTATACTACATTTACATTGGGCCGAAATCTTGTAGATTTGATTTAAAATCTTCTTCGAAATCTAGTGCGTTTACATTATACTTTTTTGACATTAGCGAGATTTTGTTTTTATAACAAAACAACTGACTAAAAGTTTTTTCGTTAAACATACAAACACAAAAAGAAATATACATTAAACAATTTGCATTACCTTTTATTAATAATCAACGATATTTATTTTATCAATATTATTCTTCTTTTTTATTTTTTTACAATTTTTATAAAACTTTTTAATATTTTTTTAACAATTTTTGTTTTGTTTATTTTTAAATGCCATTTTTTCTTGTGCAGGGAAGTATTTTTTAGTGCTATATGGAAAAAACCATAGTTGCATTATTAAGTACTACTAGATTTTGAGTAGATTTCTTCGAAGTAGATTTTGTTTTGTATGGGAAATCTAGTCAAAAACAACTAGATTTGGCTCGAAATCTCGTAAGTACTGGATTTTGCGTAGGTGTAAATGGTATTACAAACAAAAATAAAAATCTTCGTTTGGCAATTTACATTAACTGCCTGTTTTTCGAACTAAAATAAAAAATTTCATTTAGAAATTTATATTGAAAACAAAAACAGATTTGAGTTTTTTTTATTGTTGCTTAAATATAAATTGCCAAGCGAAAATTTTTATTTTATTTTCAAAAGCAGGCAGTTAATCTTTGAATATCGAACAAATAGGTATAAGCTACTGTAAGGTATAATATAATATTAAATAACATTAACATTTTTTTTTATTATTAACGATACACCGACGCTTTAAATTTTTCTTACTTGCAGTGGGTTGAGCTTATCATACAAAGTATGCAAAATTTCAAATATTACAAGCAAATCTTTGAAACGGAAAAAACTTACAACGAACAGTTTTGGTTAAAGCGCTTATTTTGGTTGTGAAAAGGAAAGTGTTAAAAATGTATGACAAAAATGCATTAAACAAATAATCAAACAAAATTTTTTTATAAAATAGGAAAAAACAACAACATACATCAAAGACACACACAAACACTAACTGAATGGGGAAGCGGCAGCAACAGCAACGAGAATAATAAAGAAAAAAATCAAAAGACTTAAGCAAGAAACTTGTTTAAATAAGAAATCACTAAATTTATTTATTTTTTTCTTTTATTTTCTACAAAATTTTCATTCATAAAAATCATTGATTGATATTTGTTCGATTCATACTTACATACAAACATAAAAAAAGACAACAAAATAAACAAATAAATAAAAAAAATACACAAACAAACACTTAAGTCTCTCTGCTTTTTAGCCTTTTAAATGGAAAGAAGACTTTTTCTCTTTTCGTTAACATTTCCTTGGAATTATTGAAAATGAAACATCCACATAAAATCGAATTGAATGAAATCACATCAATGACTACAACTACATTAACAGAAAAGGAAAATTAACTACTCGTTTAAGTGAAAACTTAACAAATCACAAATACCTAAACATAGATAGATATACGTTTCTTGCCATGTTATTATGTATAATTGGATTTGAAATAAAAAAATTGGTAATATTTAGGAATATGTATATTATTACGATTATTCTGTTTATTTCAGCGGTTTCTTCTGGTTTAAATTGTTCTTCTTCTGTTATTTAGTTCAACTAACTTTCGTAATGGGTCGAACTAGCACTTATTTATTCGTTAAAATGAATAGTCTTACAAAATTTTTTTTTAATGTTTCACTTTATTTGGCTTGTCATTTTCTAAATTATCTTTATACAGCTAAAGCTGTTATTATTCAACTGTAATTCCGGTCGTATTGGTGCCGCGACAGCTATAAATGAAGTGTACTCCGGAATTTCAGTATTCTCGCATCTCGGCAATGTTTCGATTAAAGTTATCTTCCAAGTGGTCCAAAGTTTTTAATTTGTTCTTATTTATCAACTTACAAATATAACCTGTGAGAAGCTTTCCCAAAGAGTTTAAGGCCCGTTTTCACAACTTACCGATAGCTAAAGTTAGGATTTTATCGGCCGTATAAAAAGTGTTCCATTATCAAACCAAACACATCCGAACATGTCGACTGTCGATGTTCTTTGTTGTATACAACTTTTCGTTTTTTGCTTTTGCCTTGACTGCGACTGTTTTCATTTAATAAATCAGAAGTAAAGGCAAAAGTTTATTTTTGCCCAATGACAAATCGAAGTTACAGCACAATCTTATGACATTTACTATCTCAACTGCAGCTTTTTAAACACTGCAAAAAACGACTCACTCGTTAACGACAACGCCTTACACTATAAAGCCGAATATTTGTGTCTCAGCTTTCGTTGAAATATGAATATATGAAAGGAATTGTTAAATCACTTTTAATATAGCCAATCAGAATATTTTACTATCATTTCCAATTTTTTTTAATTAAAATTATTAATCAATAATAAAGTCAGTTTTAATTAAAAATTTGCATTAAACCTTGACTTATGTATATCAACAACATTACTGCAGAAAATGTTGTTAATATCAAAAAATATTAAATTAATTGGTTTACTGTTGCATATTATATTAATTTTTAGGAATAGCCTATCCCATCAACAATAAATTTCAGTGTTTTTATCAAGAATAAAAATTGGGAATTAAGCACGACAAACAAAATCTTGTTAATTGAAAATTTTGTATTTCCTAAATTACTTTGATAATAAACTGCAAGTGCACGGCTTAAAAAAACTGAACTGGCAACATGCTTTATTTTTTGCGAAATTAATAAAGCAAGTTGTATATGTTTTTGTTTTGTTTTTTCTTAACCTACTTACAACTACAATTAATGTTGGAAGAATTCCAAACAATTGAAGTAGGGAATGTAAGAAAAGATAAACTCACTGTTTATTGTTGTTGGTTTTGTTTAATCTTTGATATTGCTACAAGTAAAACTGTTGCTTAAAATTCTTATTCGCTTACCAGTTTTATTTGTTAAATATCTTTAGTTTTTCTAAAATCTTTATGGATGAAGTTTCCTGACGATCTGGCCTAAGCAACCAGTGAAATGCGCATAGGAATAGCTTATCCCATCAACAATAAATTTCAGTGTTTTTATCAAGAATAAAAATTGGAAATTGGGCACGACAAACAAAATCTTGTTTTTTAATTAATAATACAAATTTTTTAATTGAAATCAATTTATATTTTTTTCTGTGCGCTGCAAAGTGTATAAATAAAATTTCATTTACTAAGCGCGATGACTTATTGCTAATGAAGCCATAACGATCTATAGTATACCGAATTAGTTGCTCTGAAATAAATTTACAAATAACAATATAAATAATAATAGAGGTACCACAGCTAATAACACAGTACAACAGCCAATCTGGGGGGTGAGAAATTCCAAGTCAGGGTGATGGTACTAGGTCAGTATAGTAAAACCGTCAAAGGGTTTGGCGTTCGTATGTGTCAGTTTTTTTTATGACCTTTAAAACTTTTTCCTTATCTTGATGTTTTTTCGCTTAGTTGTAACATTTTGGCAAAAACGTAGTTTAACATAACTCGAGAACCACTTGTCCGATTTTGATGAAACAAATTTAGAAAAATTAAGAATTACAGTTTCTCTAATCTGTTTCTGTACCGTTTTCCTATATGTGCAATGTATGAAGGGAAAAAAGTATTTTTTGCCTAAAAGTTTTTATATTTTTTTTTTAAATTCATAAAAAATCCAAAATGGAAAAAAGTGCCAAAACTAATTACTTTCGCGTAAAGTCACATAACTCATGAGCAAAAAAAGGCATAGATCATGAAAATCGATGCACGCGTTTCTCATTTATTCACAATTAGGTAAATGTATGAATTTCAAAAATTTGCTCCAGATATGCACAACATTATTTGGAGAAAACATTGACACTCACAAGCCGAACTCTCTCATATTTTTCTACTGTACTAAAAGAGAAATATTGATGTGGCAACACTGGTTCTGTAATGTTTACATAAAACATGCATTGTCATTATACTTCTTCCATTCTCACACTGGTTCTGTGATTTTTGTCATTCAACAAGTGCCGACGAACGCGAACAGTAAAAGTGATTTTTCTCCAGTTTTTTAAAAGTGAACAAAAGAGAACAGAATATGGAACTGTGCAAGGCAGATATAAATAGCTTTTGCTACTGCTGTGGTCAATATGTCTCAACACATAAAAAAAAGGGGAAATTTCAGTACTGATTTTGTTCAAACATACGAGATGTACTTCAACCAAAATGTTATAGTGAACGAAAATTGGGTACCAAATATAGTGTGTAAAAGCTGCTACAACCGTCTAATGGATTGGAAAAATAGAAGACGTGAAAGTATGCCATTCGGTATCCCAATGACTTGGACTAATCCTGGCGAAGGTCACATTCCATTAAATTGCTATGCATTTTTAAAATATTTTCCAGTGCATCATATGTTTCTTTCGTTTCTGTACTATAGGCGATTGGCACTGAAGGTTTTCAATTGGTCTTATGCAGTAAAACCGCCTTCAAGCTGAGTTTTGAACTGTCAATAAATAATCTCCAGTCATCTGCTTCATATTTTATTTCCATTGCGTCCATCAATTTTCCTACATCCGGGCAATATGCAGAAGTTTTTTCATCATTCACAAGGAATAAACTTTGGAGTGTTGCCTGAAGACTTCGATAAGCTGTAACTTTCACACCGGGTGCCAACAAATTGTTTGATTTCAAAATGGAAGCCAGCTCTTCCGATTTATGCTGTGTTAATTCCAACTTGGCAACAATTGAATCAAGCTTATTTTGATTTATTAAAATTGGCTCATTGGATACTGATGGCTCATATGGGGGATCATAACGTGCATGATATGTCGGAGCAGTCGTAGAAGAGAAAATATCTGGGCTAGAAGCTTTTGGCACAGGAATGTGGTCCGAAAGAGGCAATGGTGTTGCGGCACTTGCAACACCAACGTAATTATACGATTTTCTTATCCTTTTTGCGGCTCCTTTATTCGCACATGCATAGCAATTCAATGGATTGTGACCTTCGCCAGGATTAGTCCAAGTCATTGGGATACCGAATGGCATACTTTCACATCTTCTATTTTTCCAATCCATTTATGAATTTAAAAAAAAAAAATATTTAAATTTTTAGGCAAAAAATACTTTTTTCCCTTCATACATTCATTTTTAACTTCGAAAGTGTTGCACATATAGGAAAACGGTATAGAATCAGATTAGACATTGTTTCATCAAAATCGGACAAGTGGTTCTCGAGTTATGTTAAACTACGTTTTTGCCAAAATGTAACAACTAAGCGAAAAAACATCAAGATAAGGAAAAAATTTAAAAGGTCATAAAAAAAACTGACACATACGAACGCCAAACCCTTTGAGGGTTTTACTATACTGACCTAGTACCATCACCCTGACTTGGAATTTCTCACCCCCCAGACAATAATCCCAAAAATGTTCCATAGTGTAATCGTTTGACCGTTTTATTTCTATCGGAAAAAACATCAACATTTTGAATCATTACCGTAAAAAAAGCTTAAGCGACAAAAACAAATTTAACATGAATTTTGTATGA
The DNA here is from genome assembly GCA_963931875.1 of Pollenia griseotomentosa. Classification (NCBI taxonomy): domain Eukaryota; kingdom Metazoa; phylum Arthropoda; class Insecta; order Diptera; family Polleniidae; genus Pollenia; species Pollenia griseotomentosa. The sequence continues at coordinate 63,174,976 of OZ007561.1, forward strand.
AGGATGTCGCATAATATAAAATTGTTCTTGCTATTAACTCGTAACGGTACTTTATGTGACTATGATATTTTAGAAGATGATGCAAGTGTTGCCAATAAAGTCATTTATTAAAAAAAAAAAAAAAAACGAAAATTAAAAATGATGGCGCTTAAGATTTTTTTGCGGTAAGGGCTCGATATATTTTTACTAAAGATTCGTTTTACGATAATAGACCCTTTTAAATTTAAAATATTTTAGGTACAATAGAGTTTTTTAACATGACTATTACAATTTTTATACTAAGTTCATGGAATTTATAATATTTTTAATTAGTTTCGCTTGTATTTGTATGTATAAAATGATCACACATATAAATAAGTTGATTATAAATATTTTGTGTTTGTGTCTGTACAAAAGTTTCTTAGAAATGGCGAAATTGCGGGTGTTTGGTTTATTGTTACATCTTGTTGGACGCTTAACGTCTGTTTTAGTTTAAAAATCAAACATAAAATACAAAATAATACTCAAACTACAGATTCGTTTTTTTTTAAACATGTCAACGATTATTATGGTTAATATGTTTTACTGGATTTCCAAGTTTGTAACTATAAACAATAAAGGAGGCATATCCATTTGTCGTTGTATTCGTAATACTTTTGTTTAAAATGTCGGGTTTGGTGTAATAAGATAAAATAAGATAAATGCCTGGGTTTCTAATTTCCAAAATTTAAAGGTAAATATTAAATGGTTGTCAGTCTTAACTGACACACTCAAGAAAATTTATCTATTGTAATAACATCTAAATGTGTTTGGAACAAATTGTCACCGTAAAACAAACCCGAACTCGAAAAAGCACTTCAATTTAATAACAATTTCTGGAAGGACAGCTCCCATTATGTCCAGTCAATTCTCCGCCAACTAGGGCGTTCAGTCGTTTACTTTTTGTTCGATTAATCGAACAATTTTAGACGATTAATTGTTTGAATAAATTAAAATTTCTAATTTCGATTAAAGGATTAATCGAATAATTTATACCGATTAATCGAATAATAATAATATATAGTATTTCTGTTAAATGTATAATTTTTTTAAAGTTTTAAGTAGAAAAAACAAACAAAATGTATGTGTCCGTTGGAATAAAAAAAAAAAAAACAGTCATGTGTAGTGAGTAATTTAGCTGATATTTTTGTTACATTTTTCCAACACAATTAAATAACTCATTTCACAAAAGAAAAAACGAAAAAAGATTTATCAGGTTTGTTCTAGAAATCGAAACGAAGTGAGATTGAAATCGAACGATAATTTAAATTCAATTACTTACCCAATGAATAAATATTTTAAACAAGATACTTGGATCGATTCTCTAGAGAAAATTATTTGCAGAGGCATAGCAGAGGATGGAACGTCCGTGAAAAGTTTCAAAAAATGCAAAGTTATATTATATTGACTCTTTTAAAATCTAAGTGCCCGAAAGTAAAGCAACAATTTGGAGCAACATTGACAAATTTTATTTTAAAAAGAATGTTTATTTACTCAGGTACTAATTTTTCTTAAGTTATCGAAAAAACATCTCGTAATTATAAAATAAGTTAAAAATGCCAAATATCGATTAATCGTTTAATCGAACAAAAATAAAACCCGATTAATTAAACACCCTACCGCTAACTCAGGACCAGGGTTGTCAGATTCTTTTGAGCTTCATCGCGAAACCCGATGTCAGAAATCGCCAAAAATCGCCAAACGTCAATTTTGTTCAGTTTTCGTAAAAGTTTTTTTTTTATTTTAATTTTGCATACAAAAAAATCTAGTATAATATTTCAGTAAAAAATCACCAAAAAAGTCGCCGAAAGTAAATTTTGCTTAGTTTCTGTTTTTTTTTAAATAACATTAAATGTAGATCAAATATTTAGTTAAAAAAACTGACTATAACTTTATAACTTTACTAACATTTAAAACAAAAACAATTTTTGAAATTTTGTTTTTAATGTACGTTTAACGAACGATCCTTGCGCTCGTGTTCTACAAACAGGCAGTACAATGAAGTCTATAAGATCGTACACTTTAGCCTCGTCGATTTAATTACTGGTGTTCTGACCTGCATACATACTATTAAGGCCCAACCATAATATGCATAGCCATGCTTAATCTACTGTCCAAAATTACCAAAAAGTCTCTCAAATGTATTTAAAAAAACAATAACAAAATCAAAAAACATTTGATTCCGTACGGAATGTGCGATCAGTTTCGCACTTTGCTTAAGCAAATGACAGTTTCATAAAATTTAACAAAAAAGTTTCCGTAAGTTTTATATGGTTTGCTTCATATGATTAACATGTATTCGCACATTTGCTTAATCCAACTTAAGCACATTATGGTTAGGCCTTTAGAATTAAGGAGTGACTGAATATAAAATTAACTTTAAATGATAACAAAACAACAATCATGTGAATAAAGTTGCCAGATTTTCTTTAACTTAGTAATAATAACAAAAAATGACAAACTATTAAAAATAATACAAATGGTAAAATAGCCAAGTGAATCGCCAGTTATATAAAAAATCGCCAAAAAAAAGTCGCCAATCGCCAAATGAAAAACCCACCGCCAAACACGTTTCAAAATCGCCACGTTTGGCGAGAAATCGCCATATCTGCTCAGGACAGCTACAAAGAATGTTTTTACACTTTCATTCTTATTTTCAGCAAAAACTAATATGAATATCAACTAACAGTCTCTCCAGTATAAAGCAATAAATAAGAAACGAAGAGTAAGACATTTTTTATGACTAATTTTTTGTAGGTTAAAGCTTTTAAATAAAAGTCTTTAAATGATGTGATAACCTGCATTTTAATACATAATCTTTCTAAAATTTTTTTTTTTAATGTATATTAAATCTCGGCATATAGATATTTTTCGAGGATTTTTCCCACGTAAAAACCCTATGATGGCCTTGCATACCTGTAGCTACTTACTGAGTCCTCGAAATGTATGCATTATTTTTCTAAATGCCTTATCGCTTATACGAATATAAACTTTGTTTTGAAGTATTAACTTTGACTTAATGTAAAAGTGCGCACCACAAGACAAGACTAACGTCAATTTTTCACGTTCAATATTTTTGGCAGTGCGAATCAAACTTGGTCTACTGGTTCGAGGCAAACCGCTTACGATGCCATGTTGGTGGTGACGTTGAACAAAGCAACTAATATTTGCTTCAGAGTTTGAAATTCTGACGTTAAAATAATAGATCGCTGATTTAAATAATAAAATTCTATTATTCTGGTTCTTTGTTCAGTTGTGAATCTCCCCATTATTTATTCTCCAGGTGTTATTTTTATAATTTGAAAAAAAAAAAAAAAACATATAAGCGAAAAATTTATAAAATATTTCGTCACTTTAAAAACTGGAAAACCGTTTAATAGAAAATGACGATCCGTTAAAAAAATTAATACATGCCAACCCAACTTGAGCTATTTTAAAGGCAGATATCGCCGGATGGAATACACAATCTTATCGTGTGTTGGCAAATAAATACAGAGTTAAAGATAAAATGGTACAAACATCGAAAATGGGCTTTGCCAATAGAAGCCCATTAATGGACACCAATTGAAACTTTTAAGGCGAATTTGAAAAAAATATCTATGAAAAGGGATAGGAATCAAGAAACCTAGACTGTTTTATCACTAAAACTCAATGGATGCTTTAGAAAATAAACGCGAAGATTTATTCAAGATTCTATGCGTATGGTGCCTCAAAATATGAAAAAAACCCATCGTTGTGACTACGATATTTTTTTTTGAAATAAGTTAAAGTTGTGTATTTTAACATAACGTTACTTAAATTTAGAAAAGGCGATCTAATATATACCATTTTTTTAATTTGAAACATAAAACTTGATAAAAAAGAATATGTATATAAAAAAGCTTTTGCATATTTTAAGAACAACAAGAAATGCATGAAAGGTCCTACATTTCTTATAGTTTTAAGACTATCCATAAGCTTTTTTATATATTCTTTTTTATCGTGTTTTATGTATCAAATTAAAAAAAATATATGTTAGATATGTCTTTTGCCTCCCAAAAATTGTTTTCCTGAAATAAGATATAAGATATGAATAATATAAGATACATAAATTATACTTATTTTGCACTTCAAGTTTTATTTAAGTTTTTTTTTTTTAACTAAGGACAAATTATACCGAATAATTATGTATTTTCTTGAGATAAATTTGCAAAGTTCCGGAACTAAATTCGAATTTTCGGATGGTTCTAGTGCACAACATAATTTTTTTTATCGCCTGAATAAATTTGTATCTTAGGTGTAGAGTATATCTAAAGTTTACTAAGATGCACAAAAACGAAAATGCCGCTTCATTTAGGGAATGAAAGCAAACAAAAAAATATTTTTTTTTTTTAAACAAAAAGATTGTAGATCAACATTTACTTACTAAAAAAATTTAAAAAATTGTACCATTTAATACAAGAAGTTACCAACAATTCTTGTATTTAAAGGTAAAATCTATTAGGATACCATCCCATAATCTAACTTCCTTAAAAAGATTAAATATCATCTAACAGCATCTATGTATCTTACCAGTATAGTGTTTGAATGTTTATGCCATTGAAACAGAAAAGAAAAAATAAAATACTCAACAGGTTGAAATTATAATGTTGCATCTAATGCTGTCTAACATTTAAAAAGGAGTTTGTAAGTTTTAGTTCCTCCATAATTAGTCATATATGTTTAAAATCCAAACACTGAATGAATTTGACATAAATGGATAAATTAGCCATAATGGTCAGCTAGTATCCAATACAAGTCTAATACTAAATACACGCACAACTACAACGATATCATTGTTTTTAAGCGATCGTGGCAAAAAAGGTTTGAATGTTACCCTGGCTAACTGATATGCATGTTGTTGGTGGTGTCACACCACGAACATCAGATGGTTGCTGTCCAGTAAAGTGTGTAATGATTTTTAAAATAATTCCCTACGAGCATTAAAAGCTAAGTTCTTCATTTTCATTTTGTTTATTTCCAATGTTGCTCTCCGTCTACTTGTTTGTGTACCCACACCACAATAACACTTAAAAATATTGTTCCTAGATTCACCGTTTAGTATACCTAACGTCCCAGAATCGATTAAAAGATCTCCGCAAAGTACGCGTTGCAATTTCGTTGGCAATTTAATGAAATTAGGTAAATATTTTAAGTGTCACAAGATCCAAGCCTTTTGAAAATAGTGAGAATTGGTCCATTAATTCACATAACCCCTTATAGAACCTTCTACTCGGAAAAAAGTCTTTCTGCCAATAAAACATTTTATTATGTTGGTATTCAGATTAAGTTTGCAATCTAAATTCTCTTATAAAATATTGTTAGAATCGGTATATACTTGAGCATAGCTTCCATACAAATACTTATCCCGCGAAACGTCTTAAATGCTAATGGCATTTTTTTCCCCCAACGAAAAAGTGCACATTAAAGAAATTTGGTTTTCTCAATGTCTCATTTGCTTCTATTCTGTCGAAAAGGTAACCAGCACTCATCTGCCAATTACTTTTTTCCTTTTATTTGCCGTAAAGATCAATTCAATCAACTGACTCCCAACTTTAGCATGCATTTTGAGAGGTGTTGCCAACTGAAAACAATATTTTTCGGTATATTCAGAAACCCAAAATCGTCGGTATATTCAGAAGCCCAAAATCTAATAAATTTATGTTGACATTAAGTAACAGGCAGTTTGTCGATACATTGGGAAAATGGCCATACAACTTCCTTCTAAATATTGGCATTGACATAAAATTTGGCTACTATATAATAGCTAATATATCATGTAAAATTTTAGTGTCGGTAGGTCCAGAATGAAACAAACATAGGTCCTAAGTAAACCCCCTCCCTCACTTAAAAACGAAGAAAGCGAAACGAAAAATAAAGAAATTTAAACAATATTCAGCACAAAGAACTTTTAAATTAATCTTAACGGCATAATATAATTTTGTTTTGGCAGGTCCACGATTGCCCATGTGTTCCAAATAGGTTATACTCTCGAATTCGTCTCACCATACTGTGGTGTAGGGTGTAATATGATCGGGTTGATTATTATTGCTTACTTGTTGATTAAAATACATTGTATTGAAACTATTAATAGTCGTTTTAATATTTTGAAATAGAACTAGAAAACTTTCACTTTCATTTCACATGTTTCTAATAGAAAAAATTTGTCTCTGTAACTGCAACTTTTTTAATATCATTTATATCAATTTGTAATTGTGAGTTAATACGTTGCGCTATAACTGAAGTTTTAAAGTGAGTAGAAATTATGTGTGGTAATATGGAGAAAATTATTTACTTTGGTACCTTTCGTAATTTATGGTGGTGCACGTACGAACTTCTTAAATGTACATGCATATCAACAAAATATAAGTATGTACAGGGTGAGCTATATGGTTTAAATGGTTCATAACTTTTTTAATTATGCGATTATTATAATTTTTTTTTTTAAATATACAGTATATTGTTTTGGAATTTTTTGCAATTAGCTTTGAAAAATGATATCCTGTTAGTGATGTCCCTTTTCTGTCACGCACATACGTGCTCTTTTTAAAATATTTTCCATTCATTTTCGCAAAAATTTCGTGTGCTATTATTTTTGTTCGAGTTTACAGTAAATCTCTAAGTCTTCATCACAAAATGCTGGAAAAAAAACCAAGAAAAAATAATAATTAAAAAAGTTGTAAGGAATTCAAACCATATAGCTCATACTGCGCCACCCCGTATTGCACACACCCAAGACAATAATTTTAATCATATTAATTAATCGGGATTAATTATCATTTTCGTTGTTCGATTGTAGAGTTACTCATAATTAATTTCACAAATCTTCTTCTTAAAAAACAAACATAAAACTAATAAGTAAAAAAATTATAAGTAATTAAAACCATATACATAGCTCATTCTCCGCCACCCTGTAAATATTTATATATATGAATGCAATGTATATTTGGAATATTACGCAAGAAATATTTGTGTAAAAAATAAAAAAAATTTAATTTTTTGAAATAATAGTAAAATAAAATGACTAACTAGTAATTTTTAGCTATGCCAAATGTCATTCAAAGACTAGAAGAAAGCATTGAAATTGGAAAATTTGGGATTTTTGAGAAACCTATAAAAAAATCTTTGATGGCCTCCACCGAGAGCTCGATAATTTCAGGATTGGTCTTATATGGGATCTACAAATTATGAACCAATATATATTGTGATGTGGGCTATCACAGGATTTAGATTGACCGACTAAACTTTCTAATTTTTTTATAAAAAAAAAAATAATAATTTTTTATAATAGATAGACAAGTAGAGTAATTTCTTTAATTATTATACAATATTACAGAGTAAAAGATTATTTATATTTAAAATTGATTTTAAAAAGAACGAAATTAATGGTTAAAGAAACTAATTTAAAAAAAAAAAAAAAAAAAAAAAAAAAAAAAAAAAACATTAATATTCAGGGTTGTCGTGTTTAAATAAGAATTCTGCAATAAAAAAATTGTATGACAAATATTATACAAATATTTGTCTATTAAAAAAAGGTTAAAACAAAAATTAAATTAAAAATTCTTACGGTTTGCGTTTTCGATTTCCAGAACATCCCTGATTAATAAGATTTTTGTTTTAAAAACAAAGTATTCTCAACTTTTTCGGAGATTATCTTGCAACTCCGTTTGAAGCAGACATGTAGTAAAAAATCATCTCTCAAATGTGACTGAACTCATTTGTGTCATGGTCATAAATTTTGGGTATAACATTTAATTACGCCAGTAAACAAGCGGATCTGCGACTCTAGAAAAATTACAAAATCTAAGGTATATCTAGACTTCTTTAGCTGAGTCACAGCATAGGATCGACAGAGGATCATCCTTCTCCAAATTTTCTTTTAAGAATTTTACAAACGCTCCAAAGGTCAGTTCTTTTAGACTTATCAAAACTGTTTCTATGTGCAGGGTTGTATGTAGCTTAATATAACGTTTTTTCGATCTATTGTCTTTGAAATTTTCAATCTTTGTATCAAAGAAAAACAATTGTAGATAAAAAATTGATTCTGTAAACACCCAAATCTTTCATTAATAGCTACTGCTACGTAAATCCCCAATTTTTAGGCCTCTGAACTATTCTGCGTCTCAGTTGTAGATAAACAATAGATTTCATTATTCCCTAAACATCCAAATCTTTCATTCATAGCACTGCTACGTAAATCCCTAATTTTTAGCGAAATAGCGTCAGAAAATGTAACAGTGACTTTGCTTATGGATTTTGTGGTCTCTTCGAAGTAACCCAAAAGTTGTAGCGAAGTGATTTTTATTTTCACAAAAATCATTAAAAAAAAAGCAGAAAATTCTGCTGCAGGTCCACACCTAGCGTTCAATGCGTTTATTCTTCAAAAAGTCGTAGTGTAGTGACAAGTTACACAGCAAACGTGTAAAATACATATACGTATCGAAAGCATGAAGAAGGATTACTTTCAACTTTAGCATGCGTCTCAAAAAAAAGGTAAAAAAAGAAACATGCGAATAAAACGAGTGGTGTGGACCGACCTCCAGCTTAAAAGAAACAATTTATTATTCTGTTTGATTTTTTGCTCTTAGTTGTTATGGAAAAAATAAGCATTGAAAACTAATCGTTAGTTCAAAAAAACTATAAAAAAGAATCGGAGTATAGGCAGTAAATATCGCCGATACCGATGTATCGGCAAACACGGAGTATCGTGGATATCGCGGATATTCGCGTTAGATCCCTAGTTATTTATAACCAAAAAAAATATATTTTTTACTTTAATTGGTAACGATAACCAAATTAAAATATATGTAGCGATAATGTTTAAAAATTCCAAATTGGAAAAAAAGGAATTTTTCTCGTAACCTTTAACAAAAAAATATAATAATAACTATTTTCAGTCCCTGGTATTTTGTATTTTAAATACATGACTTAAATGTATTTTGTATTTAAAATACATCAACGCATGTATTTTGCCGAGCCCTGATTGTATAGGGTGTTTTTTTTTAGCTGCTTGAGAGCATAAAATGATAATACAAGACAGAAATATTGTTTGAATGACATTTATTTATTATAATCTTGTAGATAATTTTATGGCATTTAGTTTAAATTAAATATGATTTCCGGCAAATGTCTGCCGCGGCTACGAATTACATGATCCATTCGATCAGTCCAATTTTTGATTATTTTTTCCAATATACGGCTGTATGCCGCCAATGTTGACTTGAATATTGGCTTCTAATGTTTCAAGATTTTCTGGTTTGTCGGCATAAACCAATGACTTAAAATAGCCCCATAAAATGTAATTTAAAGGCGTCAAATCGCAGCAACGAAGGGGCCAGTAAACAGGACCACATCTCGAAATCAAGTTGTCAACAAATTTATGTTTAGCTGATTAATTTTTGGAAACAAAAATTCAGTCATCATAGCTCGATACCGCTCGCCATTTACCGTAACGGCAGCTCCTAGTTCATTTCGAAAGTTTGTGTAACCGCAACAAACAGTCAATTTTAACGGCTTGAAGATTGGATTTGCTCTAAAACCGGCAATTTTGCTTATTGACATAGCCATTTAACCAAAAATGAGCTTCATAAAATAGACAAATAAATTTTCACAATTTTGAAGCGTTTTTCTAGCGTTAAACGATTCATGATGACTTGCTAAACCTTACTGAATAGAAATGTCAATACAGTTTGACATTCGCTGCTGTCAAACGATAGTTATCGATATTAAAAGTTTTCATGCAGCTAAAAAAGCACCCGATATATGACAAAACATGTTTAGATCCTCTTCATATAATTAGGGGTTTAAATTCTTATTAGTTTTTCTCTTTAACAACTTCTAAGTTTTCTAAGACTTTCTAAAGATTTTTCAATTCAAGTGCATATTCAACAAATTTGTTTAAATTAAATCCACAAAGTGTCGCCAAAATTGAAGATACTTCATTGAGCACCCGTAAGTACGAGCCTCGCAAGCTTTTGAATGTCTAATTGTTTATACTTCATATGTATGTATACTATTTGTATGTTTAAGTGATATTTATGGTACTGTAATAAAGTACCAATAAAAATTATTCATTCCAGTCAAGATTTAAAGTTTAAATACGTACGTACTAACGCATGTCTTTAACTATGCGCATATACTTATATTTTCCATTTTTAAAATAACGATTGCTGTCTTTTTGTTAATAATAAAAAAAGCTAGAGGTTTTAAGTTTCACTTTGTCTTACTTTTGTTTTTATTATTTTCTATAGCATTTCTTTATTTTTCAGTTATTTTAAAATGCATTTCATATAACTAGATATTTGGCTTAATTGCGTGTTATTTAAACGCAAATAATTTTGAGTTTTATATATAAATTTTCCAATATTTTTATTACTTTTTTTGATTGTTTTTGGAATTTCCGTCCTTGGTCATAAATTCTTTTTTTAATTAAAAATGAAAGCTTGTATTGTGTTATAAACAAAATTTACCTCAATTTATATTTAGTTGAGAGTTCGTTTAAAACAGCACAAATATGAAAATGAAAGTTAATTTCTGTATGGAAAGGGGAATGTTTAGATGACATAAATTATCTAACTATCTAATTGAAAAATACAAACTCGTATATCAATCAAAGGTCAGCATTTAGTAATTGTCCTTTAAAGCATCTATTTAAGAAAAATTTTGTAAAATTTCATTAGGAGAACGATTTAAATTAGCCTAATTTTTTTGATTGGGCAGAGCTATGAACAGTTTTTTGGCTTAAGTCATTTAAGTATATGATTAATAGTGACAAGTGCCCAGACCTGGCATAAACGGTACTGGGAACTTGTAAAATAAAAAATTTATTTGTCGTTATACATATTTATAAAAATAAGCAAGGTTGTTTTGCAGTGATAATAAGTTTTCTGTTTTATTTTGTTTGCGCTTTGTCCGTCAGTTGCATGAATTTGTTGTTATTTAATTTTTTCTTTAAGCAAATCGACTGACTACCAGAGGCCCACAATGTCCACAAGAACTATTCTTTCGAATATTTATATTGAAAGCAAAAACAAATTTAAGTTTTTTATTGTTGTTTTCAATATTAAAATACGAAAGAAATGTTTTTGTCGAGATTTTGGGGGTTGGCCTGGTAGAAAATATTTTAAAAGTTTTTCGTTTTCAATCCAAATTTTTTATATTTCTAATTAGGCTTAAGTTCATTAAATTTAATTTTCATTAAATTATTTTTATGAAGAAAGGAATTTTACAACATGAAAATCAATTAAAATTGTTATTGATAATCTTTCATTCTTGACCGTGGCCGGGGCTCGAACCCGGGCCGGCAGGTTACCATGACATGTTTCAAGTTGTGCTGAAAAAGGTCAACGAGAAAAAGAAAAACAGAAAATGGAAAAACAAAAAATGTACTTTGGACTTCAAGAAAAATTCTTGACAAAAAGTACGAAAAAACGGAAGTAAGGAAGAACATGTAAAATCAATTAAAATTGATAATCATTCAAAAAAGCAAACTTCGATCTACCAAAGGTTAAAATACAATTTGGTTTAAGGATTGATGTTTGACTATTGACGTCAGCAGTCGTCGATGGCTGCGAGTGTAAAACGGCAAATCCATCTGAGGAGATCGAGTGGTTGCGATCGAAACATGTCATGGTAACCTGCCGGCCCGGGTTCGAGCCCCGGCCACGGTCAAGAATGAAAGATTATCAATAACAATTTTAATTGATTTTCATGTTGTAAAATTCCTTTCTTCATAAAAATAATTTAATGAAAATTAAATTTAATGAACTTAAGCCTAATTAGAAATATAAAAAAAAAAAAAAAATTTGGATTAAAAACCATAAATAGTTCAACAAAATAACCACAATACTAATTATTGTTTTTCGTTTTCTTTTTTAAACAGTTTTTGAATGTATGTAGTTCTTTGCATGGTGAAATAAACAGGTGGCAGCACTACGCCCGTTCAGCGGCACGCTTTGATTTTTCTTTAATGTATTTTTTTACATAAACGGTGATGAATTTCTATTTTGTTGTAATGTTGTATTTGTTGCCGTAACGATGCCACCAGCTTATTCCAACATGCTTCTTTGAGTTAAATTGTTTGGATCGATTACTGAAGTTGAAGTTGAGTTGCCAACAGCGAAATCAGTCAGTCAACGCTATCATGTTAAAATATAAACAAAAAATCCATTTGAACATGAGAGGCGTTGTCTAATTTCAATGCTGGCAAGTCAACTTAAGTTGTGTTGCTATCCGTAATCGACCCATTAATTTATAAAGTTTGTTTAATAGTTCTATTCCCTTAATATTTCACATATTTGTTAACCGAAGGTTGGCAAAAACCTTCGGTTAACATTGAAGCTTCAGATGTGCACATTAGACCGACTCAAAGAAATATTGTTGGCGTATTGCCCTCAAAACAAACTTTGACATGTTTATTAAAGAATCAAAAAACGGTCCAAAAATTGAATTTTTCATGAATATAAAGTTCGGAAAATTTTTTTATGTCCAAAGAATGGCCAAAGTTAATAGATTTTTAGAAATTCTTAGATTCCGCATTAAAATATTTTAAAAATCTAACCACAGACTCGAGAAAGCGAGATGTTTATGTCAGTTTGTTGATGCTTTTCAATTCTATTTTAATAATAATTTAAACAACTTAACCATTTTTGGTACGATTTTAATTTCCAATTCGTCGTTAGAAAGGTGTTGACTACCGCTTAAGATTTTTGTCAAAAAAAGACAACACTAAAAAAAACCCATTTTATAACCACAAAGAGCATATAACTATTTGTGCTGGAAACACGTTTTATTAATATATTTAGCTATGTACTATTAAATTAACCCGTTCATGACCAAAATTTTTAGGAGGAAATTAAATTGAGGTAAAGCGGTTTATGAGCTACATTACTAGGAGATACATACTGGCCACACCTGTATCCGGGTATAAGGACAAGGGTTAAATTAAACATACATATCGCACTTAATCAACAAGCGGGTGTTTTGGGACATAATTATAAAAATATTGTTGAAAATACATATGTAATTTCAAATTGGCCTGCTCACATTTTTAAGTTACCCAAAATATTTTTAGTTATTACAACCTTTTTTGTTATTGTGCCTTAACTACCTTAGCTAGTACATACTTGCTTTCTGCAATAATATTTCATCTTATCTTTTTAACATATAATTACAGTAATGAAAGACTGATCTGGAATAATCTTGTACTGTTCGTCTTTTATAATTGTCCGTAATGCAGCTTTATTTAATGGTTTTTGTGCAGAAACTGGTGTTTTTATAGTTTCCAATAAATTTTCTTTGGAGTTAAGAACCGTGCTTTACGCGGGCTACTCAAGAGTTTTGATGTTGTTCATACTTAATCAGCCTTCAGCGACCCGCGAACAATGTTTTGGGTAATTTTCATGTTGAAATATCCAGGACAGCGGTAAATGGTCAATGTATTCTTCCATTTAATTAAATATATATATGTACTTATATTATTATATTTGTTTTTATAAGGAGCACAGGGAAATGCATAAACATAAGTATATACGGTGACTGTCCGTTGCAAATTATACAGACCAGTTCTGTATTTCAGATATTTGTTTTGGGTGAACTATTTTTGAGTAAAACAGTCTAAAATTGTTCTGTATTTTATTTAATGTTCTCTATTTGAATTTTAATAGCATTTCCAGTGCATTTGACTTTTCTCATTACTGAAATCTTTTAAAATTGTTCTTTCTAGTTCGAAAACTCGCTTATTTGCATAAACGTTTAGATTACACTGTGCATGAAATTGACACTTTTTTTTCGTGACAAGCCGGGCACATGGCGTTTTAACATAATTCGGGGACGCTGAATCCAGTGGTGCCCGCGGTTTTTTCAGATTGGCTCTGGTTTTCGAGATATACCGTTATTTCGAAAATGGAGGAGGTTGCTCAACATATATTCGCGTAACTCAAAAACGGTTTAGTTTATTGAAATAAAAAAACCGAAATTCCGCAATAAAATTTCATTTCCGAAAAGTAAAACTCTTTTTCTAATATGAGTAGTCGTTATTGAAACATAATTTTTTTTTTTAAAAAAAAAATAAATTTTTTTATCAAAATTTCGAAATTTTTGTTTTTTAAAAATTCATAAAAAATTTAAAAATGCAGCTACGCTTCTAATTTTTTGTAGACTTATAAAAAACGAAGCTACAAACAAAACAAGCCATAAATGATTAAAATCGGTTTGCAACTTTTGATTTTATTCACAAAAGTCGACAAATTTTTCATTAATTTAAGAATTTTCCTTAGGGGGCTCCCATACATATATTGCGTTTTATGAAGTTCTTAAATTAATTAAAATTTGTCGACTTTTGTGAATAAAATCAAAAGTTGCAAACAGATTTTAATCATTTATGGCTTGTTTTGTTTGTAGCTTCGTTTTTTATAAGTCTGCAAAAAATTAGAAGCCTAGCTGCATTTTTTAATTTTGTATGAATTTTTAAAAAACAAAAATTTCGAAATTTTGATAAAAAAATTAATTTTTTTTTCAAAAAAAAATTATGTTTCAATAACGACTACTCATATCAGAAAAAGAGTTTTACTTTTCTGAAATGAAATTTTATTGCGGAATTTCGGTTTTTTTAGTAATTTCAATAAACTAAACCGTTTTTGAGTTACGCGAATATATGTTGTGCAACCTCCTCCATTTTCGAAATAACGGTATATCTCAAAAACTAAAGCCAATCTGAAAAAACCGCGGGCACCACTGGATTCAGCGTCCCCGAATTATGTTAAAACGCCATGTGCCCGGCTTGTCAGTTTTTTCAACTAGCATAGTGTTATCAATAAAAACGAATAATATAAGTTTTAGCTACAGAGTTGCAATAAAATAGAATAGATAAGCTGTGATATTAATTTAAGTTGTGTGTTTAATTTAATTATATGTAAAATGTTTTATGTAAGCTGTGTAACATTCAATGTATAATTTAATGTGGAAAACTACTTAGTAATTACAACCCCTGAAGATGTCAACAAATAATTGACGAAACGTTGGGAGAAACATGTAAAAAAGGTTTTTTATTTACATTAATACATTAGGCCCAATTAGCTTAACGAAAACTAATATATAAACTATTTTACTTTCTTCGGATATGCACTTATACATTCAAGGCCTTATTCATAAACAATCTTTTAGGTTTACAAATGGTTTATAAAACGAATTTTCTATGAATATTTCTTAAATGAACCAAAACTAGGACCACGAAGAGACTAAGGGGGCAAATTCTGTCTCCTCACTGATTTTAATGAAGTTTCTGCCCCTCCGAAACTATCTAACAGATTCTAATGAAATTTAAAACATAGATAGATCCCTATTTATATCGGCACATTGGCTTTGCATTTTTTAAAAAGGTGGTATTTATATATGGTGGATTTCATGTCAAGTGACCCAATTTTTAAATTAAAAAAAAGTTTTAAATTTAATAAAAAAAAATTTTAAAAAAACAAAAAAAAATTTTTTCAAAAGATGGATTAAATAGCTATTTAAGCTACTTGGGACAAATTTTGCTAACACCAATAGGTAATAAGTTACATGAATGAGAAAGAACACCTGTATGGCCAAAATGTCAAACTTTGACCCCCTCTAACTCAGAAACTTTTTGACCGATCTTGTTGAAAATGTTGTGTTGTGTCTAAACTACTGTCCAATAGGACTAACCTTGGTGCAATTTCAACCAAATCGGAAGCCATCGATTTAAAATTTAGGTCACTTGACGTGAAAACCCCCACATATATATATATATATATATCTATATATATATACAAATAAGTTGTCCTATGTTCGTCATTTTATAACTCGAGAACCACTCAACCGATTTTCAAACGAGCACATGCGTTTGAAAGTTCGACTTTCACTGATGGTTTATAAAAAAAATCCCGATAGGTGGCGCTGTTGTCGTGATATTTAAATTTTTTATTATTTATGGGGTCAAGTTATTAACAAAATTCTCCAGTATTTCATTTTTTATTTAGAAAATCCCGAGCAGCGCCGGGACCAAACAGCTAGTATATATACATATGTATGTATATTTACTTGGGTTATAAAACTTGGATTCGGAAAACTATATGGTACCTGAAAATAGGTATCTATAAAAAAACAAAAACGTTTTAGGAAAATATTTTCTGAAATCTTTTCATATATAAAACGTATCTATAAGTCATACTAGAGCCCTAAAGTTCATGTTTTCTGATGTTTTTTATTCAATTTTAGGAGTTTTTGCTCATAACTCGGCCATTTTTTTTAAACTGATTTGACGGATTCATATACCTTTGCGTTTAAAAAGAAATTTGGTTCCCGAAATGGGTATTTTTCAAAAAAAAATTATATTTTGGTTATAACTTTTTTTGTATCTGAACCGATTTTCCGAGTTTTCAGAAAATTTTTCTGCTAAAGATTTCCTATCTTTCGACATACAAAACGTATCTATTACTAAAAATTAAATTTTAACGAACATTTTGATGTTTTTAAACTAATTTTTTACATTTTTGCTCATTTCTTAGCCGTTTATTAACCGGTATAGATAATTTTAAATAGCAAAATTTTAGAAGGCATTACCGATTGATAGATACATCATATATATAACGCCAATTATGTAGGGGCTCCGAAAACCTGATTTCAACCGACAGACAGACAGAAGGTCAGCCGGATTTGAACGTCTCTTGGTATAACGATCTAGAGTATATAGGGTCCAAGACCAATATTGAAGAAGTTACAAACGAAATGACAAAGTTATATGTACCCTTTTACTTTCGGTGAAGAGTATACAAAAGGAAATTATCAAAAAAAAATATATATTAAAAAAAACTATCGAATTCTTTACATTACAGAAGAAAAGGTCGCTTGCACTTAGATGTTTTAAATCGTGTTTTTTCCATTTGTGCCCTTATCTCGTTGGAAGGCAAAAATGGTTATTAATTACCAAATTGGAAATCATGGACTTGTGTTGTCTTTCCACACTTTTTTCTAGAAAAATTGTCAAAAGTTAAAGTTTTTAAAATATGCAATTGCATTATTTATTTTTCCTTAAAAAATACAAACTTTTAACCATTCATAAAATATTTTTGATTTTTTTTTAAAATTGGCAAACAAAAAGTTGAGATTTTAGCATTACACATTTTCGCAAAATAGTGATATTAGTTTTCAATCAAAAGAATTGTTTGCAATAAAATAATTTAATACCAACAAGCGCTTGAATGATCAGATCCTAAAGGTTTCGCAGTCTAATTTCGAGTATGCTCAAATACTATTACTTTAAACAGTCTCATTTTCAGAGCCCGGACTTTTATGCAGTTAAATTCACGTTTTATGCGCATTAAAAATGCACTAAAAATAGAAATATATGCGCTAAAAATTTAAATAATATGCAGTTAAAATTATCTTAAATTTATTTTATTTGTGATAAAAAAAAAACAATAATAACAGGAAAAAATAAAAAAAGTATGAAGAACGCTAAAATTCTGTCTCATACACGTAAGTAAGGCACAAAAGTAGAGTTGAAATAAAGTAAACACACAAATATATAAAGAAACAGTAAGACAATCATGTAAATTAAGTCACTTGTAAAGGCCAAACTATAATATGCAGAAGCTGGCTTGAGCAACTGTGCGAATAGATGTTAATCATAAGTGTCAAACCATATTGAACTTAAGAAAATCTTTTTGTTAAATTTTTTGAAACTGTAATTTGCCTAAGCAAAGTGCGAAACTGATGGCAATTACATACCAATTAAATGTTTACTAATTTTGCTTTTTCAAAATAAAAGTTTACTGCCTGTTTTTCAAAACAAAATAAAATAAAACGAAAGTGATTAAATGCTGATAGTTCCTCTGTGGTATATTCATTTTCATTACGCTGTTTTCGAAAACAATTTAAATAAAATATGCAAGCAGTTAATGATTTAAAACAATAAATTTAGTTTTTTTTGAAACTTTATCAAGCTTGCTACGAATTTGTAACTTAAGTAACCGTCCACAAAATACATCTTATTTATTGCAATATCAATTAACTTAAATTTACCATTGTTTAATCCTTTTACTTCATCTTTGAATTGGCAAAAGTTTTCAGCATAATACATAATTGCTTTCTGTAGAGGAAGACATTAATCCGGATAATTCTTTTTATATGCGGCAACACGCGAAGGTGCTTTACAAAATATTTTTCCAATTAGAAATCAATAAATAAATATCATGGAAGTTGTCTTTTATCTCTTTTCGGAAGGGTACATGGCAAAATAAAGCAATTTAAGCAAGTTTTTTCAAAATATGCAATATCAGCAATATATGCAAAAATATGCATTCAAAGCAAAATATGCAAAAATAAACACTAACAAATCGATGCCATTTTACTGGAAACTTCTTGATTCGCAAAGATATTTTGTATATGGTAATCTCCGACTGACGAGAACAAATATGCATTTGCATAAAAATCCGGGCTCATATAGTGGTATAGTCAGCGGATCTATATATTACAGTAGGTGACAAATATAAGAAAATCAAAAAATGCAACCAAAATTGTTCTTATAAGCGATTTTCTTTTTTTACGCAAATATTTTTTATACAAAATTTATATCTTATTAAAGTCTTTACTTTTATAAGAAAATTATTTTTTATAGAAGTTCATATGTACTACATATTTTAAGAAACTTTTTTATAATAATAGCATGTATGGACATCAGGCATATAACTTTTTACAATTTTTGCAAATAGGAAAAATGGCATGGCATAGTGCAATAGGGCATCAAAAAGTAGTTTCCGCACTAAACGCAATTACTTTATTTATAAGATCATATAGCCATTTACTAATTTGCTAAAAATATTTAAAAACAAGTGATATAAGTACGACATGCAATACTTATATGAACTGGTCCAAGCTTTAAAATACTTTTAAATAAATATTTTCCCTATAATAAATTTAGAGCAAAGCCAGCACTCAGTAATGCCCGTTGGAATTCTAGAGCTATTCTGGCACTTTTGTCTTTTACGGCCAATTTCACCAAGTTCAGTTAAAACTAACCTTTAATTAAAGTTCCGGTTACCAATATGTTTTGACAGCTATAACCGATAGTTAATTATAACTGAACTTGGTGAAATTGGGGGTTATACTTACTCCGGAATATCGATGGAAATTATTTTCTATTTATATGATGCTTTAAGCGAAGTCTGGTTTTCTGATCATACTTTCAACAAAAATAATTTCGCCGCACTGCAAAAATCATTGTCCGGCTGTACAAAAGCAAAAAACCATCAACTATTCAGGAAGTTCTGCCAAGCACTCTCTGAGCAAAACGTGCAATTAAAAATGTGCGAGACATTTTGCTATTGTATAAATCATCCCATACTTTGAATTTAAAACTTTTCACATATAAAAATTGAAAACATTTGAGTTTCAAAATAAAAATACGCCAAATTTTTCTTAAAATTTTGTTATATGCCTAATGAATATACTATTATACCCATTCATAATACGAACTAGTTTTGGTTTAATAGTAAAACAAACTTAGTTGTAGAGATCAGTATTTCAATATTTTGCGTAAGCAAATGCAGTATTACCGTGTAAAAAAAAATTTCTTGTAAAAAATGTTTTTTGTGCGTATTTTTAGTAATGGTACATAGCAAAATATTACTGATACAATAATTTTCTATAAGAATGACTTTTTATATAGACAAATATTAAAAAAGATACGGTGGGCTTGTCATACTTTCTGAAATGCGTTTTAATCTTATATGATATGTTCTTGTATCCGTTATCTACTGTAACAAAAGAAAAATATGGATAACATACCTATTATTTAATTGTTCTGGTGTAATTTATTAGAGAAAAATTACTTAACTGTATGAGCAAACTGTAGGTTCATATGCATATAAAGTCTGATTTAGAAACAAAAAAAAATTTCTTACGAAAAATATGTACATACATTACATGTTTAAAAAATCAGTTTTATCTATGAATGCATATTCAAATAACTTTTTTGGTGTTTTCAATCCAAGAGGTTATAAAGTTAAGAAATAAAAAATTTTGTGAGTAAAAATATCAAACCCTGAGCACTTAAAATTCCGCACAAATACCTATAGAGTGTAAAAAGTATGAGAAGAAAAAGACTTAAATGGTTTTTAAAATACATACTATTTTATTTGAACTTTATTTTACTTCTCTTCTTCACTTAACAAATCATCTTCTTCGTCTTCCGTTTCTTCTTGCTGAATTCTTTCTAATTCTTTTGCATACAGTTCTTTAAACACTTCGAATTCTGCCAAACTTACATGACATACTTTTGTTGCAAATGTTTTCTCAGATGTATCAGTGATTTTATATAGACGTGCATTTTTTGTTGGTTCATTGGGATCTGCTTTCAAAGGCCTAGGTTTAAATAGCCCTAGTCTTTCCATGAAGACATGACGAAATTTAATGTCATCTAAAGATTTACTTAATGCTTCAGATTTTACAATTTCTGGTATTTCAATTCGCATTTTATCTTTCAAATACAAAATTTTCGCTTCAATCGTTGATTCCGTTTGTTCTATCAATGTGGGGCAATTCATCAGTAGCTTCCAAACATTTTTGTTGGTACTTACATAAGATTGTAAGAATGAAATTTGTTTCAACAGTCGTCTTTTATCGTCGACATCCATTAAAAAGGGGTATTTAGTGATTAATAGAAAAAGAAAATATTCACCGAACTGACAGGACCGCCAATGTTCTAGCGTATCTATGATTTTCCGGGGAGAACGCATTAAAATATTTGGATTGCCGGTAACAATATGCAAAAAACTATGTGTAGTTACGCCATGATTTATGAAAGTTTTATGTGCGTTGTGCCACATTTCTGGTGATACGTTCAATAAAGTAGGTGTAGCCTTAATAGCTTGCTCAATATGTTCCTTTTGTAGTTCATAATCTACTGCGATTTCTGACTGTTGCGCTTCATTGGAAACTTTCCTCGATATCGACTTTTCTGTTAAAAAGCGTGTGTGTTGAGGCAACTATAAAATTTAATTATTGAAGCCTCCAAAATATATTTCAATTCAAATATACTGACCATTAATTTAGCTGTATTTTGTTGAGTTTTTATAAAAATATTTTTTAACATTTTAGCAATTATGTATTATGTTTGCTTCTTTAAAATTTAATAAATGTGCAGTGTAAATACATATATAATGAAAGTATAAAAAAAAACAAAAAGAAAACATATGTTAAACAGCTGTTGGCAGTGTTGTTTGTTTACTATTTAGAACGGCTACCAGAGAAGCAAACCGTAACGGCGCGGCCGTTCAGCCGATTTCTTTTCTGCAAGCCGTGCCGCCGCCGATATACTCGGCTGATCTACGGCTCAATTGCTAGCTGATTGTCATTTTTTCTATTTTTTTTTTAATATTTAGCCAAAATTAGTTATTCAATTAATTTTTGGTTATTTTTTAATATTATTTATGTAAGTTAGTGAATACTTGCGAAAATCGGTATTTAATGAAATAAGTGGCTGTGTTTCCATATACGATTATTCATCTTATTTTAAAAATTTTGTTTCGAAAAGATTTGAAGAGTTATAACGAAACTTTTTTGTATTAAATTCATCAATTATTGTCATAGAAAACAAATTATTTTTTGGTTTCTTTTTTGTCAACAAGAAAAACAATGTTTTAAAAAGGTACAAACACTATACAGACAGACACTGTATTGAAAACTTCTTTTAATTCGTTATGTATACGAAGTCAAAAACGGACTTTTTAAGTATTTATTGCAAACAATTATATTTTTAAATTTTAGACTCAAGCTCATTTCATTCACATCTATTCTATTCTGCCACTTGTCTTAATACATAATTAACTTTTTCTTTATTCGTAAAGGTTATGAAAGTTTTAAAAATAGAATTATCTGTATAAGGAAATTAATTTAATGAACTTAATCCTTAATTTTTTACTTATATAATTGTTTGCAATAAAATATTTAAAATACTTTAAAAATCCGAAATAATTCATAAAGATTGACTAAAAATCTAAATATGTAAAAATATTCAGCCTTATTCCGGTTGTCGTAATCGATCAAGTCGTTTTTTTGTAAGAGATTAAAGTAACACACAACTAGCTTTTTCTACTCGGAATAAGTTGTTTTGAAAAGTAATTGTAATATTAATATATAATTTTGAATACTGATAACATATTTAAAAAGATTGGTTACCTATTATCCATTTTTTTCAAATTGTTTTCATTCATTTGAAAAGTTTAAATAAAAGTGCTCCTTATTACAAGAGTTAAAAAATAAATACCAGTTGTGTAGTAAAATTTATCAATAAGTTGAAAAATAGAAAGCTATTTTATGTCAAGCAATAATAGTTCTTCAAGACCCAGTATGGAACTACCAATGATAATATTAGAAGACCCAGTACAGAACTAGTCTGTACAGAGGAGTGAGGAGAAATCTTGGATAGTAATTTCGAAAGAAGTGGCAAAATAGTTTTGAACGAACGCACAGGAAGTGGGTTAATAGTCTGGGACTATTTTGGAACACTGACTCTGCGCGGCAAATCAAAATTCTACAATTTTCGATTATGCAAGCTTCTTCTGACTTCTTCAGGGAAAATTAACAATTTAAAATTTCTTAAATAATTATGGGATTATGCTTTTTATTTTAAAATTTTTTAAAAAGAAATCACACAAAGGCGTGACGAAATATCGGATAAAATAAAATAAATATTTTTATAAAAAATAATTGACCACGAGTTTTATAAATAAAAATAAATCTTAAAAATAATTTAATTAACTATTGTAAAATGTTTCCAAATTTAAAAAAAATTTTAATTATCTCAATTTACTCTGTTACTGAACGTTGTACAACTAACAAGGTATTTGCAGTAAGTAGTATATTTATTCTCAAAAAATTAATAAACGTTTATAAAATTTTTAGTTTTTAATTAAATAAATCATGGTCATTTTATTTTGTTTAACCTGTTTGTTAATCTAAATGTTTTCTCTACATAACCCTAAGTCTAGACGAGCAATTTGTTTGGCAATTATTGCCGTAGCAACTATCAAATTCTATTGCCAACACTATATATTAACGTGTGGATTGCATAAATATGTATTTGAACACATGTTCAGCAACAAATGTTATAATATATTGCTGAGCAATTGTCTTTTAACACATGCTGTCAAAATCAATTATCATTTACAAAAAAGGAAAAATTTTAAACTTAAAACATAAAATTTAAATACAAAATTTACAAATTAATAATAAAAAAATAATTAAAAATAAATTGGTTGCCAAACAAAATGGAAATATTTATTTACATACAAATTCATGTTTTGTGTTTAGACATACGTTTACTCCACTCTGAAAAAAATGTTAAGCATAGAACATTTCTGTGACGTCATCCTGCCGACGTTATTGCTTATGTTAACAAATACAAATTGCTCGTATAGACTTAGGGTAAGTTCGGCGCAGCCGAATATTTTTTTTAGTCGTTAAAAACTTCGGCGCAAAGCAGCTCAGCCGCCGCCGAAAATTATTAATCGGCTTGCTTCTCTGACGGCTACCAAGCTATGGGGCGTTTTTACATTAACTTTTCTTATACACTACGCCAAGGTATATTTACACAAGGTAGACTCGTTGGCCCATATGTTTGTCAGCTGTTTACTCCAGTTGGAACCCAAACGTCAAATTTCGTGTATATGAGCCAAAATTTGTACATGTGTGAGTTAAATTGTTTTTGTTTTATATGAAGACAATTTTGACAACTCGGTTCTCTTTATAGAGCAGCATGTCTACACTCCCAAATGAGTCTACCTTGTGTTAATGTACCTTGCACTACGCAAAGAGAATTTTTTAGTCATTGTTCAGACTTGCAAATGTTGTTGTTGCAAATTTTTTAAAATGCTGCTTTGAAATTTTATTAGTGTCCAAATTATGAAAATTAAGGCCCTAATTTTGTAAAACACAACGCACGCCAAAGTATTATATTAAAAGCAAAAACATATATATTAATATTTTGTAATTTTGTTGTTGCTTTGTACAGAAATTTATGTACCGTTTTAAAATTTTCAACGCCACAAGCAATGAGGCCTATGAAATCTTTAAAACCAATGTGAATTTCTGTTAAATGCAACAACAAAATTACAAAATATTTATGAATTTGTTTTTGCTTTCAATGTAATTCTTTGTCGTTGCGTTGTGTTTTACAAAATTAAGGCCTTAAGGCCTCGTTACTCTTACGGAGATGTTGCGGATACGTACACATTGCGGTCAACTTGAAATGTTGGTAGTTACTAAAAATACGTAAACGTGTCATATGGTGTTGAAGTGCCTGTGTGTACTTGTACATATGTATACAAGGCAAGGTATATTTACACAAGGTAAACTCGTTGGCCCAAATGTTTGTCAGCTGTTAACCCCTAGTTGGAGCCAAAACGTCAAATTTCGTGTATATGAGCCAAACTTTGTACATGTGTGCGTGAAATTGTTTTTGTTTTATATGAAGACAATTTTGACAACTTGGCTCCTTTTATAGAGCAGCATGTCTACACTCCCAAATGAGTCTACCTTGTGTAAATATACCTTGATACAAGGTATATATATATATATATATGAACCATGTAAATTCAACCCAGGTTCGAACCACAGCTCAGCCAGGAAAATTATCAATAAATTTTTATAAAAATTTCATGTTGTAAAATTTCTTCGTTTGGTAAAAATAGTTTAATGAAAATTAAATTTGATGAACTCAAGCCTAACTGAAAATATTGAAATTTTATTAAAACTTTTAAGCCAAACTATTCGTTGAACACAAATATGGTATGGTAGTTAATTTTGTAGCCAATATTATTATTAAACCTTTTATTAAAAGTACCCATTGACTTCACAATATCTTAAAAATAGTCGAGTATTAAAGTGGTTACTCTGTATTTGTTTTGAATTTTTCCTTACACTTTGGGCATTTCTTGCCGGACAGAAAAAGTTTGTTGGCGAGAGAGACAAGAAGCAAAGTGTGTCAAGCATACAGCGTCGCCCCCTTATCAACAAACTTTTTCTGTCCGGCAAGAAATGTCCATAGTGTAAATTGCGACTTATCACTGAAGTTAAATGGAAATGCAATTTATGCAGCCGGTGTTCTTAAAACAGTGATTGAGTGAAAAGTTTTTATATATTATTGAAACAAAAAAAAAGTCACCTATAAGTACATACATACATATGTATAGTATATTGTAAATTACTTAATTTATATAAACAATATCTGCTCACAACTCAAGAACTAATTAAGTAAATTTGCAGTGTAAGTTGCGCAATTAAGATTACAGCCAGAGGTACATACTTGACTTTTAAATTCAACAGTTTTAAATTTATTTGCCTTATTTTTCTCGCTCCCATGACCAAGATATACAGCTTATCTATAGAGTATTTTTTTATCTTCCCTATTTATAGTGAAATAAATATGTATGTACATACTTAAAACATTTTTGATCATTGAATTGTAACTCACAGGTTAAACGATATCGGAAACAAATAACTGCATCATTGTTAAATTGTTGATTAAGGAAGATGCCAACAGCTTTACATTGGGGTATTGCATCGGCTGGTAATATAAGCCATGATTTTTGTGTTGCTTTAAGCACTTTGCCATTTGATGAACATCAAATGGTTGCTGTGGCTGCACGGGATCAGAAACGAGCCGAAGAATTTGCCAAGAAACATGAAATTGCTACAGCTTTTGGTACTTATACAGAGTTGGCCGAGTGCGAGGATGTCGGTAAGTACACCTTAAAAAAGTTAAACTTTGCCCATAAAAGACAGATTACTAAAAATATGTAACGGGTTTCCTTCTAAATAAGCTTCAATTATGGATGAAGTGCAAAGTGATTGTATTTCTATGGTAGAATAAGTACAAAGTAGGTTCTATGGAGAGTTTGACCCGTGTAATGTCAAATTAATTTATTTTATTTTTGACTCTGCACATAGGGGTTTTTTGCCAATCTGGCCGGACATTACCGTTTTTAGTTTATACCTATTGCTTCTTGAAAGTTATTAAGTGCTCCTAGCTCGATGAAACTTGGCAGAAATTTGTGTATAGGCAGGTAAAGCTCAAAAATAAATAAAATCGGACCAAGAGGAAAAAAGGTTCCCTAGAAAAACTAATCCTTACTTTGAAAAATTCAATTTTTTTTTAAATTTTCTCATACTTTTGTTTAGCAAATGGGCAATTTTATAGTGACGGGTGTGACCACGATACTCTAATTTTTTTAATATAATTCAAAAATATAAAAATGATGATTTATAAAAAGGAAGTGATTCCCAAGAATGTTAAGATTTAAAACTTTAAATACAGGTACACTTTGAAAGAACAGGATATCTGCTCAAAATGGCCATCAGAAGGCTGTGACGAGTGTGACATTATAAATCTTAGTTTTAAGAGAATTGCGACTTTAGGATAAATTCTGTAACATTTCCGCAGATCGCGCATAAATACTTTAGAGCAGTAAATCTTTCATAGTTTTTTGAATTATTGCCTGGAAAAAAATTTTCTTTTTACTAAAAAAAACTTTTTCAAATTGTGACGGGTGTGCCCTAGTAAGAAAACTGGAAAAATTAAAGAAAAAAAACACATTTTATTGAATTCATTAATGTAACAAACGTAAAAATAAACTCATAAGAAAATAATACCTATGAGGAATAATTCGCTATCCGTACTATCATAGACAGCAAAATATTCCAGGCGAGTATTTTTTAAAGTATTTTTTTTAAATTCAGATAAATACTATGTACAGCGACCATACACAGACGCTGCATCTTCTCTTTTAAAAGTTATGCATTTTGTAAATATTGGGTATATTCCTGACGTTTTCCCACCTCTTGTTTAAAAAATTACTAATCTTCATTTCTTCATCTTTAGAAGTTTGCGGCGCATGACAGTGTTAAAAATATTGTACCGAATTTTTAATCAGGATGGAAAACCACCCGAAAATATGTGCACATCTTTCAAATCAAGCATTGTTTTGAGCTCGTTAATAATAATTTTTAAGAAAACCCAAACACTGTGATTTCTTACCCATTATATTCATCCTAGCATCTCTTCTATTCCTGTCCCTTTCTCTTTCTAAAGCCAAATGCAGTTCATTTTTTCTTTATTTCCTTTAAGTTTCTTCGTTTGCAACCGTTTTCTATTTTTGGCATTAATTGAAAAAATATGATTTATCCTTGGTGTGACTGGTGTGACCAAATACATATTTCCTATAACTAAATGGTGGTGCACAAAATATAATTTTATTATTAATTGCGCTTACTTTGTTATTGTTGGAAAGTATCATGCATTTATTATTTAAAGTAACAATTTTATTAAACTTTTTCAACTTTTATTGTGATAAAACTCTAATTATAAAACCTACAAAAGCAAATTTCATTTTTACTACCCCAAAATGTTGTGCCGGGAGCAAGCACTTTAAACCTTAATGTTAGGGATCTTTCGCAAAATCTGATAAGTTTGTTACTGTTAAACAATAATATTTATTAATACAAAACATTATAGTTTTAAGTTTTCTTTGTAATTTGACTCATAATTTTTTTTTTTTTCTCTTATTTGATTGTTTTAAAGTCTCAAATAAACTTAACTTAACTTAACTTATAAAACCTACAAAGTAGAAACTTCTACAAAAAGTAAGCAAGAGTATAATATTTTCAGAGATAACGGTTTTTAATAATTCTCAGAAAGGGATTAAAAAAATCAATAGGGTAGGGAGCAGTGTGACCCTTTTAGCATTTTCACTGCTAAATTTAGCATTATTTATTTTCATTTATCAGCGAATTTTGCAAATAGCATTTAGAATTATTTTCAGCATTTTTGAAATATTTTTTTAGCATTATTTAGTATTTTTTAATCTTATAAATTTTATATATGTATTGCTATTTCAAAATATAACTTAACAATTCTGTCAATCTCTATCATTTTATTTTGTCATTTATACGTTCATACATATGTATAATAATAGCAACCCTGTTAACATCAAACAAAATTTTTAGAAGAAATGGTATATACTACTACAGAAGAAATAACGGTTTTGGAACAGCAATTCTGGATAGGTGTGTATGAGTACAGAAACGCTTTAAAAGAAAATGCTTTCAACGATCCCACCCCCAGAACTATCTTCTCAAAATTTCTTTTTTTATAATTTTCACAAAATATTTATTTATATACATGATTTTATTAGTCGTGCTTAATTCCCAATTTTTATTCTTGATAAAAACATTGAAATTTATTGTTGAAGGGATAAGCTATTCCTATGCGCATTTCACTGGTTGCTTAGGCCAGATCGTCAGGAAACTTCATCCAAAGATTTTAGAAAAACTAAAATTATTAAACAAGTAAAAACTGTTAAGCGAATATGAATTACTTATAAGTAGGGATGCGATTTCCATGCAAATGCATGTTTTTTGTCGATAGTCTAAACTCGATGTCGACCAATTATCTTTCCGAATCATTAAATTTACGTTAAAATGGCATCGATTTGTTTTTGCATATTGTTGCATATATTGGTGAAAATGCATATTTTGGTTTAAATACATATTTTTGCATATTTTAACATTTTTGAGTGATATATTTTTTTAAATTTGTATAAAAATTTGTATAAAAAAAAAATTATTTTTAAAATCAATTAATAAATTTTTCGAGCTCTGTTTAAAATACAAGATTTCGACAAAAGATCCTTAAATAATTAAAAAGGCTGCCAATTGTCCTAAAACAATTTGTATATGTTACATGTTACTTGCTAGGCACATGGGTAACACCGAGTTGCAGATTAAATTAGAAGCTAATTCGATAATATTGATTTATTGGTTTCACGTGTTGCAATTTTTAATGAAATGTATCTCTTTGTACCGTCACCACTGCAGCCAGTATTAACAAGAAGGGGAACCTGGATAGATGCTTCAGAATTCTATTCAAAAAACTTTGAGCAATTTAAGAATGTTATTGAAGAACTTGTTGCTATCGATGCTTATGCAATAAAAAAAGTAAAAAAAATTTTTAGCCCAATTATGAATAAAAATTCCCCGGGAGTTTTTTCGCTTTTCCCATTTTTACAATTGAATTAACATAGGAAAAATTGAAGAAGGGAGAAAACTCCCGGGGAATTTTTATTCATAATAAGGCTGATTAAATTAAATAACATCAAAAGTCAATTAGCATTTGTATTTTCCAACTTCAGATATGTTGGTGAAACAATAACTAAATTGAAAGGATTTAGTTCACTTAATAGTCAACTCAAATTAATTGATATGTCAGAAAGTAAAATTAACATGTGGAAGGAAAAATAGCCCGAGAAATTAAACAAAATCCAAAACATGTTGCAAAAAAAAATTCAGGATTTCAAAAACTAAAACAAATTTCAACTATTTTTGATCTGGAATCAATGTGGGATCTGAATAAGAAAATAAATTTTCTCCAAATGAATTGGCATCCTTCAAGTATGTCTCATTTTCGGTTGACGTTGAGAGATCATTTTTTATGTACAAAAGCTTTTTAACAGAGGCTTACTTACTTTTGATAATATTAAAAAAGTATTTATTTGATTAACAATATATTGTACAGAATATATTCTAATTTTTCATTTTGTTTTAAATAAAATAAAAAAACAAACGCTTTTTTATTGAAAATGGTCAAGTTTTTAGTGCATATTGTTTATTTTTTTAATGCATATTTTGGAGTTTTAAGCGCATATTTTATGCGCATATTTTCGATTTTTTAGTGCATGAAAATCTCATCCCTACTTATAAGCAAAAGTCTTACTTGTAACGATATCAAAGCTTTAACAAAAACAACAACAATAAACAGTGAGTTTATCTTTTCTTACATTCCCCACTACAATTGGTTGGAACTCTTCCAATATTAATTGTAGTCAGGGCTGCCAGATAAATTTGTGAGGAAATCGTCAGTTTCCTGAGAAAAAATAAAAAAAATCGTCTTTATCGTTTCGAAAAATCGTAAAAAATCGGACAACTTAAAATTTGGTTTTTTTAAACAATTATTGATCGATTTTATAAAAAAAAAACATTCAAACAAAAACATAATTACTTCTTACCCAGCTAGCATTTTCAATCGTGTAAGAGCTACTAAGAGTCTCATGAAGAGCGCATTTGATCGTCGGTGACCGCATTTTTTAATCTTAGTAGATTCCTCACACAGGAAAAACTGTAACACGAGTGAGATTATTCCATAGCACAGCGAAAGACGCTTCTTTAATCGTTGTGGGAATCGTTTAGGACTTGGGTTAAATTATATGGTTGTGCTGAAAAACGGAAACGTAAAACGCAAGAATTTGGAAGTCATTTTTATTTATTTATTTATTTTTTTTTTTTTTTTTGCTTTAAAATTCTGTTTAATAGAGAAATATTTGAGTAATATTTGTCATAAAATTGTTTTATTACAGAAATCTTATTAAACACCAACTTTTAAAAGTCTTGCGTTTTACGTTTCAGATTTCCAGCACACCCCTGATAATCTAACGAGACTTTCATGTGAAGAATCGTATGAGACTCATGTAGATATTCTCTTACAACTCGTGATATGCTCGCCGTATAATTGTTGAAAATATGATTTATACAGAGAGTCGTAAAAGGTTAATTCGACGAAAATTAAACAAAGTGTAACCTTGTTGTTTTTGTACTCTGAAAATAAGCAAAGATTTTCTTAAGTTTTGTATATTTCAGCTGTACCTAAACAAAAGCGGCGCGCGTTTTCTAATTTATGAATAGAGCGCCCTGAACGCTTTGCAATTGGAAGAACCGATTTTGACAGCTCGTTTAGTAGTGAAGTTTGCCGCTATTGTTAATTAATAATGGCAATTTAGCTATTTTTTGGTCAATCTAGCGTATTTATCTTTATTTTTATTTATTCCGTTTGTGCTTTGTTGTGATACAGACGTGTATTCTTAACTCCGCATACGATTTGAATTTGTAACTAATCACATTTGATTTTGTAATATAAACAGCGAATGGACTAGAGTTTTTTTTACTTTGTATTTTTCGATTCCCGGTAAAGCAGGATCCCGCTCCATATAAATAATACAAAGTAAATTTTGTTATTAATTAATAAAAAAAAAACTTTTATAAAAAAACGTAAGGGAACTTGTTTACAAAGAAAGTAAAAGAAATGGTTCAATACTAAAAAATTAATTGAAGATTGAAATAGGAACTTGAATTATTATCACCTCACGCCTTTATTCCCTATTATTATGCTTTTATTCAGTACTATTATGCTCTGGATACAAGATAAAAAGATAACATAAACATACCAATTTAATCCATAAAACAAGATACCTATGAGATTAAAAAGTTAATTAATAAAATAGATAAAATATTTTAAAGAAATATATAACATTTTTTAACGGCTTAGAAATTAACTTTCTGACACACTAAAAGCGTTTACTAAGTCGTCAAAAAGTATATTCCGAAAAATTTCGTTCATTTTTTACGGAGGTTGGACAAATATTTAAAAGTGCTCCGTTGTAGCATGCTTCGGATTCACAATCAGAAGCAATTTTTTCTTTTTTATAAACAACGTCTATATCAGTCAAATGTATGTCAAGGTTGATGCAAAAATAGCATCAACCGGACTGCTTCTTACAAACCTCTTCATTTCAATAGGTCCATTTATAATCTTTAGGACAATGTGTTTTTCAAGTTGTATGTTGTAGTTTCTTACACAAGTTTCCAAAATGTTATTTTATTTCGGTTTCCCCGCACTTCACGGGATATAAACTAACTCAAATTGAAATTGAAAATTTGTGTTTATCACCTAATAAACATATCGCTCTTTCATTGCATCATAGTCATATCACAAAATTTGAAGTAACTTTAACAAAGATTTCCTTCATACCTTCTCGTATTATATCTCAAACTGAAACGAAGTTATAGCAAAATATATCTTTAAATCGGTACATTTTGAAAACTTTAATCGCATTTTGCCAAGATTGTTTGTTTTTGTAGATATGACTATGTTGCAATAAAGGAGCGATATGTTTAGGTATCTCCTATTTTTAAGACTTGTTCATGGACAACGAAACTTTACGCCTGCATCTTATTTACTTTATAAACTCTTCACTTCACTCAATGTAATAATTATCAACTGTTGCACTGCCTATTCTGCTTTTAGTAGATTTATTGCATCAGGAGACATTGATTTAAATACATGTACTCACTTCTTGTAATTGATCTAATCCAAAACCCATCCACAGCTGCTAGTTTTTAGAGAATTAACACTAAATTTCAAAGTATAAATAGCTATTTTCTGAGATTATGAGGAATTATTTATTTCCCGGGATCCCGCAAGAAAACTCCCGGCTAGGCTTGCCAGACGTACTGTTTTCAGAAGTACGCGTACTTTCTTTTACCATTTGTACTGCTTACTGCATAACCATTAAAGAAGTACGCAATTGTACTTTTTTTTTAGCTTTTGTACTTCATTTTGTACTTTTTTTGCACAAAATAAAACATGTTTTGTGCATATTGTATTAAAAGTGCAAAAAACCAAATTTCGACAAATTTTCGAACTAAAAACACTGCAAACCTGAAAGAAATGTTTAAGTTTTGCGATTTGAAATGGTTTGAAATGCTGCGTCATGTACCAACTCAATGTCGCCTGCAGTTAAAAGATTAAAAAAAAACCATCGAGCCGTAAAAGCTTACTTGTTGTCCCAATACTGTTTCGTATTTTTTATTTGTATTTTCACTTCCTCATTCAAACAACTGAAAAAAATTTTCTTTTTGGAGAAAAGTGCGAAGTGAATTAATAATAAAAACTTATTTTAAATAAATAAAAAATGGCATTGTTAACGAAGAACAAAAAAAGTGATAAATATTTGTAATTTTTAAAATTTACATTAATTTAATTCTTAAATTAGAATTATTAAATTGTAAAATTAGAATAATTAAATTGTTTAACAAACACGTAACATTAAATTGAAAATTAATATTAATATTTTTATAAAAATAAACAAAGCGTTTTTGTTTTAAACATTTAATTTGAAGCATCTGACAAATTTAAAGATGTCACTGCATAAGTATATTAAATACTTATGGCCTTATTCGTTAAAAATAAAACAGGTTTTTAAAAGGTTTATTTAACAAATTTTCATAGTAAATTCGTTTCATAAACCTCTTATAAACCTGTTTTATTTTTTATGAATGAGGGGTTTTATATTAAAAAAAAAGATTTCTTATTTTGTGCTCTTTGCTATTGAATTTTATATTTTTTGTTTATAGCTACATTAACTGCCTGTTTTTCAAAATAAATTTAAAATTTTTGCTTGGGAATTTATATTGAAACAGGAATAAAAGAACTCAAAATTGTTTTTGATGTACTGAATTTTAAGTTAATAAAATAAAAAAAATTGTACTTCTTTTTACATGAATGTACTGCCGTTTTTTTTCCCGATGTACTGTTTTTATGGATTTCATATCTGGCAAGCCGGCACAGTTTAACGGTGAAAAACAAAAACAATTTATTGCATGAATAAAAACAATGAAACAACAATAAAACTAAATGAAAGAAATGTTTATGTGACAGTGCATGCTAACGAAGACAATGCTGTGATAAATAAAGCAAAAGAAAACAATAGTAACTACCTAACGGTTAAACCAATTGTTCGAACACGATCCCTTTCGCCCTCTCTTTTTACAAAGACGGTTGATGGTGATACGTTAAAAAAATAAACCTCTCACTTGCAAGTGTTGCCACAACGGCAAACACAATCTTAGTAACAAATGGTACCATGTTCTCAAACACATTGCAATGCAAACATCTCAAGTAAAAAGTGGTCAAAAGCCTCAAGTACAAGTTGGTATGGACAGGTACATAACAGTGCTTAAACGGGGTCGCAGCAATTCTGGAGGATGAATCCTCGGAAGCACCAAACGTCATAAAATCTTCTAAGCCACCCCCGATATATCTAAGGGAGCAAAACTCAAGTGAGTTAATAAAGAGCGTAATCTCGGTAATAGGTGAAAATTCGTCTTACGTAGCTGCAATCAAGCGTGGAAATATAAAGTAGACAAAAATACAGGTAAATCATGAGAATGATTTTCGTAAATTAACTAACAAATTCGAAGCACTTAAAAAAAGCTTTTACACATATCAACTGAAGAGCAGCAAAGGTCTTCAGGTAGTGATCAAGGGCATAGACTCATGAGTGGACCCCGATGAAATTAAAACCTTTTTGGAAGAGAAGTGGTTTAAAATATAAAAAGTTACAAATATTAAAAATAGGGAAAAAAATCCCCAACCATTATTTCGGGTGGAGTTAGAACCTGGCGACATTAAGCTTAAAAAAATGAAACGCGTCCTATTTATAATTTAAAATATATTCTCTACAGAAGAATAACTATAAAGGAGCCGCACAAAAGAAATGGTCCCGTTCAATGTCTTAATTGCCAAGAATTTGGCCATACTAAGGCATACTGCTATTTACCCCCTGTTTGCGTCATATGTGGAGAATTACATTGTACAGTACAGTTCAGTGCGATAAGTCTAAACATTATCCCAATGTAAAAAAATGTAGCAACATTAGCGGTAATCACACTGCCACACACCGAAAACTAATCCCCCACAAATGCATGTACCAAATCATGTAAACGCTAATGACATTCAGGCTCCGCAGCCTACTAATAACAAAACCTCTTATGCTAACGTCCTTAAATCAAACCATGTGCCAATGCAAGGGGCTTCGCCAAGTAATGATGAAACTCCAGTTTCTAATTTAAGTCCTCTAGAAAAAACCATGGAAACATTAGTGCAAACAGTAAATAATTTTACAAACACAATGGGTAATATGTTACAGGAAATTCTAAGAATGCAATCGGTGTTATTGCAAGCTGTTCTTAACAAGCCATGAACTGTTTAAAAATTTGTTTTTGGAGCGCAAACGGCATCCGCCAACATAAAAATGAATTAGAATACTTTCTTAAAAACAAACAAGTTGAGTTGACCTCAAGAAACACGTTTAAAATCAATGGTTATATACTATATGATACCAAGGACCCACGAGATAGAGCTTGTGGAGGTTCAGCCAATTTAATTAAAACCCGAATAAAACACTACCTAATGTGTGATCATCGTGAAAATTATCTCCAAGCAACGAACATTTGCGTTGAGGAATTAAATAGAAACCTAGTAATTTCATCGTTATACCCCCCCACCTAGATTTTCGATATCAGAAAGCCAATACTTTAAATATTTTAAATCATTAGGACCCTCTTTCCTAGCTGCTGGCGACTATAACGCTAAACATACCTTCTGGGGGTCACGACTTACAACACCAAAGGTTCGTGTTTTATTTAACACAATTTCTAAAATGGATTGAAATGTGGTAGCGAGCGGACAGCCAACATATTGGCCTGATCATCAAAAAATTCCAGATGTTATCGATTTCGGCGTGGTTAAAAACATCCCCATAGAAATGATTCATCGTGAAGCTTCCTTAAAATTATCTTCCGACCACAGACCTACAATTGTTACTATAATGAGCCCCAATAGAATTGTATCTCCAACTGGTCACTTAGCGACGACAGCTACGCAAATTAACTAGTTAAAATATAGAAAATACCTCAGCACCCATTGCACAGAAAATATTCCGCTTAGTACACCGGAGTATGTAGATCGCTCTATTGCCAATTTTGACAGTTTTCTGAAACTAGCTGTTCAACATTCCAGTATTGTCCCCAAAAAACAAAAAATATTAAAATATATTTCACAGATGTCGAGCGTCTCTTGTCTGAAAAAAGGAGGGCTCGAAGAGAGTAGCAATTGCACAGATCCCCGTTACTTAAGAACTTACTAAAAGAGTGTACAAAAAAGTTTAGAAAGTTACTGCAGACTCAGAAAACGACTTCTCTGGAAAAATATCTTAAGGAACTTGGTGCAACCCCACAATCAGACTTCTCATTATGGCGTGCAGCTAGAAATCTCAAAAGGCTAGTTGTCTCTAAACCACCATTAAGAAAATTGAATGGTAGTTTGGCAATAAATGATGTTGAAAAAGGAAATCTGTTTGTCTATCATTTAAAAAACGTATTTACCCCAAACATCTCACGATATTGCGGCCGAGTTTCCACCTGTTGTTGCTAAAGCAGCTGTTCCCCTAAAATTTGAGAGAGATAAGAGAAATCGAAAAAGCTATTTGTTATTTAAGCCCCAAAAAGGCTCCTGGTTTTGATAAGATCAGCAACAAAATGCTTCTGGAGCTACCCAGCATAGCAAAGAAAATTATTCTTCTAATTTTTGATGCTATTTTACGCCTACCCTCAAGAATGGAAGACCTCCTTAGTTACGATGATACCAAAGCCAGAAAAAGATCACACCAAAGTTGAGTCATATAGGCCTATGAGCTTATTATCTAATATATCAAAGCTGTTTGAGAAGCTTTTAGCGTCAAAATTGACCCCAATTTTAAATGACAATGAGTGTGTACCTAACGATCAATTCGGTTTCAGAAGAGAACATAGCACAATTGCACAAACCCATCGGATTGTAAACGCCATAAGAAAAGCCTTACAAGAAAGAAAATATTGCTCCGCTCTCTTCATCGATGTCTCTCAAGCTTTTGATAAAGTCTGGCATGTAGGCTTGTTAAATAAATTGAAGCTAAACCTACCAATTAACACACACAAGCTGTTAGAAAGCTACTTGGTCGGTCGATACCTGCAGGATCATATATTTCAACTAGAACTGTGGTTAAAACAATGGAGAATAAAGGTCAATGAGCAAAAATGCGTACATATTACATTCACCTTGCGTCGGGAAACATGCCCCCTATTAAAATCAATAATCAACTAGTGCCTCAACAATTGCATGTCAAATATCTCGATATTCATCTAGATCGGCGTTTAACATGGAAACGCCATATAGAAGCAAAATTAACTCAAATGAAGCTAAAAGCAATTCAAATTAACTGGCTTATTGGAAGAAATTCTGTTCTTAGTCTCGATTGCAAACTACTACTTTACAACTCTATTTTAAAGCCAATATGGTGCTACGGTATTCA
Organism: Pollenia griseotomentosa; assembly: GCA_963931875.1. Taxonomy (NCBI): domain Eukaryota; kingdom Metazoa; phylum Arthropoda; class Insecta; order Diptera; family Polleniidae; genus Pollenia; species Pollenia griseotomentosa. The sequence goes on from OZ007561.1 coordinate 63,212,049, forward strand.
ACTATGGGGCACTGCCTCGGCCTCAAATATCGAAAAAATTCAAAGGCGCCAAAATAAACTTCTTCGAATAATCACAGCTGCCCCTTGGTATGTTAAAAACTCATATATCCACAAGGATCTCAATGTGCCACTGGTAAGGACTATTATTACGAAGTATGCGGTTAAATATTTAAAAAGACTAGAGTTGCACCCAAATCCACTAGCTCGAAATATTTTAAATGATAGCGGCCACACACGCTTAAGGAGAAGAGACACTGCAGCACCTTCCCATTAAGATGAGCGATAAACACATACATGTATAAATGTAAACAGAACCCGTGATGAAGAAAATTTTTGTCTTGCACTAGCAGGACATAAAATAAAGAATTAGGATAAGATTTGATTAATTATTGTTAGTTCATATTTAATATATGAAGATTCAATAAATAAATTATGAACAAAAAAAAAGTTTTATTTATAATTTGTGTTTTATTAAACAAGAAAGCTACCACTACTTTTTGTGACACAACGTTGACGCTCTTGCTTTGGTATGGTATATCAGCGTAAAAGCTAAGCGAAAGAAAACGTTCCGCCTTCCGCTTTTGTTAAGGTACGGCTGTCCAAGATTGAAAAACGAAATTGTCAGAAAATGTAATGTGTTATTTATATTTAGACTTTGGAGACTGAAAAAATCGTCACTTTTAAGAAAAAAATCAGCAAATCGGCACTTTGTTAATTTCGGAACAAAAAATTGTCAAAATGACGATTAATTGTAAAATCTGGCAGCCCTGATTGTAGTTGTAAGTACCCTGCAAATAATTTTGGACCACCTGATCCATTTTGATAAAATGGACTACTCCATGGACCGGTCCGATGTAATGCAAGCATGGACCATGTCATTGTTAAAAAGGGTTTGTAGTGAGACGACATGTCTTCGTTTTTTAACGACATGTTTTCGTTTTTAAACGAAGTTAAAACTAATCCTCTTGTATATACAATGGAGTAGTTTTAAGTCTACTCCTTCGTACTCCAAAGCTGGGCTATGTGGTCCTGCCCTAGGACATCGTAATATTAAATAGACCATGTTTTTTCCATACGTTTGGGTTACTTTTAGACTAGTCCTAGTCCCTTGTGGGCTACTCTTTACACGCGTGTTTGGACTGGTCCGTTTATTTGCTGGGTGTAGGTTACGAAAAAACAAAATGAAAACAAAAACAACTTGCTTTTTTGCTCTCGCAAAAATAAAGCATGCTGCCAGCGTTTAGTTTTATTTTTATAAAAGTTTATCTAGTTTATACTATTTAATTTATCTAAAAATAATTATTGTATTGGCTTCTACCTGGTTTAATGTAATATGTATGTGAAAAAGAAAAAAGGGGCTCCATTTTAAGGCGTGGCGTAAAAGTGAGTATAATAAAAGCTAGACATACTTAGTTTTACAAGGACTTTCTTGGCACTTTTAAAAAAAATTTACATTTGGGGGAAGGATCCGATTTGGCATAAGTGGCGCCCAGAGTTTGATGTCGGATTGAAAAGTCACCAAAGCCAAAAATAAAGCCACTGTCAAGCCATGAACAACGATATGCGATATGATAAGATCGGACTTTAAATGGCAGCGCTACATATAAAAAACCAAAAGTGCTGTATTTTGGGGCGTGGCAAAAAAAATTTTTTTCTGTTTTAGAAACTTCATTGACATATCTTTCATTCTAGGGGGTGACTGGCACAAATTTTTTTTTAGACCCACCCTACAGTACATATATATATATATTGATTTTAATTTTGGTTTGGGACCTAGGGATTTAAGTTAAATTCAAAATTTTAATATTTTTAGTATTAATTCAGGTATATTTCTTTGTAATATAGTTTATTGGCCTAATGAGGCTTTTATATTACCTGCAATAAATTGAAATTGAAAAAAAAGATTTAGTTTGAAATGGTCTTTATCCAATTCAATCAAAAATATATCTTTACCTTAAACGCAAAATGCCCTAACTAACCCAAAATTAAAAATTGACTTTTTAATTACATATAATTATAGCTCATTATTTAACGCTTTTTATGTTATTTTCCGGCAATTTGTTTATTTTATCGATTTAGCGATCTTAAATTAGTTTTTGGGGTTGTTTAAAATTTTGCACTTTTAAACCATTTTATAGCTTTAAAATATTAAAATTTTCGCTATTTATGCAATTTTTTTTTTTTTTTTTTTGTTATTTTCCGACATTTTGCTTTTGAACCTATTTAGCGATTTTAAATAATTTTTTTTGTTTGTTGAAAAGTTTGCAATTTTTGGGAATTTTCGCCATGTTGGCTAAAGAAGCGATTTTTTCCTGTGATTTTTTACAGCTTTCATAATTCAAAAAAATTTTTGTTTTCAATTCGAGTCGAAACCTAGAACATACCTGAGTAACACACAATTTTTAAAATTGAATGCTTTTTAAATTGCTTTACGGAGGGCCGCTTTACATGGGACCTATGGTAGGGTTGCCATCCGTCCTCTTTTCCCCGGACACCGTCCTCTTTTTTTGGGTATCCGGGGCAGTCCTACTTCTTTTTCATCAAGTGTCCGGGGTTGTCCGGCTTTTTACACCGTCATTGTTAATTTGTTCCTGGGTTTAAATCACAGTTCACAAAATTCATTAAAAAAAAGATTTAGGTGCTCGGGTTTTTTTAAGATAGCTATATAATACTTATTGCTCAAATGATTATATTAAAGTTTTATTTAAAGATTATTTTTGGAAAGAAAAAAAAATCATATCTTAAAAAAGCACATTCCTCAAAGTTTTAGGATTTTTAAAAAACAGTTTGAAGTATTATATAAAAAAAATCAGGAAAAAAATAGGGTTTTGACTTAGTCCATTTTTAAAATTTGATATTTTGCATATACATTTTTTTCAATATATTTATTGTAGCCTCAAGTATTCTCTTTAAACTGACAAAAATCATCTTCGTATGTAAAGTAGTTTTCGAGATATTGAAAGAATAAACTCAACACATTCGGCTTATTCGGCGATATTATGACAATTTGAATATGACATAACTTTTGAAAAAAAAATTAAAAAAATTGTTTTCGTTGATATGTGTTCTTTATGGGATCAAATAAACCCTCTCGCCAAATTGCATTCAAATCGAAAAGGGTCGAGTCCCACTCTTGGTCGACTTGACATGGAATTACCCAAATGAAGTTTTTGTGTGCCGTCGTTAATTTTATTAATATTAGGTTGTTTAGAAAGTGTCCTCTTTTTTAGAACAAATGTCCTACATTTTTTATGCTGGCGTCCTCTTTTTCTCAAAATAGAAATGGCAAGCCTAACCTATGGTAAATTATGATCCTATTATCACAAAACTACACGGTGTTATTTCTAGCAATATAAGGCTAAGTTGTACCAAATTTTACCACAATATCTCCACATATTTGTGACGTATTAAATGAGTCGTATTTAAATGATTTTTCAGAGTGAGCTTAATATGGGGCATATGGTAAATTATTTACTGATCTTTACGAAATTTGGCAGAGTGGTTTCTTGTCTTATGAAACTATGACAGACTATATATTTCTCTAATACCACACTAAAGTATTTTCCGAGAGTGGGCCTATGGTTAATTATGGACCGATCTTTAAGAAATTTATCGAAGTGGTGTCTAATCGTGTGAAACTATGACACACAAAATTTTGCAATAGCATTATTCGATACGGTTTAAGCCGTACTTCAGTGTTTTTCGGTAGTAAACCTACTAAACCCTTTTTACATTATAAGACATTTTGATACCGGTTTAAAGAAGGACTCAAAAAATAGTCTGACTTTCTTTTAGTAATAAATCACAAACAAAAAATCACAGTTGTATAATTAAGTATCCACTAACTGTGAGTTTCTTTGGGAATGCCAACATATAGGTAATTCCAAAGTGTTCAACGTGACAGTCGTACGCATCAAAAATACAATAACGTTTTAAACAACAAATATTTTTACGTTCTTTTAATCCTTAAATTATAGCACTAAGAAAGCACTATTATCTATGCTAAAGTTTATAAAGGGAGCGATTTTATGTCAAAGATAATGGCAAAAGAAGTAGCGGTTCGAACGTGAAAAAATAAAAGTGGTTTTTGTGGTCATGTATTAAAAGGCGTAATTCAGGGAAACCTGGCACAATTTTTTAGTCAAACTACTTTCAGAATTTTACGTAGCAATGTAACATTTAAATTCTTTGGTTTGATTCCAAAATCTTTTGTATTTTTTTTTTAAGCTTGTGTCAATACGTGATATTTCGAAAGTGAAATTTTTTCCATAATAATTAAACTTAATAATGATTTAAACAAAATAAAAATTTACCGTTAATCCGCGGATGGCACTATGCGCCCACGATTTGGCGTAACAGTAACAAATAATAATAATAATCCGAATAACATATTTCTCTTCGAACTCTTCCTTAGATAACAGACCATGTAAGAAAATTTTTTTGGAATAATTTTTATCAAATATCACGTCTTTTAAGGAAGATAATATTAAAGAAAACATACAATAAAACATTCTCACAAATTACGTTTGCACAACTTTGCAGTCTGATTGTTCGTCTATAGCAAAATCATAAAAGAAACGACCAAGAGTGGGACACGAACCCTTCCGATTTTAATGAAATTTCGTGAGAAGGTTCCTTTTATCTTATAAGAAACATATATGAACGAAAGTTATGTCATATTCAAAATGTCAAAATTTCGCCGATTTAGCCGAATGTGTTGAGCTTATTTCTTCAATATCTCGAAAACTACTTTACATACGAAGATGATTTTAATGTCATTTGAAAAAATGTAATATCTCGAAATTGGTAAATTTTAAAACGGACTAAGTCAAAAACCTATGTTTTTATTTGGCTTATTTTTTTATATAATACCTGAAACCGTTCTTTAAAAATCCTGAAACTTTGAAGGAGGTTTTATTTTTCTGTTTTAAGATAATATTTTTAAAAAAGAATTTTAATATTGTAATTTTGAGCAATAAGTACTGTGCTAGTTGCAAAAAACAGACAAGCCGGCCACCTGGCATTTTAACCTACTTGGGGCACGCTGAATCCAGTGGTGCTAACCGTTTTTTTTTTCTTAGGTAAGCTCTTGTTTTCAAGATAAACCGTTATTTCGAAAATGGAGGAGGTTGCACTGCATATATTCGCGTAACTTAAAAATGGTTTAGTTTATTGAAATTACTAAAAAAAACGAAATTCCGCAATAAATAATAAAGTGGGGTTGGTCATACATTTGACCCATTTAGGAGCATCCTACACAAATAAACATGAACATTTCCCAGTGGTAACGCGAGAAACCAAATTGACCACATCTGTGTGAGTAGATGATGGCGTTCTTACCTGTGCGACGTACGTACGAAAAGGGGAGCTGATATTGATTCGGACCACAAACTCTTGGTCGCATATGTGAAGCTAAAACTCAGGTCCCATAAGATAAATATTAAGGGCCGTGGAAAAAACTTAGGCCAAAAGTTGAGTCACATAGGCCTGTTAGCTTATTATCTTATATATAAAAGTTATTTGAGAAACTATTAGTGTCAAAATAAACACCAATTTTAAATGAAAATAGATGTATTCCAAACCATTAATTCGGTTTTCGAAGAAAACACAGCACAATTGATGAAACTGATAGAATAGTAAATGTCATAAGAAAAGCCTTTAAAGAATAAAATATTGCTCCCATTCTTTGTTGATGTATTGCAAGCTTTTGATTATGTCTGGCATGAAGGCTTTTATATAAATTAAATCTAACAGGGGTGTGCTGGTAATCGTAATGGTAAAACGCCAGAATTTTGAAGTTGTTTTTAATACACTTTTAATCTAATTTTTATAGTTTTTGTTATAAAATTCAGTTTAATAGATAAAAATCTTTTATTACAGAAATTTTATTAAAAAACGACTTTTAAAATTCTTGTGTTTTACGTTTTCGATTTCCAGCACAGCCCTGTAAATTTACCAGCAAACACACAAAAGCTGCTAGAAAGCTACTTAGTCGGTCTTAAATTTATAATTAAAGAAGGCGATTTTGTTCGTTCTCCTTAGCCAATTTTGCGCTTAACTCTCTATTATACTCAATATATATGTAATTGGGACATGCAAACAAACATTTGCGGATGCTACAGTTTTTCTAAGTGTTCGCGAAAATCGTCATAAAGCATCTACCCATTAAAAAATTTTATCATTTTGCGAAGCACTAAAGATACTTTTAAAAAAATAAGCGCATAATTATGCGCTACGCAATAAGACATACAGAAATGCAGTAAAGTAAGTGAAAGAACTCTCAACAACTTAAAAAAAAAAAAAACATTTTAAGTGCCATGGCATTCCCTTACTACAAAGCAGATTTGTAAAGCCACGGTCACACTTATTAAATATTAGTTCAAATAAGCGTAACCCCTACTTTTGTTAATAGTTAGTGAGATTTAAAATAGTCTTAATATAACTAAATAAACTAATTATACTACTAGACATAGCAAAAAACAGTTTTTTCTAAGATGTGGTATTTTAATCAAAATAAATATTGATGTTAAGCGAAATGATTTTTTAGTTTGGTTGTTGGTCCCGTTTTTTTCGTCAAATATTTGATAAGTCTGAACGTAGCTTAAGGGAGAATAATAAAAAATAACTGTATCAAAATATTCAGTGTGTAAAGCTGATCAATACATCCAACAATTTTTATATGCGCTAAATTATGCACTTTATGATTCAAAAATGTATTGCTTCAAAGTGGGAACTCGCCATATAAAATTCATGTCTTCCGTAAGCGCAATGGTAAGCGAAACGTTTATGTTTCTCCCTTACAAACCTGCTTCGTTGGAATCTCCATTTTTTATTGGGGAGTTACTTTCAGGAACATATATTTCGTATACAAAATTGCTGATAAAAGTCAATGAGCAGGTTAACATCCTATTTATTTGCCCTAAACTAAACACTTGAAAGACGAAAGAAGAAATAAGAAAAACTTACCTATGTATATAAAACAACAAATAACAAAAAATGCAACACGAATATTTTTTTAAGACTATTGAAGAAATAAAGCCAATATCTGTATGTATAATATTCATTATATGTATTCAATTTGGATTTAAACAGTTTCCCACAATATTTTAATTACAATAAATGAATTTAATTTTCACGCTGCTAAAGCTATATACTTTAGTATGTATGTATGCTTTTTTGGAAAGAAAATGTATAATAAAAATAAACTAAATATGAAATAGTGAAGATTAGACAGATAACTGATTGCAAATCCAGGTTTGGTTCGAACAGTTTTACATTAAATTTTTGATTTTGGCCTATGTATCGTTAGAATTGGGAATAACCAAACTGTAATAGTACCCAAAAGCGAAAAAAGTAACCAAAATTATTATATATGTATGTTACTGATCGTCTAGAAGAACCAAAAGAAGCAAAAAGGAATTAGTGCTTAAGTTGACTTAAGCTAAACTTGAACTAATTGCACCTTTGTCAACATCAGTCACTTGTGTTTTAGTTGTCGACTTAGGCATTTTGTTAAAATCCCAGCTTATTTGACTCTTCGGAATATGCGCTCTTCTTGATGAGTCATTTATGATTCGTTTTTTTTTTATTAGTTTAGAGACATTTTCGGCTCTTTTTTTTAAGTATTTGTTTCTGAATTTTAAATCAAACACTTTTAAATCATAAGCGCGAATCAATCTTGTGTCGTCTTTCAAGCGTGTAATTGATTTATCGGGTTTTAACCATCAAAAGTACTCAAAAAAGACTTATACAGATGATTTAAAAAAAAAAAAAAAACGATCTTCCAAATGCTAGCAGCAATATTAAACGAAATTTTTTTTTACATGAACACTAAGAGCCCTTTCAGACTCGGCAAGTTAGTTGCGCAAGTTACTTGCCGAGTACAACATAGTCCGTACACAATTGTTTTTCCTTACCCCGACCTTACCGCTGACGTCTACAAACCAAGAGTTACGCAAGAGACTCCCATACAAATATTGCGTTTTGTGAAATTCTTAAATTAATTAAAATTCGACTTTTGTGAATGAAATCAAAAGTTGGTAACAGATTTGAATCATTTATGGCTGTTTTTTATATGTCTGCAAAAAGTTAGAAGCCTAGCTGCATTTTCCAATTTGTTATGAATTTTAAAAAAACCAAAATTTCGAAATTTTGATAAAAAAAATTATTTTTTGTTCAAAAAAAAAAAAAAAAAAAATTAAAACGACTGCTCATATTAAAGGAAATTTTATTGCGGAATTTCGGTTTTTCTTTAGTAATTTCAATAAACTAAACCGTTTTTGAGTTACGCGAATATTTGTTGTGCAACCTTTTCCATTTTCGAAATAACTGTATATCTCGAAAACAAGAGCTAACCTAAAAAACGGGGGGCACCATTGGATTCAGCGTACCCGAATTATGCTTAAACGCCATGTGCCCTGCTTGTCTAAAAAAGTGTCAATTTCGAGCACAGTGTTATTTAAACGGATTTAAATGCCTGGACCCAAGACTGAGGACAAATGAAAGAGGATGAATACTCCTAGATGACTTATCGTTCAGAAAATTCGGAATTCTTAAGACCAAGTCAACTATAAAAGTTATTTGTTGTTAGCACAGTAAAGAGTGTAATAAATGAAAAGGGCTAGGAAAGAAAATAATGTTAATACTGGACATCAAAAATGCTTTAAATTCTGCTGCATGGAACCATATTGTGTCTTTCTTGAGAAATGTTAATGTCCCCCCGAGTACCTAATTAAAACTACAAAACTACTTTTCTAATCGATGTTTATGGGCTAAGACGGACAGATACATTAGTGTTACATCAGGTGCTTCCCAGGACTCTGTTCTAGGACCTCTGTTGTGGAACATTATGTTTATTTAAATCTTTAAGTTAAGATTGCCAGAGTAGGCGAGTGCGGGAAGCTTTGCAAGCGACATTGCGGTAGTAGTCAAGTCGAGATATCTGGACGAGTCCCAGAATAAAAAACGGTTGCTTAATATCGGTACATCTTCAGCTAGCAGACTACAAAACAGAGATAGTGCTTACAAGTGCAAGGAGAATACGAGAGTTTGCATCAATAAAAGTAGCAGCGGCAACGGTTGCATCAACGGAGGCAACTAATTACCAGGGGGTCATGGTAGATGACCGGCTTAACTTTAAAAAACACATGGAATATACGTCTAAGAAGTCAACGGTTGTATCAAACGCATTGGCCAGAATTATGCCAAACATATGTGGACGATGACAAAGTTGGAAAATATTAATCTCACGAGTTGCCAATTCGGTACTCCTATATGGATCGATAGTCTGGAAGAAATCAAGGTACATCCTTTAAGAATGATATGATTTCTATATTTAGAAGAAGCAGTTGAGGAGTCTGTAGTGCTCTCCGAACAGTGTCAGGAGAAGCGGCAAATTTAGTGTCGGGAATCGCTCCCATAGATATTACATCGAAGAGTCTGTCGAATATCTACAAAACGATAACTGAGTGACTGGCAAAAAAAAATCCGGAAAATAAGAAGAAAACTATACAAAATTGGCAGAAGCAATGGGAGAACCCACCTTAAAGCCGGTGGACGTTAAGACTTATCCCTTCAATAAGTTCTTGGATCAATCGTAAGCATAGCGAGGTGAATTATAACCTAGCGCAATTTATCTCTGGGCACGAAGATTATAAGAGTTGTTTGTACCGATTCGTTCACGACAGCTTTCCAGGTGTCCACAGTGTATCAAGAAAGACGAAGAAACATAACATGTCGTATTTGCATGAACGCGATTTTCTAGAGCCCGAAACATGCTGCAGCAGTTTAATTGGCATAATGTTGAGGTCGGTGGATAATTGCGATGCAGTGAACTTATTTATCACAAACGTGAACATATCTTCAAGGGTAGCGGAAACAGAGCGCAATGCAGCAGAAATTAGTTCGTTATCCATTGCATTAAACTGAGAATATGCCCAAAAGGGGGCCTAGTAATACCAATTGGAAGTTCCGCGGGTTGAATACATCTTTTGAAGATTCCACACCTCCAGCGCAAAAAAATCAAACATACACAGAAGTTCTATGTTGCAGGGTTGATCAAGCGAACGTTTTGTAAATATAAGAAAATGTCGAAACCAATTAGTCAGTTTGAACCCATCCAGAAAGATGAGATGCAAGGCCAGAACCAGATGTGCATTCTTCATTAAATTTGCATTAAAAATTTTTCGAGGAAATATAAAAAATGGAAGAACAAGAGATCCATCCGCACTCATGCAGGTCATTTCAGTTATTAAAGGTTGGTTCTCGCATACTTAATTGATCTTTACGCCGCATAAAACCAAAAAACCAATCCTTGCCAGCACATACATGCAGGACAGTTAATCTGTTTTAGATATTGCCAATTAGAAAGCCAGTGATTTAATATCGCTTCTACATAATTTTTCATTGAAAATGAGAAAATTCCAGATGCAATTGAGAAAATTCCAAATGAAATTGAGAAATTTTAATTTGAAATCGAGAAAACTCTAAATGAAATTGAGAAAACACTAAATGAAATTGAGAAATTTTAATTTTAAATTGATAAAATCGAATTATGTATATAATTTTTTTTATTCATGCAACAAACATTCATAACACACATAAAGATCGAAAACATTAAAATAGAAACAAATCGCAGTATTATTGACCAACAGGCATAACTTCCAGATCCAGAGCAGATTGGAAAAACGTTTTGTGTTTTGAAAATTTTCAAACATTAATTATATCAGATGCAGTTTCACCAAAATGCATCCCGTACTTTTTCATTTCCAGGAAAAGCGGGATTTTTTCAATTTCCCGGAATCCCGGGAATTCCCGCTCAAAACAAATCGATGCAAAACTTTATTTGATTAAATTTATTTGAAAAAAATAACGTTTCCTGAGATCAATTAAAATGCATTCAACTTTTTTTTTGAGAAAGTTGTAGCAAAATGACATTTTGGTTATATTTTTTCAATGTGCAATAACATTTGGAATAATAAAAACTTCCGATCTGTGACATTAGGTGTGTTTAGGATTAAAAACTTAAACAACTATAACCACAAAGAACTGATGATAATATTAAATATGGAGTACATTTCCAAAAGCCAGCACAAATCAACAAATTGACTTAAGCACTTAATGCCACAGAATTAATTCAAAGCATACAGAATTGTTTGAAAGCCTACTTCTTTTTTTACCAAGAAGATTTCAATGAGAAAACCGGTTCCTTTCTACGAATGTTTGCCTTTATAGTCGAAGGAACATTATATAATCTCTAGACACTTTTTTTAGCACTTCATTCAAAACGTGTAATTCCTTTTTAAAAAATATTATTTTCTTCGAATAGAATAAGCGTTTTCTCTATTAATAACTGTTGACATCATCTCTTAAAGAATCAAATCCAAAAAATCTTTTATGCAGATGCTCTGCAAATAAAATCATTGAATTTTTTGAAGCAAGTGGGTACAACATTTTTTCGTTTTTATAAAATTAATCTGAGTCTTTAAACAAATTTCAGAGCATTAAACATTGCCTTACTTATCGGATATGAACTAACATCTTTTTGGCGTTTGGGAAAGACGTCTTAAGTCAAGAACTGTAATTTTTAGTTATGTTAAATTAAAAACTATTTATTTGGTGTATTTCATAGACTTTTTTCCTAAAAGCAGATGATAACGATAAGAAGGAGTTGTGCTAGACTAAAGTGATTTAAATTAAACAAAAGAGAAAAAAATTGAATTAAAGCCAATCAAAAACTCAAAATGCGTTTTTTGACTTAAGACCTGTTTGACTAACGGCTGAGATCTATTTCATGACACAACTTATTAACAATTATACATATCAGCAGTAACGTTGCCATCATTAAATTTAAAAAATAATCCCGGGAATTCCCGCACAAATTTCCCGGAATTTTTTCCCGATAAATGTGCGGGATCCCGGGATTTTTGTCCCGGAAATCCCGTATGAAAATCACTACACGGTAGGTTAGGTTAGAAAGGCTGGTGCCAAGTAAACCTCACACCCTAACCCAGAGACGCCTTAGAAAGTCTAGTAAGAATAGGAGAAGAGTGAAATCACAAGAGAAGAGAGATTAGTGGAAGATAAAAACAAATCGGACAACACAAGCAAAAACAATCCTACAAACCGGAAAACTGCCTACATGTTCCCAGTCCCCAGTCTCCTGGTATGCAGCCAGGTCATTCCCATTATGAATCCCGTCAGATTCTCGATCCCGCAGCCCGAAACATATCCCGGTTCGCGCAGGAATCTACTACCCAGCCCCCTCAGCCTGCGGTTCTGTAGCCTGGGACAGTGGCACAGGCCCTTACACAACCTGCATATATCCGACAAGTCGGATCCCAATCTGCTGCCTATTATACAGTGGCCTATCACGGTCCTGATGCAGACCCTACTTCTGCCCAGCAGTGAATCCAAATCGCCTCCAAACAGTCAGGATGTTCTATTTCCGCCTCAGCCTCACCACATAATTCGCTTAGATTTTTTCCTAGAGACCTCCTGCAATCATCAACTAGCCCGGAGTTCACAAAGCAGGTCATCAAGGCCCTAAGAGCCGCCTGGATGTCCACATATATAGTGACCCCAAGCCCCTGGCAATGTTGCTCCATACCAACACACTGCAGTCGTCAGGAAGTCTATGATCTTCTGATTTCGAGATCCTCAATGTAAGCCCCGCACCCGTGTCCTTCATCTTCGGGCCATCAGTAAAGTAGCAAATTCCCTAAACAATCTACTCCGACCAGCTCCATCCCACAACTGAAGACAGAAGCACAATAAGATAGCTTAAGCTCTACTCCCCCTAGTACCGGTAGCCTAAAGTTCTCCACATTGTACCTCATAGTAGGTTAGGTTCCATTGGCAGCCGTGATCAAGCACAGCTCACGTGGGTCCATTAATTAGTTCCCGTTGTGTTACCATGTCACACCGTCTCCCATGGGTCCTATGTTGTCTGGCTGCTAGTGTTCCCACGCAGCCATCCGGTCGATTCAGTAAAGGAGTGAATCCTGTTTACATCAACATCAGAGAGACAAGTTTTGTCCCCAAGGGCTCTTCGACCAAACATTTCGAGTCTTAGATCTCCGAAAGCCGGGCAATTACAGAGAAGATGTTCCGTTGACTCTTCCTCCTCCTCATCGCCGCAACTTCTGCAAAAGTCATTGTAAGGGAGCCCCAGCCTCTGGGCGTGCCTCCCAATGGGCCAGTGGCCAGTTATAACCGCAATCAGGTTTCTTAGATGATGTCTGGACAGCTGTAGTGCCCGACGTGTCCTTTTTTCATCTATGACGGGCCAGATTTTCCTGGTTTCCCCACAGGTAGTTTCATCGTGCCACCTCCGACTGGCGATAATATGAAACTTATGCGCTATAAGTTGCTTGCTCCTTGGGAGCGATGCACCTACATTACATGTTGAACCGTCTCGATTCAAGGTGGTGCCTGCATGCGCCAACGAATCCGCCATGCAGTTCCCCAGTATGTCCCCGTGTCCGGGGACCCAATTAAGGGTGACCAGTGAATGTCTCGCTATCTCATCCAGAGACATCCGGCATTCTCGGACAATTCTCGATATGATGAACACATTCTCCAGGGATCTTATGGCCGCCTTGCTATCGGTAATAATGTGAATATCCCTTCCAGATATTTCACCGTACCGGATGCGTCTCGCGGCTGTGTGGATGGCCATTATCTCGGCCTGGATGACACTGCAGTGGTCCGGCAGCCTCATAGGAATGCTCCAGTTTAGCTGCTCGGAGTATATGCCAGAACCGACACCATACAGTGTTTTAGACCCGTCCGTGAAGATTTTAATCGCATTCGCGGGAATTTGTAGGTCATCATAGTGGACCACGTTATCCAAAATGCTTACCGTGAAGCCAGGATCAAAGATCGGCTCGGGTGTGACATAATCAACATCCATGTGCCAATTAATTTCGTTCAGAATATTAGCATGTCCGATATTGAAATCCCTCCATGCTCCGGTGGCCCTTAGTCTTACCGCCGCGTTCGCAGCCAGCCTTTTGGCCAAAATGTCTGGTGGTAACCAGTTTAAAATCGTAAACAATGCCTTAGAGGGGGTTGTTCTAATGGCACCTGTTACCGCTATCGCCACCATTCTCATTGTACGTTCAAACCCAGTTTGATGACTCTTCACCTTGAGTGCCGGCCACCAAACAGCTGCCCCGTAGAATAGAATGGGTTTAATGACACATTCGTATAGCCAGTATACATTCCTCGGGTTAATTCCCCAGTTAAGACCAATGGCCCTCTTGCAGCAATACAATGCAGTTGCCGCCTTATTAGTCCTGGAAATGGTGTTCATCCTCCAGTTCAGTTTGCTGTCCAATATTAGCCCCAGATACTTGGCGCTGTCAGACATTTCCAGTGAGACCCCCTTTATCCTCGGGGTATCAAATTTGGGAATTTTGTATCTCCTTGTGAAAAGTACCAGTTCCGTTTTGGCAGGATTTACATCCAGTCCACATCCCTGGCACCATTTTGTTAGGACGTCCAATGCGGACTCCATTAGTTCAGACAATAGTCTGGGATCTTTACCCAGAGCCACAACTGCAACGTCATCCGCATATGCAACCGTTCTGCAGCACGTCCTTTCCATGGCCCTGAGTAGGGTATTCATATTCAGATTCCAAAGTAATGGTGAGAGTACACCACCTTGCGGGGTGCCCCTAGTCGCAACCTTGGAGATGTTCGAGGCGCCTAAGTTGGATTCGATACGCCTGAAGTGCAAGATGCTGCTGACAAATTGAATAATCGCCGGGTCGATTTCCAAATGTCTCATTGCGTTAATAACCGATTCAGGTCTAACGTTGTTGAAAGCGCCCTCAATATCCAGGAATGCAACTAAAGCAAATTCCTTGTAGTGCAGGGATCTCTCTATGTGGCCCACCAATGAGTGAAGCGCAGTTTCAGTGGACCTTCCCTTCGTGTAGGCGTGCTGAGCCAGTGACAAGGAATTGTGTCCCAATGATGATCTAATATGCATATCCAAAATCCTCTCTAGTGTTTTCAATAGAAAGGAGGATAGACTAATCGGTCTAAAGTCTTTAGCCATAGTGTGAGATGTCTTCCCACTCTTGGGGATGAAGACGATCTTATATGTTGTCCAAGTTGATGGGACATGTGAGAGGCTCAGGCAGGCTCTAAATATTGCCAGGAGCCATGGCATCAATATTCCCAGGTTCTTTTGCAGGTCCGCTGGGATAATGCCATCCGGGCCTGGAGATTTAAAGGGATGGAAGCTTTTGACCGCCCATTCCACACGATGGCAAGTTATCGGAATATTAGAAATATCCCGAGTGCCACTAAGTGTTCCTTCCCTAGGCACATCATCAGTGCAACCTGGGAAGTGTGTATTCATCAGGACCTCAAGGGTGTCCCGACTGTTTGTGGTCCAGGATCCGTCCATCTTCCGTATATACGATGGAATAGCTGGTTTAGAGGATAAAATCTTACGTAGCCGACTAGTCTCCGAGGAGTTTTCCACATCGCTGCAGAATTTCCTCCATGACTGTCTCTTGGCCTTCCTGATAAGATTTTTGAATCCATTTACTGAGGACTTGTAATTGTTCCAAACACCATTACGCTTTGCCTCATTAAAGAGTTTCCTGCTTTCTTTGCGTTTTTCAGCAATCTCCGCATTCCACCATATGGGCTTAGCTTTGCCCTTCCTGTCGATTCTTTTACAGGATTCGTTTGTTGCCTCAATTAAGACACCAGTCAGTGACTCCACTGCGGAGTCGAGCATGGACACACTGTCTATGAGAACCGGGCACATAGGCAGCTTGTCCCCGAGTACACTCGCATAGATAGACCAATTGGTCCTTCTTCTATTCGTGTAGGGTTTAGCTGAATCAGCTCTAAAAGAAAAATTGAAATCAATATACATGTGATCAGAGAAGGAACAGTCCTTTGACACGTTCCAATCGCTAATCAAATCTGAGAACTTATCACTAATAAGCGTAATATCAAGAACCTCCCTTCTGTTAGTCACAATAAAGGTGGGCTCACTACCCCTATTAACTACTGTTAGTTCATTTTCTACTATGAAGTCCAAAAGCGACTCACCTCGTGGATTGACATCCGAGCTTCCCCAGACGGTATGATGTGCATTAGCGTCAGCACATATTATTAGAGGGATGTTGCGCCTGCTGGCATGCGACATCGCCTTCCTGGTTGTGGAGTTTGGGGGATTAGCACCCTGGTCATGTGCCATGTAGCAGCTCATAAACCAAACTGTTCTGGTTTTGCCTTCTACTGCGACAGTGCAGGTGTCCTTATCGCTAAAATCAGAAAGAATGAAAGCTTTAAGGATGTTTTTGACCATTACACAGGCCCTGGTCTTACCTTGATCGGCTGCGTACAGAGTACTATAGCCGTCTAAACTGAGTCCGCAAACCCTGTCTTTATACAACAATGGTTCTTGGATGCATACAAGCTCCTCCGTGCCTGAAGCCAATCGGAGGAGAAGGGCAGCTGACGCCGCTTTAGAGTGATGAAGGTTGATTTGTGTAACCTTCATCATAGCTCATCGCTATGGACGACTGTGACGTTGGCATCCTCTGGGTCGTCGTCCGATTCCAGTAGGATGTCCTCATCGTCCGCCACTTCCATCTTGCCAAAGAAGTCACCCACAAGCCCACTGACCGATTGAGTGTCTTCATTGGCCGATGACATAGCGGAATCGTCTTCCATATGCTCCGTTGATGCTGTTGACGTGGTGGTAGTCACCGGAGCTTGAGGCTTCCCTTTGTCATCACCTTTGTAGACTCGGAGGAAGATAGTTCCAAATCCATAGAATATCTTCCCCTGTGTCTTCCGAAGTGACGGCAGAGAGTCACTGTTTATTATAACAGTGGCCTTCCTGGACTCTTCGACAGATTCAGTAACCCTCACTACTTTCCAGTCCTGTGTGGGTAGCTGGGGGTTACTGATCTGTATAATTTCCAGGATCTCCTTGGGGTCGGATGGCTCAGCGGGGATCTTGGCAATAGATCTGGGCCTTTGCGGTACATCGGCCAGAGGTATTGCCTCAATCCTAGCGCCCTGCCAAACTTCCCCCAGGGACTCCACGGCATCCTTGTACAGCAGCGCTGAACGCTCATCTGCACACGCTATCAGTTTAATGTGACCTTGATACCAGCCGGCATCTTCACATTGTGGTGGTGGTCCAGGGTTACCCCTTAAGACATTCAGGAACGCCCTACTAAGTGCGACGACAACCAGCTTCCAGTTCTTGGATGAAATGGTGCCGTCACTAGCGTTGCGGTCAATGATCGCCCAAATGAGGTGGTCTTTAGCCACATCTTTGTACGACCTGGTTTGTGGCCGTTGAGGCGTATATTTGGACCGTTTAGTCCCAGGAAGAGTGTCCTCCCCTGACCGTTGCCGTTTAGGCGCTGCTTCGGTTGGCTTCCGTTCAGGATTGCCTTCCTTGGCAGAGGGAGATTCACGTTTTAAACCCTCAATATGGGTTTTTGCCCACTGGAGAGAGGTTTTCTCCTGCTCAGTGAGTTCACCAACCGGTTTTCCACCAAGTCGGCTAATGATTTTGTAGGCGGAGCGCCTGGTTATAAAGGCCCGTTTGGATGCATTTATGTGCCTTTGGGGTTTATTAATAACTGCCGTTGAGGCTGAGGGAGGTGCATCAGAGGGCATCGAATCTTTCTTCGTGTGCTCTCTTTGCACAGGTTTCGGCACTTGGGAAACTGGATTTCTGGCAGACTGAGTCTGTACCTTCAAGCCAGCACCCGAGGAAGGGGTTTCGAAGAACCCTGTACCAAGCTTGGTTTACGACCGCCTGAAGGCTTAGTCGTAACGAGTTTTTGCGCACTAGTAGCTAACCGTCTAGCAGAGCCTGGCGCAACCACCTTGCTAGACGAGGTCTCAGTAGCATTCAACTTACTACAGCCTGATACCGACGCTGTAGTAGTAGGGTCTCCGGGGATTATGAAGCCCTTTGCCGGATACTTAGGGCATGAATTTTCGGACATTTCGGGGGGGGGGTGAGAATTGGGGTTGCATTTTATGCCTACCTGCCAGGCGAAAGAATACCTGCCGCTCCTCTGGAGACAGACGCAGACCATCAGCCGCTCAATATGAGAACAGACGCTGATGGATTTTATTGCGGACCGACGGCCTTCAGAAGGCCCAACATTTGACCGTAAAAGGCCAGCGGACGCATAGTCATTAGCCGCTCCAACTAGGAGAAACAGACGCTAATAGACAGGGGGGGGGGTAGTTCTTGGTTTGTACTCGGTTTAGACCCTTCTGGCATGGGAGGCCCTACCGGTCTTGACTAACGTCACTACCGCCAGCATGACTCTAAACGTCCTTGTACTTAAGCCCTCGCATCGCGGCAAGATGACTACCCAATCGCGAGGGAAACTACCCAATCGCGAGGGTACCTCATAGTAAAAAGAACTAACTTTGCCTTCTCCTGATTGAACCCCAGACTCTTATCAGTCGCCGAAGCTGCCAGTTCGCCCAGCGTCTCTTGAATGACTTCGCAAAATGTAGGTAGAAACTTGCCCGTTACCAATATTACTACATCATCCGCGTAGGCGACGACCTACTGACCTAACCTGTTAAAAAGTCTTAGAATGACATCGACAGCCAAGAGCCACAATAAGAGAGAGAGAGAGAACTACCCCTGAGGGGTCCCCCTAGACACAAGTTTCCTTCACCGCTCGTTTCCCCAGTGCGAGTGAATAACTCTGCTGCTAAGTATCAGAGTTATCCATCCGTCCAAGAATAACGGAACCCCTAAATCACTTAGTGCCTGCCTTATATACAAGAATGGCACTAAGATGTATTCCTCATTTTGAAATCCCTGCTCTATATAACCCACCACATCATGAAGCGCACTCTCAACAGACCTACCCTTATGATAGGCGTATTGAGCACCGCTGATGATGGTGGCGTCAAACTTCGTCCTCAGATGTAGATCAATCAGTCGTTCTAATGCCTTAAAAGAAAAGACGATAGGCTGATTGGTCTAAAATCCTTGGGTTTAGAGTGACCATGACCTCCTTCCACCCTCTAGGAATGTAGCCCTTTAGCAAACAGCAATAGGAGTGATGATCCTTAAATATTCTGTAGCATAGCCGGAAAGATAATATCTGGTCCTGCCAATTTGAACTACCCAAAAATATTAACCGCCCATGTAACCTTATCCAAGGTGATCCACAAACGGTAAATCCTTTGACAAAGCAGTGTTACCATGCCTTCAATAGTTTCTGAAAAAAGACAATGGTCCACATTGCACGCATAGTGCACAATATCTGAAGTTACTCTAAGAGTGCTTTATGCCGCTATGCCGTATATTTTGTAACCTTTAACAAGGCGGGATCAGAACCGGAGTGCTCCAGTAGGCTAGCTGGTAATGAAACACCAGTGAGGAATTTGTGGGCAAAATTTAAGTTAGTCATGGTTTTTTGCTCACATCTCAGCCATTTGTGGACCGATCAGGCTATATCGATTCCTCAATGCAATGCAATTGCAGAAAAGTTGAAAACCCAAATTGAGTTTTTAACTGCTTTTTTCTCTCTTTTTACTAACCCAAATGCATTATTTTCTTAAGAGTTATTTAAACAAAAGCCTTTTAAACATATTCAATTTAGCAAATCAACAAAAGTGTAAGATTTTATACAAGTTTTTACCAACTCAAAATTGACAAATTCTGCGTTATGACTCTGTTGCATTGAGGTATCGATATCTTTCTGTGCCGTTAACGGCTAAAGTCGAGTTATGATAAATTTGACTTAATACTTTTTACTTCTCCTTATCTAGTTACTGTTTCATTAAAAATGAAAATTTAAAATTGCTAAAACAGAACCTGCAAATATAATCTTAGTCTTAATTCGCTGAATTTGGGCAACGGGTTTTCAATTCAAAACTGCTTTGCTGAGCACTTGCTGAAATCGACCAAGTTGTTAATGCTTGTGGGCACAGGTGTAGTGAAGAAATTGCAAAAGGAACGACTAACTTTTTACCTTGGGTGAAGATTTATACCTATGCTTTTTTATAATCAAAATATTCAGTATTTACGCTTTAAGACTAGTTTCAAATAAATTCGTTAAAAAAATAAACGAATCTTTCGAAGATTTATTATTATTTTTTTTTATTTTTTTTCAGATATTGTTTATGTTGGATCCCTAAACCCACAACATTTTGAGATAACTATGTTAATGCTAGAACATGGTAAACATGTGCTATGTGAAAAACCTTTGTGCATTAATCGTAAACAAGCGAAAAAGGTCATACAATATGCTGAAATGAAAAAACTATTTTTAATGGAAGGTGTTTGGTCCAGATTTTTCCCAGCTTATCAATATTTGCGAAAACAAATTGACAGTGGTGTGTTGGGGGAGATACAAGAAGTAGACGTTGAATTCGGGTTTCCTTTGAACGAAGTAGAACGCTTGCAGTAAGTAGAAATTTTTAAGAAATTGATATTTCATTTCATTAATTTTTTTTGCAATATTAATGACGAATAAACCCCATTTTAGAAAACGTGACCTAGGAGGTGGTACTTGCTTAGATTTAGGTATTTATACCATACAGGTATCACAATGGGCTTTCCAAGAACCACCACAGGCAATCAAAGCAAATGGTACTTTAAATGCTGAAGGTGTGGATGTTGAGGTAAAAGCAGAATTGCATTATCCTGGCAAACGGGTATCTAAAATGCATTTTAGTGCCAATGGCGTTTTGGGAAATAATGCTGTTATTAAGGGCACGAAGGGACAAATTACTGTGAGTTTTTTTTTGTACTGATAGAGAAAGATGTTATTAAATTATTATTTTTTTTTTGTTTAATTTTTGCTTAGCTTAAACAATTTTGGTGTCCTACCAAAATCATAGACATCGATGGCCAAGAAAAAGAATGGGTTTTGCCTAAAGGCAAATATCCTACCAACTTCATTAATTCGGAAGGTTTGCGCTATGAAGCTGAGGCAGCGAGACAATGTATATTGCAAGGAAAACTACAACATGAGCATGTTAGCCACAATGATAGTTTATTATTTGCCCAAATTGAAGATGAAATCCGTGCTCAAGTTGGCGTTGTTTACCCAGAAGATAAATAATAGATTACTCTTTTTGTAAATGACTTTAAAGGCTTACATTTTTGTTAAATACATGTTTTTTTTTTATTTCAAATGTATTGTTTCATTTAAGTCGGATTTAAATTGTCCGGTATGTGATGAAAATCGATCAATTTCAAAACGATTGTTTTTAAAAGGTGTGATGAATTTTCAGTTCAACTAAAAAACAATTAATTTTTCTTAGTTGTGCCAATTTTTTTTAATATGTATGTATGTATGTATATTGGAATATGTTTTGAAATACGTTTGACGCAACTACTGATTCCTACTACATTCGTAGTAGGCATTTTCTAAAGCGAATGAGGCGAGCCTACCATCAAACCGTATTGTAAATCCTGAACTTATCTAACTGATTAAAACTTTATTTTTTTTAATAATTCTTGCAAATATTTTCGGTATGTTTGTTTTATTTTATTTAAAAATTAAATAAATTATATTTGATTTAGTATTAGAATAATCTACGTTATTTATATTTATATTTTCAAGACTTCTAGTTCTTGTTAATTGAATTTTCCCTTTTTGTGGTTATTGTTGATATATATTTATATTTAAAATTGGAAAACGATTAAGATAACAAAACCTTAAAGGATAAGAAATTATGGTAATTAATAATAATAAAAATGTAGAAACAGTGTCTTATTAAAATACATACATATTTCTTTATAAAATATAAATAAGAATTACAACGCATAACGTAACTCAAAATTCATTTAAGAGAAACATTAAATTATATATAAAAACAAGTAAAGCTAACTTTAACATTAAATTGTTTAATAATAAAATGTAATTATAGTTTTTATTAAGAGTATATTGATAAAGGCCGTTAAACACTATCCCACAAAGTCTCACGTATTTTTCAAAAATGCTTCCCTGATCTAATTATTCTTTGAACATTTTTAAAAAACAATAACAACTTATCATGACAGGGTTTCATTTTTGTAAATTACTAAAGACTTTGTGGGATAGTGTTTAACGGCCTTAAGGAAGTAAAAGTAAATTATATTAAACAAAGAAAACATGTTAATTTCACCTAAAGCAACTCGATGATTTGAAAACCAGCCTTCAAATGTGTGGGTTAATAATGTACAGGACCCAATTTATTCTAAGTGTTTTTTTTTCTCATTTAGGACAATAAGGGAGGATTTGGGAATTTACAAACATTAGTTATTTAAATAATTTACAAGTTTTTAAATAAAATTTTTTTGTGTGTTAGGTTAATTAAGGTTAATTTTTTTTGTATAAAAATTAAAGGGTTAAACAATCAAATTGTAGCAAAATTACATCAAACTTAAATTCGAGAAGGAAAAAACATTGCAATTTTAAAGCCTTTTTATAAAAAAATATTTCTGTTTTTAGAACGAATTTTCTATGAAAATGAATTTATCTGCCTGTTTTTAAAACACGACCATAAAACTCGTTTGTTTACCTTACTTTTAAAACAAAATTTGTTTTTGTTATAAATGTATCTTAAACGAACGAGTTATGCGCTCCTGTTCTAAAAACAGAATATTTTTTATGAAAAGGCCTTAAGTATGTTACAATACAGTTCGAAATTTCATACTTTTCAAATAAATTTTAGTACATATATGTGTACAACTTTTAAGATATGCTTTTGAATTATTTTTTAGTTAAACATTTTTAAGTTTAACGAAATGCTTTGAGTGAAAAAAAATACATAAATCATAAAACTTAAAAAAAAACAATGAAGTATTTCAACTCGAAAAAATAAAATCTTTTTTTTACATTTAAGTGCAAAGTACTAAAGTACTATTTGAGGCTAAAAAGCACTGTTGTTAACAGCCTTTTGTGTTTTTATATGATAAATTAGTGTAAATGTCAATATAAAATGACAAAAATATGTATTTATATTACTTCAATAAAAAAAATGTAAATTTTGTACACAAAAATCAGCTGAAAAAAATCACACTGAAAGATAACCAATTTGAATTGTCATATTATATTTAAACATGAAGTGCATAAAATTATTACATAAATAACCAATTTGAAACATTAGAACACTTCGTATATTGCCTAAACGTATTTCGATTTATAATAGACAATAACTCTCTATATTGTGCGCGAAGTGAGAAAGTTTTAAAATAAGAAGGCATTTAATGAAAATAACTTATATCTTAACAGAAAGAATAGTAATGCTGTAAAAGTTATTTAGAACTAAAAATGTTATGTATCAAGACAAGAATTGCTTAGTTTCCTTTGATAGGAAGCTGGGGAATTAACTGTGTTTTTTGGCATCACTGTTAGGAAAATAGAGTTTCTTCCAACTATTAAACAAGTTTTTATAAGAATAATCCACTATTTATTAGGAAGTGAGAAAATAGGTATATTTTGGAATTATTGGTAAATTTTACACCGTGATTTCAAATTTGTATATACGTTTCGTTTTGAATCGAAATATTTGTAATCCATCCTGGACTGTAGTTTGATTGTAATGCATGTCTATATAAAATGCAGATGGTAGGTTAATGTGGTTTGTAATTCATTTTATTTTTAATTTATGTGCATTGTCTGCTATATTGCATTCAAACAAATTTGAATAATTTAATGGAATTCAACTCCTAATAGGAATAAATTTATCTGGTTATTAACTCTTTTTGAATTCAAGTTTTAATAATTAAGCAAATAATTACTCAAAATAGTGTTTCTGTACTGTTAAAAATGAACTAAGAAGCTCTTTCTTTCGAACCTATGAATACAAAAGACCACAAACAGAACTCAGAAACGAGTTATGCATTCAAAATAAAATTTCAATAAATAAAGGTTTAAAGAACAAATTAAAAATTAAAATTATCCCTAATAAACGTTTGTTTAATTTAATAATCGTTTATGAATACGGGGGCAAGTGTTTAACAACACAGGTCGACATTTAAAAACTTTTTAAAAGTATTTTTTTATCATTCCAACTGATTCTTGGAGTTTTTGTCAGGCTAATCCGAATATAAGCTCAGTTTTCTCCCATCACGACACATTTATTAGATGTTTTTTGTGTTTTTAACTGTATCTTCTCTTTCAGCCGCCATTCAGAGTCAAAGTCTGTTAATAAGTTATATCTTTTTTATTATAGGATTTTAAGGTTGGTATTCTCCGCTTTACGTTACAATATGGCTCATTAAGATTTCTGTTATCAAATGAACTGTACAATAAAATTATTAAACTATTGATTTTATTGTTAACTGAGGTAAAAACCCTCTCCCGAAATGAAAATAATTTGTAAAAAAAGTAAGAATTTCCATAAAATCTTCCACTATAACTCAAGCCTTTTGTATGCGAACAAAACCATTAAGCCACTTTTTAGCATAATTTAGTATCCTTTCAAACGAGGTATAACTTATTTTAATTGAACTAAACTTTGATTCTGGATTACGGCTGAAAGAGAATGAACAAATTTTTAATGTCGTCCTGTGTAATTTAAAACCCGTAAAATTTGAATAAACAAAAAATAAAGTATCAGGTAAAAACATTTTTTGTGCACAAATAAGCTTCTTATAAACACCATACACGTTTTTTCCGATTTTTTTTCTAAAAAAACAATAACATCCAATTAAGGATAAAAATTAATAAAAAAAAATAATAATAATAATAAATTAAACGATATTTTCTAGTTTTTCTGCTGACAATATTACAATCTGTATAAACGTGTATATATGCATAGTGAGATATTTGTATGGTTCCAGTTTAAATGTTGTTTTAAAAAACGCTATAAATTTGATTATATTTTGCTTAGATTAGTTTTGTTGTTGTGGTTTTCTTTTTAAGATGCTGTAATTTTTTATATTTTGTTATATACTTACTATGGTTGAACGCTTATTTTTCTATATTTATGTATTTTGTCATTTCAAATGCAAACGGGCGTAACTAAACTTTAATTTTATAGTCGAAGCAAAAAACTTGAAAAAAATCTAAATTAATAAAGTTATTTTCGCATTCTTTTCATATTTTGCGTATAGTACATAATTATGTGAGTATAATTCGATAGAACTAACGACAAACAATTAAAAACACTTTTTTAAATTTTGGTATAGTTAAGTCCCTTTGCATTTAAGGTGACGAATTATATGTATATCATTTAAATTGAAGCTTAACTAAATATTTAATTTATAAACTTTGCTTGTGTTTTATTTGCTTTTTTGAAAAATAAACTGGCTAATTTAGTTGCCAGCTGTCACTTCTATTGTTGTAGGTTTTGTAGTTTCGCTTATTGCCACTGTGGTGATATCTTTGTCATCTTTACACAATGAAGAACTTGTTGGTAAAAACTCTGTATTTAATAATGAAGATGTTGATGTTTCTTTTACGTTGTTGGCCAAATTTTCTGTTTCTGCTACTGATGGTAGTGTTGGTGCTGTTAGTTTAACTGGTCCACTACTGTTATTGTCATGTTCAATAACTGCCACTATATGCGCCGGGTTTAAAGGTTGCGCTAATTCTTCATAAGCCATGCAATTCTTGTGGGCATTATCTATAGGTGGTGTATTAATCGATGAGCTTGTTGCTAGCAAATTGCTAACACTAACATTAACCTGTGTTGTACACGCTGTTGATGTAACGTTGTTATCTGTTGCTCCTACGCTTTGTGAAACAGCCACTAAGGCTGTTGTTGCATTACGATTGTGTTGTAGTAAATCATTTATTTGCGATAGTCTTGAGGAACTGGCCAAAGGTGTGGAAAGACTTATAAAATTTGCACTAGGATCGTTTTCCAATGATGTCGTACCGTTAACAATACAAGAGGGAGCTGTTGTAGTCTCTAAACTTGTTAAACTACTTACACTATGATAGACTCCTGAAGCTTCTGTTGTTGTAGCTGTGCCATAGGGTGGTATAGAAGGTACAGCACATGAGCTATAGGTGTTAGGTATGATAAGGGATGTGGTGTTACTGTTTCCATTAATATAAGGGGTATTGTGATAAGAATTGTAGGGAGATGCCTGTAAAAATTATTGGATAACATAATTAACTTATTGAAGTAATTTTTTTGTATATTTGTTAAACTCACTTGTGTTTGCACATTTCCATAATGAAACGTTGACACCGGCATTAGTTCCCCATAAGATGGCGTAGCTATAGTGGTTCCACTAAAAAGACCTGTATCCAAACTATCAACACCATACTGGGATGTAGATGTAGTGTTAGTTGCACCACCATTGTGTGTTATTTCCAATGAATTTTGTTGTCCATACAGACCGTTGGATGTGGAAGGTGCTTGCGAGTGATAGTATGGATTGCCAGCCGTTTGTGGATGTAGTTCGGAGGCAGTGTTGTAGGCCGGTGATGCATAACCCGAACTATAATTCGATTGCGGTTGCAAGTGGGTTTGATAATACGAGGAAGGAGTTGGCTGCATAGGTGAGGCAACGGCTGAAGTATAAGGATTTTGTTGTTGACGATTCTCCATTTCCAAGCGCATTAGAGTGTGTATGTAATGAGTGCGAACACGAGTCGGATTAAATTCCACACGTCCAATCGTATTGCCACAGGCATCACGAGAGCAGCCACAAGGAAACATATCACGATCAACTTGACATTTGATGCCAGATTGAGAACAAGCACATGTCTCGGGATCACAAAAATCACGACAAGAACAACCACAAACCTCTCGACTATTGCGTATATTACGGCATTCAGCCTTTTCACTGGGATCTATTTTACGTATACCAGCAGCCTTCAGCAAAGCTCTCCGCTGTTTCGGCGACACTGGCTGTAGAAAACCATTGGTTTCACCATCTAAATCAGAGCCACTACCCTCACTCAAATAGTCTTCCTCGGATTCTTCGCTGTCATCGCTTGAGCTTCCTCTAGGACTTATTTCCTGTAACTGCATTCGATGAGCTCTTCGCAGCTCGGCTGCATGTTCAGCTAATGTTAAAGTTTTTAAAGCCACGTGTCTGGCTCCCATGCCCAAAGTACAACCACCCGCAGAAGGTATACAACTAAAGCCCTGTTGTCGTGGAAAATAATAGACTTGTACCGTATCAAAATTAATTGAACGCTTTGGTTTCTTTTGTATACTGACAATTAGAGAACTATGATCACAAACTGAAGAAATCGTAGAGGATAAAGTACCAAAACCTTCTACTACATCATCAACTTCCAAACGTCGTTTTAAATTTGATCTGTATGGTTTAAGAAGGTCCTTTGGTAGTGATTCTGTTAACTCTAGCACATTTGTGTGTTCCTTTTCTTTTGTTTTTATCTGATTAGGAGTCTGAATGGGTGTCGCTGTTGTTATGTTTAATTGGCTAGTATCAGTAATACTTGTGGTGGTGGAGTGTAATGCGGAGGTTTCGCTTCCTAAACCAGAATCTGAACCCTCACCATTACGTTCTTCCTTTTCAGGTGTAACTTCCGATGCATTATCCTTGAGCAACTCTTTACTACTGCAAGATGGTTGATTATCATCTAAATCAGTTTTAAGCCACAGTAAATCATCTTCGGTGGTTGTTCTGGTATCATCATCTTGTGAGTTCTGTGAATTATTGAGTAAGTTCAATTTTTCTAAAGCAGCAGCTTTATCGGCAATAAAAGCTTCTTGCTCTTCACTGGCTATAGACAAAGGATCGTCTGCAGTATTGTTTGTATCGATAGAAGTCGTAGAAGCATTGAGATCCACTTCATCTAAAACAATTACATTGCTGCCTGAAAATATAAAGTTTTACAGCAAAAATCCAAAATTAAATTATTATGATCAAAAGTAATTTTTGAGAATACAAAATTTTAATTTAAAAGATTTTGTTATTCGTGCTTAATTCCCAGTTTTTATTCTTCATAAAAACACTTGAAATTTATTGTTGATGGGATAAGCTATTCCTATGCGAATTTCACTGGTTGCTTAGGCCAGATCATCAGGAAACTTCATCCATAAACATTTTAGAAAAACTAAAGGTATTAAACCAAATAAAACTGTTAAGCGTATAAGAATCATAAGCAACAGTTCTACTTGTAACAATATCAAAGTTTAAACAAAAACATCAACAATAAACAGTGAGTTTATCTCTCCTTACATTCCCCACTACAATTGATTGGAATTCTTCCAACATTAATTATAGTTGTAAGTAGGTTAAGAAAAAACAAAATGCAAAAAAACAACTTGCAAAAGCATGCTGCCAGGTAAGTTTTTTTAGGCCATGCACTTGCCAGTTTATTATCAAAAGTAATTTTTGGGATTACAAAATTTTAATTTAATAGATTTTGTTATTCGTGCTTAATTCCCAGTTTTTATTCTTTATAAAAACACTTGAAATTTATTGTTGATGGGTTAAGCTACTCCTAGGCGCATTTCACTGGTTGCTTAGGCCAGATCATCAGGAAACTTCATCCATAAAGATTTTAGAAAAACTAAAGATATTAAACCAAATAAAACTGTTAAGCGTATAAGAATCATAAGAAACAGTTCTACTAGTAACAATATCAAAGTTTAAAATAACAAAATCTTTTAAATTAAAATTTTGTATTACCAAAAATTACTTTTGATAATAAACTGGCAAGTGCACGGCCTAAAAAAAACTTACCTGGCAACATGCTTTTGCAAGTTGTTTTTTTTTGCATTTTGTTTTTTCTTAACCTTCTTACAACTACTGTCAGCGTCAAAATAAAGTGTACAACTGGTTTTCCAATATAAAAAGTGTTATTTTAGTAAAAAAGAATTCAAATGTTTAGAAGTTTTTTATCATTTACAAAACTTTGGACAATGTTATTAAAAATTAAAATTAAAAATTTGAAATACTTCAAAAACAACAAAAACAGTTATATAAAAAAACAAATTTACTACTCCGTCTTTAAGGTGTCAAAAAAAGTGTACAGTTTTAAAATACTTTGTTTGATTTCTTTTTGCTTTAAGGACGGCTTATAGTTTCTTTGGCATCGATTTCACCCATTTTAAAGTTAGCGCAGTAGACAATTTTGGCTACTCTTCCTGCAGAATTTTCTTCAGAGAGTGCTTGCTGTTTATGTTTTGTTAATTTGTCTGTCCAAATGTTCCCAAATATTGAGTTGAGTTGATATCGAGTGACTATTGGGCTGATCCATATATTTAAGGACGTATTACAAACGCCAACACTATCACGCTTCACTATAGATACTGTATTTTTTCCGTTGAATTTCTTATTTCTACCTTTTATCACGTTTTTTTTTTGTCCAACTTGCTTTCGTCAATTTTTGGAGCAACGTATTTTTCACAGATGACAGCCAGCTTGAAGTCTGATCAAATTTGATAAAGTTGAAATTTTACTTTTTTTACAATTTAAAACACTTTTTACATTGGAAAACAATCTGTACACTTTATATTGACGCTCACTGTACAATTAATGTTGGAAGAATTCCAATCAAGTGTAGTGGGGAATGTAAGGAGAGATAAGCTCACTGTTTGTTGTTGATGTTTTTGTTTAAACTTTGATATTGTTACAAGTAGAACTGTTGCTTATGATTCTTATACGCTTAACAGTTTTATTTGGTTTAATATCTTTAGTTTTTCTAAAATCTTTATGGATGAAGTTTCCTGCTGATCTGGACTAAGCAACCCATCAACAATAAATTTCCAAGTGTTTTATCAAGAATAAAAACTGGGAATTAAGCACGAATAACAAAATCTTTTAAATTAAATTATCATGCTTATTATTAAATTCAATAATATTTCTCTAATACCACTTACTTTTAAAATTATCCAAATCTAAGAATGGCTCTTCTTCATCCTCATCGTCTTCATAATCATCATCAACATCGATGACATCATTTTGTTCGTTTTCGGTTTCAACATCTTTGTTTTCGTCTAATTCTACATCTGAATCCATTATTTGTCCGTCTTGCGTTTTATTTTTATCAATTTCTTCCTCCTCCTTGGTTTGTATATCATCTATTATTGACACATCTCTTTCGAAAGCTTCTTCTGCACTTCCCACCGAACAAAACTCATCAGCTTGTTGATTAGAACAAGGTGATGAAACGGTACCCAATACTTCCATTGGATCATTCTTAAAATCATCTAATTCATCATCTATTGGACTTAAGGCCTGATTACGATTATAATCATGACTAATAACAATACCACTACTAGTGTTTAAAGATTTTTTCACTTCTAGAATTTCACTACCACTTGTGGCTGAAACTTTTACTGGTTTTTTCAACATAATACTTCTTTCGATTTGTGCCTCTATGTCTTCATCTTCAAATTCACAGGAATTTTCTGTGGATATGGTTGACGTTGTTATTAATTTGGTAGTTTTTGTTTCAGGGTCTTTTATATCTGTACTAGAATCATGGGATTCTTCGCATTTGTTTTTTTCGGTTTCCTCTTTATTTGTAACAGTATTATCATTTTTTTCGATTTCATGCGGAATATTACTTTCCGTTTGCATATCTACGTTTTCTGTGACTGCCTCTATATTTTCTGTTTCCATTTTTGCTGATTCTTCGTTTCCACTATTTCCACCAAATATTGAATTACCACTTGCATTCTTTTGTATGTATGTTATAAAGTTTTTGATAGGTGTAAACATTCTCTTTTCTTACATACAGAGATGTCAACCTATTTTTTAGTTTAAAATACTTGCAAGTTTAGCTAAGTAATTTTCAATGCGCATTTTTAACTGAAATGAAAAGAAATATTGTTGATCGTTATTATTTTGTTTTTTTTTTTTTCTTTATTAAAGCTAATATTAAATATTTAATTACAATATTTTGTGATTTTACTTTAAAGTATTACAGCAATTAACATCTTCATAATTAAATAACGAAACTACTAATATCACAAAAAATTTGACCATCAAAAAAGTTTTGAAAACAATCACCCATTTTTACTCTTTATAACAAAAGGTATTAATGGATTCACTACGTGACAAAATTTCAACAAAGTCGTGACCAAATGAATCTGACAACTAATCTTTATGTTAATCCGAATATGAAGTCAGAATTGTCAAAGTAGAACAGTTTTTGAGATATTCCAAAATAACCGTTATTTGTGTTTTTAAAAAAGATGATGTGACTAAAATGCAAATATCTTCAAAAATTTTAAACGGACTATGTATTTCTTTCTTTTTAGTGCAAGGTTTTAAAATTTCTAAAATAACCATGAATTGCTAATGAAGATTGGTCAAGAAATGACAGAGTTACAGGCAACAAAATTTCAAGCTTCATTGAACATTTTATGATTTTGTTCAATTTTGCTCTTTTCAAGTTATTTTTTAGACCAATGATTTAAAAATCCTAATATTTTATTGCATGCGACATTAGAATTTCTTAATATGAACATTTTGCGCTCAACAAGACATAGATTGGTGCACATATTTCCCTCCCTACAGTCCCCTGAACAGAAACAACCGCAATATTTCCCTGACAAGCCCCAGTAGATCAGCCGAATTACATCCAGCGATGCACCCCAGTTCGTCGTGAAATCTATCTCCTAGCCACTTCTGTCTTAGACCCTGCATGCTAGGACAATGGCACAGTACATGCTCGATCGTCTCCAGCTCTTCAGAATCATCGCATAATCTGCGGAAGTCCGGTATGGTGTTGTCCGATTTGCCCGTAAAAGCCCTAACAGGACAATGACCAGTCAAGAACCCTATAAGTGTTCTAAGATCACCCCTGTCCAATCCCAGTGGAACTCTGGTTGCCCCCGCATCCAATCTGGGACGTCAATTAATAATTGCCGAACTTTTCTCTTCGTATTACCTTCACATTGAATTTTGACCCACCTGGGGTTGCTCCATTTAGGAACCCGAGGGGGACAAAATGGGACTCCTTTAGGGAAAGAGTCCAAATTGGGTTGACGCAAAGGGCCTTGGGCGACTTGCTGCCGACTGATCTGGAGGGTGTGGTGAACAAGTTCACTCATCTTCTAAGGGAAAGCTATGAGCAGTCCTGCCCGGTTACATTTCCGGGTAGGCGTAAACAGCCCAAATGGTGGACCAGGGAACTCCAAGTTCAAAGGTCTACGGTTAGGAGACTGTTTAATAGGGCCAAGCTTACCAGAGCACCAGAGGATTGGAACAATCATAGGGTGCAGTTCAATAGGTATAAGGCGGATCTGAAAAGAGCAAAGCGACTATCATGGAGGCAATTTTGTGCATACATTGATAATGTCAACGAGTTGTCAAGATTCCGACGGATTTTATCCAAGGACCCTAAGGCCCTTGGTTACATCCAAAGGAATGACGGCTCATGGACTGAGTCTGGCTCTGAGACCCTAACCTTACTTATGGAGACGCACTTTCCCGGGTGCAGGGAAACCGGAGGTATGGACGACGGTCAATGGGACGTGATGTCCATGACATCGGATTATGCTTCCGCTTGCGTCGAGGAAATGGTCACAAAGGAAAAGCTGGTGTGGGCGGTAAATACTTTCGACCCATATAAATCACCGGGTCCGGATGGCATTTTTCCGGCCATGCTTTGCAACATTCCGGACGACGCATTATTTCTGCTGGCGAATATATTCAAGAGGTGCCTCAGTAGGAGGTATCTGCCTAGGGGGTGGAGAGGTTAGGGTGATTTTTATACCCAAGGCTGGAAAGGCAGGCCACTCGAAACCGGGGGATTTTAGACCTATTAGTTTGTCTTCTTTCTTGTTGAAGACCCTTGAGAGGCTAATAGATTACTATCTCAGGAGTAATATTGAGACACGCCTTATAAGCAACGCTCAACATGCTTACCTGAAGGGTAAATCTGTTGAGAGCGCGTTACATGAGGTGGTGGGTTATATTGAGCACGGTCTGAGGCATAGGGAATATACTCTGGCCGCGATTCTGGATATAGAAGGAGCCTTTAATAACATTAGGATTGAGAAGATTAGAGATTCGTTGTTGGAGTTGGGCATGCTTGGCAGTAGGATTATAAACTCGAGCCTGGGGGATCATGTGATAAGGAGGAGGGTTACCAGGGGGACACCACAAGGGGGCGTTCTATCACCCCTACTCGGGTTTAATATCTTTAGTTTTTCTAAAATCTTTATGGATGAAGTTTCCTGATGATCTGGCCTAAGGAAACCGGTGAAATGCGCATAGGAATAGCTTATCCCATCAACAATAAATTTCAGGTGTTTTTATCAATAATAAAAACTGGGAATTAAGCACGAATAACAAAATCTTTTGAAATTAAAATTTTTTATTCACAAAAATTGAAATTACTTTTTGATAGCAATTAACATCTTCATAATTAAATAACGAAACTACTAATATCACAAAAAATTTGACCATCAAAAAAGTTTTGAAAACAATCACCAATTTTTACTCTTTATAACAAAAGGTATTAATGGATTCACTACGTGACAAAATTTCAACAAAGTCGTGACCACATGAATCTGACAGCTAATCTTTATGTTAATCCGAATATGAAGTCAGAATTGTCAAAGTAGAACAGTTTTTGCGATATTCCAAAATAACCGTTATTTGTGTTTTTAAAAAAGATGATGTGACTGAAATGCAAATATCTTCAAAAATTTTAAACGGACTATGTATTTCTTTCTTTTTAGTGAAAGGTTTTAAAATTTCTAAAATAACCATGGATTGCTAGTGAAGATTGGTCAAGAAATGACAGAGTTACAGGCAACAAAAGTTCAAGCTTCATTGAACATTTTATGATTTTGTTCAATTTTGCTCTTTTCAAGTTATTTTTTTAGACCAATGATTTAAAAATCCTAATATTTTATTGCATGCGACATTAGAATTTCTTAATATGAACATTTTGCGCTCAACAAGACATAGATTGGTGCACATATTTCCCTCCCTACAGTCCCCTCAACAGAAACAACCGCAATATTTCCCTGACAAGCCCCAGTAGATCAGCCGAATTACA
The DNA here is from genome assembly GCA_963931875.1 of Pollenia griseotomentosa. NCBI lineage: Eukaryota > Metazoa > Arthropoda > Insecta > Diptera > Polleniidae > Pollenia > Pollenia griseotomentosa. The sequence goes on from OZ007561.1 coordinate 63,245,969, forward strand.
TCCAGGGATGCACCCCAGTTCGTCGTGAAATCTATCTCCTAGCCACTTCTGTCTGAGACCCTGCATCCTAGGACAATGGCACAGTACATGCTCGATCGTCTCCAGCTCTTCAGAATCATTTTTTAATATAAACATTTTGTGCATAAAATTAAATTAAATTAAAGCATTTACTTACATATTTCAACATTTTCTATTGTTTATTTTAAATATATTTCTTATTTTCGTTAACTTGCTTGCAGTTTTTTATTTATTATTGACACAGCTGATTTTTAACAATTTTATAAATTTTCCCAAAAAAAGTACGGGCTACTTCGTGCAAGAAGAAGAATATTTGTCTCTTAAAAGCTCTACCTTAATAAACTTTGAGTACGGGAACAGTTTTCGGTAAGATTGGGATCCCGCGAGCTCCCAACGTTGAGTTACGGGATCACACCTTATGTAGAAAAACTTCATTAAATTTAATTAAAAGTACATACTACATGTGTATTATTTTTTTAGTTTTGTACTTATTTTATGTCAAAGCTTTAATATACATATTCGAATAAAAAATTTTTTTTTATAACAAATGTTTTTTCTTCTATTTTAATGATAATAATGCGTAGGGATTTTTGTAGGGGAAATTTTTTCAACGTGTAGGGAAAATCGGATTTTTATTAGAATGTGTAGGTATTTTTTCGAAAAATCCACTGGCAACACTGTTCACATTTGTATGATAGTCCGAGTTTAAGCCTGGTACTCTGTTCTACATTTCACGTGAAATGCTGTCAAAACGCATATGAAAAAAATTTGTGCGGAATATTTATGAAATAATGTTGATAGAGTTGTACTCTGTTCATTTTATGAAAAAATTCCGAAATGTTTCTAGCAACATTTTTTTACAACTGCGAAATAATGTAAGCTGCACTTATTTCACGTGGAATTTTTAAAAAAAAAGCAAAAAAGTATGAAGTGATTGTTAAATACGAAATAAAAAATTAAAACAACACAACCGGTAACAGTTTTTTATCCATATTTACTTTCTTTTTTATTTAATTTTTTATTAAAACAAAATATTTTTAGTAAAATACATGTGGGGTTTGTTTACATATGCAAAACAATGTCGCATACTTTGCAGGAATAAAAACGTCAAATTGTACAAACTCGCATGATAGGTAACATTGGTACATGTCAAAATTTTCGTGTGAAATAATTAATGTTGCTCAACATTTTTCACAAATTAGAACAGAGTACTAGGCTTTAGACGAGCGAACATTTGGAAGGAAAACATCTGGAATTCTCTTTTGTTTTTTCATTCTTGGTCACACAGACGAACATGTTGCCGGAAACATTCTGTTTATATTGTTGTTTTTTTCTCAAAAAGCAAAGTAAATGTCAACAAAGAAAATGAGAATAAAGCGTGTCGCCGAGTACCGAACACAAAAACCATTCTCTCTTCCCCACCCGTAAATTGCTACCAAACAAAATGTTTCCCTTCCAAATGTTTCCCTGTCTAAATGGGCACTCAGTATATATTTTGTAAAATGTATTTGTTTTTAATTAAAAAGTCTGGAAGGGTTATAATCATGTATGGGCAAATGCAAAATGAAAATGCAAAAAGAGCGAACGATCTGTATACATACACAAAAAACAAAGAGCAAAAAGCATAAAACCAACAAAAGCAAACGTAAACAAACCAATACAATGGCACACATGCAAAGCTTTCAATGTAGTGGTGCCCATACCTGGTTATAATCCATAGAATAAGAAAACACTTTAATTGATTGCAAATTTGGTTGTCATTTCTGTGGTTTTCATGGGCAACCGCGTATGTCAATTTTTTCGATTTTGAAATGTTGATGGCATATTGCTTAATTTTAAGCGCTCTTTACATGGTTCTAAAATTTTTTGAAAACAGATAGACCCATTCCGATATTTTTAACTCAATTACAAAGTTCAAAAAATGCAATACCTAGCTCATAGTTTGATCTAGAATGGTTTTTCGGCTCTCCTAAAAAATTTTATTTTAAGACATACGCGGTTGCCCATGAAAACCACAGATTTTATATAGATTATCTCTTATTCGACCTATAAAAATGTATACTAAATTTTTTTTATTAAGCTTTTAATAAAAAATATTATTTATTTTATCCATTATTTCGTCACGCCTTTGTGTGACTTCTTCAGGGGAATAACGAATTAAACGAGCCATAACCGTAGAAAAAGCTTAAGCGACAAAAACAAAATTTTTTGTTATATTAAAAAGAAAACATACTAGAAATGGCGCTTAAGCTAAAATAGTTTTTGCTTTAAAATAGTAACGGTAGCTTGTATGAACATAAAATTTTAGGAGATGATGCAAGTTTTGACCATTAATTAATTTATTAAAAAAAAAACGAAAGTTGAAAATAATGTCGCTTGAGCTTTTTCTGCGGTTATGGCTCGATATGTACATATCCTCATCTTAAAGACCTAATAACCTATCTGCAAAAATTTCAAAATTGAGTTTTTTATGGATTTTTATTTCCTATATCATGACGCATATGTATGTGTGCAAAATTTTGAACATGTTATATTACAAATCCCCAAGTGATTACCAAATAACCTATCAGTAAGTATACAATTTTCTAAAACCAAATAACATACAGAGAAAGAAAAACACTCGGGATAAATCAAGTTTTTTATGATTACTTTAACCCATCTTGTACCACTACCAGAAGTCGTTGACATTTCTTTACAAATTTTGGTATGCTGGTTCCTATCAACCTCCTGATTACTGAAAATGAAAATGAAAAAAATCAGGTGGCCATGTTGGGCGTGGTGAACTGTTGCGAAAACGCAACGTTGGCTTATAACATGCAAATCACATTTTAGGCATTAATAATTATTATATTTAATTTTTCTCTAGAATTAAAATAATACAAACTTTTTTGCATTAAAGTTAAGGATAAAGTGTTTTATTATTACAAAAATCTAATTTTAATTGATATGATATTAATCAAAGCACTTTGGATGCAATGTGGCATTGCATTTTTTGCATTGATAAACACTTTGCGAATGACATTCATCGCATCTTTTTCGTTTTCCGTCTGGAAGTTTCCAAATAATATGTTCGCGTATATAACTTCGAGGTAAATTGTTGGGGTTCTCTAATTTAGTAAGCTCAATATCCTGCATCGGCTTAATATCAGGGTTTTCATGAAATTTGGTAGCTATCTCAGTTTTAAAATTTTTATGCGATAGCGGTTTGGTTCCTTCGGATTAAACAATAAGGCAGGAGATTTTCCAAGCTTTGAGTGTGGTGATTTTAATTGAATTTGTCCATAAAGGGTACCACCACTTTTTTCCTTGAACTGCAATACGATAATTTGAACCAGCATTATCGTGTAGGTCTACACCACACATGTGCTTGTTTTATATGTGTCTTATGTACGTATATTTTTAATTTGTAAATTCAAACAAAAATTTACCATCTGTTTCTCTTTCTTTGAGTAACGGCTGGCATAAACTTCTGAAGTAGCTGCAACAAAATTAGAAATCAAAGTAACTTCCGAATTGTCCTGCCAGCGACAAACTAATAGCTTATTATTTTGTTCAAGGCAGATGTCGTATTATTGTTTGCTAAGAGATCGGCCTTTAGGAAGGATAACATTTGTTCCTCTTAGACGGTTAGATCGAACTGTTCCAGTTGCTCGAAACTTTCATTCGCTAAGTAAGAAGAACATGTAATACGACGAAAAAAAATTGTCGAAATATACCGCATGTTGTTCTGGATTTAAAACTAATTCCAACAGTTCTAAAACTACAAAAGCTCCTAAGCAAATTGATTTTTCACATCGTGAAGCTGAGCCAGCATATGGATCAGATTCAAACAAATATCCAGAATCGGAGCAAAGACACGAGCACTTGAAACCAAAGCGTATTGGTCTACCGAAATAAGGGATCGTTTGTTCGTCTATTGACAAAAACGTAGAAAATATTCCAAATTGCTTGTATGAATGCAAAATCAACCAAAAACACGGCAATATTGCAGTTTCACTCAAGAAATAAAAATAAAACATAATAAAATAAGAAAAGCTTTCGAAAAAAGAGCGAGCTTAGAAGAAAAAAGTGTTTTGCGTGCATTTAGCCATCGTTGCATTTTCGCAACAGTGATTTTTGAAAGATTATACTGATTAAATGGGACTATATTTTCACTTATGGCTTTTTGATAAACGTTTTTCAAAGCTTTAACTATCTACATTAAAGAGCGAAAAAAAAATTTTTTTGTTTAAATATATATTAAGTCGATTTTGAAAAAGCATTTTTTTGGACTGTTTTTAAAGCTTGTTGATCTTATTAAAACAACGGAGGAATATTATTTTTAAAGTCAGACCGTAATAGTTAAGCCTCTAAACTAAAAGATAAAAATCAAAATCATTCAAATCGAAGTGTTAAAGCCAGTTTTATATGCATCCAAAGATGGTGTTGCGAAAACGCAACGGCGGTACAAAGTCGTAGTTAAAAATTCCAGTACGAAAAACACTAAAACGTACTCAAAACAATCCTAAATGGGATTACTTTTCAAAATCATGTTATGATTTCTACACACATTGAAAAAAGGTCTGGCCAGACTCATGTGTACCACGAAGGGTTAAAAGTAAATTTGAGCTCGTGCTTCTCATTTAGTTTATATTTTTGGGTTAATATGTACAAAAGATTTCTAAAGTAAAAACCATATCGGGCATGATTTTGTTGTTTTACGGTTCTGTAAGGTGTAAACGGGGAGGTAAATCAGTCATAATAATTTTTTCTTACTAATTTTTTTTTTTGGTTTTTTTCAAGCACGAATTCGGGATAGAATCAACTTAATACTACTTGAATGAAGCGCATTTTTAAATTGATTCAATCTTAGATTTACTTTAATCAATCTCATTTTCGGATTATTTCAAGTAGGAAATCGGGATTGAATGTGGATAATTTAAGTATTTTGCGATTGATAATCCGTACTTGAATCAATACTATTAATACCGCTTCGGATTGATTTGAGTACGGATGGATTCATTTTTCTTTTGAATGTAAGTAACTATTTATTTAATTTACTTTTTTTAAAGAAATGGCAACATCTACAAAACTTTAAAACTTTGCTTCCAGCAGACTGTCACACTTTAATTAATGAAATAACTTTTTATTTAATCATTAGCATTACAATAAATAAAAATTAATGAAAACACTTTTAACTATTTTTAAAAATCTTTGTTCATAGAATTAAAATTTCGACAGTTTTTGTAACTAGAGGTTACGCACTAAAAAAACAGAAAAATATGTCGTCAAAAATTACGATAAAAGTTAAATTTTTTTGCATAGTGTAATTTAAACAAACATTCACCCCTACGTGAATAATTTTTCCCTCGTACTTTTTCCCCTTTATTTGCGATCATGAAAAACTCCCATGAAAAATAGGTAAATCAAAGGAGAATAATAAATGTTCATGGGAGTTAGTTCCCCTTATCGTGAAAAGTTTTTTTCCTCGTACTTTGTTCACGTTTCCCTTAGATTTTCTCTTGCTAGGGAACAGAACATGTGTGTCAGTAGTTCCTTCTATAAATCGAATATTAAGGGCTAGATCCGTTAATAAGGCACAAACCGATATATTGGTCAACAAAATGCCAAACAACAGGTTGATTGCTGGCGAAGATTTCGAAAGAAGTGGAGGCAGAATTTTGGAAAATATTTTACTACATAAAATTTAAAAAGTGAAAAAACTAACGTTGTAATCATCCTATCCCTCCAATACTAATTATTTAGCTTTATTATTTTAACTTTTCTTTAAAATATATACGTGTATATTTTTTAACAAAAAATTCATTGATTTTTAATTTTTTCTAATTTACATTCACTGGAACTGAAAGCGTGAAAAAATTTTACACATGAGATTCACGATTGCTTTTTTCCCTTCGAGGGGAATAAAAATTTCATGGGAACAAAAATTCCACTTGTTATTCACGATAGGGGTGATTAAGTACATACTTTGTTTTGCTTAAACCAGTAAAAGAAACTATAACTGCCCAGCAAAAAAAAAATGGAAGTCATACTTTAAAAACTGCATCTTAATTACATCCAAAGTTGCTAATGCTACTTTTCAGCTTTAAAGAAGTAGTTGTGAAGTACAAATATGAAATAAGATTTTAAATTAAATCTTTGTTCTTAAATAATTGCATAGAATGTAGTTGGCCCGGACATTTTTAAGAAGGATTGCATTTCTAAAAAATATTTGTTTGTTCTGGAAATTAACTGAATTTTTTATTTGCGTTTCTAGAGCTTGTTTTTATATTTATTCCTATAAAAGTGATGCTTTTTAATTAATTAAAGGGGTTTTAAATGTTTAAAAGCGATAAAGTTGCATTTTAAAATCACTGCATTAATATCACTTCTTAAATGGACAATTTCATTACTATTGCAGCACTACTTTTGATTAGCATCTTAAGAGTTATTTTAGTATACATTTTTTCTACTACTTATAATTAACATTCAAATATCAGAACTCTAAATGTACTAGAAACGTGGAATATATGCAGTTAAAAGTAGTAGAAAATGAACAACATTTTTCCAATGACACGCTTATGTTAAATTCATAGCTTCTTCACCCGAATTTGAAGTACTTCGGGTTTGCGAATTGTGGTGATTTAATAACATCTTTTTCAACGCTTTTTTTGCTGGGTGTTATTATTTAATATATATAATATTCATATGTATTAGAGGCCTGCGCAAAATATTCTTAATGTTCTGTGTTTTACTTCACACAACTATCAATCATATTATTTCACTGTAAACATACATAGCAAAACAAACATAACAACACATTACTCCCACCAAAACAAAACAAGCATAACTTGAAAACTTTTTCTCTTCTGCTTTGTTAGTGCTTGTATTATCAAAACAAACATAATATCAACACAAAAACAGACAATGAAATAAAAAACGGTAAATTATAGTAAAAGCATCGAGTGCAGCGTTGCCAGAATTAAGATTTTATCTTATTTTTGAAGATTTTTTTTCTCAAATTAAGATTTTTTATTTTTAGAAATTAAGAGTTTTAGCTTTAAGTTTATAAAACATACCTACATCATTTTCTTTACAGTTTTTTAAACAGTAAATTTTTAAAAAAATGAGGTTTTATATCAGTTTGTTATCTAATGGTTTTGCACACTTTTGTACTTTTGAACGAAAGTTCATCATTCTTTCTGGGCATACAAATCATTAAAAAAGCATCATAGATTTGTTTAAAACATAAAATCCTATAAAACAGAATTCCATTTGGAGACTGCGGAAAAAAATCTTGCAAAAACACACCATTATATGTATTACATATGTTTTTATTTTTTATTTCTATAAAAAGAATGAATTCTTCTTAATTTTATTTAAATATTACCTAAGTACCTTCATATATATATGTATGTATGTAAATAATAAACAATAAATTTTTGCAAATAAAAATTAATATTAACTATAAACTTTTTTAAGCTTTTTCAAAACATTCAAACATGCTTTGAATGTTCTATTTCTGTTTTAATGTTCTACTTCATCTTTGTTCTAATTCAGCTTTATTCTAGTTCAGCATTGTTCTAGTGCAGTTTTGTTCTATTCTTTTATATTTTGATTGTAAAGCAAAACAATTGTTTTTGGAAGTATGTGTTTTGTAATGAGAGAGTAATATACACACACTTTCTAAATTTAATGAAATTGCTTGTAAGCAATTTTTCTTGTGCTTGTGCAGCTCTTTAATATGTATAAAGAAATAGTTATTTATTCATACTTATTAGTACTGCTGATATGTTATTTGGTTTCAGATTTTTACAATTCCAAATAGCCAAGTGACATAACATAAGCTGTGTTTAGAAAAGCAAACTTTTCTCAAACGATTTACATTTCTGATTTCATTTTAATCAAAATATGTAATTTTCGTTTCAATATTGTAAAAAGTTCCAATTTTATAACGTTTTTCCCTCTCCTGTAAAGTTTTGAAAACTGCAGATATGTTATTTTGTCTTTAAGGTGACGATATGTAGTTTGATATATCTAGTATTTTTACACTGTATAATTAAAATAAAGAATACTAACATTCCACCATCATCAAAATTAACCTACATAACAAAATACCAGAGCAAGTTTGTGTTTATTTTCATACTCATGCTTTGTCTGACACGTCGTTATCTTTTGCTGCTGAAAGTATATGATAGTGTGTGTGATAGTATGTCAAAAAAAAATTTTTTTTTTATTTTCATTTTTTGTATTTTAGAGATTTTTTTCGATTTCAGAAGCGGTCAAGTTTTTGCCAAAAATCGGGTTTGCCGGTCTTTTTTTGAGTTTTCTTCATAACTTTGTCAAAAACCACGATTTTCTTCACTTTTAACGAAATAATTTAAAGAAAAACGTCCAAGCTTTTTTGTTGTGTGCGGAAGCTATAAGTTTTTGCAATGAATATGCTCATTAAGGTACTCTACATTAAAATGTTTTCGTAATTTTTCCATAAATTTTGTAAATAACGCTTTATAAAAACTGTTTTTTTGCAGATAACCGTTAACATTACCATTTTAGACTGTTTAAACCTTAAATCACCCAAAACTATGCACCCTAACGCCTTCAAAGTGACATTCAAAGAATCAACTAGTGGAAGAACGTTGTAAGTTACTTACAAAATGATACAAAGTAAATGGTTTTGAAACGTGGAATAACGTTTTAAATGACATCGCGATTGTGGATATGAAACGTTTTTCCACGTTTTTCCACTAAAAAAAAGGTTATAAACTGTAAATTCGCATGTAATTTAAATTTTAAATTTTTTGATATTTTAAATAAAAGTTCTTATTACCATTATTTTTAATAATCTAAAGAAAAAAAATAAAAAATTATTAACCTTGCCTGATAAAAACGTTTCTTTGCTCTCCTGAAAAATAATTATTTTGTAACTTAAAACGTTATTCGCGGCTGTGCTTCAATTAGTATTGTGGGTATTTTGTTGAACTTTTTATGGTTTTTAATCCAAATTTTTAATATTTTTAATTAGGTTTAAGTTCATCAAATTTAATTTTCACTAAATTATTTTCATGAAGAAAGGAATTTTACAACATGAAAATTAATTAAAATTGTTATTGATAATTTTTCATTCTTGACTGTAGCCGGGCTCGAACCCAGGCCGGCAGGTTGCCCTGACATGTTTCGATCGCAACCACTCGATCTCCTCAGAGGGATTTGCCGTCTTACACTCGCAGCCATCGACGACTGCTGACGTCAATAGTCAAACATCAATCCTTAAACCAAATTGTATTTTAAACCTTGGTAGATCGAAATTTGCTTTTTTTTAATGATTATCCATTTTAATTGATTTTAAATGTTTTTCCTTACTTTTGTTTTTTCGTGTTTCATGTTGTAAAATTCCTTTCTTTATGAAAATAATTTAATGAAAATTAAATTTGATGAACTTAAGCCTAATTAAAAATATTAAAAATTTGGATTAAAAACGCTTTATAACTTTTAAAATTTGTATGAAAATTTAGAAAATTAACAACGCAGTTTGAAAGACCAAGTCATTCTAAATAATTAAGGAACAAATATTTTTGAATTTGCTCTTACCGGTTTTCAGATTTGTACCTAGTTTATGATATTTAGCCTGATTACGGTTGGCGTTGGCGTATACGCCTGAGTCGTTTTTTGTAGTAGACTAAAGACATCCGGTTGTGTGTTACTTTAATCTACTCAGGCTTTTACGCCAACGCCAACCATAATCAGGCTGATTAGTACTCATACCCAACAAACGAATAAAAATCAAACGATTTGCTTTTGCTTTGTTTAAAAATAATTTATTGGGGTTCTTACGTATAGTTCTTTGCCCTACAATAAATTCTGAAAATCAGTTTTAGAATTTATGACATTGATGCAAGTGTTATCCATTACCAATACGTGCAGATTTGAGCAATTTTACTAAAGGCCAGCTTAAAAGAAGACTATAAAGAATTACTTCATTTGAGTCGTATCTTTTTGGGTGATAGATATAAGCCCTATCAAAAGTGAAAGTTTGAGGAGCTATTAATCAGGCTCGTGGATGAAAAAAATTATACATTCTTTAAAAACATGCATTTTTCGAAATAAGCCTCAATCATACATGGACAATTCAAAAATTGGTGCCTCGATACGCTCCTCTAAATGATCTTAGTCTATTAAAGCGGTTGGATAACTACAAAATTATAAATGTAGCATTTGCACGCGCCACGTTGAAAACTTTTCTAGGTCATTAGTGGTACTTTACCCCAAAATTGCCCACCTTAGCGTTATTTTGATGAACATACCGACACCAAAACTTTGAGTTGAATGGCAAAAATATTCCATACTCCAAGTAGCGAGAACGAAGTAGTAAATTTTAATAGAAGACAACCCTAAAAATAAAGAAATTCAAGAATTCATTTCCAAAATAAGTCTTATTTTTTGAAGCTTGCAACATTTCAATTGATTATTTCAAGATTCAAAGAACAAAGTTCAACATTTACAAATGGTAAATGATGTGGCAGAACGAGGTGTGGCTTTGGCTAACACTTACATCAATGTCACAACCTCTAAAACAAACTTTCAGAACCCCAATAAATGATTTTTAAACAAAGCAAAATAAAATGTTTGACATTAATTTGTTTGCTGTGTATGAGTAATGATATCATAAACTGGTTACAAATCTGAAAACCGGTATAACTCAGGAACGGTAAAAGCAAATTTAAAAATAATTGTTCGTTAACTATTTAGAATGAATTGATCTTTCAAACTGCCTTGTTTTAAGTTTCATACAAATTTCCAAAGTTATAAAGCTTATTGTATTTAACCTTTGGTAGATCGAAATTAGCTTTGAATGATTATCTACTTTAATTGATCCTTCCGTTTTTTCGTACTTTTTATCAAGATTTCTTCTTGAAGTCCAAAGTACATTTTTCTGTTTTTCATGTTTTTGTATTTCTTTTTCCTTGTTGACCTTTTTCAGCACAACTTGAAGGACAAATGTAAACATAGAGCTCGTGCCCTAGCTTATAACAATAACAATGTGTCACAAATTTTCAACAAAGTCGTCAGCAATTGAATCTCATGTAAAATTGTCCGCTGAATCCGAATGTGAAATGTTCAAAAGTTGAGCAGTTTTCGAGATATTGGCAATTTACCATTTTTGGCGGTTTTTAAAAAGATGATGTCACTTTAATAAAAGTATCTTCCAAAATGTTCGACAGATTTTTTATTTCTTTATTTAAGGGTGTGAAGTTAAATACGTCCCACAGTTATTTTAAATACGTTCCACACGCTGTTAAACGAGTTGCTAAAATAAACTAATTTTATTTTATAAACAAAAAACAAAATAATTATTAAAATTAAAAACAAGAACATTTTTCCTATAAAACAAACAAGTTTTTATTAAAAAATTATTTTTTCATTAAAAAAGTACATATTTTCATAGAAAATCGTATTATAATAGGGTCAAATATAAGTTGGTCCAATGGGTATTTCGAGAAGACATGAATCAGGGTAGCGGAAGACTGGAAGTATCCTAGGGCTACTAGATTCCAGGACTATAATTTCTACGTCCAGATTCAGCCCGATATCGAAGATATATAATTTTTAAAAAATTGGTTTTTCAATAAACTTAGTATGAAAAATATGGTCATTTTCAAGTCAAAAAAATAGGTATTTCGAGAAGACATGAATCAGGGTAGCGGAAGACTGGAAGTAGCCTAGGGCTAGTAGATTCCAGAACTATAAATTCTACGTCCAGTTTCAGCCCGATATCGAAGATATATCATTTTTATTATTGATTTTATTATTAAATTAATAAACATGCTAAAAACGTTTGCAAAAATCCTTGAAATGACTGTTACAAATCAACTAGAAAGCTACATGGAACAACACAAGCTACTTTCAAAATATCAGTCGGGCTTTAGAAAAAAGTATTCGTGTGAGACAGCAGTCAACTATATTATAAATAGGTGGAAATTCATGGAGAAAAATAACAAAATAATGGCGATTTTTCTAGATTTTAAACTAGCATTTGAAACGGTTGATAGAGATATTTTATTACGAAAACTTTACAAATACGGAATTCAAGATACGGAATTGAAATGGTTTGAGTCATATTTAACTAATCGCAGGCAATTTACAAAAGTGAATGGCACACTGTCGAATACTACGATAAACGATTCTGGAGTACCACAAGGCACAATTCTAGGAGCGCTTCTATTTATAATAGAAATAAATGACATGGAAAAAGTTTAAGACAAATGTGAAATTGTTTTATACGCAGACGATACACTGATTTTTTCTAAAGCGGCAACGGAGGAGATATGTCACGCTAATATGTCAAATGACATGAATAACATTAATAAATAGTTAAAAATGAATAAATTAAAGTTAAATGAAAACAAAACTAAAATAATGGAAATAAATATGAACACTAATATAATATTTAAAATTAACGATATAATAATAGAAAAAGTTAATAGTATAAAATATCTGGGTTTTCTAATAGAGAAGAACTTAAAATTAAAAGAACATATGGAATATATATGTAAACAAATTGGTAAAAAGATCGGGTTTTTTAAACGTATAAGAAACAAAATATCAATTATAACTGCAATAAACATTTACAATACTACGATGAAACCACATTTTGAATTTGGATCTACTGTGTTATATACATGCTGTTCAGAACGGCAATATCAAGAATGAAAACAATTGCTGAACAAAGCTATGTGCACAATACTCAAATGCAATAGATTTACCTCAGAAAGATTTATGTTGGATACACTTAAATGGCTTAATATACAACAAAGTTTTGAACTGAATACAATAAATTTTATTCAAAAAATGAAAATGGGAGAGGCACCTGATTATTTAGTAGAACAACTCCGATACGTTGGGGATGTTCAACCATACAACTTAAGAAACGCTGCCGATTTTAGACAACAACGACCAGGGAACAACACAATGCAAAGATCACTGTTCTACAAAGGATTAAATCTTTACAATATGATGCCAAATAATGTAAAAAATGAAACCAATCCAAATGTATTTAGAAAGAAAATTGTTACTTTTATAAGAAATATTTAATTTGAGTTTATTGATGTAATTTGTAAAAGAACATGTAGTGTTATGTAAAAGTATTAAAAATACTACTAATAAATAATAATAATAATAATTACGCTTAAAATGTTGGTAATTAAATAAACTATTTGGTAAAAGAATAAAACATTCCATATCTTTACTATAACGTAGAAAAAAAACGAAATAAAAATGAAAAAAAACGAAATAAAAATGAAAAATTTTGAAAAAAACATAAAAAATAGGCTTCAACGAGTTTAAGTGGAACCATACACCGAAAAAAACAAAAGTGCCGTTATCTAAAAAACAGTACTTAGAAAAAAAATTACAGCGTTTTTCGTGTTCAGGAGGTCCCAATTAACTTATCTAGGCATGTGGCGTTCTTGGTATTCTTTGGTTGTAAACCAGTGTTATTATTTTGTATAAAACAAAATCCTACTAAGAAAAATTGCAAGAATCCATTGCTAGGATCGAATAAAGACCACAATTTTAATAAGGCTAAATTTTGATGAAAGTTGCAAAATGTTTCCAACATTTTTGCTTACAACTAAAGTAATAAAGTTATTAAATTCTTCAAATAACAAAACAAAAAAAAAAACAAAAATATATATGTGGCTAAACAAAAAGTTATCAGCAACGTTTGGGAAATCGAATTCGATTGAAATCAAAATCGAACAAACTTTAAAACGATCTAGTGTTTAAAGTTCATTAAATAATTTTGTTTTATAGTACTTCATACTATGAGTACAGCTTATCTTCATTAGAACTTATCTTTTAAAATAAAAAAACGACGCACACTGGTTCATATTTTGAGAAAGCGGCCAAAATTATTTTTTTTTATGTTCTCCGATTTTAAAATTTTTTTATTCATGTAAAAATAAATACTAGTGAACCTCGGGAGCCAAAAAATTTCAACCCTATTTCAACTATTTCATTGAGAACAGGGTGGTCCAAAATGGACTTTCTCAATATTTGGTTATAGTTTTGAATTTCTGAGTCAATTTTTGAAGTTGAAATGCTCATAACTTTTTTGTTTTTTAAGATTTTTTGACAGAATAAGTTTTGATTATTAGTTTATTTTATTAGCTATACGTGGTTTAAAGCATTAAACTCGGCGACCTCTAGAACTATTTAATTTTTTTTTTTTTTTTTAATGTCAAAATTTCCCGGAATTTTCCTACTTTATAGAGCATAAGTCCTGAGCGTCAAAAAGCGTCAAAAAAAATCTATACTCTCTTGTAGTCCAGAATCTATCCTACATTTCTATACCCCATTGTACACACATCTGGATACGGCCTTGCGAACTACAGCAATTTCTGTGACCCAAGGTAAGATATTCGGTTCAAAAAATAAGTCCTGCAAGGAAACATTACTGAAATTAAAGAAGGTGAATCTTAAAGAATTTTCGACAAATAAAGCAGCTCAGGCCACATAAATTATCTAGCACGTCAGGTTATCAATTAATTTGGAGAAGGTAAAGGTATTGCCATTGTTATGAACTTATTATGGGTGAACGGATGCTGCAAAACGAATAGGCAACATAAATAGACTAACACGTTAGATTTCTGAGTAAGTTAAAAGGTTAAACATTAGTAAATAGCCGCAACATAAACTACATAGTTAAATTACCTGAAAATTGCAACTTAATTTAAAAAAATGGAAGAGCAGGTAAATGGTAAAAAAACTAGCACGCAGTTATATTTTACGTGAAAATTATGATAAAGGATTCATTTCTGCATCAAATTCAACCAACGCAAAATAAGAAAACAAAAATTGCAATAATTGAAAAAAAGTGGAAGCGAGCCCTAAACGCACAAAGAGGATTTTAAAAAGTATGCCTACACCAACTGAAGAAATGAAATTTACTCCAGAAGAAGCATTTGCACTATTTTTGGATTTAAAACTGACAAAAAATCAGTATAAAGAACTGCGGAAGCGAACCAATAAAAAAAATTGTGGAATCTTTCCTGCATATCGAGATTTAGTTTCTGTCAAAGAGTGCTTACCTTCACAAACGGCTATTAGTGTAACTTCAAGTTCAGCAGAAGTAAAATTGCAGGCTCTTCTCGAACACACTGCAGAACGATTATTAAATACACTTGATGCTGACTGTTCAAAAAAACTTAAAAATTGCAGCATCACTTTATTTTCTAAATGGGGATGTGATGGAAGCTCTGGTCAGAAACAATACAAGCAATGTAATTCAGAAAACTTATCTGATGCTAACTTATTCATGGTATCTTTAGTTCATTACGTTTAAGAAAAACTTATATTGGCTTAGAGCCGTCAACCAGTAGAGTTACAGAAATGGATGTATGGAAAAATTAAATTCCCTCTTCAACAAAGTATTGCAGACCAATAAAGTTTGTTTACAAAAAGGAAACTAAAGATGTCATAACTGAAGAAGTTCGAAAAATAAAAGATCAAATTAAAGAACTTCAAACGGCAATATTTAAATTTGCTGACCAATGCATTGAAATTAATTTTCAAATGTTCCTTACAATGATCGATGGAAAAGTTGCACCATATGCCAAAAGACATCAAGTCAATTAAGCCAACCCCCATCACAAGACAATAGTTTCAATGAAGCATACGAATTTGGAATGTCCCCTCTTCATACCAGAATTCGTTTTATGGAGCATTTTCTTAACTTGGGTTATGATTTGGAATTTGGCCCGTTAGGCGAAACAGTGAGAAAAAACAAAGAAAATGTGGAAAAAAGGAAAAAAGGAAGCAAACAAAAAAAAAATTTAAGAAAATACCTTCACCTAGGCCTTATAATTGATCAGCCAAAACAAGGAGAAGGAAATTCAAATGATGGAAACACTGCTAGGAGATTCTTTTCCGATCCAGAAACTGCAGCATCTATCACAGGAGTACATTTTGAATTAATAAGACGATTCCAGATCATTTTACAAGTTATATCATGTAGCAGAAAGATAAATGCAAAAAATGCAGTATGCAAATGAAACAGCAATTCTTTATAACAAAAAATACTCTTGGAGACATATGCCAACCACAGTTCATAAAATTTTATACCATGGGGAACAAATAGTTCAACACAAAAGCTACCAATTGGAGATCTATCTGAAGAAGCGCAACAAAGACTACAGATTCTTCCGCGAGCACAACACAAGAAAAATGTCCAGATGTTGTACTAATGAAGATCTTATTACTATTTTGTTGTGCACATCAGATCCATATACACTGTCTCAAACAATTGTCCGTACCCCATACAACTGAAGAAATATTTGATTATAATTTAAAAATTACTTACCCAATTCGAATGTAATAAATGTTTTTTTTAAAGTCCAAGAAGTAGTTATAAAAATTGCTTATTAATAGTAAAAAAAAAACATTCACTTTTATTTTTAACAAAAAATATAAAAATAGTTCAAAATATTAACTCAAAAAATTGTCCGTACGGCACAGTCTAATATAACAGTTCTTTAATTTTTGTTATTTTTATAAAACCAGATCACTCTCTAGAGAGATATAGATTTCTCTAATATAACGGATCTTTAATTTTGGAAGTTGACGTACAATTAGACAATTGCACAGTCTTATAAAGTGGTTTGTCTGAATAGTGCGTTTTAATAGTGCGTTTTAATAGTGTTTAATACTAAAATTCCTATTGCCATCAAAGAATTGATTATTAAACTTCACAATGAAGGCAAAAGTTAACTTGAAATCGCTAAAAATGTTTCTAGACCAAAATCATCCGTGCAATATGTGATACAGAATTATAAGAAAACAAGTTCACTCTTAATTGCGCCAGGAAGAGGTCGAAGAAAAATCATAGACGCTCGATTGGGAAGAAAGATCGACCGAATGGTAATGATAGAACCAAAAACAAGTGCAGTGGGAATAGCTTAAAATGTTAAAAAATATGAAAACGTTACATTAAGCGCCCAAACGGTACGGAACTTTCTGCATAGTAACCAATATAAAGCATGTGTTCCACGCAAAAAACCCTTTATATCAAAAAAGAATGTAAAACAGCGTTTAGATTATGCCAAAAAATATGTAGAAAAGCCGGACGAGTTCTGGAAAACAGTAATTTTTACTGATGAAGGTAAATTTAATATTTTTGGATCGGATGGAAGACGATTTGTGTGACGAAGAGAAAACACCGCGTTGCAGTTAAAGCATCTTAAAGCAACTGTGAAACATGGTGGTGGCTCGGTGATGGTGTGGGGTGCAATGGCAGCTGGAGGTGTGGGAAATCTCGTGTTTGTGGAAAGAAAATTTAAGAGCTAGCGCCACTAATTTGGGCATATCAGATGATTATCGTTTCCTACACGACAACGATCCAAAGCACACTTCAATGGTTGTGCGAGAATGGTTGCTCTATAACGTTAAGCAAGTGGTTCCACATCCTCCCCAGAGCCCAGATTTAAATCCCATAGAGCATCTATGGGGTATTTTAGAAAAAAAAATCGCCAGCATAAAATAACAAATAGGCAAATGCTGAAAGATATCATCGTTCAAGAGTGGCGGAATATTTCTACAGAAACCACAGAAAAACTGGCTTTATCAATGAAAAATCGCTTAAGAGACGTAATTGCTGCTAAAGGATACCACACTAAATATTAAGGACATTTTAAACATGCATAAATATGAACATACTATGTACATTTTTTTAAAGGGTACGGACAATTTTTTGAGTTAATATTTTGAACTATTTTTATATTTTTTTGTTAAAAATAAAAGTGAATGTTTTTTTTTTACTATTAATAAGCAATTTTTATAACAACTTCTTGGACTTTAAAAAAACATTTATTACATTCGGATTAGGTAAGTATTTTTCGAATAATAATCAAATATTTCTTCAGTTGTATGGGGTACGGACAATTGTTTGAGACAGTGTACATATGTCCAGTATTGGACAAAAATGGAAATCAACCTCAATCGAAGAAGCTAAACAACTTCTGGAAAATGAAACCCAAAGCTATTCAGAAGAAATTTTTACTAATATTGTTTAATTTAAAATTGTTTATAGATTATAATTTGTTTTTGATTTAAGTATATATTTGTATTAATATATAAAAATAAGATACACATACATCTCAAACCAAAAACAAAAGTTGAATTACCTAAAATGTTATCGATAGCCAAGAATGCTTTTTGGGCATTTTTCAAAATATTCCTTTTCAGTTTTATCCTTATAACAACTCGTCTCGTCCAAAAAAAGCCAACCTTTGGCACCTGTGAATATTGGGACTAAACAATTTACAGGGGCCAAATATTGGCATTTTCTGACAGGATCTAAGTTCCACAATAAAAAATAAGTATCAGTTGTAAAATACAAAAGAAATAATGATAAATTATAAAAAAATCATATTTTAAATATTCAACTTTTACACCGAAACTCAACAAAAAAATGAAAATGCATTTTGAACTTCCCATAACTTTTGCTCCTATCAGTCGAATTTTACGTTTTATAGCGCAAATGAAAGCCTAACATCGCACCTATCGAACAAAAAAAATCGCATAAAAAAATACCAATCCAGTCAAAAGTTATGGAATTTTGACCGCCTTCTCGTAAAATTTCCCACTGTGCGACGGTAATTTAAGCAAAAATTTAACTGAAAATCTCCATTCATTTCAATTTCACTTGACTTCCATAACATGGCTGTTTATGTACATTTTTTTTGATTTAAATTAATATAAACAAAGTCGAATTTATGTATACGGTGGCAGCAATACTACAATACAAAAACCACAGAAACAACAGATGTTTTTTTTTTTTTTTTGTATTGCATTATTAGTGTTTACGGCTCGAAATGTCAACTTTTTATAAATAAAACATTATAAAACCAAAACAAATTGGTTCGAACTGTCAAAGTCAGCAGGCTTTTCGCGTGTTACGTATCCTTGCTTTTAAAATTTTTTTTATTGCAAAATAAAATCTGAACAAAATTTTTACTTTGTCTTATAGTAAAGAGCATTCCAGGTGAATTTTTCTATTGTCCAGTTATTTAGCTTTTGGTGTTTGGCAACCCTACTCCTACCCCAACGTCCTAAAATCGAATTATATGCCAGTGCAAGGAGTATTACCAAATAATGACGAAATTTCCGTTACTAACTTAAGTCGACTAGAAAAATCTATGGAATATAAGTGCAAACAGTAAACAGTTTTATGAACACAATGGGTAATATGATGAACGAAATGTTAAGAATGCTATCGATGTTATTGCAAGCTGTACTTGCAAGCCATAAACTGTTGAAAAAAGAGATAGCAATAAAAAACAATGGGATTTACTGTCTTAATTTTTTTCGGTAATGCTTTTTTAGATGTCCTGTCATATCCTACTAACAAAAGCGTACTTATACATACAAACATATGCTCAGGGAACCCGTAAATATGCAATCGCATGTTTTTTCTTGTGCGACTAATGAAGGCAGAAACAATATATTTATCCGTACTAGAGCAAATATATAAATTTGTGCTAATACTCAGAAATCGAGACTCACCTTTAGTATACCGATCGACTCAGAAACACATTTTAAAGAGATTTTATCATGTCCGTCCGTCCATCTGGCTGTCTGTCCATGTAAAGGCCTCGTTACTCTTACGTAAATGTTGCGGATACGTAAACGTTGCCGTCGACTTGAAATGTTGGTAGTTACTAAAAATACGTAAACGTGTCATATGGCGTTGAAGTGTATGTGTGTACTGGTGCATATGTATTGTATGTAAATTATTATTTGTTTTGATTTTGCTCACAGTCTTGTTCCAAAACATGTTGCTAACATTCTTATTTAAAAACGCAAATATACATAACGATATCGGCGCTTTTATATAATACATATATATTTACATATACAGCACTAAAATTGCTTTGAAAAATACAATTTTTTATCTAGTTTTTATTGCGCCTGAGGATCTAGTTTTATAGTTATGGACCTTAAAATATTTTAAGTCATTATTAATATCTCTTTAAATAAAACTTGATATAACCAAAATGTGTACATATGTATAAGTAAAAATTGTTTAAGTGCTTTCCCAATATATTTTTTTTGTAACGTATAACTTTTCAAATAAATGCATATCACTAACACTCCAAATTAAAAAGAACGCGCAAGTGTAAAAATTTTAAATTCGTTAACAAAATTAAATTGTTTTTTTAAATAAATTTAAGTTTAAGGGATTTTAAGTAAATTTTGGTAAGTAAATAATATGAGTTCTAAAAGATCATTTAAAAGAGATGTACAAAAGGAAAGAGCTCGACTTAATGACAAACTAATTACAACTTGCCATCATCTATCGAATGAACCGGAATATTCTCCTCAACAAGTGGAAGAGCATAAAATCTACAATTTTGGTGTAGATTTACCTCTAACCCTTCGGCAGAAGCTACAAAAATGGTATGTCCAGTACAGTCCTTCAATAAAATGCTGCAACAGCCTTTTGAAAATTTTGAAAGAGGAAAATATGGATGTGCCTACTAGTGTTGGCGGACTTTTAAAACGAAAAGATAAATGTGTTATTAGAACGGTTACACCTGGGGACTACATCCATATTGGACTAGAGAAACAGTTGCAAAAGATAACCGAATTATTGTTGCAGCGTTCTAATGACGAACTTTTATTAGATATTGGGATTGATGGTTTGCCCCTTTTCAAAAGCTCTGCAATTGGGTTGTGGCCAATTTTGGCCAAAATTGTAGATGAGCCACTCGCTGATGGAATATGTAAGCATGAAATACAACTTAAAATTATATTTACTTTACTTTCCATTATTTTTTATTTAGACGTCATCCATAAGAGCCGTAACAGGAATACGAGGACTAAAAAAAGCTTTATCAGATATTATATCACCAAAACTACTGATCGATTTCAAACGTAGATGGAAGCCACAATAAACAACGACTACTAAATTACCCGAAACTTGTGAATGTTTTATTTCGTGAGTAGCTTTTTTAAACGTATTTTTAAAAAGTTTGATTTTATTTCTGTTTTTTTAGAAGGTACATACGACGAAAAATGTACTGAAAAGTCGTTTAAATCAAATCTAAGAGATGCGATTAAGCTAGCCACAAACAGACACTTTAAAGAAAAGAGTAGTTCAAAAGATAATGTTCCAAAGAAAAGCAATACTTCACCAGAAATTTTTACAACAAATGATACGCAAAATGTTTTACAAGAGCAAGTAAACATCTTGCTATCAACAAATTACCCTTCAATTTTTTAAATTTTTTATTTTATGCTTATATAAGTATACATACATATGTATATATATCAGAGATGTAAATGAATCATTAATTTTTTAATTAATTCGTGAATCAATCATGCACTGAATTACCAAATTTTGAATTAATTCTTTTCACCAAAAAAAAAAAAAAAAGAATTGAATGAAAAGATTATTATATTAATATTTTATTTTTATTATTATAATTCAAAATTTGGTAATTCAGTGCATGAATGATTCACGAATTAATTCAAAAATGAATGATTCATTTACATCTCTGATATGTATGCTATTTTGTAACGTGAATGAATTTCTTTATGTTTATATTATTATTTATTTTTTACTTTAAAAACACAAAACATTTACTTCGAAACAAATTGAAACTATTTTTTATAAAAATACTTTACATGAATTGTACCTGTAATACTTTAATTTTTTTTTTGCCATGCAAATAAATTTTATATTTAATAAATATTAGATTAAAAAATACAAAAAAAAAAAAATTTAATTAATTAATAATAAAAAAAATTACCGAAACCATATCTTTTTTCATTTTTAGTTAAGAGTGATGCTTTTAAATTAATTAAAGGGGTTTTTAATTATTAAAAGCGATATAGATGCATTTTAAAATCACTGCATTAATATCACTTCTTTAATTCACAATTTCATTACTATTGCAGAACTACTTTTGTTTAGCATCTTAAAAGTTATTTTAGTATACATTTTTTCTACTACTTATAATTAACATTCAAATATCAGAACTCTAAATGTACTAGAAATGTGGAATATATGCAGTTAAAAGTAGTAGAAAATGAACAACATTTTTCCAATGACATGCTAATGTTAAATTCATAGCTTCTTCACCCGAATTTGAAGTACTTCGGGTTTGCGAGTTGTGGTGATTTAATAACATCATTTTCAACGCTTTTTTTGCTGGGATAATAATGAAGTAGATTCACCTTCTACTTTTAACACTCCATTTGCTGAAGCTCAAACTATTAGCTCAATACCAAAGCGAACCTCCAACATGTAAACCGACAAAACAGATTTATGTTCGCCGATTAATTTTTAACAAAGGAAGATGTTGGAGTTACTTGCAAACTAAAGTACTTGTTTTAAACATAATGTATTCAAATTATATATCGATTGAAATAATGTACATGGGTCAATTTCAAAAAAAACGCAATTTTTGTGTCCCTGCACTTTACACTACTATATTAAGTAAAAAAAAACAAAAAAAAAAAAACAAATATGTGAGAGTGATCAGCAAGGAATATGTAACAAAAAAACGTAATTCTCAAATTTGTATGTTTGTTTTTTTGTATATTCAGAATGGTGTTTTGTTTCGCCCTTTGACTTCTTCCATACAAAAGCATGTGTCCCCCGTTAGAATTTTTAGTAAACAAAATAAAATAAAATCAAGAAAAAAAGTAAGTATGCAACATTTAATAACAAATTTCGAATTATTGCGTTTCTTTCTTGTATTTTGATTTGTTATAGTCGTCAAAACTGAATTAGTGCGAAGTTGACGTTGCAAAGAATAGTTGTCCCCACAATTTGCATTGAGCGTCACTTTTTTTTAATTCAAGAAATATTATTATTAGTTTTCAATTTTCATTTAAATAAATTAAATAACGTAAGGAAAGTACAAACTGAAATTAATACAAAAGTGAAAAAGCGAAAAAAAAATCTATTAAAAAAAGTGTGCATTTGCGTAGTTTTTGTGAACACCATGGTAAGGGCGCGATAAAATTTCATGAGCGTCACGTTAATTTTTTTTAAAGTGAATATACTAAATGTAAAAAATTGAAGTTGACAATCATTGTTTACATGGTTTCAACTCATTTTTTTAACTTTTATGAATTTGAGAAATAAATTGCCTACGAAAAAAACCAAAATAGGCAAACATTTCATGAGCATCACTTTTGATATATATCGCTTCATAGCTTAAAATGCTTAATTTTGATTTTATTTTTTAATTTTCAAGAGTAAAACAACAAAATTAACGGCGGCTGAAAGAGCACGAAGATATTGAGAGAAAATAAAGCTCGATAAAGCGCGTATTGACGAATATAAAAGAAAGAAGAAAGAAAGTTATAATCGTGGTATATTTGAGTTTAATTTTTATTGTTACTGACTGATTCTGTTTTTGAATAGCAACGAGAAACGGATGAAAAGAGGTGACATGCCGAAAAAAATGCTTCAGCGTGTCCGAGTTAAAAAAATTATGTGCGGTAGTGAGTCGGCTTTATGCGCTTGGGGTCTTTGCAAAACTTGCAAGTCGAAAAAAATGTATAGGCTTAACTAACAGTTCAGATGAATGCAAATGGTTTCAATGGGAGTCTGTTACGGAAAAAAGATTTAATAAGAAGAGTATTTCCCAAGATAAATATGATGTTAACGTCATGAAAAAGGCTGAAAAAGTTTCAACAGTAGCTTACTTGGTGAGTGAATTTCAGAAAAACATGATGAAGTTTAAAAAAACACTACTTTAATGTGCATATCGTTTTTGCAAGGACTATTTAAGCGAAACGGAAGCTTAGATTCACATAGACTTCTCCGAAAATAACATGTGCAAAATCGCAATCGTTTCAGTTTGGTGCTTCGCGAAACCTACCGGATTAATTTATTTAAAAAAATTTCAAAAGCCCGTGATCTTCTGCACGATTTCTTCGGATTTATATCATGGACCCGGTACTATTTGGGCCCACTTTTTGTTCGTTAAACTTTAAATTTGGCATTATTTCTTGTTTACGTGCAACAAAATATCTTGATCGTCACAAAATATCTTGAGCGTCACACTTAGTTTTTTCCCCTTAAAACGATTAAAATTGCAGTTTTTTTAAATACATTGTTACAAGCCTATTACTTTGCAAGTAACCTAAGTTCAAGTCTTTTTTTAATAAAAATTTACATATTTTCATCTTAAAATTTTAAAATAACTAGTCACTTTTAAAAAAAAATAAAAATCAAGGTGAATCGTGATTTTTTGTTTATAATCGAAAAGGTGATTTTCGCAAAAGTCAATCTTGAGAAACAAAAGAACATCCTAATAAGCTTGAATTTCAAATATTTTTGCATTTTTAGCGATTTTTTATACATATTTGGCGTGTGACGCTCAAGATAGATATCATAGAAAACCTAAAAAAAATCAAAAACTATTGATTTTTTTGAGAGCCTAAAAGTACCACAGGATTCTTCATCAATTTCTACATAAATTGGCCACTCTTACAGGCGAATTGATAAAACTTTAAAAATAAGGAAAAAAAACTCCATGTGTACGTACGTTTTTTTAAAACCTTTTCTTTAGCTTCACTTCGGAAAATCAAATCTTGTAACGTTAATTTAACCGCCTTGTACTCAATGCAGATGAATGAAACTTTGCAGGCATACATATTGCCGATGACAATACACGAATACAGGGGCGTAGCCAGGATAAAATCTAGGGGGGCAAATTTTTTTTTTTTTGATAAAATGCTTTTTGACAGCCTTTTACTCAAAGCAAATGGATGAAACTTTGCAGGAATACATATTCCCGATACAATTTCACTTCGGAAAATCAAATCTTGTAACGTTAATTTAACCGCCTTATACTCAATGCAAATGGATGAAACTTTGCAGGCATACATATTCCCGATGACAATACACGAATACATGGGCGTAACCAAGATAAAATCTAGGGGGGGGAACAGGCAACAAAATTTTTTTCTTTGGTAAAATGCTTTTTTGACCGCCTTTTACTCAATGAAAATGGATGAAACTTTGCAGGCATACATATTCCCGATGACAGTACACGAATACATGGGCGAAGCCAGGATAAAATCTAGGGGGGTTGGGCAAAATTTTTAAAACCTTTTCTTTAGCTTCACTTCGGAAAATCAAATCTTGTAACGTTAATTTAACCGCCTTATACTCAATGCAAATGGGCGTAGCCAGAATAAAATCTAGGGGGTGGGAGGAGGCAACAATTTTTTGACCGCCTTTTACTCGATGCAAATGGATGAAACTTTGCAGGCATACATATTCCCGATGACAGTACACGAATACATGGGCGTAGCCAGGATAAAATCTAGGGGGGCGGGCAAAATTTTTTAAAAATGTTCTTTTTTAAGAAAAGCGTTTCTTAAAAAAAAAATTTTTTAAATGTTCTTATTTTTGAAATTGACCCACATAATTTCTTTTCATATATTTTTCATATTCATTCTTATTTTATCGTTCAAATAAATTAAAACCATTTTTATTGTCAATATTTTTTAAAAATATATTTTGTTTTAATACAAATCCACGACATAAATGTGCCCAAGAAGTAATATTATATGAAAATTAAAACTAGTTTGCAAGATACTTGATAAGAGATTATTCGAGTCGTAGAAGAAATATAATTTTTTTAAGAATATATTTGGTGTTCGTCAAATGACACTATGATACAACGAGTAGTAAGTATCTGATTTAAACTTTATTTGTTTTCAGTATTTTATCAGTAAATTTCTTAGTATCGCGGACATTTTGGGTATTTCAGATGAAGAAAATGAAGCAAACGAGTTTAACATCGAACCTCCAGATGTTAACGTTTTGAGTGATGTAAAGGGTGGTTAAATTGTAAGGGCCGATGTTGAATGTGAACCACACCTAAACGCCAAGTTTTTTTCCGTATTTTATTTGACATTTCTCTATTTCAGACTTACTCAATTTGAACCATGGAGAGATATACAATCCAACAACGTATTAAAGTTAACCAAACTTATTATGAAAATGGATGATAAATTTCGAAGAAAATCATCTTCAGTGATGAGGCACATTTTCACCTCAGTGGATTTGTCGATAAGCAGAATTTCCGCATTTGGGCGAATAATAATCCAAGAGTGATTGTGCGGTTTATGGGCTGGCGGCATCATCGGGCCGTCTTTTTTCCAAAATGAGGCCGGTCAGGCAGTTACTGTGAATGGTGTTCGCTATCGTGAGATGATAACGAACTTTTTATGGCCCGAATTGGAAGATATGGATGTGGACGATATGTGGTTTCAGCAGGACGGTGCCACTTGCCACAGAGCTAACGAAACAATGGCTCTTCTGCGCAACAAATTCAATGGCCGTGTTATCTCACGTAATGGCGATGTCAATTGGCCGCCAAGATCATATGATTTGACACCGTTGGACTTTTTTCTTTGGGGTTATTTGAAAGAAAAGGTGTACGTCGATAAGCCAGCAACAATTCAAGAGCTAAAGGATGAGATAATTCGGCACATTAACGGCATTGAACCTCCATTATGCCTCAGGGTCATCGAAAATTTGGACCATCGGTGGAGGTGTGCCGCCGTGGTCGCGGCGCCCATTTGGCCGATATTTTGTTCCATACATAATTGAGTAATACCAATATATCACAATAAAATAAAATTACAATAATTTCCTAAATAGTTTGTGTTTTATTCAAAATCAACATCGGCCCTTGAAATTTAACCACCCTTTAGATGAGGAAATTTAAGGAAATATTAATTAATTCTTTGTCTCGAAACCAACTTCTGTTACCTGCTGGAATACGAAGAACCAATAAAGAGCTTCCCACAAACACCGAAACCCAACACAACAAAAGGAAAAAAGTGCATGAAAAAAAGCAACACGAAATCTTTTGGAAGCTAGGAGGAAAAGCATCTTAAATCATAGTCATTTTTGTACCTATATTTTAAAAGCGTCATCATATTTCGACACTTATTTTCTTGAAAACTGGACCCGATATTCCAGTTCTCTTTGCACAAAGATACTAAAGGTATCCTAGACATGCAGTGAATCAACTATTATAACAATCGGATGATTATTTCATAAACCGAAAGAATTCGGGTTAAGGCTAGTTGACACTATTAAAATTTGTAAACTAGACTTTATTTGTACTAAATGATGTTTTTTAGTACAAATCTTTGAAGTTTGGCAAAAAGGTCTTAAGTTAGAAAGTAAAGTTATTCGAAATGTTAAATGTAAAATTATTTAATTAACTTATTTATTTATTATACCTACACCACAATAGTGTGTCCACTATCAAACCAATTTTAATGAAATTTAAAACATAGATAAATCCATATTTGTATGGACACATAAGTTTTGCTTTTCAAAGAAGTAGGACTACGAGGGGAGGTAAGGGGCAATTTCTGCCTCTCAGAAACTTTCAAACCGATTTTAATGAAATTGAAATCATAGATAGATTCCTATTCATATCGCCATACACTCTCGAAATTTTGCTTTTAAATATTGTGGTCATATCTCAAAAAATCAAAAGTTTTAAGTTACTTAAGCAAAAGTTTTCGTTTTTACCTTTTTTTTATGTAAAAATGACTCCGACTCCCAAATTATTCGGCATGAAATTTTGGCTAATATTTTTCAAAATAAAAAATTTTAAGATGGTCTGCTTTCAAAATTTTGATGTCTGAAAATAGTAAATTGTAGAAAGTGAAAAAATTGAGATTGATTTTGACAAATCTTTTAGCACTTTATGAGAATAAATATATAGATGGTATTGAAGCATGTCCTTTTCAATGTTTTTATGTGACCTAAAATTTCAGCTAGTCACAAAACTAGTTTGTTTCACTATGCAGACATTTTCAAAACTATCTCTTCACATTTTCTGTAACAAAACTCTCTGGTTCACTGTTTTAACATTTCTGTTTGAAGTGCGCCAAGATATCGTTGATGAACAAGCGTCGAATTAGGGAATTTAAAAATGCAAAAGAGTGCTTAGACATATTTGTTTTTTATAAGTCGTATATTCAACTAAGTGAATTGCTCCAGATACAATTCCCTTCAATGTGGGGGCTAAGTCGAAAAATGGTTTGCTAATACTTTTATCTTCTTACTTAAAAAATAAAGACTTGCAATTTTATATTTCGACCTTGGACAATAATATGATTGATAATGGAATGGAAAAAACGATGGCTAGTACACTGAAGAAACTTTTGAAAACTTTACAGCAGACCGCAAAAACATGTTGAAATTCACAAATTCTTCGGTTTCTGTATTAAAAATTTGCCTTTGTCCGATTATTTTATATGACTCTTATATATTTTTTTATGTCGATGATATCCTTAATGAAATTACGTCATATAAGGAAACATTAAATTGGACTTGGCGTCCATTACCGCCCATAATGGTATTGGTATTATACAATCCCTTGAGACAAACAGCATTAACCCTCCGTTACTATCGTATATTTCACTTACTTCGGTACTATCATTGGGTGTAATCCACCCATGCCTGTCAAATTCAAATATACAAATTATGTAGTTTTTTTAAATAATGAGCACTTAAATACCGAACAAATTTAGTTTAATTCGTATATCTATTATGTTATTTCAAATTATAAGTATGTTGTTTATTTACATTTCATTGAAAAAAACAAAAAATATTATTAAATGGATTTTGTAAAACTAGTAATTACTTAGAAAATTTGTAAGCCAATCCTATGCGGGTCAATGATTTGGAAAGTTGAAAGGATATAGAAAAAAAAGTTATTTAATAACATTTTTCTAAGCAGAGTAAAAAATTTTTTTTTTTCAACAAAGTAAAATTGGACGTAAAAATGGAGCTAAGTACTAACAAAATTTAGTTACTCATTAAATTCATCAAACATATCATCATGGTTTTCGTAATTTTTTGCCAATGCTGAGATTGTAGATTGGTAGCAACTAATACACAGTAGGTGGTTGTGACTTTTGAAAAAAAAAAATCGCTTTTGCACAAAATGTTATCGCTACAAAGATGTATATGGTTACTATCGAGGGGTATAAAACACCCAAAAAAATTAAACGCTATTACAATCGCGGGTGTAAACCACCCAAGCTCTTTTTAAAACAAATTTTATGTAAATTTAATCTCAAATTAATGTAGTAGAATGTAGTTCTTAACATAAAAAAATATTCAAAGATAGATTGCATTATACTAAAAGAACGATTTTCATTAAAAATAATATAGTTTTCCTTAAAGTTAAGCCTTTTGGGCGGAATCCACCCAGACGATAGTAACGTAGGGTTAAGTCTAACAATAAAAGGTCTGCTGTTTCCCAAAAATAATACAAGGCGTACAAAAAAAAAACAAAAGACCTCACTTCACAATTTACAAAAAAGGGCTCTTGATGTTCTTTGTCTCTAAGCTCATTCTCCTTATTGTTTACAAATTTAGTGGTTAGCAACACTTAGTATATCAGACCTTTACAAGTTGGACTTGGTGTTGTTTTCAACATTTGTATCTCGAAAACTACATTAGATAGACTAACGCAAATTTCCACATCAATAGCGGAAGTTAATGAATCCAACAGTATAAAAAACGTATTTTGAAAAAGATGTGAATTGGTATAGTTTATGAGGCAGAGAAAAAATATGGCTGGGGATGGTTACGGCAACTACACTATATTTTTTTTAACAATATATTGTTGTCGTACACAAATAATTATTATTATTATTAAATATCAGCAATATTATATCTATTGCAAACATATCAATGTTTACCGCAATTATAAATTTGAGTATTGAGGATCAAAAATAATTATTTTTCTAACAACTAAATAACTAACTTTGAAAACATATTAAAGTTCTTAAAACCATAACATGATAAGATTCTATATGTGTAGCCATAGTATGCTTAAGATGCAAGGAAAATATCTTTACTCTAATAATATTATATTAGCGCCATTTGTAAAATAATTTTATATCAGTTGTGTCGTTTGTTTTAAATATGTCATCGAATTATGTGTTTATGAGCGATTAAGCAACTTAAAGAACAACTCCCAAAAACAAAAACAAAAAAAAAATACATAAGTTTAAACATTTAAAAAAAGTAAGGATATTAGCGGAGTTCAGGGGGGTTAACGCGTATTTCGATTCGAAAGAAATCATTTACGAATTCGAACAGTTTGTACTGTGTGTTACGATTTTCGTAATATGTATTTGTTTCGAATAAACAGACGTTTTTTATACTTTTTTGAAAACAAAAAATCCCTTTCTCTATAACGATCAAAAAGTTTTCATCAAATTTCCCATTCTTTTAAAAATACAACCTATACCATCGTTTCGAACGATTGCGAGAATCGTAATACACAGTACAAATTGTTCGAACTCGTAAATTATTTCTTTCGAATCGAAATATGCAGTAACCCCCCAGTATAAGTCTTGCAATAGTGCAAATGCAAGATACACACAGAGATTTCGTTAGATTTCATAAAAGTATTACGATATTTTACATTTCCTCTTTTTGCAAGCCTAATATTGAACTCAGCTATTGTATTTACATTAAGAAAAATTGGAAAATGTCACAAAATAAAAAATCGATGCAAAAAAATGTTTATTTATTTTTTATTGTTATAAAAGTTATGAAAGGTGCTGTATCATAATATGATTACTTCTTAACTTAACATGACAATAATATGATTGCTTCTTAATATATTATAATCAGGGAAAAAAAAAATGAATAAAAATGGCTGGCAAAATGGCATGAAAAAGTATACAAATTGCACGAAAAATGGCAAAAATAAACATGTTGTTATTAAGAAACATTTTTTTTATTAAGTTTTTTATTAAGTTGTGTAGTTCAATAAATAGCATGTTGCTTAAAATTTTCAAAAATAAATAATCTCCTGTTATCGCATAAAACAGTTTAATAAATGGAAAACACTCTTTCAACATTTCAAGATGTAACTGGAGCATATTTGAACGCTAATAGTTCAGATGAAAAAAGCTTGTCAATAAATTCATTTCAAATTAAAATATGAGTAGCCCACTTGCAAACACCGCTAAGTTAAAAAAAAAATCTGAGAAAATCGATTAAAACAGTTTTTTTAAAATTGAATTGCCAAGCCATATAGAGAGTTTTGCAGGAGTATTGAATAATTAACCAGAAATTGCGCGTAACTTAAGGAGTTTTGTACGAGGTTGACAATGGCTTAGGAAGGCATTTTAAAAAACAAATAAATTGGCGGCTCTTACAGAATTTTGTGTACAACTCAGATATACTTTTTCTTATTTTAATTAATCTTGTAATCCGGTATTACGATCTAAAACTTTTTTTTTACTTTTCAACAAAATCTTTTTTGCTGACATCTTTAAAATTTAGCGCTGTCAATTAAGTCTAAGCTTTCATTTATATAAAGCTCTTTTGTTTGTTATTTCAAGAGATTTGAGCAGATGCATTGAAAGTGCTCTTTTATGTACACTAAGTCACTTTTTACGTCCGAGTTTTACAAAATTCCTTTTAGCATTTCGAATAGATTCTGCCTCATATTCGCTAAGCTTATTTGAAAATTTCTTGTAGGTTTCAAAAAAAAAGCCTTTTTGGCAAGCTGAACGAAAATTGGCTGGAATATGCCAAAAAGTGGCATATGCCATAAAAAACTTGCCTTGATTATGATTAACATGACAATAATATAACTTTTAAATTTATTATGATTAACATGATAAGAATATGATTAAGGAAAAAATACTATGATGTAATATGGTGACTACAATCATGAATCTTTTCATAATATGTTGCTCTTAGAATATGTTTACCACAACCACATTTTTTCTTGGCGTGATTTATCGCCTACAGAACTATTGTTACATTTTTTTGCACTGTTTGCATAATTTTAAAAAATTAATATAACTTTCAAAATATACCAAAGTTCAATGATTAATTTTTCTTTTGGGCTATAGTGTGTTGCAAAACTAGTTCGATCCCACATGGGTTGTAGCAAAACTCGTTTCTATTGAAAATTCGTAGGGAAACTCGTTCGTTCCAAAATTAAGTACCAGTTCAACGATTTCGAACGTTTTCGTTCGCATTGAAAATTTATATGAAAAACACTCAGTTTTAAAAATATTTTCCATATAAAATTCAATGCGAACGTCTACGTTCGAAATCGTTGAACAGGCAGTTTATCTATTATTTGTATATATTTCAGTTGGTTTACATTTTTTAACTGTCAGCATTACACTTCAGGATCAAAAAAGTTCAACTTATTTGGTTAATTTAATCGGGCGCTATATGTTTTTTGCGTTTCCCCAAAATGTAAATAAATATATTAAAGCTGAATGCGGCACATGTTAGAATTAAACTTTCGATTTGAAATTTTTACAGAATCATTGTCTTACTATATTTAATCATTTAAACGGTAAGAGTTAAATAAAGACCAGTCTCATATAAGTACATATAGCATCAAGGTTAGAGCAGGAGTTGGAGTTGGAGTCGGAACCGTACTTAAAAAATTTCAGCGGATGGAGTTATAACTATTTCTTGACGACTCCACAGCCCTGATTATATCTTAAACTGAACCGAAGTTATAGCAAAATATAATTTTTTGAGTTTTTTTGAGATATGTATGTATAACTATGTTGCAATAAAGGATCGATCGGGCTTGACCGACTATAATTTCTTACTTGTATATATTTATATTGCAGTTTGTATTATATTGCAAATTCCACTAAAAATAATCAAATCATAGGTATTCCGGTCTGTCACAGAAATAAATTCCGATCGAAAGTGATTTCGTTTTATGTGCAGAAAGATACGAAATCACTTCCACTTTCGATCGGAATTGATTTCTGTGACAGGCCTGTATATCTCCAAAAATTACGACCTGGGCCCTGTTTCTCAAAACTACAAGTTACAAATCTAAAAGTAAAAACATTATAAAAAGCAATAATTTTACAATTTTTGTTTCAAATCTATTTTACTTGTAGATTTGTAACTTTTAGTTTTGAGAAAAAAGGGACTATAGGAACTTTGCGCACAGTGGGTTAATGTCCAATATTTCAAGGTGTTACAAACATCAGCACAATGGATAATACCCTACTATTGTGGTATGGGTATAATAAAACATACAACTCATTTATATTTACCTTTTATCAAAATTATTTACACGGAAATAATTAGGTACAAACTGAAAAACAAAAGAAAATTAATGTAATAAATTATTTAAGTTATATTAAAAAATAATCATACCTTTTTCTTATTCAGCAATATAGGCAAGAAAATGTTATAACAA
Organism: Pollenia griseotomentosa; assembly: GCA_963931875.1. NCBI lineage: Eukaryota > Metazoa > Arthropoda > Insecta > Diptera > Polleniidae > Pollenia > Pollenia griseotomentosa. The sequence goes on from OZ007561.1 coordinate 63,279,241, forward strand.
AAATACAAAACAAAATTACTAGGACCTTTTAAGGCTACTGCTCTGAGCTACTAGATATTTTAAACTGAGGCCATCAATCACAATTGTAATAGATGCTATATTGTTTTAGCGATATTTTTCCTGATATCGCATTTGGTTACCGTTTAATCAACACAGATAAGACGGAGATTCCTTTGAATGGCTTGTTGCCTTTTCTATTGTTAGAAAACCCTTTGAAACTTTCAAAAATTAAATCTTAAATAAACTTCTTATAACAAAAAGACTTCTTGAGTGCATATACGCAACGATAGCCTACAGCCACATACACAATGTTTAAGACGAAATTTTGCAAAAACTTCCAAAAAAAAAAAATTACAATTTTACAAAAACTTCCAAAAAAAATTGACACTAAGCAACTAGTAATTTAAAAATTTTTATACATACATACATATGTAGATATAATTTTTTTTAACTTTTGCAATTTTTAATGTTATTTGATTAGTAATTTTTTTGTCATTAATTTTGAAATTTTTACTTTTTTTAGTAATTACAAATGTACTTTATATTTTTTGCAATCATTTTATTTCCTTTACAATTTATATGGATTTTAATTTTTTCGTAACACTAAATTTATTTTTTGTTTTTTTTTTTAAATTACGAATTTTCTTTAAATTATTTTCTTATTCGCAGATTTGTCTGATTCTTCTTATTCTGATAATTATTGGAGAATCTCAGATTAAGTTGTTCTGATTGATATTGTTAATGCTTCTTTGACTATTGTTTTTTATTTTTGTTGCAATTTTTAAATTTTAATTTAGATAGTTTTTTTTCTTGTTAAACAATTTTTTAAAGAATATCTTCCCATTGAAAAAAACTTTTTCATCCGTTCAATTCTTGTAAATTATTTTATTCTTTAAATTTATCTGCATTTCTTACATTCTTGTATTATTCGTGTGCGACAATTTCATACGTTAACGAAAAAAATACGTAAGTCATTACGTATCTTTATACGTTGTTCGCAGCAGCGTTACCATTTCCGCTCTTTTTGGGTATTTTGTGCAGCGCTGCCATTGAAAATTTTCAAAAAGTGGAAACAAAGAAATCAATTTGTTTTATAAGCCAACAAAATAGAATTTTTTTAGTTTTTGTAAAAATCAACAAAGAATTTTGCCAATTTATAGGGCCTTATTCCGTAAAATACAACGCAACGCCTAAAATTTCATTGATATTTTGTGAAATTAAAAATTCACAGATATTTTATAATTTTGTTGTTGATTCCTACAGAAATAGATATTGAATTTTTAAATTTCCAACACTTATAAATTTTGAAACCAAATAGTAATTTCTAAAGGAAGCAACAACAAAATAATAAAATATTTTTGAATTTGTTTTTGCCTTCAATGAAATTTTTGTGCGTTGCGTTTTACGGATTTTTTCTTTTTTTTATTACTTATTTAATGTGCGTTTAATAGAATACAAGTGATTGAAAGTGTAGTGAAATTTATGTGAACACGCACTATTTAAATTGACCACTAGATTGTTTTCAAATTGACCTTTCCATTTATTTGGCAATTTAATGTTAAATTTTAAGAGCTGATCACAAATAAATTTTTAAGTTTCCTTTCAAGATATATTTTTTAAAATATAAATACGCTTAATTGAAAAAAAAATTGTATTTTTAAAAATTATTGTGATTTTTAAAATGAAATTGAGTATCAATTTGTATGCAGCCTGTGCTACGGCTGTCAATTCAAACGAGTTTTGATAAGCAGTTTGTACTGGTTCACACTCTTGAAGTTTTAGTTTTTTTTTTTTTTTAATTCCCTAAGCTAATCTCGCGAACTTTTTATTAGAAACAGTCCTACCAGGTACTTAAAAGTCTTATAAATATATGAGATGAAAATCAGGCACTTATTTGTTTAAGCTACGGTCACACATGTCAAATATTTTATGCGCCCCATACACGGTTCAATTCAGTTGTCAACTGAATCTTTCAACTCATTTGACAACTTCATCAACTGAATTGAAAGATTTTAAATTTAAAAACTGGGAATTATTTCCTTTCGCAGGTTACTTTATATTATATTCAACATTTTTTTATTTTTCGAATTTATTCTATGAGTTAAATTTCAGTTATGTATTTTATAAAGCTTTTTTGTAATAGTCTGGTAGTGTATAAAGTCATTTCTGAAAAATTGAAGGAATAGAACTATTACAAAAAAGCTTTATAAAATACATAACTGAAATTTAACTCATAGAATAAATTCGAAAAATAAAAAAATGTTGAATATGATTTTAAATTTATTTTAAAATTTTATGAAATAAAAGACAATTTTTAAAATACTTAACTACAAAAATTAATTTTGACAGCTAATCAAGAGACTCGAGCACACACAGTACAATCATATTGAAAGACTTAGTAGTCAACTTGAAAAAATCAAAATCTTTTGATTTTTCTTCAACCAACTCGACAACTGTCAAACTAATCAATTGACAAAGCCATACACGCTTTGATTTGGAGAACAACCGACTCAGTTGACAATTGAATTGAATCGTGTATGGTCTGCTTTATGGAACCACATTAAAACTTCGCTATTGAAGTTGACTTTGGTTCTCAAAACTTCACAAAATTTTATATAAAATTGTTTTGAATTTTCTTTCATTTCTTTAACAATTGTACCAAATTTAATGGTTAGGTTTACAAAAAAACGCAAAGCTTACCAATTGATGTAGTAAGAAAGAACTGGATAAAATGTATAAACACGTATCCACGCATGGTACCTAATAATCGGAAAGCAAATCTTGACTGTTAAAAATTACCTAGCATACACAATACGTGTATATAAACATAAACTTGCAACGCAGATTAGAAATGGCATTCTCTTTTCCCTTCTCTTACCCTGGATCTCCACGTAGCAATATTTATTGCTAGGTACAAGCAAAAACTTCGGCAGAACAATGGAGCAATAATTGCTGATTGCTGGAGAACACTTGAAATTGCTTTGCCATAAATTTGCAATTGTCACCGCGAGTAGTTGTCCAAAGTTTTGTGGCTGTATTTATAACAAATTTTTTTATGTTGTGTTTTCAAGTGGTTGTTAAATTTTCTTTTATATAATAAATTAATTTAATAAAAAAATTAACTGTAATTGTCGTAGCTGTGATTTGCATTACTTTTTTGTTTATTTGCATTTGAAAACATTGCTATTTAATGAATAAACACACAAATAAATAAACAACCGTACAAAGAAATAAAATGTCAGATAAAGTACAACTGATTTGACAGCAGATTGCTAAGCAATAATTGCTCAAGCAATCAGAAGAGCAATCATTGCGCAATAGATTGCCACTCATGGCAATATGCGGTCTATACTTCGCAAATTTAATGGAGCAATTAAAATTGACGTTTACCGCAATAAATATTGCTACGTGGAGACCCGGGGTCATAAAAGCTCAAGACTTGACGACTTTGTGTGAATAGCTTGAAAGTTATTTAACCCCGTGTCTCCACGTAGCAATATTTATTGCGGCAAACGTCAAATTTGATTGCTCCATTAAATTTGCGACGTATAGACCGCATTATTGCCATGAGTGGCAATCTATTGCGCAATGATTGCTCTTCTGATTGCTTGAGCAATTATTGCTTAGCAATCTGCTGTCAAATAAGTTGTTATTTATTTGACATTTTATTTCTCTGTACGGTTGTTTAATTATTTGTATGTTTGTATGCAAATAAACAAAAAAGTAATACAAAACACAGCTACGACAATTACAATTAATTATTTTATTAAGTAAATTTATTAATTGAAAAAAGAAAATTTAACAACCACTTGAAAACACAACATAAAACATTTGTTATAAATACAACCACAATACTTTGGACAACTACTCGTGGTGAAAATTGAAAATTTATGGCAAAGCAATTTCAAGTGTTCTCCAGCAATAAATTCAGCAATTATTGCTCCATTGTTCTGTCATTGTATTGCTACGTGGAGACCTAGCGTTATGAACGTGTGTGCAGGTTTATGCTACCCACAGACGAGGCAGCACTAGTCGAAACATGTGTTACTACTTATGTTTCATTTTTTTTACCACAGACGAAATATAAAACATTAGTATTGCGTGCTTTTTTTAATATGTACTACTATTTTGTTTTTAAAACTGTCCGATTTTATGTCGCATTAATTTGGAAAATTTTTATATTCAATTATAATTTTTTTCCAATTCTCTTAATATTTTCCGATTATTTTCTTCACATTTTTTTCTCCACTTTTGGCAATATGCAGTCTAAACATGGTGGAATAAGCAGCTGGCATCGTTACGGCAACAAATACAACATTGCAACAAAAATGGAAATTACATAACCGTTTACGTCAAAAAATACTTTAAACAAAAAGCCAATTTTTATTTAATTATGGCCAATATCTAATATATTTTAATTTAATATTATCAAAAACTGTAAAATAATAAAATAAACATAATCACAGCACAAAACGTGGGATTTTTGTTAACATAAACAAAACTTTGACATAAACCTAGACAAATTATTCAAGAGCAAGAAATTTAAAATTCAAAATCTCTAAAAATCCCTAACTTACCAAAAATTAAAAATCGACTTTTTCATTGATTCCTTTGTACTGCATTAACACAAATGCTCACAAATATTTTGGAATTGTTTGACAAAAGTTAGCGATTTTTTAACTTAAAAATCAAAAGGCACTATCTACAAAATATAACATTATAAACGCTTAAAGCCTTTACCAAGGCGAATTGACTTTCAGGTGGCGTTGAAAGCACAGCTGTGCTACTTTTTTTTCTAAATTAGAGAGAGGAATGTCAAAAGTTACTTGTGTTTTTGACATATCGGCCAACGAAAGCAACAAATAAAATACAATGTTGTGTTTTTGGTGTTGTTACTTGTTGTAGTATCGCCACCACCGTATACATGAATTCGCCTTGGCCTTTACATAGGGTCTCCACCTGAGATAAGATATAAGATTTTTATATCAGCAAACGTCAAATTCAATCGCAGAGAGTATTATCTTACGTGTGGACTCTCAAATAGTGTTAATATTAATATTATAATATATATTATGAGACAGTTGTTATGAGAAATCTTATAACAACTATCTTATAAGATGAGCTGTCAAAAATACACATACATACATATATATAAAACAATAATAAGACGCATTCTTTAAATTGTTAAATTTTTTACTGCAATTAGTGAAAATCTTGTGATAAGTGTTTAAAAAAACAATATTTTAAACAAAAACAAAAGAAAAAACTAAAAAAAGAATAAAAACAATACAAGTTTACTGTACGAGAGTCATTCAATTATGAAATCTTATAAGATACGTGTTCCCCTTGTTTAAGATAAAGATTAATATGAAGAAATTTGTTCTCTCATTCTGCCGACGTTCTCTCACATATTATATCAGATATTATCTCAGGTGAAGACTCTGTGTTACCTACAGTTTGCAAATAATGCAACATTGCAACTATAAAAACAACTGGTAGGTTTTAGAATAAAAGTAGAAGAAAAATAAATCATAAACAGTTTACATAGGGTCTCCACCTGAGATAAGATATAAGATTTTTATATCAGCAAACGTCAAATTCAATCGCAGAGAGTATTATCTTACGTGTGGACTCTCAAATAGTGTTAATATTAATATTATAATATATATTATGAGACAGTTGTTATAAGAGATCTTATAACAACTATCTTATAAGATGAGCTGTCAAAAATACACATACATGCATACATAAAAAACAAAAATAAGACGCATTCATTAAAATGTTAAATTTTTTGTACAAATAGTGAAAATCTTGTGATAAGTGTTTAAAAAAACAATATTTTTAACTAAAAACAAGAAAAAACTAAAAAAAAAGAATAAAAACGACAAGTTTACTGTGCGAGAATCATTCGATTATGAAATCTTATAAGATACGTGTTCCCCTTGTTTAAGATTAAGATTAATATGAAGAAATTTGTTCTCTCATTCTGCCGACGTTCTCTCACATATTATATCAGATATTATCTCAGGTGAAGACTCTGTGTTAAGGCGATTAATAAATTTATCATTTTAAATAGTTTTTTGCTTCTCCAGTAAAATTTTCAAAATTTTAGGTAGGGCTTTTTGCGTTTTAGGCAGTTTTTTATCCATATTGAATTTCTGTTTTATTAAAAAAATTAATTTTAGTAAAATACATGTGGGATTTGTTTACATACGCAAAACAATGTCGCATACTTTACAGGAATTAAAACGTCAAATTGTACAAACTCGCAAGATAGGTAACATTGATACATGTCAAAATTTTCTGCTAAAATATTAAATGTTGCTAATCATTTTTCACAAATTTGAACAGAGTACTAGGCTTAACTAAAACTTACACTGAGTCTTCACCTGAGATAATATCTGATATAATATGTGAGAGAATGTCGGCAGAATGAGAGAACAAATTTCTTCATGTTAATCTTAATCTTAAACAAGGGGAACACGTATCTTATAAGATTTCATAATCGAATGATTCTCGCACAGTAAACTTGTGTCGTTTTTATTCTTTTTTTTAGTTTTTTCCTGTTTTTAGTTAAAAATATGGTTTTTTTAAACACTTATCACAAGATTTTCACTATTTGTACAAAAAAATTTAACATTTTAATGAATGCGTCTTATTATTGTTTTTTATGTATGCATGCATGTGTATTTTTGACAGCTCATCTTATAAGATAGTTGTTATAAGATTTCTCATAACAACTGTCTAATAAGATTTATTATAATATTAATATTAACACTATTTGAGAGTCTACACGTAAGATAATACTCTCTGCGATTGAATTTGACGTGTGCTGATATAAAAATCTTATATCTTGTCTCAGGTGGAGACCCTATGTTAAGAAATCAAAACAGAATATATTTACGTTGTTTTTTTTTTTCTTTTGCGAACAAAACTTCAAATTACTGTAAGTAAATGTCAGTGGTCCAAACTGTCTTGCCAGTACTGTCAAATGTAAACGCTATGTTAGATATTTGACGACGAATTCGTTGCGAATAATTCTTTGTTCGTCCGAGTTGTGTTTCTAGCATATCTCTGCAAAAGTTGAGAACTCTTGGTTTTAAGCAAAAATCTTATTAACGTCAATCTTTATTATTATTAATTTATTTCTTACGCTCTTACTTTTGTAAAAAACAATTTTATTTTTTGTTAATTTTATCAAAAATTCAAATTTAATTCTTTGCTTTTTAAATCTCATTAAATTTTCAATATTAATAATCTTTTACCCAGAAATTTAAAATAATAATAAACCGCTAAAAAGGCGTATCGTTACGTCCCTACTAATTTTATATAAATGAATTTTCAAACAAATCAATAACAAATTTGTTTTGTAATTATTTTTTAATTTGTAAAAAAGGGAACAAAACCGTAACTGGTAATTACATTATAAAAAAAACAGTTTTATCAATTTCCGGTTTTATTAACTAATCAAGTAACTAGTACTGAACTGTTCTGGCATCTCTTTTTATATCAACAGGAATCAGGGGTGCCAGATGATTTTGGTAAGAAATCGGCATATTTAAAAAAAAATCGGCAAATAAAAAATACTTATTTTAAATGCAGTAAAACAAAAAATAAAAAACAGAACAATTTAGCATTACATTATGTTAATAGCAATTCAATAAAAATAAACGTTTTACATAAAAATTGTAATAAATAAGGAAACAAAAAATTATATGTTTAATCTGTACTTTAAGTTTTGTACTTTTTGTTACACATACATATGAGCTTGACATTTTTATTAAATCCTAAATTTTAATATCAGCATCAAAATAGTTTAAACTGTGTAAATTTGAAATAATCTTTAGAATGTAGAATTCCTTGCAAAGATTAATTTTGCAGGGTACATCAAGATTTTGTTTTGAATTTTTTTGCCAAGAAGTTTCTAAATTAACTTGGCTTTCGTACAAAAGATTAGCTATAGGATGTCCCTGCATCATCCTTAATTGCGCTTATAAACATTTTTTTTTTGATTTTATTGATTTCATTAAATGGATATATGAATTAAGCTTGCCTTAAATTTTTTGTAAGTATCAATTTATTTCCAAGTTCAAAAATAAGTACTCCATATTTTTTCATTTAACTCTTTTTCTTCTTTTGGTTTTTGTCAAAAAAATTGTTTATTTTTTATATTGTTTCGATTAAGTCTTTTAATCTTTACAATTGAAACATTGTGTGTTGGGTTAGACATACATAACAAACACTGCATATAATATAAAACAAATTTATCCATTTTTTCTAAGTAGAAGCGCTGAATTAATAACATTTCTCTCTTTTTATTGAAACAAGCATTTCAATTATACCCTGTTTTAGATGTTTTTTAAAAAATCGGCATTTTTTGTGCAAAAATCGGCAAATCGGCACTTTGAAAATTTAGAGGCAAAAAATCGTCAAAATGCCGATAAATCGGCAAATATGGCAGGCCTGACAGGAATATTTTTAGTTTCGTTTTCTCTCGTTAAAATGCGCCGCACAGTGGGAAATTTTACGAGAAGGCGGTCAAAATTCCATAACTTTTGACTGGATCGGTATTTTTTTATGCGATTTTTTTTGCTCGATAGGTGCGATGTTAGGCTTTAATTTGCGCTATAAAACGTAAAATTCGACTGATAGGAGCAAAAGTTATGGGGAGTTCAAAATGCATTTTCATTTTTTTGTTGAGTTTCGGTGTAAAAATTGAATATTTCAAATATGATTTTTTTATAATTTATCATTATTTCTCTCGTATTTTACAACTGATACTTATTTTTTATTGTCGAACTTAGATCCTGTCAGAAAATGCCAATATTTGGCCCCCGTAAATTTTTTAGTCCCAATATTCACAGGGGCCAAAGGTTGGCGTTTTTGGGAGAGACGAGTTGTTATAAGGATAAAACTGAAAAGGAATATTTTGAAAAATGCCCAAATAGCATTCTTGGCTATCGATAACATTTCAGGTAATTCAACTTTTATTTTTGGTTTGAGATGTATGTGTATTTTATTTGATTGGTTCGCTTTCGCTGTTCTGTATACTGATTTTTTGTCCGTTTTAAATCCAAAAATAGTGCAAATGCTTCTTCTGGAGTAAATTTCATTTCTTCAGTTGGTGTAGGCATACTTTTTAAAATCCTCTTTGTGCGATTAGGGCTCGCTTCCACTATTTTTTCAATTATTGCAATTTTTGTTTTCTTATTTTGCGTTGGTTGAATTTGATGCAGAAATGAATCCTTTATCATACTATGAGAAATTTCTTTATTGATATTTGCTAGCTTGCGTCTTCGTGATCTTTCACTGCAATTGTCAATTTGTTTTGCGGGCCGACCCACTTTTCCAGTTTCCTTAGCAGTTATTGACAGCTTCTTAAAAATCAGATCATTTGTTAGCCATTTTTCGTTGCGTAAGTAAAACGTTTTCTTGTTTCTAGAACATTTAAGGTACCGTTTTCTTAATGTTAATGAAAAATTTTTAATTTTTATCTTATGAAAGAATGGATTATTCATTATGTGTAACACAAAATCTTTTTCATCTTTCTGTTGAAAATATATATCTGCGAGAACTTTATAACTGAACTTAGCCATTGTTTTAACAATAATGAAGGTAAAATTATGAATGCATGCACTTTTATACTCTTGATAGAAGTTTTTTTAAATGATCTTTTGTTACTGCTTCTTTAAAACATAAAAACCCTTTTTTAAATACAAATTTAATCTTTTATTAGCATTTCTTTGAAACATAAAAAAACCCCTTTTTTCACACTTTTTAAAAGGATAAGATACCGGCAATAAATTAACAGGTAACATGTAGGTAATTTTCACGTAAAATATAACTGCCTGCTAGTTTTTTTACCATTTACCTGTTCTTCCATTTTTTTAAATTAATTTGCAATTTTCAGGTAATTAAACTATGTAGTTTATGTTGCGGCTATTTACTTATGTTTAACCTTTTAACTTACTCAGAAATCTAACGGGTTAGTCTATTTATGTCGCCTATTCGTTTTGCAGCATCCGTTCACCCACAATAAGTTCATAACAATGGCAATACCTTTACCTTCTCAAAATTAATTGATAACCTGACGTGCTAGATAATTTATGTGGCCTGAACTGCTTTATTTGTCGAAAATTTTTTAAGATTCACCTTTTTTAATTTCAGTAATGTTTCCTTGCAGGACTTATTTTTTGAACCGAATATCTTACCTTGGGTCACAGAAATTGCTGTAGTTCGCAAGGCCGTATCCAGATGTGCGTACAATGGGGTATAGAAATATAGGTTAGATTCTGGACTACAAGAGAGTATAGGTTTTTTTTTGACGCATTTTGACGCTCAGGACTTATGCTCTATAAAGTAGGAAATTTCCGGGAAATTTTGACATTAAAAAAAAAAAAAAAATTAAATAGTTCTAGAGGTCGCAGAGTTTAATGCTTTAAACCACGTATAGCCAATAAAATAAACTAATACACAAAACTTATTCTGTCAAAAAATCTTAAAAAACAAAAAAGTTATGAGCATTTCAACTTCAAAAATTGACTCAGAAATTCAAAACTATAACCAAATATTGAGAAAGTCCATTTCGGACCACCCTGTTCTCAATGAAGTAGTTGAAATAGGGCTTTAATTTTTTGGCTCCCGAGGTTCACTAGTATTTACTTTCACATGAATAAAAAAAATTTAAAATCGGAGAACAAAAAAAAAAATAATTTTGGCCGCCTTCTCAAAATATGAACCAGTGTGCGCCGGTTGTCCGTTTGCTCTTAATAATTTATATGTTTTTAATTGTTTAAAGTTAATAAGTGTTATTAAATTTAGTATTAAAATATTCAGCAATGCATAATCTGTAAAATGGATAAAGCATAGGTTCATTTGTTTAGCAATAATAATAATAAAAGTGCCAAACCTTAGTTGTGCAAAATGTAATGCTTCAAATTGTTTTAGTGCAAAGTGAAGAAAAAATGTTTAGTTAATGGCGGTCGTTAGTTAAAGTTTAGCAAATTTTTTGAATAGAAGTTGATAATGAAATATGTATAATGAAAAATAATAATAATAATTTGTGTTCTTGTCTTTTCAAATCACATACATATGTATGTACATACAAACTTTGTTTAAAATCGGTTTTTAACAAAGCCGGGTTAATCAAATTTTAAGAAAAACGTATGAATAAGTACAAACGTTCAAATCCATTGATGACGGTCTTTAGTTAATGTAAAACAAATTATATAAAATCTTTTTTGTTAATAAATAATTCCTGTGTGTTGGGTAAATTTAAAGTGTTTATTTTAATGCTTATGTTATTTTCGTATGTTAAAATGCTAAAGAAAAGGAAATGTAAAAACGACATGAAAAGCAGATTTAATTAAATACTTATATTTTGTAATTGTTTTATCGTTTGCTAATATCTAAAATCGTGGCTTGTTTACATAAATAAATTTTTCCCTCTATAATTTAAATATTAAAAAGGCCTGCTTTTTGAATTGGATTTAAAAAAAAATATTTAAATTGAGTTATAATCAAGTCCTCAAGGAAAGGCAAATTTTAGTTACTGCTCATACAAATTATTTTTTGATTTTATTGATTTCATTAAATGGATATATGAATTAAGCTTGGCTTAAATTTTTTGTAAGTATCAATCTATTTCCAAATTCAAAAATAAGTACTTTATATTTTTTCATTTAACCCTTTTTCTTCTTTTGGTTTTTGTCAAAAAAATTGTTTATTTTTTATATTGTTTCGATTAAGTCTTTTAATCTTTACAATTGAAACATTTTCAAATAAAATGTGTGTGTTGGGTTTGTAATGAACAGACAAAGATTCAGCTCGAGAAGCTGATTCTATCCTTTGGCTAATGGTGCTCTAGTAGAGAAAGGAGAACGAACGGGAGCCATTGATATTGCTAGCTATCAGCCGGGTGGGGGGATTCTTGTTCTTATCAATCTCTTTGGCCAAATTAGAAAACTTTCCGTTACATAAATATTATTATAGACTCCCTAAATAATATACTGGACCGGGTGTTGATCATATTTATAAAAGATGTAAGTAAGACCCCAGTTATGATCAACGAAATGACGGAATAACTACAAAAAAGTACCTTTACAATTAAAACTTTATATTCTCTTCTTGGTGTACATGAAGAGAGAAACGCCTCTTAACCCTCCCAACCTTTGATCTGAGCGGCGTAATAATTGCTGCTCAAATCCCACTATCACCTACCACATTTCGATCACATCAGTAAGAAAACTTAAAGATTTTAATAATCCATGACGCTAATAAAAAAAATTAGCAAAATTTATTATACTTCATTTAGGCTTAAACATATAAAATTTGAATTACAAGTACCCGCGAAAAGTAAATCGATCACAAAAGAAATCGATTTAAAATACTCATGTAAGTTAAAAAAAAAAACGATTATAAAAAAAAAGAATAAAAAATATCAAAACGGAAAATATTGTCTTATCGTTGACTTAGTGTCATATTATCAGATATTTAATTATAGGGTACCAAGAAGCAAAAACGTAACTTATTGTAAATTTAACTATATATTCATATACATTTCATACGAAACGTGTTTCATAACTAACTGAGAACTGAATTAAATGATCATATACATTGGTTCTAAAACATGTTGCGTGTGATATTGTTGTTGCTTCTTTTTTGTTTCCTTATATTTAAGAGTAATTAATATGTGATAGATTTATTTATAGAACACATAATTTTAATTTGACTCACCAAGAAAAATGTTGATTTAAATAGCTGCTGAGGAGGCCTCTTCAAACGCTGGCAACATCGCTGGTATTACGACGATTAATTACTCTTACATATGGGTGTTTCATATATTTAGATACTTAAATTTATGTAGGCTAAATTAATTTAACAAAAATTATTTTAGTAATATAACAAAAAGGCTAAAATTAAACTTCAATGTGCAATAATTTATAGTTTAACATTTGTGCAATATAGGTTTAAGGCAATTTTATAGAATTTTTAACATTTGTTTTTAATCTTTAACAGTATTTTATTTTACATGACTCAAGTAGTATATTTTACATGACACAAATATTTTATTTTACATAACACAAAAAAGAAATGATTTGATTCTGAATTTAGGGTAAATTTTTGAATATGGACATTTTGAAATTTTTGTAATTTAAAAATTTTTATTTGATAAATTAAATTTTTCTTTTAAGCACTTTGAAATTTAATTAAAGCTATTAAAATTCATGGTATAGTTACACAATTTTATACTTTTGTTGTTTTTATTATTACGATGCATGTTGGAAAGTTGATGATGTTCGGTTTTTTCACTCGTTGGTAGTTTTGGGGCACAAATTTATATCCTTAAGCTGAAGGACAAAGGATTATTCCATGATTTTAGTTATTTACTTATGTATTTCTGGGATCTTGTATTAATATTTTTTTTTTCAGGCTTCAATTTCTTAATTTTTTATTTAGATAAAGACTTTTTCAGGATCAACGTGGTTTTACCGCTACTGATGTTTCGTCAGAAGTTTGTAAGTTAAATGATTTCTCTGCTTGCTCAATTTGTTTATGCTTCTTCTGCTTTTGATTTGCCTTTTAGGTATTTTAATTGTTGCTGCGATTTATTGTTTTTTATTAAACAATTAATAAGAAACAAAACAATAGTTGTGGCGATTTTATTAAATGCACTTTGGAGTTTAATTGTTTTAACAAAATTTGTTAAATACAAGGAAATTTTCTATTAAACGAAATTAATGTTTTTTTGGAAATTTATAAATTGTATTTCTTAGGGAAAAAAATATTTAAATTGTAGTTTTTTTTTTTTTTTTTAATTTACCTTGACACAGTTGTGCAAAAAATTTGTGGTAGAAAAAAAAACGCAACTCCAATTACAAATCCTAAAGACTTGGTTAGGCTTTTGCAGAAGGCGAAAATTATGCAGGTTAATTTAAAAATCTAACAAAAATTATTAAATTACTTTAAGGGGAATACAGAATATAATATTAAGCAAATATGCTGCTTATAATAACATACCTTAAAATTCTTTTCTTTTGCGAGCTAAGTTATTTTGGTTGCCAAACACTTTATAGGAAGAACAAAATTTAATTTTCTACTTTTTTAATAACTTTTATGTGTTCTAACCAAATTCCGGATGAAAAAGAAATTCTAATTTGTACAAATCGTAAAAGGAAACCTCGTTAAGTCGTTGTCTAACTTCTAGCTCGGCGATTTAACGAAAATGTCAGACGAAAAAACATGCGTGTGACAAATGCGGTGTAACATGGTAATGCTAACATAGAAGTTATTACAACGAAACACAGCAAATTTGATTACATTCATCAACATTATCAACAGCATTATTTTAATAACGTTAATTTGAAAATTTAAGCAAAACATAAAATAAATATCTAATGATATATATAAATAATAAAATAATAAGAATACTAAAAAAAATATAGTTTACAAATCTAAATTAATTTTTAAGAAAAAAGAAAAACAATAATTTTAAAATCGTACACTACAAACCGCGTAATATTGACCCCTTGGGTGACAATATTATGAGGAATCATATAAATCTCAAGGTCGAAGATCTTTAGCATGATAAGTGCCAATGGTTTTACCCTCTAGATCTTCTAAAATATAATAGTTATTGCCTAGCTTTTCTCTAACTTTTGCCTTAATAAATGATGGAGCTAATTTAGCATTAAATTTTTTCTCAAAATTGCTTTGAGCAAAATTTCTACGGAAAACAAATTGACCTATGTTATAAGAAATTGGTCGAGCTCTCAAATTATATTGGCTTTTGTTCATCTCATACGCTTTAGCAATATTTGCCTGAAGATTTTTGCGAATAATTTGAAGCTGATCATCTCTTTGCAGGTTGAGTGATGGCTCGTCTAACATTTTAAGTTTTCTAAGCAATGCGTAAGAACTGGCATGTGTGATCATTTCTTGACCAAATACAGCATGGTAAGGAGAACATTGTATTGCCTGATGAAAAGAATTTCGTAAGGCACAACTTATGAAACTAAGGTTTTCGTCCCAAAGAGTTTGATTTTTTTTTAAATATGAACGTATTCCAGATATTATTGACCTGTTTACCCTTTCGGAGGCGTTCGACTGTGGAGAATATAAGGCAGTATATGTGTGTTGTATACCTAGGGAAGTGAGGAATGAATTAAATTCATTAGCTTTAAATTGTGAGCCATTATCACTCACTAATACTTCCGGTACACCATAAATATGAAAAATATGCTTTAGTAAGAATTCCTGAATGACAGAAGCCGTAAATTTTTTCAATGGGCATAACCAATGAAATTTGGTCAGATGATCAAGGACAATTAGTATCCCAATATTTCCTTTCTTACTACGTGGATAGGGCCCCAATATATCAACGTATACTCGTTGAAATGGTCTTAATGTTATAGTTGGACTTCCCATATTAGGCCTGGTAATAAAATTAGGAGCTTTGGTTGTCTTACATATTTCACACGCTTTTATGTATTTACGTACATCACGCACTAAGCCTGGCCAATAAAATTTTCTTCGAATAAGCTCTAAAGTTTTTACCATTCCTCCGTGGGCTGCGATTGGGGAATCATGAAACCTGCTAATCAGTGATTGCCGTAATTTTTCCGGTATCCATAATTTCCATGCCTCAGAGTCTTCGTTTTCATCACCACTATAATGACATGTTCTTATATAAACAAAATTATCTATGACCTTTACGTCGGGGAGTTTTATGGGGTTATTATTTATCCTTTGTTTTAAGTCCAGATAATCATTATCGTTGAAATGAGTGGAGTTTAAATCCAGCTCTGGTTCGATGTATTCTAGACCTGCCACATCTGCACTAGGAATTCGGGACAATGCATCGGGTACGATATTATTTTTACCCTTCCTATGGCTTATAGTGAATCTAAAGCCTTGTAGTTTCCAAACCCACCTAGCTAAGCGTCCTGTTAAATCTTGTTGTTTCATTAGCCAAACTAACGAAGAATGGTCAGTTATAACCTCGAATTCTTGAAGCTCAAGGTAGCAACGAAATTTTTTTATAGCTTCAAGTGCGGCTAAACATTCTCTTTCAGTAACGCTATAATTACGTTGGGCAGTGTTTAATTTCTTGGACATGAAGGCAATAGGTTTCTCTTCACCATTGTCATCATTCTGAACAAGAACAGCACCAATGCCGTAATCGCTGGCATCACAATGCAAGTAAAATTTTTTACTAAAGTCGGGGTTAGATAATACCGGGGCTGAGGTAAGAAGATTCTTAATTTCCTCAAAAGAATTTTGAGCCTCAGGTGTCCAACAAAATTTTCTCTTAGTTGACAAAACTTAAGTGATAGGGAAGACAATAGACGAGAAGTTGTTTATAAAGCGTCGGTACCAACCAGCTAAGCCTAGAAAGCCTCTAACCTGCTTAAGGTTCTTGGGAATTGGCCAATTTTTAATAGATTCTACTTTTTCTGGATCGGTTTTAATACCACCGTTTCCAATTATATAGCCAAGGTAGTTTACTTCCGTAACACAAAACTTTGATTTGGAGATATTAAGCGTTAAGTTTGCTTTTTTAAATTGTTCGGCAATTTTTATGAGAACAGACAAATGGGTGCTGAAATCTTCAGTTACAATAATGAGATCATCTAAATATCCAAACACACAATGGCGTAAATCTGGGGGTATTAATTGATCCATTAAACGACACATTGTAGCGGGAGCATTGCATAACCCGAAGGGCATGACCACAAATTGATACAATGGTCGACCTGGAACGGTAAATGCAGTCAGGGACTTAGCTTCATCGGTCAGTCCTATTTGCCAATACGCATCTTTTAAGTCCAATTTTGATATTAAATTAGCCTTAGGTAAACGTGAAAAAATCCCTTCTATATTCGGCAGGGGGTAAGCATCCTTTATGGTTAGTTCATTGAGTTTCCTAGCATCAAGGCACAGGCGAACTTTATTCGGTTTTACAACCAGCCTCATTGGAGAACTCCAGGGAGAAGAAGAAGGCTCTATGACACCTAAAGATAACATTCTGTCTATTTCATTCGACATTAATTTTTCCACGGCCGGGGATACCGGGTAAAATCTTTGTTTCACTGGCTTTGAGTCATGAACATCAATTGAATGTTTTATCAGGCTAGTACGACCTAATCCCTGTTTTTCAAAATTAGGAAAAAAATCGATTATAGAAGCAAGCTGCTGACGCTGGCTTGGCGTTAAGGGATATTCTAAATTAGAATTTTGTTCTTTTGATTCATAAAAAATTTGAGGGCATTTATTAGATATAACCGAATTAAAACCAGACAGACTAAAAACATTTTGCGGACTTTCCTTTTCAGAAGTATATATAATATTTCCAAAAAGTTCAGGAGCTAAATCAAACAATTTCCAGAAATCTAATCCCAGTATAAGTTTTTGTGTTATAGTTGGTACAATCAAAATTTTCATTCTTCGAACTAGATTCTTAAAAGTAACATCAACGTTTAAAAATCCTATAACTTTTTGCACTCTACCATCGGCAGTTTTTACACATGATTTGAGGGGAACGAATTCCTCAAATTTAGAAAAATCGTTAGAAGCTAAGTCTGAACCAATACAGGAAATGTTTGCTCCAGTATCTAAAAGGCCTAATTCACTAAATGACAAAAATTTAACAGCAGCATAATATCGTTTATCATCTGGATTAGTAAAGATCGAAGATAAAACATATTTTGAAAAAGTTTTCCGATTTTTATAAAATTTGCGTATACGGAGAGTAGAACGTTTTTGTTTTCTTAATTGAGTAGAAGTTAATGAATCACATTCAAAAATGGCTTCCCGTTTCTGTAAATAATTTTGTAACCTGATATGGTAAGGTATAATCAGATGACAACATTTATCAGTATTTTCATTTTGAGGCAAAATTTTAAACAATTTTTCACTTGGTTTGGCAACGGTACTAGTTTCATAACATTTAATATTTTCTAATTTTGGAGGATTTAAGGCCGATTGCGGGAAAAGTTTTGAGCTTGTAAGTTTTTTGAATGATTCAGTGTTTTATTAGCACATTTTTTGCATTGGGGCTTGTAGGTATTTTTTTCACCACATCCATAGCAAAAGATATTGCGTGTTTCTAGGCAATCTTCCCAGTAGTGTCCTGGTTGATCACAGTTCCAGCACTGTAAAGCAAGGTTGGACTGTTGAACAGCATCAATTGAAAATTTAGACGTTTTACCGCCTTCAACAATATCTAATTCATTGGAACCCTCGACTTCTGCAACTTGACGACGCATACCAAGATTAGAATGAGATTTTTGTAGCGTATTTTTACGAAAATAATCTTCTCCAAGCAAATGCTCTCTCATCTGAACTAGTTTACGCAGATGAGCAATCGAATAAATTGGAACATACAATAGTTCATGCCTTATTTCAGGACGGAGATTACGGGTCAAAATTTCTATCAAATCGGATTCGGGAAGCGGGGTTTCAAGTCTATCTAGCATAGCAGAAATGGATTCATAAAAGGATTCAAATGTTTCATTTGATTTCATCTTACGATTCCGAATTTCCTCTTGAATATCAAAGCTAGATTTGAATTCCTTGTACTGATATTTAAGCGCTACACAAAATTCATTCCATTCAATTGTATTAACTTGTTTGTGATAGCGCCAGTACCAGTCACGAGCTTTACCGGCCAATAAAACGTGTAAGTTTTTGCAAATAAGCGTAAAATCATTATTAAAGTTTTCACGGGTTAGACAACGAACACGATATAAAAACTCATCTACACTAACACCATTTGACGAGCCGTCAAATTTTATGTTCCAGTTCTGTATTATGGACGTTATTTTATCAGATCTAATGGCGAAACTTTCATCAAAAGATGAATTACTACGAGAATTTATACGATTATTTTCAACGTTATGATTCGGGTTTTGAGGTCTTGGTAATGGCTGATGAGCTGAATATAAAATATTTGCATTTGAATTTTGTATTATGGGACAATGATTAGCTTGAACTGGTGAAACATTTTGATTTTGAGTTTGAACTGATGAATGATTCGGATTCTGAACTGACGGGACTAAGTTTAAATTTTGCAATAAACGTGACACTGTATTTTCTATCATATAATTAATATGCGAATAGTTAATGTTCTGAGAAAATTGATTCAGATCAGAGGTTTGAACTTGATTATTACCACGAACTGGAGGAGAATTATGAAAAGTAGGATTTGGTGGATTTCTTTGAGGAGTTAATAAAACAGGATGAGAATTACCATCAGGTAAAAAAGTTTGAGTATCATGCAATAAATTCCTAGCTTGACTTCTAGTAAAATGTTTTACATGAGCGTTTGCAGCACCACGTGGTCTACCTCGAGTGTTACCTTTGGTTTTCTCTAGAGTCTGGGACTGAATAGAAACGTCAGTTCTTCTAAGCTCTGATTGCGCACATGGACGTTTGCAATTTGGGCATTCTGAAGAATTGGACAAATAAGTTTCTATACAAGAGCGATGAAATGCGTGCTTGCATTCCGAAATTAGCAAGCACTCTTCTCCTTCGGACATTTTTTCATTGCACACAAGGCAAATCTGCTCATTACTTTCAATAGGAGCAATATTAACAAGCTCTGATACTTGCGTAGGCGGAGGCGATCTTTCCATCATTGTAAAAAACAAAAACAATCGAGATTCTCAAAGCTCAAACCGATATTAGGTTTAAAAAAAAAAAAAAATATGAATATTCCTACAGGAATTAATTTGAAACTAAGAATTTTCTTTTGTAATTCTAAACGCTGTAAATTTTTTTTTTTTTTTTTTTTCTTAAATTATCATTTACAGAAAAGAAAACAAATTTCATAAAAAAACTGAATGACAAAATTGGACTCCTATTTAATTGGTTCAAGTTGGTATGAAATCTAAAATAGTTTGTATACTTAAAAAAAATATATATATAACAAAAATAAAAAAAAACAAAAAAAATCTTTAATTATTAAAAAATTCAAAAAAAAATTATATCCAATTTCGACACAAAGTTTTTCTCAAAATATTTCAATTAGAAAACCAAATAAAAAAAATAAAAATTAGCAAAATAAAAAATAAATGTTTGTTTATTCAAAGAAAAGTCGATAAAAAAAAATTATTTTATTTTAAGTTTCAATTAATAAACTCTTTCCAAAAAAAAAAAAGTTAAGAAAAATGGGGAAAAAAATATTTGGTATAAACAAAAAAAAAAATTTACAAGAAAAATAACAAAAATGTATTTACTTTTACAGTGACTAAATTACAAGTTTTCTTACTATTTTGATGTGAACTGAAATGGGTATAGATTTATCGCGTTTTCAATTGTAAAAAGGTATAAAAAGCAAAACATGTCTATATAGTTTAAAAAACAACCAATTATTTAATATTTTCAATTCCAACAAACCGACATACTTATTTTTACTTATAAAAACTAATATTATTGGACAATAAATCGCAGATAGCAAAAATATTGTAAATCCGAATAAATTTCAGGATGTCAATACCTCAGTCGAAAATAAAATAAGTAAAAAATTAAGTTTATTAAACTTCCACGAATGCTATACATTTTATATGAAATTCTATCTGTATAGAAAAGGAATTTTATGAAATCTTTGGTTAATATATTCGAACTTTAAACTCCTCAAATAATTAAAAATCCATAAGTTCATAAAATTTATTTATATATCAGACTTCATTTCATTTAAAATAAATAGTATCATGAGTTAATGTAATCTAATATAAAACAAAAATGAAAAAAGAATTTAGAGCCAAGGAAACTACGTAAGTAACTGTAATGTAACTTAATCAAGTTTTCCTTTCGGCCCCACGTTGGGCGCCAATTTATGTAATGAACAGACAAAGATTCAGCTCGAGAAGCTGATTCTATCCTTTGGCTAATGGTGCTCTAGTAGAGAAAGGAGAACGAACGGGAGCCATTGATATTGCTAGCTATCAGCCGGGTGGGGGGATTCTTGTTCTTATCAATCTCTTTGGCCAAATTAGAAAACTTTCCGTTACATAAATATTATTATAGACTCCCTAAATAATATACTGGACCGGGTGTTGATCATATTTATAAAAGATGTAAGTAAGACCCCAGTTATGATCAACGAAATGACGGAATAACTACAAAAAAGTACCTTTACAATTAAAACTTTATATTCTCTTCTTGGTGTACATGAAGAGAGAAACGCCTCTTAACCCTCCCAACCTTTGATCTGAGCGGCGTAATAATTGCTGCTCAAATCCCACTATCACCTACCACATTTCGATCACATCAGTAAGAAAACTTAAAGATTTTAATAATCCATGACGCTAATAAAAAAAATTAGCAAAATTTATTATACTTCATTTAGGCTTAAACATATAAAATTTGAATTACAAGTACCCGCGAAAAGTAAATCGATCACAAAAGAAATCGATTTAAAATACTCATGTAAGTTAAAAAAAAAAACGATTATAAAAAAAAAAGAATAAAAAATATCAAAACGGAAAATATTGTCTTATCGTTGACTTAGTGTCATATTATCAGATATTTAATTATAGGGTACCAAGAAGCAAAAACGTAACTTATTGTAAATTTAACTATATATTCATATACATTTCATACGAAACGTGTTTCATAACTAACTGAGAACTGAATTAAATGATCATATACATTGGTTCTAAAACATGTTGCGTGTGATATTGTTGTTGCTTCTTTTTTGTTTCCTTATATTTAAGAGTAATTAATATGTGATAGATTTATTTATAGAACACATAATTTTAATTTGACTCACCAAGAAAAATGTTGATTTAAATAGCTGCTGAGGAGGCCTCTTCAAACGCTGGCAACATCGCTGGTATTACGACGATTAATTACTCTTACATATGGGTGTTTCATATATTTAGATACTTAAATTTATGTAGGCTAAATTAATTTAACAAAAATTATTTTAGTAATATAACAAAAAGGCTAAAATTAAACTTCAATGTGCAATAATTTATAGTTTAACATTTGTGCAATATAGGTTTAAGGCAATTTTATAGAATTTTTAACATTTGTTTTTAATCTTTAACAGTATTTTATTTTACATGACTCAAGTAGTATATTTTACATGACACAAATATTTTATTTTACATAACACAAAAAAGAAATGATTTGATTCTGAATTTAGGGTAAATTTTTGAATATGGACATTTTGAAATTTTTGTAATTTAAAAATTTTTATTTGATAAATTAAATTTTTCTTTTAAGCACTTTGAAATTTAATTAAAGCTATTAAAATTCATGGTATAGTTACACAATTTTATACTTTTGTTGTTTTTATTATTACGATGCATGTTGGAAAGTTGATGATGTTCGGTTTTTTCACTCGTTGGTAGTTTTGGGGCACAAATTTATATCCTTAAGCTGAAGGACAAAGGATTATTCCATGATTTTAGTTATTTACTTATGTATTTCTGGGATCTTGTATTAATATTTTTTTTTTCAGGCTTCAATTTCTTAATTTTTTATTTAGATAAAGACTTTTTCAGGATCAACGTGGTTTTACCGCTACTGATGTTTCGTCAGAAGTTTGTAAGTTAAATGATTTCTCTGCTTGCTCAATTTGTTTATGCTTCTTCTGCTTTTGATTTGCCTTTTAGGTATTTTAATTGTTGCTGCGATTTATTGTTTTTTATTAAACAATTAATAAGAAACAAAACAATAGTTGTGGCGATTTTATTAAATGCACTTTGGAGTTTAATTGTTTTAACAAAATTTGTTAAATACAAGGAAATTTTCTATTAAACGAAATTAATGTTTTTTTGGAAATTTATAAATTGTATTTCTTAGGGAAAAAAATATTTAAATTGTAGTTTTTTTTTTTTTTTTTAATTTACCTTGACACAGTTGTGCAAAAAATTTGTGGTAGAAAAAAAAAACGCAACTCCAATTACAAATCCTAAAGACTTGGTTAGGCTTTTGCAGAAGGCGAAAATTATGCAGGTTAATTTAAAAATCTAACAAAAATTATTAAATTACTTTAAGGGGAATACAGAATATAATATTAAGCAAATATGCTGCT
Source organism: Pollenia griseotomentosa (assembly GCA_963931875.1). Classification (NCBI taxonomy): domain Eukaryota; kingdom Metazoa; phylum Arthropoda; class Insecta; order Diptera; family Polleniidae; genus Pollenia; species Pollenia griseotomentosa. Next base: position 63,302,285 of record OZ007561.1, read on the forward strand.
TATAATAACATACCTTAAAATTCTTTTCTTTTGCGAGCTAAGTTATTTTGGTTGCCAAACACTTTATAGGAAGAACAAAATTTAATTTTCTACTTTTTTAATAACTTTTATGTGTTCTAACCAAATTCCGGATGAAAAAGAAATTCTAATTTGTACAAATCGTAAAAGGAAACCTCGTTAAGTCGTTGTCTAACTTCTAGCTCGGCGATTTAACGAAAATGTCAGACGAAAAAACATGCGTGTGACAAATGCGGTGTAACATGGTAATGCTAACATAGAAGTTATTACAACGAAACACAGCAAATTTGATTACATTCATCAACATTATCAACAGCATTATTTTAATAACGTTAATTTGAAAATTTAAGCAAAACATAAAATAAATATCTAATGATATATATAAATAATAAAATAATAAGAATACTAAAAAAAATATAGTTTACAAATCTAAATTAATTTTTAAGAAAAAAGAAAAACAATAATTTTAAAATCGTACACTACAGGTTAGACATACATAACAAACACTGCATATAATATAAAACAAATTTATCCATTTTTTCTAAGTAGAAGCGCTGAATTAATAACATTTCTCTCTTTTTATTGAAACAAGCATTTCAATTATACCCTGTTTTAGATGTTTTTTAAAAAATCGGCATTTTTTGTGCAAAAATCGGCAAATCGGCACTTTGAAAATTTAGAGGCAAAAAATCGTCAAAATGCCGATAAATCGGCAAATATGGCAGGCCTGACAGGAATATTTTTAGTTTCGTTTTCTCTCGTTAAAATGCGCCGGTTGTCCGTTTGATCTTAATAATTTATATGTTTTTAATTGTTTAAAGTTAATAAGTGTTATTAAATTTAGTATTAAAATATTCAGCAATGCATAATCTGTAAAATGGATAAAGCATAGGTTCATTTGTTTAGCAATAATAATAATAAAAGTGCCAAACCTTAGTTGTGCAAAATGTAATGCTTCAAATTGTTTTAGTGCAAAGTGAAGAAAAAATGTTTAGTTAATGGCGGTCGTTAGTTAAAGTTTAGCAAATTTTTTGAATAGAAGTTGATAATGAAATATGTATAATGAAAAATAATAATAATAATTTGTGTTCTTGTCTTTTCAAATCACATACATATGTATGTACATACAAACTTTGTTTAAAATCGGTTTTTAACAAAGCCGGGTTAATCAAATTTTAAGAAAAACGTATGAATAAGTACAAACGTTCAAATCCATTGATGACGGTCTTTAGTTAATGTAAAACAAATTATATAAAATCTTTTTTGTTAATAAATAATTCCTGTGTGTTGGGTAAATTTAAAGTGTTTATTTTAATGCTTATGTTATTTTCGTATGTTAAAATGCTAAAGAAAAGGAAATGTAAAAACGACATGAAAAGCAGATTTAATTAAATACTTATATTTTGTAATTGTTTTATCGTTTGCTAATATCAAAAATCGTGGCTTGTTTACATAAATAAATTTTTCCCTCTATAATTTAAATATTAAAAAGGCCTGCTTTTTGAATTGGATTTAAAAAAAGATATTTAAATTGAGTTATAATCAAGTCCTCAAGGAAAGGCAAATTTTAGTTGCTGCTCATTAGTTTTCCAAAGTGTCAAGTTACAACAAAATGGTAAGTAAATTTACTACTAGTTTTAATAATAGAAAGGTTAGAAATGTCGACGCTTAATTAAAAAAAAAAAAATATATCTGTTATCCAAAAAAATATATTAAACTAGTAAAAGTTAACACCATGGTAGAATAAGTACAAGGCATAGTCAGTCGAAATTTTGATTCTAATATTGAAACCCATGTAATGTTTAACTAAAGGAAATAAGAATAATAAATAAAAACAAAAAATCAAATAAATACATATATAAATTTATTTATTTTTGATAAATATCTTTATTTAAAAATTTTGTGTTATTAAATTTTAACCAAAAAAAACCAGGGCTGTGGAGTTGGAATCGTAGTTGAAGAGACCGAAATGAGGTTTTGGTAACGTTGTCGGTGTCGAAGCTCCTACAAAAACTCCGACTCCAAAATTTTTCGGCATACAAATTTTTTTAATATATTTCAAAATAAAATTTAAAATTGCGTTAAAAAAGAGCTTAAAGTAAAATAAGGACCAGTTACATTGTTTTTTAATATTTTTCAAAACAAAAATCCGGCGATGTAATATTTAAAATATCGATTTGAAAGTTTTACAGAATACTTTTCTTGCTATATTTAGCAATTAAAAAGGAACTGCGTTAAAAAAAGAGATTTAAGTCAAATAAGGACCAGTTACATTGGCGCGGGTGAACTTTTTTCTTTTAATCCTATTTTCCTCTTTGGGAATTGTCTAACAAAAAATTTTTTATATGGAGACAAAAATGTATGAGAGTCAAATTTAAATTTCAAAAATTGCTTAATTCTACAGAAAACGGTATGGAAATTTATTATAAGGAGATCACATTATACTAATTTTTGAACTTTGCTCATTATACGGAGAGCTTCATTGTATAGAAGTTCATTATAGAGAATTCGAATACATATAAATATAAACAGTGAAAATACACGTTTTGTTTGCAAGTTAAAGTGTATGAACCAGTGATGCCATTAGGATATGAAAGATAAATTTTTCGTATATTTTGATGTCTTCAGGCACCATGTATAATCCTGACATTTTTCGCATCTGTTGAATCTGTACGCAAAACGTACTACGTGTGCCAAGATAGCGTCGACGAAATAGCGTCGAATTTGGGAATTTAAAAACCGGGAAAACAAAATACCCAAATTAGGGGCTTTTGCAGAATAAGAACAAAAAGTTAGCGTCGAATTTAGAAATTTAAAAAGGGGAAGTAAAAAAAAATAATATTTTTAATAAAAATACGAAAAACAGTTAATACAAATTAAAAAATACACATTCAGGAACAAAATAAAATATTAAAATAAACTGTTTTTTGATTTTAAGAATTCATAAAATTTAATTTCTTCAAATTGATGTGCATTAAAGTTATTGAAACAAAGCAATGGACGGTGCAAAACTAATAAATTTGTCATAAATGGCTGATAAGTTCCTACAGAAAAAGTAACTATTACAATTTCGTAACAGAACGGCACGGAACAGAACAGAAAGAAAAGACTAATTCTGCCTTTAACTTTGCTGTTAAATATTTTTAACAATTTAAATTATGTTAAAGTTGAATAGAGAATCGCACTACAGATCCTAAAAAGTTTTAGAGCTGAATTGGCTTCAAAAAAAGCTTAAAAATGCTAAAAAAAATTAAATGAAGTGCTAAAACATAATGTTAAAATTTAATTTTACGTATTTTTTAGTAAATTTTAAATATCTTATTTTGCCAATTTCTGATGCCTGTATTTATTAAAATATTTTAAATTTTATAAAGATTTATTAGTAGGGATGAGACTTTCATGCACTAAAAAATTGAAAAAAGAATAATGAATATAATCTAGGAATTTTTATTTCTCATAGTGGATAACATTCATTATATAAATTTTCATAATATTCGAATGTGTATTGTAAGCAGTGTTGCCAGAAGTATGGGAAAATCCCTACATGTAGGTATTTTTAATGGCGTTAGGTCAAAACGCCCAAGGTCGTTATGCCCAACACCAAAATTGTCATAACGCCCAAAAATTTTATTGTTTTGCCATAATTATAGTCTAGGCCATAACGCCCAAAAGAAAAACTGTCATAAGGCCCAAAAAAGTAAAAAAAAAAATATGAAATATTCGTCAACAATTTTATTTTACTTCTATATTTACATACATATAAAAAATATAGCAAAAAAGAAAAGACAAAATTATGTATATCTTAAAATATACTTGCATAGAGTCTGCAACAACCTGTCTACAGTATGGGCATTTAGTGTTCGACTCAGACTGTGCTTGCAATTGCATAAAACATTCATTAAACATTTTCAAATGCTTGCATGGCAACACCACCAAACTTTTAACAAAGTGTGTGTAAATCACCAGCAATTGAGTGAAACAGCCTGCTGGAACTACTTTAAATGTTCCGTCAACCGAAAACCGTCTCTGTCCTGCTGGTATATTTCCGGTGATACCCTGCATTATTGCCTTCGACATAAAGATGGAATACGAAAATGCTGGCTGAGAAATGCACGCTTTATAAAATGGACGAGGATTAATTTGGTGTCTTGTTAACGTTAATCTTTAATATTATAAATTTATTTCTTACGCTCTTACTTTTGTAAAAAACAATTTTATTTTTTGTTAATTTTATCAAAAATTCAAATTTAATTCTTTTCTTTTTAAATCTCATTAAATTTTCAATATTAATAATCTTTTACCCAGAAATTTAAATAATAATAAACCGGTAAAAAGGCGTATCGTTACGTCCATACTAATTTTATATAAATGAATTTTCAAACAAATCAATATCAAATTTGTTTTGTAATATTTTTTTAATTTGTAAAAAAAAGAACAAAACAGTAACTGGTAATTACATTATAAAAAAAAAAACAGTTTTATCAATTTCCGGTTCTATTAACTAATCAAGTAACTAGTACTGAACTGTTCTGGCATCTCTTTATATATCAACAGGAATCAGGGGTGCCAGATGATTTTGGTAAGAAATCGGCATATTTAAAAAAAAATCGGCATTATTAACACTTTAATTTAAAAAAATCGGCAAATAAAAAATACTTATTTTAAATGCAGTAAAACAAAAAATAACAAAACAGAACAATTTAGCATTACATTATGTTCATTATATTCAATAAAAATAAACGTTTTACATAAAAATTGTAATAAATAAGGAAACAAAAAATTATATGTTTATTCTGTACTTTAAGTTTTGTACTTTTTGTTACACATACATATGAGCTTGACATTTTTATTAAATCCTAAATTTTAATATCAGCATCAAAATAGTTTAAACTGTGTAAATTTGAAATAATCTTTAGAATATAGAATTCCTTGCAAAGATTAATTTTGCAGGGTACATCAAGATTTTGTTTTGAATTTTTTTGCCAAGAAGTTTCTAAATTAACTTGGCTTTCGTACAAAAGATTAGCTATAGGATGTCCCTGCATCATCCTTAATTGCGCTTATAAACATTTTTTTTGATTTCATTAAATGGATATATGAATTAAGCTTGCCTTAAATTTTTTGTAAGTATCAAATTCCCAAATTCAAAAATAAGTACTCTATATTTTTTCATTTAACTCTTTTTCTTCTTTTGGTTTTTGTCAAAAAAATTGTTTATTTTTTATATTGTTTCAATTAAGTCTTTTAATCTTTACAATTGAAACATTTTCAAATAAAATGTGTGTGTTGGGTTAGACATACATAACAAACACTGCATATAATATAAAACAAATCTATCCCTTTTTTCTAAAGGTGCTATCAGACGGGATGTATTTTACATATGTACTGTCACTTTTCTTACCCATATGTAATTCCGTATGTATGTCAACATTTTCTTTAATTATTCTTTACAATATATTTTTGCATACAATTTCGTTTCAAAACAAACCAGCTGTTTTGTTTATGTTTGTCGCAGGAAAATAGAGCGTGCTCTAATCGAAAAAATTACATATGTATTTCCACATGTATTTTTAACATGCAAAGTTTCATATGTATCACACGATGTGTACAACTTTTACAGACGGAAAATTTGACAGTACATATGTAAAATACATCCCGTCTGATAACACCTTAAGTAGAAGCGCTGAATTAATGACATTTCTCTCTTTTTATTGAAACAAGCATTTCAATGATACCCTGTTTTAGATGTTTTTTAAAAAATCGGCATTTTTTGAGCAAAAATCGGCAAATCGGCACTTTGAAAATTTAGAGGCAAAAAATCGTCAAAATGCCGATAAATCGGCAAATATGGCAGACCTGACAGGAATATTTTTAGTTTCGTTTTCTCTCGTTAAAATGCGCCGGTTGTCCGTTTGCTCTTAATAATTTATATGTTTTTAATTGTTTAAAGTTAATAAGTGTTATTAAATTTAGTATTAAAATATTCAGCAATGCATAATCTGTAAAATGGATAAAGCATAGGTTCATTTGTTTAGCAATAATAATAATAAAAGTGCCAAACCTTAGTTGTGCAAAATGTAATGCTTCAAATTGTTTTTGTGCAAAGTAAAGAAAAAAAGTTTAGTTAATGGCGGTCGTTAGTTAAAGTTTAGCAAATTTTTTGAATAGAAGTTGATAATGAAATATGTATAATGAAAAATAATAATAATAATTTGTGTTCTTGTCTTTTCAAATCACATACATATGTATGTACATACAAACTTTGTTTAAAATCGGTTTTTAACAAAGCCGGGTTAATCAAATTTTAAGAAAAACGTATGAATAAGTACAAACGTTCAAATCCATTGTTAATGTAAAACAAATTATATAAAATCTTTTTTGTTAATAAATAATTCCTGTGTGTTGGGTAAATTTAAAGTGTTTATTTTAATGTTTATGTTATTTTCGTATGTTAAAATGCTAAAGAAAAGGAAATGTAAAAACGACATGAAAAGCAGATTTAATTAAATACTTATATTTTGTAATTTTTTAATCGTTTGCTAATATCTAAAATCGTGGCTTGTTTACATAAATAAATTTTTCCCTCTATAATTTAAATATTAAAAAGGCCTGCTTTTTGAATTGGATTTAAAAAAAATATTTAAATTGAGTTATAATCAAGTCCTCAAGGAAAGGCAAATTTTAGTTGCTGCTCATTAGTTTTCCAAAGTGTCAAGTTACAACAAAATGGTAAGTAAATTTACTACTAGTTTTAATAATAGAAAGGTTAGAAATGTCGATGCTTAGTTAAAAAAAAAAAAATATATCTGTTATCCAAAAAAATATATTAAACTAGTAAAAGTTAACACCATGGTAGAATAAGTACAAGGTATAGTCATTCGAAATTTTTGGTAACGGAGTCGGTGTCGAAGCTCCTACAAAAACTCCGACTCCAAAATTTTTCGGCATACAATTTTTTTTAATATTTTTCAAAATAAAATTTAAAATTGCGTTAAAAAAGAGCTTAAAGTAAAATAAGGACCAGTTACATTGTTTTTTAATATTTTTTCAAAACAAAAATCCGGCGATGCAATATTTAAAATATCGATTTGAAAGTTTTGCAGAATACTTTTCTTGCTATATTTAACAATTTAAAAGGAACTGCGTTAAAAAAAAGAGATTTAAGTCAAATAAGGACCAGTTACATTGGCGCGGGTGAACTTTTTTCTTTTAATCCTATTTTCCTCTTTGGGAATTGTCTAACAAAAAATTTTTTATATGGAGACAAAAATGTATGAGAGTCAAATTTAAATTTAAAAAATTGCTTAATTCTACAGAAAACGGTATGGAAATTTATTATAAGGAGATCACATTATACTAATTTTTGAACTTTGCTCATTATACGGAGAGCTTCATTGTATAGAAGTTCATTATAGAGAATTCGAATGCATATAAATATAAACAGTGAAAATACACGTTTTGTTTGCAAGTTAAAGTGTATGAACCAGTGATGCCATTAGGATATGAAAGATAAATTTTTCGTAATTAAATTTTCATACAATGTTTTTTTTTAAAAAAAAATAATTAAATTTTCATGTTAGTATAATTAAATTTCATGAAATATTGAAGAAATTTTCATGTATTATAAAATTTTATGCAAATTTTTATGGATATTTTAAAATACTGTTAATTAAATTTTCTTACAAATTTTTAAAAAATTTTGAAAAATTTAGTCAAAATTTTTCAAATGTATAATCCTGACATTTTTCGCATCTGTTGAGTCTGTACGCAAAACGTACTACGTGTGCCAAGATAGCGTCGACGAAATAGCGTCGAATTTGGGAATTAAAAACCGGGAAAACAAAATACCCAAATTAGGGGCTTTTGCAGAATAAGAACAAAAAGTTAGCGTCGAATTTAGAAATTTAAAAAGGGGAAGTAAAAAAAAATAATATTTTTAATAAAAATACAAAAAACAGTTAATACAAATTAAAAAATACACATTCAGGAACAAAATAAAATATTAAAATAAACTGTTTTTTGATTTTAAGAATTCATAAAATTTAATTTCTTCAAATTGATGTGCATTAAAGTTATTGAAACAAAGCAATGGACGGTGCAAAACTAATAAATTTGTCATAAATGGCTGATAAGTTCCTACAGAAAAAGTAACTATTACAATTTCGTAACAGAACGGCACGGAACAGAACAGAAAGAAAAGACTAATTCTGCCTTTAACTTTGCTGTTAAATATTTTTAACAATTTAAATTATGTTAAAGTTGAATAGAGAATCGCACTACAGATCCTAAAAAGTTTTAGAGCTGAATTGGCTTCAAAAAAAGCTTAAAAATGCTAAAAAAATTAAATGAAGTGCTAAAACATAATGTTAAAATTTAATTTTACGTATTTTTTAGTAAATTTTAAATATCTTATTTTGCCAATTTCTGATGCCTGTATTTATTAAAATATTTTAAATTTTATAAAGATTTATTAGTAGGGATGAGACTTTCATGCACTAAAAAATTGAAAAAAGAATAATGAATATAATCTAGGAATTTTTATTTCTCATAGTGGATAACATTCATTATATAAATTTTCATAATATTCGAATGTGTATTGTAAGCAGTGTTGCCAGAAGTATGGGAAAATCCCTACATGTAGGTATTTTTAATGGCGTTAGGTCAAAACGCCCAAGGTCGTAATGCCCAACACCAAAATTGTCATAACGCCCAAAAATTTTATTGTTTTGCCATAATTATAGTCTAGGCCATAACGCCCAAAAGAAAAACTCTGATTACTGCAGTTACAAAAAATATATATACATTTAAAAAATAAGTTAAAATATACCAAAAAATTATATTATAAAGCGTTGGATAGGTAGCGGTGCAGTGGATAGCGCGCCGCGTTCCGCCGCTCTGTTCGCGTCGGACGCGAACGCAACCCGCCCCCTTCCTCGCGCCGGGTAATATCTAAATCAACTTACCTCTCGCAAGCTCTTAAAAATTTTTCCTATACCACTCGAGGCATTGGCGTCACTCAAAACAGAAGGATTGCTGCATTGTTTTTTAATGTCCTCAACTGCTTTCAACTCTTTGTAAATCTCTTCCAGCTGGAAGTGATTTGTATGTTCTATTTTTTGTGATTTAACACACGTTCCATCCTCTAAAATTTCAGCACGTGCCTTACAATTGGATGCATAACATTTATAAAATGTTTTGCCTTTAAAAAATGATTTTTTTTTTGTATAATTGTTTTTCAATTGTTAAATACATTAATTTGGAATTACACCGCTTCCCACTAACGAACTCAAAACTTTCCGATTGCATTATGTTAAATTTTTTACTAACGAACGCACTCTGTAAAGGCTAAATAATTGTGATTGTTTTGTTAAAGAAGTTTCAAAACTTTTACAACGCAAAAAGTCACAGCACCCAAACTTTGTCGTTTGGGCATTTTGCCATTATTATTTTTGGGTTTTGGGCAATACAACAAGATTTGGGCGTATGACATTTTTGGTTTTGGGCGTTACGACCTTGGTCGTTCTGACCTAACGCAATTTTGACACTAAAATAGAATCGTAGGGAAAATCTGACAGAGTTTTTATAATCTCCAATATGTAGGGATTTTTCGCCATATCGCATTATTTAAGAACTAAATTCCGAATAAAACGTATTTTTAGTAATATTTTCATGTCCAAAACGGTTGAAAATTAAAATCGCTTAAAAATATATCCAGAGTTGTTTGTGGTTTAAAAATTTGGCGACACTACTATGTTCTAAGATACCTCAAAAAATAAAGTTTAGGGGTTTCTTAGCAAATTTTTGCTGAAATGGACATCAATGCCTTTGTGACAAATTAAAAATTGACTGGAAAAAATATGTTTCCTAGATTACTTAGGGTAAGCGAAGAGTGAAAGTGCCAACCATTTCGCTAGTAAATAATGGCAATGGTTCTTTCTTATACCACTAAGATAGTATTCAATGTTGCAAGATTTAAGTTTTTTCATCGTGTATGGAAAAATCGGATTTTTTTTAGCATGTGTAGGTATTTTTTCGAAAAATTCACTGGCAACACTGATTCTAAGCCAAATTACAATCCTCAAAAGCTTTTATACTTAAATAGGCTTATTCCTTTTGTTGGAAATACTTAAATAATAATTTTATACTTTGAGTTCAATGAAAATTCCTTATCTAGTTTTGTTTGTTTTATGTTTCATAAAGGAAAGAAAATGAAAAACTATTGATTTTATATTATTGTATTATTTTACGTTGGATAAATACAGGCAAAGCTCGGTATAACAAATACTCACTTTAAAGAAAATCCGATATAACGAATGAGCAAGTTTTTTCATTAGCTACCTTATATAACGAACGATCACCTTTTTTTGCTCCCGGTCTAGCGAATGTTTAAGAAAAGCAAAGACGAACCAAAAATTCAGTACAATACCGTTTGTTTGGATGTACTTTTTTTGTTTGTTACAAAGTATGAGAACATGTAGATTAGTTTTAAGCATAATAAAAGAGTTTTTTTTTAAGTGTTGTTGAAGCAAAATGGTGAGTAGGAAAGTATATCATTCAGTGAAAAAATAAAATTTTTAGAATAATGTAAAAAAGGTGTAAGTCTTTTTCTTATATCGCGTATTGAATATGAATACGCTGATAGAGGAATTTGTTATTATTTTTAAACATATGAGTGTAAGCATACATATATACTACAGATTTTTTGGACAAATAATTTGTCCCAATATGTAAACACGTATGTTCTTACGTATGTAAGTTTAATAAACATACATATAACATAAACAGCTCGATTTAATGGTAAATGTAGCTAATTTTTTATTTAAAAAAAAGTTCGGTATTACGAATCTCTCAGTTTAACGAAAGGGGCTGACATTATATCATTCGTTATACCGGGCTTTGCCTGTATTACGTTTCTATATAAAATAATTTAAACTAAATAATTTTTATAACATTGGTTATGGGCCCAGGATTGCTTTAAAGAATGGAATAAGCTGTGTATCCTTAACCGAATTTGAAGATTGATTTAGAATGTCGAAATCAAGTTTCCAAATAGACAAATTAAATGGTGAAAATTATGCATCTTGGTCAATTTAGATGCGAAGTCTTTTGATAACGCAAGATTTTTGGGAATTTGAACCCCCTATTAGTGAATCTGAATCCCAACAAGAAAAAATAGCTTGGAAAGTGAGAGATAGTAAGGCGCTGGCATCAATAACTTTGGCGGTGAGATCAACTGAACTAATTCATCTTAAAGATTGCAAAACTTCAAGAGAGGCTTGTAGTAAGTTACAAAATATTTATAAAGCAAAGGATCCTGCAAGAAAAGTGCATTTATTTAAAAAATTTGTGCGGTTTAAGTTTGTATCAAACGAAAAATATAGTGCTCAAATCAATAAATTTTGTTCAATAGCGGATGATTTAAATGAAGCTAATATTAGCATACCTAGTGAGGTGCTTTCTATATTTTTATTATGCAGTTTACCTCCTGAATTGGAAAATTTTGTTATTGCAATTGAAAGTCGAGATTCATTGCCAAGTTTAGACCAATTAAAAAATAAAATATTAGAAGAAGAACAACGAAAAAATGAAAATTGTCAAGAAAGTATCGAACAAGTCTTTGCATTAAAAAACAAAAGCAAAAATGTAAATTATAAAAATTTTAATCCAAATATTCAGAATAAATTTAAAAATTTCAAGTGTTTTGGTGGTAATCAAGAAAATGCAATGTTAATTATCAATTCTTGTGTCAAAGATGAAAACGTAAATAAATGGTTATTGGATAGTGGAGCATCTTCTCATGTATGTCGTGAAAAAGATTTATTCACAAATATGAGAGATTACACTAGTTATGTAATACTGGCTTCTGGTGACAAATTTAGTGTAAAGGGAATTGGTGAAGTTAAAGTAAAATTTAACAATAAATATTATAATTTGAAAAATGTTTTATATATTCCTAATTTAAAATCCAATTTTTTATCTAAAGCAAGATAACTGAAAAAGGATATACTGTCAAATTTCAAAACAATAACGTAGAAATATTTCAGAAAACTAAATTTCAATTTAAATCGCGAATGTTTAATGGAATTTATAAAATAGAGTCAATTTTAGAAAAAAATACTATTTATAAAACTCAAAATAGTGAAAGTGCGCTTTGGCATAAACGGTTTGGTCATCTCAACTTTAATGATTTGAAAAAGTTAGCAATTAAAGAAATGGTACGTGGTTCAAAAGGTAAAGTTACATGTTCATTATGTAAAATTTCTGCAAAACCTTTTAAAATGATTGGTACAACAACAACAAATAAATTACTTGAACTAGTTCATACAGACATACCTATGTGGACCTATGAGAATTCAATCTTACGGTGGTGTTTTATATTTTATTACATTTATTGATGATTATTCTCGATATATTACAGTTTTTGTTTTGAAAAACAAATCTGATGCATTTGGAACATTTAAGGAATATTTATATATGGCAGAAAAACAAACTGGAAATAAATTAAAACGATTGAGAAGTGATAATGGCCGAGAGTACATAAATTCAAATTTCAACAAATTTTTGAAAGAGCATGGTATAGTGCACGAAACCACGGTTAGTTACACGCCTCAACAAAATGGAGTTTCTGAAAGAGCTAACAGAACATTAGTAGAAATGACTAGATGTATATTAGAGGAATCAAAATTGCCAAAAACATTGTGGGCCGAGGCTATTAGCACTAGTTCTTATATAAAAAAACAGATCAACCACAAAGATTTTAGATAATGTAACTCCATTTGAACGGTGGACTGGTAGAAAGCCATATGTATCATATTTTAAAACTTTTGGATGCAAAGCTGTAGTTTTGGATAAGAAACCAGGAAAACCAAAATTAGAACCCAAAGCTAAAATGTATACTTTTATTGGATATTAATCAAATACAAAAGGTTAAAAATTAATTGATCTCAAGACAAGAAAGATAATAATTGCTAGAGATGTTAAATTTTTCGAAAATGAATATGAAAGGACTGCTACTGATTGTCATGACGAATTATGTGATATATTAGATGGTTCTAATATAGTTCTTCATCAAAATAAAATACAAGGCAGTAATTTTGAAAATCAAAATCATTTTGAAGAAGATTTAATTTGTGAAAATTTCATTGAAAATCAAAACACAATTATAAACAGAGATGTAGAACCCGATTTTGTTGAGTTTGAAAGTGAGTGTCATGAATCTGAATTAGATGAAACATATGAACAAATTATAAATTCAACGGAAAAGCGTAAAAGGGGCGGACCTAGTATATTGAGAAATGGAAAACCTGGTTGACATTAAAAAATATATAGGTTAGATACAGAAGAATTAGATTTGGTAAATAATTTTTGTTTCGATCCTTCATCAGTAAAACAAGCTATAAATAGTTATGAATCTGAAAAATGGCAGGAAGCAATGAATAAAGAATTTTCTTCACTAGTTAAAAATAGAACGTGGGAATTAGTTGAAAAACCTCAAAATAAAAATATTATTGGTTGTAAGTGGATTTTTACTAAAAAACGACTTGCAGATGGTACGGTTGAAAAATACAAGGCTCGGTTAGTAGCGCAGGGATGTTTCCAAAAATATAAAGAAGATTACTGTGAAACATATGCACCAGTTATTCGTCATCCCACTATTCGTTTAATTTTATCATTTGCTGTAAAGTACAAATTATTTATTAAGCATGTAGATGTAGTTGCTGCATATCTCAATGGAGACTTAAAGGAAGAAGTATACATGAAGCAGCTTGAAAAGTTTGTCAAGAAAGGTGAGGAAAATTTAAGTGTGCAAGGTAAAGAAATCATTATATGGACTCAAACAAGCTGGAAGACAGTGGAACCATAAAATTTGTCAAATTTTGTTAAAGATTGGATTTGTTCAATGTAAAACAGATAGCTGCGTTTTTATTAATCATGACAAAAATGAAATAAATGTTATTGCTCTTTATGTTGATGACATATTGTTAGCATGCACTTTTAGTAAATCTATGGAAATTATATTGGAAAAATTAAAAGAACATTTAGAACTTGTCGATCGTGGTCCAGCAAACTATTATTTGGGAATGGAAATTATAAGAAATGATCCAAAAGGAGATATTGAGGTACACCGAAAAATTTTGTTAAATAACTTTTAAAGCAATGGAATATGCAAGATTGTAAACCTGCTAAGACACCTTTTGTTGCTGGAACTATTCTGGTAAATTGTGATGACAAATATTGTTGTGAAATGGTCGAAGTAAAGAAATATCAATCATTAATTGTTAGTTTAATGTATTTATCAACAATTTCAATACCGGATATTGCAAATACAATTTCAAGTTTAGCACAGTTCAGTTCTCATTCGCACAAAGAACATCTTATAGCAGCAAAACATGTCTTACGTTATCTTAAATATAACGATTTTTCTCTTAAATATACTAGATGGAAGTGAATTAGTGTGTTATTCCGATGCAGATTGGGGATCTAATATGATTGATAGACAAATCTTATAGCGGTTATGTTTTATTTTTTCCTGGTGGGCCGATTGCTTGGGAGTCGAAAAAGCAAAACATTGTTGCGCTTAGTTCGATGGAGGCAGAATACATTGCGATGTGCCAAGCCGTTAAAGAAATAAGTTTTTATCGTAGTATTTTAAAAGAATTGGGATTTGTAAATACGTTGTGATAATCAAGGCGCTCTGTTAGTTGATTTTAAAGTTGATTTTTAATTGAAGATATTGACAAACAATCCTTTAAAATTTGAGGTAAACTATTGCATTCCAAACTACCGATGTACTCAATTCTCTGTTTAGTGGTTTCCAAACGGCATCTAGCGATCCTTAAATTCGAATTATTTCTTGTGTTAAATATTAATTGATTTATAGAAAAACTTATCGTATGATGCCCAATTCCACGAATTACTTTAAAAACATATATTAACAACTGCAGTTTGTAAATACCAACAAAATATTAACAAAAAGTCATATGACTATGAAGAGGAGTAAACATATTGACATACGTTTTCATTACATAAAGGAGAAGTATAATGCAAACGAAATTTACTTAAAATATGTTCCTACTGAGAATAATGTTGCAGATACATATATTGACAAAATTTTTATGTCATCAGAGTCATATGAAATGTTGTAATTTGTTGAATTTCAAATTTAAATTGTTTTTAAATTTTATGTTAATAACGATTTTACATTGAAGGGGTGTTTGTTGGAAATACTTTAGTAATAATTTTATACTTTGAGTTCAATGAAAATTCCTTATCTAGTTGTGTTTGTTTTATGTTTCATAAAAGAAAGAAAATTAAAAACTATTGATTTTATATTGGGGGTATTCACGTCACAAGTTGCATCCTTGCGAAAAAGCAAAAGTGCAAAAATATAACAACAACCACACAGACAATTAGTGTGAGTAAATAATTGTCTTTGTGGTTGTTGTTATGTTTTTGCACTTTTGCTTTTTTGCAAGGTTGTAACTTGTGACGTGAATACCCTTATTATTGTATTTTACGTTGGATAAATATTATGTTTCTATATAAAAAAGTTCAAACTAAATAATTTTTATAACACCTTTAATATGTTCCAGAAATATTTTCTATGCACTATCAGAATTTTTCGTTAGTATATTTCTGCAACTCGTAAAAAAGTCTTTAAAAATATTGTTTTTCCGTATGAAACCTATAAATCAATATTATCGAATTGGCTTCTAATTTCCTCTGCTACTCGGTGTAACCCATGTGCCAAGCAAGTAACTAACATGTAACGATTTTGAATAAAATATTTTAAGCCCATTGGCAGCCTTAATCAGATTTTTCATAGCAGAGCTCAAAAAAATTTATTTATTGATTTTACAATTTTTTTTTTGTGAAGAACTTTTACCACATCGTTCTAAGACTATCCATAAAAAACATGCATTTGCATGGAAATCGCATCCCTATTTATTAGTATTGTGGTTGTTTTTGTTGAACTGTTTATGGTTTTTAATCCAAATTTTGATATTTTTTGATTAGGCTAAAGTTTATCAAATTTAATTTTCATAAAATTATTTTTATTAAAAAGGGAATTTTACAACTTGAAATTAATTAAAATTTATTGATAATTTTACATTCTTCACTGCCGCGAGGCAGTCTGTATAAAATTTATGTAAGTTAAAATATTTAAATAGGCATTATAATTTAAGCATATTCTTAACAAAAAACTTTTAATTTTTTTGATTTCTTTTCTGCTGAATAATTGCTGGAAAATGTTCTCTTATGTAAAGTCTGCTTCTCTGATTTAGCACTAACTTGATCACATCTTTCGTGTTTATTTTTCTCATCCATATCATCATGTGATTGGCGATTGTTAGAACCCGAATGTAAAGCAATGTCAGTAACCATTTTTTCATTTTCTTTGATTTCATCTTTTGTGCAATGGGTTTCCATATGTAATAAAAAATCTTTAATTCCTATTAGTTTTAAACTGCACACATAACAATTGTAACTAGAAAGACCTCTATCGTGAATATCCATATGATTACTAAGATTAGTTTTGCATTTTGCAATGTGATAACATATTAAGCACATAACCTCTGGCCATTCATTGAAAGGATGATTCGTTTTTAAATGTTCAATTCTTTGATAAGAAGTTCCCAAAGTTTTGCTACATATGGGACATTCAAAATTGCCCGGCGTAAAATGTTTTCGACGGAAATGGGCACATAGTACCACTAAAGTATTACAACGGTTATAGCATAAATTACATATAAATGGTCTATACTTCATATGAGTAAGTTTATGTTTTTGTTGCTTCGTAATGGAGGTAGGCAATTTCTTTTTACAGGTGGTACATTTAAGAGATCCATCGTTGTCTTTAAAGTAGATATTCGAAGTTTCATAAAAATTATGCTGTGTCGTCATATGGGTGTACCATTCCTCCTGCGTTGAGAAATCTTTATTGCATTCAGGACATGCATAAGTTATAAATTCATCAAATTCAGTGGGTTTACCTAACTCTTGTTTTTTCGGAATATTACAAACTTTATGCTCTTCTTTTTCAGAATCAAGTGAGATTTTCAAGTGTTTTTTCGGAACCTTACATACTTTATGCTCTTCTTTTTCAGATCCAAGTGAGTTTTTTTTATTAGATTTTACCTTTTTGTTAACTTCTTTCTTTACCATTTTTACTTTTTTTTTAATTTCTTTCTTTACCATTTTGTTTACTTTTTTTACTTTTATGATAACTTTTTTGTTTGCTTTTTTGCTTACATTACTGATTTCTGTTTTGCTTACTTTTTTATATACATTTTTTACAAGATGTGACTCGTTTAAATGATTGTTGCAACTCCACAACTTAACATACGAATTTTGGCATATTGAGCATTTAAAGCTTTTTTCATCAAAGTGTATATGCAAATGATTAAAACAAGCTATTTTATCGTATTGTTCATATTGTTTTTTGCAAACTATACAATTTACTGACATGTCAGGTTTCTTTATGAAAAACTCTTTAAACATATTGTGTTCATTTTCGTAGTGTTTGAAAACACTTTGCCAATCACTAAATATATGATTAGTACATAAGGGACATTGTTTTTTTATCAAAGAATGTCCTGAATTATAATCATAATTTTTTCTTTGAATAAAATATCTGTCTTCCTGATCCTGGCAACGCTTTAAAACATGATTAACAGCTGCTTTAAAGTTATCTAAAGTTTGCGCACATCGCAGACATTTATACGGCAAGTAGGGTAAATGCTGAAAACGATGGGCATGTAAATGCTCTGGTATATTCCCAACTACTGTGTGACAAATTGTACACATTAATTTATCGCTTGAATTAGCAAATACTTTCATTTCTAAACCTTTCAGAGTGTCTATTTGATGTTCAGTTCTTAAATGATGTTGCCAGTTTATCATTTTGCCAAATTCCATTTCACAAAATGGGCACACATGTGAAATATATTCCTCAAATTCTTTTAAATTTGTACTCTCTTTTATCTGTTTTTGTTTTTTTTCAAAGTAATTTATCATTTTAAAGCACAAATGTCTGACCTTTGGTTTGGAGTGGTCAAATTGTTGGGAACAAAACTTACACGACCAGTAGCAATCACTTTTATGCTGTAGGGAGTGTTTAAGCAGTTTTCGCACATCATTTTTAAAATATAATCTATGACACTTAAGGCACGACACGTACTCTTTATCCTCAAATATTTTTTGGAAATTTAGTACTTGCCATGAATTTAATTCATGTTCTTTCATTAGATGCTCCAAGAAAAGTTCTTCACCACTAAAACTATCGTGGTGACATAAATTACAGTTGAAGAGCAGTTTTTTAAGATATTCTTTTGGGTGTCTATCCTTAAAGTGATACTTTAAATCATTTATTTTGTTGTAAGCGATAAAGCAAAGAGGACACTTTAAATTTTGTTTCATACAAAAAGATTTTTCAAATTCTTTTATAACTTCAGGATGCTTTCGCGCAATATGATTATTTACGTTTACTGAATCGATGGCAGTATAATTGCATAATTTGCATAAATTTAATTGCAATTTGCTACTTCTAGTGTGATTAATTGAGTGAATAAAGCGAGAAAATTGGAACCTAAATTCCTGTTTGCATATTTTACATACACCAGAGTTGTTACTTGTAAGGTCAAAATTAACATCAGCTGCTTTCATTAGCTCTAAGTGTTTTCTTTGTATATGACTACGCCACTGGCTATAACCCTTTGATAAGTAATTACATACTGGACATTTACGAATAACGTAATGATAACCCGACCATGCTTTAAAAGAATGTCCGTAAAGAACTTCGGAACTACTTGTGTGTTCATTATTTTCTTCTCGCTTTTCTAAATCTAAAGCGTCGTTTTTAGGATTTTTTAAGTCTGAATTAAACTCATTGGCTATATTATTCAAGTCATCGGAATTGTTTGCGTTTGTTTCATATTTTTCTCTTCTAGCATTATCACCATTTTCGTTATCATCATCTTGCTCATAAGCATCATAATCACTTGCATCTACATATTTAATTGAATCTTCTTCATGGGCGGTTACATTTTTAATAAGTGTATTCTTATCTTGCTCACGTTCCTGAATAAATTCTTGATAATATTCATTTTCCTCACTCTCAAATTTTGTTGGCAGCCATTGGTCATCATTTTCAATTATTAATTCTTTTTCTTCTTTTATTTTCGCGTTTATTTGGAATTCGTCCGAACTTTCATCTTCAATTGGTTCCGACTTTACTTTAATATCCATCAATTCTTTTATATTTTTTTTACCACAAACAAATTTTATGAAACATTTGCGTCACAAAAAAAATTAAATAGACCATTATAGGGATGGGTTTTAGATAAAGGTATTTGTTATCGGTTTAAAATTTTATTTAGTAAGGATGTGCATTTAGTATCGATAATTCAAAATTTCGATACATATTGCCGATATTCAAAATACCTATATATCGATATTTATTTATTTTTGAACGAGGTTTTGGTAAAACAATAGTTTGTTTGTGTAACACAGAGTCTTCACCTGAGATAATATCTGATATAATATATGAGAGAACGTCGGCAGAATGAGAGAACAAATTTCTTCATATTAATCTTAATCTTAAACAAGGGGAACACGTATCTTATAAGATTTCATAATCGAATGATTCTCGCACAGTAAACTTGTCGTTTTTATTCTTTTTTTTTTAGTTTTTTATTGTTTTTAGTTAAAAATATTGTTTTTTTAAACACTTTCACTATTTGTACAAAAAAATTTTACATTTTAATGAATGCGGCTTATTATTGTTTTTTATGTATGCATGTATGTGTATTTTTGACAGCTCATCTTATAAGATAGTTTTTATAAGATCTCTCATAACAACTGTCTCATAATATATATTATAATATTAATATTAACACTATTTGAGAGTCCACACGTAAGATAATACTCTCTGCGATTGAATTTGACGTTTGCTAATATAAAAATCTTATATCTTATCTCAGGTGGAGACCCTATGTAAAGAATTATGTCTTCCTTGCGGAGACTCACTGTATGTACCTTGGATTCCGATTAATAAATTTTAAGTTAAATATTAAAGATTCATTGATTGCATTATTTTGATTCTTATGCTTAAAGTTGTCAAATCTTCAGTTGCTTCAATATCTAAACTTTCTCCAATATTATTTTCAATATTTATTTCTGGGAGATCTATTTTATAATAAATACAAATATTGGGTAAGGCTGCACAAACGTTTGTAATTTTTGTTGCTGCATTTGGTGAGTAGTAGAGGTCTGCATGTGTGCGATTGATAAGAAAAATATTACGTATCTGATTAACAATTACAAATTTTTTATAAAATCCACAGTTTTTTTTCCAAAAAGATTTATATTGGATTCATTCTTCACATCATTCGGCATCATGTTGTATAGGTTTAATCCTTTGCTAAATAGTGATTTTTGCATTGCACTTGTATCTGCTCTCTGTGGTCTAAAATCCAAGGCATTCCTGAGATTATACAGCTGAACCTCCCCCACAAACCTTATTTGTTCGATCAGGTAATCGGGTGCATTACCCATTTTCATTTTCTGGATAAAAATATTGTATTTAACTGCAGTCTTTGTGGTATTTAGCCATTTTAATGTGTCCAACATATTTCTGATTGAAGTGTAACGGTTGCAATTTAAGATTGTGCGCATCGCCTTATTTTGTAGTTTTTGTAGTCTGGGGCCTAATTCTGACATTCGTGATCGAGTACTTTCTCGATTCAAAAGGAATTTTATTTCAGTCAATACTGAACTTATCAAATTTATTTTTTCTATATTGTGAAACTCAAATGAATGCTTTACAATAACGAAAAAATATTTCCAATTCGTTCAGTATTGACTGAAATAGTTAGATATTAAATTGCTTTCGAATCGAGAAAGTACTCGATCACTAATGCCAGAATCTGGCCCCTGGTTATTTGTTGGTCTGAACAGCATGTGAACAATATAGTTGATCCATATTCAAAGTGTGGTTTTATCATTGTGTTATAAATGTTTATTGCGGTTATTATTGTATTTCTCAAACGTTTGAAAAAGCCTATTTTTTGCCAATTTTTCTACATACATATTCGATATGTTCTTTAAAGTTTAAATTTTTGTCAATTAAGAAACCCAGATATTTTATACTTTTTCTATTATCGAATTATTTATTTTGAATATTTTATTAGAGTTCATATTAATTTCCATTAACTTGGTGTCATCTTCGTTTAATTTTAATTTATTCATTTTCAGCCACATGTTTATATTATGCATATCAAACTAGCAAGTAGTGTGTTGTGTGTGATTTTAAAATCATACACAATTAATTGTGTGTAAGAAATAACCTACATATGTGTGCAAAGCGTTCTTTCTAATTCATTGCGCGAAACTCAATATTTTCGTTAAGCCGTTATGATGTTATTCATTGAATTGAACGAGAATTGATGGAATAAAACGGTAAATGTTAGAAAGAGCAAACTTTAAAAAATGTAAACAAAGTTTTTTAGTTTTTTTCTTTTGTTACTGTTTTGTTACTTTTATTAAATGTTATCAACGTTTTGTTTATGAGAAACATAAAAATAAAACAAACAAAAAAGCGGTAAATCGCTGAATTTGCCCATAAACCGCTGATTCAGCAACACTTTTAATATTAGAAGTTGAAAAATTAAAAATTTTTTTAATAACAAAATAAGCTAAATTGCAAACAACTTTAACAAATTCGATTTTTTTATACATTTTTTCTCTTGTTCAGGTCCGTATGTAGCAAACCGTTAACGGCTTGCAAGATATGAGCCTGAGAAAATTATCACTTTTTTGCAAAAATAACACCGAGGGCCTTAATCTTTGGGGGCCCATAAAAAAAGTGCATGACTTTGGGCAAAACTGGGAGACACGGGTCTTTTTTTTTGGTCTTTTATCACGTAGTGGTGTCCGTATATGGTTGTTTTTCCATGACTTAAAAAATTACACACAGTGTTATAAAACAACGTAAAAAAAGATGCTCGACTTTTATTGTCTTAAACGACTTTTTTGTGCTATTTTATTTTAATAAAACGACCTTTTGTGCGACTTTTCATAAATTCCTAACGGAAGCCTGAGCGGAGGTACACAAAATGCTAAACTAATTTTTATGCTACTTTTATATTTTTGTGCCTGAACTTAATTGAGACTTCCTTTAACCGTGTATCCGTTTTTTAGAGTTTTCTAAATTAACAAAATAAGCGATATAAATTCGCTTTCTTGTGTCGTTACTAAAACGGAAATCGAACTTGTTTCCTGTTTAGCAAGTCTTGTAACCATTGAAAAGTTATTTATTACGACGTTTGACAATTAAACGGAACTCAAACGGTTTCCTTTAAAAATATCTACAAAGTGAGTGATATAAAGAAATTTACTGCCTGTTTTTAGAAAACGTTAACAAGTGAGTGAGTGAGAAATTATATTGAAAACAAAAACAAATTTTCGTTTTTTATTGTTGTTTTCAATATAATTTCTCACTCACTCACTTGTTTACGTTTTCTAAAAACAGGCAGTTAATGATAATTGAAAAGAACACAATACAAGAAGAGTAGCTAGAGTTATCCATAGCTGCTAGTATATACACTTTTAAACTATTCTAATAAATATTTATAGAAATTAAGCGTGTAATTCACTACTATCATGTGTTCATAATATTGTTTTTGTTTTATCTATTAACATATTTGCGAAGTATAACATTCCTGTAGAATTTCTGTTTGTTTTGTTGTATGTATTTCCATTTAGATTTTTTTCTAAGTCTATTTATTACACACAGTCTGGTTTTTTTCAACCGATATTTTTGCTCGAATAATTTCACATTGAGGGCGTTGACACAAAGCTTATGAAAATAAGTCTCAATATGAAATTCTATACATTTGAATCTTTATTTCTTAGAAGTCTAAACCGTATCTTCTTGTATTTAAACGATTGCGGAAGAATTTTCTTGTTTAAGTGTGTTTGAATTTTGGCGCGAGTTTCAATACTACAACGACATCATTATTGTTTTTTGCTGTTTGTTTTAAAATACGCACATGTTGTATTTAAAGATCTAATACCTATTTGAAACTGTGATAAATTCAGAGTTCAATAGCCTGTGTCCGCGAGCTGATGTTTTGATTTTGATAGTTTCAAGTTTATTGACTTGAATAAATTATTTCAAGGATTTATGAAAATTTCACAAAAAAATTTAAAATTTTTATTTTATGTTTATGTTTTGGTAATTATTTGTTATTGTGATGAAACATTGACCTTTTTCAGTGTGAATGTCTGAATTATATGTATGTATATGCAACAAGAAAAAGCGAAAACGAGTGCAGAATTTGCTTTGCTCTTGATTTTCTTTCGCTAAATGTTATCTTTAAAAAGATCAATGGTGTAACAAGTATGTATAACCTTTGATATAAAATGAATTTATCATTTGACATCAAACACAAATTTCAAACCTTTTTCAATTGTTTGATTTTAACATTTTCAGCCCAATTATGAATAAAAATTCTCCGGGAGTTTTCTCCCTTCTCCAAATTTTCCTATGTAAATTCAATTGTAAAAATGGGAAAAGGGAAAAAACTCCCGGGGAATTTGTATTCATAATTGGGCTGTTTAATTCAAATTGATAATGATTTGCATATAAACATTTAACATACAAAGTTTTATCAATTTGGTCTCAAATTGTTTTCAAATGTTATTCTCAAATCAAAAAATATCTTGGCAGCACTTAAGCGAAAATTAATATAAACATTAAAAAATGGCGATTAAAATTAAATGTGTTACACAATTAAAGAAATGTTATATATTACGTGAAGTTAATTCGCCTTTAAGAAACCTTGATTTCTTGAAAGCGAAAAAATTTGAATAAAAATAAAACGGGAAAGTGAAGAAAATATAAGTTTGTTGTACGTTCACGGGGACGTACGCACGGCATGACAATCCTCAAAATAAAGAATTTGAGGACGGAAAGAACTCTATTTAATCTTTAAGCTATGGTGCCAAATATTTATTTAACAATTTATTTAAATAAATAATGAATTTAAATTATAAAAAAAATATTTTTATTTATGTTCCACATTGTATTAAGCTTCGTTCACAATCCCAGAAACATTTTCACTTGGTGTTCATAATGAAGCAACAATTTTTTTTCGCAACCACACACATTTTGCATTAAGAAACCTTTTGCAAATTTTACCCACAACAATATTATGCATAATGCATTTATTATTATTTTTTACAACATTTTGTTAAAATTTTCATTCAAAACTTATGGTGTTTTCTTTTCTGACAATAATGTTCCATTAATACTACCATTCGCTCGTTTTTTTGCTCTATTCTAAAAAAATATGTTGCAAAAAATAAATGGCAAATTTGTTCAATTTCTTACCCCCAGTTATAATTGAGTGTGAGATAATACCCTTTTTTGCAGCTGCGTTAAGTACTTTTTTATGCAAGCAAGTATTTTTCTTACAGTATTCCACGGATAATTACCTCGCCAAAAATGCCAATATATTTGAGTAATTATGCGGGGTAAGCATTTAAACGAATACGCTTAAATACCTCGTTGAGGCAATTAAAAGAATACGTCTAACTACCTCATTGAGGTAATTAAGCGAATACGTTTAAATACCTTAGTGAGGTAATTAAACGTATTTATTTACAAAACACCTCAACTTTAATGTACGAAAAAAATGTTAAGACATGGGTATCTTTACATGTGTCAGCTAAATCTAAAGAGATAGCAATAACAACAATTAGATGACACACAAACTTATGATCAAGGAAACCGTTAATATGAAAATGCATGGTTTTTCTTGTGCGACCAATGAAGGCAAGAATATATTTATCCATTTTAGAGCTTTATTTGAATTTTGGTATCGATCTGTTTGTGAATAATTTACATATTTTAGCTATTGCTGCATTTTTATTGCACACATATTTCACGTTTTTGAAGCATATTTTAATACATGTTCAGCAAATAAAAAAAAAATTGCTTAAAATTCTGGTTAACAGATGAATTTTCTGTTGCTTTAATTACGCCATCTACATTAAATTTTAACTTTACAATTGTAAGCCAAAACTAAGTCAAACATAAATGTTATTCCAAGCTGTAAAGTTTTATATATTTTTGTATAAATTTGTGCTGATGCATAGAAATCTGGACACATAGTTTAGTAAACCGATCTAATCAGAAACAGTTTTTAAAGTAATCATTTCGTGTCCATCTGTCCATCTGGCCGGTTGTCTGTCCATGTAAACCTTGTACGAAAACTAAAAGTAGCAGTTTTTAGATAATTGGATAAAATTTGGTAAATACGTTTTAACTGTCATAAGAACGAAACCTATGTTAATTGTGGGAATCAGTCTATAATATCACATAGTCCCCATGCAAACTTCTTTCTTTATGTTCATGAACCATTTAATAATGGTAAGATACAATTTGGCAAAAAATATCTTACTGCAAATTAAATATGGTTGAATCGGTTCACATTTAAACATACAGCTTCTATTCAGATATTAATCCCTTTAATATTTAAGCTATTTTATTCTTTGAAAATGTTAATATAATTTAAAATTTAGCGACCTTTCCTTTAATCCCTTTAAGACAAAATTTCTCATATGTTCGGTCTATCTAGATACTATTGAGCACAAATAACTCTTATATGAATCTCAAACTCATAACTAGGGCAACCAAAAAAAAGCACTAAAAAAACTGTTTAAGCTCTTAAAAAAGCGTTTAAAAACATGAAAATAAGCTGTTAAAATGTTAAAAAAAGCCATTTAAATTTATTGTTTTGTACGTTTAATACGTTGTTACAGTAAACTATAAATTGATGCGATACATTTTCGAAAAAAACTCTGAAGTCAGCACGTTCTTTTACATAGAAAAAGATCTTTCTACGTTTATAGATGTTAAGGGAGCATATTTAAAATTGAGTATTTGCTCTGAAGTAAATTTTATACTATTGGACTCACAATTCCGCTTACCTCCCAAAATATCCAAAATGTCTTTTAGTACCGAAAATTTTTTTAATAAAACTGATTTAAATTTTTTATTAACTTTATCTGCTATATCCCCCGGAACACCGGACATTTTTCTTACGGTGTCTAAAACTAAAACTGAGTTGAGTTGTAAACCGAAATAGGGTCCTATATTCACTTGGAAAACCAATGAAAGATTTTTGTTTCCAATTTTGTTACAACTTCGTGTTAAAGCCCAAAATTTGCAGAAATAAACACTATTTGGTTCCGCAAATCACTTTCATTTCAATATATACAGAGACATTCATAAAAGCTAAAACTATATTAAAAAAGCAAAAAAAAACGTTACTATACCAAAAACAGAGAGAAACGGAACTAACAGACGTTACTTTATACAAAAACTATATTTAAAAAGAAAAAAGACGTTACCGAAAGAGTGTAATTGTATGAAGTGACTGTGTACCTGGGGAATTTGATCGTTAGAATAAGCTATAGAATTTTCGAGAGAAAAGAACTTAAACAAGCAAATAATAAAACACGTTGATAAAAAGGCTTAATACCAAAAACTTGAACACATAAAAAATATAAAAAACAATATAAAAAGTACGTTACAGTACCGCTAAGATAAAGTAACATAAAAATCAAGTAAGAAAGTATAGTCGGTCAGGCCCGACCATATGATACTAGGGTATTCATTTAATCGGGTTTTTACTTTAATCGGTTAATCGCTCGATTAATTAATCGAGGTTTTGGTTTAATCGGTTAATAATCGGTTAATTTTGTTATTGATCGGTTAACCGATTAATAAAGTTTTTTTTATAAATAAGGTAATTTCTATGAATAAAAATGAAAAATTATTTATTATTTGGAGTTTAGTAGTAAAAAAAACAGTAACAAATCTTGAACTATACATATTCGGCCACGTTCTGTAAATCGAAATCGTGACATTAAAATCGATGGAGATTTTAAGTTCAATTTTTTAAAAAAAACGTAGCTTTTCCTGATTTCAAAATTAGTTTTGGTAAAGATATGTGGTCCTCAAAGTATGAGGTAATGAAAAAGAAATATTTTTATCAATTTTAAACACAGGATAGAATTAAAAATTTGTTCGATTTCAATTTCACGTGATTTTGATTTCCAGAACAAGACCGATTATGTATTTATTAAAAAATAAACTGTGAGATCATTTTATTAGTAATTTAAATAGTTTAAGAAAATCTTATAAAATAATCCTTTAGATAAATAATTTGGTTAAAATGTTATGGATTTAAGCGACTCCTTTCTCTAGTTTTGATAAATTTTGACTTGGAAAAAATTCTTTCACTTATCGTAGATTTTGGAGAAATCGAAAGTAACCCATAATACAGAATATCTAAATTCTCAGTCTTTTTTCTGGATTTCTCTAAACATATGAAATCTTCCATTACGCCATTTAAATCCTGCTTTATTTTTTAAAATTTTTAACACTTCTAATTGTTTGGGTTAATTCTGTTGTTGCGTTACTATCGTAAGTTTCTTCTGTTGTCAGGTCTTCATCTAACTTATCCTGGCAAAGCTCAGCACCGAACATTCTGCAAAAAAGTTCATTTCCGAATTCCTTAATTTCTGTTTTTGTACTGTATTTTAAAAATGTATTTAAAGAAGGAAATATATTGTATAAAAAATAGTTCTAAGAACAACTTTTTTGGTGCACTTTGTTAACTTTTTTGGTGAATTTTGGTACGGATAACGTTGTAAAATTGTTCATGGTTGCACTGTAGAATGTATTTAAAAAAGCGAGTTGCTTTGCAACCGAAGTTTTGGAACTCACCCACAATTAAAAACAAAAAAAATATGTTTTAATACTACAAAAATTTATAATTTTTGTTACAACGGTTAATCGGTTAATCGACTGAAATTAACCGGTTTAATCGTTAATCGAAAAAAGCCAATTTTAAATTAACCGATCAGTTAATCGGGTAGTAATTAATCGGTTAACCGATTAACGGTTAACCGAATGAATACCCTATATGATACCCAACACCACAGTATTTGAAAACAAATTTTCGAGAGTGTATGGCTATATGAATCTATGTTTTAAATTTCACTAACATCGGCTTAATAGTTCCTGATAGGCAGAAATTGCCCCCTATCTCCCATCCTGGCCCTATTGTGTCCATATAAAATATGGATCTATCAATATTTTAAATTTCATTAAAATTGGCTTGATAGTGGGCACAAAGACCTTATTTCGGAAAGCAGCTTGTACGGGGCTATATGAAATTATGGACCGATTCGTCTTTGTGCCAATTATAACCTATGTACCAAATTTCACTAAATTAACTTCAAAATTACGACCTGTACTTTGTGCACAAGGTTACATGGACAGCCAGCCAGCCGGACGGACATCGTTAGATCGACTCAGAAAGTGATTCTGAGTCGATCGGTGTACTTAAGGACCAATATTTTAAGGTGTTATACACATCAGCACAAATGCATAATACCCTCTTCACTCTTATGGTGTGGGTATAATAACATACAGCGATAATATAGGTTGTTGGGATGATATTGTACAAGGAAAACACAAAATATTTCCATAACGTTGAACGAGATCTTTTAACCAGAGCTGTAACAGCACAAAAATTGTTGATTTTTTTTGGTATTTATAAAAAAAGTTGCACATAAAAAAAAAGTTTTTTGCAAAAATTTATTAAATAAGTTTTTTTTCGTATGAAAAAATTAAAAATTATCTTAAAATGGCAAAATAAGTAAAAAATGCCGATATTGCAAAAATAACTAAAAATAAGCAAAAAAAACCCTTACAAATATGGCTCATTTTTCCGGTTTTTTCATGATCCGGATTTATTTTCAAACAAAAACATTCATCTTGTAAACCAAAAAATAAGCAATTGCTTTTTTTTTTGGTTGGCCTACTCATAACATTACTTTATTCTGGTGAGCCCAGGAAAAGCAATTTCATACAAATTGTTGCTAAAGTTCTAGTTGACTCAAATTTTCAAAAAAACTTCAGTTACATTTTTGTTTTTAAAATGAATGAAAAAAATATGTGAAATACTAAAAAAACTTTTAATTGTTATAAGATAAAGCAAATTTTCTTTAAGAGATCATAAGAAATATTAGAACTACAACAGCAACTATCATTTAATTTTAATAGATCTTTAGTTTTTATCAAACTTGAAACAGTTTATACGTTTAAACCATTTCATCCTTTGCTTTAAATAGTTCATCCATTTCGTTCTTAATTTTGGATTTATTTTTCCCAAAAATTTCAATATTTTCAGTTCAGAAATGCTTTATTTCCGAAAGATACGCTAGTACACGGAATTGAGAATTGATATTTTTGTAGTTCTTAATGTTTCGAAAAACCTCAAATAAAATGATTTTGCAGTTTATTGCCCGGTAGGCCAGCTGGTAGTGAGCTAGTCTATCAGCGCCGGGGTTGCTAGTTTTATTACCGCCAGAGAATGGTTTATTTCCTGCAGACAATCCAAGAGCTTCGCGGGGATTACATTAGAGAATTAAAAAAAAAACACAAAAAAAATAAACTTTTTAACTTTGCAAATTTCTATAAATATGTCAAATCGAGTTCCATAAAAAATGTCATTCAAAGGTAAATAGTTTTTATTAAAACTTAAGTTTTCCACTAACGTGTTATCCAATGCATTATAAATTTTCGTGCCACTTTTAAGAACAAATACCCCATTCAGGATAGCAAAATATGAATCCTGGCGTCCATGCTTTGCATTTAAATATTAACGTCGTTAATTATTTTTAATACACAACAACATACATTTTGCAACCAACACATGATTACAACAGTTTGCTATCGAAATGATCACATCACAGTTTAAAAGCGCAAAGGATAAAAAAGTACTATCATCAGTATTTTTAATACGAAAAAGTACTGAAAAAAGTACTAAAGTACTGAATTTTTCAACACTGCTGTATACTAAATTCATTTTTATATTCATTTAAATCATAAATATTAGGTATGCGATTTTTAAAAATACAGTAAGCAAACATTAAAATTAATTATATGTAACTATCTTTGGATGTTATCAAAACAAATTAATTTTTGTAAAACTCAATATACAAGTTAAGGCGATTATATCAAAAAGTTCATTCAAATTTCATGAAAAGAACAACTTCGCACCACTACACGCAAAGAAAAAACATGGTTGACGCAATCACAATCGCAAACTATCATTAATGTTTGTGGTAATGATTGTGTCAAACACGTCTCAAGTAACAATATATGCTAAACCATAATGTTTTTAACTTATTATTGTCTCAAACATATTATTATGTTCAGAAGAAAAACGCAAACGACCTTTCCAATCATGTTTCTATATTTCCCAAAACCATGCAAAATGTATATTTCTAACAATAAAGACAATAACAAATTTATTCTCAAAAGTTTATTTTTTATTTTAAATACAAATGTATGTACATATACTTTGTTTTTTATATACAGTAAAGCATATATTAAAAAATAAAATTAAATACCGTTTTCTCATTACGTGATTATCTTTTTTCCCAACGAACAACTGCACATTTAAGAAATTTGGTTTTCTCAATATCTCATTTGCTTCTATTCTGTCGCAAAGCTAATCAGCACTCATCTGCAATTTATTTGTTTTCCTTTCTTTGCCGTACAGATAAATTCAATCAGCTGACTCCCTACTTTTTTCACTGTTGTAGGTGTTTTTGGCTGCAAGAAAGACAACGTTTATAGATGTATGTATGTATTTTTATAATTATATATAAATAATTTATCCTTTTCAATAAACGTATAAGTTTTGCAAGGCATCATGGCATTTTTCTCCCAGAAAAAAGTTAAAATTATTTTGTAATAATTCAAGTTTCCCGATAAGCTGATGCTCACAGACGTAAAATGACGTGAAGAAAATTTTATTTTGTTTTTAAATACACATTGTTTGTTTTGACAATATATGTTTGCTCAATTAAGGAATCTGTTGTAAAGCAAACACAAATTATGGTTCTAAACATACCTTTTCTGTGCAACTTATATAATGATTTTAATTGCATAGTTGAAAATAAATATATTTTAGTAGCAAACATTTCACATAATTTAATATGTTTAGCTAGATCAGAGTAACTTTTTAGGTGTAAAACACCATATAATATTATTATAGTCAATTTAAAAATGTTAAGGACAAAAAATACATTTTCAAGTTATATTAGGACTATAATAAACTTATTGGGGTAAACATATTAGGCAAATATAAAAAAACATGTTCGTAGTGACCACTTGTTAATCATTTTTTTTCTCTGCGTGTAGTAATCCTCGATTTAGGTGGATCGTATGTTGAAACATCCTTAATGTTTTCTTTTACCATTATTAAAGCTGCTTTTGTATTAATATTGAAGTGGGGAACAGAATAGTCGCTGTAGTACAACGTTACGAATTGCGCTGCAAGCTGCAAAAAGTTAAAAACGGCAGTTTCAAAGTAGTGTATAGAGAATACGTAGTGTAGTAGTCGTTGCAGTTGAAGGTGAAGCGCAAAATTCGAAATTTTGAACTTTTTGAAGCATTCGACAGCTTCATCTACTACTACTTCTACAACTACTTTATTCTGTTTGAGGCCTGATTCGGTTACGATGATCAGTCGTAATAAATTTTACTACATTTTGCGTACAGATTCAAAAGATGCGAACAATTTCAGGATTATACATGGTACCTGAAGCCATCAAAAGATACGAAAAATGTATCTTTCGTATCCCAATGGCAATTGCGAATAATTCGTCGTTCGTTCCAGTTGTGTTTCTAGCATTAAGTTGAAGTGACTGGACTATTTATTGATACTGCGAGTTTAACAATGTATTGCATTATTTACAATTAAACGGTAAATTACCCAAAAAATCAACATATTGTCACTTATTTAAAATTTTACTAAAAAAATATGTATAAAATCGAAAAAAATTACAAAGTTCAAGTACAGGTTACAAAAACATCTAAAGCAAAAGAAAAAAAAAATTAACAAAGATTTAAGCGATAATAACCTTTAAAAAACTAAATATTGGAGGGGACATATTTAGTGATTTTACCAAACAACGTTTTGTAGTTCATAAACTTAACTTTAACAATAAACTTAAACTGCAGTTTTTCTTGCCATTATATTTCTTGCATGTAGTTTTATTTTGTTTTTACAAAAACAAAATATTTTTTGGCAAAATACTTGACAACTGAAACTAAGATGCTGTTAAGATGATAAATACCAAAATAAAGACAGCAATAAAATCAATAAAACCCTAAGAAACAAACAGACAGATATGTTGCTCAACTTACAATCAGACCGAGAGTAGTGAGTAAGTAAGTAAGCAGTAAATATGAACGGGAAAAGGAGTACCCTAGTACAATGATGCCAACTTAGCCCTTTCTGGGATAGATTAAGCACCTTTAAAAGTAGCTAAAAATCGTAATTACAGCCCTAGCTTTTAGTACTATAAATTCCTTAGAAATGTTAGTAGTATTGATATAAATACAAGCGACAATCACTTTTACGATAGCAACTATGTCATGACAAAATGTTGTCCAAAACTAACCGTAGTTCCCCCAAAAACCGCCATCCTAATAGCACTTAAAGGCAACATCATCTCATAAAGACGAAGATATCTAAATACTATCGGCACAAAGAACTTTTTTATGAATCTTAAGCTAACCAACAAACACGAAGTCAAACTTTTGATATGAAATGACTTTATCATGTTAAATTTAATCCAAAACTAAACATTAAACATGGCGATTTGTTCAGTTTTTAATTCGTGGTTAAATGTGTTTACTAGTGAACCATTTATTTCTTATGAAAATAAGCATTATTTGTGAGTAATTACAATGATTAAGAATATGAATTAAAAAAAATGAAACGGGAAAGTGAAGAAATTATAAGTTTAATGTATGATCGCGGTGCTACAATCCTCAAAAAAAAGGAGCCAAGCATTTCGTCTTTTCAAGAATTAGAGGATATTATTTCATATTTTAGCTATGGTGCCAAATGTTTATCTCACAGTTTATTTAAATTTATAACGAATTTAAATTAAAAGAATAAAATATAATTTTATTTATGTTACACATTGTATTATAATCCACCTTTGAAAAACATTTGAGATTTACGTTTGAAAGCAAGTGGAAAATAAAGGCATTTTTCAATTTGAAAATAATTTTCCTTTTTTGTTGAGAATGCTTTGATTTTCAAATGATATATCATTATCAAACGTTTGAAAAACATTTGATATTAAATCATTTTCAATTTGAAATCAAACATCCGTGTTTGTTGGATATGGATATAATATTTACCGTCATACACGTTGCCGCTAGCTTAATTAAAAAGCTATTTGCTTTTTCAAAACGTTTGTTTATATAAAACATCATTGAACAGTTTCTAAATAAGATTATACATACAACTATTTTCTCTCAAATTAAGTTAAGTAAATCAATAGATATTGTTAAAAATAAAGCTAAAGATTAATCAAATTTCTGGTCATGTTTTTTTTTAGATTTCTTCGTTGAATATTTGTTAGGTCTGAACATACCTTTAGCCTCATAACATAATTTTATTCTAGTTGGTCCATGATTGTACATGAGTTCCAAATAGGGTAGACTCTCGAAAAATAGGTCTTTCAATACTATGGTGGTGGTGGGAACTCAGTGATGCCAGGAGAAATTTCATAAGATCCCTAAGTGTTTAAATACAAATCCATTTTTTCCCTACAACCAAAAAAATTTTCCGTACACTTTTCCCTACGTTAAAAATTTTTTGTTTTTAGCAACACACAAATAAATATTTTGTTAAAATTTTTATAAGAAAAGCATTTATTTACAACAAGAAAAAAAACCAAAATAAATATGTTAATGCCAAACACACGGATATAAAAATTCAATTTCAAAAATAATACTGTGTGACGAATTTAAATTTTTTCTTTTTGGCAGAAAGTCCTCTCGTATCCTTTTATCTAGAGACAAAACATATTAAAACTTTTTATTTGATTTTTCATGTCCGCATCTTTTGCCTTTTTTAAAGAGCTTAATATTTTTCGAGAATACTTATGTTAAATACAGTTCAGTTAAAATAAAAAAAAAAAATTATTTTTAAAAATATGTCCTTTCTTAACCTTAATAGTTTTCATTAGGGAATGGTAAATCGATTTCGATTCCAATCGAAAATCGATTTTGTGGTAAAAAAAATCGATTTCTTGCAATCGAATTTACGTATGCGATTTTATACTGAAATCGATTATTGGGCTTTTAAAATCTATTTTTTATTTATATCAAAATTTTGGCAATTTTTAATTGTAATCTTAATTAAATCGATAAATTATGGGCATGCATAATAAAACTTATTTTTTTTGTGCGTACATACATACGTCTGTAGGTATGCTTATGCAGTTTCCCAAGTTTAAAGTTGTAGTTTTACGTATTTATCTATTAGTACCCTTGGTATACTTCCAACTTTAATATAAAGCCTCTTGTTCTTCAGAAATTAAGGTCATCAATGGACAGTGAACAAAACAGTACTTAACATATCGTATCGAACCAAACACTGAAAGTCAGCCGTGGCCTTCCTGTGGAAATATGCTAATATGCAAACAGACCAGTGTGTGAGCGATATTTAAATCTTGTTATAAACAGAGTGAAAAAACAAAAAATTTATCCTATGAAATACGAAATTACAGGAAAGTATCTCTGTATCTTTCTGACATCAATGATATGCAAACGTTTGTTTTCTAAAACTAGCTTAATAGTAAGTTAGCAAAAAAAACAGTCGCCACCGAGCAGGAACTATTGTCATAATCCTTTGAAATACTAAACATACATCCAGGTTTGTCACATATATCAATTCCCATCAAAAGTGATTTCGTTTTATGTGAAGCAAGATACAAAATCACTTCCACTTTCGATCGGAATCAATTTATGTGACAGGCCTGATTGACTACACAAGAATACAATTTGAATATATATGTGCAATGTACATGCACTTGTTCTTCTAAAGAACATCTCAAAATTTACACATTTTCACTTTTTACAGGAAAATTGTATAAAGTAGTCATATCTACCCACTGTAAAAATCTCAGTTCAATTTCTCTAGTAGTTTGCCAAAAAAATGCTGGTGTATCCCCCTTAGTGATATAATGTATAAGATTGCAAACTAGTCTTAAACGATTTTAAAATCGATTTTGACGTTCGATTAATCGATTTCAAAAACCGTAATAAAAAAAGTCGATCGAAAAATCGAAAATCGATTTTGGAATCCATTTACCAGTCCCTAGTTTTCATTAAACATTTTTTTAAAATTCGTAATCGTAGTGTTTTTATACCCTCCACCACAATTAGTTGTGAAGAGGGTATACTAAGTTTGTCATTCCGTGTGAAACTTTTTTATTATTCATCTCAGACCCCATAAAGTATATATATTCTGGCTGCTTGAGTAATTCTAAGTCGATTTAGCCATGTCCGTCTGTCTGTCCGTCTGTCCGTCTGTCAGTCTGTCCGTCTGTCCGTCTGTCCGTCTGTTGAAAACACGCTCACTTTCGAAAAACTCAAAAGAAATAAACAAACTAGGTGTCAAATTGCTTGTAGTTATCCTAAGCAGTTTGGGATTGAATTTCAGCAAAATCCGTTCAGTAGGACCAGAGCTATGAATCAAAATGTGGAACCACCACCTTCAAAAACTTGATAATTTTGTTACAAAAACTAACATAAATGATGCAAAAATGCACGGAATGACATAAGATTTTGCAGAAGTCCGTTTTATTCGACTAGAAATTACACTGTAAAATTTCGCGAAGGTCGGTCCATAATTTACCCTAAGCCCCATATAAACACTACTCCCGGAAAACAGTTTAGTACGCCTAAAACCGTAAAAAATAATGCAATCATAACAAATTTTGGCTCGTCATAATTTTATAAATGATACTGTGAAATTTCGTAAAGATCGGTACATAATTTACCCTAGGCCCCATATATGCCCTACTCCCGGAAAACAGTTTAGTCTCCTAAAACCATAATTAATAACAAATCGTCACAGTTTAAGATAATAATAATAAAAAGACATCATACAGATATTACTCCTTAAACATTCGAACTGTCGGTGGAGGGTATCAAAGATTCGGCACAGCCGAATATAGCACTCTAACTTGTTTTTCTCTTAGTTCTATGTAGAAATTTTATTCATTAGATATTCGCTTTTAATATTCGAATACATTTTAGCGAATGTGAGTGCGAATGCAAATGGCAAAAATAAGAGAATAGTTCGCAAATGCGAACTCGTATATTCGTTGCCCCCTTGTTATTTATGAATATTCGGGTACATGGTTTTGGGAATTGTTGAAGATTGCCAGGCTGTTAGGACTCATAGTATAGGGGTTATGTTAAAAAATACTACAAATGAACTTATATGCTATTGTATATGAAAAAATTAATTATTAAATGAACATAACACGAATAGTTACGTATTTTTAGATAATATATTCAAAATGAGATAATGTTTTGAAAATTCCCTACATTTGCCTTAAAATAAAAAAAAAACAATGAACATGAAAGAAGATACAGACAAAATAAGCGCAAGTTACAAGGTAGCAATAGGATAATTTATTAACGACAAAGTTATATTACACAAAGTAAAATTAAAATAATGTCAATTGCAAATTTAATAATTTAAAATTATTTCGTTAACTTATATTTTATTTAATGTAATATATACACACTTTAAAAGTAAGTAAAAATACAATTATATATAAAATGTTTATAAAAATGTTATTAATAAAAGTGTTTAAATAGATGTTCCCCTGAAGAAGTCAACAAAAAATTGACGAAACGTTGGGAAAAAAATGTAATTAAATGTGTTTTTAATTTACACTGGACAAATTTAGGCCCTATTAGCTTACTAAAATATCTAAAACTTCAAATATAACACCTTGGCCAAAAAATAAATAAATAAAATATATACAAAAAATCTGTCCTTTTTTCGCTACGCTTGAAATTCAAAAAAAATCCCTACAAAAAGAAAAAATTCCCTACTATTGGTATCAATGAGGGAACTAAACATTCTTACTTGTTTTTGTTTAAAATTTTTGGTGTTTTGATATAAAAATATATTTTAGCCCATGTTTGATTTCTTTTTTTTTTTTTAAATTGCCATTTATTAATTAAGTCCCTTTTTAAATAAATTCACACGTTTAGTAGTTTAAGAGTTGGCAACACTGCCCTAGTACTCGTATATAGTGTAGGAATCTGTGTTTTGTAAAACACCTTTTTGTGGAGATTTTTTTTGTGTTCATTCTGCGAGATTCTGCACCAAATATTAAGGTTGGGCATATTTTTCCATAAAAGGGATTTTTTCTATGCTTTAGATTGCAAGTAACAGACTGCAATGTGTAAGATTAAAGTATGTATACGAAATAATAATAACAAAATAACAAATAAAATTAAGAAGTTAAAATTGGAATAAAAGCTGGATAATGGGACAAAAAACGTAGAGAGAATATTTAGTTTATTGCCAGTGTTGCCAGAAAGCTATTGGCTCAGGTCTCCAAATTAAATTTTGAAGTACCCCAAAGTCCCCATTTCAGAACATAAATCCTCAATGTTGACTCAAATTTTATAAGCTTATATTATAACCTTAAATTAAGCTTGTTAAATTATAATTTTTAAAATTAAAATGATTTTATAGAAGAAAATCGATATTTGGTGTAAATATGTAAAAAGTGATCACAATTTTTAAAGGCCATTTTTTAGGACTCACAATAGTGTTAATTTGCACTCATTTTATGTTAAAAAGGTTTTAGAAAAATAGTTTACAACTAGAAAATTGCATCAACTTTAAAAATAATTGACTTATTAAAGATATTTAATCGAAAAAGTCTTAAATTTATTTCAAAAATTTTAATATTAAATTTGTTTGTCTAAAATAGTTATAAAAGTCGATCATCATTTGAAAATGTTGGTTAAAACTTAAGCAATTAACCGAAGAGCAAGAAATAGTTCCAAAGATTTAAAAATAAAACAATAATAAAAAGTTCTAAAAAACGAATATTGAAGTTCGACTTCTAAAACGGCCACAAAATTACAGCTCAAAATCCGTTTATAAACCTGTTAATCAATTTAAAACCTTAAAATAATTTTTAAATGTTTCTTAATGTTAATTTCTGGGAATAAATATTTTATTGTTTAAAGTAATTTTACCAAATAAAATGTAATATTCCTAATAATCCTCGCTGTCGAAAAAAAAGAAGAAAAATATGGATTATTTTTATGTTTAAAAAGTAAAATAAGAAGCAATAATTCCCGTATTCTTTTTTTAAAATTATTATTTAAATACATTAAATTTTTAAAGTAAAATAAAAACGGAAACCATATTGGGCCATTCTGTAAACAAAGGGCGAAATAAACGTGTGTAACGAGTAAGTAAAATAATATTCTCTTTGGTTATGTACTAATCGATATAAAACCGTCTTAGAAATTCTTTAATCGAGCACAGTTTAAGATTAATTGTATCTCACTTTTAATTTAGTCAATCCAGTTTTCAGATTATTTTAAGTACAAATTCGGGATTAAAAATGGATAAGTTAAGTATTTCGCACTTGAATAATCCACACTTGAATCAAGCGTTCTGTACTTGATTTAAGGAAATCCGTACTTACCGTACTATTGACACGGCTTCGGCTTGATTTACGTTCAGTGTATGATTTTCCATATTTTGAGCTTTATGCAAACCAATTTCTTAAAAAGTTTCTATTTACAATTGTGTTGGTTATATTATATAATCTTTTTTATTTTTTATGAGATCAATTATACCTGATATCCAAAAATATTTAAAGAGCTGTTCATCATTTGAGGACGCAAAAATATCCAATATTCTTAAGATATGTGGATTATACTACAAAGTGACAGACAGTCCTTCTGTCTGACCTCACGGAGGTAAACTCCTAACCACGAGTTTTTAATATCTCTCCCCTCTCGAAATTTAAACTACAGCTAAATGTGATTCACACTCCATGTGTGAACCTTACCAATAACTATTCCAGAGCTTATTTTATTTCCTAGGAACTCCAACTTATGTTAACTAACTTATTTAAGTTAGCTTGCAGTTCGAAATATTTTTTACTCGTACAACATTGTCATAGTGGAAAATTGAAGCTTTGTGCTTGAGGACATATTCTTAACGTCTTCCGTTATTTCGTGTTATAGGAAAATAAATCTAGTTTTGCATATAATATCTTTATAATACCAACAAATAAATACAGAGTATTAACTAAGCGAAATGTGTGGATTTTTGTTGTTGTTATAGACGCTTTTGTCATCTCCAGTCACAATCCGATGCTTAATCATTCTTTGTGGGTCGTTGAAAAACATTTTTGAAATCAAAATATGCTTTCAAGGTATTTTGGTTTCCGTTTCTGTGGCACCCTGTTTCTTTGCATTTAAATAAGTTTTACGTCCAATTTCACCAAGTTCAGCTATCATTAACTGTCAAAAACATATTGTTAACTGGAAGTTACCCTGCGGGAAATTTGTGTCAATTGTTTCAACAGACTGGTCCTAGGATTTGCGAAAATAGAACAAGTACAAAAAGAAATAACTCACGACCAGTGAAAGGAGAACAAATCATTTAACTGGTATATGAAGAACAAAAAGCTAGAAAAGGTAATACATTACAGTACAGTATTAACAGGTGGTGTGCACATTTTTTTGGGACTTCCTAAAATTTGGTTCTTAAATTTAGTTCTAGGATTTGTTTTATTGAAATAATACTACATTGTATTGAAATAATAATAGATTGTAGTAACTAACACTAAACACCTTTATTGAGATGTGTGACTGGTCAAATGGTGTCAATTGACCCCCTCCAATAACAACCCCATGTAAAAGTGATAGGTCTAATTCATATAAAGTGTTAGAACTAGAACCGGTCTCTACCACCAAAGACCTATCACGGGACTACATTGGTGTCAGTTCGCTTCCCTCTAGTGTAGTAATAGTTGGTTTTTATTAGACTTGGTGAAATTGGACGTTATTTTTTTTTTTTAAAGAAATTTTCAATAAAAACTAAAATAAGTTAAAAGATATTTAAACATTGAAATGGATGGACAAGAGGTTTTCGCAAGCGATATATAATTTCACAAGGGGTTAACGGGTTGTTGCTCTGTTAGAGCGTTAACGAGAAAATGGGACAATACCATACCGGACTTCTGCAGGTTATGCGAGGATGCTGAGGAGCTAGTGACGATTGAGCATGTACTGGGCCACTGTCCTAGGATGAAGGGTCTCAGGCAGAAATGGCTAGGAAACAGATTTCACGATGAACTGGGCTCCATCACTGGATGCAATCCAGTCGATCTACTGGGTTTTGTCAGGGAAATAGGTCGGTTGTTTCTGATAAGGGGACTGTAGAGGGAGTTTTTGTTATAATTGGTATCTATTATCTTTAAATTATCTTAAATTCATCTGTCAACTCCTTTCTTTTTAACTTTACTCTTTCTTCTTCCTCTATATTGAAGGGATTCACAATGGACCTCATGGGTCTCCCAGTGGAAGTGTGTCTTTGGATGTATGACTCGTGTCTTTAGTTGTTTTATCCAACCAGTGCTGGAAAAAATGGCTAAAAATTTTTTTTAAATGAAAACACATTACAACTCTTTTGGGAATACAAAAATTTTAATTTAAAAGATTTTGTTATTCGTGCTTAATTCCCAGTTTTTATTCTTTTTTTGGTTTAATATCTTAAGTTTTTCTAAAATCTTTATGGATGAAGTTTCCTGATGATCTGGCCTAAGCAACCAGTGAAATGCGCATATAAATGGCTTATCCCATCAACAATAAATTTCAAGTGTTTTTATCAAGACTAAAAACTGGGAATTAAGCACGAATAACAAAATCTTTTAAATATATTTTATTTTTTACAATGAAATTGTATATTGAGATCAGTTTTTTACATAAGAATAAACGTAAGTTAAATATATTAGCATTTACAAAATTAAATCGTCCATAAATACGATGTCGTTATTGTACGTCTTATAGGAATCACTTGTGCCTATTAGTTTTGAGTATTTTGAAGGACCTGCGATAAAAAAAAAAAACATTTTGTTAGGGTAAAAATATTTACCTAATTGATATCGAATTAACGGTTGCTAAATGTAACCTTTTTCTCAAATTACTTTTTACTATGTTAACTTAACTAAATAACCTCTCTACTCCGGCATTAGACAATGGAAGTGAGAGCAACATTATAGTTAATTCTGAAATTTGTGAAAGTTTTTTGTTGCCGCCTGCATCTCTTAATTGGAATTCTTTCGACCAGAAAGAAACAGTGTTGTTTGTGTTAATCTATTTTAAAAATTTAATATTAATTTTTTTCATGATGTTCCTTTATTTTGAACGATGTTTCATCATCATCGTTTTCAGCGATTTTTAACATGTGTAAAAGTTGTGATTTAAATTTACTGTGTTTTATGCTAGAAACACAACTGGGACGAACGACGAATTATTCGCAACGAATATTCGTCGTCAGAAATAGAACACATTATTATGTATGAAAATACACACAATCATTGCGTAGACCGAAATTCGTCCTGCGTAACTAACACTGCGATAGGTTTATTTCTATTTCTTACGCAGACGAACGACGAATAAAATGGGACAGGGACAGCTAACCGCAGCTAAATCGTGAAAGCTGTAAAAAATCACAGTGAAAAATCGCTTCTATTGCGAACTTGGCTAAAATTTGCAAAAATGGCGAAAATTCGCAAAAATTTTTAATATTTCAAACAAGCCATAAAATTAATTAAAAGTCTCTAAAACTATAAGGAATGGCAAAATTCGGTAAAAATTGCTAAATTAGCGGATATTCGCAAAAATTTGCTAACAGCGGCATAATAGCAATGTCTAATATTTTTAAAAAAATCGTTAAAGCTGTAAAGAATCACAACCCTTACAGATAAAAATCGCTTATATCGCAAACATGGCTAAAATTCGCAAAAATTGTAAAATTTAAACAATCGCAAAAATTCATTTGAAATCGCTAAATCAGTTGAAAAAAACCAATATGTATATCCGATAATAACATAAAAAAGTTTGCACTAATAGCGAAAATTCACGAACATTTTTCAAAGAACCCATAAAATGGATTAAAAGTCCCTGAGACTATTAGGAATGGCAAAAATTCGTTAAAAATTGATAAAGTCTACTATTTATTATAAATCGTTAAAGGTGTAAAGAATCAGACAACTTACAGGAACAAATCGCGGACATGGCTGAAATTCGAAAATTGCAAAATTTTAAACAAAACCAAAAACTAAATTGAGTATTTATTTTTATAAATTAAAAAAAAATTCGAGTCACATTAATACCTGGAATTCACGCACTTATTGTGTCTCATTTGACGAATTTACGCAACGAATTCTTGCCGACGAATTCGTCGTACTATGCGAAGTTCGTCGTTCGTCCCAGTTGTGTTTATACCATTCATTGTTAAAAATGTTTATTTAACTTTTAGCAATTTTAAAAATCTTTATAAGAAAATAAAAATTAAAAATATTATTTTTAAAGAAAAACGAAAAAAAATATTATGGCTAAACAAGTTGAAAAATGGCTAACAAGGTGAAAAATGGCTATATTTAGTCACTAAATGGTTAAATTGGCAACACTGTATTTAACCAAATTTCAACACAATAGGGCTTATTTAGCTGATTTGCGAGAATGGGTATGGTAAATTATAGACCGATTTTAAAGAAATTTTATTTGAAGTCTTATCAAACTATAATGGGTTAAATTTTACAGCAATATTATTATTTTTTTACAGCTTAAGACGTACTTACGTGATTTTCGAGAATGGTTTTTATATTTGACCTAAGGTTAGTTATAGACCGATCTTCTCGAAATTTGTTGTAAAAAACCCTTCCATACAACGTTTATTTCTTGATTAAAAGCTTGTTACAATCCTGGGCCGATCTGAAGTATATGAAAAATTATGAATAAAATGTATGCAATAACTCATTCTGAAAAGTAACTGTTATCTAAATGAAATCATTCACCAAGGTTTCAAAATTTTTTTCCTCTGGACCCAAGAAAATGTCAGTCTCCTACATTGTCGTTGGTGGTCTTCAAATCAAATACTCTAACATTTATTAAACAGAATAATCACCACTCCCTCAACATTTTATTTTTAACCAAATTTCTTCGAATACATACTTTAAAAGGGCTTTCTACAGTAGCTTTACGTTTGTATGTATATTTGTTTTGAAAAAGTTTGAATTTGTTGTCAATTAGAAATAGTCATATTTGAAATTGCATATTGCGATTTATTTTTTGGTGCTAAATGTTTGCAGTGTTAAATGAAGTTTGATGTTTACAGAGGGAACGTTATGACATTTGCATATCACTGTCAAATTTTTTGCTAACCTATTTTTTTTTTTAAGGAATAGAAAATTTTGATGGTTTATTTGTGGTTTATTGTTAATCAAGATAATTAATGATTGAAAATTAATATGCAGCATATTTGAATTTCATTGGCATTGGTTATCGGTTTTATGGTAGAAATGTCATCTATGACTGCAGCGAAATTTGATAATGGGTTAACCTTACAAAAGGTTAAGAGATTTGTAAAATATTCAAAAATTTTTTTTGATAAATCATTTTTTATAACTCAAAACAATTTGCCTAATAAGAGTAGATATTTTTTAGAAGTGGAAGTGTGATGATAAGGAGAATTTAAAATAAATTAACTGAAGAGGGAAAGTCAATAGTATGAAATGGGGATTTTTTGACTCCCAGAAAAACTTTGAAAGTTTTTTTTAGTTTAAATTGTATAACATTCTATAATAGGTTTTATGGCATATTAAAAATTTACTATAAAATAGTTAATTTTTTAAGCCTATAACCACGTGGCTAGGGAGAGTATTATATGTTTATGTTAGTGTAATGCCTGGAAATATAATTCTCGCAACCAAATCGACATTAGTCAATTATATGAAGGGCCTCTGTTATTTCTGGTCGAAATCTTACTAAAGAGTACTTTACCCTATTACACAAGTCTTACGTATTTTGAGGAAAATATACCCCTGTTTTTTATACCCTCCACCACAATTAGTTGTGAAGAGGGTATACTAAGTTTGTCATTCCGTGTGAAACTTTTTTATTATTCATCTCCGACCCCATAAAGTATATATATTCTGGCTGCTTGAGTAATTCTAAGTCGATTTAGCCATGTCCGTCTGTCTGTCCGTCTGTCCGTCTGTCCTTCTGTCCGTCTGTCCGTCTGTCCGTCTGTTGAAAACACGCTCACTTTCGAAAAACTCAAAAGAAATAAACAAACTAGGTGTCAAATTGCTTGTAGTTATCCTAAGCAGTTTGGGATTGAATTTCAGCAAAATCGGTTCAGTAGGACCAGAGCTATGAATCAAAATGTGGAACCACCACCTTCAAAAACTTGATAATTTTGTTACAAAAACTAACATAAATGATGCAAAAATGCACGGAATGACATAAGATTTTGCACAAGTCCGTTTTATTCGACTAGAAATTACACTGTAAAATTTCGCGAAGGTCGGTCCATAATTTACCCTAAGCCCCATATAAACACTTCTCCCGGAAAACAGTTTAGTACGCCTAAAACCGTAAAAAATAATGCAATCATAACAAATTTTGGCTCGTCACAATTT
The DNA here is from genome assembly GCA_963931875.1 of Pollenia griseotomentosa. NCBI lineage: Eukaryota > Metazoa > Arthropoda > Insecta > Diptera > Polleniidae > Pollenia > Pollenia griseotomentosa. Next base: position 63,346,967 of record OZ007561.1, read on the forward strand.
TATAGGACTATAAATGATACTGTGAAATTTCGTGAAGATCGGTACATAATTTACCCTAGGCCCCATATATGCCCTACTCCCGGAAAACAGTTTAGTCTCCTAAAACCATAATTAATAACAAATCGTCACAGTTTAAGATAATAATAATAAAAAGACATCATACAGATATTACTCCTTAAACATTCGAACTGTCGGTGGAGGGTATCAAAGATTCGGCACAGCCGAATATAGCACTCTAACTTGTTTTTTTTAAATTTCAAACAATAATGAGATCCGGGGACCATTTTCGTCAAAATACTTAAGGCTAGTGTGATACTGTAAAACGGCTCTAAATAATATTTTTTTGGTTAAGTTCCAAATAAAAAATTTTCTTATTTCGAGAAGCACTGATGGTACTTAAAAAAAGAAATAAGTGCACAATTATGCGCTTGCAAGAGGACTTACAAAGATGCAGTAAAGTAAGTGAACGAACTCTTACAAGTTAGAGTGCTATATTCGGCTGTGCCGTATCTTTGATACCCTCCACCGACAGTTCCAATATTTCTGGAGTGATATCTATATGATGTCTATTTATTATTAATTTATCTTTATAAAAACAGACATCAGCATTAAAATTGGGCCTAGGGTAAATTATGGACCGATCTTCACGAAATTTCACAGTATCGTTTATAGTCCTATAAAACTGTGACGAACCAAAATTTGTTCTGACAGCTTTGTTAATTACGGGTTTAGGCGTACTAAACTATTTTCCGGGAGTAGGGTTTATATGGGGCCTAGGGTAAATTATGGACCGATCTTCACGAAATTTTACAGTGTCTTTTCTTATCCTATAGAACTGTGAAGTACCAAATTTTGTTATGATAGCGTTATGGACGGATATTTATGAAATTTTACGGCGTGATTTCCAGTCGAATAAAACAAATTTTTGCAAAATCTTATATGATTCCGTGCATTTTTCCACCATTGATGATAGTTTTTGTAACAAAATTATCAGTTTTTAAAAGGTGGTGGTTCCACATTTTGATTCATAGATCTGGTCCTACTGAACCGATTTTGCTGAATTTCAATCCCAAACTGCTTAGGATAACTGCAAGCAATTTGACATCCAGTTTGTTCATTTCTTTTGAGTTTTTCGGAAGTGAACGTGTTTTCAACACACGGACAGACGGACAGACGGACGGACATGGCTAAATCGACTTAGAATTACTTAATGTTCACAACTTCACAACTAATTGTGGTAGAGGGTATAAAAAAACATTTCAAGTGCCACGGCATTCACTTACTACGAAGCAGGTTTGTAAGGGAGAATACTAAAAAATATATGTAAAAAACATTCAGTATGTAATGGTGTTTTCTTTCCTACACAACAAATATCGCCTTCTAAAAAGGTGCATGTATAAAACGTCTTGCCAGACCTGTAATAATGCTATTTGATATTTGAGGAGAACAAAACACAAGATATGAAAAAGTGGAATGCCCTGTTTTTAACACCTGACAAAATTTGTTCTTCATCATTATAGCTATTTTTTTTAACGTTTTTTTTATTATTTTTTGAAATTTTGTTTTTTAACCGATTTAGCGATTACAAATAAATTTTTGCAATTTTTCGCGAATTTTAGCCATGTTCGCTATAGACGGGGTTTTTACTGTGAGTTTTATGATTTAGTTTTTTTTGATTTTTAATAAATATTAGACTTTGCTTTCATGCCGCGGTTAGCAAATTTTTGCGAATTTCCGCGAATTTAGCAATTTTAATCGAATTGTTGCTATTCCTAATAGTTATAAGGACGTTTTAGCAATTTAATGGGTTCTTTGAAATATTAAAAATTTTCGCTATTTTTGCAAACTTTTTTATGTTATTTTCCGATATTTTGATTTTTGTAACTGTTCAGCGATTTCACATAAATTTTTGTATATGTTTTAATTTGGCAATTTTTGCGAATTTTAGCCATGTTCGCGATAGAAGCGATGTTTATCTGTAATGGTTGTGATTCTTTACTGCTCTAACGATTTTTAAAAAATATTAGACATGGCTATTATGCCGCTGTTACCAAATTTTTGCGAATGTCCACTAATTTAGCAATATTAACCGAATTTTTTCCATACCTTATAGTTGTAAGAAATTTTTTTTTATCAATTTTATGGCTCGTTTGAAAAAATAAAAATTTTCGCAATTTTTCGCTATCTTTGCTATTTTTTTTGAATTTTTGCAATTTTTGCGTAGCTTTGTTGCTCTTTGAGGCAATCGTCGCCGTTATAAAATAACCCCTAATATAAACATCATACATATATCATCTTTTTCACAGGGCACTAACAACACTCTCGATTTATTCGGCGCGAAAAGTGCAATGCCTTATGCCATAAGTAAGGGTTAATGTTTTAAAATAAAACATGCTTCCCTTTTAGAGAGCAAAACATTTTGAAAAAACGAACACAAAATTCCATTTTTTAAATAAAATATCACATTTTTTTGTAAAAACGAAAACATCATAAATGTGATAGCTACACTCACCAGTTTTTATATGCATTGAATAAAAAATAAGCATATTGTGTCACAAACCTATTGATTCAAAGTGGAAACTCACCATATAAAATTCATGCCTTCCGTAAGCGAGATGGTAAGCGAAACTCTTACATTTCTCCCTTACAAATCTGCTTCGTTTGAAGCTCAATTTTTTATTGGGTTTTCATGTACTTTATTTCCATTTGTGAAGGTACCTATCTCCAAAATTAAAGAATTTATTTATTATGCAGAAAATGAGAAGCTGCTTTATCCCTAAATTGCAATCTATTCATGTGAACACCCTCTAAAAACCTAAATTGACGGATCTCAAGAGACATTCACAATATCTGTGATTGCGGCTGACCAAAGATCCTATCTGGTACCACGGTAGTCAGACTATTGGTTGATGTCTCCGTTAGTGTGAAGCTTGCGGAAAATGCTTTCTGTCTTTCAGCAGCCGTATTCTGTAATTCGCTAAAGCTAAATCTCTATCGCTAAAAATCTATGAAGTTGATTTAGCGCTCCTTGGCTACGAATGCAATGATGTAACGCGCATTGCTAAATTTGGCAATGCCATTAAAATTTAAGTCGCCGCAATTTTAGCTTTTAGTGTCATCGCTCAAATTTTTTAATTTTGTATTCTCTAAGGCATTTTAGCGATCGAGATTTAGCTTTAGCTTAGCGATTTGCAGAATACGGCTGCAGGACGATTGTCTTTGCGGGAGTTTTGCTTTTCCGTTAAAATAGTTTCCGCGGTCAAATAGTCGTGTGAAAAGAGATCCTAAAGAATCCCACTCAAGGGATGAAATTTGATTTTTTGGGAAATTCGGCCTGAAGGAGAATCATCCCTAGGTTTTGTTGTTACTCAGTAGATGCTGCTTGCATACTTCCAAAAGCAGCAAAAGTTCGATATCTTTAGGCCGCCAAAAAAGTGGCGAGTGTATAAGTTTGTCGATGGTTGTTCTCATACTTGGGGTGGTTGGTAAAAGCACCAGCTAGTGGTTAAGATCCGACATATAGTTGGCTTTAGAAAAGTTATCCATGTTCATTTTTCCATATCTGACCACCTTAACCCGTTTAAGTTATGTTTTGCCACCTCAGGTTTTTTTATCTTGACGTTTTTAAGCTTGTTTAGTCTTAAATTAAATAAAGCGTCTTAACTTTCTAGAAGAGCTTCAAGCCAGGGACCATAAGAGATATTTTGAAATTTTTAAACTTAAAAAGCATATAGAAGTATTTGTTGGGAACTGATTCAAGTATACCAAGTTGATCCTTATAAACTAGTCTAAAATAAAAAATATTGCTTTTTAAAATTGTGATCTTTATAAGTTGTAATTATGACTCAAAGGAAATTTATTTCCTTATCATTTGTAAGTGCTAAGATCAAAATCGGACAAATCGTTCTCAAGTTATGATCCAATGTATTAGCACAACCGCCTTTTTTGTGCGAAATATTAGCCTTGTCCTAACAAAACTAGACGTGATAGAAGAAACAAACTGTAATCGGATTTAAATTTAACGCCTTTAAACCTAAATATTCTATATAGTTTGATTTAAAACAACTTTTTTTTGCCGACCATTGCTAGAACTGTCCCTGCTTTAAGCCATTGCCAATTTCTAGACATTACTTATATTTTTAGGTTGTACATGTGTTTGGATCAGGGTTTAAAAAACTGCAGCCGACACCAAAAACTGTCGAACAAAAAACGAAAATTTGTGTTAAACTTTTCGCTTTTTGAGTTGGAATGACATCGACTCTTTACATTTAATGAATCAGAAGTAAAAGTAATAGTATTTTTTGGCCAATGACAAATGAAGAAATGTCAGTTTTTCTACTTTGACTGTAGTTTTTTTTTTTTTTTTTTTTTTTTTTTTTTTAATTTCCTACGCTAATCCCGCGAAGCGCTATGCTTGTCTGCAGGAAAGAAACCAGAGTCTCTGGCGGGAATCGAACCCACAACCTCGGCGCTGATAGACTAGCTCGATACCAGCTAGCCTACCGAGGCACTCAACGCTTTAAAACGCTTTTAAACGCTGGTCTGGATAGACGAGTATGTTTTTTATAAGACGTCTTTATTCAAGTTGGGGTACTACAAGCCTTAAGTAAGATACGTGCAATAAAGTTTTTACTAACTTGTCGAAACGGAAGACGTGCTTGACAATTCAGCCGCAAAAGCTCAAACAGGGGTATATAACAAGGACTGTCATATGATAGTCTTTTTAACATGTTTCCCTAGGAAAAATCCGCAAAAAAAGGATAGTTCTTACATGCCACTGGCAGTTCGAAAAACTCAATACAAAACTCAATGCCAGCAAAATTTGCATACGAGTGGGAATTTTGCACTTGCATGCCATTGAATGACAAAATGATAAGCAATGTTACCCTGTTGAAAATTTAATGCAAATTTACTGGATTGTTGTCAAATTGTAATGCAAGTTTTAACTTGATAAACGTATTATTAAAATTAATTTCTTGAAACGCGCATTAATAAAAGCAAGTGTGTTAATTATAGAGCATTAATATTGTTGAAATAATGCTAATTGAAATAAATGTAAACCATTTCTCCAAAAATGTGCCTATATGATTAACTTGGTAACTCTATTTGGTTTTCTGGTACTTTTTTTAATTTGAGAATTAAACAAATTTGACGCTTCGACAACATGTTGAAAAATAACAGAAAAGCAAATGGCATGAGATTCGACTTTTTCGAACAATTTTTATTTGACAATAAGGCTTGTTCTGAAAATCCCTTTAACTCAAATCACGTGATTTCAAATCACATGTGCCTACTAAAATCACACGTGTGATATTTTAGCGTCCCGTTTTTGTGTGATCTTCAATTGCAGAAAGCACACCGAGAAACACAATAACGGTATGACTTTTAAAACAACACAAAATCACATGTGTGATTTCAAAAGCTAGTGATTTGAAATCACGCGATTTTCAGAAAAGGCCTGAATATGTAGACATCAGTGGCAATACTTGCATACATAGCTATGATATACATTAGCGTGGCCGTTAGTTGTATGGAAAACTTTTTTTTTATTTCTTAAACATTTAGACCGATCTTGTTGAAAATTTGTGTGTAAACTACTATCTAATAGGACTAACCTAAATTCCATCCAAATCGGAAGACATCGATTTCAAAATTGTGTCACTTGACATTAAATCGCCTTTTTATATATATAAAACGTATATAAAATGTTTGGTATTTTGTTTTTATTTTCTTAATTATTTTCTAAAATATTGATTTTGCAAAAAACTTTCTTAGAGGCTTATGTTGTTGACTAGAAGAGCTAAAATATTGCCATATATCATATTCTTGTAAAATGTTGTTTTTAGAAGATAGTCATACGCAAACAAATTACATTTGAATAAATGGCTTGATGGCAAACTTTGTGGGACGGACGCCCCCCCTAAAACACAACTTATCGCTACGAAATTTTTTTGTATTTTTTTTTACATAAAACTGAACCGATTTAGGGGGGGGGAGAATATAAGAAATCAAAAAAAAAAAAATAACGGCCACCCTAATATACATATATCATCAGAGAAGTTTAATTTTCAAAGATATTGTTACGAAAGCTAAATTATCTAAGAATTATTTATAGGTATAATTAGTTATAAGTAGGGCAACCAAAAAAAAGCAAATGCTTATTTTTTGGTTTACAAGATAGAAAGATTTTGATTGAACACAAACTCCGATCATAAGAAAACAAAGAAAATGAGCTATATTTGTTAGGTCTTTTTTTTGCTTATTTTGGCAATATCGGCTTTTTTTTAGTTATTTTTGCGATATCGGCTTTTTTTTGCTTATTTTGCCATTTTAAGATAATTTTTCATACAAAAAAAAAAAACTTATTTAATAAAATTTTGCAAAAATCGTTATTATTATTTTTTTTATTTGCAACTTTTTTTATAAATACTTAAAAATCAACCATTTCTGTGCTGTAACAACTCTGGTTAAAAAAATCGTTCAACGTTATGGTAATATTTTGTGCTTCCCTTGAGCAATATCATCCCAAAAACCTATATTATCTCTTTATGTTATTATAGCTACACTAAAGAGTGGAGAGGGTATTATGCATTTGTGCTGATGTGAGAAACACCTTAAAATATTGGTCCTTAAGTACACCGGTCAACACAGAATCACTTTCTGAGTCGATCTAACGATGTCCGTCCGGCTGGCTGGCTGTCCATGTAACCTCGTGCGCAAAGTACAGGTCGCAATTTTAAAGACAATTTAGTGAAATTTGGTACGTGGGTTCTAATTGGCACAAGGGCGAAGCGGTCCATAATTAAATATAGCCTCCATACAAGCTGCTATCAGGAAGAGGGTCTTTGTGCTCACTATCAACCAATTTTAATGCAATTAAAGACATATGTAGATGGATCCATATTTATGTGGACACGTAAGGTATGCATTTTTTAATTTTCTGCCTACCAGAAACCATCAAACCGATTTTAATGAAATTTAAAACATAGATGATCCCTATTCATAAAGGCATACACTCTCGAAACTTGTTTTTAAATACTGTGGTGTTGGGTATAATACGGTCGGGCTTGACCGACTATACTTTCTTACTTGATTTTTATGCAACTCTGTCTTAGCGGTACTGTAACGTACTTTTTATAGTGTTGTGTATAATTTGTATGTGTTTATGTTTTTAGTATTAAGCCTTTTTTTAAACCTAATTTAATATTTGCTTGTTTAATTTCTTTTCTCTCGAAAATTCCAAAGCTCTATTCTTACGATCAAATTCCTCAGTATGTAACGTCTTTTACCATCACACTTTGTAACGTCTTACTTCTTTTTTAATATAGTTTTTGTATAAAGAAACGTCTGTTAGTTCCCCTTCTCTCTGCTTTTGGTATAGTAACGTCTAATTTTTTGCTTTTTTAATATAGTTTTAGCTATTAAGAATTTCTCTGTATATCAAATAATGTAAATTTCTGCAAATTTTGTTGTTTTACTCGAAGTTGTAACAAAATTGGAAACAAAAAATCTTTCATTGGTTTTCTAAGTGAACATAGTTGTGGATCGTAAGAAAAATGTCCCGTGTTCCAGGGGATATAGAAGACGAAGTTAATACAAAATTAAGATCAGTTTCATTAAAAAATTAAGGATTTTCGGTATTGAAAGATATTGGGGATATTTTGGGAGGCAAGCGGAATTATGAGTCCAATCGTATAAAGTATACTTCAGAGCAAATACTCAATTTTAGATATGCTCCCTTAACATCTGTAGACGTAGGAAGAACTTTTTCTATCTACAAGAACTTGCTGACTCCAAACAAACATAGTTTTCTTTTCGAAAAATTTATTGCATCAACTTATAATTTACTATAACAACGAATTAAGTGAAAAATAAACAAGTTTAAATTGCTTTTTTTTTAAGTTTTAACAGCTTATTTTCATGTTTTTAAAGGCTTTTTTTAAGAGCTTAAAACTGTTTTTTTAGTGCTTTTTTTTGGTTGCCCTAGTTATAAGTTATCTTGTAAGTTATAGTGTTATGTCATATAAGTAATGTAAAATTGTCATGTATAATTTTCAACACGACTGTATTACCGCCTAAAAGTGTACTTAAATTATAACAGTTACTACATGAATGTCCCAGTAATTTCTAGAAATGGTTGTAGAACATAATAAATTGTTATTACAGGGAGTTTCAGGAAAAGTCTAGAAAAAGCTATCAGGGGTGTGCTGCAAAATGGAATCGTAAAACGCAAGAATTTGGAACTCTTTTTTAATACACTATTAATACAATTTTTTTAATTTTTGTTATAAAATTCTGTTCATTTGAGAAATATTTGTATAATATTTGTCATAAAATTCTAATATTACAGGAATCTTATTAAAACCCAACGTTTAAAATTCTTGCGTTTTTCGTTTCCGATTTCCAGCACACCCCTGTATGAAATATAAAAGGGGTTGACTCATGAATAGTTTGTTAGTTTGTTTGGAGACATTAAACGGTTCTGTTTGTAACTTAAGCTTCGTACAGACGGTGGTCAGATATTACAATGTTGTCATTAAAATTGCCTAAAAATGTCTTGCAACTGTATGAACATTGTAAGCACATTTTTATTTGGCAGATGTGTAAAATTAATGCATCTGACAATGGCACCATTGTCAGAAAAAAGACAACATTGTAAGATCTGACCACCGTCTGTACAAAGCTTAACAATTGTGAACGAAATAGTTTTAATAAAGTTTGTTAAGGGAAATAAGTGAGTTTATTTATTTTGATTTGCAATTAAAAGAACTCAACGGTTTATTATAAAGGGAGTAAACCGTAACGCGTTTATTAAAGAAAAAACGTAACAATATGTATGTTTTCACAACACAAGTGATTGAACGTGTGGTAAAATTTATATGAAAAGCACTCAGTTTTTTGAGTGTTCAATCACTTGTGTTGTTAAAACAGCACATAAATGACACCTTAATTTTACAATCACCCTTATTCCATTTAACGTCTTCGTCGTCGTGATCAATTTAATATCAATATCAATTTTTATCGACGTCGTTATCAATTCGATACAAAAATTGTATTCTATAACAGCAATATAACGATGCCGATTGTTTATAGCTAAATTATCGGGAATTTGCAAAAATTTGCTAATTGTGTTATGATAGCAAAGTTTAATATTTATTAAAAATCGTTAAAGCTGTACAGACTCACATGAAAAAATCGATTCTATCGCGAAGATGGCTTAAATTTGCGAAAAATTGCAAACTTGGAAACAAGCCCTTAAATTTATTAAAGCTTGCTAATCAGTTAACAACAAAATGTCGAAACAAAACAAAAAAAAAATTGCAAAAATTGTTAACAACAAAATTTCGAAACAAGCCATAAAGTTTATTAAAAATTTCTACGACTATAAAAAATGGTAAAAATTTGATAATAGCGGCATGAAAGAACAGTTAAATATTTAATAAAAATCGTTAAGTCTGTAAAGAATCAAAAAATTTTCTTCTATCGCAAACATGGCTAAAATTCGCGAATTTCCGGTAATCAAGCCATTTTCAAGTAATTTTTGCTATTCCTTATAGTTTTAGGGACTTTTAATAAATTTTTTAGCTTGTTTCAAATATTTAAAATTTTCGCTATTTTTGCAAATTTTCGCAATTTTCCTGAAGCTTTGTTGCTATTTTTCCTTTTTTTAATACAACATTATTATTATTGAAAAATTAAAAAGAAAAAAACTGTTTCGACACCAACAAGACTGACGACAAAATCAGAGTCAATTTATATCGATGCCAACGTTAACGTTGCGTACGGCATACCAAAAATACATCGACGCTAATCGATAAAACTTGATATGGACAATAAGCATACCGATTTGCAACAATCGACACAAAACGATATCGTTTCGTACTGGTGACGCTAAATGGAATAAGGGTGCATATGTAGTAGGATTTCACATACATGACCGAAAATTTATTGTCATTTGATTTGGTTTGAGTGACCTTTTTAAATTTGTTGATAAATGAGTGTTTAAATGAACTTCTAATTATCCCAATTTTTTAAAAAGATTTTCTCTCTCTGTACAATTACTTTAACTTATTATCACTATTATTATCACTTGAGATAGTTTTCTTTTTACAAAAAATATGTAAAACAATTTGTAATAAATTTTGAAAACTATAATTAAATTCAAAAAACATTTTGTTGCCAGTTTATAATTAATATAAAGTTTATGCATGCAAATATGCAACAAATAAATCCCCACGAATATGCAACGAAAAAAAAAAACAGCATTTATGGGTGCACAGCATTAATCTCTAGTGCATAAACATTTTAATTGAGAGAAAAAAATGTTTCTATTCAATTCTATTTTTAGTAAATCTTAAACGAATTAAACAAATAGCTAAACTGAATAAAGGCATCGTTGGATTCTGCAGGTAAATTGAAAAAGAATAATTGTACCCAATATAGAGTGTCACCACAAAGATCGTACAAATAGTAATTTATAAAAATTTTAAATATTGCTGAAAATAATGTCGACCAAGTGTAGGTGGTGGTAAATTTTCAGACGCCTGTTTCATATTGTCCTTACTTTACTTTACTTACATGTAAAACAGAATTCACTCCGACATACGAATATATTGCGGGTATATAACTTTGTGTGTTTCCAGTCTTAACTCTGTACTTAAATTCAAAAAAAAAAAAATGTTTTTAAAAAAAGAAATAAGGAATGAGTCATTCCTAAAACATGCTGAACTTTGTTCCATTAGACGGACTGGTTGGTTTTATACAATTGTTATACGAGTGCAAGAGGGTAATACTTTATGAGATTTTTTGCTTTTAAATTTTTTTTTAACATTTTATTTTGTTGGTTGTGTTTTTTTTTTGGCGCCAAGCTTTTGGGGGATAATTGCAAAATTTGACATTTTCCAAGGAAAATTCTTAAAGTGTTGTTTATGTAGCGTTTTTTTGTCGGCTTGGATAGATTTTAAAGTTTGCTTACATTTATTAAACTAATGGAAGATCTGGAGATTAAAGGTCTAGGACATTTTACTACAGAACTATGCGCCAAATTTTATCTCAATGTAAACATTTGAAAGACTACACAGAAAGAAAAAACTCGACCAAAATTGATAGGTCCCACAAAAATCCCCACAGCAATATCGCTTTAAGACGAACAAGTCTTATATAGACGAAGGAAGATGTCTGAATAATATTCGGCACAAAATTTTTTTAAATTAATCTTAGCCTCATAGCATGAACTGACAATGAGTCCCAAATAGGGGACACTCTCGAAAATTTTTCGCTAAATGCTGTGGTGTAGGGTATTATATGGTCAAGCTTGACCTCCTATACATTCTTAATTGTTAATTTTTTTTTTTACCAGGTAATAAACAATTTAATAAAATTCTATTGAAAATGGTAAGAATCCGTCCATAATTTCACATAGCCCCTCTACAATCTTCTTTTCGGAATAATGCCTTAGTGCTTATAATGAATCTTATTATGCCGGTATTTATGTTAAATGACAATAATATTTACGATAGTTATGACGTTACAAAATGTTGTGCTGGTAGCAGTGTTGCCAATTTAGCCATTAAGTGGCTAGATTTATCCATTTTTCACCTTGTTTAGCCATTAAAAAATGAATTTAGCCATTAGCAATTTTTCAACTTGTTTAGTCATGCAAATTTGTTGCTGTTTTTGCTTTTAAAATAATAATTTTTATTTTCTTATGGAAATTTATAAAAGTAAAATAAACCTTTCTAACAATTAAAACGCATTTAATTTAAATCACAACTTTTACAAATGTTTGAAATCGCTATAAATGATGACGATAAAACATCTTTCAAAATAAAGAAACATTATTCCAATATTAAATTTATAAAATGGATCAACACAGACTTTACTATAAAGTTGCTCTCAGAAAAAAACTCAAAATAAATTAACAAACTTGGTGTCAAATTGCTTGTAGTTATCCTAAGCAGTTTGGGATTGAAATCCAGCAAAATCGGTTTAGTATAATCAGAGCTATGAATCAAAATGTGTATCAAAATTGATAATGTTGATACAAAAACTAACATAAAATATGGCACAAAGCACGGAATGATATAAGATTTTGCAAAAATTCGTTTTATTCGACTGAAAATCACCATCATAATTTACCCTAGGCCCCATATAAACCCTGCTCCCGGAAAACCGTTTAGTACGCCTCAGCAGAATTTTAGGATGATTGCTTCATAACTTACCATCGCTCCAATATAAACCTCCTCCTGAAAATCATTTAAGTTCGGCTTAAACTGTTACAAAAATCTAGTTAAAATTGCTAACAAAAAGCATAAAACTCTCTGATTGTCGGTCAATAATTTAATAAAGGTCTAAACCGCAACCAATTTTAATGCTGACGTCTGTTTTTATAAAGATAAATTAATAATAAAAAAGATATCATATAGATATCACTCCTGAAATATTCGAACAGTCGGTGGATGGTATCAAAGATTTGGCACAGCCGAATATAGCACTCTAACTTGTTTTTTTTTTTGAAGAGAAAGAGAAAATATATTCTTAATAATTCTTTTTTATAGAAAATATACTGAAAAATATTTGCAAAATGTCCATCACCAATCAATTTCCATGTTTTGTATTGAAATTTTACTCAATAAGCCACTAAATGGCATATAGTGCAAAATTCAGAAAACATTTTTGTTTTGAAGAATATAGAGCAAAATGGAAACGATTTATTTCAGCCACCAGACAGATTTGAAAAATTTGGGGTCGAAAACATAAGGTGGCATCCTAAAGTCAAAATCGTCAAAATGGCGTATAGAGCACTTAAACTTTCGGACGACGAAATGTTGTCTGTCTGACAACTTCTCTTCGCTTATCTTAAAAATACAACTGTTCGACTTAAGGCCCTGTTAGCCGACCGTAAATGTAGAAATGTAAATGAAATGTAAACAGCTGATCGTTTCTGTTATATGGAAAGCAATGCAACTGCTTAACTGACTGTAATGTCACTTTACCGTAACGTGCCAACCTGTAGAAAATAGAATTTCATTACGAGATTACGGACAGTTGTAGATAGTGATGGGCTGCTTGTATTTTAAATGGAATGCGGGTAAAATCACTCTTTTTCTTTGGTACATTTTTTTAGTAATAATATCTGTGGACTTTTGACAAAATAAGTTACAATCCATACATATTTTCATTTATACAAATATATGTTTGGATGTATAAAATAAACAAATGCATACATATTACCAAACAATAAAAAGTCTGGTTTTTAATGGGATCAAAACCTTGTTTTGTGTATGCACATTTTGAAAATAATGTAAGAACATGTGTACGAATATGCTATACATAATACATATTTGTTTATTGTAAATCTGTAATATTAATATCAAATACATATTTATTTATTTATATAATATAATATAATACAAGAAATACCGTTTTAATGCTATTTAAATCACTTGGTACTTTTTCTTCAAAGCGGTCACCATTTCAACACTTTTAGTTCTCATCACTTTTCTCTTTTTTGTTAATGTTTTTGAAAAACAGCTGACACGTTCTTACATGTTCTATAAGTGCACAAACGAGCTTACAGTACGTTACGGTACGTTACATTGCATTTAATTACATTTACGGTCGGCTAAAGCGGCCTTTAGTGTGATTTTAAGGAATGTTCGTAAATTCTCGCGAATTTTTTTTGTAAATGTTTTCATCAAACTTAAACGTAACGAAATAATATCTTTTTTTTGTCTTTAAATATGTAAACATTAGCATCACTTACATTTGTGTACACACTATTTTAACATGCAACGTTATTGCGCCTCCATTGTTATACCGGTTGACAATTGTTTGTCATTTGTCATGTTTTAGCACACTTTAGATACACCATACTTCAACATCCAACATACACATAAATAAACATATGCATGCATGTATATTCAAGTTGCATATTTGTAACTCATAGATATATCGAACATTGTAAGAGTATTAAACTTACAATTATTACATGTTTTCTATAAAATAGCAAAAAAAAAAGAAATAAACATACTGTTACAATAAATATCTATTGATGTTGTCACAATGTTACTTTTCGCGTTATTTTACCAAGTAAAATAACATTATTAACACACAGGTCAAACTCTTAACATGACACTTGTAATGTTTAGTTTAATATTTTTTGCAAGCTTGGAAAATAAAGAAAAACAAACACTTTGGGTGTTGCTTGAAGTTTTTTGCGATCTTTTTATATTTAGAGGGAGTATAAATCAATTATGTCAAATGTTTAATGTCAACAACATAATTTTTGTTTTGGTTGCAGAAATTAACAAAAAAAAAAGTTTAAAGAATAAATTAAGTTTTTAATAAGCTTGAACAGGAAAAAAGTGAAAAATTACTGAACGTTTGAAGAAACAGATTTAGGTTTTTTTTTTTGGTAATAATCCCCCAATTTTGTTCGATTTATTAATATTTATCCAGGTGTTAAAGCGCTTTTATATTTAAACTACTTCTTTTTACATTTTTGTGTAATAGTAACACATATCGAACGTGTAGTGTTTACACAAGTAATGGAATAAACGCTTAATTGTTATAGAGAGATAAGAACAGAACAAAATATACGGATATATTTGACTGTGTCGCGCAGCCCTCGCACCCATTAAAATTGATAAAATATATAAATTAAATTTCTATGATCAATATAAGATACATGCTTATACTGATTTTACCAATAGTTTACTTTACATAGCAGCAAAAAATTTTCTATAGACAAATAAGCAATCGAATAAATTTTTTATATAAAATAAGTGCAATAGATAAATAAAGCAATCGATTAAATTTTAATAGAAAATTAAAGCAATCGAACAATATTCCTTAGAAAATTTAAGCAATCGATACATTTTTTGTAAAAAATAATGTAGTCGATAACTTTTGGATGTTAATAAAATTTAAGTAGCCAAAAATTTTTCTATAGAAAAATGAAGTTATAAATAAACTTCCACTGGAAAACTCAACTTATCGATAACTTTCTGCATAAAATTTAAATTATCGATACATTTTATATAGAAAATTAAAGCAAATAAGAAATGTTCTATAGAAAACTAAAGATATCGATGGTATTTTTATGCAAAATTAAAGATATCGATTAATTTTCTATAGAAAATGAAAGTAATCAATAAATTTTTAATAGAAAATTTAAGTTAAAATTAATGTTATTGATAAATTTTCTATAAAAAATGTATTTAATTTTTTATGCAAATTAAAGGTATTGATAATATTTCTATTTTAACAAGCGATTCATATTTTATACCAAACAAAGTCATCAATTAATTTTCTCTCAATTGTCTAAAATGTTTATAAAAAAACCAAGGCAAGTGATAAAGTTTCAATAAAAAAGAACAAGCATGAATTTTTATGTATTATGAAAAAAATAAATCTATAAATATTCCTTATAAGATTATTTCCTATTTGTTTTCTTTGCAGGCTTGCTGTCGGTATATCACTATATGTGCATAGTGTAAACACATTCATATCATAAATTTTTTTTAAATCACTTACAAAAACATTAAAAAAAGTATAGTTGGTCAAGTCCAACCTAATGCTACCCTACCTACACCATAGTATATAAAAACAAATTTTCAATTTGGGACCCATGGGCCAATCATGAACCCATCGATTCAATATTATGTTATGAGGTTAAGATTCATTTAGAAGTTCCTTGTGACAAATATTATTTAGATATCTTCCTTCATCTGCATGAAATTTGTTGACCTTTAAGTGATTTTAAGGGTTATTTTTAAGGAAAGGGGGATTATGGGGCATATGGTTCATTTTGGACCTATCTATCGTAAAATGCAATACCAACATTTTCAAGGAAGTTATGGCATTAAAAGTTATTTTCCAAAAAAAGAAAAAACAAAAAGAACATAAAAACAAAAGTTTTAATGAATACATTAAAACGAAAAAAAAGTTGGGGAAGTGTCCCAAAAAAAAAGCATAGTAACAGCGATAACCGATTCAACATTTTGCAAACTTTGGACAATGAAGATGACACTTATAGTGAAGGTGAGCAGGATGAAATAAAAGAGTACAAAATTGTAATCCCACCAATTGTTGTTGATTTAACCCATGGTTTTGCTCAAGTACTTAAATTAATCGGAAAAGACTATGAATTTAAAAGAATGTCGGTCGGTACTAAGATTATTTCTAATTCTTTGTATAACTATGAACTCGCAATAAAAAAGCTAACGGCAGTTAATTTTAGTTTCTTCACACACGAAAGTAAAGATACGAAATTATTTAAATTATTTCTATACGGTCTTCCGCAAATAGAAACAAAAGAAATTGAAAACGAACTTAAAATTGAATATAATGTCACTGTGAACAGTATAAATGAGATAAAAACCGCTCGATCTTCTCGTGATGATGCTCTATATATGCTTGAATTTGATCGATCCAAAAACGCTAAATCTCATATTCTAAGTATTAAGCGGCTTTGCAGTATTGTGGTTTTCTGGAGGAACCCTCTTAAGAGTAAAAAAGGTCCGACCCTATGTAATAAGTGTGCAATGTACGGCCATGGTTCCAAAAATTGTCACCGCAAAAATGTATGCATTGCGTGTGGAGATGATCACGATCTATCTGTCTGTCAAATTAGCAAGGTTCCAGAAGGAAAACCTGCCCTCTATAAATGTTTCAATTGCACAAAGAAAAATCTAAAACACACAAATCATAGAGCGGACGATCCCCGATGTCCTAGCCGTAGGGATTACCTTGCATTACGTGAAAATATTAACAGAAATCGTACACCATCGCACAACAACGCCTATAATGAAATTTTCAATGATCATCCTACCACTTCCACCCAGTTGATACATACCCCAAATGAGAGAGCCGACAATAGTCCTACTTTTGCCGCAAGAAATTACGCTGAAGCTGTAAAAATGCCTGCCCGTCAAACCAACTCAAGGAACGACTTATTTAATATAGATGAACTATTTAACATATTTTCACGAGCTGTGGCTGATCTCCAGAAATGTACATCAAAAATGGAGCAACTCAACGTAATAATGCAAATGCTTAAGTATGCAATTTAACCACAGAAACGACAGCCTTCATGTAATGCACTGGAATTGCCAAGGCATTACAAAATTCTCTCAATCTATTCAACTGCATTTATTTTTAAGGGAAAATAATATTGATATTTTATTACTTAATGAAACTTTTTTAAAACCAACCCATAACTTTAAGTTACCTGGATATCACATATATAGAAAAGATAGGATTTCTCATGGTGGTGGCGTTGCTATAGCCATAAAATCAACTTTGGAACACAGTGAGGTATTATCACTGGGAACAAAAATTTTTGAAAATGTCTGCATTTCGCTAACCATTTCTGGTAGGAAAGTGATATTAATATCGGCTTATTGCCCACATTATACTGATGATTTTGTCTCTGATTTGAATCTATTAACTTCTTTTAATTGCGATTTCTTCATTCTTGGTGATTTTAATTCCCAGCATATCAGCTGGAATTGCGCTAAAAACAACAGAGCTGGTAAACTCTTACTTGATCATCAAAATTTCTCAAATTATTATATTTACTTTCCTTCTAGTCCCACCCGATTTCCTCAAAATATTAGTTACAGATCTGCTTCTACTATTGACCTTCTTTTGTCCAATTCGTCACTTTTATTCTCTGACTTAGACACCCACCCGAATAAACTATACTCCGACCACGTACCCATTACCTTCCATATTAATGAATTAATCAGGGAGAATCAAAAACTTTATCCAAACTATGCCAAAGCTAATTGGGTACAATTCAAAAGATCAATATATGACAAAATTAATACATCTTCGATTCTAAATAGTCAATTAACTCGGTATAATGCTGATCAAGCAATTCAGGAGTTTTCTGATATTATTAAGAACGTTTGCAACGAAACAATTCCATACCAAGTTCTCAATATTCGAACGTATAAAATAAATGAACTATGTAAAAAGCTTATCTCTAACAGAAACATGTATAGAAGAAAGTTTCAAAGATGTACTGATGCAACAAGAAAATTAACATTACAAGCATTAGTCAGAGAACTCAACAAACTTATTGACTATCACATTGGTAATTCTAGAAACGAGCAGTGGCAAAGATTTTTAGCCAAATTTTCAGTTGGTAGTAAGACCTTCTGGAAGATAACCAAACGAATTAGAGGTAAATCCAACTCGATCAAAAAATTAATTGTCAACAATCAAGCTGTTACCGACAGTGGCGCAATAGCAAATGCTATTGCAGAACAGTTTGCTGCAGCTCACAGCACCACCGCCAACTTAGATAGTCCAATTGAAAGTAAAGTTAACTTGACAGTTAGAAACATACTTTGCGATGAATCGCCCAACGCCGATAATAATACTCTTACTAGTCTAGATGAAATAAGATTTATAATTAAAAATCTTAAAAATTCAAAGGCTCCAGGACCCGATCAAATAAGTAATATTGTATTAAAAAATCTTCCAACTTCAGCTTACATTTATTTAGTTAGATTCTTTAATTTTTGTATCAAACATTGTTATTTCCCTGTTGGATTTAAAAGGGCCAAGGTAATTCCCATACCAAAGGGCGGTAAAGACTCGAAACTGACTACAAGCTACAGACCAATTAGTTTACTGAATTCTCTGGATAAAATTTTTGAGAAAGTTTTACTGAATAGACTTTGGTCCTTTGTCCATGAGGGCAATCTCCTCCATAAAAGCCAATATGGGTTTAGAGCACAACACTCTACTTCCCACCAGTTAAAACGCGTAGTAAACATTATTAAAATTAACAAAAATAGACGCTATTCTACTGGAATACTTTTCCTAGACATAGAAAAGGCCTTTGACTCAATTTGGCACAATGGCCTTATTTATAAACTTTTCAAACTAAATTGTCCGAGCTATCTTATAAGATTAATGTATAATTTCATTACTGATAGAAGCTTTTTTGTTGAAGTAAACGGTTTCCTTTCGGACGTAAAAAGCATTCCTGCGGGAGTACCACAGGGTTCGGTGTTATCACCATTACTCTACAATATATACATCTCCGATTTTAAGATAAAGGCTGGTAATGAAGTGGCTTTTTATGCCGATGATAGTGCCCTCATCTCACATGGAAAGGTTTCAAATACCATTGTTAAACGTATGCAAAATGCTCTTTTATCTGCTTCTAAATACTTTGCCAAATGGAAAATCAAGATAAACGAAGGAAAGTCGCAAGCTATCTTATTTCCTTTCAACAAATCCCCGAAAAGGGTCCCTTCTTTGAAACTATATTTTCAGGGAACAGAAATTGTTTTTTCAAAGTCAATTAAATATCTGGGTATAATACTCGATGAAAAACTTACATTCAGGGAACATCTGGTAAATGTTTGCTCAAAAGCTATTCGATGTGGTCGTAGCTTATTTCCTCTTCTTAACAGGAAATCTAAATTAAGCATTAAAAACAAACTTCTTTTATACAAATTATGTATCCGACCCATTCTTACATATGGCTGTGTTGTTTGGAAAAATTGCGCAAAGACTCATAAGAAACGTAATCAAATAATCCAAAATAAAAATTTGAAAATCATATACAACCTGCCGAGAAGGTTTTCTACAGCAGAATTACATAAATTATCAGGACAAAAGACAATAGACGAATTTATTAATGATGCGGCCCTGTCATTTAATGATAAATGCAGGGGATCAAACTTTGCCCATTTGAGAAGTTTATATAACATAGACTAATTATCTACATACATTCTTGTATGTAATAAAGTTAGTCCTTGTTCGCTTTAACTTCCCATTACATAATTTGTGATATTATATATAGGTTTTTTCTCACTATCTTTTTCCTATGTAATTGATTATTTTTTAAGATATCTTTGCTATTTTTATATGTACTTATTTGCTGTAATATCTAATGATAGTAACTCAAAAATTGTAGAAATAAGAATGTAAAATGATTCTATGATAGTTAATAAATAAATAATAATAAAAATTTGAAAATTTGAAAAAGTTATTTTCCGGAGTGGTATTTATATGGAAGCTGTGACCATATATAGGCGATTCTAATACAATTTGTTAAGATGATTTAGATTGCAATCAAATAAGTTTGGACCACATTTAATCTAATAACCAACATATCTCAGAAAGAACCTTGTATGGCGGCTGCGTGAAATTATGGACCGATTCTTACCATATTCAATTATATTAAATTCTTGTTAAATTAGAATCGATGTACAAAAGGCTAATTGGGACAGCCAGCCAGCCAACTGGACTAGCACAAAATTCGGCCATGATATAGTATCTGCTATAAAATGTGGGCAATCATTTTATGCGTTACAGACATCAGCACAAACGCATATTACCCTCTCCACTCTTATGATGTGGATGTATAAAAAAATACAATACTCGTTCCTAACGATATGCTTTATGGTGCAACAATGATGTATGATTCCAACACGCTCCACCATTTAACGTTTGACTACTCATATATTTAACACTAAATTTAACTACTTACATACACGTACGAATATCATGCCAATTTAACCAACTAAATGTATCATTTATTGCCATTTTATTAAAAGTTTTGTTTGTTACACTTTAATAGTCTCGATTTAAATGGCTTTACAATTTTATTAATTCGCTTTAGACACTCAGACAAGCAAAATCTCTAAACAACCACCACATGAGCGCGAGGTTTTATTTTTGCCCAAACTACCAGTTATAGGCAGAACAGGAGCATAAAGTCAAGTGTATTGCATTTCGGTTATAATGGAAATGAGGGGGGAAAATAAAAAAAGTGCTATAATTTTTCGGTTTTCATTTATTTCATGTTAATATTAATAGTTTGTTCATAAATTAAGTCAATATATGAATGAATTATTCATTAATAAAAATTTGATTAATAGTTGTTACAAATATTGAAAGTGCATATTACACTTTTAAAACGATAAAAGGATATCAAAATTAATCTTTTTTTAGAAGCAGTGATTTTAATTTATTTTTAATGGCCATTTAGCAGTTTTAAGTTATAAGTAAGTTTAATTTTTTATAGAATATTGAAGCAGTCGATAAATTTTTAATAGAAAGTAAAATCAATCGATAAATTAACGATAAATTTTTAATAGTAAACAAAAATTAACGATACAATTTTTAAAGAAAATTAAAGCAATCGATAAATTTTTCATATCAGATTACAGTAATCAAAAATATTCTGTTCAAAATTAAAGCAACCGATAAATTTTCATTAAAAATGGCTTCATTATTAAGTATTCTTAGTAAAATTCAAGTAATCAATAAATTTTCTTTAAAAAATTCAAGTATTCGGTAAATTTTTAATAGAAAGTTCAAGTTATCTAAAAATTTTATTTATAAAATTAAACTTATCGATAACTTTCATTATAAAATTTAAGTTATGTATTCTGTATAAAATTTATTTTATGTTTTGTATAGCAAATTAAGGATATAATAAAACTTTTCATGGAAAATTAAGTTTGTTAATAAATTTTCTATACAAGGAATATTAAAAATATCGCTTTATTTCCTATACAAAATTAATGATATCGATACATTTTTTTTAAGTTGTTTATAAATTTTCTATACAAGGAATATTAAAAATATCGCTTTATTTCCTATACAAAATTAATGATATCGATACAAATAAATAAAACCAATCGATAAATTTTCTAAAAAAAAAATAAAAGTATTACATACATTTTCCATATAATAACTTTATCGATTAAATCGATAAATTTTCTATAAAAAGTGTAAGCAATTGATTACATTTTTATAGAAAATTAAAGCAATCGAAAAAAATACTGTAGAAAATTTAAGCAATCCATAAATTTTCTCTAAAAAATTATGTAATCGATAAATTTTTAATATTAAATTTAAGTAATTGAAAAATTTTCTGCAGAAAGTTTAAGTTATAAATAAATTTTCTCCAGAAAAGTCATCTTTTCGATAACTTTCTGTATAAAATTTTAGTTCTCGATACATTTTATTAGAAAATTAAAGTTATTGATTAATTTTCTATAGAAAACTAAAGATATCTAAAGAAATTTATGAAAAATTATAGATATCGATTAATTTTCTATAGAAAATAAAACTTATTAATAATCGTTACATTTTCTATAGAAAGTTAAAGCACTCGATTAAGCTTTTATACAAAATTAAGGCAATCGAAAAATATTCTGTAGAATATTTATGCAATCGATAAATTTTCTGTAAAAAAAACAATGCAGTCGATAAATGTTTTATTTAATATTAAGTATGTAATTGATAAATTTTCTTTATAACATCGAGGTAGTAAATTTTCTAGAAAAAGTTTATGTTATCAATAAATTTTTTACAGAAATTTTAATTATTGCTAAATTTAATAAATTATATAAAAATATTTCGATAATATTTTTATGCAAAATTAGAGATATAGATACATAGACATAGACAAAGATCAATTAATTTTTTATAGAATATTGAAGTTATTGATACATTTTCTATAGAAAATTAAACGTAATGATGAATATAAAATTAAAAATATAATAAATTTTTTATTATAAATTCAAATCATCACTCGACTTTCTGTAAAAAATTCTAGTTATAGAGATATTTTTTATAGAAAGTTTAAGTCATTGATAAATATTTTGTAATAATATCAAGTTTTCGATAAATTTACTTCAGAAAATGCAAGTTATCGATGTTATTGATAATTTTTTCAAAGAAAATTCATGAATCATTTTCTAAAGAAAATTTATGTAAACAAAAAAGTATCGAAAATTTTTTCATAGAAAATTTAAATTATCCATAAGTTTTCTATAAAAAAATCAATTGATAATATTAAAGCAATTGGTAAATTTTTCAACACAAAAACTATTTTGTTTAGTATTTAAATAGTTTGAGAATAATTTTTCCATTTTGTTAGACAATATATTATTAGCATCCTTTCTTTCTAGATATTGAGAAAATTTAGATTTTTTATTTATGAATATACGTCTGTATATTAATTTTAAGTTTACATAAAATATTAAATTAATATTAAATTTTCTACTTTTAATCATACAACACAGTGGGTAGTATTTGCAAGACATTGTTTTAAATTATTTTATGCACAATTTTGTTAACAGTTTCTTCCCAGTATAAACGCCTCAATATTAATTACAACTTTTTTATTTACGATTGTTTTAAATTTAATTGCATGTTTTCATGTCAACATACTCGTACGTTAAATTATAATTGTCTGCACCGAGTTGTAATCGAACACACTTCATACATATTTTCTTGCGACTATTCAATCGAACTTGTACATGCACTTCTTGTAGTTTTCTAAAGTTTATTTATTGATTTATTTAAATGACAAAAAGAAACATGATTGTACGTATACGATTCAAACAAATACAAAAATTACATATTTTTACAAATGAATTAATTTTATTTCATTCATAAATTTGAAAATTGTTGTTAAAAGTGTCATTTGCCAAATGACACACGCAGATACTCAGATTGTTTAGAAACAAACATTCGTATGATTTTTACATGGATCATGTTGAAAAAGGTGTGTTCCTGAATAGAGCTTAAGAAAAATATTGAATTAATTAATAGAAAAAACGAACTTGATTTTCGAAATCGACATGATATGATTTTGTTTATAATACTTATGTATGTATGTATGTGTATAATTTTTCGCCCATTACAACAATGTTTATTTTGTTATGGGAATTTTTAATATAATAGTAGTTAAACTGTAAAACTTCGCTTAAAATAAGTCTGGGCTTTTGTTTGAGTACCATTTGTATGAATAATCTTTTATAATCATTGAAAAAAATATGGAAAATATACTGATATTGTCATTAAGAATGTAAATTATTAGAAACTAGGCTAGAGTAGACTCTTGTCTATAATATAGATGGCAAGCTCTACTAAACTGTAGACTACAATATACACTACATATTAGACAGCATTAAATACCCTTAAGATTTCTTTATAAATAGTATACACTACAGTATACAATGGACTTATACTACAATATATAGACTACTATATAGATTAGATATAACTACTTATAACTACTTATACTTAAAACTACATTGTACATTGACTACACTTTAAATTATACTATAGACTACTCTAAAAACTACAATACATATCGGCGCGTTTCTGCATATTAGACGTAAGCGCCATTTTTTCAAAATAAACTTTTTTGGTTTTTATGATAGAAAATAACATTTGCCACCCGATTTCATTCTGATCTTGACAACTTTTTATGAAGAAAAAAAAAAAAAAAAAATAAAACTATTTCGCCATATACAATTTTCATGCAAAAAAATGGTTTTTTGTAGTAAAAGTTGGAAATTTTAAAGTGACACCTACCAATTTTTTTTTGTTTTCAAGATAATAACAAGTACAAAAATATAGTCGGTCAAGCCCGACCATATGATAGATACCCTATACCACAGTATTTAAAAACAAATTTTCAAGAGTGTATGGCTATATGAAAAGGGATCTATCTATGTTTTTATTTTTCATTAAAATCTGTTAGATAGTTTCGGATAGCCAGAAATTGCACCTTATCTTCCCTCGAGGTCTTATTTTTAAAAAAATGCATACCTTTAGTGTACATGTAATTATGGATCTATCTATGTTTTAAATTTCATTAAAATGGGTTTGATAGTGGGCACAAAGACCCAATTGCGGAAAGCAGCTTGTAGGAGGGTTATATGAAATTCGCCCTGTTTTTAATAGGTTTGGTTCTTGTGCCAATTAGAACCAGTGAACCGACTTATCATCAAAATTGCGACCTGCACCTTGCGCACAAGGTTACATTTTGAGGTGTTACAAACATCAGCACAAATGCATAACACCCTCTCCACTTTTGGGGTGTGGGTATAAAAATGTGGAAAGTTTCAGGCCAATCGGAACATTTTGGTGCGGCGTTTGGCCCTTAAAGGCAGTTTCCGTTAAATTATTTCTTTTTTTGTCGAGTAGCTTAAAAACTATATTTTAATAAAATGCAACTTTTTATTCTGTATGCAAAAGCTCTATCTCGATATCTAAACATGGCTCCCCTACAAAAAATCGTTCTGGACCGAAGTTCGTTTTCAGACCCAAAGGGGCTAACGCGTGTCCATAACGGCTCTAAAACCATCCCCACCTTTGTTTATATAACCAAGGATTCCCAGAAAAAATCGTGGAAATGTATGGAAAGAATATGAAATGTGTCCAATATGAGTTATTTTTGAAATATTTCGAAGGCGAAAATTTTCACGGTGCGATACATAAAACATAATTTGTTTTTAATGTTGTTTTCTTTTCTAAAAAATAATAATGCATTATAATTATGTAATATATTTATCAGGTTACACGCACCTTTACAAAGTGATACATTTTTCTAAATTACAGTGGAACAAAATAACAGCTACGTTTTACACTTAGCACTAATGTGTATTTAGCGTGTTAAATATTGAATGTAAAGTTTGTACTAATAAAATTTTCTTTGAATTCCAGTAAGCGTTAACAACACTGTTGTTAAAAATTTTGCGCAAAAAAAAAAAAATAATTATTAAATAAAAGTAAAAAAACGAAAAAAAAGTTGTAATATCCATCAAATCACAAATTGTACGCAAACACAAGAAAAAAGTTAATACAAAAATACTTGCTTGCATAAAAAAGTACTTAAGGCAGATGCAAAAAAGGGTACTATATCAATAACTGGGAGTAAGAAATGGAACAACTTTGTAATTTATTTTTGCAACATATTTATAAAGGAACACGACGACTTTTCACATTTTTGCATATATTTTTAGAATAGAACAAAAACCCGCGCGGATGGTAGCATACATGGAACATTATTATCAGAAAAGACAATACCATAAGCATATAGAAATTAGGGTACCTGATTTCATTTTTTAGCAAAAATAATAAAATTTAAATTTAATTTGCAAATTGCTGTTTGCGCCAAAAACACGCAGTGTACTTATCAAATTTCCGACTGCCAAATGCATACATGTCGTGTAAACGAAAAAAAAAATTTGCTTCTGTAAAAGTCAGATCGATTAAGCAGTGTAATATTTTTTAATTAGAAACACAATTAAAAGTGAATAAAAATATAAATATGTAAAAAATATACTGTTAAGAACGATTTTAGGTTATGTCAGATAAAACCAAAAGCAAAAATTATAAACCTTGTATTTTTATCAATTTTGACAGACATGTGCAATTACATATGTATTTTACATCTGACAAACCCACTGCAAAATACATATCGTGTAAAACCACCTTAAGGAGCATATAGACGACATGTTTTTGTCATCTGACATGTCAAAAAGGCGCCCGTACACGACATGTTTTTGTCATCTGACATGTCAAATTTCCCACTGCAAAATACATACATGTCGTGTGTTACCTTTTTAACTTTGCTTCTGTAAAAGTCAGACGCAAAGTCATCTGACAAAATTTCAATTAGAGCGTGCTCTATTTTCTTCTGACAAACAATCTGACATCAGAAAGCTATGCCGGGAAGAAACCGGCAGTGGCGTCCACTATTGACGGAATCATTAGCCGGCTGAAGTTAATTTTTTACAATACCGAGATATGTTTGATCATCTTACCATTGAATAGAATTTATGTGAATATATGTATATATAAAAACCGTTTTATTATAAAATCCGAAATTGGTATCTTTGAATTAAAAGAAAAAAAATGTTAAGATGGCTAAACTATTTTACGGCGCAAATAAAACTTTTCATGGCGGCAGCAAGCTATTTTGAAACCGAGCACTACTTTGGTGCGAAAAAAAACAGAGACAGTGTCAGAAGCAAATTCCATGTACGTTTGTGACCGAATATTATAAAGCTTATGTAAAACAGCGATTTTGACAGACATGCACAATTACATGTGACTTGAAGAAAATAGAGCACGCTCTAATTGAAATTTTGTCAGATGACTTTGCGTCTGACTTTTACAGAAGCAAAGTTAAAAAGGTAACACACGACATGTATGTATTTTGCAGTGGGAAATTTGACATGTCAGATGACAAAAACATGTCGTGTACGGGCGCCTTTAAGCAACAAAAGGCCCAACTACAACATGCAGAAGCTTGCTTAAGCTATTGTAAAAAATTAATTAAAAGCCTCCCAAATGCAATTAAAAAAACAAAAATAAAGGCAAAAAATATTTGATTCCGTTTGGTATGTGCGATTAGCTTTGCACTTTGCTTAACCCTACGTTTCCACATGCAAGTAATTACTTGCAAGTAGTGCATGTATACGTATTATCAACGATAATTATTAAAATCGAGGAAACAGCCGATTGGCTGAAAGTACAAAAATTGTGTGAATCTTAGTGAAAAAGTGTAAGTGGATTGAGTTTTTCGAACTTGCACTTGCATGTGGAAACCGAGGTAAGCAAATGACAGTTCAATTAAGCTGAACATGTATTCGCACATTTGGTTAAGCCAGCTTATGCATACGTGGCCAGAGTTACTTGCAAATCAAAATTTTTAAAAAATGTCTGAAAAATGAGTTGTTAGCGCTCACGTGGTTTAAAAGACTACACTTTTTCTAGACAGCAGATTGATAGTTTCTCATCTCTATGACAATGAAACTTAATACCACTATATATGTATAAACATACTACAACTTTGAACTTTCTAATATGCACAGGTGTAAAAGACCGGAATATCTTTAAAACAAATCAAAAACAACATTTTCTTTAATATGACCACTCGAATTTGATCTTTGGTGCAATTGTTACGATTACATAATATTACACAATAAAATTTCACATGTCTTGAACAAATTATTGACACTTAAAACAAAAAATAACTGCAAATTGCACTTGTGCCTGAAACATGAAACATAAACTTTTGTTAGCAACAATATCAAGAGACAATAAACAAACATAAACAAAGATCATCTTGATACTTTGCATATGCAACACAAACAACAAAAGAAAGATCAACGAAACATAGAAATACACATATTGGCAATACAACAAGATACAAAACCTGATACTTGTTCACCACCCAGAAAAAATAGGAGAAATACCCAGCAAAACTTGGTCCGCAGCAGCACAATAAACGTTTTGCTTTGTCGACACTCTTTTAGTAAACATACAATTTCAATTATCCGCCAAATAATAAATGTGAACCACCACTAACTACAATTTAAACCCAATAAAAAAAAAACCAAAAACTTTAAACAATATTTAGTGGGAAATCATTTTGGATTGTGGTCAGAAAGTTGGGTAGGAAAAAGTATTGGAAGACAGGAAAACAAAAACCAGAGCGAACTACTATAAATGATCATGAAATAGTTGTTGAATGTAATGAAAGTGATTTTATTACGATTAATGTTTCAATAAATGTTTTTACGTAAAACAAGTTTGAAAACATTTATTACAATCACAAAACCACAACCACGATCTTCTAAGTATGTATGTAGTGGCCGTATGCAGCGATCCTTCGATTTGAATTGTACTCTTTTTCTATAGCTTTAAAAAGTTTCTTTGAAGCGAACAGTGGTGGGAAAGGCAATTTTAGTCAACAAAAAAAATTTAGTTGTTTTTAGCTGATTACCGGCTTAAGATATGTCAAAAGTAATTGTAAATTTTCAAGTGGACGTGGCACTTCTTATACAAAGACAGAAAAAAAATTATACCAACACATGATGTAAAAACCTACCAGAACTTGGAAGCACCAAAAACAGTCAGTAAAATACCAATTAAACATAAAGACAAAAATTACTTTATCATTTGATATGAAGCACAATTCTCAATCCTTTTGCAATAGCTGAGTTCAGTATTAGGCTTGCAAATGCAAAATATCGTAGCTCTTTTGTGCGTAAACAAATAATTACTATGAGTAAGAATGCGAAAAGAAAAATATAAAAAGGGAAAGTGAAGAAATTATAATTTTGTTGTTCGATCGATCGCAAAGCCAAGGCAATCCTAAAATTTTTTTGTCTTTCCAATAAATTGAGGATACAAAGAACGCTTTTTTATCTTTCAGCAGCAGTGATGCTGACAGTTTATTTTAAGTAAATAGTGAATTAGAATTAAAAAAATTAAAGGAAATGTGAATTAACAAAACAAAATTTTTTTAATATAACTATGTTCTACATTGTATTTTAGTTCACGTTTGAAACACATTCCAGAACAACGTCTGAAAGCAAGTTGCAAATAAATTAATTTCTCAATTTCAAGATAATTTCCCTTATTTGAGATTACTATGTTTTTCAATTCATTTTCAACCATTTGTATTGATTTCAAATAATTTTCTATTTGAAATCAAACCTCCTTGTTTTTGGGATTAAACACACTACTCATAGCAATGCCAATACCAACATGTAGATGGCAGTACTTTAAAACACCAATTACACCCCACGGTACGATCATCTTTTTACAGAACGGTTAGAGTGAAAGTTTCCAAATTTGGAATAATTACAAAATATCTGTCAAAAAGCAAGCTGAACAGAAAAAGTGCGCGTGGATTCTTCCATACAAGTATAAATGTCTAAATTCCTGGATAATGATCTTTGATTTTTAAAGAACTTTTACTTGACTGCCCAATAAATCCTGCATCTTGCATGGCATTCGACTCTTCAACGTTTTCGATGTTATAAATTGCATGCCAGGATTGCACTGCACACCTCGGGTGACCTACGGGACTGGACTATTTCAATCCAGAGCCCTTTTTTCGACACAAAGGGTCTACACTGATGGTTCTAAGAGGGGCTGTAATGTAGGTGGAGGTTTAATCATTCGGAAGATAGCAGCATCTTGAAGGCGGAAATCTCCGCCATAAAGTGGGCGGTGAATTGGCTCAAGTATTACCGTATAACAAGAGATATATTAGTAACTACGGATAGCAAAGCTGCCATTACAGTTATGGGTGGAATCTTCACAACATCAAAGTTAACTGTGGAATGCCGGATGCCTCTAAATGAGAACATTCTAGGGTAACGCTGGGATAGGTACCAGGCCATAGTCCGTGTCTGAGATATCAAACTGCATATAGCCTGGCCAAGCAGGGCTTTATAATGGACGACGGCCTAATCGGCATTTCCATGTGTGTCGCCATGGAGAGATGGCAGAATGAGAATACCTGCTTGATGCCCAGGACTCTATGGCCTGGCTATGACGCGGGGAAAACCTGCGTGCTACTTGGATTTGGTAGCGACCAGATAAAGACGGTGATATCGGACATTTCGAATCACTGTTAGCTTGGGACCCATGCGATGAGGATAAGCCTACGTTATAATGACTACTGCACAAGTTGGCATGACGATGAGGAAGCGGAAACGGTGAAGCATTGTGGGAGGCCAGAATTGGGTTGGAGGCTTTACCTAAGGAAGATCTCTCATTTATGCAGGGAATCGGAATAGTTCGAGGTTGCAGTGTTGTCTGTGGCACTGGCTTGACGCTAGTAACTGGCTCAGGGCTTCAAAATTTGACCGCTATAAGGACCAAAGTGAACCGTCCTCGTATCGGCTGTCCATTGAACCTAACCTAACCTACTTGCATTTGTAAATTAAGGGTTAAATTATATCAAAATCAGATTATCTGTTCCAACTAGCCATTGGCTTTTAATGAGCAAACTTCGGAAAAAAGTCAAATTAAAAACAAAAAAAAAAAAAAAAAACTGGATTTGAATGATACTGCAAAATTAAAGTTTTATAAATAATCGGTATCTACATAATTTTTATAGTGCCAACTATTATGAGGATCGGTCTATACTTGACCAAAGGCCCCATATAAAGAATTAAAAAAGGCAAAAATTTAAATACGAAATTGACAAGAACTTTTCGCAAATGTAAAAAATTGTTTTAGAAGTCGGATGATATATAAGATGATCTATTTTAAAAGCCGTTATAGTGTTGGATGAGACGTTTAAGGATTCTAATGTCAAAACTTAAATTTTTATATCGTTCTATGGCCTCCATTCTTTATATCGTGTCAAATATTTTAATTCTGCTCCAAAATGTAAAGTCCAAATGGTTTAATGAGTATACGCTAGACTATTGATCGACTCAGAATTACTTTTTGTATTAATTTTACAATGTCCGTCCGGCTGATCCAATTTTAAAGATAATTTAGATATATATATATATATATAATAACAATCGGTCCGTTACTTTACCTAGTCCTCATATATGTACATAAGCGTGGCCGTTAGTTGTATGGAGAACTTTTTTTTTTTGATTTCTTATACTCTCCCCCTCCAAATCGGTTCAGTTTTATGTAAAAAAAAATACAAAAAAATTTCGTAGCGATAAGTTGTGTTTTAGGGGGGGCGTCCGTCCCTCAAAGTTTGCCATCAAGCCATTTATTCAAATGTAATTTGTTTTCGTATGACTGTCTTCTAAAAACAACATTTTACAAGAATATGATATATGGCAATATTTTAGCTCTTATAGTCTACAACATAATCCTCTAAGAAAGTTTTTTGCTTAAATCAATATTTTAGAAAATAATTAAGAAAATAAAAACAAAATACCAAACATTTTATATACGTTTTATATATATAAAAGGGGGATTTAATGTCAAGTGACCCAATTTTGAAATAGATGTCTTTCGATTTAAATGAAATTTACACCAATTTTAGTACTATTAGATAGTAGCTTAGACACAAATTTTCAACAAGATCGGTCAAAATGTTTCAGAGGTAGATGGGGTCAAAGTTTGCCATACAGGTGTTCTTTCTCATCCATGTAATTTATTACCTATTGGTGTTAGCAAAATTTGTCCCAAGTAGCTTAGATAGCTATTTAATCAATCTTTTTTAAGAATATTTTTTTGTTTTTTTTTTTAAATTTTTTAATTTTTTTTTTTTAAATTTAAAACTATCAAAAAGTAATTTCAGTTTTTGGGAATACAAAATTTTAATTTCAAAAGATTTTGTTATTCGTGCTTAATTCCCAGTTTTTATTATTAATAATTTAAAACTTTTTTTTTATTTTTTTTAGCCAAGTGTGAAATTTAAAAAAAAAAAAATTTAAAAAATTTTTTAAAAAAACAAAAACAATTTTTTTTTTAAAGTTTGATCAAAAAGCTATCTAAGCTACTTGGGACAAATTTTGCTTACACCAATAGGTAATAAGTTACATGGATGAGAAAGAACACCTGTATGGCCAAAATGTCAAACTTTGACCCCCTCTAACTCAGAAACTTTTTGACCGATCTTGTTGAAAACTTGTGACTAAGCTACTATCTAACAGTACTAATTTTTTTTTTTGGTGTAAATTGGTGTAAATTTCATTTAAATCGAAAGACATCTATTTCAAAATTGGGTCACTTGACATTAAATCCCCCTTTTATATATATAAAACGTATATAAAATGTTTGGTATTTTGTTTTTATTTTCTTAATTATTTTCTAAAATATTGATTTTAGCAAAAAACTTTCAAGAGGCTTATGTTGTTGACTAGAAGAGCTAAAATATTGCCATATACCATATTCTTGTAAAATGTTGTTTTTAGAAGATGTCATACGCAAACAAATTACATTTGAATAAATGGCTTGATGGCAAACTTTGAGGGACGGACGCCCCCCCTAAAACACAACTTATCGCTACGAAATTTTTTTGTATTTTTTTTTTACATAAAACTGAACCGATTTAGGGGGGGAGAATTTAAGAAATCAAAATAAAAAAAATAACGGCCACCCTAATGTACATATATATATATATGCCTTCCCGAAATAGAGATTTTGTACTAAAACTTCATAACATATGTAGATAATCATGCAAAATTTAGTATGACAGGCCTGATAAACCGGTTTTATATAAGCAAGAATCTCTAAATGATCATAGTTGATTGCAACATTAAGATATAAGATCAACTTCTTAAAATCGCTTTTAACACTTTCGCTAGATATTGAGATATTAGCCAAATCTATATCCCCTGAGATACATACACACAACCTCCGGTGTAGTTTAAGAGAACCAAAGGGATCGATCCATTACACTATGCAACAAATGGGACAATTTTCCCCCCCCTTAAATTACCACTATATTATTTTTACCCGCTATAGTCAACAACTGCAAAAATCATCATTATTTAAAATTCTATGGTAAGGTTTTTTTTTAGTATTTTTTTTTCTAAAATTTGAGATATTTGATAGGCTGCTCTATATATCTTGGCGTAACTTTGGAACGAAGTACTCGATTTTGTTATGCAATCCGTCAAAAAATTCTAAATTACACAAGATTTAAGTCTTTCTTATATCATTTTTTTCCATTAGCCATTAGTTTTTGAGTTACAAGTGGAAAATTTGTATAGTTATAAAATTTTTGAACTCAAAAAATTCATAAAAAATTTCAATCAAAAAATACTTCCCAGTTTTGGTACTTAATCGTTAAGGTTGCAACTTTTAGAAATAAAATAAATTTTTTGTTTCATGAAAATTCATAGATTAATTCGTGTTTTATTCCCGATTCAACGAAAGTACCTTGTTTTGACATTTCTTTATCGCAAATTTGTGTGGAGCAACATGTTGTAAACATGAGCTAAACATGTTGCTCTAAGCATAAATGAAATACAACTCTGCTAGTTACCTTTTATATTCATCGGTTTAATCATGTAGAAATTAAAGATTTATCTTCAAAATATTTGGTTTCTATTTAATTTGTTTAGTCCAATTGTTAAGAACCACTGTATTTTGATCTTGTATTTTTTAGTCCAATAATTTCTTAATGCTCTAAACACTTTTAAGCAAAACTTATGATCTTGTAACGTTATTTTAGAGCAGATGTGACTGCAAACAAATTTTTTGGTGGTTTGGCATGGAGATACTTGCAGAGGTTAGAATTCAGTTGGTTTTTGGTAGCTTCAGCTTCTTCCAAATTTATGTCGTATCGAAAACGTTCTGCTCACCTCAACCTATCCAAAAAAAAAAAATATATATATATATATATCCAACTACTCCTGCTGATTTGCTTAAGTTTACCTCATGTTGCTCTCACTCAGTCTAGTATGTTTTCCTTTACCCAAAAAAAAAAATATTCCATTATTCTGCAAGTTCTTTGGACAAACCATTTGTTGAAATTCAAATGTGAGCAGTCACTAACAAGAGTAACTAACATTTTTTTGAAAATTGGGTTTTTATGTTTTCATATGTTTTGCTGTTTTTTTCTATTTGTGGAGTTTCAGTTTGAATGTTTGTTTCTGTTATTTTTTTTTTTGGATTTCGCCAAAAAATATTTAAATTTGTTTGTTTAAAGACGAAAAAACTAAAATGTAGTTTTTTTTTTGTAGTTGCTATATCTGGTATTATTGTAGTTTTTGGCACAGGTTTGTAATTTAGAATTTGTTTTTAATTGCCTGCATTAAATGGGATCATTAATGCTGCAACATTAAATTGATCACGTTTTTGTAATCAAATACCGTGAAGGTGTGTGTAATTCAGGTGTTTGAAACATTTATTTATTTTACTTACTTTTTGTTGTTGCAGTTTTTGAAGAGTTTAATTGAAAATTGGAATTTATGTGATTGAAATCTTAAGGTAATATTAAGTTAGTCGTAAATTGGAGAAAATGATGCTATTAAGAATATTTAATTTGAACAATTAACAGATATTATCTGAAGGCAATTAATTGGTAATCTGACTTTTTTTTAATAATAACTTTGCTCAAAAATACTTTTGATTACTGCTAAATGTTACTCTTAAAGTTTTCTTTAAGAAGCTGTGAATTTATTGGCAAGAAGAGAGGGATGAATATCATGGGGTACATATGGAATGTTTTTTTTGTAGAGGCATAAGAGTTTTTTTTTATCAATAAAACACAACAATATCAATGGAATGACCACAGTGTTTGCTTTATTAGCTCACATATTTCATGTCATTTAATGTTTAAACATAATTTTTTGAGTATAGCCAATTTTATTCCGTCAAAAGTCCGTCGAATGTTGCCTTCTAAATAATTAATCGTTGCTTTTTTATCAGCATTTACCAGAAATTTGACACTCCCCCACAAAAATTTTAGTCCAAAGCTGTCAAACCACATGAACGATATGGCCAATTCGCAAGTCCATTTCTTGAAAAAATTCGGACATCAAATTTTTGGCGTAACAAAGTTATTTTTTTACGCGCTGTATGGCATGTTGCGCAATCCTGTTGAAACCATTTCTCCTCCAAATAATTTCCAATAACGTAAAGAATAAAAAAAAAACGAATCATTTGCCTGTAGCGTTGGCCATCACGGTAATGTTCGAACCGATGGCGCCTTCGGCGTGTAAACCTCACCTAATAGTAATTTTTCAGGATGTAACGAAGTCACAAGAGTCTCGTGAGGATTGTGGTCGCTTTTAAACCAAAAACGAGCCTTAACGCTGAAGACGGTTTGACGATAAAAATCTGGTTCAAACTTAAGGAAAGGAGCGTGAATTCCAGAAATAAATTTTCACGATGTGTAAACGTTGTTTTGTTGTAACTCTTTGCATGGCGATTTATTAAAGTAAACTGAAAAAAGAACTTCAAGCACACAAGTTTTTCTTGATAGTCTGTTACATATACTGTTTTTCAACATTTACATAAATTGAAAGTTGTGACGTAGGCTGCACGCAATTTTTAAGCAATTAACTTTCAAGATGTCATCAAGAAAACAATTTATAAAGCTGTGAAATTGCCAAAGAAATGGAAAGGTAAAATTGATAGCAATCTTGTGGTCAATTTAAAAAGTTTGATTGTGTTAGTAAAAAAGTGAAAGTGGATTGCAAATTGAAAGTAATTGAAAGGCAAAACTTGACCACCAAGTAATATGACAGCTGTATTAACAGTTATCCATACTGTAATTTTGAAACGTCTAAAAAATACCCTTCACTTTTATGTACATGAAATTTGCTTATGTAAAATTCGTAAATATCAACCTGGATTAAGCTTTTTACAAGTTCTTTTTATACCCTCCACCACAATTAGTTGTGAAGAGGGTATACTAAGTTTGTCATTCCGTGTGAAACTTTTTTATTATTCATCTCAGACCCCATAAAGTATATATATTCTGGCTGCTTGAGTAATTCTAAGTCGATTTAGCCATGTCCGTCTGTCTGTCCGTCTGTCCGTCTGTTGAAAACACGCTCACTTTCGAAAAACTCAAAAGAAATAAACAAACTAGGTGTCAAATTGCTTGTAGTTATCCTAAGCAGTTTGGGATTGAATTTCAGCAAAATCGGTTCAGTAGGACCAGAGCTATGAATCAAAATGTGGAACCACCACCTTCAAAAACTTGATAATTTTGTTACAAAAACTAACAAAAATGATGCAAAAATGCACGGAATGACATAAGATTTTGCACAAGTCCATTTTATTCGACTAGAAATGACACTGTAAAATTTCGCGAAGGTCGGTCCATAATTTACCCTAAGCCCCATATAAACACTACTCCCGGAAAACAGTTTAGTACGCCTAAAACCGTAAAAAATAATGCAATCATAACAAATTTTGGCTCGTCACAATTTTATAGGACTATAAATGATACTGTGAAATTTCGTGAAGATCGGTACATAATTTACCCTAGGCCCCATATATGCCCTACTCCCGGAAAACAGTTTAGTCTCCTAAAACAATAATTAATAACAAATCGTCACAGTTTAAGATAATAATAATAAAAAGACATCATACAGATATTACTCCTTAAACATTCGAACTGTCGGTGGAGGGTATCAAAGATTCGGCACAGCCGAATATAGCACTCTAACTTGTTTCTTCTTATTTTGATTATATTTTTGTTCAAAAATGTCAAAAACTGAAAAATTATGTTAAATTTGACATGTAAAAAATACAGGGGTCAAATTACGTCATTCGGTTTCGATCAAAATTTCCATTTAAGTTGTATTATAATTCCGTTTGATATCGAATGCCATAAATTGACATCAGTTTTATTAAAAATTTTTCGATGTGTACTCAAAAATTAAAGTTTAAAAGAGAATAAAAAAAGACTATTACAGAGCGAAAGCTTTCATTATATCAACACTTTGCACGCTTTTAGACCCCAAAACTTTCTTCGATTTTAATTGACTTTGATTATCGTGTTGAACAAATTAAAGAGGTTCATACACGACTGCAGCACGAACGGGCAATCATGTGTTGGTTCCAGGGATTAGATCGTGTATGGGAATTCGGTGTGATTGTACGCTTTGCTGTAGCGATGTCAAACAGAGTTTAATATATTGCCGATGGTGCCATTTTGTAGTATTTTGTATGGAGCTCACTTAAGAAAAGTTTCCAAAGAGTAAACATTAGGGTACTATGCTTTAAAAAAACATTATTTGTGGATTGTGTTTTAATCTTTTCTCGTTTGTTTTTTAATAATATAAAGGGTTTTTTTTATTTAATATCAATGAAACGGTCTTTGTTCGATAGAACATTTTATGACATAAATGTTTTAATATGACTTCGGCCATGTGGCCGCCACGGCTGGCGCGTAGAAAGCGCAATCTGGAACATCAATTTTTACAAACTTTTCTCAGCATTTGCGGCCGTATCTCGCCGATAACTCTTCGAAAAATGATTTCAAGGTGTTCAATTGTTTGTGGTATTTCGACGTACACAAGTGACTTTACACCCAGAGAAAAAACATGTTTAAATATGGTCACCTCCAACAATACTATGTTTAAAGATAATTTAAACCATATTATGTTTAACCATATTATTGTCAACGACAACCATATTGTGGTAAAAATAGTCCTCGATCAAGAAGCCACAACCATATTGTGGTTGCCTCCGAACATATTATGGTTAATAATAACTAAAATATGTTTAACACTTATAATAGCATGGTTGGTTGTCAACCATAGTATGTTGCTCTTGAAAAAGAGGAAAATACTATTGTTAATTTAAAAACAAATTATTGTCATATTTAACCATAACATGTTTAGAGGCAACCATAATATGGTTGTGGCTTCTTGATGGATGACTATTTTAACCATAATATGGTTGTCGGTGACAAAAATATGGTTAAATTAAACATATTTATTATGGTAAAAATTTTCTTTAAGCATAGTATTGTTGGAGGTGACCATGTTTAAACATGTTTTTTCTCTGCGTGTACATAGCTCCAAAGAAAATAATACAATGGAGTTAAATCACACGATCTTGGAGGCCAATTAATTGGGCCATTTTGTGAAGTAATTTTTTCGTCAAAAGTTTCCTTGAGTAAATCAATTGTAGCCCCCGCTGTGTGGCATGTGGCTCCGTCTTGTTACAACCACATATCAGCAAGATTAATGCCAGCTAATTGAGGTACGGAAAAACTTCGAATCATGCTCCTATACCGGTTACAATTTACAGTAACATTCTGACTATCATCGTTTTTGGAGACATATGGGCCAATGACTCCGCCAGCCCTTAAAGCGCACCAAACAGTAATTTTCTGTGGATGTAATGGTGTTTCGACAAAAAGCTTGTGAGACAATTCTGTTTA
Organism: Pollenia griseotomentosa; assembly: GCA_963931875.1. Taxonomy (NCBI): domain Eukaryota; kingdom Metazoa; phylum Arthropoda; class Insecta; order Diptera; family Polleniidae; genus Pollenia; species Pollenia griseotomentosa. The sequence goes on from OZ007561.1 coordinate 63,385,377, forward strand.
TTGACGTACCCATTCAACCAAAAATGGGCTTCATCGGAAAATAAAATTTTGAATGGAAATTCAGAATCAATATCAATTCACGATGGTCGTTTGGCTTTAATTCCTACACAAGTTGAATCTTGAAAGCTTTTAAGCCAAGATCTTTGCGTAAAATCTTCCATAAAGTGGAAGGACACAACCCCAGTTGCTGAGAGCGGCGACGAATTGATTGATTAGGATCATCTTCAATGCTTTCCTGTACTGCGGCTATAGATTTTTCAGTGTGCACTGTTGGGCGTCTCACGGTATGCACATTATCAATAACAGTAAATGTGGTCCGAAAACGATCTATTGTTCTTCGAATTAGCAGCTCTGAAGGACAATTATGTACGCCATAAAATGGACGAAGTGCACGATAAGTTTGACGAACAGAACCATTATTTTGATTAAAAATTTCCACAATTTGCACGCGTTGCTCTGGTGTAAGTCGATGCATAATGAAATGGCAAAGCAAACTAAACAAAAAGCAACTATCAGCTTTTAAATGGGTGGTCTAATAAAGCAGTGATGCCAAAAAAAAGTTGTATCACTCAAAAAAAAAAAAAAAAAAAAATAACACGCCTTAACAATAATAATTGCACAACAAACTGTATCACTATTTGTTACGACTCTTCAAAAAAAAAAAAAAAAAAGAAAACCTAATTTCTTTTTCTAAAATTTATATCAATTAAAATTGCGCTGCGCACTAGTTGCAGCAAATTGTCCTTACAAAACTTTTTCAAGAAATCAATATTGCACCCGTATGCTTGTATGGTGCTTCGACCACGATTCAGTACCACCTGTCTGTGCCAGTAGTGTATGCCCTTTTTTGTGGCACTTTACCACCATTTGCGATTTACATTTGTTTTGGTATTCTTAACGGTCAGAAATTGTGTATATCATTAAATCTTTCTATAAAGAATAAAATTTACGGAAATTCTAGGGAAATAATCCGGATTACAAAAATCGGATATTCACTTTTGCATTCACTTTAGGCTTATGGTCGACAAAAAAGGAAACAAAAATAAGAGAAATGTTATCGTAGAACTTAAAAGCTCTACGTAGATCACAACGATGGTTGTCCATCTTTCTGTTAAAAACATGATATATCTCGCATAACTGGATTAAGTGAGATTAAACTAAGGACGACAGATTGGCTTGGTTTTATAAAAGAGAGAAGTAATTATTTTGATTTTTAGTTGAACTGTTAATTTTTAATTTTTTATATTCTTTAATTAGGCTCGAGTTCATCAAATTTAATTTTCATTAAATTATTTTCACTGAGGGAAGGAATTTTACAACTTTGAATTTTTATTAAAATTTATTGATAATTTTTCTTGGCTGAGCTGGGATTTGAACCCGGGTTGATCTTTACATGTTTCAAGAAACACCACTTTCTATCCTCAGAAGATCTCTGTGTTCTACCCACTGCACCACTGCGGTGCCCGTTAGCCAACAGTCAAACATCAATCTTTAACCAGTAGTACTGGTGGTTCGAAATTTGCTGTTATTATCACTTAAATTTCAAATTACATGTTGCCTCCTTTTTCCTCTGTTTTTTCGTATTCTTTCTGTCAAGACTTTGTCTTGAAAACCTGAATACATTTGTTTATTATGTAATTTTTAAATGATCTTAATTGACAAAATTGGTGCAATTGTACATTTTTCTTAGTATTTGATTTTCAAAAGTACATGGAAAATAATATTCAACTTTGGACAACAGGCTGTGCTAAAGACAAAATTTTATTAAGTAGAAAAATAAACTGGAGCTTAATTTAGGTCCAGCCTGCTGCAGTGTTTTTCGGTCAAGGATTTTAGCGTTAAAAAAATTTTGTGGGAAAGTTGAGATTAAGGTTTGGCTGTTCAAACACATATAAAATCGGCTTTTATATGATTAAGTTGGGAAATCAAGTTTTAAAAGCTTAAAAAGTACCTTTGTCACTCTTAGCTTTCAAAAATTAATAAGTCCATTTTTCTTATTTATTGTTCCTATAGGTACTCTTTGAAATGATTTTGATATATAAGTGGTCACATAAATAAGTCGAGATAAGGGAATTTTTACCAAGCTTGTTATTAAAAAAGGACTAAATGGATCGACTTATAACTTAGCTCACATGGAAATTTCTCCTTGGTATAAGGATTTTGGCACGATATCTCTCTAGTTCTATGTAGTTATTCAATTTGTTTTTCATATCAAGCAATTAAATTTATTTTTAATCAACGAATGAATAATTTAGATTAACTTTCAACAAAATATACAGTTTATTAAATAGATAAGCAGACAAATATTTGCAACACTTTTGCAATTTATTTTATTCTGAAAACCTAGTCTATTTACTTTTCATAAAAAAAAAAAACATGAAATACAGCAGCGCTTGAATGCCAAAATTACACCTTGTACAATAGTTAATCTAAAAATCCATCATTAATTTACCTAATTTACGATAAAATGCGATACAAATGATTCATTATTAAAGCATAGCATTGATCCTTGAACCTATTACAAAATGCATTAATTAATAAAACTTACAATTACTTGACTAACTAACTAAACTAAAGTTTATTTAGAATAAATAGTAACGAACTAAACAAAAGAGTATGAAAACTTCAAAATGAAAAACCACCATAATGATCTGTGAAAATACCACTAGTTTCGATAAATTATAATGACTATTTAATAAATTAAGCTTCGCAATTTCAAATTATTTACTACAACCTACCGGAATAATACAAGCTAAGCTAGCGTTGCCAGATGAGGGAATTTGTCTCCAAAAAAAGATTGTAGTATAGTTTATGAAGAGATTTGTATGGTGAGGGATGTGGAGATTTTTTCAATATGTGGGGTATTACAATTAATTAACCAATATTATTTTTTCTAATAAAATATTGTAATGTCTTTAATTGCTAAGAAATCGATAAGGAATTGTATGTAAAGAATAATGTGACATAATTTATAACAGCCTGGCCCACGATGTCGATCGCTTTCGCTCGCTTGAATTTTCAACGACAAACAGCTGATTTGCGCCCCATTTATAATTTACTTACAAATTTTCTACCCACTAAATGGAACTTAACATTATCACACAAGTCTTAATACATCCCTGTCATGATAAGTTGTTATTTTTTTTGAAATATTTCAAACAACAATTAGATCAGTGCCCATGTTCTGTTACTCTCGCGTCGAGAAACAATTCGATTGATATGTGTGAAATGAAACAAAAATGGCATATATTGAAACAAAGATCTGTTTTTTTCACTAAACTGAGTCTCTAACTTTTTTTTGCGAGTACTAGCTGTCCCGTAAGGAAATTACTCGCCAAGTTACAAAAAACTGAGTCTTTAACATTTTTGTGAGAAAAGTTCTCGCTTTGAACTGTCAAATACACTCACGAATAAAAATGGGGCGAGAAAAAATTTGAACATTAAAAAACAATTAAAAATGCAAAATACAAAGAATAATACTTATAATAATTAGTTCTTGGCACATTTGTTTATTGTTTATTTATTTTGCTTTTAACATTTTTATAATATATACTAGGGTATTCATTTAATCGGGCTTTTGCTTTAATCGGTTAATCGCTCGATTAATTAATCGAGGTTTTGGTTTAATCGGTTAACCGATTAATAACATTTTTTTATAAATTAAGTAATTTCAATAATTAAAAATGAAAAATTATTTATTATTTGGAGCTTATTAGTAAAGTAATAACATAACAATTCTTGAACTAAAACGAGCAAACAAAAAAATAATTTATAACTATGTTACTAATATTTTTAAATTAATACATAAATATATTATGTATTAATTAAAAAATAAACACCGTGATCATTTTATTTCAATAGTTTAAGCAGATCTTACAAAATAATCTTTTAGAACAAGAATTGGTTAATTTGGCACTTTTCTTTAGTTTTGACATGGAAAAAATTCTTTCAATTATCGTAGAGAAATCGAAGGCAACCCATAATACAAAATTTCTAATTTCTCAGTCCTTTTACTGGATTTCTCTAAACATATAAAATCTTCCATTATGCCATCAGAGTCCTGTCTTAAATTTTTAAAATTCTTAATAATTTTAATTGTTTCGGTTAATTCTGTTGTTGTGTTACTATCGAGAGTTTCTTCTGTTGGCAGGCCATTATTTAACTTATCCTGGCAAAACTCAGCACTGAGCATTTTGCAAAAAAGTTCATTTCTGAATTTATTATTTTGAACTGTTTTTTAAGAATGAATTTCTTGAAGGAAATATATTGTATGAAAAAATATTTCTAAACACAACTTTTTTGGTGCACCTTAGTAACTTTTTTGGTGAACTTTGGTACAGACAACATTGTAAAATTCGACATGATTGCATTGTAGAATGCATTTAAAGAAGCGAGTTGGTTTGCAACTGCCGTTTTGAAACTCACCCATGATTAAAAACACAAAAATATGGTTTAATACTACAAAAAATCAAAAATTTTGTTACATCGGTTAATCGACTGAAATTAACCGGTTTAATCGTTAATCGAAAAAAGACAATTTTAAATTAACCGATCAGTTAATCGGGTAGTAATTAATCGGTTAACCGATTAACGGTGAATGAATACCCTAATATATACGCATGTTTTCAAAGCTCGTTTGCAAACAACAAACATTAAAGCCGCACTTTACATTATTTGGTATAGCCGTCTTTCAAAAATTTTAGTCGCCGCCAACGATATGTGTGACTGGCGTTCTGAACGTCTGCAATGTCACATCGGCTTCGAGTAGAATATTATGACATTTATAACGTAACGACGTAATCTCTTTTGATAGTTTTCGAAGTTCGAAAACTTTTCGAGAAAAGATGGAATATTTTTTTTTACATCTTTTCGATGCTAGAAGTTCTCACTAAAGTTACAGACCATGGGCACAGGTAAGCATTTTCGTCGAAATACATAAGACTTGTGTAATAGTGTAAAACGGCCTTAAGAAATATAATGCAGCCATAAATGTCAAAATCAGTGACTTGTATTGTGGTTGTCGAAAGTCACTTTGTTGAAATAATTAAGTTCTTGTCTATATTATGAAACATTTGCTGCGAAACATTTGAGTTTGATAATTTTATGAAAGGGGAAAGACGAACAGAAAATTGTACAAGTAGTTTTTGTGAGTTTGTTTTTAAGAGGAAGAAGAAGAAAGAGAGAAGGCATACAAAATACTTAAGTGCTGCAAAACTTAAATGTCGTTTAATGGATACGAATGCAGTTTCAAAAGAGAGCTGAAGAATTTTTGCCTCAATTGTTTTAAAATATGGACAAAGACTAACGAAACTATTTCTTAAAGCAACAACACTAAATTTTTTTTTTATAATTTTATATTTTAAAAACAACACCACTAATAAAATCACATAGTTTTACAAAATATTTTTGACAAAATTCTATTCTATAGTTTTTGTTGACTGCTTTGTTTGCAGCACAGAGTTGTATTTTTATGGCTTAACTTAAATGTTTTGCTAATTTTTATTTTCAAAATAGCATTTAATTTGTGGAATTGTTGATGTGGCAATATAGTTCTTTGGCTATAAGTCAATGAATTCCGTTAAAAACGTTCAACATGTCGACCGACAAGTCGATAGATAGTTGGTGAGAACGGTTATGAGTGACTCGTTGTCGCTCGCTTAAGTTGTCGATCTGTGGGCCAGACTGTAAAATTCACTATAATATCCGTAATTATACACGATTTATAAGCGTTAGGGTTTATTTTAAAGATACCCTTTAGCACTAGCCGTGCAGAGCAGGGCTGTGGAGTCGGAGTTGAGAACTCGGAGTTGAGGTTTTTGTACCGGAGTCGAAGGTGAAGTACCCACAAAAACTCGCGACTCCGATTCCAAAATTGTTAGTCATAAAAAAATTAAAAATATTTTCTAACATTTTCCAAAATAAAAATTCTTTGAAATTGGCGATGCAATATTTAAAATATCGATTTGAAATTTTCCGTCTGTTACAATTACGCTCACTTTCCAAAGACTCAAGAGAAAAGGAACAATTTTGGTGTCAATTTATTTCTATTTTTACTGAGCAGTTTGCGATTTAAATCCAGCATAATCGGCTTAGGAGGAAAAGATTTATGGTTCAAAATATGGAGTAACCACCAAAAAAAAAAAGTTTATATCTGGTACAAAAACGAACATAAATTGGTGGAAGAATGTAACGATTGCCATTCATTTTTGAATAAATTCGTTTTATATGACTGGATATAGTATCGTAAAGATCGGTTCATAATTAAAATATACATAAGTCCCACTTTCGGAAAACTTTTTAATACGCCTTAAATTTACCATAAGCTCTATTAAAGCCTACTCTCAGAAAAGCTTTAAGCACGTCTTAAGCTGTAACAAATAATGATGTTGTAGTGAAATAGGGTTAGGTTAAATTTAGTTGTGTAAAACTAAAAGTTACACTAAATGGATTTTGTGATGAGCTGTTTAGAATTCACCTCAGGTCTAATATAAAGCTGCCATCCGAAATGCAGTTCAAAACACCTTAAACGCTATCATTATTACATTTGGCCTAGTACTCTGTTTTAATCTGTGAACAATTTTCAGCAGCATCTATTTTTAAAAAAATATGACATGTATCAATGTTACCTATCTCGCGAGTTTGCAAAATTTGACGTTTTTAAACTTTCAACCAACCAACCAACATGTATTTTAATAAAAAAAACATATTTTTAAATAAAAATGAAAGTGAATATGGATGAAAAACTGTTAATGTTTGTGTCATTTATGTTTTTCCGTTCATTCGCTTAAAATCCCTTAGGGAAATAAGTGCAGCTTATATTATTTCGCAATTGTAAAAAATGTTGCCAGAAACATTTCCAGGCTTTTTCACAAATTGAACAAAGTACAACTCTATCAACATAATTTCATAAAAATTCCGCACAAATTTTTTTTTTATGGGTTTTGACGGCATTTCACGTGAAATGTTAAACAGAGTACCAGGCTTTACTGTATTGAAATTAGGTCAAAATTTTTTTTTTGTTAATACTACAAATCTCTCTACCGAATTTTGTAATGATCGGTCCGTTGTTTACAGTAGACCCTATAAAAATAAGCTCCAGTCTTTAAATTGGAAAAGGAAACATAAAAATTGTTTTTATTTTTTCGTCCAGAGCTGCCAGGTAAAAAAATTAAAAAAAGTTATATTTCTGATATTTTTTACAAAAGCATTTGATGTTAATATTTCTTGTAAGAATTTAAAAACGTTAATTTCAAAAATTAAAAGTTGATAAACTATTTTAACAACGTTTAAGAATAAGGGACAAAATTGTAAGAAATGGGATTTCTTGCGATTTCAATCTTTAAATTGGGGATTTCAGTTAAACATTTTCTGGCAACACTTCACTTTAACGCCAAGCAATTTTAATGTATTCGTAATTGCGAACAGATAACAATAAATGAATTTAAGACAAAAAAAAAAAAAAATTAAACAAAAAACTTTTAAAACTATATTCAAATCCAAATTCAAATCAAGCGCAAACAATAAAAGAAAAATACAAAATACTACTGACCTTCGACTCTGGTGTTGCAAACAATTGCTACCAAATGTTTCCGAAATTCAGTAAATTGTATAAACAGAACTTAAACAATTTACAGAAAAAAGCAAAAAAAAACTATTGTAAATTGCTCTACGATGCAAGTTGCAAACAAAAGCAATGATCAACCACAATAAAAACTATTTTATATATTTAAACAAATTATAAAAGAAAAAAATTGATACAAAAATATTTGTATAATGCAATAAAACGGTTTTTATTTTATTGGTCTGAAAGACAGCAACAGAAATTTGTTTCCTAATCATGAAATGGAAATCAGTGGCGAATTTTAGAATCAATAATTTTGACTCATACGTAGAGTTCCTAAATCCAGCTGTCTCTGCAATGTATTAAAAATCTCTTTTCTCCGGAATTTTTAGTTAAAGATGAAACTGTACAAGATTTTTTAAGTCATCGAGTGCAAATTTCTTCCCCTGTGGAATTTCTCGCAGTACTTATTGCAGCTTACAAAACTTCCGTTTTATGAATGAAGCCTATTAAAGAATAACGGTACATAACAACATAAAATTGAGTTTGTCAAGGTGATCGTTACATTCAACAATTTGTAGATGCGCTGAATAAAGCACTTTCTGTGTCAAAAATGTTTTGCTACAAAGTGGAAACTCGCCAAAATAAAATTCATGTCTGCCATAAACGACGTTTATCCCTTTCAAACTTGCTTCGTTGGAAGCCGTATTTTTTATTGGGTAACAAGGTCTTTTATGAACGGACTTTGTTAATTTCAATAATTAAGTTTAAGATGCAAGTTAAAAAATTAAGTTAATAATTTTATAGAAAAGTTTGTGGAAAAATTTGAGAAATAAAGGCAAAAATTAGAGGCAGTGGTAGTATTTTGTTTAAATCGCCGTCATTTATGCACCGATCTAGCTGAAATATCAATAAAGCATAGGTGACAAAAATAATAACAACCTAGTGCCAATCATATCTGGGTTTCAATAGACAGACGGATAGTATCGTTAAATCAACTTTATTTTATAGGGTCTTTGATCAATATTATAGAAGTTACAAGCGAAATGACAATATTATATACCTTTTCTACCTGTAGGCGTAATTCTATTTATTTCAAAATAGCGTTGTTGCTTATTCTGGTAGACAAATTCCAAATGCATTAAAATTTTGCGTATTTTAAACATCGTTGAAATAAATAAAAGAACTTTTTTTCCTTTTGAGCTCGAGGTCAAAAGGAAAAAAAGTTCTTTTATTTATACATTTTAAAGGTCGAATTAAACACAATATAATATCGTTGAAATGTGTTTGATATAATTTAAAATTTAAGTTACTTCAAACCAGGGATGATAAATAAGAAAACCAATATCGTACCAACGAACTTTTAAAATCGTACTTATTTGGCCCCAATAGTACTAAATCTTTTTTTAGAATTTTTTTTATTTTATTTTTAAAAACAAAAATTTAATACAACAAAAACAAAAAGTACTCAAAATTTATTTGTACATTAATTATACATAATAATAGGTTGGATAAAATTTTTTCCCTTCAAAAGCACATCGCGATTATTGTTCTAAAAGTCATTCCAAGAAACTTTGCCAAATAAACCATAGGATTTTTCAAACAAGTTAGTTTTCCAAAATTTGAAATTGAAATTTTTAAGCGTTCTAAAAATATGCCGCTGATACTAAATTTAGAATGTGGCATAAGCCACAATGAACAAGTGCAAAAAACTATTCACAGTAGCGGTGCAGATGGTCTTGCAAAAGAGCAAATGCAAAATATCATAGCTGTTTTGTTAAATTTAACAACAAAAAATTAAGTTTCCCTTAGATTTCATAAAAAAGCTACGACATTTTGCATTTTCGCAAGACTGTTTGCACCAAACACTAGACTCCGCTTATATTCATTGGTCAGTATATATTTTAATCAATTATAAATATGTGGGTTTGAAAAATTTGGAAATAGTATTAAATGAGTCACGGGGGTACCAGCGTACTTTTTAGTTTTGAATTGTACCAAAAAAAGTACAATTGTACCAACTTTATCAACACTGCTTCAAATCAATACATCGCACCACTGTTGGGATCTGACAATTCTTAAATTGTACTGTCTCATTGGCAAAATTGTACCAAATTGACATAAATTGTACCAAAATTTCGCTAAAAAGCATACATAGTAAGAATTTATTACAGTTATTTACTCAATAAAAACAAAACAAGTAAAAAAGTAAAGACAAATTTTCGAGAACGTACGTTATTTGGGTTCCATGGGCAATCATGGACCCGCCAGGACAAAAAAATATGTTATGAGGTTAAGATTCATACTAAAGTTCTTTGTGCCGAATATTATTTAGATATCTTTATCTAAATAAGATTAATTTGCCCTTAAGTTATTTTAGGAAGGCGCTTCTATAGAACTTATGGTTAATTTTGGACCTACCAGCACAACATTTTATCATGACGTAGCAGCTATAATTAAAGTTATTGTCGCTAATTTTTATATCAATACCAACATTCATAAGGAAGTTATGGCATTAAAAGCTATTTTGGGGAGAAGTATTTCTATGGAAAGCAATCGTCAAATATAAACCGATTCCAATAAAATTTGTTAAGATGATTTAGATTGAAATAAAATAAGTCTGGTCCAAATTTGATCTCAATACCAACGTAATAAAATGGTTTGTTGACAGAAACACTCTTACGGAAAGAAGTTTGTATGAGGGCCATATGAAATTTTGGACCGATTCTTACCATTTTCAGTAGACTTTGTCGTTACGAATTAAAACCTATGTACAAAATTTCATCGAGTTACCTTAAATATAGCGACCTGTACCTTGCTCACAAGGTTACAACGAGAAACAACCAACCGGACGGAGGGACATCGTTCAATCGGCTAAGAAAGTGATTCTGAGTCGATCGCTATACTATTTATATTTTTTAGTACAACACACAAACCCATAATACCCTCTCCACTATTGTGATGTGGTTACACAAAATTAAGAAGAAGCTAAAATTTAACTACACATTTCTCTTTTTTCTCGAAGGCAGACAAAAACGTAAGCGATTGGTCAACAGTGCCACCAAAACAATAAACAAAAGTGGCGATTTGGAGACACTTGATCCCATACTTTCTACAGGGATTCGAGTACATATGTATACTTATGTATGCATGTACTTAATATGTTAGTATAGCATCATGAACATACATAAATAACCAGTAATGCAATTTTTGGTAGTTCTGATCATTATTGAAAAGAAAAGTGAGTGAATCCACCTCAAAGATATGACAAAACTTGGTGGATATATTTTTTAATTGTACTAAAAATCGATGAATTGTACCAGTGTAGCAATATAGTTTCGATTGTACCAAATTTGGTACAATTGTACCACAAATCCCATCAGTGCATCGCACTGGTTCCTCTAAAGAGAGTCAACTCAAAATTGTTAAATTTTCACTTTTTGCAAGAAATGTACAGTGGTCATATCTACACTCAAAAGAAAAATCAATCCATCCGTACTCAAATCAATTCGAAGCGGTATTAATAGTACGAATTTTCTTGAATCAAGTACGGATTTTCAATCGCAAAATACTTTTCTTACCCATATTCAATTTCCGTTTTCGTACTTGAAATTATCCGAAAATTAGATTGATTTAAGTAAAACTAAGATTGAATTAATCTCAAAATGCTCAAAATGGATTGATTTTCGAAAGTAATCCTATTAAGGATTGTTTTGAGTACGTTTAAGTGTTATTCGTACTTGATTTTTAAAGTACAACTCGTACTTCAAGTAATCATAAAAAACTTGATTTATCCCGAGTGTTTTTCTTTCTGTGTACGCACTGTAAACATCTTAGATCAACTTCTCTAGTATTAAAAATGCAATTATATCCCCTTTGTAGTATAAAAGTACATATAAAAAGAAAACAGTTTTTTGTCTCTACTGAAAATTTATAAATTTGAAGTTAACCCACTCGAGAGGAACCAGTGCGATGTGATTTTAAACCAGCAAAGACTTTGCAGAGAAATTCCCAAAATTTTCCTTCTTAAAATTTCCGGGCATTAAAAAATATTTTTCCCTGTAATGCCCTGGAAATTTTTTCGATTACGAACCCTAATAAACTTTGAAAAAATATTATTGCGAATGCGAGAATTGTCGTTACTAATATGGTGTATGAATATATAATTTGAAATTTTGTACATGATTTAATTTTGATACACCACATTACACTATTAATTTATATGGTATATTCGTATGTATTTCAAAGGGTCATAGATCATTTGAAATTATATCATACATGTAATAAAAATATTTAAAAAGTCTTAAAAATATTTTTGGTTTGTAAATATAAATGAATGTTCATTTAAATTTGTAATTACTTTGAGAATGTTAAACATTAGAGTGAGTTTTTCAAACTTAGTCTGTAACCAACAAAGAATTAAGTTTAAAGACAAAAATATGTATGCCAATCCGAGTCAATCAGTTTCTCAAATACGAAAATTGATTCATTATAGCCGCTATTCGCAGACATTCAATATGGACCTAGCTGCTATATAAGCCCCCCATTTCGAAAAATATCTAATGTAAATCAAAGACTTAATAACAACAAAATCTCGTATATGTACGTTTCCATATAGGTTCGACTCTAGGATATTATCTTCACAGAAATAAAACTCAGCACTAATATCTTTCAGAACTGTATCAGAAAATTTTGGATTGATAATGAACCGCACTCCAAAACATATATTTCACAAAAAAAATCACAATAGTTTTGGTTTTCAGGAAAACTTGTCAAAAGTAATTTCATATACTTAAGCCAAAATTCGTGGGGTGTTGTATACTCATAACTAGGGATGAGATTTTCATGCACTTAAAAATCTAAAATATGCACAGCAAAAATAAAAATATATGCACTAAAAACTTAAAAAATTTCCATAAAAAATCACTTTTTAATCAAGAAAAATATAAAAAATTCAGGCTAGTGTAATTCAATAATATAGTTAAGAAGCTTAAAAAACTAATATAAATTATGGTTTGTTTAAATAAATAAGTAGTGTTTTATAAATTGTAAAACTTTGTCCAATGCATATTGAAAAAAATTATTTTCAGATCCCACTTTAATTCCAGATCAGATCAAAAATACTTTAAATTTATTTTATTTTTTGAATTCCTTATACTACATTTACACCTACGCAAAATCTAGTACTTACGAGATTTCGAGCCAAATCTAGTTGTTTTTGACTAGATTTCCCATACAAAACAAAATCTACTTCGTGACAAGATTTCGACGAAATCTACTTAAAATCTAGTAGTACTTAATGATGCAACTATGGTTTTTACAATATAGCACTAAAAAATATTTCCCTGCACAAGAAAAAAAACAAAACAAAAATTGTTAAAAAAAATATTAAAAATTTTTATAAAAATTGTAAAAAAATTAAAAACACGAATAATATTGATAAAATAAATATCGTTGATTATTAAAAAAAGGTAATGCAAATTTTTTAATGTATATTTCTTTTTGTGTTTGTGTGTGTAACAAAAAAACTTTAAGTCAGCTGTTGTGTTATAAAAACAAAATCTCGCTAATGTCAAAAAAGTACAATGTAAACGCACTAGATTTCGAAGAAGATTTTAAATCAAATCTACAAGATTTCGGCCTAATGTAAATGTAGTATTAATTATTTTTGCAAAATCTTTTGGATTTATTTTAAATTTTTAGGGCTATTTATTCTTCCTTCCACATTGTTAATTTTACTTTCTGCAATATCAATTTATTTCACTTGAGTATTAAGTCAACTAAATCCCTCCTAATTAATTATTTTTTCACCAATAGGAATAGCCGTAGTTGGAAAATGCAAATGCTAATTGACTTCTGATGTTATTTATATTTGGGGTATTCATAAGGTGTGCTATCATGTTATATTGGGGTGGGGGTGCTTTAAGGTCATGCGAAATAAGGCCATGATGGCTTTGTTGGACAATTGAATGGGAGATAAAGCCATAATGGCCTTATTGGACAATCATTGAGAGATAAGGTCATATTTAAAATTTTGCGAAATGAGAGATATAGCCATATTTTTTTTTCGCAAATGTGAGATAAAGTCATATTTTTCCAGAATATTGTTACTTTACTTTAGTGTTTCCGGGAAAAGTCATTTTTTTTATTCTTGTGACGCACGCAAGAAAACTTTATTCAGCGAAGCCACCTGCCGTGTCCTACTGGAGGAGAAAACCCTTAAGCGCGGCCGCAGGCCGCCATGCACAAAAACTTTAGTATGCGAAGCCAGATTCCAATACTTTACTGTAGTGTTTCCGGGAAAAGTCATTTTGTTATTCTTGTGACGCACGCAGGAAAACTTTATTCAGCGAAGCCACCTGCCGTGTCCTACTGGAGGCGAAAACCCGCAAGCGCGGCAGCAGGCCGCCACGCAGAAAAACTTTAGTATGCAAAACCAGATTTCAATACTTAACTTTTGTGTCTCCGGGAAGACTCTTAATTATAAAAATAAGAAAACTTTTAATCAATGTAAAATGCAAAATTTCTTCAAAACTGAAATGAGAGATAAAGCCATTTTCTAATATCGCTAATGTGAGCTAAGTCCATGATGGCTTTATCTCTCATTCAAATGGGGAAAAAAACAAAAGGCTTTATCTCCCTATTGAATGAGAGATAAAGCCATCATGGCCTTATTTCGCATGACTTTAAAGCACCCCCCGTTATATTGTCATAATGTTTTAACATTTAACAATGGTTTGAAAATATTGTTGTTGCTTTGTTAACAAAAAGTGTCTTAAATTAATAGAACTTTGCTTGCTATGTTTATTGATCTGTCGTAATTAATAAGAAGAGACCTGCGCTGAGCCGAGTCGCATTAGTTTTTGTAGCCGTCGCCGTTGATGGTATGTATAGTTTTATGTGGCTAATATTCGAATTTAACCTGCGGCTAGCAATTTTTGCAACAAAACACTTGCGGCGTCAAATTATATCGGCTTAGGACTCTGATGTTTGGTAAACAAAAAAAAAAAAATTTATTTGTAGTTTGCGTCTGAAAAATGGAAAATAGTCAGGAAAGATTTAATTTAATTTACTAATTCATGAATTAGAATTAAAAAATATTTTGATGTTAGGTAAATATTTATTTTTTATATTTGTTTTTAATTAGTTGATTTAAACTCAAAATAGCACACTAAATTATGAGGGGTTGTTCACAACAGTCGTATTTATCATGTTATTATTTTAAGACATGACTTTACGAAATTTTTTAGTATGATTTCCAGTCATATAAAATTAATTTTGTGGAAAATTTAATGACAATCGGTGCATTCATTCACCATTAATACTAATTTTTGTACCAAATATATCAATTACACTTTTACTATTGAATCTATTCTGCTGGATTTCTCTGGCAAACTGCTTAGGAGTACCAGCAACAACTTGAAACCAATATGTATTGTTCTTTTCTTTTGAATTGTTCGAAAGTGGGCGTGATTTCAATAGACAAACAGACATGGCTTTAGCAACATAAAAGTACTCAAGGATCCAGAATATACATACTTTATGCAGTCTCAGGTAAATATTTCAAAAGTTTCACACGGGGTGACAGGCTTAGTATACCTTTATTCACAACTAGTGGTGGAGGGTACAAAAAGGAAATTGTGTACAAGGAGAAGTTTTAAGCTCCGTCGTCTAAAAAATATTTAAATTTTAAATTATTTCCACAGAAAGGTGGTGAGACTTTGTAAGATTATCTTAGAAATTTAATGGGATCTAGAGTATTTAAGCCAGCGTGATATGTAGGGGTGCCAGAAGATTTTGATAAGAAATCGGCAGACTTTAAAAAAAATCGGCATTATCGGCACTTTAATTTAAAAAAATCGGAAACAAATCGGCAAATTTAAAATACCTCTTTTAAATAAATAAAACATATTTTTAATAACAAAACAGAAAAATGCAGCATTACCCTCCACCGACAGTTCGAATGTTTAAGGAGTAATATCTGTATGATGTCTTTTTATTATTATTATCTTAAACTGTGGCGATTTGTTATTAATTATGGTTTTAGGAGACTAAACTGTTTTCCGGGAGTAGGGCATATATGGGGCCTAGGGTAAATTATGTACCGATCTTCACGAAATTTTACAGTGTCATTTCTAGTCGAATAAAACGGATTTGTGCAAAATCTTATGTCATTCCGTGCATTTTTGCATCATTTATGTTAGTTTTTGTAACAAAATTATCAAGTTTTTGAAGATGGTGGTTCCACATTTTGATACATAGCTCTGGTCCTACTAAACCGATTTTGCTGAAATTCAATCCCAAACTGTTTAGGATAACTACAAGCAATTTGACACCTAGTTTGTTTATTTCTTTTGAGTTTTTCGAAAGTGAGCGTGTTTTCAACAGACGGACAGACGGACAGACAGACGGACATGGCTAAATCGACTTAGAATTACTCAAGCAGCCAGAATATATCGTTAGTATAATTCGCAAGGACGCTAAGTCCACTTTTTTCCAAAATTGAGATTTTAATGCAAAACGGTAATACTATACAAAATACATATTTTACGACAACAAAAAATATCAATATGTTGTTTAAAGTTGTTGTAATTTTGTGGCTTGCAAAAACGCTAAATCCACAAACTACGAAAAATATTAAAAGCAAGTGCTAACTCCACGAATATTAATTTTTTCAATTGAATTTTGTGTTTTCTGTTCTATTTTTTCTTTTCGTGAAAAGTGGAGAACTAAAAAGAAAAAAAAAATGTTTTTTTAAAAAAAATATTTACCCCCACATTCATAAACGATTATTAAATTTAACAAACGTTTATTAGGGATAATTTTCATAGTAAATTTGTTCTTTAAGCCTTTATTAAATTTAAAAATTTTTTATGAATACAGGCATTAGATTTTAGTTTTTTTTTTAAATAATAATATTTAATGTAATTAACATGTAAAACTATGGAATTGAAGCAGACGACGGTGTTGTGGGACTAGTTCCATAAGGGTTTAATACGGACTCTAACGATTGTTTTGAATTTCATCCGAGAATGAGAACTAGTTGAAAGACAGAGGTCTCTGAGGTTATTAGGAGAAAAAGATTTGACGATTTTTGGAAAATTTGTTGGAGCAAAAAAAAAAAAACTGAATGTAAATACGATGGTTCAAGTCCATCCAATTAAAAGGCCCAGAAATAAAAAAGAGGAAAATAAATCTAAAAGATGTCAAACACTGCAATATAATTTGAAAGAAGATAACAAAAATATAAGGGTTTGTAGAACATTTTTTTAAATACTTTGGGAATTGGTCGACAAACTGTAATCGAATTGATAATAAAATTGATCCTATAGACTTTGAAAATTTGCAGAAACTTTATCAAGAAAGAAGAAAAATTACTGCAAGAAAGTATGAAGACCTACAATTTCTCAAATCAACCTTACCCAATGAACACCACAAAATTTACGATGATTTACCCCACCTTTGAATTTTTTCTACTTTAAGTTTAACAATAAGAATTATAATGAGCTTAAAAATGTATATAGTTATATTTTTGTATCTTTTTAATAGAAATGAAGTGAGCAAGTCTTAAGTATCTGTTTTATTTTTATAAAATTAATATAGAAAATTAAATCAAACTTATTTTTAAAATTTAAACTTACTGTAGGAAAATGTGCTAAGTCCACAATAAAGCGAATAAGTTTACAAAGCAAAAATGCTAAGTCCAAAAAGTGCGATTTCCCTGCCAAGATTTTATGGAAATGGGGTTTTGATCTAGGTCATTTAAAGAGAGCTATTTTGTAAAAATAATTGCGTTGACAAATTTTACAAATTTTAAAAACTTAAAAAGCTACAATGTTTTTTGTGTCTCCCGTAAAATTTTAAAAAAGGGACTTAACACATTTGCGAATTAGACTAACGATATATACTTTATGGGGTCTGAGATGAATAATAAAAAAGTTTCACACGGAATGACAAACTTAGTATACCCTCTTCACAACTAATTGTGGTGGAGGGTATAAAAAAATTGTATTTATAAATTGTAGTTAATTAATTATATTTTGTACTTAAGGGTAAATTTATTTTTTACTTTTTTTATTATAGACAAATATTTGAGTTTGACATTTTTATTAAACCATACTGACTAATTGTGGCAGTCGTGATCGAATACTTTTTCGATTCGAAACCTATTTTCTTTCTAATTTATTATGTTGTAAAGCATTTAGTTGAGTTTTTACAACACTGAAAAAATAATTTCGATTCGTTCAGTATCGAATCGAAATAGTATTTGATCACGACTGCCAGAATTAGCCACCTGATCAGTTTCAAAACAATTCGAATTACTAAACTTGAAAATTTAAAGTTCCTTGCAAATTTTAATTTTTCAGGGATCATGGTCATTTTTTTTTTTATTTCGGTTGACTTGGCTACAAATTCTTTCTATATTTTCGAGAGATTCGGGTAAGGAAAATAATTTTTTGGAAATGCACCACTTTAATTCTCACGTTTTAGATCTGAATTTTTGCCAAAAATCTTGCAAATTTACTTAATTTCCTAACATTAAATTGGCTATCAGATATACCTGCATCATCCTCAATTCCGTTTAATTTAATAAGAATAATTTTTTTAATTTAAATTATTTTAATTGATAGTGAATGTAAATTCAGCTTACCCTTACTCTCTTGTAAGTGTCTTCATTTTCAAACTCAAATATAAAGTTTTTAATATTTTCCTTTTAGAAAAAGATATTTTAAACGTTGGCTTTTTTTATTTTATTCGGATTAAGTTATTTCATTCTTCAAAGTTGAATATTTTTCAAATGAAATTTTAAAAATTTAACAAGTATGCCAGTGTTGTAAAAAATTAATGAGATATACCAAAACAAACAAAAAGTAACCGTGTTTTAGTCGTTAATTAAAAAAATCGGCATTTTTTTTAAGCAAAAATCGGTGATAAGTTTTCTCGAGGAACCATTTTTAATTATGGACTAATTTGGCTTAACGATATAACTTAAGTACTTTAACATTTAAAAAAGTTCTCAAATAAAATTTTCTTTCTAAACAAAGACAGACCTAGTGACGTCCGTTTTAGAAATTATAAAAATCTAGAGAAACAATAAATCACTTTTTGAAATTATTGTTAAAATTATCACAGTTTATCTTGGGAGTCAAAAATTCATTAACAAGGTTTCGCTTAAATGTGCTAAATTCCCAATTCATACTATTGATAAACTGAAATTTATTGTTGATGGGATAAGCTATTCCTATGCGCATTGCACTGGTTGCTTAGGCCAGATCACAGGAAACTTCATCATATTTTAATAGAAACATAAAACATATATGTATGTAATATATTAAAATCACTGCTAAAATTTTAAATTGCTAACAAGCAAATATTTCAACTAAATATATTCCATAATTGACCTAACAATATCATTGTCATACATGTTTTGGTTTATGTTTTTAATAGCCATGTTATTGGCAACTAATTTGTTACACAATTACTAAAACATTGTTAATATTATTAAATTATAATGGTCAATATCAAAAGCATTTACTAATATTTATTTGCAACAATTCTTTATCAAAGGTTAAAGGTTTTTCGCCTTAGCAATTTTTTAAAAATTTGAAAACTAAAAATATTAAAAAAAAACAAGTAGAAAGAAACTGGGCAAAAATACAACACAAAAAAACGGATTGCAAGCTAAAACGATTAACTAGTCTCAGTCTGTTCCTATCAAGGTTGAACTAGTTATATTTTCATAAAAATTGGGTGTAGTTGGCACATATAAATAAATTTGTGTATTTTTTTTTTTTGCAAATAATATTTTCTTTCGAACAAATTTTCATAGACTTTATAAAGCGGCCAACACCTTTTTTCATAGATAATACTGCTGATATTTAGTGGCTACTACTAAGAAATTCTTGTTTTAACCGCTTGGCTGGCTGGCTGGCTGGCTAATAAACGGAGTCATTTGCTGTCTGGCTTTTAGGATTGTTGGCCAAGTACTGAATAAGATCTTTTCATACCATAAGTGGGTGGGTGTTTAAATTTTACACCAGCTTAAATTATATAAAAAAAATATATACTTATTCGTATATTAAACCAAGATTGTGTTACTTTTTTTTTTATTATTTTTTAGTTTCTCTTTAACACGTTTCCCTAATTCTGTTGTATTTATTGTGGTTTTGTTGTATTTTTCTTTTTGTTTCTATCTAACGTGATAATAAAGTGCAAATAATAGACATAAACTCTTAATATGTCTGTCCATATACATCGTATACACAAACATTTAGTTACTAGAAACATTTTTATGTATTAAAAGTAGTATTAGTCGCCAATTGCCAGGACTTAAAGGAATTAGGTGCATTTCAGTCCTTGGATACAATTTTAGTAGAGTGATAGATAAGTCAAGCAGAGATTGATAGGACATACAAAATTAACGACCGACTAAAATTTTCATTAAAAAAATATCCAAATTCCGTCTCTGAAGGAATGCTCAGACCTAAAAAATATTTGACGAAAAAAATGAATAAAAAAAATCATGACCAGTAAATTGATCAAACTTTAGCTTAATTTTTAACAACTTTTATTGAAATACTTAATTTAATTTGTAAAAAGATAATTGCATAATGTTATTAAGAAACTGTTAAATGATTTTTGATCAGCAAACGTTTTGCAAAAGCAACCCATTTTTTAATAAAACTAGGGGTTACGTGTAGGACGACAAATATTTGATAGGTGTGAACATGGCTTAAGTTTAACTTAAAAAAAATCATGATTTCTAAAAGAAAACGGCGAACATTGGCTGAAAATCGTTTTTCATCGGCCAAAAATCTGAAACTTTTGAACCGATAGAGATAAATTTGCATTTTTTTTTTGCTGGAGAGAAGACTTCTTTAACTTTTCCACAGTTTTAATTTAAGGTCAAAGTTGAACATTTGATGTTTTTTAATAGCATTTAGTAAGAAAATGCTTTTGATTGAGATTAAGAATTATGGTATTTTTAATTCAAAACAGGGGTTGTTTTTAAGTGCACTGTTTTAAGAACTAATCTACATAACTGCCAAATTTCATTATAATATCTCTTTATTCATGTCAGATTTATAGAATGTTAAAATTACTATTTTATTTTTTACAAATATGTATGTATTGAAAGCCCTTTCATTAATTTACACTATAGAAAAAATAATTTTAATGTTTGACCTTCCATGAATCAGAAATAGATAGAGATATCACAACGAAATTTTAAAGTTATGTAGACCGAAGAGATATTAAAACAGTGGACTAAGAAGCGTCCCCATTTTTGATTAACAAATGTCCCAAACTCCCAATCCCGGAAAAACGCTTTCAAAAAAATTATTTTTTTTTACAAATTTTTTTTACGATATTGATCAGAATTTTTCAGAAAATCATGGACATATTAGAAAACATTACTGTTCTAATTTTAAAAAAATCGGTGTGTTGATTTACTAGAATTTTTTACTTAAATAAATTTTTGTGTTTGAAAAATTAGATTTTGTTTGGATAGGTAGGGCATGTGGGAGAAACAAATGTCAAATTGTTAAAAATTGCTTATACAAGCATATTTATAACGTATGTATATATTATATCTATGCAAAATTAAAAATTTTTTTTTGGCGAATATCATTTCGATAATAGTATTTTTAACTTCTTTGTGCAAATCAAAGAAATCCTTATGGCACTTCAGAAACTTTTGATTAAGGAGGACACCTGTAAACTGGGCAAGAGAATAGGTAAAATCATGAAGCAGTTTGGACGGTTTTATTATATTAGTGTGCTATTTATATAACTTTTTTATTCTCTAATGGCCAATTTTCAGGATTGATATTAAAACACATTTGTGTTTAAAATCGTTTTAAATACAAAATTCTCTTCTTCACTAAATACTTAAATTACACTTAATTCACCGATGTGGTACACTTAATTTCAACTTAAGTTTCTATTGTAATATTTTAGCAAGGTGGCCTCAATATCACGACAATACAACAACAAGAGGAAAAGCAATAACAATCAGCTGTTTTTTGAGACTACCTTGTCAATAAATATACTTTTTTATGATATTTTTTTGTATTTAGTAGTGCTACCATACTTTAATCTTATTTAAAAAAGACTTTTAAATTAAACTCAAAAAATCAATCTGTATTTAAATACGATTTACGTTTTTATGAAAATTAACTTAATTTAGATTTAAATACTATCCTGAAAATTGGGCATAAGTTCTATTGCGTTGGCTGCTGTCTTGTGGCTAACCCCTCATTAATTAATTTAATAGGGATCTGGGAGAATTTATCCTGCTTCGTTTCAGCGACCACATTCCTTTAATTCACTGCCTTTAAACAATCATACAAAGTTTTTGTTTTTGTAGCTTTTTAGCATTTTGTTTTTAGGGGGCTTATTAAACATCCATCCAAAACATTGGATTTTCGGAAATTGTTGAACAGTTTTTTTTCCTATTTTTTCGTGCATTTTGCTTAATTTTAGCTTATTTTGATAATTTACATTTGTGTGAGAGATTATTGGTTTGTTGTTGTTACAAATGTTATTGCTGTTTCTATTGTTGTTGGTTACAAGATACGATATGGCAACTGTTGCTATTGCAAGTTTTTTCTCTCTAGTTATTTTTTAAATAGATAATAAGAACCACCGCCATAGTTGTTGCTATTTATATTGCTGTTACTTTTGTGTTGTTGTTGCTGGTTTTGTTGTTGTCTGTAGTCTATGTCTATTATTATCTTGATGGAAATGCACCTGACTCGTTTGGTATTTGCACGTTTTTGCTTTGTTATTTTTTTTTTTGTTGTATATTTTTGCACATGCGCTTAGTAGTTATTATTGTGTTTTCATTGTTGTTGTACTCGTTGTTATTTAGTGGGTGCTAATAGAGTTACCATGACTATATTAGGAGAAAAACTGAAATTATCCGAAAAGTTTCAAAGTCATTAATCATATTTTAAAAGCAATTGAAAAAATTATTTTTTTTTAAAAATTAGAAATTAAAGCACACATCTACATATTTTCTCTAGAAAATTCAAGTAAGCGATAACTTTCTTTAGAAAGTTGAAGCAAGCGATAACTTATCTTTCGAAAATTAAAACAAGCACTACATTTTCTGTAGGAAATTCAAGCAAGCGATACATTTTTTTTTTAAAAATTATACAAAAAGTAATTTTTTTATAAATAATTCAAGCAAGCGATAAATTTTCTATATACAGTTCAAGCGATAAGTTTTTTTTTATCGAAAATTCAAGCAAGTGATAAAACTTTTTAAAAAACTTAAATTTTTTAATAAAAATTAAACGAGCGATAAATTTCTCAAATGAGAAGCTCCCAATATATTTTTTTTCGACAATTATTTTTATCAATA
Organism: Pollenia griseotomentosa; assembly: GCA_963931875.1. NCBI lineage: Eukaryota > Metazoa > Arthropoda > Insecta > Diptera > Polleniidae > Pollenia > Pollenia griseotomentosa. The sequence goes on from OZ007561.1 coordinate 63,408,305, forward strand.
TTTTATTTTTTTTTTTAAATATCTCTACAGAATCAAAGTTATAAAAAGATGTTTCCAGAAATTGTCAATATTGAAGTTCAATTGTTACAACGGTAACCCCAATTTTCATTATCACATGCAAACATATAACAGCCCAGAGAAAAAAGTTCATTCCTTCCAAGTTCTTTAACAAACTCTTAACAACAAACATTAAACCCGAACTACCAAAAAGAACTTAAACAATTTTACCAATTTGGGGAGTTTTTTTTACTTTTCTTTAAAAATTTCATTGGCATTACCAGAAGAGGAGGGCAAAAATTAACAGAAATAGCAACCAACATTAACAACCCAACAAAATTTAAATAAAATGCTGTAATTTAGCTGTTGGCAACGATTTACAACTGCAGTAACAATAACAAAATACAAAAGCTTGCAACAAAAGAACATGTTGCATATTTGCTTACTTGTGTTGTATATAGATACACCAGTATATAGACAAAGTCGTCTAAGGAGCATCAATAAACAGAACAAAAATTGCAGAGGGTTAGAAACGAGCAACATTTTAGACAAGCTAGAAAAGATTTTAAATGATGTTGTTGTTGCTGGCAGTTGCATTTGTTGCTTTACACGTCAAACGAATTACTTTAACTTGACGGTTTTACAGTTTTTTTGGTTGCTGTTTTCGTTGAGCAATTATTCGATAGAAAATAACGAACACAAACATTTTTCAGTTGATTCAACTTTAGCCTCAAGTTCAACAACAAACAGAAGAAACAAATTTCAGTTTAAAAATCAAACTGAAATGCTAGAATCAAATATACGGATGAGGGAAACGAAACTGATCTTTGAGTAATTGTGGTTGTTTTATAGTTGTTGTAAGTTGATGTTAGTGGAGGTGGTGGTGTTTTTCTAACTTTAGTTTCCCATGATTTTAAAAATTGCTAGTTACTGTTATTGTTGTTGCTGTTGATTTTTGTTGTGTTTTGGTATGCAATAAGGTGTAAAGTAACCTGTTGCTGTAACTTTAACTAATCATTCAACCATTCATTCATTTATGTACAATAAATACACTTATACTATTCGAACCGACACCTCTGGCAGAGGTGTAAAACGCATTAATGATTGTTTCTGATAACTTAAGTTTTATATGGAATATTTATCGCTTACTCAACTTTGCTATAGAAAATCTTTCGACAACTAAAATTTTCTATCGAAAATTCAAATTTTATATCGAAAACTTGAGTTATACCAAATAAAATTAATCAATAACCTAAATTTTAGTATTTAAAATAATCGGAACTACAATGTTCTATAAAAAACTTAAGTTATCAGCAAATTTTCTTAAGAATTTTCGATAACTTAAATTTTCTATAAAAATGAAAACATAAATTTTCTATAGAAAATTTAACGGTAACTTAAATTTTCTATAAAAAATTTAAAGATAACTTTAATTATCTATAAAAAATGTAACGATAACTTTAATTTTCCTTAGAAAATTTAACGATAACTTTAATTTTTTATAGAAAATTAAACGATAACTTTATTTTCTTTAAAAACTATCGATAACATTAACTTAAATTTTTTATAGAAAATTTTCAATAGCTTCTACGTATTTATTTAGAAAATTTATTTATGCCCTTATTTCCTATAAAATACACTGGTCTACAAAATTGAAAAAAGAAATTTACTGCTGAACCGAAGCATGTTTTTAAACTAATCTGGTTGCGCTGAATTGGAATCTGGCATCAAAAATGGGCCATCACGTCTTACAATTTCACAATTATTAATTTGACAGAAGCCCACATATTCTAAATCGCCATAATGTAGCGTTTAAGCATGTCAGGGAGATCGTGTGTTACTGATTCCAGCTATTTTTCTTTGTATGTGGTGACTATTTGGTTGGAAAAAAAGGATATGCAATATCAGAATCATTAAAATATGCATATTTACATGACTTTGGCTTTGCACTCAGAAACTTGGACAAACCGTGGACTCTGACAATGTTTTACATATTCTTCATTCGCATTTAGATTTTTTCCAAAAAAAAAACTAGGTGCAGTGAGCGCGAACAAGGGGAGCATGCTCACCAAGATGTAATGAAAATTTAAAGAATTTATCAAGGGTTTTCAGACAAAAGCATGCTGGGAGATTATTGCTGGACTATAATACGTGAAACCGAACCAACAAAATACAAACGACGTTTAAATAACGCCATTCACTTTTGAAAATTCATTGATTTTTAGATAAACTAGTGGTTTTTTGTGTAAGAAACGAATAAACACATTTTTTTGTATCTCGAAAGCCTGGCGCGATAAAGAAATACCAATTAAAGATTCGAAAATCAGCCCAACAAATTACCCTATTAAAGATATTTGGTTGATCCAGTCCAAAACCTTGTTGTCTAGTGATATTGTCGAAAACTTTAATTTTCCATTGAACATTTTCCGATAACTTTAATTTTTATTAGAAAATTTATCGATAACTTTAATTTTTTGTATAAATTTATCGATAAATCTATTTTGTATAGAACATTTATCGATTACTATTTAAAACTATCGGTAACTTGAATTTTCTTTAACTTTTGTTACCAATAGAAAATTTATTAAAAAGTTTAATTTTCTCTAAAATATTATCGAGAACTTTTATTTTCTTTAGAAACTATTCCGTTAAGTTGAATTATCTATAGAAAATTTGTCCATAACTTAAATTTTCTATAGTAAATTGATGGTTAACCTCAATTTTCTATAAAAATATTATCGATTATTAATTTACAAGATTTTGTCAGTTGTGCTTAATTCTCAATTTTTATTCTTGATAAAAACACTGAAATTTATTGTTGAAGGGATAAGCTATTCCCATGCGCATTTATTTGGTTGCTTAGGCCAGATCGTCAGGAAACTTTATCCAAAGATTTTAGAAAAACTAAAGATATTAAACAAGTAAAACTTTTAAGCGAATAAGAATTATAAGCAAAAGTCTTACTTGTAACCATATCAAAGCTTTAACAAAAACAACAGCAATAAACAGCGAGTTTATCCTTTCTTACATTCCCTACTACAATTAATTGGAGCTCTTCCAACATTAATTGTAGTTGTAAGTATGTTAAGGAAAAACAAAATGAAAACAAAAACAACTTGCTTTATTGCTCTCGCAAAAATTAAGCGCGGCTGACAAAATCTTGTAAATTTTAAGTTTTGTATTCCCGAAAATTACTTTGATAATATTATCGATTATTTAGATCTTAGTATTTAACTATTTTATCAGAAACTGGAATTTTATATAGGAAATTCAACGATACCTTTAATTATCTTAAACAAAAACTATCGATAACTTTTATTATCTATAGAAAATTTATTAAAACCTTTTATTTTCTATAAAATGTTATCGAGAACTTAAATTTTCTATAGAAAATTTTCCGATAACTGTAATTTTATATAAAAAATTTATCGATATCTTTAATTTTCTATTAAACATTTAAATAAAACAATCGAAAAACTCAGCTTTGTATAAAAATATTATCGATTATTATAATTTTACTATTTAAAACTATCAAACAAAATTTATCGATAACTTAAATTTTCTTAAAAAAAATTATCGGTAAAGAATAATTCAATTTTAATATTTTAGTGATTCAATATTTTTACTTACCATACTACATGGTTAAAATAAAAAAATAAATACAATAAAAAACCCTCAACCACTTTAAGTGATTGACTACATTTAGTAGATTTTTAACTCACACTATAACACCTTGCAGCATTATTTAGAAATATTTTTTTTTTATTTTGTATTACAAAGGACACGAAGTTCAAATCATTATACTATTCTTTTCCTTTTCCACTCATACTAAATCACACATACTGCCTTTGTAGGTATACTTCTCGATTACATTATTTATAAGCACTTTGCAGACTTCTTTGGCAAAATGATTGTGAGGCAGCAGCGGCTGTTGCAGCTGATGATGATGAAATATCACTTAAAGCTCTATTTTAAGGCTGTTATTTTCAAATTCTTAGCAATTTGTTCTTTATAACATCTTACAAAATATGGCCCATTGAATATTCTACAACGCGAATGCTGAGAGTTGAATATTTGAAAGATTTTTTTTTTGGTTGTATTCTTTTAAGTAGATTAATTGAAATTAAGGGCTTTCAATTAACTTTGTTTTTGTACTCAATTGTTGCAAAAATATTTTCTCAGAAGCCTCAAGTGCATTATTGTACGTCGTATATTGGCTGTAATCTACAGTAGTAAATTATAGTTTATGTTTTGCTATTTTTTTTTTTTTTTTGGTAATTCACATTGTACTGGGGAGTGGTTGTTAGTCAGTTTATTGGTGATGGATTCATGTGAACTTGTTAAAGAGGTATAGTTTTTTATTTGAAAAATAAATCTTAATTATAAGTTTTTGTGTTTTTTTTTATTTTTGGATAAAAAAACTTTGAAAGGAACACAACAAAAAAAAAAAAAAAAGAAACATGGCCGAAAACTTCAGTTTATATTTACATTTATTAACAATATATGAAGACTTAATATTTTTCAAGAACCAACTAAAGATGCTGTCATCCTATTTATAACCGATACGTTTTTGTAGTTATGTGCAGCAAAATTTTCTCAAACTAAAAAACTCAATTTTTTCAAGAAATATAAGGTAAAGAGGCGAATTCACCCATTTGTCTCGAACAAATTTGTTATACACACCAACTCTGTTTTGTCTCTTACAAAAACAGACGTCACACAAAATGTAAAAAAAAGTTTAGTCTGGAGAAAAATTTTGTTTGGAAAATAATGAATGACTTCATCCTAAAATTCCTTTCACAAAAGCAGTAAATCAAAATTTAAGTACAATACTAAAATTTATGGTGGCCTGTAAAACTGGGCATTCTTATCAATAATCAACAAGTTTAAAAAACAAATATCTGAAAAATCATTAAATTCCTCCAGGAAATGCAGGGAATGCGACATGTTTTGCTTACTGTAAATAATGATTTCTTTTCCTGCTAGTCGAAAAAAAAAAAAATCATAACAAAAATGAATTTGGGATTTCAGCATTTTTTTGCAATAGGTGACTAGAAAAAAAGGAAACTAACTATGTATTTTTGTTTAATTAAAAAATTTTTGTTGGTCCCATAGTTACTTTATATTTTCTACGCCTGGTAGAGAAATATGTTTATCACTGTGATAAATTTTTGCTTTGTGACAGACATATTTTGGATATTATGTTAAGTTTGTGATATACTCGTAGAAATATATAACAGTTGTTAATGCAAAATGTGTGAGGCTTAAAGCTTTGTTCACAATAGACAGAAACATTTTTACTGGTGTTCAAAATATAGCAACAATTTCTTTTCACAAACTCACACATTTTGCATTAAGAAACCGTTTGCAAATTTTGCCCACAACAATATTATGTATTTATTATTATTTTTAAAAACATTTTGTTAAAATTTTCATTCAAAACTAATGGTGTTTTCTTTTCTACAAAAATATGTGACATTTTATTTAAAAAAATGCAATTTGGTGTCTGTTTCTTAAAAATTTTGCTCCCGAAAAGGATGAGTTTTTTATAATAAAACAAGCTACCCTTTTCGGGAGCAAAATTTTTAAGAAACAGACACGAAATTGAATTTTTAAAAAATAAAATGTCACATCTTTTTGTAGAAAAGAAAACACCATAAATAAAAATAGTATAGATGTCATTTTCAATTTCATACAAATTGCTGAAGTAAAAGTAGACTCAACTGTTTGTTCGAAAAATGAAAGGAAAATATATGAAACACTTTGGGAAGAAATAAGATAGGAAAAAATTAAATAGTTGTTCCCATTGTGAACAAAGCTAAAAGCCTATTGTGAACGAAGCTTTAATCGTCTTTAAAGTTTTGAGGTGAATGAGGGCATACTATGTTTGTCATTTCGTGTGAAACTTTTTTAATATTCATCTTAGACCCCATAATGTGTATATATTCTGGGTCTTTGAGTTATTCCAAGTCAATTTAGTCTTCTCAGTCTGTTGAAAACATGCCCACTTAACAGAAAATAACAATGTTGGCTTCGAATTCCTCCTAGTTCTCCTAAGCAGTTTTCAAATCTTTACACCACCATCATCACTATTTCGTAAAGAATTTTCTAACTTTCTTCGAAGAAGTCGTCCACTTTTTTGCATCAAATTTATTTTGTTCATTTGAATTCCAAAATGAACTTTAAGTGCAGGTTTACAACCTACAAGAAATGAATGAGCGAATCATCATATTTTTCACGTTGGCGTTAAGAAAATGAGAGAGAAATGATAGAAAACTTGATTTTCTAACGTGAAAAATATGATGATTCGCTTATTCATTTCTTGTAGGGCACTCTTCAAGTTTTAGCCGTCAAATTTTCCTAAAAGCTCAAGATTTGACGGCTAGAACTTGAAGAGTGTAAAGCAGTACTAATCGTCTTAAAAGTTTTTATCTCATCCAGTGATGTATGAGGATATACTAAGTTCGAGAGTTCGAGATTGAAATCCAATACAAATGGTTCAGTTGAAAAATACTGATAAGCCCTCATGTGGAACCACCTCCCTAAAAGTTTGTTTTTTTTGCTACAAAAACTAACATAAATTGGACCGATTTTCATTAAATTTTGCACAAATTCATTTTATATGACAAAAAAACTTCCTGCTGCAAAATTTTGTGAAAAGCAGTCCATAGTTTACCATATGCCCCTAGCCCTCTCTTGGAAAAAAATCTGTTACCCCTAAAATCATAACAAATAACTTTATTGCTGTAAAACTCGGCATCTCATAGTTTCACAAGCTAAACAGGAGCTCGGCCACATTTCATTAAGATCGGTCCCTAATTTACCATAGGCCCTACACGCAGAGAAAAAACATATTACAGTATGATCACCTCCAACAAAAATATTTTTAAAGAAAATTTTAAACATACTTAACCATATTATGTTTAACTTAGACCTCCATCAAGTAACCATAACTATATTATAGTTGCCTCTGAACATGTTATAGTTAAGTATAACAATAACTAGTTTTTTAATTAACAATGGCATTTTCCACTTTTCCAAGTGCAACAAGATTTGGTTGAAAAACAACCATAATATTATAAATGTTAAACATATTTTAGCTATTATTCACCATAACATGATCAGATGCAACCATAATATGGTTGTCGGTTCTTGATTGATGACTAATTTAGCCATAATATGGTTGTCGGTGACAATAATATGGTTAAATTAAACAACAATATACATAAAATTTCCTTAAAAAACTTTTTTTTTGTTGGTGGTGACCATATTGAAACATGTTTTATTTCTGGGTATATTTAAAACCCACTCGCAGAAAACCATTTATTACGCCTAAAACGGCAACGAATATTTATATTGGAATAAAATTTGGTCTGTTATAGTTTAATAAGATAAAAGAGTACTCTACCAAATTTCGTAAAGATTGGTCCATAATTTACCATTGGGCTCATATAAAGTTCAGTCTGGGAAATAATTTTAATACCTCTTTAACCGAAGCAGATATACATAGATATAAAAAAATTGGGACAATAAAGCACTTAATGGCTTGAAATACACAATGAAGTTCATGATATTCGGTCAATAATTTACCGTAGGTTTCATATAAAGCGGCCTTCTGAAAAGCAATTTAAGATGGACTTAATTCTAAAAAATTTTTATTGCTGTATCAAAATTTGGTCCAATTTACATTTTTTTAATAATAATAAAAATAACTCTATCGAATTTTTTGATGAACGATCAATAATTTACGGTAGGTCCATAACAAAATCCTCTCATGAAAATCACTTCAATATGCCGAATAATAATTATGAAACAAATAATGATATTTTGTTTAAACTAGACAAGAACTTCAGTATCGTTAGGTCAGGTTTTAAAGAGATTGGCTTAAATTTCAAGGATACCATGTAAAGCTCACTCCTGAAATATTCGAACTCTGTGGTGGAGGGCATTAACGATTCAGCAGGTTTTCAATATGTTGACTTACTTTTATACAGCACACCATTAACCGGTATTATATTGAACTCGTCGATATTGTTTAGACCTTCAAACATGTGATTTAACGAAGAGTAAAAATCTTTGGAAGTGATTTGTTTTTTTACTTAAGGTAAAAAAAACTTAATATTGAAATACCGGGAAAAATGTGCTAAAGTAACAAATCTGCGGGATTCTGGAAATTTCAAAACTATTTTCCGCCTTACCAGGAAGTAACAGAGTCCAGGAATAAACCCATTTCTCACTACAATATCTGACAAAAGCTATCACATTGGGCCGTTACTTAAAAACTTCGTTTAATCAATCATATTTAATAAAAAGCATAAAAAAAAAATCTTATTACGGACGATAGGTCTTATAACTAACTGAACTTTGAAAATCGTAGACTATTTTTAGACAATCTAAAACAAACATTCTATTTAAAAAGTATAAAGTTTGTTAAGTTAAATAATATTTTATGTATCCTGTTACTACATCAGCGACTGCCAATATGTTTGTGGTACACTCAAACTTGTGATACACAAAATTTCCTGTACATAAAATTTTTATCACAGCATCATCACAACAGTGTTTGTTTTGGCAATTTCACAGCTGTGAGGTTGTACAAAACTTTTGGTATTCACATCACAAACTATAAAAGTGCGTGGAAATCTCTTGTGCTCTTCTCTCTCGCAGCTAAAAATGTTGTGAGCCTGTTACATTTGAGAAACAAAATCTACTCTTAATTCTATTTTATCAAACAAATTGATATATATATAGAGTTATTATTTTCTCTTTTTCCCATAGTAATACTTATAACTTGGGGATTATCCTAACGCAAACATACACACACACACACATTCAGTAGTATTGCTATTTTCTATTATATCATATTGTTGTTGCGATTGTCATCATAATTTAATTCAATTTATACTTTAAGAACTTGAAAGCCACAAAAATCCTTTTATTAAATCTCAAACTCTCCAAAAACCAGTTTTATCACGTGCTAAAAAATTCTTAAAAGGACCTTATTGTACTTCTACTATTATACAAAATAAGTTTATATGAAAAATCAAACACACGTGTAAAAATATAGAATTTTGGCGCCTTCATATAATGGGAGAACAGAAGTTTTAAGAAAGAAGTCGGCAGAACTGCGCATGGACCAAACTGCCATATTTAGTAGACAAACATATTTCTGAGTGTATGGCTTTTGTTTAATGCCTAATAAGGGATGTAAAATGGCAATTAAAGGGAGGTTTAAAAATCATTGAAAAAAGTACTTTTTTAATTCTTGAAAAGTACTTATTTGTTTGTTTTATTAAAAAAAGTAAAAAAACAAAAGATTTTTTATACGAGCATAAGTGGCTTTTAGCCCAAATACTTGAAGGGTTAAGATCAATTATGTATCTTTCTTATTCCGTACGTATGGAGAAAGCGTTGTACCAAAATTGTTATGTACAAACTTATAAAGCCTTATAAAGCGGCTATGGCAAACTATGCACCGAATGTAATAAATTTCATTTGGTAAGATAAACTATAGACTATTGTCAATTTGTCAATAGTTTTAAAATTTTCGTAGCTGTCCCAACAATTTTTTGAGCAAATGGTTCAAACGGGGTAGAGTTGGAGAGATAAAATACTCCTGTTAGTATTTAGATAAACCTTTTGAAAACATCTTGTGCCTAAGACGAAATTTTTACTTGGTTTCTTAAACCGATTTATCAAAAACTAGGTGCCAAAAAATTAAGAATCTCTGTATCCCCGTCAAAAAATCGTTCGTCTTAAACTTCAATCATTTATTAAAACTTTGTAAAAAGAATTATGAAAAGCGGTTTCTAAAGATTTAAGAATTATTTTAGCAAAACATTTGGGTTATAGGAAATAGTTGACCAATTCTCTCTATTACCACTTGGGTTAGGACAAGATTTGTAACTATATGCAGACAAAAGATATGTTTCTCTAAAATCACGAATAACTAAACATTTTTTAAAAAAAAATTTTCATATCTGTTTTAGTTTCGGCAGGCACAATATTAGTACCTTAACCATATTGTTACGTTACGTTTTTCCTTTAATTAATAAACGCGTTTCGGTTTACTCCCTTTTTAATAAACCGTTGAGTTCCTTTAATTGCAAATCAAAATAAATATACAAAATTTATCCAATATTATTAGTAACGAACTGAACCGTTTAATGTCTCCAAACAAACGAAACTAAACATTTATGCGTAAGCCTGTGTTTATAGTTCACAACCAAAAGTAGTAGTAGAGTAGTAGATTCAAGGACCTTCTAGTCGATAATAGAACATTCTGTTCGAATTTAACCTAAAACGCTCGGGAGACTATTCAATAAATACATCAATCACATATTTGTGTGCGTGCAGTCGTTCTTTTTCGGGTACACATACGCGTTGTCGGCAATGCTTGATGAAAATCAAAAAGTTTTGATTTTTTTATTTGATGGCTGATTATTTGATAGTCTCCAGTTGTGATTGACAACAAAAATTTTATTTGCTTTGTGTATGTTGTCATGTACGGAAGAAAAAAAAATATAAATAAATATAAATATAAATACTATTTGAAACGAACCTTATGAAATCAAAATTACAAATGTTGATTGACGAGTTTATTTGTACGTCTCCAAAAAAGCTTTAAATAAACGACACTAACACATATGCACTGATTGACGGGTTTATTTGAAAGTCTCCAGAGCCCTTAAAGTCTACAGTACAGTGGAGCAAATAACAATTTAAGCTAATACGACATAAATTATAATTTACAAGATAAGGCTGTTTTCCTAAACACCTATTGCATTGTAGCAATACATGGCAGCATGTTCCTAAACGCAACCATAAAAATTTTGACAATGCATTTAGTTCCGAAATGCAACTTTGTAGTTTTCACTGCGCAGAGAAAAACAAATAAAGCAGTTAAAATAATGTAGATGCAAACCATATTCAACACAATACAAAGTAGGTAAAAATTTTAGTACACAATGCATCAACACGGTATTGATACATTGTGAACACACGTTTAGGAAAACAGCCTAACTTATAACTAGAGCAACCAAAAAAAGCAAATGCTTATTTTTTGGTTTACAAGATAGAAAGATTTTGATTGAACACAAATTCCGATCATAAAAAAAACAAAGAAAATGAGCTATATTTGTTAGGGCTTTTTTTTGTTTTTGCTTATTTTGGCAACATCGGCGTTTTTTTTGGTTATTTTGGCGATATCGGCTTTTTTCTTACTTATTTTGGCATTTTAAGATAATTTTTCGTTTTTTTCATACGAAAATAAACTTATTTAAAAAAATAATAAAAATAAAAAAGCGTAATTATTACTTTTTTTTATGTGCAACTTTTTTTTATAAATACTAAAAAATCAACCATTTCTGTGCTGTAACAACTCTGGTTAAAAAAATCGTTCAACGTTATGGTAATATTTTGTGCTTCCCTTGAAGAAATCATCCCAAAAACCTATATTATCTCTGTATGTTATTATAGTTACACTAAAGAGTGGAGAGGGTATTATGCATTTGTGCTGATGTGAGAAACACCTTAAAATATTGGTCCTAAAGTATACCGATCAACTCAGAATCACTTTCTGAGTCGATCTAACGATGTCCGTCTGGCTGGCTGGCTGTAACCTCGTGCGCAAAGTACAGGTCGCAATTTTAAAGATAATTTAATGAAATTTGGTACGTGTGTTCTAATTGGCACAAGGGCGAATCGGTCCATAATTTAATATAGCCCCCACACAAGCTGCTATCCGGAAGAGCGTCTTTGTGCCCACTATCAAACCAATTTTAATGCAATTTAAGACATATGTAGATATATCCATATTTATATGGAGACGTAAGGTATGCATTTTTTAAAAAATAGGACCACGAGGGGAGATTTAACCGATTTTAATGAAATTTAAAACATAGATAGATCCATAATCGGTCCATAATTTAATATAGCCCCCACACAAGCTGCTATCCGGAAGAGCGTCTTTGTGCCCACTATCAAACCAATTTTAATGCAATTTAAGACATATGTAGATATATCCATATTTATATGGAGACGTAAGGTATGCATTTTTTAAAAAATAGGACCACGAGGGGAGATTTAACCGATTTTAATGAAATTTAAAACATAGATAGATCCCTATTCGTGTAGTCATACACTTTTGAAACTTTTTTTTAATACTGTGGTGTTGGGTATCATACGGTCGGGCTTGACCGACTATACTTTCTTACTTGATTTTTATGCAACACTGTCTTAGCGGTACTGTAACGTACTTTTTATATTGTTGTGTATAATTTTTATGTGTTTATGTTTTTAGTATTAGGCCTTTTTATCAACTTATTTTATTATTTGCTTGTTTAAGTTCTTTTCTCTCGAAAATTCCATTCCTCAGTCTGTAACGTCTTTTACCATCATACTTTGTAACGTCTTATTTCTTTTTAAATATAGTTTTTGTATAAAGTAACGACTGTTAGTTCCCCTTCTCTCTGTTTTTGGTATAGTAACGTCTTTTTTTTGCTTTTTTTAATATAATTTTAGCTATTAAGAATTTCTCTGTGTATCAAATATTGTTAATTTCTGCAAATTTTGGGGTTTTACACGAAGTTGTAACAAAATTGGAAACAAAAAATCCTTCATTGGTTTTCTAAGCGAACATAGTTATGGACCGTAAGAAAAATGTCCCGTGTTCCAGGAGATACCTATAGGAGAAAAAGCTAATACAAAATTTAAATCAGTTTCATTGAAAAATGAAGGATTTTCGATATTAAAAGATATTGGGGATATTTTGGGAGGCAAGCGGAATTATGAGTCCAATCGTAAAAAATATACTTAAGGGTATACTTAAATATACCCTTAACATCTGTAGACGTAGGAAGAACTTTTTCTATGTACAAGAACTTGCTGACTCCAAACAGACAAAGTTTTCTTTTCGAAAATTTATTGCATAAAATTTTATGTTTATTTTCCTCTACATCGTCAGCGTATGCGAGGTCTTCGAGATTATGATCAAGTCTTCATGGGATACCTTTGTTTAGACTAACTGAGTTTGCCAATACTTCGTCAAGTGTGGTTATGAAAAGGAGTGGGGAAAGCAGGCATCCCTGTTTTACTTTGCTGATGGTTTTGTCGTTGTGGGCCTTTACAAGACTTATTATTTTGCAAGGGACATGTTTGTTACTGAGAGCACTCGAGATCTTATTTCTAATTATTTATAAATTTATATTTATTTAAAGTATTAAACATGAATTAAATACTTTTATAAAATTATCAGAAGATTATTTTAATCATTTTAATGAGGAAATTGTGAAAATGTATGAATTATTTAAGGGAAAAAATAAAAACCTAAAGCAGAAATCGTAGCCGGTTGTACACGTGTTGGTCGATTCTACATTATACTCAGTTTAAGGTATGTTCAGTGGATTCTATGTGATTAATGAAGTGATTTATGCTATGTTCACACTTATGTTTTTTTTAGTTGTAATCATGTCAATTTGAAGTGATTAACAAATCACTTCAATGTGATTAACAAATCACTTCAATGTATGGAATGTATGGGTAATCATCTCGATTTTGATGTGATTAGAGCTTAATCACATTCTAGTTGCTTAAACGCGTTTAAGAACCAAAGTGTGAACATAGTATATCTAAGGGTTCTAGGATACGAATAAGTATACTTTTGTTAAAGATTTTAGAAACTGCTGGTGTCAGAGCAATGTCTCTCCAGTTGCTGCACAATTTGAGGTTACCTTTCTTGGCGATTTTTATTATCAAACTTTATTTCCATTCTGTGGGGATCGTCTCTGTATTCCAGATTACCCTGAACGGTGGATTACGCATTTCAGCGATGTGGACCGGGCTTGTGACCGGCACAGTTGATATAATAAAAATGTCAATAATAATAAACCCAATCGCAAAAAGATGATATAAGGACATACATTTTTTGATTATAATATGTTTTACGTCGGAATTGGCAAATATCGGCAGTGACAGGGTTCCGACTTTTACCTTTTGGGGTTAGAATTAAGGAGGTATCTATTAAGGCACCATTATGAGGATAATTCTTTTACGGATTTATTAAAGCTATTTCCACTAATTTCAAAATCTAAATCCTACCGCCAAAAAGCTTATACAAAACATAATAACATATAATTTCATTACACAAAATGGTACATACACAGAAATATTCATGTAAACAGTACCAAAAAAGTTTGCGAATATACCTCCAGTACCATCCCTACTCCAAATAACAAATTTTTTTAAACTCCTGTTCGTGTTTTTTGTTCGTTACATTGAGTAAACTAAATTCATTGAAAATATTTTTGGCATTTTGTTTTTTTGTAATGGTTTCCACAAAAACACCCTTTTGATAGCATCTTTTATTTTGCTGTTTATCCTGAATTGTTTTTCATTAAACGTGTGTACTTCATATTTACCCTACATTTTCTACTGGTATCCTTGTGTAAAGTTCATGATTTTGTTGACCTTATTTTACTTTTATACGAAAATGAATTTAACTTGTGTGTATGTCCTGTGTGTGTGTGTGTGTGTAAGCAATTTTATGTCATGACACATATTTTTTGTTTTGTAAACACTTTCTGCCATACACACACTCACACACATGTGTTTGGGCTTAAAACTTTCTTTTTAGAATTCCATTTGGAATTCGTTGAAAATATTTGACTATTTAAATTTTATGAACTCCTGGTTAAATACATGCTTTTTGTTTTTGATTTCAGGGACATGTCGAAATGATTGATGGGTGGATGCTTTTGTCGTTGTTAAGGAAAGTAAGAATTTTAAATTAAAAACATTCATGCATTCATTACATGCTGTTATACTTTTCTTGGAAACACATGTTTTTATCTTTATTAAATTTCTAGGAATTTTTATTGTGTAGTAGTGTTTGTTTGTTTTACTAGATGGCGTTGTTGTATTTATCTGAAAATTGTGCTACAATGACTGTGTTATTTATGTGACTATAAAGTCCGAAATTAATGAAATACTGTTTTTAACTTGGATTTTTTAAATTAAATTTTTTAACAAGAGTAGATTTTGGGTTCTTTTACTTGCATTTCTCCCTTTGGCTTTTTTATTCCCTTAATATTTTTATATAATTTAGACAAATTTATAAAGTTTAGTTAATTTTTTAACAATAATAAAATCGTGTCAAAGGACTAATTCTGGAAGGATTGTCTAGGTTTCTTACGAGCTCTTGAGCCATTTCAACAGCAGACAGACAGTCAAAAACACAGATCTAAGTAAGACTTGGCGAATAGCTTGCAAGATCTAGAGTATATGGATCCTCAAATAAGGCCCACCAATCTGCCTTTGTGACTAAATTATATGCAAGTTCCCTATTATTTTCAGTCTGCTAAGAAGCCAAACTGTGTCCTATCTTTGCGACAGATCATTTTCTAGATCAGATGCGTTTTAGGTATTTAAACCTACGCTCCTGAAAAGACGCATAGGTTTCTTTTAACTCTTTCTGCTTTTTAAGAACATTAATTAGCCATTTTGTAGCCTTAAGTATCTGCATGCTCCGCAATTAAAACTATTCTGTGCCCATGCTCTGTAACTCCCGCGTCGAGAGACTTTTCGACTGAAATGTGAGAAAGGAAAGAAAAATTCCAGAAATTTAAACAAACAACTGTTTTCCTCACTTAGCTGCCTCCTTAAAATTTTTGGCGAGCAATAGCCGTCACGTATGGAAATTACTCGTCAATTTACAAAAAAATTGTGTTTGTAAAATTTTTGTGAGAAAGTTCCCGCTTTAAACTCACGTATAAAAACGGTGCGAGAAAAAAATTTTAACACTAAAAAAATATATTAAAAGTGCAAAATGCTGTGATTAATAACACAAACGAGGTACGCATTTTGTTCTTGATTGATTTTTGCATTATTTCAATATTTTGCTTTTAACATTTTTGAAAAATATACGAATTTTTTCAAATCTATTTCGTAGACAACAAACATTAAAGTTGCAATTTACATTATTTGGCGTAACCGACGGATGTAATTTTGCCGTCGTCGTTGCAAATTTGTTCATTATTCGTAAATTTTGGTCGCCGTCAACGATTGTGTAATAAACGTTCTCAACGTCTTTGATTTCACATCGGCTTCGAGTAGAATATTATGACATTTATAACGTAACGACGTAATCTCTTTGAAATTTTCGTAAATTTTGGTCGCCGTCAACGACAATGTAGTGTGCGTTCTCAACATCTTCGATTTCACATCGGCTTCGAGTAGAATATTATGACATTTATAACGTAACGACGTAATCTCTTTTGATAGTTTTCTACATAAGTTACGGATACATTTTTCCTCACCTCTTACTTTTCTAGAAACGATGGAATTATTTGTTTTACATCTAATCAATGCGAGAAGTTCTCACCACCGTTGCAGAACATGGGCACTGATTTAATGTCTCTCAAGACGGAGTAAAATTGGAATACATCTAAATACATTTTGGATTTTAATATTATCTAATTTAAAGATTTAATAAGACAAAACTGATCACAGAGTTATGTATGTGACATCTTAAAAAAGAGCTTGGATCCCATCTCCATATTAATTTTAAAGGTATTCAAAAAAAAAACAAAGTGTTAACAGCTTTTAAAGATCGTAAGAAAACCAAAAATATGCTAGATTAAACTTTTTTTTTTGTAATAAGAAAACAAATAATATCGATTCCTTACTGCAAAAAAAGCTTAAGCGGCAAAAAAACAATTTTACAGGAGAAGGTTTTTTTTATAATTTATTTCACAAAAATTATGAATGAAAGTTGTCGTTTAAGCTAAAATCGTATTTGCTATAAAATCGTTACACTATCTTATGTGAACATGATATTTAAGGAAATGATGCAAGTGTTGCCAATAAATTCATTTATTAAAAAAAATCGAAAATTTAAAATAATGTTGCTTAAGCTATTTTTGCGGTAAGGGCTCGATATTATAAATTTTTTTGTCAAAACAAAAAGTTGTTTTTTTTTTTACAAATATTTTAAGTATCTGTTTTAATAAAAACACTATTGTAGAAAAGCAGTAAATAGTATTAAGGCCAGTTTTAATTTATTAAGGATTATTTTTATTTCAGTAAAAGCCGAAGTTTTTAACTTTTAAATAATTTGTTATAGAATCTTTTGTCAACAAAAGAAAATATTGCAAATTGCTCAAATTTTACGGCATTCTACATTATTTTAATAATTTTAGGAAAACATTTTCATTTGTTTATTTAACTTAATAATTTTAATGACTATTTCCATTATCAAGATGACAAAATTTGTGAACTTGTCTTTCCAAAAGATTCTATTTTACAACAATCCACAATAAGCAAAATCGTTTCTTTTATATTTTTAAAATCTCAATTGAAAAGTTCAACAAACCGTAGCGCTGCTTGCTTTTAATGATCTTAACAAATCAACACAATTGTCATCTGAAACACTCGTGTAACGAAGTACTGAAAAGCGTGTGGAGCAGTCAGTCTGTATTTGCAATACAATAGTGCAACCTGAGTCATAAATCCCTGCCACGTTTGCCCTGTATAATTTTCAACTGCTGATGTTTGGTGATTGTGATTTTAAACAAAGTGTAAAAAAGCAACAAGTAGTTTATTGTTCTTTATTCATATTTCTTTTATTATTTTATTTAAGTTTTTTATGTTTTTTTTCTTCACTAATGCTTTTAGGAAGTTGAATCTCCCTTAATATTTAAGATGAAACTAAAGAAAAAATTCATGACAAAATAAACAATACCTGAAATGTAAAAAAAACTGTTAAAAAATTTTATAAAATCGTTGATTTTTTTTTTAACAATAGTGATGGTAACACGGATAAAGGGAAATAATGTTAGTTGTATAGAAAAAAAAAAAACACCATCACCAACAGCAACAATAATCTAATGACAATTGTTAAACAAATAAAATATTATTATCATAATAATTGTACATAAATATATATTTATATATGTGTATGAATTTTTTTTGTTAGCCTGAAAATCATCTTTAGAAAAATTGTATGCAGATTGTTTAAAACTTTTTTAGGAGAAGCTGACTGTAAGCAGTTGTTTTTGCTGCCTCGTAGTACGATCGGTTCATGTTGCGATAAACGTAGTGTATCCATGTATTGGACTACTCCACAACTTCTTGTATTGAGAATGGTACAAAAAAATCATCTCTGGTTACAGTTACTTACAGAATGTAAAATTATGAATTCATTTTAAAAGATTTTGTTATTCGTGCTTAATTCCCAATTTTTATTCTTGATAAAAACAATGAAATTTATTGTTGATGGGATAAGCTATTCCTATGCACATTTCACTGAATGCTTAGGCCAGATCGTCAGGAAACTTCATCCATAAAATTTTAGAAAAACTAAAATTAAAATTTTATATTCCCAAAAATTACTTTTGTGAATAAACTGGCAAGTGCACGGCCTAAAAGAACTTAACTGGCAACATGCTACTTACAACTACTTACAACTACAATTAATGTTGGAAGAATTCCAATCAATTGTAGTGGGGAATGTAAGAAGAGATAAACTCACGGTTTATTGTTGATGTTTTTGTTTAAACTTTGATATTGTTACAAGTAGAACTGTTGCTTATTATTCTTATACGCTTAATTACTTTTGATAATTATGAATTCATTATATTTTTTTTTCGGAGTAGTTGTGGGAACCGCGAAGCTCGAATATAACTCAGTTAAGATAAGTCTTCTTTAAAAACAAGTAAGAAAGTATAGTCAGTCAAGACCATTTCTTTCCGTGCGGTTTTGAAACATGACTGTTTTGACGAATAAAGACGTTGTTATTGATGGTCGTGGACTTTGGCAGACCCTCCGTCGCACATAGGGGTTTTTTGCCAATCTAGCCGGACATTACTTTTTGTTTTAGCTTATATTGCTTCTTAAAAGTTATTGAGTGCCCCTAGATCGATGAAACTTGGCAGAAATATGTGATATTGTCATAGGCAGGTAAACCTAAAAAATAAATAAAATCGGACCAAGGAGGAAAATGTTCCCCCTAGAAGAACTAATCCAACCTCTGAAAAATGCAATTTTTTTTTAACTTTTCCCATACTTTTGTTTGGCAAATGCAACTTTTAACGTCGGCGAAAGTTAAAAAACCTAAAATAAGACCCATGAGATCGTAAAATTACACTTTTCGCCCCCCGCCCCCTTTTGAGGGCGGTTACATAAAATAATATTTAAAAAAAATGTAAATATTAAAAGAAATAGATTACTAACGCCTTAATACTATAAAAATTAAATTTTTGAACTTTAATGGGTAGGGGGAGATATCCCTCCAAACACCCCCCCCCCCGGAACGACCCTGTAAAATTTTTTTTTTTTTGCTAATTTCCAAAACATATTAATTTTTAAGATTTTATGTGACTTTTATATATTTTATAGTATTTAATTTATCTGAAAATAATTAATATATTCGTAATAATAACTTATTTATAATAGTAACAGCAAATTTTATTTAAAATAATAACAACTAATTTATTTAAAATAACTTCTCTTTTGCACTAAGATGATGATGAGTGCCATGGTTCTTCTTCGTCTGCTTCTTCAAAATCCTCTTCTGAATCTGAATTCTCTTCAGAGCCAAGTACAGGTGGAAGCATAAAAGAAATTGCTTCTTTCGTAAAGGGTAGTGACTTTTTTTTTGGAGTTGGTCTTATACTAGTAATCAGTGGGTCAGAACTGAGCAAAAGTCTATTTATAACATCTTTGTTACACTGAACCCTCGAAAACTTTCTAGCAAAATTCTGCCTGTAAAGCCGAAAATGTTTATTTCGTTATTTATTTTTCTTCTCTTACTTCTTTCGGTCAATTCAACAAACGGCTTTTGTAGTCGTTTTGAAGACGAACTCCCAAAAAAAGGTATTGTCACTGTTCCTTCCAGCCATTTGGCATGCATGCTTACAAATCGATCCTTTTTTCTTTGTGCTGAATGCCAAAATATTTTAAAAAAATATTTGAATTTCTTTAAGCATTGATTTACTACTGATATGTCACTATCTCCCTGACATTTTGAAATTTCGCACAATTTTCTAACTAAAAATTGTAATTTCTCTTCAACGAGTTTAGAACTACATTCTTGTATAATTTGGAATAACTCTAAATTCGTATACACTTTTTCCATTTTACTCTCGAAGCTTCAAAATGGTTCTGATAACAATTTTATGCAAAAACCACAATATATATTTAAAAAAACTAAGTACCTAGAGCCCAGATTTGATTTTTTATTATATATTCTTTTTGTTGTTAATGATTTTAAAAGTTATGCAAAACAGGTACATTTATTTTGCTCTATTAAATAACGTCCTTTAGCGGCCGCACAGGTGGTTAAAACCCGTTACTTACTGTTTCGCACATCCCTTTTTTTACACAGGTAATATTAGGCTTAGATGTAATAATTTAAATAAAAACGATCTACGTACAACCAAAACATTTTATGACTGACGAAAGGGTTTCTATCATATGTACCTATGCAAGATGAGCAAAAACAGAAAAAAGGTGAAATTTTCAAAAAATCATAAAAAAAAATGGCGCAACAACGCGCAACGTTTTTTTTTTGAATTTAAAAGTAGAGATTTCAAATTTTATCGTGATGTATAAAATTTTTAAGAACTCAGCGGAACTCACCTTCAAAAACCTTTTAAATTTTTTTTTTTTACAAAAAAGTGAACAAAAAAATCGTTTTTTTTAATTTCGTACTAATTTTTTTATCATAAAAAATTCAAATAAAATTTTTCTAAAAATTTTCATAATTAGCTGTTTATATAGTCTTTCACAGAAAAAAAAATTCAATGTAAAATCTTTATTCGTTTATCTACAAAAAAATATATTGTAAACCTCCCAAAACCGTAAAAAGTCAATGAACACGCATGCAATTTAATCAACTTTCCTGGTTTTAACAGTGTCCCAAAACCACAAATCTCAAGCAAAAGACTTGAAAATTCACTATACGATGCAGAACTTTGTTGTCTGTCGAGCTGCGTACTTAAATTTTTCCATTTCTTAAAAAAAATTTTTTGCTTAATGTCCGGCTAGATTGGCAAAAAACCCCTATGTGCGTCGTTGCCAAATATCTTTTGCGAGGTGGCAAAGTTGTCGTTGTCCGTTGTGAAGAATTTAACCTTTCTGGACATTTTTACAGAAGCAAAATCAAGTATTTAGAATCTTTGCAAGTAGTTCTGAAGCACAACAAACTCATAAAGAAGTTGACTGTTAAGGTTCCAAAAATATTTCCAAGTAAGTCTTAACCTTCAACAAGATTTAGCCAAATTTTAGATAAATACCAACATAAAAAGACAATTTATGGGCACAAAGACTATTCCGAAAAGAAGTTTGTATGATGCCATGTGAAGTTATGGACCGATTTTAAGCATATTTAATAGGCTTCGTCCTCGTGACAATTGTTCGTACCACATGCACTTTGCGCACAATATGAACATACAACCAGAAAACCAGCCAGCTGGAAGGAGGACGAATATGGTTATATCGGCTAAAAAAGTGATTCTTATTCGATCGGTATACTAAAAGGTGGGTCTAGTGTTACACACATCTGCACAGACACATAATACCCTCATTTGACTGTAGCAACCGCCATTCATGGTAATGTTGGCACCGGTTGTGCTTTAAAGAAAAATGGGCCGATGACGCCTTCCGCATGTAAACCGCACCAAACAGTGATTTTTTCGATTTTGTAGTGGAGTCTCATGAGTAGTGATGGAATTTTCATGCACTAAAAAATCGAAAATATGCGCTTAAAATATGCACTAAAAAATCCAAAATATGTACAAGCTAAAAGCTTGAAAAATTTCCAAAAAATCGCTTCTTATTTTTACTAAAAACAAATATGTACATTAGGGCTATAACCAAATATTTGGCATAGTACTATGGAGTGGCCAAGAATGTTTTAGTAATGAAAACACCTGCCTTCCGCCGTTTTGCGAAAAAAAACCTCACGCAGGAAAGCAAATTTCTAAAACCTTCCAAGAAATTTTGAACCGCGATGAATTGTAAACCGTAGGAAAATGCTTAAATCTAAAGCAGTGGATAAATTCCAAAATAGCATTTAAGTGATATGTTTGGAATATATACAAATATCAGGTGTATATTTTTTTAAAATTTCCGTGAGATGAAAATGGTTGTTTTCAAACTTCAACCCGATCCCTGCGTGAATTTTTATATCAATCGGAAAAAATTATCATATAATTTATTAATCACTTTTAATGTTCTACACGACTATACTATGCCGTTTTTGATATTCGCAAAAAGTGTGAAAAAGTTATAGCCGTAATGTACACATATAAAAAATTCAGTCTTTTACACTACGCCACAAAAAATATACCTCAAAAATAGATATTTTCTAAGTTAAATTGGGGCTGCTGATCACGAATATGGCATGCAGGATTTTAAACTTCAAAAAAAAAAAAAAAATGTGATTTTTTATGTTTTTTCAAAATTTATCATTTTAATTCGCTCCATTAAGGCAATAAAAACAATTTTTAAATTTTTTTTAACATGTATCTTAAATAATATTTTGTTTCAAACAAAAAAGAAATAACGGCATATTTAGTGAAAACACCCGAATTTGAATTTTCATAAAATTTTTTTTTAAGAATGCTACTATTACACTGCGGAACAGTAAGTTTGCGGTCTGGAATTTGAATGGAAATTTTTACTTATTTGAGGTCGCTGATTTTAAATCTAATCTCCATTTTTCTCTATCAGCTCTAGTTTTCGAGATATACCGTTATGTCTAAAATTAAGGCACTTTCACTACATTTATTGGAATAACTTAAAAACGGTTGACCATATTCAGTTAAAAAAAATCCGAAACTCGGCAACAATATTATCTTTAAGCCGTGCTTACATTGTTTTTAAATTTGCCCTGTAGTTTAAGAGATATCGTAGAATTTTTGAAGAAACAATCTACACAATTAACCAGGGCTGTGGAGTCGGAGTCGGAGTCGGAGTTGAAGAGTCGGAGTTGAGGTTTTTGTACCGGAGTAGGAGTCGGAGTCGAAGTACCCACAAAAACTAGCGACTCCGACTCCGACTTTTTTGCATTAAAATTTTTCCAATATTTTTCAAAATAAAAAATTTTAATGACCAATTTCTCCAATTCTTTTTAAATATCAATTCATATTTAAATATAATTTTTCTTATAATTTTATTTTAATTTGACATAAAAAAACAAATTTAAACATAAATTGATATTTAAATAAATTAGTGGAATTGGCCATAAGAGGGTCTGCTTTTTGAAATTGTGAAGTCAGAAAATAAGGACCAGTATACTTTTCATATCAAAAATTAAAAAATTGAGATAACATCCTATTTTGACAATTTATAAGAATAGTTATATAGATTGTATCGAAGCATGTTCTTTTCTATGTTTTAATGTGACCTCAAATGTCGTCTGTAAAAAAAACCAGCGGGTTCACTATTTGAATTTCGCCAAGATATCGTTAATGAAATAGAGCCGAATTAAGGAATTTAAAAATTAAATTTGTAAAGATGTTGTTTTTTATTTATCGTATATTAACAAATATTTTTGTAGCCATGTTCATGAATATGACTTGAAATCAGCTGTAGCTCCTGTGGTGAAATCATTAAGTGAACTACATTTTAAGTTCCAACCTTCAAAGTGAATTATAATAGAATAAAAGGAAAAGGAACTCGGAAAAATACATGACATACATGACAAAACTCGTTCGTTCCAAAATTAAATCTATTATTTTTCTATATTTCAGTTGGTTTAAATTTCTCAACTGTTGAGTTATAAGTCAAGAATGTCATAACACTTTAGAATTAAAAAAGTTCAACTCATTTGGTCTATTGAATCGGGCGGTATATGTTTTTTACATTTTTTCCAAAATCCAAATAAATTATATTGCAGCTTTCCTAATCATATGTTAGTAACTAGTAGGTTAAAGCTCAATGCGCGGCACGTTAGAATTAAAATATCGATTTGAAATTTTTACAGAATTATTTTCTTGCTATATTTAACTATTTAACAGGTACTAAATTAAAAAAGAGTTTAAAGTCAAATAAAAACTAGTCTCTTAAATAATGCTAGGTTAGAGTAGGAGTCGGAGTCGGAGTTGGAGTCGGAGTCGGAGTCGGAGTCGTACTTAAACAATTTCAGCAAAAGGAGTCGGTGTCGGAGTTATAACTATTTCTTAACGACTCCACAGCCCTGCAATTAACTGAGAAAACTGAATATCGATTTTCATACAAAAAACCTTTTTTCCTTTTGCATGGAAATCGATAATCAGTTTTCTCAGTAAATTGTGATTAAAAACAAAAGTTGTGCACCGATTTCAATGAAAAAAACATAATTTCATTCGAAATTATGTTAAGCTTAATGTTTTCAGACCAAAACTGTGTTGTCGCGTTTTTATTTTTTATTAATTTTTAAAAAACAAGAATTATTTTTTTTTTTTCAAAATGTCCCTATTGTTTCTGCAAACATTCTACGATATCTCTGAAACTACAGGGCAAATTTAAAAAATTAAATTTTAATTTTTGTTTGCTTGAATAAATTAGTACTGTACGTGAAGAATGTCAATGCATTTTGGAAAAATTCATTTTCAGATCTCACTTTGATTCCAGATCAGAACAAAAATATTTAAAATTTATATTATTTTTTGAAGCTCTCTTTTGTGTATGTAAAACTTTTTTACAAACTTTTTTTTATAATATGGAAATTATAAATAAAAATCACTAAAAACTGTCAAAATATGCAAAAATAGGCATTTAAAACCTAAATATGCAACACTATGCAAAAACAAATCGATGCCATTTTAACACGAATTTAATGATTCGGAAGATTAATGGGCGACATCGTTCTAAGACTATCGTCAAAAAACATGCATTTGCATGGAAATCGCATCTCTACTCATGAGAATTGTGCTCTGTCCAAAAACGACAATTCTATTTGTTTACATACCCGTTAAGCCTGAATTTAACCAAATCGCTGAAGATGATTTGACGATAAAAAATTAGGTCAACTTTGAGTTGACTCTTAGCCCATTCACCAAAGACATGACGAAATTAATGGTCCGCTGGCTTTAATTCTTGCACCAGTTGGATCTAGTATGGGTGTATACCAGTGAAGGGCACTTTTGCAAATCCTATGTACGCGTGCATAAGAATAAAAATTCATAAATGAGATAGTTTGTGTGTGCCCTTCACCGATGTAGACCAAGAACTTTCCTCAAAATTTTCCAAATAGTGGACGGGCAGAGACCGAGTCGCATAGATGCACGACGGATCGATAAATGACTTATCGGCTTGGATGAATGTTATCCAAAACAGAGGAGGTGTAAGCTGCTGAGATGGACGACCATGCGCACCGTAAGCTTGACGAAGTGCTCTATAAGTTTGCCGAACAGAGCGCGAATTTTTGAAATAATTGTGTAAACGTTGTTCTGGTGTAAGTCTTTGCATGGCGATTTTCCAAAGGGTGCTGGGAAAAAGTCGAACGCTCTTTAGTATCTAGCAAGACAACTAGTTTTACATTGATCCCTATCGGAAATTCTAGACGTCTACAAAAACCACATTTATTTCTCAGTTACTTTTAAATTCCGTTATATTTTTTAAAAGTGGGAACTCCGGGGATCCCAGGAATTTCAAAATAGTTTCTCTGAAGGTAAAAAAGACCACGAAAAAGCCTTTGTTATCATGTACTCAATAAATACCTTTTGGTCAAAATGTGATTCATATAAAATCAAAACTATTATTTTTCAATTGATGTTTTCAGATTTTTGTGTTTAAAATAGTCTAGAAAATGGTGGAATAAGTACAAAGTATAGTCATTAGAAATTCTCAATTTCAAAACCCATGTAACGTCAAACAAAAGATAATATGGGAAAAAATTAAAACAAGCATCAAAAACCAAATTTATTAATTTGACATTACATGGGTAAATAATGAAAACTCTCCCTAATAAACATACCTGGTACTTATTACACAGACAAAAATAAAAATTGATTTCAATTAAAAAATTTGTGATATTAATTAAAAAATCAATTAAATTTGCACCAGTAAACAAATTAATAGTATCAATTAAACCAGTTAATAGTATTAATTAAACGTTTAATTCGCTTGATTAAACGTTTAATTCACTTGATTAAATTTTTAATTAAAACTGATTATATTTTTGATTAATGGTTTGATTGGTGAAAAATTTTGTAGAATTTTTTCTGTGTATACTTTGGTCTAAAATATCATTAATAAAACAGTTACATGTATTTAGCTAATTTTGTCAATTAGTTCTCAGAATTTATAGGTACTTTTTGGTTTTAAAATAAATAAACTGCATATGATTTAAGCCAGAAAAATAATGGACAAAATAGATGAGAATTAAGAGAAACATTTGAAACATGACTTTTTTTTAATAAAATATGTATAAAATTTGTAAGATCAGATTCCTTTAAAACCCTTCCTGAAGCTTAAATTTTTGTAAATCAGAAGATAGAGAAGTAGCAAAGTAGTCTCTTCGACGTCGTAGTAGTTTCGCTTAACAATAAATGCCCTTAAAACAAATTATTAACGAAATTTTTAATGACAAACTTTTGATGTGATGTCACGATTTTCAAAAGGTGTAGTTTGTCTTCTGATTGTATTTTTTCTTCCATTTTTTGCTTTGATTGTTTGA
Source organism: Pollenia griseotomentosa (assembly GCA_963931875.1). Taxonomy (NCBI): domain Eukaryota; kingdom Metazoa; phylum Arthropoda; class Insecta; order Diptera; family Polleniidae; genus Pollenia; species Pollenia griseotomentosa. The sequence continues at coordinate 63,434,961 of OZ007561.1, forward strand.
ATATGAAAAAAAAATTTTTTTTTAAACTCGTTATAAAAGGAAAGAAAAGAAGTTGAAATACTTTTTCTCACGATTTTGTTACAATTTGTTTCTCATTTTTTTTCTTCTAAGTGGCTTAAATACAAACAATAAAAATAGTTTTTCTTATTAACAGGATTTTTAGAAATATGATAATTTGTTTGTTGGTTTTTACTCAAACCTTTTTGGGGTAATATTTTGTTTAATATCTTTAACAGCCTACGAAATTTCCTTGCAGTAGACAACACCTCGTGTTTTAATGCGGGCTAACACACGTGCTAAATTTTTAGTTTGTTTCCGAAACAAATTCACCCAAATGCATAAATATTTGTACTGGAAGGAAAGAAAATTTACCTTTTTTTTTGTTGAATTTCAAAAAGTTAAAGGAAAATAACGTATGTAAGATACAATTAGAAAATTTCCCTTGTTTGGTTTAAATAAGAAACATATGCGTGGCAGTCGTTGCAAAATTGTAAAAAATAGGCGCCCAATTCTTAAGGAATGGTACGTGTTAAAATTGTTATTATGTTAAAAGGATAAACCCCTAGTAAACCCATCTGTTAACAGAGCGGTGATAATTTTAACACGTTTCTTTGGATGGAAAACTATTCTAGAATATTTTGAATTTTGTTTTGAAGTTTTGCTTATTTAACTGATATCGAACTATAAGGAATAAAACTCTTTGGCATATACATAATTAAAAATTTAAAACATAATTAAGATTTTAAAAATCTTTGTGAAATACTTATCAACAAAACCTTTCGATACACATGAGAAGTTTTATAAAAACAAATACTTTCATTGTTTTTTTAGCAAAATGTTAAAATATTTTAAAGCATTGAACTAAAAAGCAATAAAAAATTTTGATTAAAACAAGTATTATTACGTCTAATTTTTCCTAACTAAGAAAAATGCTTCAGAGAATATCCATTTTTTGGATGGAAGTTTTTGTCAAACACTCTCTTTTTAAAACCACTAGTAGAGATTGTTACTGACATTCAGTGTTGCCACCTCACGTGTAATTACACATATCATGTGTAATTTCTTTTTTCATGTGTAGCCCATGTGTAATTGACTTCATGTGTAATTCATGTGTAATTTAAAATTTTAACGTTTTGTTGCACTGATTTTTGTTATTATTTTTTCACAAGAAGTAAAAAGGTTTATCATTCTTAGCAAAACTTAAAAATGTTATTATGCGTTAAAAGAGCTGAACTAGAAATGGTTGGATCATTAACTAATAACCATTTGGCACTTAGATAGCTTTTGCCACAATTTTTTAAAACAAAAACATCCTGAGTACATTATTCTTTTTTTATTATTTAAAAGAGAGTCGATCATCGACTGCCAAAGAAATGGTTGATCTTCTCAAAAGCACAATTATAGAAAAAGGGATTCTATTTGAAAATCTAGTTGGATTTGCATCAGATACCGCTAATGTTATATTTGGACAGTATAATTCAGAAGTTAAGTTGCTAAAAGACGAAAAGCCAGTTATTATTTTGATAAAATGCTCGTGCCACCCAATACATTTCGTAGCGTCGAAGGCCTGTCTGAACCTTCCAACATATTTGAAAGTTTTACTTTGTACTATTAGATCTTGTTTTATTAGAAGTAATGCTTCGCAGATAAAACTTAAGGAGTTTCAAGAATATTTTCGCGACAACATGCACTCTTAAATTTTGAAAAATTTTAGCTTCATAGTAATTTGAAGGCAAAAAGGTTTTTGAAATAAAAATTCCTTTGGAGACAGATTATTTCCTACTTTGCAAATAGTTATTTTTGTTTTAATCTCTTAAAAAGTAAAATGAAAATATTATTATTTTGCATTAAATATAGCAACGATACGATTGTTGTAAATAAAAATGCAAATAAAGAGACATTTGAAAAATATTTTTGTGCTGGATAAGTAAACAATATAAAAATATCCGGCATATCCAATGTTGCAGCAATAGAGGAACTGAGTTAACATTCCGTTGAAAAATTGAGTCGACGACACTTGAAGGATGCATCAGATCATTTATCATACCCAAATAAAATGTAAGTTATATATTGTCACCTTAAATGCAAAAGGGCTTAGCAACAACAAAAAAAATTCGAAATAAGAGTTTTTGATTGAGTTTTGTTCGTTTATTAAAAAAAATTTTAGATCAAAAATGGCGATTTTATTAAAGAAATTCAAGCGCCAACTATACCTTGTTGTTATTGATTTTGTTAAGTTTTTTGCTTCTCCTGTAACAAAATAAAAAGTGTCGTTACGCCCTTTTGCATTTTAGGTGACGATATTTATGTTTATTTGTTTGCAAACAAAAATTCTATACATTAGTATTATCGCTTTTAGAGTCAAAAATTTTTAGTGGTTTGTACAAAATAAAAAGGTGGCAATAATAAGTTTTTTAGGTATATATGTTGCTTAAAATATCAATTCCACTTAGAAAATTGAAATTGGTTTACGTTTTATGAAGAAGCCAAATACGATTTTAGTTCCACTTTTGATCGAAATTTGTTTCTGAGACATGCGTTTAAAGATAACATGTGTAATTCGTATTTTCATGTGTAATTTTGGCATGATCCATGTGTAATTTAGTCTTTCGTTGGTGGCAACAGTGCTGACATTTCAAAGATGGTGGTTTTAATGAGGGAAATAACGATACAATTAAGCGAAAATAAATGATTTTTAATTAGACGAAATTCGTAAAGGTGAAAATGCGTTTCGATAAAACGAACATAATACTTTCAAGATTGCTTTGTGAAGCATCGATATTTCATTAGAAATAAAACAGATACAAATGTAGGTAGTTATATTTAAAAAAAATTCTTCATTATCTATATATAAATCGGCAAAGGCAAAGCTGTTAAGAACACTTTACTTCTCTGTTTGCCAAACGACAAATAAACCATTTTGAAGGTATTTTCTTACAGAATTGCACAATATATATTTTTTTTTGTTAAAATCGCTTCAATAAGGGAAATCACGATGGGTAGTGCAAAGTGTGTAAACGATGCAAATGCGTGCAAAAATACACTCATTTGCACAATACAACAACAAAATTAACGTATTTGAAACTTGTTCTATTTTACTAAAAAAAAAAACCACGAGCAAAATTAGTAGTGCATATTTGCTCAGTTGCAAACAAATGTAAGCAATAACATTTGACATATTAGCCGCCATATTGCTTTTAAGGAAACTTATAAACATTTTTTAGGGAATTAAATTTAAATTAATTCATAAAAAAAATTTATTTTTAATTTGCTTGTGTATAATTGTAAACAAAGGCATATTTTTTACAGTGCTGCCAGTTTTTAGTGTTTCCAGAATAAATTTTTGGAAAAATAGCATATTTGCACAAAAAATAAAATTGGTAGGCTCACGATCAATCATAATATGCACTGCAAATATACAAATTGCAAATTTGCACATTGACCATCGTGATTACCCTTAATATTTTCAAAGTAACCCCATCATAGCATTCTCACCAAAAAGAGGAAAAATTTTTTCAAATTGAAAAATGCCTTTATTTGCAACTTGCTTTCAAACGTAATTCTCAAATGTTTTTCAAATGTGGATTTTAATATCATGTGGAACATAAATAAAAATATTTTATTTTTTTAATTTAAATTCAACATTTATTTAAATAAGCTGTGAGATTGACATTCGATCGACACCATAGCCAAAATATAAAATACTGTTCTTTCCGTCCTCTAATTCTTGCAAAGACGAAACTAGCTCCCTTTTATTTTGAGGATTGTAGCACCGCGGTGCGGTCATACAACAAACTTATAAATTCCAAACTTTTCGTTTTTTTTTTTAATTCGTTTTCTTAATCATTGTAATTAATCACAAATAATTTTTATTTTTCACAAGAAATAAAACTCTTCACTTGTAAAACACGTTTAGCCAGGAAGTAAAAAATTTAACTTTAATCGCCATTTTTAATGTTTACATATATTTTTTGCTTAAGTATTGCCAAGTTTAGTATTGATTTGAATTTAAAATTTGATACCAATTTGACATCAAATTGATAAAACATTTGCTGTCATATGTTTATTTTCAAATCATTATCAATTTGAATTTAAATGTTAAAATATCAAAAAGGGGAAATATGAGAATTTTCCGAATTTTTTATAATATTGAACTTAGAAACATAATATTATAAGTGCATGGTATCTAAAGATAAAAATATTGGTACTTTTTTGTTTTTCATCTGGTACTCTTTGAATTTTTATTAATATTCGACCTTTAATTTAAACATGCATGGTCCTGATTAAATAAGAATTTTAAGAGGTAGCTTTATGGTACTTTTTCGCTCTAAATCTGGTACAGTAATTTTGACTTAGCTGCACAATCTCCTTTGCACGATTTTTTGTGCAGGTAAATCAAAAATGCAGCTATCTTAAATATATTTTACTGCCTTAATGTGCAGGTACGTCATTGCAGTTACCTGCTTAAAAGTGCAGCTAAAGTAACTTGTTTAAAAGAAGAATAAAAACGTTTTAATTAATAAATTGATTATAACAATGACGTTCAAACAACCTGTAGTCATTTGTTGTGCATTTTAATAAAGAACGAGATAGCCAAAATGGTAACAATAAAGTGTGGAACAGAAAATTCGCTGTAGTACAACGTTAAGAATATCGCTGCAAGCTGTCAAAAGTAAAATACGACGGTTTCAAAGTAGTGTCAACGGAATACGTAGTTGTAGTAGTCGTTGCCGTTGAAGCGCAAAATTCGATATTTGAACTTTGTTGCGCTACAGAGCATTCGTCAGCTTCAAATACTACTACAACTACTTTATTCTGTTCTAGACCTAAGATTTGGTATTCCTTTCATATAATCGTGGTAAAGTTGCTGTAACCACAATCCATATGCATAAATGTAGGTACATGCAAACAAAATAAATGAGTTATAATGATGCCAATTTGACTTGTTTGCGATTTTTGTTTTTATAAACAGCTGAAATTGGATATTTATGTGAAAAAGTGGCCACCATATTTTTTCATGTGTGCAGCTAACTTGATGTTTTATATGAAAATACTTTAAAGCTGCCCAAAAATATCAAAAATGTGCAGGTATACAAAATGCACGTAAACAAGGATTTTGAAAAATAGTTACAGAAAATATGTATTTTGGGCAGTTAAGTCAAAGTGCAGCTAACTTGAATTTTTTGTATGAAAATAATTTTAAAATTCCAAAAATGTTGGGCACTTATCTTAAATGTGCAGGTAAAGAAAGTGCACTTAACACACGAATTTGTATGGGATTATAAAGAATAATGCCAAAAATGATCAATTTTGTGCAGTTAAGTCAAAAGTGCACGTAAACAAAAGGCAGTTAAGTCAAAACTACTGTAATTTGATAAATTTTCGTTAAAATTAAACATGCAATGTTCTGAGTGGATGAGAATATTTAAGAGGAGACTTCTTGATACTTTTTTGTTTTTCAATTGATATTTTCAGATATTTTTTATATTGAACTTACAAAATTAAATTAACTCACGTGGAAGACAATATATAAACCGGCGCACTACAGGTAATTTGAACCAAAATCTTGGCCAAAAATTATTTTTTGCACTATCAATAAAAATGTTTTTACTAATGACCACGGCAAGTTTTTTATGGCATATGCCATTTCTTCAATTATTTCGCTAAAAATCCATTTTTGGTCCAGCTTGCCAAAAAAATACCCTTTTTTGCAACCTAGAAGAAATTTTTAAATAAGCTTAGCGAATATGAAGCAGAATCTATTCAAAATGCTAAATTTGTGTTGCAAAAATCCGATATAAAAAGTGACTAAGTATACATAAAAGAGCACTTTCAATGCATCTCCTCAAGTCTCTTGAAATTTTTTTTTTCAAATGGTGGCAGCCCTAAAAAATTCGACTATACCAAAAATCAAAAACACCAGCGTTCCTGCTATTTAAAAACTCTCAAATTCCAAATTTCAGCCATATCGGTCCAAAACTTTGCCTGAAATTATTTTGGCCTAAAAAGTAGGTCAAATTACCTAGTCTGCGGCGGTTGGCCTCTCGCCAAATCGATCCACTAAGATGGAAAAAATAAATGCTTGATTGAATCATGTAAATTCATATTGTATACTAAGATGTACTATGTTTTCTTCATATTTACAAAAAAATGTATGGTAATATTTCGATTATTAGGCGAGCACTAGTAATTATAATTTATTAAAATAAAAAATAGTATCATAGTCTTTTCGTTCTTTACAAGGAAGCTTTTATTATAACTAAAGGGTGGTCCAATCAAAACGCACGATGTTTATTGTATCATGTGATTCAGAGAATTATCTTAATATTTTTTATGAAGGATCTATGACAATTGTGTGTTAGAGAAAATATCGCCCAAATCCTCGCCACGGCTACGGTGCTTACCTCTTTCCGATGGCCCATATTTTCAATGACTCTGAAACATAATTTAGATCGTTAATGAGGCGAATTATCACATCTTTTAGCTCTGGAATTATTCTTGGGTTATTGACGTAGACTTTTTCTTTAAAGAAAAAAGTCAAGTCTTATCACATGATCGTGTCGGCCAATTAACATCGCCTCGACGTGAGATAACACGGCCATTGAATTTCTCGCGCAAAAGAGCCATTGTTTCCATGGGTGTGTGGTAAGTGGCATCATCCTGTTGGAACCACATATCGTCCAGGTCCATATCCTCAATTCGTAAAAGGTTTCAGCAATCATAACGCGCTGCTCAAATGTGTACCTCTCCATGGTTGCATTTGTCAAACACTGAAACAAAGAAATGTCAAATTAAGTTGGGCAAAAAACTTGACCTTAAGGTCTGACACGCAATTAAAATCGTGCGTTATGGCTGGACCTCCTTTTAGATGCATTGAACTATTCATTTACTGAAATCGTTTTTTATGTCAAAACTATACATAAAAATGGGAAATATTATTTAACAGGTTACAATGTCGGCTTGTTTAATTGAAAATGTATTGAAAACAGAATTTTCATGTTTAAAACCCGCTAGCCACTCTTGTTAAGGTAGCTCAGTAATATTTGAGTTTTTTAAAATGTGTTTATTTGTTCGAGGTTATTTAATTTAATTCAGGTTTGAGAATTCGCTTCAAAAATAATTTTTTTCTCTTAAGCGCCGTTTGTTTCATATAAATTAATGCAGTTAAACTTTTTTTCGCTTACGAGGATTTTCTTTTAAGCTAACAAAAGGCTTTAAAATTTGTTCAAACTAATCAAAAAATATTTTATTGCAATTAAGAGATTTTTTTCAATTAAACAGCGTGCGCCTATCCGAATTTGATACGCATATTGATATTAAATTCAAGTTACAATTAACAAACCTCAAGTAGAGTAATTTCTTTTTTGTACAAAACTATATTGTTAGAGAGTATTAATATTTAACACTGATATTAATAAGGTTTAAAAAACAACGAATTGAATTTGAATTTATGGTAAAATTAACAAACAATAAATAATTTTTTTATACAAAAAAAAAAAAAAAAAGGTTTAAAAACATTTCACGTTTATAAAAGGTTTATGAAACGAATTTTCTATGAAAATTTATTTGATAAACCTTTTAAAAATCAAAAACTTTTTGTATGAATATGGGGTTTTGTTTATAATATTTTAGTCTTTTTTAAAAAGCGCCTTAGCTTTTTCTTACTGCTTTTTTAGGTTAATATACATAGATTCTTTTTTTTCCAGCTCATGACAAAACTCCAAATCCGTTTTAACCAGACTTGCAGTGGCAAATAGTCTCTCAGATGCGACAGAACTCATTTAAGATCTTAAGTATAAACGAAAAAGTTTAAAAACATTAGAGAATTGTTATGTACATACACGAAAGTTTATTCTTCCCTCCTATGCTTAGAATTTCTGATAAATAAATTTCATAGTGTGAATCCGGAAAAACTATATAATCTTGAGTCTCGATTATAATACCATTGTCATTCAATTTGGCATTAGTTCCATAGGACTAGATATTGCGATGCAAGATTTTATGAAGATAAGATCATAATTTATCACAGATCTCATTTTAAGTCCACTACCGCAGATTCGGCACAGTCGAATTTAGCATTTTTTCTTGGTTTTTATACTCTTTACATCAAGCGGTGAATGATGATTTACTAAGTTTGTCATTCCGGGTGCCACTTATTTAATATTCATCTAAGACCCTACAAAGTATAAATACAGTGGCGGACTTAATTATTGGCACAGAGAGAACTTTTAACTTCACGATTGATTTAGGAGCATGGTTAAAGTGACTTTTTATAAGCAAATATTTTTACTAGATAGAATAATAAATTTCCTATAAAATTCACTTTGTTTCTTTAAAAAATTAAGATTGTAATATGTTATATAAAAAAAAAGAAAACAGACAATATATACCCAGTTTTGCTGAACCAAATGATTGTCCCTGCATGGTAAAGCTCTTAAAATTTTATCGATCTGGCCATTTTTTTCTGACCAGTCGTGCAATAGTAGAAATAACGGTACTCACTAAACTTCGAAGTTTTCACATGTGTGCCTTTAATTTTCAAAAAGCTTATTGATTTTTTTAAAAATGAGTAACAAACAGACGGAAACAGAGGAATCTCCGCGCAAAATTATTCAATGTTTGCACAATCAAGGCAAATATTGTGCTAAGACTTGGGAAATGATGGATAGAGGTCGGTACACCAATCGGAGAATCGTGCAGCGTTTCAAACAGGGCTGTGGAGTCGGAGTCGGAGTTGAGGAGTCGGAGTTGAGGTTTTTGTACCGGAGTCGGAGTCGGAGTCGAAGTACCCACAAAAACTAGCGACTCCGACTCCGACTTTTTTGCATTACAATTTTTCTAATATTTTTTAAAATAAAAAATTTTAATGACCAATTTCTCCAATTCTTTTTAAATATCAATTCATATTTAAACATAATTTTTCTAATAATTTTATTTTTATTTGACATAAAAAAAAACAAATTTTAAACATAAATTGATATTTAGATAAATTAGTGGAATTGGCCATGAGGGTCTGCTTTTTGAAATTGTGAAGTCTGAAAATAAGGACCAGTACACTTTTCATATGAGTAGGTGAGTTTCAAAAATTAAAAAATTGAGATAACATCTTATTTTGACAATTTATAAGAATAGTTATATAGATTGTATCAAAGCATGTCCTTTTCTATGTTTTAATGTGACCTCAAATTTCTGTAACAAAAACCAGCGGGTTCACTATTTGAATTTCGCCAAGATATCGTTAATGAAATAGAGCCGATTTAAGGAATTTAAAAATTAAATTTGTAAAGATGTTATTTTTTATTTATCGTATATTAACAAATATATAGCCATATAGCCAAAAATAGCCGTGTTCATAAATATGACTTGAAATCTGCTGTAGCTCCTGTGGTGAAAGCATTAAGTGAACTACATTTGAAGTTCCAACCTTCAAGGTGAATTATAATAGAATAAAAGGAAAAGGAACTCGGAAAAATACATGACATTGTTCCAGATATAATTCCCATCAATGTGGGAAAAATGATTTGAGAATACTTTTATCTACTCACTTTAGGGAAAATTGGAGAGATAATAAAGAATTGCAATTTCAAATTTCGGTCTTGGACAATAATAATATTGAATTAGGAACGGAAAAATGCAATGGCGAGTACACTGAAGAAAAAGATTTAAATTTAGCAGTTTAAAAATTCACATTTTTTTTAACTCTGCAGGTGGGAGATAAACTACATCAAGCCACATTTTGAAAACTTTACAGCAGACCGCGCAAACATGTTGATAATCGCAAATGATGTTTATGTTATAAAAATGTGCATTTGTACGAATATTTTATATGATCCTAACATATTTTTTTTATGTCGATGATATACTTAAAAAATTACGTCTTAAAAGGTTCGTTACCTTCTATGGTACTGTTCCATGCCTTGAGACAAACAGCACCAAGTCCAACCCAAAAATAATAGAAGGCTAACAACATTTTTTTACGTTACATTTCTCTTCAAAATGTGTTATATAAATTGTAGAACTAACATCTGAAGGCGCATATGCATGTTTTAATAAACTTTATAAAATTTTCCTGAGAATGATTTGACTTAATAAATAAAATGTATATTAAAAACAAAAGACCTCACTTCACAATTTGCAAAAAAGGACTGTCCTTTGCCTCTATTAATATTGTGGTAAACAACACTAAGTACACTTGATGCCTTTAACGTCTAAGCCAATTGGACTTGCTGTTGCTTTCAACTTTTCTATCTCGAAAGCTACATTAGATAGGACTTATGGAAATTCACACATCTATAAATTCCAACAGTATAAAAAACGTTATTTGAAAAAGATGTGAATTGGTGTAGTTTATCTCTCCCCTACAGAACTATTTTTACATTTTTTAGCACTGTTTGCATAATATTAATAAATTAATATAACCTTTAAAATATACTAAAATTCAATGATCCCATACAGATTGAAGCAAAACTCGTTTCTTTCGAAAGTTCGTAACAAAACTCGTTCGTTCTAAAATTAAATCTATTATTTTTTTATATTTCAGTTGGTTTAAATTTCTCAACTGTTAAGTTATAAGTCAAGAATGTCATAACACTTTAGAATTGAAAAAAGGTTCAACTCATTTGGTCTATTTAATCGGGCACTATATGTTTTTTGCATTTTTTCCAAAATCCAAATAAAATATTTTGCAGCTTTCCTACTCATATGTTAGTAACTAGTATGTTAAAGCTCAATGCGCGGCACGTTAGAATTAAAATATCGATTTGAAATTTTTACAGAATCATTTTCTTGCTATATTTAACCATTTAACAGGTACTAAATTAAAAAAGAGTTTAAAGTCAAAAAAAAAAAAAAACTAGTCTCTTAAATAATGCTAGGTTAGAGTAGGAGTCGGAGTCGGAGTTGGAGTCGGAGTCGGAGTCGGAGTCGTGCTTAAAAAATGTCACCAAAAGGAGTCGGAGTCGGAGTTATAACTTTTTCTTAACGACTCCACAGCCCTGGTTTCAAAGAAGCATCAACATTTCCAAGTGCTAAACATTCAGGTCGCCCTAAATCTTTAAGCAGCCGTGAAGGCAGCCAGATAATCAGAAAAGTCAAAGTAAGTCCAAAAATATCGCTAACACGGATCGCTGCGGAGATTAAGCAAGAATTTGGAAAAGTCGATCATTCCGTTATAGCCCGAAAATCACTACATGATGCGAACTACACTTGTCGTTTTGCTATTGAAATCATGCTCACTTTCGAATGGTTCAAGCAAAATAACAGTATTGGTGCCAAATTCTTTATAGCTCTCCTAGGCAGTTTGTAGGAAAAGTGTTATGAATCCAAATGTGGACAAACCACCCTACGCCGATTATTAATAACTGAAAGAAGCCATTGGCCCCACAGAAAGCCGACTCTCGGAAAACTCTTAAATACGTCTAAAACTGTAAAGAATTGTGATAAAATTTAGTCCATCATAGTTTCACAAGACTAGAAATCACACAATTAAATTTTGTGAAGATTGGTCATTAACTTTATTTTATTTTTAAATGCCAATAACTATCATTAATATACATACATATGCTCAAAATATATTTAAAACTGTTTTTGTTTTAAACTCTTAAAAAAAATATTATCTTTAAACCATTCCTTACCTCTGAAAGATCTTCACAATTTCGCACATTTGTAGTAAAAGGCGCAACAGCACGCCATAAAGAGTTGAAAGGTTGTTGGTTTATTTTAAATTTAGTTTTTCGTATCCCTTAAAATTCTAAAACTCATACTGCATATGATCTACACATGTGAAGTTTGACGATTGGAAAAACAAATTGCCAAAAAGGAGCCCCGTACGCATGCGTGCATTTTATTTCACAAAACAAAACATAGAAACTCATGTTGGAATAATTTACAATTGCAAAACTAAATATGTACATACAATAACTAATTCTAAGTTGTTTAAATTAAGCTCGTGTTGCAGTGGAAGAATACAGAAATCGAAGTCTTGATGTTCTTGATTTGAAACGCAATAAAAGTTTTTTTTTTGCTCTCCTAACAAAATTTCTACCTAAAAAGTGTTAATTATTTTTCTTAATTTGCATAGCGTTTTGTTTAGAAAAACCAAATTTCATTCCCAACTCTAATGTCAAAGTCAAAGTGGTGTATTCACCTCAAAGATTCATTTAATTATTTCTTAAAATATTTTGAATGCGTTTTAATTTTTTGTTTGCCTCAGTTAAAATTTGCATTTAATTTTTTTTTGGGCTTTTGTAGGAATTTTATACAACGAGTGGCGCTAAGTGTATTCTTCTTAAAAAAAAATTTTATGCAAAAATATTTATTAGAATTTTTGGGGGTATGTGCTTTTTGATGAAGATTGCAAGTCAACAGTCGGAGTTTGCCCCTTGAACTTGTCCTTGAGTGTAATATATTTTTAGATTTTGTGTTTTAGCAAAATCAAATTTTCAACTGAATTTATTGTATTCAATTCCTAAAAATTTTAAGATTCTAAATGCATATAAAATTTTGCATCATTTTGAATAAAAAGCGATGATTTTACATGCCAAAAAATGTCATGATTTGCTTTTGGATATTAAAGATTTTGTTTAAAGAATGACTTAAAATTAGCTTAAAAGTTCAAGGAATTAGAGTACACATATAAAAAGAGACAGTACCCACCGTATGCACAGAAAAAAAATTAATTTCAATTAAAAAATTTATGATATTGATTATAAACTTCATTAAGTTTGCACCAGTTAACAAATTAATAATATTAATTAAATATTTATTGATAGTAACAATATTTTCGGCAGTAAGTTGTTGATATACAAAAACGTTTAGTTCACCTGATTAAATTTTTAATTTAAATTGATTTAATTTTTAATTAATGGTTTAATTAAAAAAAAAAAAATTGGCGAGTATTTTTCTGTGAATGTCCCGAATTCGTTTGTAGAAAATGCTTTAATGTAACAGTTTTCTATTTTCTTAAATAATGCGTAAATCGAATAACGGCAATTTTTGTTCCTTTCTGTTTTTTTACTAACACCACAATAGTAGAGAGGGTATTATGCGTTTGTGCAGATGTGTGTTACACATCTGATATACTACAGAAGCATTATTCGTTACGGCTTAATTCGCATTAAAGTGTTTTTTAGAAGTGGGTTTTAGATGGGGTCAATGGTAATTAATGGACCGATCGCCGCGAAATTTTTTAGTCTCATGTCTGGTCTAACCGAACTGTAATACAATATCATTATTTGTTGCGGTTGAAGGCATTTAAGTGTTTTCGGAGAGTAAGTCTTATATGCGATCTATGGTAATTAATAAACCGATCTTCACAAAGTTAAGTGGTATGATTTCTAGTCTTATGAAACTAGTTAGGAGTAAATTTCACTACTAAAGCATTTTTCATTACGGCTATAAGCTTACTTAAGTTTTTTTTTTATTAGAGTTGGCTTTATATGGGGGCTATACACTCAGGTCTCGTTTTATGCGGATTCAAATTTATGCGATTTTAAAATTAACGATTTTTTTTTTAATTTTAACGGTTTTTGAGATTATAGATGTTTTTTAAGCTTTTTTACCTTTTTTAAATTAAACCAAGTTTGCATTACTGATATAATCGTTATAGCTTGTTTTATTTTGTGTTTTTTATATGCATAGCCGATATGTTTGCATGAGTGTTTTCAAACTTATGAAGAGCACATAATATTAGTTTTACAACGACGGCTAATTTCGGTAAAAATAGCATCAAAAATTAGGTGGAAGTTAGAAAAATTCAATTTCAAAACTCGTTCTTTCCTGTCTTTTACGGTACAACTTTGTAATAACCACAAGTACGAGTGTAAAGAAATTTGCATACCTTTTAAACTAATAGAGGTTCCATAATAAAACTTTTACAATATGATAAGGACACTAAAGGCCAATTTAGATTAAAAAATAAAAAAACATTAGAACTAAGTTGATTTAAATTGATCATATCCGGGTTTGCAGATGAAATTTTTTTTTATGCTACTGAAATGAATTATTCATTAGTAGTTAAGACCAACGCCGAAGGAGTTCACAACATCTGTAAAAGCCCAAATGGCAAGGAAACAGCATTATTCCAATATGCTTTCGTTAACAACTTCAAACTACCAAAACATATGCACCTGCGTTTTTCACGAAATAAGGCAAGATATATCCATTGAGTACCTAGATATCGCGGAAGTTATGGATGCTGTTAATCACCTAAAAACGAATAAGGCCCTTGAAGCCGACAACCTATCGCCCAGGATGCTAAAAGCCGACCCCCATACTACAGGGAACATATTGATACCCCTTATCCAAAGCTTCTGCCTCACACAAGAACTTGATTCCAATTTAAAAGAAGGTTTTCTGGTATCCCCAAAAAGGGTGATCTGCCAATCTGTAAGAACTGGCTAGGCATAAGCATCTTTAGAGCAGTAAATAAGATCATAACGCAAATCATTTACCGGAGAATATCCGACACTGTACTAAGGGATCTAAGGCCCGAACAAGCTGGCCTCCGGTCCCAAAAACCCTGTGTAGACCACATCAATAGTCTTAGAATTCTTAATGAGCAATTTACAGAACTTCGCTCTTCGCTTTACCTGTTGTTTATCGTTTTTGAAAAAGCATTTGATACCCAGAACCAAAACGCAATATGGAGCGCTCTTGCTTGCAAAGGGGTCCCACCCAAAATCATAAGCCTTACTCAAACTTTATACCGTGATGTTAAATGTTGTGTTGTCCACAATACCTTTCTAGTTGCTGAATATACGAATTATTGGAGCTAGATGGCGCAAAATTAATTTTTATTGAAAAATGCATCAAAAGACCCTGTATTTCCAAATATTATAAGTTCATTTGTTCAGGAAAAATACTCGCTAAATGATTTTGTACAAAACTGCTAAACATCATTTGGTCAAACTCTTGATATTTGAAGGTTAAAATTTAGATTTTCTTCAGTAACCTAAAAATAACGGCAATTTTCTTAATAACGGAATTATGAAAAAGTTGCTGCTGAAGTCCTAAAGAACCATTTTTAGCATTAAAAAAAAGTTCTTTTTCGCAAAAAGTCGATTTTAGCATTTTGTTAATATATAAATTCATGTTTTTGTATATGATTTCAAAAGAAGCTTGTATTTATTAAAAATACGAGAGATATTTCTGAAATCAACACAGAGAAAATAAAAAATTGTCTCTAATCACCAAATTCATCAAAAAACTTTGACGTTTCATATAATGCGTTAATTAGTTTAACCTTTATGTCAACAGCTGAAAAATTATACTTATGTCAACAGCAAGCATACCCGGGTGCGCAAACACATGTTGTTGTTATTGTTTTTTCGTTTTATTTGTATTTTATTTGAATTTTTTCCTATTTTAAATTGTTTTTATGCATGAATACTTAAAATAACGTTTGTTTTAGCAAAGACTTGTGCATTTTTTCTTTGCTTTCATGTATGAATATTTACACTAAGTGACTTTTGAGCAAAAACTTGTTAGTTGCTCTTTATTACTTGAACTTCGGTTGACGTGAGGGGTAGGAATAAAAAAATAACAACATCCATGGTCTGATTTGTCCAATTTCAAACATCAGAATATGTTAGGAAACACTTTTAGTAAGGATATCATGAAGTTTGAGAGCGATATGGCAGCCACTTTCAGAGATACAGAGTTTTTAGAATTCAAAACATACCCGGGTATGTAGCTGTTGACATAAGGGTTAAATAAAAAAGCTCAGGTTTTCCTAACAACAATTCTACAAGTTTAAATTATTTTTTTTTAAAACGAAAGAATCAGTAAAGATTTTTTGTTATTTAATTAATGTTTTAATTCAAAATTTTTTTCAAACTAACTAAAATGTTAATTAAATCAAAATTGAATTATTAATTTTCTTACAACAAAAAAAAAAGTTGATTCAATTATCACATTAATTAAATTGAATTACAATTTTTTTAATTGATAAAAAACTAATTAGAAGTTTTTCTGTGCAGCTGCATTAATCGAATATTATTCTGGTTTTTTTGATTTTTAAATAGAGTCGAACTTCTTGCATCAAGAAACAAATGCTAGGGATTTCTTAAAATTTTTAAGAAAATGCTGAAGAAAACTTAGTTTGTTTCCATTATTTTTTTATTGGAATCGACATGTTAAGCAAGTCAATAAAAACTTTCTTTTTTTATATAAAGTTTTCTTAAACTAACTAATGCTATACATTTTTATCTAAACAATTCAGGATTTTCTTCGTATTTTGTAAAATATTAATGGCCGATTTCACCAATTTATTTAAATATCAATTTGTGTTTGAAATTCGTTTTTCATGCCAAATAAAAATAAAGTTATATGAAAAAATATTTAAATATGAATTAACATATACTTAAATAGAATTGGCGAAATGGGTCATAAGCAATGAAAACTTGATTTAAGTTACTATAGAATTAAAATGAATTTTTTTTAGCTTAATTTAAGTAAATTTTTGTTCGCTTTGAGTCATACATTTTTGGCTTGAACGAGAATAGTGCAACATTTTCTTGGTTCAAGCCATATTTATTTTGGCGATTTAAAATATAACCCAAGAGGGACTAGGACAAGGTCAAAGGTAACCCAAA
Organism: Pollenia griseotomentosa; assembly: GCA_963931875.1. Lineage (NCBI taxonomy): Eukaryota > Metazoa > Arthropoda > Insecta > Diptera > Polleniidae > Pollenia > Pollenia griseotomentosa. The sequence goes on from OZ007561.1 coordinate 63,451,553, forward strand.
TGTATTGATACAACATGGTATATTTAACACTACGATGCCCTAGGACTGGACCGTATAACCCACTTTGCATTACAACGGAGTTGTCTTAAAACTATTCCATGTTCATACATACTCCCAGTGGATTAGTTTTGAAATCGTTTAAAACGAAAACATGTCGTTTAACTACAAACTCTTTTTTAACATGGTCCATAATATCGTTACATTGGACCATGTTGTTACACGCAAAGAAAAAACATGGTTGATGCAATCACAATCGCAAACTATCATTAATGTTTGTGGTTATGATTGTGTCAAACACGTCTTAAGTAACAATATATGTTCAGACATACGACCTTATCAACCATGTTTCTATATTTCACAAAACCACGCAAAATTTCTTTTTCAACATGTTGTATGGTTCTCACAATAAAAACAATAACAAATTTATTCTCAAAAATTTATTTTTGATTAAAAATACAAATGTAAGTACATATACTTTGTTTTATATAAACTGTAAAGCATACACACAGAAAAAAATCAAGGTAAAATCGTCGAAAACAAGGTTGATTTTACCGTTTTCGGTGGTGATTTTGCTTTATAGTTACTTACACTTATAACTACAATTCGAGTCGGAAAGAACCCAACCAATTGTAGAGGGATGTAAGAAAAGATAAACTCACTGTTTATTGTTGGTGTTTTGTTTAAGCTTTGATATTGTTACTTACGAGTAAAACTTTGAGTGTTTAAAATTCTTATTCGCTTTAGGGTTTTATTCGTATAATATTTCTAGCTTTTCTAAAATCTTAGGAAAAGGTTTCCTGATGAGCTGGCCTAAGCAACCAGTGAAATGCGCATAGAAGCTAGCTTTCCCTCAACAATAAATTTCAGTGTATTTATCAAATATGGAAAATTGGGAATTTAGCACGTCATACAGAAATCGTATTAATGATAAATTTTGTATTCCCGTAAATAACTTTGATAATATACTCGCATGTGCCCGTGCAGAAAACTGAATTGGCAAATTGGTCTTTTTGTTGTTTTCTTACGAAGACAATAGAATGAAACAATTTGTTTTTTAATTTTGTTTTTTCTTTTTACCCACTTATAACTACAATTCGAGTCGGAAAGAACCCAACCAATTGTAGAGGGATGTAAGAAAAGATAAACTCACTGTTTATTGTTGGTGTTTTGTTTAAGCTTTGATATTGTTACTTACGAGTAAAACTTTGAGTGTTTAAAATTCTTATTCGCTTTAGGGTTTTATTCGTATAATATTTCTAGCTTTTCTAAAATCTTAGGAAAAGGTTTCCTGATGAGCTGGCCTAAGCAACCAGTGAAATGCGCATAGAAGCTAGCTTTCCCTCAACAATAAATTTCAGTGTATTTATCAAATATGGAAAATTGGGAATTTAGCACGTCATACAGAAATCGTATTAATGATAAATTTTGTATTCCCGTAAATAACTTGATAATATACTCGCATGTGCCCGTGCAGAAAACTGAATTGGCAAATTGGTCTTTTTGTTGTTTTCTTACGAAGACAATAGAATGAAACAATTTGTTTTTTAATTTTGTTTTTTCTTTTTACCCACTTATAACTACAATTCGAGTCGGAAAGAACCCAACCAATTGTAGAGGGATGTAAGAAAAGATAAACTCACTGTTTATTGTTGGTGTTTTGTTTAAGCTTTGATATTGTTACTTACGAGTAAAACTTTGAGTGTTTAAAATTCTTATTCGCTTTAGGGTTTTATTCGTATAATATTTCTAGCTTTTCTAAAATCTTAGGAAAAGGTTTCCTGATGAGCTGGCCTAAGCAACCAGTGAAATGCGCATAGAAGCTAGCTTTCCCTCAACAATAAATTTCAGTGTATTTATCAAATATGGAAAATTGGGAATTTAGCACGTCATACAGAAATCGTATTAATGATAAATTTTGTATTCCCGTAAATAACTTTGATAATATACTCGCATGTGCCCGTGCAGAAAACTGAATTGGCAAATTGGTCTTTTTGTTGTTTTCTTACGAAGACAATAGAATGAAACAATTTGTTTTTTAATTTTGTTTTTTCTTTTTACCCACTTATAACTACAATTCGAGTCGGAAAGAACCCAACCAATTGTAGAGGGATGTAAGAAAAGATAAACTCACTGTTTATTGTTGGTGTTTTGTTTAAGCTTTGATATTGTTACTTACGAGTAAAACTTTGAGTGTTTAAAATTCTTATTCGCTTTAGGGTTTTATTCGTATAATATTTCTAGCTTTTCTAAAATCTTAGGAAAAGGTTTCCTGATGAGCTGGCCTAAGCAACCAGTGAAATGCGCATAGAAGCTAGCTTTCCCTCAACAATAAATTTCAGTGTATTTATCAAATATGGAAAATTGGGAATTTAGCACGTCATACAGAAATCGTATTAATGATAAATTTTGTATTCCCGTAAATAACTTTGATAATATACTCGCATGTGCCCGTGCAGAAAACTGAATTGGCAAATTGGTCTTTTTGTTGTTTTCTTACGAAGACAATAGAATGAAACAATTTGTTTTTTAATTTTGTTTTTTCTTTTTACCCACTTATAACTACAATTCGAGTCGGAAAGAACCCAACCAATTGTAGAGGGATGTAAGAAAAGATAAACTCACTGTTTATTGTTGGTGTTTTGTTTAAGCTTTGATATTGTTACTTACGAGTAAAACTTTGAGTGTTTAAAATTCTTATTCGCTTTAGGGTTTTATTCGTATAATATTTCTAGCTTTTCTAAAATCTTAGGAAAAGGTTTCCTGATGAGCTGGCCTAAGCAACCAGTGAAATGCGCATAGAAGCTAGCTTTCCCTCAACAATAAATTTCAGTGTATTTATCAAATATGGAAAATTGGGAATTTAGCACGTCATACAGAAATCGTATTAATGATAAATTTTGTATTCCCGTAAATAACTTTGATAATATACTCGCATGTGCCCGTGCAGAAAACTGAATTGGCAAATTGGTCTTTTTGTTGTTTTCTTACGAAGACAATAGAATGAAACAATTTGTTTTTTAATTTTGTTTTTTCTTTTTACCCACTTATAACTACAATTCGAGTCGGAAAGAACCCAACCAATTGTAGAGGGATGTAAGAAAAGATAAACTCACTGTTTATTGTTGGTGTTTTGTTTAAGCTTTGATATTGTTACTTACGAGTAAAACTTTGAGTGTTTAAAATTCTTATTCGCTTTAGGGTTTTATTCGTATAATATTTCTAGCTTTTCTAAAATCTTAGGAAAAGGTTTCCTGATGAGCTGGCCTAAGCAACCAGTGAAATGCGCATAGAAGCTAGCTTTCCCTCAACAATAAATTTCAGTGTATTTATCAAATATGGAAAATTGGGAATTTAGCACGTCATACAGAAATCGTATTAATGATAAATTTTGTATTCCCGTAAATAACTTTGATAATATACTCGCATGTGCCCGTGCAGAAAACTGAATTGGCAAATTGGTCTTTTTGTTGTTTTCTTACGAAGACAATAGAATGAAACAATTTGTTTTTTAATTTTGTTTTTTCTTTTTACCCACTTATAACTACAATTCGAGTCGGAAAGAACCCAACCAATTGTAGAGGGATGTAAGAAAAGATAAACTCACTGTTTATTGTTGGTGTTTTGTTTAAGCTTTGATATTGTTACTTACGAGTAAAACTTTGAGTGTTTAAAATTCTTATTCGCTTTAGGGTTTTATTCGTATAATATTTCTAGCTTTTCTAAAATCTTAGGAAAAGGTTTCCTGATGAGCTGGCCTAAGCAACCAGTGAAATGCGCATAGAAGCTAGCTTTCCCTCAACAATAAATTTCAGTGTATTTATCAAATATGGAAAATTGGGAATTTAGCACGTCATACAGAAATCGTATTAATGATAAATTTTGTATTCCCGTAAATAACTTTGATAATATACTCGCATGTGCCCGTGCAGAAAACTGAATTGGCAAATTGGTCTTTTTGTTGTTTTCTTACGAAGACAATAGAATGAAACAATTTGTTTTTTAATTTTGTTTTTTCTTTTTACCCACTTATAACTACAATTCGAGTCGGAAAGAACCCAACCAATTGTAGAGGGATGTAAGAAAAGATAAACTCACTGTTTATTGTTGGTGTTTTGTTTAAGCTTTGATATTGTTACTTACGAGTAAAACTTTGAGTGTTTAAAATTCTTATTCGCTTTAGGGTTTTATTCGTATAATATTTCTAGCTTTTCTAAAATCTTAGGAAAAGGTTTCCTGATGAGCTGGCCTAAGCAACCAGTGAAATGCGCATAGAAGCTAGCTTTCCCTCAACAATAAATTTCAGTGTATTTATCAAATATGGAAAATTGGGAATTTAGCACGTCATACAGAAATCGTATTAATGATAAATTTTGTATTCCCGTAAATAACTTTGATAATATACTCGCATGTGCCCGTGCAGAAAACTGAATTGGCAAATTGGTCTTTTTGTTGTTTTCTTACGAAGACAATAGAATGAAACAATTTGTTTTTTAATTTTGTTTTTTCTTTTTACCCACTTATAACTACAATTCGAGTCGGAAAGAACCCAACCAATTGTAGAGGGATGTAAGAAAAGATAAACTCACTGTTTATTGTTGGTGTTTTGTTTAAGCTTTGATATTGTTACTTACGAGTAAAACTTTGAGTGTTTAAAATTCTTATTCGCTTTAGGGTTTTATTCGTATAATATTTCTAGCTTTTCTAAAATCTTAGGAAAAGGTTTCCTGATGAGCTGGCCTAAGCAACCAGTGAAATGCGCATAGAAGCTAGCTTTCCCTCAACAATAAATTTCAGTGTATTTATCAAATATGGAAAATTGGGAATTTAGCACGTCATACAGAAATCGTATTAATGATAAATTTTGTATTCCCGTAAATAACTTTGATAATATACTCGCATGTGCCCGTGCAGAAAACTGAATTGGCAAATTGGTCTTTTTGTTGTTTTCTTACGAAGACAATAGAATGAAACAATTTGTTTTTTAATTTTGTTTTTTCTTTTTACCCACTTATAACTACAATTCGAGTCGGAAAGAACCCAACCAATTGTAGAGGGATGTAAGAAAAGATAAACTCACTGTTTATTGTTGGTGTTTTGTTTAAGCTTTGATATTGTTACTTACGAGTAAAACTTTGAGTGTTTAAAATTCTTATTCGCTTTAGGGTTTTATTCGTATAATATTTCTAGCTTTTCTAAAATCTTAGGAAAAGGTTTCCTGATGAGCTGGCCTAAGCAACCAGTGAAATGCGCATAGAAGCTAGCTTTCCCTCAACAATAAATTTCAGTGTATTTATCAAATATGGAAAATTGGGAATTTAGCACGTCATACAGAAATCGTATTAATGACTTCATGTTAATTTAACATGATTTTACAATAACTTGCGAACAACATTTTTTTTCTTTTGAAATAATTATAGTTCATGTTAATTTAACATTGCAGTAAATGTGAATTTCATGTAGAATCAAATTGGTTTGAGTGTGATATAACAGTCAGAAGAAGCTTCAGAGACAACATTTATTCAAGAACAATTCAAAACACTTACCTTGTTTCACTTATTTTTATCCCCCTTTGTTAACAGAAGCATCAGCAGAATGGCCCGATATGGTTTTCGTCATCATCCTACTTTGAAAACTTGATGTACTATTTAACTAAATAATTTCAACTAAAAGAATACGGGAATTGTATTCTTTATATAACATATTTTAAACATGAAAATAAAAAATTGGTGTGGTTTTTTTCTATACAAAACCAGTAAAACAGGTTTTTAATGTTTCAATATTGAACAATTTTATTTTAACATTTTTATTTAAAATAAACATGAAACCAAAATAATTTTAAATAGAGTCGATACATAAAAACAGGTTTTTATGGATTCAATATTGAACAATGTTATTTTAACAGTGAATAATATTAAATAAACGTGATTTAAGGTTATTTTAATATTTTCCATTTAAAAAAATAATGATCAATTTAAATAAAGGGCATACTTATGCACAAATTTACTATGATTCTCAATCAACATTTCGCCATGTTATTTTAACATTGGTATTTTTTGCTGTGTGTATATTAAAAAATAAAATTAAATACATACATTTAATGGCCGTTTTCTCATTAGGCGTTTATCTTTTTCCACAATTGTGCACCTGCACATCAAGGCAGGTAAATGCATTTAAGATAAATGCATTTTTGATTTACCTGCACAAAAAATCGTGCAAAGGAGATTGTGAAGCTAAGTCAAAATTACTGTATTCATATCTACCCGCTGTAAAAATATCGAGCTATTTTAAGAACCTTCTGGTAGAGAAACCTTCCATATTAAATTAAAAATTGTTTTGCTTCTACTGAAAATTTTGAGTTAATACAGTATTGTTGATAAAGTGCGATATGTATTATTTTTTTTTAAGTTTTGTACTAATTTTTTGTCAAAGCTTTAATATAGATATTCAAAAAAATTTATTTTTTATAACGAATGTATTTTCTTATATTTTAATGACAATAATGTGTAGGGATTTTTGTAGGGGAAATTTTTTCAACGTGTAGGGAAAAATCGGATTTTTTTAGCATGTGTAAAAATACACTGGCAACACTGCGTCACTGTCTTCTTTAACTTTTCTTTAATACTTGTGAAACACTATTTGATTAAAAAATTACTACCATATTTTTGAAGCTAGTACTCTGCCTATTCTAAACATTTTTGAGTTATGAGTTGTGCCTGTTTATGATTTGGTGTAGGTTCATCTAGGCTTTGTATCCTCTTAAGACCCGAACATTAACCCATTGAATTTTTACATTTCTTATATATATTTTATAGCATTTGGGGAGCAAATAAGAAAACTGTATATTTTTTTTTAAAAAATTTTATTTGAATTCTTAGAAATAAATGGTGCACATATGTGAACTTCAGGTCTTAAAATGTGAATAATTTCAACGTAAATCCTTAATTTCTTAAGATCTGAACTGAACCGATTGAGTAAAGGGTTTATTAACTATTTCTTTTGTCTTATGAGGTGTAATTTAAATTTCGGTTTTTATTATTTTTTTAATTTTTCTATTTAAAGTTGTAGAAAAAGAGGTGCACATATGTGTACTTCAGGTCTTAACGATTAGTTATTGAGGAAAAATGTCCAAACAGTATGGTTTTTTCGAACTGTTAAATTCAAATGTAAAAATAATGGCTAAAACTTCTTAGCCCTGCCATTTTTTGATATTTTTTTGAAGCGCAGTAGCTTAAGGCAAGTAATAAAACTGTTTCTATTGGTCACACGATGTCGCTAGTCTTTAGAACTTGTAATAAGTTAAGGTACACATATGTGTACCCATGGTCTGAAGAGGGTATTCCTAAATTAAACTTAATTTTGTTTTAACGATCAATATTAATTGTGTTTAATAATATGAGGCTTAACATTGTTATAAAAATAGTATTTCTTGTAAAAATTTATTATAAGGATTTTTATTAGAAGATATGAAATAAGAAATATTATTTTTACCTATCAATAACTTGAAAACCACATGTTTTAAAAATAAAATACCTTTAAATTTTATGTATTAATAATGCCTTTTTTGGTGTTTGTACATACTATGTACGTTTTTTTGTCTATACATATGTACGTTTTTCAAAATTTAAGAACATCAATTTCTCACGTTAAATAATAGCGCATGGCATATTTACCCAAAAAAAATAAAAAATCCATACACAAAAGTAATTAATACACATTCCTAACATATGACTTACATATAAAACTATTGGAAATTTCTGAAACTTATTTTATAAATATGAGTATTTTTTGTAAAGCCTTAACACAAACAAACAAATAGAAAAAGTTAAAATTTAGCGCCTTCACCGTTGGAAGGTATAAAACATAATTGCAAACAAAAACACTACATCTATGAGATGCTGAGAACAAACTTACGGAAATATTTATACGGTGGAAGGATATTACCCACCACCACTTGAACATATGTTGCTTTCATAAACATTACCATAGAAAAACATATTGAAGGTGCGATACTGTTATGCCACATGATCATTTTCCTTTTTTTTTTTTTTTTTTTGATATTTCCACTCATCATATCGTCATCAACTTCAAAAAATTTAGATGCGCCATGCAATGTGGAACGTGGTAACAACAATTCACACAAAAATACAAAAACCAACAGAAGATACAAGGTTAACTCACAGCAACTAGTTATGTACATATGTGAAGTATTTAGTACGTGCCCTTAACATGCCTTGTAACTTTTCATTCGTTTTCACAACACAACCGAAAGATAGTTGGAATTTTGCATCCGAGATATTCATATGTGCTCGTATCTTAAGAGTTTTCCAATTTTCTTTGAGAAATACAAAAATCTAGTTGGTATTCCCTTTTTAATGCCGACATCTACACACAAATACATTTCCATATTCGAATGTATGTGTTTGGTTATTTTCACGGTGGTTTTTTCAACTTTCGTGTCCAATATGCTTGGGAAATATTTGGCGAAATTTTCCAATGGTCAACAGCACATTTTATTGCCTGAGTTAATGAAACTGTGGTGATTTTTATAACGGCCGGCCTACTCAACGAATTCGTTGGTTACAGTAGGTAAATTTCAGTTCATTTCCATCATATGTGAAAAAAACCTCATGTTTATTATGTGACTTTATAGCTGAAACTACTATTTTCCCATGCTAGCGCATATTATCAGTGTGCAAATAAAAAAGAATTATCCAAATATATGGGTTTTTCATGACTGGCAACTACATACGTGCATATTAAAGGAAAATCCTTATAGCACTATAAATTTTTCCGGTTGGAAATATTTGAAAGTCGCTGTGATTTTTGCCCTGTATGTGGAAAACATCATGTGGCTGATGCACATCAAAAAAATTTCCAAAATAATAAATAAAACATGTAATAAGGAATTTAAAACAAAAAAAAAAAAAAAAAAAAAATCACACATATTAAAGGACATTCGAAGAAATTAAAAAGTATTTCAGTATTTCCTATAATGTGTTAAGATCTGATGTTTTTCCCATTGGTGTAGCAAATATTTTTTTAAATTGGAGATTCCATTTTAAAGTTTGATATTCATGTTACAACGAAAATGTGTTAAATTTTAAGCTTTTAATAAAAATATTTAGTATTGTGGTTAATTTATTGAACTGTTTATGGGCTTTAATTTTAGTTTTGATATTTTAATTAGGCTAAAGTTCGTTGAGATTAATTTTCATTTAATTGTTTTAATGAAGAAAGGAATTTTAAAACATAAAATGAATTAACATTTATTGATAATTTTTCATTCTTGACTGAGCATGTAAATCAATTAAAATAGATTTTGATCCAACAAGTTAAAATACCTTTTGGTTTGAAAATTGATGTTTGACTATTGACTGCCAGCCGATGTCAATGGCGGTAAGTGTTAAACGGCAAACACCTCTGAAGAGATTGTCCGTGAAAACGTGGGTTCGATTCCCAGCTCAGTCAAGAAGAAAAAATTACCATTTTTATTACGAAGACAACAGAATGAAATAATTTGTTTTTTAATTTTGTTTTTTCTTTTTACCAACTTACAACTACAATTCGAGTCGGAAAGAACCCAACCAATTGTAGGGGGATGTAAGAAGAGATAAACTCACTGTTTATTGTTGGTGTTTTGTTTAAGCTTTGATACTGTTACAAGTAAGACTTTGAGTGTTTAAAATTCTTATTCGCTTAAGGGTTTTATTCGTATAATATTTTTAGCTTTTCTAAAATCTTTGGAAAAGGTTTCCAGATGAGCTGGCCTAAGCAACCAGTGAAATGCGCATAGAAGCTAGCTTTCCCTCAACAATAAATTTCAGTGTATTTATCAAATATGAAAAATTTGGAATTAAGCACGTCATACAGAAATCGTATTATCAATAAATTTTAATTCATTTCATGTTAAGAAATTCTAAAAATTTACAAAATAAACAGTTTTGGTAGTCTTTATGCGCTCAATCACAACTGGTGATGAATGAGGGTATACTTAGTTTGCCATTCCGTGTAAAACTTTTTTAATATTTATCTAGGACTCTATAAATAATATTTGTTCTGGATTCTTGAGTAATTCAAAGTCGATTTAGCGATATCCGTCTGTCAGTCCATATGTCGGTCTGTTCAAATACCCGTCAGTTCAAAACACGCGCACTTTCGAAGGACTTAAAAGAAGTGAACAATATTGGAGTCAAATTCTTTCTAGTTATCCTAAGTAGCTTGGGATAGAAATCGAGTAGTTTAGTAAGAAAAGAGTTATAAAGCCAAATATAGAACAACTTAAAAATTACTATTTTTCGTACAAAAACTAACATGAATTGCGACAGAATGCACCAATTCTCATTAAATTTTCCACAAATTCGTTTTATATAACTGGTAACCACGCTACTAAATTGTGTGAAGATCGGTTCATAATTTACCATAGGCCCCATCTAAATCCCATAACCATAACGACTTATGATTTTAAAGTAAAATTTAGTCTGTTATACATAGTTACATACGATTAGAAACCACTCCACCAAATTGCGGGAAGATCGGTCCATAATTACAGGCCACTCTAAAATTTGGTTTACGTTAGCTTTTTATCGCTAAAAATAACAAAATAATGCCACAACAGAAAAATTAACCCAAAAAATTAAATGTTTTTTAAGATAAATTTGGGCTGCTGAACACGAATATGGCAATAATTTAATATTATTATTATTCTCAAGAAGCGTTTTCGAAATATTCGCGAAAAACATGTTTCTTGCAGTTTATGAGACTATTTCCAAAACTCTTGAGAACTGATTTTTTTAACTACGCAAATGTTACACTGTTGCTGTCCAATACTACCAGCACTATCCAATACAAAATAGAAAAAAATTTGCACAATGGGCTTGGATGCGATTTTCGGGATAACATATTTTAAATTTATTTTTTTCACTGTTTATACTCTTAAATTTTTTTGGTTTTTTTTGTATTAAACTATGAGTTTTTCCACAAATTTTTAGACCCATTTGGATGTGGGATTCAAATAACCACTATTTTTCAGATTTTTTGAAATTTTTTAAACAAATTTTTTTCGATATAAACAACTGTGCAACAGTTTTTGTTTATTAAAAATAATAATTATTGTATTCAACATTTTTTTATTTTTCGAATTTATTCTATGAGCTTAATTTCAGTTATGTATTTTATAAAGCTTTTTTGTAATAGTTCTATTCCTTAAATTTTTACGAATGACTTTTATACACCACCAGACTATTATTAATTATTATTTTTTTTTATTTCATTTCAGTATTTTTTTAAAATTTTTAAAACTAATTTTAAATTTGTTGATGAAGACAACTTTTTAGCAATTATTGTACCAGCATAAAAAAGAAACTATTTAATGAAGTGTTTGCGTTCCTGGAACTGATTTAGTCGTTTCATATCGCAAATCCAATGTTTGTTTTGCGTACAAGTAATGCTGTTCTGGAGAAAATTTTACTACAATGTTTAGTAAATTACTCGGCTCGGATGCCCATTCATACAATTCCAGAGCTGTAGTTATTTGTTTATCAATTTGTCTCTAAAGACTTACTCTACCGACTACACTGTCCAGTTATAGGATACAAAGAATGCAGACGAAGGCCCTAGCGGGCCAGAAAATGCATTAAATTCTGCTAATAGTTGTATAGCTAAAGTCAGCCTCGTAACAGAAATATACAAACAAAAATTCTGATAGTGCATAGAAAATATTCCTAGAAAATATTGGAGGAATAAGACTATTAAAGTATGAAAGCTTTATAAATTGTAATTTGACGAATACAAATTCGAATTAATATGAAAATTTATTTTAAAATTTTTTAGTAAGTGGTTGACTTACCCCCTTATGCAAAAAAAGTAAAAGTTAACACTAACCAATACAATAAGCCCAGCCTTAATGGCCTTTATGTATTGTTTAACTAATGCGAACTTTAGCTGTTTTTGCATAAGGCAGTTAAAATATAGAAAATAATTTTTTTCAAGTTTTTAAATTAAAATTATCAATTTTTGCATGGACTAATATGGGCATTTCTATTATGTTGAACTTGACCCTCAACTACATTTTAAATGAAAAGCAGTTGATATAAGACTGACAATAAGCTTAACTTATGTGTTTATATTTTTTTTAATATTAATTTATAAAAATAGAAACGAAAGTTAGAAATTTTATTTATATTGTAATAGATCAAGTTTGATTTGAAAAATATTTTTTGTTTTTGAATTAAAAATTTTTTAATTTGTCAGTTATTGTTAAATTGTTTATAATTTGTTAAAAAATTTATAAATTAAGAAAAAAACCCTGAAGAAGGCACTCAAGGAAGTGCCGAAATATTGGTTTTAAAATAAACATTAAAAGTTTTTTAGTAAAATTTAGTAATATTTGAAATATTAAAGGTCGAACAAAATACATATTATATACATATTTTTTTATTTGATTGCTCTTGGAGAGTATCTATATTAGACCGTCTCACTTTTCATTTTTTTTTTCGAAATTCCTTCATGATTAGCAAATTTGAAAAAATAAAAAACCTTCTAACTTTATACTAATGTATTTATAAAATTGAAGCAAATTTACAAATAAACAACTTTCGTCATTTCAACTAAAACTGCAGTTTTTCTTAACAGAATGTTATGTACACCAAAATCTTTATTTTAAAATTTTCTACCATACTCCATTTACAGAATATACAAATTTTGCCTCGTTCAATTTTTATATAAGAATAGGTAAGCAAAAATAAAAAAAAATATAAGTTCGTATTTGAAAATCTGAATTTGTAATGCTTTGAATAAAAAACCATCGAACAAAATGGCAATGTTGCTTTAAGAAACATTTAGGAATTTAAATAAGCTTTCTAATGCATGTAATTAGGTTCAAACTCGTTAAGAACTGCTTTAGTAAGAGGCAAATTACTAAAACAAGATTTTTTCATTTTTTGAAAAAAGGCATTTTGCCTAAAAAAAACGAAAAAACGTTCATCAATATTTAAGTGTTATACACCAAAATTCTTGGTTTTTAGAGTAGATTAGGAAAATCGATGTTCATGAATTGATTTCGAAAAAAGTATAAAAACTGAGACGATCTAATCTATATATTATATTATTTATTCTATTCTATATTATTCTATACATATACATGTTTATTTCTCCAATTTCAAACACCATTGTTTGGCGCGATCTGTTCTTCGGTCGTTCTCTTCCTCTACTGCCATGAGGGTTCTATTCTAATGCATATCTTGTGATGCTTTATAAGGCTTTGCGAAGAGTATGGAATACTCAATTCCACTCCCTCCTCATAATTTGCTTTTAAATGGGTGTTTTATTTGATATTATACATAATACGATATTGCTTATTCTGTTTGGTTAGAAAATACGCCATATAATTTTAATAATCTACGATTTACTGATCTGCCTTTGATGTTTTCCTATTATAGAGACTTATATAAGTCAAGTCTTGCTTCGATAAAGTAAAATTGTTTAGCATGAGTTGATTTTGAGTATTCGCAACTTTGTGCGTATAGATATATGTGGTGCTCTCCATATCTAGTTTTAACGTCCAAATGTTGCTCTAGCTTTGCCTAATTTATAGCATACAGCTTTCTCCCTTGTGTTGACATATTTCACCCCAAATCGCACGATTTCTATTTCGATATTATCAACGTATAATTTGTCATGTATGGAGTTGCTAATGAACATGGCCTTGGCTTTTTGGATGAAGTAGTAGTTTTTCATTATACCACTTAAATATCTTTTTGATTTATAAACAATTTTAATACCTTTAATAATCTGTAGATGGTTGTTTTAATTCGTCTCAAAAAAATAATTTTCTTCATCTGAATCATTATGGTAAAAGTCTGTACTAAGCATTCTTAAAAATTAATTATTCCCAAACTCTTTAGTTTCATTCTTTGAACTATACTATATTTAAAAAAATTGTTACTCGAAGGAAATGTTCCTGAGTTAAGAAACAATAAAATGGTATTTAAAATGTAACGGCTGGCTTTTTTATATTAAAGAAACAATTTAATACTGTGAAAAAAATTTTCGTTTAATCGATTATTCGGCATAAATTATTCGAATTATTCGTTAATCCTGAAGTGCAGCGCGAGTAATGTCATTTTGCGGTCTTCTTAAAATATGGCCTATCCACGTCCACTTACGTTTCATTATTTCTGCTTCTATTGTAGTGTTTTCTGTAAGCTATATTAGTTTATTTTTACTAATTTTCAAATTACAAAAATGTTTAGGTTTATAGTTTTACGACAGTGAACAGGAATAACCAAGTATGGAAAATTTTGAGCCAACGATTTAAACTAACTTAAAAATTTCAATAATTTGTGTAAAAACCACAACTCGATTGGAAATTTTTTCTCAATTTCCGCTTAAAAAAATTCCATCTTTAACCCCCAGAAAAACCACTTAAAGTTCACAACATGATACCAAACCTTACAGCCACTTATAATTATCTCTCGGGTAAAATTTAAAGTAATTCGTTTAACACTGTTTATTTTATACTCGTACATCTCTACAGGTACTTGTTTAAATTCAAAAGGAAACTCCTCAAATCAGCTACCGGGGAAACACGCTTCGTTCTTGACGTTTTCCCAAAACTCATCATCGTCATCATAATAGGACGCACTTGACTCTATTTAAAATTTAAACAAAAATCAAACTGTTTGTTTGTTTGTTTGTTATTTTACCAACTCGCTTTTAGCATCCTTCGAAAAAATAGGGAAAAACCTGACCAGTTTTTATAAAACACAGGTAAATATTTGCTGCAACGGTGTTAAAAGGGCGGAGGTGTTACAAAATGATGTCAGCAGGTAAATATTTGCTAATTTTCATAAATCGTTTTTTCCAATGGTTTTTTTCCTGAGTTGGGAAAAATTAGGGATTTTTATTTTTCCGTTTTGAAATTTCCGATTTCACTATGGGAAACTGCATGAGCTTAAGAATGTGATTATGGTCAAGTGGTTTTTGTGTATTAGTGATTAGTTAATCACACCTGTTGTATTTAGATTAAGAAGTGTGATTTGTTGCAAGTGCTACTTAATTTTAGTGTTTTAAGATTTTTGTGGTTAATGTGGGAAAATTAAAACTTCCGTTTCTGGTAAAAAAAAAATTAAACAAAAAACATTTAAATGATTTTGAAAGAATTCTAAAAGTTGTTTAAAACATTTTAGTGTTATAATTAATAAAACCTTTTCCAAACAATTTCGTTGGTATCAATCTTTAAAAAAAGAATTCTTGTCATTCTTAAAATTCAAGCGAATTTCCATTAAATTGTAACTATTAGACATCCTTTTTGTTATGTAAAATCAATTGATGCTTCTAATTACGATTTTTAAATTCCAAATAAATAATAATAGACCCACATTAATAAACAATTTGTTGGCCATAAATTAAATAACAAAAAAAAAAAAAAAAAAGATCACAACAGTGATGATGATCGTATTCATATAAGCGGAAAATTTAAAAAAAGTACGAAAAAGAAATACTGAAAATTTCATGAGAAATTAAAATTGGATATAACCACTGATTGAGAGAGATTATGTTCGATTTGATTGATTTAAAATTTACAAATTGAGTCCTTTCTGCGGAACTCTATTCACTTTAATTTTTCTGTAACATTCTCTTCCCCTGACATTGACATAATGTGCCCACATTAACACATTTATTTATCAGTTTTAAATCGATTTTCAGAAACTACCGTGGTGGCATTTTAATTTTCAAATTATTTTTTTTTTAGCATTGAAATTACTTTTCCTTTCAATGTTCGAGTGTTTTGATCATTAATTGAAATAAGTGATGTTTGCGTCAGAGAAAGAGAGAGTAATTTGGTTTTAACAAAACAATTTCACGCTAAATAGAGATTGTGTATGGAAAGATATAAAATGATTATTTATGAGGAGTGCTTGTGGGTAAGTAAAACAGAAAAAAAATTAATTAAGTTTTCGTTTTTATTTAAATAAAACATTAACTGAAATAATTACAATTTAGCCCTTTATTACTAAATGAATAAGTAACAATAATGAAGAATTGAAACTAATTTCTTTGAGAAATGTTTTATAAGTTTTTTTTTTTAGAAATTAAGGATTTCTTACTTAATTCTTCATTCATTTAATACATCAAAATATGGAATAGGATTACATAAACTAACATTTTTTTTATTTTTTTTTTTTATAAGAACGCTACTCCAAGTGGAGCTTCTAGCAACATTTGTGTAGTTTCGTTAATCTATGTTATTTAAGATGAGTGGTTGATTAGACCACAGCACCCGATCCTAGTGTTGGGGCTGCCAACAACCTCTAGGCAGGCAAGTCGTTAAAACGACATAGTACATCAATTGAGTTTCAGTGATTCTTAGTTTTGTTGTCACCTAATTACCTGAGACGCATCGGTATTAGCATGCCATTCAGGTTACTCAACTGCCGTCAGACGGGTGTCTGAGCGACATTACCAGGGGGTACGTGGTTTAAGACCGGGCGTAGTGAGCTGCTTGGGAAATTCAGTAGAGGAATCGCCTCTTGCTATTCCCAAGTGAATAGCAGTCAGAAAGCTTTCCGCACCGAAATGCACCTCTATGAAAGAATTTCTATTATTAACTGTTGCGCTCAATCTTTTTCTGGCACCTCCTTTTTCACAATATGTGATTCTGCTCCTTTTAAAAAAGAGAAGTTCTTTTAAGTTGTTCAGGGGCCAAATTACCGCATTCGAAATCGATCGAAATTCTCAACCTTAATATGGCTGTCTCCGATCATGTTATGGTTAAAACCAACATTAATATGATTATCACAAATAGTCTGTGATTGTATTGTAGCCAATACCACACGCAGAAAAAAGTATGAATGGAGGCAACCATATTCTAAGAGCAACATACTATAATTGGATTTTAACAATGTTAAAGTTCTTAGATAACCATATTATGGTTAAATATATCCATAATAATTTTTTTTTTGATATTCTTTTATTAGGCTTGAGTTCATCAAATTTAATTTTCAACAAATTATTTTTCACTGAGGAAGGCATTTTACAACTTGGAATTTTTATTAAAATTTTATTGATAATTTTTCCTTGGCTGAGCTGGGATTTGAACCCGGGTTGATTTTTACATGTTTCAAGAATCACCACATTCTATCTTCAGAAAATCTTTGAGTTCTTACCACTGCACCACTGCGGCGCGCGCTAGCCAACAGTCAAACATCAATCTTTTAACCAGAAGTACTGGTGGTTCGAAATTTGCTATTATTATCATTTTTAAATTTCAACTAAAATGTTGCCTCCTTTCCTCTGTTTTTTCGTATTCTTTCTGTCAAGAATTTGTCTGGGAAACCTGAACACATTTGTTTATTATGTTTTTTTGTCCACTTTCGTCGACATTTTAAAGCGAATAAGAATTATAAGACTGAGTTTTACTTGTAACAATATCAAAGCTTAAACAAAAAAAAAAAAAAAAAAAACAACAATAAACAGTAAGTTTATCTTTTCTTGCAGTCCCGATTACAATTGGTTGAATTGTAAGTGGGTAAAGAAAAACAAAAATAAAAACAAATTACTTTATATTATTTTGCCAGTTCAGTTTTATTTACACTGACACATGCAAATTAGTTATCAAAGTTTTTCTTGGGATTCAAAAAATGAATTAACAAGGTAAAAAACTGTAGAATGAATGAGAACTACAAACACACAAATTTTATTTGCAACGATATCAAAGCTTTAACAAAAAACCAACAATAAACAGTAAGTTTATCTTTTCTTACATTTACCAGCAAAAAATTTTATCATTTTGCGAAGCACTAAAGGTACATTTAAAAAATAAGCGCACAATTATGCGCTACGCAATAAGACATACAGAAAAGCAGTAAAGTAAGTGAAAGAACTCTCAACCACTTTTATAAAAAAATAACATTTCAAGTGCTACGGCATTCCCTTACTACGAAGCAGGTTTGTAAGTGAGACTACTTAAAAATAACGGTATCAAAACATTCAGTGTGTAAAGCTGATCGTTACATCTAACAATTTTTATATGCGCTGAATAATACGCTTTATGTGTCAAAAATGTATTGCTTCAAAGTGGGAACTCGCCATATAAAATTCATGTCATGGCAATGGTAAGCGAAACTCTTATGTTTCTCCCTTACAAACCTGCTTCGTTGGAAGCTCCATTTTTTATTGGGTTAAAACTTGAGTGTTTGTAATTCTCATTAACTCTACAGTTTTATTTGCATATCTAATATCTTTAGATTTTCTAAAGTTTTTGGGTAAACGTTTCCTGATGATCTGGCCTAAGCAACCAGTGAAATGCGCATAGAAACTAGCTTATCCTCCAACAATAAATTCCAGTGCATTTATTAAGAATAAAGATTGGGGATTAAACACAACAAACAAAATCTTTTCAATTAAATATTATGTATTTCCAAAATTACTTTGATAATATATGCATAATATGTTAAAAATGAAGTATAATTTGATCGGAATTCACCATCATTTGGTTAAAATATAGTCAATAATTACCGTGATTTGGTCAACATTAACACTACTATAGTCAAAATTAAAATAAAGTGGCCAATATTAACCATATTATGGACAAAATGAACCAATATTTTTAATAATTTGGTCAAAAATAGTAGAATTGCATGCACAGAAAAAAATATCTCAAGAAAATTTTTAACAACACAGTTTGTTAAAAATAAAATTTTAGGTCAACAAATTTTTTGTTTGATTCAAAGAAAAAATTTATCAAATTTTCACTTTGCAAAATAGCACTCAAATTAATTAAATATTTCTTCATATTCAATAAAAAAAATATTTGAATCAAAATAAAGACCGTATTTTAACAACTGTTGTCAATTTTTAAATAGCTCATAATTCTCATTTGTTTTACAGTTTTATTTGAATAATATATTTAGTTTTGCCAAAGTCTTTGAAAAAGGTTTCCTGATGATCTGGCCTTATCAACCGAAATGCGCATAGGAACTTACTTATCCCCGCATAATAAATTTTAGTGTTTTTATAAAAATTTAAAAATTGAAAATTTATGACATCATCATTAATAAATAAAAAAATAAAGATTCGATTAACATTTTGTTTGATTTATTCAACATTTTCAACAATTTATCTTAACAAATCAAGTAAACATTTTGTTGAAAAAAATTAATTTGGGCAACAACTTTTTTTTACTGAATCAATAAACTTTGTTGTTGACCAAAAATTTAACAATTATACATACAAACTTTTTTTTATCAATACCGCGAAAATCGTCATCGCAGAAAATTCAAAAATTTTTGTAATCAAATATGCGATTTTCGTATTCAAATATGAAAATTATTTTTTTCTGTGTGGCCAACATGTTTGTTGAACATTTCGTCCCCGCCCTCTTCCGTTTTAGGAATGTGTTTTTACGATTTGCTAGAAATGAGCCCAAAATTACCGTTATAAAAGGGAGACAGAGGGTTAATGTGTTACACAAAATTTTTGCTTTACCATTTTCTACAAAGCTGCTGAATATACCTTATACCTCCGATGCAAAGAATGCACATATATACCGATATGCTGCACGCAAAGGCCGAAAGGATGAAACTTTAACCCCCTTAAGATAAAACTCCGATGTGATCTTTCAAAATGACGACACATTTTTTTTGTCCCCTCTACCCGAATCCATAGTCAGAAACCCGTTATTTTGGAAAAAGTTTTGAGTTGTTGTACAGTGAAATTGAAAGAAAAAGAATGTTAGAATTTTAAGCAAAACAATCAAGTTAGTAAAAAGCATTTAACTTGTGTAGAGAGAAAAACAACCATAATTTGGTTTCTTTCAAACATATTATTTAAAATTTATATCAAACATAGAATGTTTTAAAATATTATATTTTTTATTGACCATAACATGCTTGACTGTAACCATAATATGGTTATTGTTTTTGAATGGAAAACTAATTTTACTCTAATTAGGTGGCCCGTGCCAATAATATTGGTAAAGTAACCATATTCTGTTAAAATGTATGTATGTTTGTAGCTAAATTTTATTAAAACATTATATTGTGAAATTCAGCCATATTTGAAGTTTCAAGGATGGTTAACATTTTATTGTTAAATACTAGGGTATTCATTTAATCGGGCTTTTGCATTAATCGGTTAACCGCTCGATTAATTAACCGACGTTTTGGTTTAATCGGTTACTAATCGGTTAATTTTGTTTTTGATCGGTTAACCGGTTAATAAAGTTTTTTCAATAAATTAAGTAATTTCAATAAATAAAAATGCATAAGTTAATAAAAAACTTTAATAACATACCAAACATAACAATTCTTATACTAAAACGAGCAAACAAAAAAATAATTCATAAAAATGTAATATGTATTTTTTAATAAATACCTGTTATATATTTATTAAAAATGTAATATGTATTTCATTATTTATTAGTCCTTTTCCTTTTTCTCTAAACATATAAATTCTTCAGTTATGGCATTAGAGTTTTGTTTTAATTTTTTAAAATTTTTAACACTTCTAATTGTTTCGGTTAATTATGTTAAAAAACTGTTTGTGTTACTATCGAGAGTTGCTTCTGTTACGTCATCATCTGACTGACCTGACAAAGCTCAGCGCCGAACATTCTACAAAAAAGTTTATTTCCGAATTCCTTAGACTCTGTTTTTTACTTTATTTTAAGAATGTATTGCTAGAAGGAAATCTATTGTATGAAAAAATATTTCTAAACACATACCTTTTGTATATGAGATAAAACAAATAACAAAAAAGACAAAAAATATTTTATAATACTACTAAAAATTAAAAACTTTGTTACATCGGTTAATCGACTGAAATTAACCGGTTTAATCGTTAATCGAAAAAATCCAATTTTAAATTAACCGATCAGTTAATCGGGTAGCAATTAATCGGTAAACCGATTGACGGTTAACTGAATGAATACCCTATTAAATACATTATTAATCGTGACAAAAGTAATGTTAAAAACCACAATGCTTTGCTTGAGGCCATTAACCATGTTTTTTTCTGCGTGCCTAGCTTATGCTAGAAAATTGGCTTGTCCTAAAAATATCCTGTCTGAACGGATTTCGATCTGGTATCACAAGAACCACATCCCCAGCAATTATTTTAGGTCCTGAACCCACTAAGTAAAAAAATTTCTTGATTTTGCTCGCGAAACACACTATACATTAATCCATATCTGATGTCAAATTATAAACTGATGCAAAAAGATCATCTCTTTGTACCATCAAGGCATAAACAGCATTCGACATATCTCGGCTTCTCCTTATGTCTCATCTCAATGTGAAAATTCATTATCTAGTGCGAATATCAATACGTATTTTTAGTTTACACTAAAAACTAGAACATACTTTTTGTAATCATATTTCATGAAATATCAATTATAAAATGACAAAGTTTTCTTGATTTCCTGATGACCGTCTCTTAACAAAGAGGTTTTCTTTTTTAAATCTTGATTTAAAAACAAATTATAATGGATCTCCAATAAAGTGACAATTAAAAATAATAATTATCAACATAATTTACAATTTACACGTCAAAATAACAGAACAATAGCCATCGAAATTTCTAAAACAAATAAAATGGGATGTCTGTCCATCCTCTATTTTAATTTTACAAAGAATTCAAAACAATGGCGCTTCCCGAAATAAAACAAAATTCTTAATAATTCCTTTATTACAATTTACATTATTTTTTTTAATCTTCTAATCAAATTGTTCACGTGTGGCATTTGTTTGTTTTGGTTTTACAGTTTCAAATGTTTGATTGTTTGTATAAGTCCAGGTGTCACCATTTTCATTTGTCAATTGTGTTTTTTTTTCAATTTCAATTAATTTTTTCGGTTTGACACCTTGTAATGTCATGTCATTTGTTTGTTTATTTATGTTTATTTTGTATTTAATTTTTTTGTTGAGTTTTCATTAAAATTATGTAATAAGGGGCGTTTTCAATAAATTATACAAGAACTCGTCGTTAGTAATTTGTATTTTACCCTTAAAAAGTTTTTGAAAAAATTTGTCGGAATAAAGTGGGGTTATGGGTATAAACCAGGGTTAAAGGTTACAGAAATTTACGAGATTTACTAAAAGTTGTCATAAGTTTAGATTACTTGCAATGTGAAGTTTGTACACAAAATACAGGCACACAAATTTTTTTCGTAGCTACTAGGACCGAAGTCTATTAAAACAAATGATAATCAGTCTAGCACCTATGCAAATGATCTCTCGGCATAAATTTTTCCCAAAAGCTCATATTAGTGACAAAATTTGGCAAAGTCCCAAAAATATTTTAAAAGTTATTAATTATTAGGATTCGGTTTGTCGCGCTTAATTCCCAATTTTTATTCTTGATAAATACATTGAAATTTATTGTTGGAGGATAAGCTAGTTTCTATGCGTATTCCACTGGTTGGTTAGGCCAGATCATCAGGAAATGTATATGAGACTGGTCCTTATTTGATTTTAAACCACTTTTTTAATGCAATACCTTTTAAATGTCCTTTTTTGTAAATTGTGAAGTCAGGTCTTTTGTTTTTGATATCGATAAATTAAAACGGTGGCATTTTGGTTTTATTTTGTTTATTTATTCAAATATTTCGATCAACTTTGTTAATCATTCTCAGAAAATAACATATATTTTTAATTAAACATGCAGATGCGCGCCGCGCCATCAGTTGTTACTTGTATAACATATTTCGTAAGCCTTGTATTATTTTTGGGAAATAGCAGACCTTCTATTGTTGGACTTGCTGCTGTTTGTCTCAAGGGATTGAACAGTACCAATACCATCATGGGAGGTAAATAGCACCAAGTCCCATTTAATAAGTAAAAGTATGTTAACTTATATGAAAATTTTAAATACAAAAATAGAAGCATTTGTGATTTTCAAAATGTTTTTGCGGTCTGCTGTTTTCCAAATGTGGCTTGGTGTAGTTTATCTCCCGTCTGCGGAGTAAAACAAATTTATAAATTTTTAAACAAATAAATTGAAATCTTTTTCTTTACGTGTACTCGCTGTTGTTTTTTCCCGTTACATAATCAATCTTATTATTGTCCAAGTCAGAAATATAAAAATGCAATTCTTTATTTTCTCTCCTATTTTCCCCAAAGTGAGTAGATATAAGTATTCTCAAATCATTTTTCGGGTTAACCCACACATTGATAAGAATTATATCCGAAACCATGTCATGTATTTTTCCGAGTTCCGTTTTCTTCTTTTTTATCCTTCACTTTGAAGGTTGGAATTTAAAATGTAGTTCACTTAGGGCTTTCACCAAAGGAGCTACGGCAGATTTCCAGCCATATACATATACATATGAACATCGCTACAAACATATTTTTCAATATACGATTTGTAAAAAACAAATATGTCAAAGCGAACTTCTTTATAAATTTGAATTTTTAAATTCTCTAGTTCTACTCTATTTTTTTAACGACATCTTCAAACAGAAAGTAGAAAATGCAAAGAGATAGTTTTGAAAATGTCTGATAAGTAGAATGAACCAGTTTTGTTACCAAATGCAATTTTAGGTCACATAAAAACATAAAAAGGACATGCTTCGATAAAATCTATATATTTTTTCTCATAAAGTGTTAAACGATCTGTCAGAATTAATTGTTATTTTTTAATTTTTAAAACGAACGAGTTTTGCAACTCACCTCATATGTAAAGTAGATTGGTTCTTATTTTCTGACTTCAAAATTTTAATGCCGAAAAATTTTACAGTCGGAGTCGTGAGTTTTTGTGGATACTTTGACTCCGACTCCGGTACAAAAACCTTAACTCCGACTCATCAACATCGACTCTACAGCCCTGATATAAATATTCCTTGATACTTTAAAATTCTAAATAGTCATCGTTACATTACTAAAAATATTTTAATTCATGGTTATATTTATATCAAAAATGTCTGCATCGAGTAAAGCTACGGTCAGACTTATCAAATATTTGACGAAAAAAACGGGACCAACAACCAAACTAAGAAATCATTTCGCTTAATATCAATATTTATTTTGAATAAAATACCACATCTTACAAAAAACTGTTTTTTGCTATGCCTAGTAGTATAATGAATTTATTTTGTAATATTAAGACCATTTTAAATCTCACTAACTATTAACAACAGTAGGGGTTACGCTTATTTGATCAAATATATAATAAGTGTGACCGTAGCTTAAGTTTTCTAATTATCAGTTGCTTATTATGGCAGTCGTGATTTAATACTTTTCGATTCAAAAGCAACTTATTATTTCATTCGATGCTGAAAGAATTGAAAATATTTTTTCAGTGTTGTAAAACATTTATTTGAGTTTTCACAACCCTGTGTCGATGACGTAGATTTTCTGCATGTCTTCTAATAAATCACATTTGTATTATTTTGACAATTAGTCCAGTATAAGCCCAATAAAAAATGGTGGTTTGTAAGAGAGAAATGTAAAAGTTTCAGTTACTATATCGCTTGCATTTTATATGGCGAGTTCCCCTCTTTAAAGCAATACATCAATACATTTTTGACGTAGAAATCGCTTTATTCAGTTCATATAACGATTGATGAATATTACTATCAGCTTAACACACTGAATTTTTTGCTGTTACCGTTATTCTTTAATTTGCTCCCTTACAAACCTGCTTTGTAGTAAGGAAATATTCTGGCTCTTCAAATGCTATATACATATTTTTTAATTTGTTAATTAATTCGTTAACTCACCTTACTGAATCTCTGTATATGTCTTATTGCGTAGCGCATAATTGTGAAAGTAATAAATCAGAAATTAAGACTAGACAGGATTTTCATTATAACTTTTTTGCTTTGGCGAACATGCATGATATTGAATTTTGTAGGCGAGGAGACTTGCATATAGATTTCGCATTACTTTGTGAACTCTGTGAACTCTGTCATAATGAAAATTCCGTCTAATTTAATAGACAAAATTTTGTTATCTGAGATCTGTTTCACTCTTTCGTATTATTTGCAACAAGATTTCGTTCTATATTTCCGCGAAAAATATGAAAAAAAATTTAAAATGATGCCCAGAAGCTGAAAAAATTTGACAATTTAGAAACTCTAATTTCCTTGTATACTTGATATACTTGCGAGTATAGACATAATTATATAACTTTGGAAATAATGAACCTACCACAGAAAAAAATTAAACGTGATGTTTATTTTAATGGGAATTTATCATGAGAGAGGCATTTGCTTGAGACGTATTTCGGTTTAACTTCGCCTTACCAAGAATTTAAGTTGTCAAACTAATTTTTTTGTAGTTATTTTTAAGTAAAAAAAAAATTTCTTTTTAACTGTAACAAATTTAAGGACGTTATTTTACAAGAAGAACCGTAATGGTCACCGGGTAAGCCGAAGGTTAAGGTGAATTTCGGAAGTGGGTTCAAATGCGACTTATGGGCAATTCTAGACATACCAACAAAAAATTAAAGACAATTAAAAAGAAATTAAAGACAAATTTTAATTTGATACTAATATTTATAAGATACTAGCTGACCCGACAGAATTTTAAAATTGTCCAACAACTTTTCCATAAAAACCCTTTATATATATATATATATATATATAGATTTAAGGCTGTTAAAGTGAAGGGGTAAAAAAACTGTGGTTAAATACGGACCGATTCCAAAAAAATTTAGTAACATGATTGTATTAAACGTTTTTAGGATTATTTTGATCTAAATATCAACAGAATTAGTATTCGGGGAAGAAATTAGTACAGTCACCATTTTCAATAAATACTTACAGATCTTGATCTTTATTTTTTTTACGACTTCTCTCAATCTCCATTGGATCGTTTTCAATATCTGATCTCGAACTTGAGCGTAATCGTTTGATGTGTACAAGCATCTTCATTTTCTCGCACAAAATCTTCCCAAATTTTATGCCCTCCTAATTTTTTTTCGAAGATAGCATACGATTCTAAATGCTCTACTAACTTTTTGGCCGATTCATAAGGTTCATAGGGCGAAACATTGGCCTCTAGCCAAGTCGCCATAACATCATTTTCCAATTTACGCAAACGTTTAGTTTCCTCTCTCAACCGCTCCTTTTCAATGGCCTCTGCCTTTTCAAGAAACGCATTATAAGTTAACTTAACATGGCCAGATTAAAGAGTTGCTGAACGTTTATTCTCACAAACAACAGTGACAAAATCTTCAAATGTGGTGGTGCCTTTAACATTAAAATCTTTTTCTTTGAGAATTTCTCGTATGATTTTCTTCTCAAATCTTCAACATAGAATTTAAAAAGATCTAATGGAGTGGAACCATTTTGACACAGCATGGCTGAGAATCGTATAACGGCGGATATAATGGGATATAATTCCACCCAGAGAGACATTGATGTAAGTTTGCCTTCTTAATGCAAGGAATCGAGCAGGGTTAAAAAATTGTCGCGATTCTTACGCTGTTGCCTTTTTAAACGTTTCTTTTCTCTTTCCTTTTCTTTCTCTTCTTTCCTTTCTAAAGTTCTAATATGTTCTTCAAAGACTATCAGTGCATCTTCCTTATCCATACCTAGAAGATTGACATCATTTTTAAATGCAGAATTTTCTAGCAGCATAACTTGAGCTTCTGCCCAAGTTGTGGAATATGATATTGTTGTCATAGATTCCAATAGTAAAGCTCGACTCTTCCTTTTCTCGTTTAGCTAAATTAAATATACAATCTTCGTAAATATCTCTACGATCCTTGCTTGCGATTTTGTTGTTTGCAAATATTTCTTCACATTTGTAGTATTTCAAAATGGAATTCATTTAGTCTGTGGCCATAAGAAACTTTTCTAGATCTTCTTTTGCTTTTTTTGCCCTCAGGCGGGCCTCCTCTTATCTTATCTTTTAGTTTTTGTGTTTTGTAAGCATTAAATGTTTGCTTCTTTTCGTTTAGATTTTTAAATGAATTGTATCGAGGATCTTTGGAAATAATCTTAACACATTGATCCCAATTGGAATTCGAAGGGACGTTCTTTTCGCGTAACAGATCTTTAAAAGCTTCTCCTTGAATGAATTACAGCGTATATAACAAATTTTAGTAACTTCAACTTAAAATTGCGACCTTATACACAATGCAAACAACACAGCCGTAGAAACGGTCAGCAAGACAGCCGGCAAGAAGGACCGAAATGCTCAAATCGTCTCAGAAAGTGACACTAATTAATTAATTTTTGTATGCGTTACAAACTTAAGAAGAAATGCATAATACCCTTCGTAACTATAGTGGTGTAGGGTATAAAACTCGAACAAAATAAGTCTCCCATATAATACATTTAACTGTACAGTAGCTTAAAAATCTTGTGATAGATGGCATGGTTAGGCCTTCGGCCGGGTTCAAGGATTTTCTACTCTATGATATAACAAACACCGGCTTCTAAATTCTAAATTTGGTTGAACTCTTCCGATTTCATTTTAAACCAATTTTATATACTTCTCAAACTAGCCACCTTTTCAATTAACAATTAACCTGATTTGAATATTCAACTTTGTATTTACCTTCATTTAACTAATCACAAGTAAATAAAATGATTTTTTTACAATTATAAACAAACAAATTCGGAATCCAACACACATGCGCATTATGAAAACGTAAATTACAATACACTCGTAAAATAAAATGCCAATAGAGGCAAAGAGGATAAATAAAATTCAGATACACATGTATGTGTGTATTGAGGCGAGTGGTACGAGTACCAAGTTATACCCCATTTTATTATCTACCCTAAAAAATCAGCAGACATTAAACCAAACAAAACACAAACAACAAAAGCTACAAAAAACGCACTTTATTAAACGCTTTTGACGTTTTAAACTTGCAAACATGGACAAAAACATATCGAGTACAATGAGTCGCAATCGTGAAGAAAAAAAAAAATGAATTGAAAACAAAATTAAAATACTGGAACACTTGGTCTTATGCTAATATTTGGACAAAAAAAAAAAAGTATACTATATATAAAATGAGAAAAGTACTAATGATATTGAGTAAAGATATTATTGCCTAATACAAATACAAAATATTATGTATTTATTCAAGCATTTGTATGTATGAGAGAGGTTTAAAAGAATTCGATCATGGTGTTGTTTGGTGTTTCGTCAGATCTTGAAAGATCACGGCTATCCAGTGTTCTTTTCAATACGAAGAGAACTAGTAGCTAGCTAAAAGTGAGACAAACCCTAAACTGGTAATTAGTGAGGATCATTTGAGGACTACAAAGTGTCTGTAAGTCTGAAATCAGCATAAATAGAGAGAAGAGAGATATTAAAAATATCAGGATAGTGGTTAATTTTTGCCTGTAGCCGAAATGTAGCCCCAGGAAATATGGCTCCAAACACAAAGTAGAAATTGATCCGAAACTTAGGACCATTTTTGATTATGCAATTTAACCCACATTGTTTAAAGAATTTATGGTAATTCTTCTTTAGGAAAAATCAACTTACATTTTTTTTATAATATTTTAACACAAAAAAGTTAAAATTAAAAAGAAAACAAAGAAATTTTTATTAGAAAATACCTAGAATTCCCTGTTGTTGCGCTTCGTATAAAGTTTTGGGACCATTCCGCATTAAGTACTTTGAGGTCATATTTCTAAACAAGGGGTAAATGCATAGTTAAGGCAATCTTTCAAAGTTGATTAAGCTGTGGACGACTTCTTATCAATTGCCTATCAAAGCCGAAATCCGCAAGCGTTAATAGCGCTGGATAGGCCATACCCTAAGAAAGCCATCAGACATCACCACAAATGCCTTAGACTGGAACCATCGATGTCAGTGACATGCTGGCAAACCTACACATACATTGGTATGACAGCTCGGCTGAAATAAAACGATTGGCTAGTGATATATTTATTTGGAATGACTCTGTAATGGCCCTATGTTCCTTGTAGGAATTTGCGGAATAAATATCCCTATTATTTTATATTACACTCAGGTCTCGTTTTATGCGATAGATGCGTTCCAAAAAAATCGCATAAATTGAATTCGCATAAAACGAAACTCTAGCTTCATATAAAAACTAATGATTCGTTCCAAAATTCTGAAAATTCAAATTTGAATTAAAAAATCAAAACAAAATCGCATAAAAAAAAATCAACAAATGTGATCTATATGTGAAGGGGACAACCCAATAAAAATATTTTGTTGGAAATCCTTTTTATTTGGCACAACTTAGTTCTAGTAGATATAAATAAGAGTGCGAAATATTTTTTTTCTATGATGTTTATTTGTCGAATTACGGGGTGGTGAAGTGTTGCCGTTTAAGAAAAAATGTTTTTTTTAATTATTATTTCAAACTAAAAACTAATCAAACGAAAAAAATTTTTAGGTGATTCTTATAGCAAATCGATTGAACTTTAAATAAAAACAATTAAATTGGAAAAAAAAATTTCATCTGCAAAACCGGAAATGACCAATTTAAATCAAAATTTTTTTAATTTAGCTCTATTTTTTTTTTTTTCGAAATTGGCCTTTAGGGTTCTTATCATATTGTAAAAGTTTTATTATGGGACCTCTATTAGTTTAAAAGGTATGCCAATTTCTTTACACTCGTAAATGTGGTTATTACAATGTTGCACCGTAAAAGACAGGAAAGAATGAGTTTAAATTTAAATTTTCTTAACTTCCACCTAATGTTTTATTATATTTTCACCGAAATTATCCTTCGTTGTAAAACTAATATGTGCTGCTCATAAGTTTAAAAACACTCATTCATATGTATCGGCTATGCATATAAAAAACACAAAACAAAACAAACTATAACGATTATATCAGTGATGCAAACTTGGTTTCCAAAATTTCCAAAACCGCAAAATTTTGAAAAAAGTCGTTAATTTAAAAATCGCATAAATTTGAATTCGCATAAAAAAATCCGCATAAAACGAACCTGAGTGTAGTTAAAACAATTTCAGATTTTTTTGGATTATTCGCCACGCCTCTGGATACCACTCTTTTATTTTTTTTACACTACGTCGCCATTTGTTGTTCGATCGTAACATATTGCATATCGTTACTTGTGGCTTATATATGGCTTCAGATTTGACTTTGATGACATTTTAATCTGACATCAAATTTTGGACGCTACTTATGCCATTTCGGATCCTTCCCCCCTGATGCCAATTTTTTGCAAAAGAAAGCACTTTTAAAACTTTGTACTTCTAACTTTAAATATACACACATTTATGACACGCCCCAAATTGGGCCACTCTTTCCGAAATGAGATCTATCGGGTTTACATGGAATCAACTTAGATATATAGCCCAAAATCGGGTGAGATGGAAAACATCTATTTATATCGCCCTATGCTTCAGTTGGAGTTATAGGGATAAACGAATATATCAGTTCTTAACTAAAGCAGAAGCTCTTATATTAAACTTCTTATTTTAAATTTGTGTGTGGCGTCCTCCTAAACGTAAGGTTAAATGTTTGGAAACAAAATATAAACAAAACGGTAATCTGTATAAATAGAAATAAACTACTATGATGATACTCCTTTACTTCTCCTTTCTGCTCTCATTCGTATATTTTAACAATAAATATTAAAGAAGCTACAAAGAAAGAAAACAAAGACGCAAAAAAAAGCTAGAAAAAAGGTTGCGCTGGGTTGTGAAATGCATGCATTGAGATACAACACATTCGTACATTAAAACGGATGGTACCTTGTGTTTACAACCCAATCGAAAACAACACCTGGTTACGTTTTAAGGTGGACTTAAGTGGTTGATTCAAGCTGATACGCACACATCTACTGTACTTTTAATACAACATACATATACATACAAACTTTTATATTTTTGTATTTAAAAATACTTAAAATTCATAAATAAATATTCATACAAATGTTTGTAAAGAATCTAAACGCTTCTTATAGAGACTTTCAAATCGAAACTACGTTGTAGTACGCAAATGTGGGAAATCAATAAGAAAAGGGGCAAAAAAAAACAATGAGACTGATTGTCGTCAAATGATAAAAAAAAAAAATTCGTCAACAAGATTTGATAGGGGGATTTTTATGTTTCGTGTTTCAATTCTTATTCAATAATAATCACGGGTCAATTATCAAATTTTTATAATGACTTTTAAACACATTTGTATATTTTGAATTTGTGGTTTTATTTTTTTTTACTAATTGGAGTGATCATTTATCGATAATGTGTTGCACAATGTTTTAGGAATATTTGTATTTATGTGAATCTTCCTAAAATTGAATTTAAAAACAACTTTTATGTGAATTTGAATAAAGGTGTTAAAAATATAGTAAAACACATTAGTTGCAAGTATATTAATTCTAAGGGAAATAAAAGTATCTTATTTGTATTTGAACAAAAAATTTGCACAATTTATAAATAAATACTCGTAGCTAAACAAGTTCATTAGTTTTTTTACTTGTTAAAGATTTCACACGACAAATTTTGCTAATGACATGTGTCGAACATTCGGCATGTCTAAAAAAAAATTTGAATTTTGTGGCCTTGAACAAATTTTTGTAAGTAATGAGTTCATAATGTGTAATTTTTTATTAAAAAGGGGGCTAATCACATTTTGCTATACTTATAAGATAAATTTAATTAAAAATTCATTGAAAGTAAAATCATATTTAAATATTGATAATTTTGATTATGGATGGTAGTACTTGTATATTAACCCTTGTCGTTTTTTTAATAGAACCTGTATGGGAGCTGCCATAAATGATGTTGCAACCATCGATTTATTGCAAAATCAATTTGGTGGCAACTTTTTTGCCAGAAGTGGCCCTGTTCACTGACCCCTCGGTTGTGCTATTTAAGGCCTCTGGATTACTTTTTACGGGGATGTGTTAAGTCATTGTTGTATGCCGACAAGCCAGCAACTCTTGGTGTTTGATGATGGGAAGCTAATATTCAATCCACCATTGACGCCATACGTCTAGATTTATTGGAAAAAGTAGTCAAAAATTGGACTGATCGAGTGGACCATGTAACTCATAACCGCGGCGAACATATGTCGGATATTATATTTACTAAAACAAAATGTCATTCCAACAATATTTCTGTCTTGTATTATCGTTTTAAATTAAATGTAATTTCAATATCGGCTATATGCTCGCCACGGCTTCGATGGCGTACCCCTATCCGATGGTCCATATTTTAAATGGACTCTAAGACATAATTGAGGTTCAATGTCGTTAATGTGCCGAATTATCTCATCCTTAAGCTCTTGAATTGTTGACGTACACATTTTCTTTTAAATATCCCCAAGAGTGTTCGAAAATGAACAGAACGTTATTTAGCGCTCGGCTCACACACACAGGAACGATATCTATTTTGTAGTGTTTGTGTAGACGAACACAACCCTTAATACCGTTCGTAACTATTTTCAAGAAAGATCCGAACATTATATAGTATTCTGTTCTTCGTTAAAAACCAGAACAATTGTAGTGATACTGTAGGCAAACATTATATATTAATGTTCCTTTTTTTACATTGATAAGGAAATGATCAAACAAAAATTTTTAGCAGCGACCGCAGCACGAACAGCTTGTGTGTATTGTGTGTATGTTTTGTTTGTGTAAAATTATTTTGCTGGCTTTTTGTTCTTTTTTCGTATGTTTTTTTTTTTGTTATTGTTAAAAATGTTCGGTTTGTTTTCCAGCTAAAATGGCGCTAAGCACAACAGAAACGAACGAACACTAATGAACTGAACCGAACACAATGAAGTTTGTGGTTCTTTTTTTAAAAAACCCGAACGGAAATTAATGTTCTAATCTTTATTTTTGTGTTTGAAAGATGACAAACAGGGAAATGTTATTTTTTTGAATGATTTTCTACACAAACACTTTTAGCGTTTGTGTTGTTCACAAATCTACCGAACCGAACACTAAGGAGCGATATTTAGTGTTTAATTTCGAACACTAATCCCCAAAGAAAAAAGCACAACGGTGTTAAAACACATGATCGTGGCGGCCAATAAACATCGCCACGACGTAAAATAACACAGCCATTGAATTCCTCGCACAAAAGAGCCATTGTTTCTTTGGCTGTGTGGCAAGTGGCATCAACCTGTTGGAATCACATATCGTCCAGGTCCAGGTCTCGCGATAGCGAACACAATTCACGGCAACTGCTTGGCAGACCTCATTTTCGAGGAAGTACGGCCCGATGACGCTGCCAGCCCATAAACCGCACCAAACAGTCACTCTTTGTGGATGCATCGGCTTTTAAATAATCACACATTCTGCTTTCCGCAAATGCGGCAATTCTGTTTGTTAACGAGTCCATTATGCTGACCAAAAAATCACGAAGTGCACGAAATGGATTTTGATTTGAACGCCCATTTTCTTAAAAGGCTTCAACAATCTTAACACGCTGCTCAGTTGTGTACCTCTCCATGGTTGAACTTGTCAAACACTGAAACAAAGAAATGTCAAATTAAGTTGGACAAAAAACTTGACCATAAGGTGTGACTCACAATTAACATCGTGTATTAGGTTGGTTCACCCTTCATATTCCCAATATAAAAAGATCACAAAAAGTACTTCCAAAAACTCTATGGAAATAACATTTGAAATGAGCAAACGCAAATGGCAGAGTATTAGGAACGTTCTCCGACATGATGACTATAATATTGCCAAACAAGCTTTACGTTGGAACCCCTGCCGCCTTTTGGACGAAGAGTTGAAAGACCACGATTGTTAGCACCCACTGCTCTAGTGTCAGCAGTGTTGCCAGTTCGTTTTTCAAAAATAAAATACCTATACATGCTAAAAAAATCCGATTTTTCCCTACACGTTGAAAAAATTTCCCCTACAAAAATCCCTACGCATTATTGTCATTAAAATAGAAGAAAACACATTCGTCATAAAAAATAAATTTTTTGAAAAAAAATAAGTACAAAACTTAAAAAAAAAATAATACATATCGCACTTGTTCAACAATACTGTATTAACTCAAAATTTCAAAATTTTCAGTAGAAACAAAACAATTTTTAATTTAATATGAAAGACATATTAAACAGGATTTTTTAAACGAACCGTTTCTTTACCAAAAGGTACTCAAAATAGCTCGATATTTTTGATATAAATAATAACTGTAGATTTTTTCCAAAAAGTGAAAAACTAAAAGTTTTGAGTTAATACAGTATTGTTGAATAGGTACGATATGTATGAACTTTTAAAAATTCAATTAAATAATATCTTAGAAAAAAAAAATGTACATACATATTAGTGTCGCCAACTTTTTAAACCACAAACAACTCTGGAAATATATTTTCAAGCAATTTTACAGAAAAGAAAAAATTTTCAACTGCTTTGGACAAGAAAATATAATTTTTCCCTACTTCTGGCAACACTGAGTGGGAGTTAAAGGAACACACATGTGTATAACGAAATTTTAATGGATAGAAAAGCAGGCGCAAGGACTTTTTGGTGAATTGACAAATTTGCTAGTTGTAAAGACTGGCAAATATGTCAAGGCAAAGCATACAAACAGTAAGGCAAAGAAAGGACAGACGGGAATAGTAGAGAGGAGATAGTTAAGTAAACTGATCGCTTAACGTCAGAACATTTAACGCTTAAGATATCTGTGCGTTTTTCTGCATTTGTATGCTATATTTTGTTCATCATCTATCTGTGTTTTCATTAATTGTCTATCAGTCTGATTGTTTTTTCCCATCAATTTGTCTAAATTCGGTTCATGTTTTTCACCTTAAATCCATCCTGGCTTTTAGTAACTCACTTTTTAATTTTTCTACTAAAATAAAAAAAAATAACTCAGAAACTCTTGGAGGAATATAACTCGGGTACGACAACTGGAATTTATATTCGAAAAATATTTTGCGGAAGTTAAAAAAAAAAGTTTTTGACAAAAAAATTTTCGGGAATTTCTCTGACAATGTTTTTTTAACATAAAATTGAGTAAACTAGAATCAGTATATTTGTCAAAATGAAAGAAAGAAACGCCTTCAGTCAATATATAAGTAAGACAAATATTGTTAAACCATTTAAGCCCAAACAAAAACTACCGAAAATAAAAATAAAATTTGTGGAATTTGTTTAAAGTAGTAAGCTTGACTTTAAACAAATGAACATGGTAATTTATCCGAACTTTTCAAGATTATATCTAGTATTATTTTAAATATTTTTTTAAATTGCATTCTCAGCTGTTCTATAACAAATCATTTAAAATTACAAAAGTACTCGCTCTCGTATCTGATAAATTCTTGCACATGCCAAATAAATTTTGTCTTTACAAAAAACAAACAGAATCCTATTGAATAATTTTTTTTTGTTTTTCTTTAGGCACAACAATTGCGGTTGCCTGACCCAGCTTTTAAGAAAATCCTAATGAATAAAATATGTGTTTTGTTGTGGAACAAAATCAAAAGACATCCACCACAGTTTCCAAAAAAAGAAAAACATCTCCAGGTACCGCAATCAAGGAAAGAAATTGTAAAAGTGATTGCACTTTCATTAAATGTTGTTAGTTTTTTTGCTTGAATTATTTTTATTATTTTAAAATTTGTTGCTTTTTTCCGTTCACAATTTCTATTGTTAAAAGCAGATGTAGACGAGTCAATGTCCGAGGGAGCAGAAAAAGTAAGAAATCACTGCACCAAACAACTTTACTTATAAAATCCTTAAGAAATCCTAATTTTTGTTAGCATCAAGGGATGTTGTTTACAGAAAACGTTTTAAGATTTGTGATGACGTAGTTCAATAAGATCTTTAACACTTTTAAAATATATTGTTGTAACATATCAAAAATTTTCTTTATTTTTAGGGGTTGATGCCACCAGGGCAGCTGTCAACTTTGTTAAACTAACTGCCAAACATGCAATTGTTATTATACACACAAACGCATGCGTACTTGTACTAATACCACTACAATTAAAAAACACCAGATTTTTCGTAGCATACACCATGGCAAAATCAAAACAACTGTAAACACTAGACACCCCAAAAGAACCGGTGTTTCTAAAGGTATTTATCAAAACATTTCACTAACGATGGCAGAAAGAAAAGTTTCATAAAATAATTTTTCTATATTTTTTTGATTTGCATTATGTTTTTTTTTCTTGGGAAACTGCCACGACTCTGTGTTTTGTAGGCCAGGAATGTAAAACAATTAGAGTTTTTTCACATTCGACTTTTTCGATTCCCGGGAAAGCGGGAAATTTTTTTTAAATTTCCCGGGATCCCGGGATCCCGCTCCATATAAATAACACAAAGTAAATTTTGGTATTAATTAATGAAAAAAAACTTTTATAAAAAAAACGTAAGGGAACTTGTTTACAAAGAACGTAAATGAAATGGTTCAATACTAAAAAATTAATTGAAGATTGAAATAGGAACTTGAATTATTATCACCTCACGCCTTTATTCCCTATTATTATGCTTTTATTCAGTATTATTATGCTCTGGATAATTCATAAAACAATAATAAAAACAAAATAAAAATTGAGGTACTCAAGATATGAAATGAAAAAGTTAATAAATAAAATAGATAAAATACTTTAAATAAATATATTACATTTTTTAATGGCTTAGGAAATAACTTTCTGATACACTCAAAGCGTTTTGTAAGTCATCAAAAAGTATATTCCTGATTTTATTTACTAATGATCATGTTTCCGACAAATTTTGTTCATTGTTTACCGAGGTTGGACAAATAGTTAAAAGTGCACCGTTGTAGCATGCTTCGGATTCACAATCAGAAGCAATTTTTTCTTTTTTATAAACAACGTCTATATCAGTCAAATGTATGTCAAGGTTGATGAAAAATAGGATCAACCGGACTGCTTCTTCCAAACCTTTTCATTTGTAATCTTTAGGACAATGTGTTTTTCAAGTTGTATTTTGTAGTATCTTACACGAGTTTCCAAAATGTTATTTTATTTCGGTTTCCCCGCACTTCACGGGTATATAAACCAACTCAAATTGAAATTGAAAATTTGTGTTTATCACCTAATAAACATATCGCTCCTTCATTGCATCATAGTCATATCTCAAAATTTTAAGTAACTTTAGTAAACTGAACCGAAGTTATAGCAAAATATATCTTTAAATCGGTACATTTTTAAAACTTTAATCGCATTTTGCCAAGATCGTTTGTTTTTGTAGATATGACTATGTTGCAATAAAGGAGCGATATGTTTAGCTATCTCCTTTTTTTAAGACTTGTTCTGCCTGCATCTTATTTTGAATTAATGTACTTTATTAACTCTTTACTTCACTAAATGTAATAATTATCAACTGTTGCACTGCCCATTCTGCTTTTAGTAGATTTATTGCATCAGGAGATATTGATTTAAATACATGTACTCACTTCTTGTAATTGATCTAATCCACAACCCATCCACAGATGCTAATTTTTAGAGAATAGAAAACTAAATTTCAAAGTATAAATAGCTATTTTCTGAAATTATGAGGAATTTGTTATTTCCCAGGATCCCGCAAGAAAAATCCCGGGAAAACGGGAAATAAAATAATGGAAATTCTCTAGAAACAATATATCATGTCTTTTGGTAGCAAATCTAGCGATTGGTGCTCTTTAATGCGTTTGCGCTTTTGTCTTCCGCATCTATTATTTTTTTTTTTTTTTTCATAAATCATCACTATTTATTTTATTTAAATTTTCCAATTTCAAATATTTTTACATATTTTAGCATTTCATTACTGTCAATCGGCGCCATCTTTTATTTTTGCTACCAGATTGCTCCATTTTCAAAACATTTTGCGAAAGTGATAGAGAGTACCAAGTTGGAATTTACCTTTCGCATCTAAATTGTTTTCGTATCGCAATAGAGAGTAGCCCCCCAGTCAAGGAATGATTTTTTTAAAATTAACCCCGAAACATACACTTACAAAAATTATCAGTAGTTTTTTATCAATTAAAAAAATTGTATCAAAAGTATATCAATTTTATTAATGTGGTAATTGAATCGATTATTTTTTTTGTTGAAAAAAAATTAAACATATAATTTTGATTTAATTGACATTTTAGTTTTTTAAAACAAATTTGAATTAAAATATTAATGAAATAAGAAAAAATCTTAATTGATTTTTTGGTTTGTTGTAGGGAATTGTCAAAATCTGAGCCATATTTAATTAAATCAATTAACACATTGTTTAAAACGGCAAAGTTTTTGATAATTTTTTTTAATTAAAATCAAAATATCATTTATTGAAAAAAAAAAATATTGACAATTTTAAATTTTTACAATTTTTAGTAATCAATATAATCATTTTGTTAATGCGTGCAAAATAACAAATTGTTAACTTAATTCTATGAATTTGGTAATTAGAGACAAATTTAAATTTTTTCTGTGTAATATTTTCCAAATACTATTTGGTGAACTTTATCTATTCGAAAAAGCTTTTAAGATTGCCCTCGCATCGGTTATCCGTTTGCCAAGAGAGCGCTTGTAACATGTATGAGCATGACAATATTTTTCTTCTTCAAATCAGTAAAAAAATTTTTTAGATTTTTTCAACTGATTTTAGATCTTCTATTTGGTACTGCTGCCTATGGTGATGGTGGTAGTG
This sequence comes from Pollenia griseotomentosa, assembly GCA_963931875.1. NCBI lineage: Eukaryota > Metazoa > Arthropoda > Insecta > Diptera > Polleniidae > Pollenia > Pollenia griseotomentosa. The sequence goes on from OZ007561.1 coordinate 63,490,076, forward strand.
TTGTGGTGCTCCTGTCTCCTGTTTTGAATTCAAAACATGATGGTAAAGTGCGCAAATGATTTTGTAGTAAGTGCGCCACCAATTTCTAGCAAGCTGCCAGTTACCAAATCTTTAAAAATTCTATTAAGTCTAACAATTTGCCTGTTGCCAAGGAACAGATGTTGTTTGCAGGAAACATTTGTATCTGTATGTCTTTCGAAAAACAAAAAATTTTGCAATGTGTGTTTTTGGGGTATTGTTCCGGATCTACTAACCGGTGTAATTAGTTTTTTGCGTTTCTTTAAAAATTTGAAAGGCACAGAGTAAAAAGGTGACATTTCCTTTTAAGACTTGTTTTTCATATTCAATTGATTTTTAAAGCTGTGGAATAGAGACTGAGGTTGTTCTAAAAGGTGTCTGAATGTTGGTTTAATTGGATTTTTAGTTTAACATTGCTGCTGACTTTGAGACGTATGTTTGTGTAGTTTGTCACCTGGAGAAGACGGAATGGCTTAAAATTTATTTGATTAGTATTTCTTTGTGTGTATCAGGAAGCAAGGAAATAATCTATCATTTCCCAGTGGTAAATGTTGAAAGGACTGCAAGTGGTAGGCCTTTTTGAATGCCTCTGTACCTCTTTCTTCCCTTCAGAAGTATGCTTTCTAGAAGGTATAAATTTCTTTCTTAAAGGCCTTCCAAAATATTCAGTACACATTCGCTACTCCCTTCTTTAAGAAGGAAGAAATGAAAATGTTCAGTTTAAGTTAATTTTTAAGTAAGAGGACTATTGCAAAACAAAGCTTAATAAAATACATAACTGAAATTTAGCTCATAGAATAAATTCGAAGACATACAAAATTTTAAAATATAATAAAGTAACTTATGAAAAGAAGTAATTCCCAGACTTTATATTTATTAATTATAATTATTTAATTAATAATCGCTTGTATCGTTTTGATTTGGGCGGCAATTCGCGGGATTTACTAGGAAATTAAAAAATCAATCCCAGTTTCCCGGGAAACGAAGAAGTCTAGAAAAAGAAAAACTCTAATAAACGGACAACCAGCCAGGCAGCTGGTGTGAAGGACAGACATCGTGAGCTCGACTCAGAAAGTGATTCTGCGTCGATCGGCATACTAAAAGGTCTTGAAACAGTATTTTTAAGCTTAGCACACATCGAACGCATAAAACGCTCCCAACTATGGTTTCTTTGGTATAAAAATAGATCCCATTCCTACATAAGATTTTACAGGTATCATTGATAGATTTATCCTTATGCAACAACATACACAGTCAACAACTTTGCCATTTGTTAAATCATGCTTATCCAATGAATTGATGACTCAAACCTGAATTTCCTGCAGAAGAATAAAATAAAAAACTACCGACCAGCTGCCTCATTGTTAATAAAAAAAAACTATAAAAGAAATCTTTGCAGTAACTTTTTTGTCACCTCTCTTTTTGTGCCACGATCATTTGGCTTAACAAAGGCAATTCATTTTTTGGCTTTTTTCTAAATGTAACAAAATGAATATCCTGTTTATAGCCTATTCATGCTGAATTATCCTGTCAATACCTCGGCATTATTATAGTCATCATCATTTTTTGTATTTTTTTTTAAATCTATTGTCAAGATTTTTTTGTCATTTTTTTGCTTTGAACACACTTGTGCGTATCATTTTTACGAAGTTGTTTTGAATCGATCGTTGAAAAATTTTTTATAAATCAAATAATTTTTATAAAGGTTAAATGTGATTATTGTTATTAAACATAGTTAAGGTTAACTAAAATAAATATTTAATGGTTATATCGGAAATAATATTTATGCTTTAGGGAAGTCCTTTCTTTAATCAGGGATACAGATGCAGTTTGGAAATAATAAAAAGAGAAAAATTAAATTTTAAATAAAAGTAAAGGATTAACGGTGAGTATTTTTTTTTGGGCCATAAAAGTATTTTGGTTTCAAAATACTAACCCTTATTTGAAATTAATTTTAGAAAATTTTGACAAGAAAAAAAAAAATAATTTTGCTTGTGCCGGCCATACACTACACAACTTCAGTGCTCTAGTGTGGCACTGCTTAAACGAAACTTAGGACACGCACTCTACAACTAAACTGTGCAGTTTTAAAAATAAATAACATGTTAGGAGGCCATCATAATGTGGTTGTGGCGGTAAAGATATTACATTCCCGGCATATTGTTTGAGTTGCAATAAATGATTGTATGTTTAATTTTAATTTCTGCTCTGAAAAGCATTCTTAATTACTTGTGTTCTATACCTTTTCTGAATCTATCATACGATGTCCGTCCGGCCGGCTGGCTGGTTTTCTGTCTATGTAACCTTGAACGCAAAGTGCAGGTCGCATTTTTAAAAATAATTTGATGAAATTCGGTACAAATGTACGTTTAAATTTCCAAAAGGACGAAGCTTACTGAAAATGGTGAGAGTCAGTCCATAATATCACATAGCCCCCATACAAACTTCTTCCGGTGTAGTCCCATAAACCATCTTAGTATGTTGCTATTTAGATTAAATTTAGTCCAAATTTAAGTTTTCGATATTTTTCAAATCAGGCTTAAGGTCAACAAATTTAATTTTCATGTTATTGTTTTACGGAAGGAATTTTGCAACATTAAATTAATTTAAAGTTATTGATTATGTTTCATTCTTGACTAAACTAGGGCTCGAACCAGGTCGAATTTACATGTTTCGAGAGCAACCACATTCTCATCTTCAGATATCTTTGCATTTTTACCTTTTCCGCCACTGCGACGGCTGGCAGTCTATAGTCAAACATCAATATTTTAACCAATAGTATTCAATTTGTTTTTACTTGCAAATAATTTATAAGTACTCGTTACAATGACGAACAAATTAATAGACTTTGAATTTGTACCGCTGCGGAGATAAAGCCCATCTAAATCCAAATAAAGCATTGCATTGCTTAAGAAAAAAATAATAAAAACCCTTTTCTTGTAAAATTTGCCTTTTGTCGCTTACGATATGCGAGTATATCGTAATATGTACACAGAAAAAAATTACGACAAATCTATTGTTATATTGAATACCATATTCGTCAATACAATTAATTTTTTAATCGAAAAGGCATCAACAAACGAATTTGTAAATATGTATAAAAAATACTTTTGTAAATTCAAATTGTTAATATTCAACAAATATATTTAACAACGAAATTGTAATATTGAATAAAATATTTGTTAACAATTATATACAAATTTTAATTACACACAGAAAAAAATACCAATGTAAAATTAACATGGAAAAATGTTGATTGAGAATCATAGTAAATTTCTGCAAAAGTATGCCCTTTTTTTAAATTTATCATTATTTCATAATAATTTTAAATAAAATAACCTTAAATCATGTTTATTTAATATTATTCACTGTTAAAATAAAAAAAAAAAAATATTAAAATATAAATAAATATGGATTCAATATTGAATCCATAAAAACCAGTTTTATATTAAAATCAAAAGTGTATCTTGTTAAATTAACATGCATTCATACTTAAGTATGTACATTTTTTATTTTCATTCTTAAAATATGTTATAAAAAGAGGACAATTCCCGTATTCTTTTAATTAAAATTAGTTACTTAAATAGTGCATCAAGTTTTCAAAGTATATTGATGGTGAAATCCATATCGGGCGATGCTGATGCTTCTGTTGACAAAGGAGAACTCAAAATAAGTGAAACAAGTGTTACAGGGGTAAGTGTATTGAATTATTCTTAAATAAATGCATATGTTGTCTCTTAGGCTTCTTCACACTGTTATAACACACTCAAACCAATTTGATTCTACATGAAATTCACGTTGTTTCAACTTGAAATAACTTTCATTCAACGTGATTCGGATTGTTATTTCAATATAAATTACATTTTGCTCTAACTCTACTGCAATGTTAAATTAACATGAATTATAGTTATTTTAAAAGAAAAAAAATGTTGTTCGCAGTTATTGTAAAACCAGGTTGAATTAACATGAAAAACGTATAAAGCAAAATCACCACCAAAAAATTTTAAATCAACCTTGTTTTCTACGTTTTTAACTTGATTTTTTTGTGTGTACGAGTTTCTCATGTTAACAAAATATCTTGTTATTAATTGATTTTTTGCCTTATGCAGGAATAAAATGCATTTAAAACCTTTGTTTAATTCATTTGTATTGAAATATATTGAAAACAGCATCCAAAACACTCTTAATATTTATTTCAGCATGCTAATTCAAACTTACCCAGCAAAAACTTTACTTACAATCCTACTTTTAATGACTTCCAGAATTCATTACTTTGTGGCTTTATTCGCCACTTTTTGGATTATTAGTTATATATAGGGCAACGAAAAAAAAGCAAATGCTTATTTTTTGGTTTAGAAGATAGAAAGATTTTGATTGAACACAAATTCTGATCATAAAAAAACAAAGAAAATGAGCTATATTTAGGGCTTTTTTCTTGCTTATTTTGGCAATATCGGCTTTTTTTTAGTTATTTTTGCGATATCGGCTTTTTTTTACTTATTGTGCCATTTTTAGATAATTTTTTTTATACGAAAATAAACTTATTCTCGTCAAATTCTCATTATTTTTCTGCTTATTTTGTAAGAAAAGTTTTTGCTGGGTAGGACTGGATGCACCATTGTGTTTTAACATCCGCGTAAAAGAGGAATATTGACACCATAGACCAGAATCTAAAAACTAAAATAAACGAAAGACCCATTAAATTCTCTTAAATATTCAAACACCAACTTAACTTACCATAAAGACGGCTTCAGTTTCTCAATAATCTGCCTGTAGTTTGGACTTTTAGTGATTTAGACCCGAATGTTTAAAAAATAATTTTTTGTATATATATTTTTTACTAAAACAAATTGAAACATTTTAAAAAAGTTTCTTTAATTACTTAATAACAATTGTTATTTTTTTCTGTGTAGATAAAGATATCTAAATAATAATTGGCATAAAGGAATTTTACATGAATCTTAACCATTTAACATATATTTGTTCTGGAAGATCCATGATTGCCCATGGGTCCCAAATAGGGAACACACCTGAAAATTCGTCTTTATACACTGTGGTGTAGGGTGTTCTTTCTCATAAAATAAAAAGTGTTACATTTTCATGTGGCGTTTAAAAAAGTCGTTATTTACTGCTTCAAATTTTATCTAACTTGTCGTCTAAAATTTACTAATTCAGCGCGTGTAAAGAAATCAATTGATTTTAGTTGTTTCTTTATTCCAGCTAAATGGGCCAGGTGATCCAACTTTGTGTTCTCTCTAACAATGACCTTTCTCCATATTCAACCTTTACATTTAACAATGTGTATATGTATATGTGTGTCATCTTTTGCGGTCCCGAGAAGTCTTTTAATAACAAAAAAATTCTTAGAAGCAATCCCATTTGCTGGCTTTTCAAAACATTTCCTCCAATATAATTTCAGTAATTTAATGAATGTACAGTATATTTTTCTCCTAACTATAGGACTTGGTGTGTGTGTGTGTAATTTTATTCTGTGCCTTTGCATCACAGTATTGATAAAAATTATTAAGGATCTGTTTTCCTTTTTTTCATTTTATTGTTATTGTGCAACACCGGTCGGCCCGTGGCAGTGATTTGATTTTTGTTTTGTTGTTTTTTGTGCTATTGTGCTAAAAAATATCAATACGTTTTTTGATACGATTTCTTATTGTTGTAGTTGTAGTTTTTCTTGAATAGGATCCTTTTGTCATCAATATCACACATCATTTTTTTTTTATGAATGCCTGTAGTAAATGTTTGTCTGTATTGTTTTTGGGCTTCTGTAGTTGTTTAAGATTTTTTCCATTGTAATTGATCGATTTTTTTTTGTTGATTTTGCTCATACATTATCCAACGTAATGCATTGATTGTAGTGTGCTGAAAGGTGTATGGATTTTTGTGATGAACACCGGGCCTTTTAAACAGCGCGGTGTTGTGGAAGAGAAATTTTAGGGAATTTAAGGATTTCATTTAGGTTTAAATATTAAAAATAAATATATATATAAAAATAAACTTTCTGCGAAATAAAGACGAGCACATACGATATTTCGATACTGACATTTAAATAAAATTTAAGTAAGATCAATTGTGAAATCTTTCTCAATATGATTTGGTAAAATTAAAAGTAGATCTTTAAGAAATTTGAGGTAAAATTAATACATTTCCCGAGAATTCCCACAGACGGTTTTTTAAATTCCCTGGAATTTAAAGACGAAATGTTTTGGTGGTCTCTTTAAAAAGTTCTTGAAAATAATTAATATTTATTAATGTCGAAAAAAAGTTTTTAATACCACATCATAATGGTAAAAAAATACTTTAATGGTGTTTTCTTTTCTTTAAAAAAATGTGACATTTTATTTAAGAAAAAAAAAAATGGAAATTGGTGTCTATTTCTTAAAAATTTCGCTTCCGAAAAGGGTGGCTTGGTTTAGTCTAAAAAACTCGGGAGCAAAATTTTTAAGAAACAGACACCAAATTGAATTTTTTTTTAATAAAATGTCACATTCTTTTGTAGAAAAGAAAACACCATAAGTTTATTATTCGTCCGTCCGTCCGGCTGGTTTGCTGTCCATTTAAATATTGTGCTTGAAATACAGTTTGCAATTTTTGAGATAATTTGAAGCAGCTTGGCATGTGCGTTTTAATTGCCATGAGAACCAAGCCTATCAAAAATAGTGACAATCGGATCATAATTTCACACAACCCCACAATGTCTCCTGATGCAATAAATCTACTAAAAGCAGAATGTGCCGTGCAACAGTTGCTAATTATTACATTTAGTGAAGTGAAGAGTTAATAAAGTACATTAATTCAAAATAAGATGTAGGCAGTAAAGTTTCATTGTTCATAAACAAGTCTTTAAAATAGAAGATACCTAAACATATCGCTCCTTTATTGCAACATAGTCATATCTACAAAAACAAACGATCTTGGCAAAATGCGATTAAAGTTTTCAAAATGTACCGATTTAAAGATATATTTTGCTATAACTTCGGTTCAGTTTGAGATATAATACGAGAAGGTATGAAGGAAAACTTTGCTAAAGTTACTTCAAATTTTGATATATGACTATGATGCAATGAAGGAGCGATATGTTTATTAGGTGATAAACACAAATTTTCAATTTCAATTTGTGTTGGTTTATATACTCGTGAAGTGCGGGGAAACCGAAATAAAAAACCATTTTGGAAACTCGTGTAAGATACTACAACATACAACTTGAAAAACACATTGTCCTAAAGATTACAAATGGACCTATTGAAATGAAAAGGTTTGTAAGAAGCAGTCCGGTTGATGCTGTTTTTGCATCAATCTTGACATACATTTGACTGATATAGACGTTGTTTATAAAAAAGAAAAAATTGCTTCTGATTGTGAATCCGAAGCATGCTACAACGGTGCACTTTTAACTATTTGTCCAACCTCGGTAAAAAATGAACGAAATTTTTCGGAAACATGATAATTAGTAAATAAAATCAGGAATATACTTTTTGACGACTTACCAAGCGCTTTGAGTGTGTCAGAAAGTTATTTCCTAAGTCGTTAAAAAATTTTTGTATTTCTTTAAAATATTTTATCTATTTTATTAATTAACTTTTTGATCTCATATCTTGAATACCTTAATTTTTATTTTGTTTTTATTATTGTTTTATGAATTAAATTGTTATGCTTATGTTGTCTTTTTATCTTGTATCCAGAACATAATAATACTGAATAAAAGCATAATAATAGGGAATAAAGGCGTGAGGTGATAATAATTCAAGTTCCTATTTCAATCTTCAGTTAATTTTTTAGTATTGAACCAATTCTTTTACTTTCTTTGCAAACAAGGTCCCTTACGTTTTTTATAAAAGTTTTTTTCATTAATTAATAGCAAAATTTACTTTGTATCATTTATATGGAGCGGGATCCCGGGGTCCCGGGAAATTTAAAAAAATTTCCCGCTTTCCCGGGAATCGAAAAAGTCCGGGGAAAAAAAACTCTACAGCTAAGGTACAAGCTTTATGTTAACATTTGTCCTTCAAATTGTGCTGAAAAAGGTTAACAAGAATAAGAATCACAAAAACATGAAAAACACAAAAATTTACCTTGTACTTCAAGAAGAATTCTTGACAAAAAGTAAGCAAAACAGAAGTTAGGAATAACATTTATATCAATTAAAATAGATAATCATTAAAACAAATTTCGGTCTACCAAAAGTTAAAATTTAGTTTGGTTTAAAGATTGATGTTTGACTATTGACTGCCAGCCGTCGTCAAAAGCGGTGAGTGTTAAACGGCAAAGCACTCTGAAGAGATTGTGTGGTTACAATTGAAACATGTCAGGGCAACCTGACCGTGAAAACCTGGTTTCGATTCCCAGTTCAGTCAAGAATGAAAAATTATCCATATTTTTCAATTCATTTCATGTTGTAAAATTCCTTTCTTAATAAAAAAAATTTAATGAAAATTAAATTTTATGAACTTTAGCCTGATTTAAACTATTAAAATTTGGGTTAAATTATTTTAAACGAAGAAATCAATTATTTTGTTAATTAATTTATATATTAATTAAAAATTTATTTTAAAACAACTAAAATTTTAATTAAATCAAAATTATTTTTTTTAGTTTTTTTTTTCAACTATCACAGTAATTAAATTGAAATACGTTTCAAACTATTTTTAATTGATAAAAAAAACTACTGAAAATGTTGTCTGCGCATTTACTTATAATAAAAATACAGTTACAAATTATATTCTTTCTAAGTTTACCGAGCAGTAGATCTTAACCGCGTTGTAATGAATAAGTTTGGGGTGTCTGGTGAGAATCGAACCAACAACCCTCAAGCAGATACACAGACCTACGGGGCACCAAGTTTTCTAGTTAGATTAATATTATTTTTGAACGTTTAAGAGAAGAAAGATAAACTCACTGTTTATTGTTCGGGTTTGTTTATAAGCTTTGATATTGTTACAAGTAAAACTAGAGTGTTTATAATTCTTATTCGCTTAACAGTTTTATTTGTATAATATCTTTAGTTTTTCTAAAATTTCCTGATGATCTGGCTTAAGTAACCAATGAAATAGGAATAGCTTATCCCACTAACAATAAATTTCAGTTTAACAATAGTACGAATCGTGAATTTAGCACATTTAAACGAAACCTTGTTAATGAATTTTTGACTCCCAAGAAAAACTTTGATAAGAAATATTATTCAGTAGAATATATGTAAATACGTCCCTTTAAAATGTTATTTCTTTTAGTCTGGGTTCACAATATTAAAAATTTTCTTTCAGCAATTCTGAGTTATTGGCGACAGGGGTGAGAAAAACATCATGTTCTCATCCCATCTCACCAATTGCCACAGACTTTTTGAAAGAAAACCTTAAATAGTGTAAACCCTGACTTGAAGAACATTGATAACATTTTTCTGTCGAATTCTAGCAAGATAAACATGCTTAAAAGTATTTTTTATGCCCCTTTCAGGCAATATTTTAGCACACCTCTGCCACTCTTGGGCCTTATGTTTCTTAAAATCAGCCAACAGTCTCACAAAAATATCTTTTGTAGTTTCTCTAACAAAACATTTTAAATCAAGGTGCAAAAATTAGATGAAACTCATTACAATTTGTATGGAAAACACAAAAAGCAAAAACAGAAAAATCCCTCGCAAAAAAGCAAAAAATAAATAAAAAAAAGAAATCAGAACAATAAGACTGGTGAATTTTAGCAAGTGTCCTATATTTACAAAATTCCTAAGAGAAAATATTTTGAAGAAGGAGAAAAGAAAAAGCAACACCTGCTGCTAAAGCAAAGCAATTCCAAAAAAGAAACGAAAAAAAAGATTTTATGAATGAGTAACTGAAGGGGATATACCCAGATATATTACACTAACAATTCAACCAAGTAACACTAATGAGTTTGTGTATTTTACCAGGATGAATATGATTACAGCAAGTACATACTATACAGAAAAAAAAAGACAAAAGCAAATAAACACCGAAGCAGGTACTCTCACTGCTTGAACTCTTACTCGGTTTGGTACACTTATAACGAATATCCTAATCACATAACAACAAGTGGCGTGTGTCACGAACATTAACTGAGCGATTGTACTGAAACTGGCTGTGTTGTGAGTGTGTAAAAACCCAATGATAATTTTCCAAATTTTAATATTTATTGCAAAGGAATTACCAGACTTATGAATGAATTACCTAAGTGGGTTATTTGCTTAGCGGCTAAAAACCGCGGAAATACCTGAATTGTGGGAAAATAAATTTATCAACATTTTACGCGTTTTCTTTTTCTATTATTTTAAGGTCGCGGATGAGAAAATGTTTAGAATTATCAATATCTCAGGGTTAAATATGATGACAATCAAAAATGGATTTTCCATTGTTTTTGGGAGAGAAGCAGAGAAAATTATTATGTGTGTGTTCATATTAAAGCCAGGTACTTGTAATTATCCACCAACGAACACATGTCTGGGAAAATTACTCTACCTACAAAATTATTAAATGTGTGTGTTTTTCAAGTATTTTTTTTTTCGTAAAGGAAATTCATAAACTTAATCAGGTATTTCTATTCTAATGTTCAAAATAACTATACAGCTTACTATTTAGCTTAAGCTCTGGAATCGCCTAATCGAACACAAACATTGTCATTGTAATAAATGTGGCTGATTTAATAATCGTTTGACTTTGTAATTGGATAATTTGGGAATTTGTTTTGAGAAAATCTAACCGCGTCTATATCCGGATATGTTTATAGACTTTCAACAAGAGTAAAATTTTTTCTTTTCCCAACAACAGGAAAATCCCTTTTTAAATTTTCACAAATTTTCCCATAGGGAAAAACACAATTTATTTACACACACATACAAATATGAAACATTTAAAAATATTCTCAATATCCCACATCTCATGCAGTACGTTTTCTTTGAGTATTCGCTCGTAAGCATCATCTATTACGCGTTTTAAAACGGAATGTCCTTTTTTGAAGCAAAACAAAAAGACAACAATGTTGGTGTTGCATTTATGCGGGAAGTGAATATTTTCCCATCACACCCTTACTCTTGGTTTTTCTATCAATATTGGTACTTTTTTTTATTGGCGAGTTTATAAATTGGAAATTTTTTCGCATTTGGAATTTTACATCAAGTCATCGTATGCATCTTGTTTTTTCGGTGGGTTTATCAAAACTTTTTATGGGAAGTTTTGTGTTTTACAAATGGATTTGGGTTTTTATTACTTTGTAGTTTCCAAAGTGAGTTGAGCTTGTGAACATTAGCTGAGGATTTTTCGGGGGATTTTTGTTTTGGAACTGTAAAAATTTAATTGTATAAACTATTTTTAGTCGGTAACACCACACCTTCATAGTTTGATTAAATATGGTTTTTATTTGTAATTTGTTAGTAGAATTAGTAGCATTTCATTTTATTAATTAAAACATTTGGGGGCTAGTTATGAAGAATAGTGCCCATGTTCTGCAACTCCCGCGTCAAAAAACTTTTCGATTGAAATGTGTGAAATGAAACAAAAATGCCAAATATTAAAACCAACAGCTGTTTTTTTCACTAAACTGGGTCTGTAATATTTTTTGGCGAGTACAAGTTGTCACGTAAGGAAATTACTCGCCAATTATCAGAAAATGGTTGTCTGTAACATTTTTGTAAGAAAAGTTCCCGCTTTGAACTGTCAAATAAACTCACGAATAAAAACGGGCGAAAAAAAATTTTAACACTAAAAAATAATTAAAAATGCAAAATACAAAGAGAAAATAATAATATTTTTTCCTTGGCACATTTATTTATTGTTTAATTATTTTGCTTTTAACATTTTTATAAAATATACGAATATTTTCAAAGCTTGCTTGCAAACAACAAACATTAAAGTCGCGCTTTACATTATTTGGTTAAGCCGACGGTTGTATTTTCGCCGCCGTCGTTAAAAAATTTTAGTAAACCGCCGTCAACGATATGTGTAACTGGCGTTCTCAACGTCTGCAATGTCACATCGGCTTCGGTTGCAATGTTATGACATTTATAACGTAACGACGTAATCTCTCTTGATAGTTTTCGACATGAGTTACGAACACATTTTTTTCTCACTTTTCGAGAAACGATGGAGTATTTTGTTTCACATCTTTTCGATGCGAGAAGTATTCACTATAGTTACAGAACATGGGTACAGGTATACACTATTTATCACTAACTAGTATGACCCACAGCCGGCCCAATCGACTAAAATCTAGAAATAAAGACTTTATTTAGTGTATGCCAGCCAGCCAAACGGACTAAGTCGATCGGCACACTTAAAGGTTGATCTAAAGTCAATATTCGTATTTCTTACACACATAAGTACAAACGCATAATATACTTAAGATCTTTGGTTGTGATGTTAAAGAAAGATTTTACTAAACTTTATACTTTAGTTGGCTATTACATCCGAGAGTCGTTTTCAACCTGAAATAAAATAGAACGCCAGGTTTTTGGTGACACCAAATGCCGTAAGGTTCTGTTGAATCTTGTCGTTTCAATGGAAATTGGGTCGCGTTTTTCAGCATTGCCCACCGATGGGTTCTTCCTTGTATCCCTTACACACAGAAAAAATCAAGTTTAAAACGTAGAAAACAAGGTTGATTTAAAATTTTTCGGTGGTGATTTTGCTTCATACGTTTTTCATGTTAATTCAACCTGATTTTACAATAGCTTGCGGACAACATTTTTTTCTTTTAAAATAACTATAATTCATGTTAATTTAACATTGCAGTAGAGTTAGAGCAAAATGTAATTTATATTGAAATAACAATCCGAATCACGTTGAATGAAAGTTATTTCAAGTGGAAACAACGTGAATTTCATGTAGAATCAAATTGGTTTGAATGTGATGTAACAGTGTGAAGAAGCTTTAGAGACAACATATGCATTTATTTAAGAATAATTCAAAACACTTACCCCTGTAACACATACTTCACTTATTTTGTATTCTCCTTTGTTAACAGAAGCATCAGCAGAATGGCCCGATATGGATTTCGTCATCAATATACTTTGAAAACTTGATGCACTATTTAAGTAACTAATTTTAATTAAAAGAATACGGGAATTGTCTTCTTTTTATAACATATTTTAAACATGAAAATAAAAAATGTACATACTTAAGTATGTATGCATGTTAATTTAACAAGATAAACTTTTGATTTTAATATAAAACAGGTTTTTATGGATTCAATATTGAATCCATATTTATTTATATTTTAATATTTTTTTTTTTTATTTTAAAAGTGAAACGTGATTTAAGGTTATTTTATTTAAAATTAATATGACATAATGATAAATTTAAATAAAGGGCATACTTTTGCAGAAATTTACTATGATTCTCAATCAACATTTTTCTATGTTAATTTTACATTAGTATTTTTTCCGTGTGTACGGGCCGAAGTATAATTTTTAATTCGCCAATTGTGTCCAAGTTAAGTTTCTTTTTTGTAAGAGTTATTGTTTTTATAACCACACCACAATAGGTGCGGTACATTAAATTTGGCCCAAGAATCTTACCAAATTTTATGGGAATCGGTATATTTGACCATAGCTCCCATACAAGTACTACACCAGAAAATTGCTATTAGTATCATAAGTTCCTTACAAATGCTTGTATTAATATAAAATTTGGCGACAATAACTTCTATAACAGGTACTTCAGATAGCATATCTAATGTAAGGCAGTTGAGTAAATTTTCAGAGTCTTTGGCAAACAATTTTAGATTTAAATCGTTAGGCTTCTTCGGCTGCGTTTTCACAAATAGGTTTTTAAATTTTTTTAAATTTATGTGCTGATAAAACCGATTTTTTTTTGAAAATATGCCTTTTTCTTATCAAAATCATCTGGCAACCCTGCTCAGTTGTTTAAATATTTTCCGTCAACGTTCGAAGTTGTGAATCATGCAGTTAACAAATATTTCTTAGTTTAAACTCAATATCGAATCAAATCATAATATTTGCATTTCTATCACAATTTTCTACTTAAATTTTGAGGTTCAAGAGCAAGACAGAGAATTATTCTAGATTTAACTATGATGCGAAGAATTTTAAAACAAAAGAAAGAGCCAAAGGCTTCTGTTGAACTCTAATGTCTGAAGAGATCGTGGTGTACACAGAAAAAAATATCTCAAGAAAATGTTTAACAACACGGTTTGTTAAAAATAAAATTTTTGGTCAACAAATTATTTATTTGATTCAATGAAAAAATTTATCAAAATTACACTTTGCAAAATAGCACTCAATAAAACATATTTAATAATAAAATAATTAAATATTTCTTAATATTCAATAAAAAAATATTTGAATCAAAGTAAACACAGTATTTTTACAACTTTTGTCCATTTTTTTAGCTAATAATTCTCATTCGCTTTACAGCTTTAAGAAACCTGCGAAATGCGAATAGGAACTAGCTTCTTTCCCCACAATAAATATTAGTGTATTTATCAAAGAATAAAAATTAGGAACTTAACACATCATAATTAATAAATAAAGATTCGATAAACATTTTGTTTAATTTATTCAACATTTCAACAATTTATTTTAACAAATCACGTAAACATTTTGTCGAAAAAAAATATTTTGGGCAAAAACTTTTTTGTATTGACTCAATAATCTTGGTTGTTGACTAAAAATTCAACAATTATACCTACAAACTTTTTTGTCAATACCGCAAAAATCGTCATCGCAGAAAATTCAAAAAGTTTTGTAATCAAATGTGCTTTTTTCGTATTCAAATATGAAAATTATTTTTTTCTGTGTATTATTGAAATAGTTTAAATAAAATTTTTTTCAATTTTTCCTGGACTAAAATCAAAAAGAATTTCAATTTATTTAAATCGAAAGTACATCACATACAACATAGACTCTTCAATATTGACTCTTTTTAACTCTATATAAATTTGGATGGTTCTTCAAAACTCCCTTCAACTAAAATCTTCTATACAAAAACAATTCCCCCACCCCATTTTGTATTTCATAATATTATTTTTTTTTTAAATTTGAACCTCAAAACAAAAAAAAAAAAACAAAAACAAAATTTATACACTTTATAGCAAACAGCACATGCCACCATCATAATTTCACATTTATCAACTTCACACACTCCACCAACAGACGGACGCGTATTCACAATTCAATCGCTTTCAATTTTAAGCAGAACAACAACAACAACCACAATAAGAAAGGACCAATCCATAAAGAACAACAACATTGATGATCATGCAGGTATTCGAAGTACAAGAAGTCAGCAATAATTTGTAGTAGTTCGTATGTTTGTTGTTATTTCTTTCTGGAAATAGGAATTTCTCAGTGTTTTGAGTTTCATTTCCCACACTGTTACGCAGTATTTGAGTTTATTTTTGGGATTTTCTCTTATGACTTGGAAATTCATATAGGAAATTCTAATTGGGGTGGGTTTTTCTTTTGTTTTCTGTTTTTTTTTTCCTGCAAAGGTAAATTGGTATCGTTTTGAGTGAAAATGATCGATCCCCCCTTTTTTTGTGGATTTTTAAACATTATGATTTTTCATTGGGACTGACATCATCTGTGTTTATGATGGAATTATGTGAGGTGTCATATAGTAATTCACGTATTTTAACATCTGTGTATTTTACTTCAACATCTTCTAATGGCTGTTATTGAACTGATCTGAAACTTGCTTGTTGCTTTTTTGGTACTCATTTGTTTGATGCCTTTGGTGATCTCCGATATCTTGGTGTCTTGTTGTGTTTAAATATGTGTCAATATTCGCATATTTAAAGTGTTTGAGATGATGATGAAATTTAAATATATCGTGGGGAATTGATATTAGAATTGATTATCAAGCTTCAAATTCATTGCTAAGGGAATTTGTCTAATGAATTTTGGAGTTTCTGAGAATTTTCACTCGATTTCATTTTGTAATTCAATTAGACTTCAGTTGGATACAATTATTTCTGATAGCGATGTTCAAACTTGCAGTGGGAAATTTTCAAGTTCAATATAAATTAATTCATATGAGACGGGTAATGGAGAATTGTAGTAATTTGTGGAGGTCACTTTTTTGGTTCCAAAGAATTTTCGTAATGCTGGTAATATTAGTTAAAGTTGTTTTGCGTTTACATGTATGTATGTATGTATGTTTGAGAGTAATTTTATTATAAAACCAAATGAAGTAAAGGAGATTGGTATTTATTTATTTATTTTTTGGTATAGATTGGTATAGAAACAAGTCTTGAATCTCTGACGGAAATCGACGTAGAAGAAAATAGTTCGTTAGATTAGCCCATTGACGGAGCATAATTGTTTTATAAATTCCAAAGTTCTTAAGAACAAACTAAGCTTCCAGATATCAGAAGAATCTATATGCTCTCATATAAAATAATGTAAATTATAATTTTCACACTGAAGCGAATATTTACAGACAAATGTGAAACTGGTTTAGACGTGAAAATTCGCAGATTGATTCGGATACTGGCTAGGCAATAGTGTTTCTTACATATCGGACTTTTTTTATTCCCGCGAGAGCAATATTTTTCTCATGCCCGGGAAATTTTGTGTAAAGCATCAAATGAAAAAGTCTGCTATACCTATAATTAATAAGGCAGTTAATAGCATCATTGCATTGGTTAATCAGTTAAAACTTAATTGCTTGTATTGCTTGGAAAATATTTCAGACACCAGATTTCAGGAGAAGCAGTTCAGCTTGTATTTTGTTCCAAAATGTTTGCCATCGTCTTTAATTCTCAATATCAAAAAATGTGAGCTTGAGCTGTGAGTCAGTTTGATGTTTGGCCATGACGCTTAACAAATCTTGAAAATTTTTAACAGATGTATATTAATGATGTATATTAAATGTATATTAAAATACCCTCGTAGTTCGGACATATGTCAAACTTCGAACGCTGTGGTCCACACAACACTTCACGCCACTAAGAATAAGGCAGCTTCTTGCAAAGGCTTATCTGATTCCTAGTCTTACTTACGGTTGTGAACTTTTCGCTAAATGTGATTCCATCAGTAGGAAAAAACTAGAAGTCTTGTACAACAACATTATAAGATATGTTTACGGATTAAGGAAGAGTGATGGAGTCTCTGCATTTTCAAAAAACCTTTATGGAGTATCTTTCGAAAACCTTCTTAAAATTAGAGTCCTTATTTTTCTGCACAAAGTTGTATATACAAAAAAACCACAATACATTTATAATTTTATACAATTTGCTAGATCCACCAGGGGTAAGAACATGATTATACCTAGATTTAAATGTCTTGTGTCGGAATGGCAATTTTTTATAAACGCCGTTCGTCTTTGGAATGGTGTGCCAAACTACCAACAAACAAATAGCAACGCAACTCTTTTTAGGAAATTTTTATTTAAAACTTTCGCTTAGCTTAAACTAAAAATGTTCGTCATAAATTTATTAAATGCTTTTATAACTGTATTTTTAGTTAAATCTTTTTTTTATATATTGTATTAAATTTTTTATTTTTAATATAACTTGTAATATTACTTTTATTATATTTATTCTTTTTTATTTTAATGTTAAATGTAAACTATTAAAATCTTTTATATGGTAATCCTTATAAACCAATATAATCCTGTACTTTAATTATAAGACTTGTTCTTGTTGTGCAGGAAATCGATAAATAAATAAATAAATAAATAAATAAATAAAGTTGCATAAAAGCCTTTTGATATCACATTCAAATCAGGGTTCAATATTACATCGAGAATAGGAAGCTTAAAGATCAGGATCGATCATTAATTGAACTTAAAAATATAAACTTAGAAATAGATTTAATTTTTATTACTTTGATCTATTTCCAACTTGGTGCTGCCACTTTCGTTAAAGTTAGCACAAAACTAACTAAATAGCTTTGAAAGTATTATAATTTATTGAATTTGTAAATTGAATCAATTTTTTTCTTCATTAAAAAAAAAAAAAAAAATATGTACATATTTGATTCAATAAAAATTTTTAAAATATGTAATATGTACACAGAAAAAATTATCAGTAGTTTTCTATCAATTAATAAAATTGTTCAAATAGTATTTGAATTTAAATAATGTAATAATTGAATCAATTATTTTTTTTTGTTGAAAGAAAGTTAAAAATATAATTTTGATTTAATTAACATTTTAGTTGTTTTGAAATAAATATTTAATAAAAATATTAATTAAATAACAAAAAATCTTAATTAATTTTTTCGTTTAAAATAAAATAATTTTAACTTGTAGAATTGTTGTTGGGAGTTGCCAAAACCTGAGCTATATTTAATCAAATCAATGAACAAATTGTTTGAAACGGAAAAGTTTTTTGATCGTTTTTTTTTAATTTAAATTAAAAATATCATTTATTGAAAAAAAAAAAAATATTCACAATTTTAATTTTCCAATTTTTATTAATCTATATAATCATTTTGGTAATAGGTGCAAAATCAACAAATTGTCTGCTTGATTCTATGAATTTGGTGAATAGAGACAATTTTTAATTTTTTCTGTGTACTAAAGCGATTGTGCTGGATTTCAATCCCTAACTGCTTAGAGCAACTAGAAACAATTTGCCACTAAAATTGTTCTTTCCTGTCGATTTGTTTAGATAAATTGAAATTTCGTATATTTTAATGGACATTTTATTGTTAATTAAATAAATTGTTTTTATTAATTAATTTTAAAAATAAATATCAATTACTTACACAGAAAAAATTATTAGTAGTTTTTTATCAATTAAAAAAATTATTTTAAAAGTATTTAAATTTAATTAATGTGATAATTGAATCAATAATTTTATTTTGTTGAAAGAAAATTAAAAATATAAATTTGATTTAATTAACATTTCAGTTGTTTTGAAATAAATTTTGAATTAAAAAAATAATTAAATAACAAAAAAAAAAAAAAAAAATTTGGTTTAAAATAAAATAATTTAAACTTGTGAAATTGTTGTTGGAAATTGTCAAAATCAATCAACACATTGTTTGAAACGGCAAAGTTTTTTGATCATTTTTTTAATTAAAATTAAAAATATCATTTATTGAAAAAAAATTTTTCAAAATATAAAATTTTTAAAATTTTTAGTAATTAATATAATCATTTTGGTGATAGGTGCAAAATCAACAATTGGGTTGCTGGATTCTATGAATTTGGTATAAATTTGATGATTAGAGACAATTTTTAATTTATTCTGTGTATTCATAATAATTTAGTTAATAAAAATTTTAATTGAATATATCAAATAATGCGATTACCAGTTTGCTCAATTCAATTACTATATTCATTAGTTTTTACTTTATTTTCAATCAACTGAGGTTTTTAATTGAAAAAACTTAATTTTTCCTTAGTTATTTTTGTAATTGAATCCAATGACACAGAAAAAATCAAAATATGATTTCAAATAAAAAAATTTTAGATATTAATTAAAAAATTTATTAAATTTTCATCCAGGAAAAAAATTAATACTATCAAGCAAACATTTTTTGATGTTAACAACATTTTTTGCAGCAATGTTATTGATATAAGCAAACGTTTAGTTCAGTTGATAAAATTTTCAATTAAAACTGATTTTTTTTGGTTAATAGTTTTTTCAATTAAACTTTAATTAAATTGCCGAATATTTTTTCTGTATTATATATATTTTTTCTGCAATATTCTAAATCAGAATTGAAAATATCATTTACAGAAAAAAAAATTTTTACAATCTTAAATTTTTTATAATATCTAGTAATCGCTAAAACTATAAAAATCAACAAATTGTTTGCTTGATTCTATGAATTTGGTGATTTAACAAAATTTTTAATTTTTTCCTTGACCATTATGTAAATAATTCAGGAAATATTTAGATGTGCAAGCTGGAAATCGTATAAGCCATTCAGGAGATGAAGTTTAACACTTTAAACAAAATTCTGGCAAATTGAGTAACACTGAAACGTTAAGTATTGCTAAAGCAATTTGAAAGATAAAGCCATGAGAACAAATAGAGGAAAATTGTTTAATTAGGTTTAAAACAGGAATACCAGCCGTTAAGAAGAAAAAGTAGATCTACACTTCAACAAGATCTTAGAAAGTTAGTTTAACTAGGTGGTTGTAGTGTGAGACCTCTTAGCCTTATTCGGAAGACGAATCCACCCCATTTCATCAAGATTTTGGAAAATTTTATTGAAATCTGTGGCAGTAAGGAAAAAGAGCTCAGTGGTAATTTAATAATTTTAAACTTTAGCAATGTGTACTTTTGAACATGAAGAACAAAAGTACACATGGAGATCACTTTTTTCTTTTTTCCATGGAAAAAGACGGGCATTAGAAATTCAAGAGAATAAATATGGTTATTAAAAGAGCTCAAGTTACAACGTGAAATTGCAGAGTTTCAATCTTAGATTAGAATTTTACTTGTAAAAATACAATCTTCTGCTTATACTCTACAAGTCAACTCTAAATTTTTATTTAGAGCAACATAATCAAATGCTTAATTTTAAACTTAAATTCTGTGTTGTATCAGCAGGACTTGATAACTTTAAAACTTTTTGATATACAGAGAGTTTAAAGTATGATCTTCGTGACTTTAAACAATTGGGAAAAGGCATAAACATACATACATGTGATATTGAACAACCATTTAAACTGCACACAAATTCATCGATCTTTTCACAGTGTATTTGTTTTTAAAAGTTCTTTGTTTTACGATCTACCGACGAGAAATGTTTCTATTGCGCATCACATAGCAAACATAATCTTGACCATATTAAAATAAGAAAAAAAAAATCCCTCATAACTTGGAAAATCTTTAGATCCAAAAATGCAATAGTAATATTTAAATTTACGCTACCTGCATTTGATTGCTCTTTAAAATAGAGATAAACTTCTTTAATTATCATCACATTCAGGGTTTCTGACGTATTTTCCACTATGAATTGAAAAACTTCCCAATGTGAATATAATTTTATTTTGGCTGTTGGTTAAATTCTCCCTCGCACACCCAAAAACACACTCGCACACTGGTACTCAGGTAAAAAATTAATACGCAGCAACAGCCCTTTTAAGCACGAGAAATAAGGGAGAGAAAGAGAAAAAATGTTTTTTTTTAGAAGCGAGAGATAAAGTAATAGAATATGCTCACATGTGCATATGGGAAAATGTGTAAAAATCCACCACCGTGCCAAGACTCGAGAGCTGGCATATAAAAGGAGACGCAAGCAGCTAACCTGTCATAGCAGTACAAGCGCTCAAACAGTGAACATCATTTATCTATCTAAAATTATTGAAAAGAATTTGTGAATTAAAAAAATACTCGTGATTTAAACATTTTTATTTTGTTTTCGTATATTTTAATTTAACACAACTACAAACAAAAAATATAAACGCAGACATGGCCACCAACTACAAATGTTGTCCGTTAAAGAAACGTCCCATTGTCTATGTCAAAGACGAAGAAGAACTCTTGCAACAACAGCCCATCGTTGAGTACGAACAAATGGAAGCATTGGCTTTAACTAAGGTTTCCAATGTTCGCGCTAATGATGATCAACCACAAGATTTATCACTGAAACGTAAAGCTAGCGACAGTTTCGAGGATTATGTCGTACCAGCTAAACGTGAATATGTTTTAAATCTATCCAACAAGTCATCATCATTATCGCCTTCATTGGAAAAACGTTGCGTCTCATCAGTTCAAGATTTATCTGGCAGTTCAGTTATGTTGTCTCCTGCCTGTGAAATGGATTCCAGCTTTGAATATCAACCAAGTGATATTCATCTAAGAGGATTAACTGCGGCCACCACTAGTTATACCACCAATCCCTACCAATCGGCTTTTGTAATGGCTGCTGGCTGCAATCCCATGACTGCTTTGTGGAGTACTTATCAAAACAATATCTCAGGTATATTTCCGTCACCAGCATCGTCGATTGCCTCGGCAACTTCACCACGCTCGCCATATAGTTACCAACATATTACACCACCATCAAGTCCCGGTTCAGAGGTGAATTCTGAACCTGAGGATCTTTCAGTGCGTAATGATATTCCTCTGCCAGCTTTATTCCATTTATTCGATGAAGCCCCCAGTCACAAATCACTAAACTCCTCAGCATCCTCGGTCTACTCGCTCAGCAGCTCTACCAGTTCATCTTCATCATCAGCTTTCTCGACCAATTCCAGTCCAGCCAACAAGAATTATCGTTTCAAGTGCGACAAATGCAACAAGATGTACTCCACCTCCATGGGATTGTCCAAACATGAAAAATTCCATTGCCCAGCTGCCGAATGCAATCAGGAAAAGAAACAACATTCCTGCCAAGACTGTGGTAAGCTCTACACCACTATGGGTGCCTTAAAGATGCACATTCGCACTCACACTCTACCCTGCAAGTGCCCAATCTGTGGCAAGGCTTTCTCCCGTCCATGGCTATTGCAAGGTCACATTCGCACTCATACCGGCGAGAAACCATTCCAATGCCCCGATTGCCCACGTTCATTTGCTGATCGCTCTAATTTGAGAGCACATCAACAAACTCATGTGGAAGTTAAGAGATACGCCTGCAAAGTATGCAACAAATCTTTTTCGCGCATGTCTTTGCTCAACAAACATGCCAGTTCCAATTGTACCATTACAATTGTGTGAATCTTGGCAACACAACAACAACAACGACTGCTATGAAAAACCAAGAGTACAAACCCCTACCATAGAGAGACAAAGAGATAGAGAGAGAGAGAGAGAGAGTTAAAGAAACTCTCGAAAGTATTTAACATTCCGCTGGAAAGGATTTAGTAATTTATTATTTTAAAATTTCATTTTTTCTTTTGACCAACTAACAAAACCTCATTATATTTTTGATTAATTAGATTAAGAAAGACAATAATTATCATTAGAGATACTCATAGTTTTAAGTTTATTTCTTTTTTTTATAAATAATATTTCTATTTTTAAGTATTAATTACTGGTAATGGTGCTATATTGTTATAGTATTACTTTTATTTTTAAACTGAACTTAAATTTTTATTTCATTTATTTATTTCATTTCTTGGCATTGAGTTTAAGTTCTAGTCTTTTTTGTGTTTTTTTTTTTAATTCTTGTAAATTTTTAACAAATCGGAAGACAGCATTTTACCAAAATTTATTTTATTATTATTTTCTAATGCTAATTATTAATTTTAAGTTTTTATTATATAATTTTTGTAAATTTATTATTAAGTTTATATTTTGGATTTTTATAAAATAAATACTTATTTTTTCGAAAATACTTTAAAAACTAAATTTTGTTTAAAGCCTTTTTCTTTAATAATTTTTAGCAAAAGTTTTATGCTTGTTCAGTTGTTTTTGTAGTGATTTTTCAATTTTACTGAAAAGTTATTTAAAAAATTTTTCCAATTAATACCATTTTTCAATTTTTTTTTATTTATTTAACAATATGCCAAAAAAGTTATTGGTTTTTAATTTCAAGCTTTAAATACCCAACTATTTTTATTGTTTCGGGAACAACTTAAGGGTTATATATATTGACCCTGATTTTTGAAAAAGTGTTTTACATAAAACATGTAGTTGTTGGTCTACATAAAGGGCGTTTTTTTTTAAAGTCTTACAACTTTGAGATTGCATCACTGCTTTATTTAAGCACCAATTTAACAGCAGATAGTTGCTTTTTGTTTAGTTTGTTTTGAAATTTCATCATGAATCGACTAACACCAGAGCAACGCGTGTAAATTGTTGAAATTTTTAATCAAAATAATTCTGCAAATGGGCTGAAGCCAGAGCTGCCGTTTTTGGCTATTTCTAATGGTGTTTTCTTTTCTACAAAAAAATGTGACATTTTATTTTAAAAAAATGCAAATTGGTGTCTGTTGCTTAAAAATTTTGCTCCCGAAAAGGGCTGCTTGTTTTATTCTAAAAAACTCGTCCTTTTCGGGAGCAAAATTTTTAGGAAACAGACACCAAATTGCATTTTTTTTTAAATAAAAGGTCACATTTTTTGTAGAAAAGAAAACACCTTAACTAAAATTGGTTATATTTTTTTCAATGTGGAGATGTGAATATTTTTTTCATTTTGGTTACTTTTTTCTAAAACAATAATTACGTACGAATATGTTTTTCTTGGTACAATTATTAACGAGCTCGAATAATTTGTACTGTGTACTACGATTTTTTCATTATTTGTTACCAATGAACGGAAGTTTTTTATAATCCTTTCAAAACAGCAACCAAATAATTTTTTTAAGATTTTTGCTAAGAAAATATTGCCATTTTTGATTTTTATATTAAAAACGCCATGATCTGAAATCGTAAACAAATGAAGTTTTAATCAATGGAGATTTTCAATTATTTTCTTTTAAATGAGCGTAGTTTTTCTTGATATTAAGATAAGTAAAGATAATTAGTACTTAAAGGTGGAAGTGCATAAAATCGTCCGGAATCGATTTTAGCAAATAACTGAAAAATTACACAAAAGTTGTTTCAGTGTTTTTAAAAACTTGAAAATAAGTTTAAGGTTCTGAATTTGGGTTTTTCCGGAAGTATATTTATATACATATTTGAAAATACACGTAGGAATTTTAAAGATTTTTTAAGATTACATTGATTTATCAATATAATTTTAAAATTTATGGAATTTTCTTTTAAAAATGGCTGTAAGTTTAAAGGAATTTTAAAATTTTAATGTTTATAACTTGTCGGTATGTATATTTATTTAATGTTTTTTAAGATAATTATTTGGTAAAAAAAAACTTTGACTGTCAGTCATATACTTTTTCCCCATTGAATGTACGTTACGAAAGGCGAAAGGCAGCAATATTTTACAATGATTTACAAAATATTTGATATATTAGAACAATTTTAAACATTTTTTTATAATAAGAATTATAAATTTGAAAAAATATGTACACAAAAAAAAAAGTTTTTATAATATTTTAGATATACATATGTAAATTAGAAAATATTTGCATAAAATGCATTTCGTATATCGCCAATCGTTTTAAATTTCGCCAAAATAATCGCAATATCGCCAAACGTAAATTTCCATCGACAAAAGAATTAAGATATCGCCACATTTGACAGTCCTGCCAATAACAGCTAAAAAGCGGAAAACTATTATCCATTTTTGTTATTTATAACTGGTATATTAAAAAATATTCAATATTTTTTTATATATTCCTCTAACTCCCATTGGAGCATAGGGCGCCAAAAAATAAATACATTTTTTTTACGAAAAAAGTCTCAAATAAATAAAAACTTTTAATTAAGTTTCACGTTATTTTTTTAATATGTAAAAGAATTACATTTCTTGTTTTGTTTTCTTGATTTATAATTATTGTTTTACTATAAAGTGCAAATAACCTTTGTGTTACAATGTAGTACAATGATTTTAATGATTTTCTCAATTAAAAAAAAGCATTTTAAATTTGGTTATAATTTTTTACATTTGGTAACTTTTTCAAAAATTTTGGTTGTAAAAATTGTATTCGTTGTGGCAGCACTGCCTGAAGCACAAATTGACTATTTTCCAATGAAGCGCATTTCTGGTTGAATGGGTACGTGAATAAGCAGAATAGTCGCATTTGGAGTAAGAAGAATCCACAAGCTTTTTTCTGGTGGAGTCATTGGCCCATATGTCTACAAAAACGATTATGGTCCGAATGCGAAAAGTTGTTGAAAATTCGTGTTCCAGATTGCGCCTTCTACGCGCCAGCCGTGGCGGCCACATGGCAAAAATCATATTTTAACATTAATTTCATAACATTTTCTTTCCAATAAAGCCTTTTTTATTGATATTAAAAATATATTTCCTTGTTTTATTATGATTTAAACACGTGTCACTCTATAAAAACACCTTTTATATATTACAATGAACCACGTCGCATTTAACAGATAACGGTACATATGTGTCTTTTGCTGTATACTTTTCTTTCCTTCGCCACATAGTGGCTGAAAATCGTTTTTCATCGGCAAAAACTTAATATAATATATAATTTTAAAATTTTTTTTTTGCTGGAGAGAAGACTTTTTGAACATTCCAACAGCTTTAATTTTATTAAGATCAGTTAAGCAGTTGTTGAGATAATTAAGGTCAAAGTTGAATTTTTTAAACTAAAGAATTTCATAAAACGCCATATTTGTATTGGAGTCTCCCTAAGCGGTGGGAAAAAGGGCAAGTTTGTTTTGTTAGGGACCAAAAACCAATTGAGGTTGGTCATTAATATTATCCCCTTTGGGGCGACTCCTGGGTAGTTATGGCCACAGTTATAACTATAACAAAAAATTTACTCAAGATTCCAAGAATGAACATATTGACCATAATGCAGACTCTCGTCGTCGAAGAAAAACAGTCCGTTTTACTGCCAATAAGAAAATCCATGTGAAGGTTTATTATGGAAAGTTTCCAGAATGCGGAATTTCTCGTAAAAGTGGACAAAAACTATCTTAAAAGATCGACATTCTGACATTTCATTTTTTAAATGCGGTTTTTGTGCTTTTTACTAGTGCTGGGATACTATTGATATTTTTTACTATCGATATTTATCGATACTACAGATTTCACTATCGATATATCGATTTTACTATCGACTGAATGTTTTTACTTAAGTAGGAAAACTATAACTAGTTTTTTATCAGGCTACAGTTCGTTGTTTTTATCACTTTAATGAACGTATGAGATTTATGCATGTACGCACGTTATTTTAGATGATA
Source organism: Pollenia griseotomentosa (assembly GCA_963931875.1). Classification (NCBI taxonomy): domain Eukaryota; kingdom Metazoa; phylum Arthropoda; class Insecta; order Diptera; family Polleniidae; genus Pollenia; species Pollenia griseotomentosa. The sequence continues at coordinate 63,516,752 of OZ007561.1, forward strand.
GTTTTTGAAAATGATGCTGATAAGCACCTTTCTAAAGGAACCAAAGCAACAGGGACTACAGGATATTTTATTACAATTAAGATAATGTACAAAATTGGATTTGATTCTCAACCCAAAAGGTAATCAATCTAGCAGATTTTTCCTCTAATGGTCGTTCATTGTTTTATACTATGCTCGCAATTGCAATTGAATTTTTATTTGATTTTTTTTTCAACATCATAAAACTATCTGACATTTCATTCCCTTTGTAAACATATAAAAATTTCGGCATAAAGGCCTTAAGTTAGTAGTAAAAAAAGCAGATCTAAACAATCCATAGCACCTGCCATTCTTGTTGTTTGTATTCATTGCTGTAATTCTGCGCAAATTAATAAGAGCAAGTAAAAACTTGCGGCAAAAAACTGTGTGTGTATAGCTGCTGTAACATGTCTTCATAGCTGTATTTTAAATAATAATAATATCGATTTTGATATTTTTCCTATCGATATTTTTGACAGTTTAAGACTATCGATAGTATCCATATTACTATCGATAGTTTCCCAGCACTACTTTTTACAAAACAAGAGAACAAAATTCTAGGCCAAAGAAATAGAAATATGCAACATTACCATACTCTCATTTTGCGGGACGAGTTTTGGAAAATCCACAGTTACTGATTTAAAAGTTCTTAGAATTAAAAAATTAAGTTAAAAATTTCTACAAATTTGTTTTTTATTCTGCGGACAAAACGGAATAAATCGGGTTTGTAAAAAACCTGAGTAACGTTTATTGTTATACCTGTAACAGGTAAAACCACAAATCGTCCCGACTAAGGTTTTTTCTCTTTACAAAATGTGATCATGAAGGTTATGACAGGTACTTTGGTTAAAAAAAATTAGAGTATAAATAAGAGTTCCTCAATCCCTTTATGTTCCAAATATTTTTATACCCTTCACTACATGAATATTACTTTGCCATTTTGTTTGAAATTTCTGAAATATTGATCTTAGACCCTACCTAGAAAGAAAAACACTCGGGATAAATTAAGTTTTTTATACTTAATCTAAGTACGAATCGTACTCAAAAATTCCAGTACGAATAACACTAAAACGTACTTAAAACAATCCTAAATGGGATTGCCTTTGAAAATCCATCCCGGAATTTCTTAAAATAAGTACAAAATTCTTAAACCAAGTAAAAAACAGATTAAACTTTTCTTTGGTAGCAGTGTTCGAAAATAAACAGAAAATTATTTAGCGTTCGGCCCACACACCCAGAAACGATATCTATTTTTTTTAGTGTTTGTGTAGACGAACACAACACTTAATACCGTTCGTAATTATTTTCAAGAAAGACCCGAACATTATTCTTCGTTTAAAAACAGAACAATTTTATTGATACTGTAGACAAACACTATATTTAAATGTTTTCTGAGGTTTCTTTTTTTTTCATTGATCAAGAAATGCACAAACATAAAATTTTAGTAACGACCGCAGCACGAACAGCTTGTGCGTGTATTGTGTATATGTTTTGTTTGTGTAAAATTATTTTGCTGGTTTTTTTCGTATATGTATTTTGTTTTTGTAAAAAATGTTTGGTTTTTTTTTACCAGACAAAAAGGCGAACACACCTTAATGAGCTGAACCAAACACAATGAAGTTTGTGGTTTAAAAAAGCCGTACAGAATTAAATGGACTCATCTTTTTGTTAAGTTGGATAAGAAAGATAACAACCAGGGAAACGTTATTTTTTAATGATTTACTACACAAACAATATTAGCGTTTGTGTTTTCCACAAATCTACCGAACCGCTCAAACGCTGGTTGGTAGTGCCACTCACATTACAAAGTGAGCGTTTAAATCTCATATAACTTATCAAAGTCAAAGTGTAGAAACAACAAAAACACACTATTTTGATGTGAAAAACGTAAAATTGAAAGCAACACAGAAAAAAATGTTGCACCAGTAAACGCATTAATCAAAAATATAATCAGTTTTAATTAAAAATTTAATCAAGTTAATAAAACGTTTAATCAAGTGAATTAAACGTTTAATTAAGTGAATTAAACGTTTAATTGATATTATTCATTTGTTTACTAGTGCAAATTAATATTGTCAATTAAACGTTTAATACACTTGATTAAACGCTTAATTCACTTGATTAAACGTTTAATTCACTTGATTAAATTTTTAATTAAAACTGATTTTATTTTTGATTAATGCGTTTACTGGTGCAAAATTTTTTTCTGTGAAGAGTTCTTATTTAGATTTTTTTTAAGTACGAATTCGGGATTTAATCAAATTTTGATATTGGAGTAATCGTAGTTTTACTTCAATCAATCTTATTTTCGGATTATTTCAAGTACGAATTCTGGATTGAATATGGATAAGTTAAGTAATTCGCAATTAAAAATCCGTACTTGATTCAAGAAAATTCATACTCACCGTACTAATAACACCGCTTCGGATTGATTTGAGTACGAAGAGATTGATTTTTTTTGAGTGTATAATGTATATATGTATGTTTGTATAATGGATCCTTATGTGTTAATTTTAAGTTGTCCGTCTGTCCGTTTTAAGGTTGAAAGAGGTTTTTCAAAGACTTAAGATATGATGGGGACTTGGTTGTTATAGATTTGAATCACATAAAGTCGGTTCACAAGTGGCTGAGATATATGCAAAAAGACCGTTGAAAGTATTGGGTAATATTAAGGACCAAAATCAAAGGTATTGAGTATTATTGATTAGTGACAAGCAGAAGAAGAATTTGGCGGCACTAATTCTTAAGTAAGATCTAGGGATATTTCCATAATTTATTGGGTTTGAAAAAATCGAATTCATAATATTTTACACACTAAAATATTTTTTAAAGAGCTCTTATTAATAGCTTTTGTTCCTCAGTTTGCGGGGAACACAGTTTTGGTCAGTATTGAAAACAATTTTTTATTTTACCTCGAATTTTTCAATAAAATCTAAAAATCCTTTTAAATACAGTTCAATGACTTACTCCGAAACATTAAAAACGCATACATTAATGACAACCGGAAGAGCGTTACAACCTTTAGTTTCTATTACAAAAATTCAATTCTCTAATTCCAACCTTGTTTTTATGCAAATTCATTTCAAAAGTATTATCAAATATCACAGCATTCCTTATCGTTAACAATCTTAACTTATTAACATGACAACACTTCTTGTTTTAGAACAGAACATCAAATACAAAAAAATCATACCTGTCTTTTCTAATTGTTCAAATCTATTTTATTAGGTGCTTTTTATTTTATAGAAGAAAAAAGAAAAATGAACAGGAAATATAAGAAATTTTATACAACCTCAATTTGAAGCCTTTTTCGAAAGATTTTCGAAATTATTTATTCAAAGGATTGAAAAAAGGGAAATTAAATTAAATATTTACACTCCATATTAGTGTTATTTAAGATGTATTGGAATACTTTGTTGCCAAGCTGAGCATGAGCAAATGTAAAGAACCGAAGAAGAAAGAAAAAGCAGGTGATAACTGTCTGATGCCTGATGCAGTGATTTTTTGTTTGTTTTTGTTTTCTATGTATGTCTGCCAGTCTATCTATTCTTGGCAGCCTGCATAAACAAATTGTGGCGCAAAATTTGAACAATTGATAATAAGAATGAATGTCTTGACATAAATATTTGTTGATTGTTGATCGTTTGCTTTGAAAAAAGACCAAGGATTTATTAAAATAACGAAAAGAGAGAAAACTAAGTAGAGAAGGAGAGAGTAGAAATATCGAAAAAAATCTGGTGGTAGTTTACTTGTTTATAGATGAGTTTTAAAGTCGTATGTATTTGAAATGATTGTGTGTCAATCTGGGAATTACAACAATTGAAGTGCATATGTTTGGAAAAAATTTATTAAACTAGGAATGTTTCAAATGAATCTTTTCTAAAACGGCAGATAAAAAACTTGTTAAATTATTTGTCAACGTTGTGTCGTAAAAACTTGTCATTTAGTATCTTTAGTACTATCTACCAAGTAAAAATGCTGTATTAGGCTGTGCCGCATTTTTATACCCCACCCCACTAATGAGTGTTCTCTGGGCATTGACTTTATATGCGATATGTGATAAATGATGAATGTAACTTTATAGAATCTAACCAATTTCTGTCAAATTTCATGACAGTTTTAGACGTATTAAAGTAATTTATGGTCTGAGAAATTCCGCAACGTACTGGAAGTATGTTTTGATAACATTCCTTTTTACTCATATTATTTAAATATTAACATAAAAGTTCGTTATATATTTACATAAAATAAGAAACAAACCAAAAAAAAAAAAAAAAATTGATAATCCAGAATGCTGCCGTTCCCGTCTGTTTTGGAAAATCGAGGTTTCACTGTATTTTCAACTTGACACTTTAATGTAAAAAAAAGTACAAAACGTAACAAGAAGAAGTTTAAATAGAAATATAAAAAACGGCATGAAAAAACGCAACCCGAGTCATTTTGTTTACTTCTCTTTCTTCTCTATACCGTTCGCCAACAAACAAAATGAGACGTCGAAAAAGCAATGTCTTAAAATGCCCCGTGTGAATTGGCTGTTAGTTCCGAAGAGTATATCATTGTAAAGGGAATACAAATATAATATTTTTTGAGGAAGTAAGTCCAAATTTGTGCTTAAGCCCTTTTTGCTATTGGAATGATTGTGCTGGATTTCAAAACGAAACTGCTTAATAATTTAAAGTCGAAATTACTTTTTTCTCTCGTTCTGAAGAGGGCGTATTTTTTACAGAAGAACTTAACAAAATCGATTTAAAATAACTTAAGGATCAAGAATATTTTGTTATAATTTTTGCGGTCTTAGGTGCTACACATTAAATGACAAACTTTGTATTCTCTCATTCATCACTTGTGACATAAAAGATTAAGGCCCGTTTTCAGGACTTAACGATAGCTAAATATAGGAAGTTATCGAACAGATAATGAGTTTTTAATTATCACAAGTTCTCTTTAACCTAAAAGTGAAGGATAAGCTAAAGAGAGGAACGTTCTACCTTTAACTTTTGTCGTAAGGTTTAGATTTGAGATTGCCATATTATATTCACATATTTTTTATATATGGCAACTACAATTATACGTATATTTTGTAAATGTAAAAAAAAGTGCGTAGTTGCCAGTTCGTATTTTTATTTTGGCAAAAATAATCGGTATTTTCTTAAGTATTGCCACTTTTTTAAAAATGTTAAGTTTATTTTATACAGAAGTTGTGAAAACGAAAAATAGTTAAAGGTAACTTTATTCCTCACTAGTGCTAAAGGTAAAGTTAACTATATCGAACTTTAAAGGTAAGTCGTGAAAACGGGCCTAAGAGGAATAGTAGAGTTCTTATGAGGTCGGATAAATTTCGTATTAAAAAAAAGTAGTCACATTCATATTCTTCTTATAAAATGTTTATTTAGAACAATCCAATAAAATAGTTTCCCCCGACAAAAATCCTTTGTTGATCAATTCAGCCGTCTCAGAATAATAGCCGAGCAGTCCGTTGAATGGGGATCCCCATTATATCGGTGGCGTTTGTCCAGCAATTTGAAACGCGTTAGCCTGTAAGGGAGTTCAACAACAGCTGATCTCTCCCATAAAATCTATTTATGCTCATGCAACATGCAGAATATTACATGAAAATTAACTATCTAATAAAATAAACATCGGTTAAGGAGTCCGCCAGGGATGTGTGCTCTTGCCACTTCTCTTTAATTATGTGCTAGATGTCATTATGCAACAAGCTACAACATCAAGAAATGTAATTGTGTGGGGCCTTCCAGATAAACTTGACTATGCTGACGATATTTGTCTCCTCGCACATTCACATGCTAGTATGGACCACAAGTTGCGCAACATTGTCGATGATGCTCTTAATGATGGTCTAAAAATAAACACCAGTAAAACTAATATAAGGCACATTTTTGCCGAAAATAATACCCCTCTTCTTATTGGTGACATACAACTTGAGGAGGTATAATCTTTTTGCTTCTTTGGAAGTATAACTGACAGACTCCAGCGCAGATATTTCGGCACGTGTAAAAAAAGCAAGGGAGGCATTTGGAATGTTGACTTACGTGTAGAGTTTTTCTTTTCCCGGGAAAGCGGGATTTATTTTTCAATTTCCCGGTATCCCGGAAAATCCCGCTCAATACAAATCGATGCAAAATATTATTTACTTTAATTTATTTGAACAAATAACATTTTCTGAGATCAATTAACTAAGTTTATAAATGCATTTAACTTTTTTATTTCTGTTTCAAAAAGAAAAAAGTTCTAAATGGCACCTTTATAACTTCATGTTCAAAAGTACACAGGGGAAAAATTTCAATTATTTTGTACGATTTTTGAGAAAGTTATAGCAAAATTACTTTTTGGTTATCTTTTTTCAATTGCAATAACATTTGGAATAATAAAAACTTCCGATCTGTGACAGTAGGAGTGTTTAGGAATAAAAACTTAAAAAACTATAACCGCAGAAAATGTGTTGATTGTATTAAAATGGGATTAAATTTCTAAAAGCCACCTTTAAAGCTTTAAATTGTTCTCTGATAAAACTAAACAACCCAGGGGCAAATTTTTCGATTACAGAAGCGATGAAGTGATAGACACGAGTAAGATAGTAATGCACAGCATCTCAATTACAACCTAGAACACTTTTTCAAATGCATTGCCGCATTTATCGAGTGAACGCCTGCCACTTGCACACAAAGTAAGCGGGATAGTGATGTGTTTAATCAATAAAAATAAACTCAGTACTGCTTCACATACATTGTAAGCAGGCAGTAGACAGTCTATACACACTCTCGCTTACTTCGTGGGCAAGTAGAAGGCGTCTAGCACACTACTTTGCACACATTGTAAGCGGACAGTGGGCAGTCTATACACAATCTCGCTTACTTCGTAGGCAAGTGGAAGGCGTCTAGCACACTACTTCGCACACATTGTAAGCGGACAGTGGGCAGCCTATACACAATCTCGCTTACTTCGTAGGCAAGTGGAAGGCGTCTAGCACACTACTTCGCACACATTGTAAGTGGGCAGCCTATACACATTGTCGCTTATTTCGTGGGCAAGTAGCAGGCGTCTTGCAGGTAGCCTTTTTGGGTTTTTGCGTTATTTCAGAATTATTGATTTTGTAACTATTTTCAAGAAAATCAAACCAGACTTTCGTTATAAAATTAAAAAATATATATTTAACTCGCGATATATTTTTAGATTGCTCCTTATTACACAAAAGGCCGCAAACTTTTTAATCGCAATTTAAAAAAAAACTATTTTATAAAGTAGTAAATGAAAAATAACAGGACAAAATAAAAACCTGCATATTTTCATACATACAGAATATATCCGCACATTTTAAAAGATAAACGAAATTCATTTTTGTAAATTCCATACACTGCCCTCAAACACTTTGTAAGCTAAAATTCATTGAACACAAAGTGTGACAAACTTCATTGAAGAGATGTGATGTGGTATGCAAAGTTCGCCGCTGGAATAGCTGCTATTTTAGAAGAAGCTTTTACAGAGAACAAAATAAAAATATATTATGGCTTATGAATATGATTAAAAAAAGACATATAAACAAGTAAAAGCAAAACATTAATGAATATGTTAATTTAGTTAGCCCTTAAAAAAGCACTTCCGGAGTGCTTTGTTTGCATGTTAAAACAAGCGCAGAAAAAAGTCAGCAGAAAAAGTACTCCAAGCCGGGAACACCCCATACAAAAATCAGGCATCCCATCAGCAGGTTTGAAGCGATTTGAGGTATGAATTCATACATAAAACCTGCTCCTTTTGGAGCACATTTTTTATTGGGTTATTGCCACAGAATTAATTCAAAGCCAACAGCATTTATATAAAACCAAAACAGTTAAATTATTTAAACCAATTATTACAAAATATTTCTTTTAAAATTGGATTTTAGTTCAGAATAAGGATTAACAGAATCCTTTGAAATCCCATTTCTAATTTTTATCAAGATTTCAATGAGAAACAAGTATTCTTTCTGCGAAATTTTGCCTTTTAGTCAAAGGAATATTATATAATCTCTACACACTTTCAGTTTTCTGTGCACTTTCTTCAGAACTTGTAATTTCTTTTATTAAAAAAAAAATTTTTTCTTCGAATCGAATAAGCGTTTTCTTAATTAATAACTTTGGTCATCGTCTCTTACAGAATCTAATCCGAAAAATCTTTTATGCAGCTGCTCTGCATATAAAATCATTAAAGTTTTTGATGCAAGTGGGAAAAACTTTTTTTCGTTTTTATATAATAAATCTAACGCTTTAAACAAATTAAAAATTCTGTACATTCTTACACTTTTCGAACTTTCGAAATTTCAGAGCATTAAACATTGCCCTTTATTGGATATAAATTGACATCTCTTTGGCGTTTGGAAAAACTGTCTGAAACTGTAGTTTTTTGTTATGTTAAATTACAAAATATTTATTTAGGATATTTCATAGATTTTTTTCCTAAGAGCAGATGATAAAGATTAGAAGCAGTTGTGCCAGACTAAAGTGTATTAAAGCAAACAAAAGGGAAAACAAATTTAATTAAAGCCAATCAAAAACTGAAGATGGGTTTTTTTTCATATAAGACCTGTTTGCCTAACGGCTAAGATCTATTTCATGACACAACAGATTTATAATTATATCAGCAGTTAAGTTACCATAATAAAATTAAAAAAATCCCGGGAATTCCCGCATAAATTTCCCGATATTTTTTTCCCGAATAATGTGCTAGTCCCGGTGTAACCCACAATTTAAGTTGGTTACGGTTCTGGTGTATGATATGTTCTTTGCACTGTTCTTTACAGTGCAATAGTCGAGTAAGCCAAAACAGATGGCGCTAGCAACATAGTTTTTGCACGGGCCGTTACAACCAGGTCCTATAGTGCAAGAGTAGAGTTAACTCCTCATTATCTCATAATAAGTAGTCTGGGATTACACCACTTCTGCGCTGATAGCCTCATACGTTTACAATAGGGAACTTTTGGCTTTGACGAGAATAATGCAAAATTTTATTCAAGGTTCAAGCCTTCTTTTCTGGTGATTTAGTAAATAATTCTTTCCGTGTTATATTTCATAAAGAACGAAGCTCAAAGTCTTTAACGCCAACGTAAAGTCAGTGTGGTAAAAATTTCTAACTTTCTCCTTAACAGATTCATATGGTTGGTTTCTAACAAAATCTACGCACCCTAGTCTCAATTGATGGTTGCTCCCAAAAAGTTTCGGTAACGTGCTCAGAAACTTTAGCTATTTTTTTCTTCACTAAGAAAAATTATTGCCAATGCAAACATCAATGGCGGTCGCTAGAAAAAAACCAATTAAAAAGATAAGAGCTAATCAATTGTGCCACATGATGTAATAATATTGATGGCAATAATTTTTTGGAATATTGAAATATTTTTATCAAGGTAGAGATCACAATTTGTATAAAAGTTTGTTTTTTTGTATCCAAAGAACTGGTTCCAATGAAATTTATAGATTCATTATTTAACCTTATTCCCTAGGTTCACAGGAAAAAATTTTTTTTCTTATTTGAATAAGAAAATCTCTTATTTGATAAAAAAATTTTTTTGAATTTTCTGCGGTATTGATAAAAAAGTTTGTAGTTATAGTTATTAAATTTTTAGTTAACAACTTAGTAAAAACTTCGCCTACAAAATAATGTGTTAAGTAATCAGAAAAACTTAAAAGCACTACTTACAACTCTACTGAAAGAACCAATGAATCTTACAAGGGATGTCCCAAAATGAACGCATTAAAAAGAAAGTTATTATTTTTTTTACCCAAATACATTCAGAAATAAGTAGTTTTAGAAGTTGTTACAGAAGCAGTTATAGAAGAAAGCTACTAAGTAATGAGTGAGAGAAGCTATTTATTTTGAAAAAGTAAGCGAAGTTTTTACTGGGAACCAAGTTTATTAAGTCAATAAAAAAAGTTGTTGCACAAAATAATTTTTTTCAACAAAATGTTAACGTGATTTGTTAAAATAAATTGTTGGAAATGTTCAATAAATCAAACAAAATGTTTATCGATTCTTTGTTTATTTATTTATTAATTATGATGCGCTAAATTCCCAATTTCAATTTTTTGATAAATACACTACAATTTATTATGGAGGGATAAGCTAGTTCCTATGCGCACTTCGCTGGTTGCTTAGGCCAGATCATCAGGAAACCTTTTTTTCAAAGACTTTGGCAGAACTAAATATATTAAACAAATATAACTCTGAAGCGAATGAGAATTATGAGCTTTAAAAAATTGACAAGAATTGTAAAAATACTGTCTTTACTTCGATTCAAATATTTTTTTAATGAGTTTGAAGAAACATTTAATTATTTCAATGTTAAAAATGGTTTATTGGGTGCTATTTTGCAAAGTATAAATGTGATAATTTTTTTCATTGAATCAAATAAAAAGTTTGTTGACCCAAAATTTTATTTTTAACAAACTGTGTTGTTAAAAATTTTCATGAGATATTTTTTTCTGTGTTTTGATCAAAATAATTCGGTAAACTTTTACGAAGCTTAACTAATATCTTAAGGAAATGCACTTATGTGTATAAACATAAAAGTTTTCGCAAAATATCATTGACCTTTGTAAAGCGTTCTTGCATAAGATTTGTTCTTGAACCGAGACAAAATTCGCTAAAAACTTTTTCATACTTTAAAGTACATATACATAGGTCTAAAAGTTCCTTTTCCGAAAATTAAATAAATATATTTTCTTTCAACTTTATTTTTCTTTTTAACAACCTGTCTCTTTATAAACTTTAATAGAAGAAAAACATAATACAACCAAAACATTCCTTTAATAGTTTCCTATATTTTAATGCCATTCAAAACAAACAAACATGTTGTTTTTGCGGTTGTGACCTTAACGGCACAAATTCTATATGTCATTATACCAAAGAGACATCAATTCATTTGAACTTAACTCTAGGGATGCCTTAAAGCTTCTAGGTTAAATAGCAGTTTAGAATTACACTTTGTAACTGTCATATTGGTTTCATCAACAGATGAAAAGATGAAAACACCACAAGTATTTCAATCTGTTTGTATATGTACGAAGTGTATGTACACGGAGAAAAAAAGGTAACAAAACTTTCACAATTATATTTTAGAGAAAACATTACTTTTGGTGTATCGCAAATTTTTTTAAGCAGCTTCATCTCATCGAGCTGTTAAGCTAGTCCTGAAGTTAAATATGAACAAAATTGTTTGTCTCTGTACTTTACTCTTTTCCTCTTTGTTTAATTGTACCAAATGGTTACGTAATAATAAGAAGTTTGTTCAAGCAACTCCAAACTTCCACTATCCTGCGACATCCTTGAACTGGAAAAGACTGCAATGTCCTATTCAATTTTTCTTTTACATAGTGCAACAAAATTCGGGTCATCGCCACCAGCCTCATTACTTGCAATGCGAAATGAAACTAGACTACTGGTAGAGCAAATCTGCCAAAGGGTTTAAAAAGTTAGATCGGGTTTTCGAAATTTCGGCCCATGAAGTTTTTGAAAAGGCGTTTGGAATAAGTTAAAAACTAAAAATATACTAAAGGAACTTCTGAGCTAAAAAATGATTTCAGATGTCTTCAGTAGAATAGTATGGCGATGCTTTTCTTAGAATATATTAACCCTCTAACTCTCATTTTAAGGGGTCATTTTTGTCCTATATTCCAATCTTTTGAACGAAAATATTCGAATAAGTTATAGGCAACACTAATTGCACCTAGAGATAAAGTGTTTAAAGTTCCAGTGACTTTTATTGTTGTTAAATTTAATGCATACAGTAATTTTTGCAAGTTTTGTCGCTTGAAATGCCGCACACAATAATTAAGCGAACAGTTATAATTCGGCACTTCACGCGAAGCTGAATGCGTACAATTCTCTTGTCCAATTTTAAGACGATCATAAAACTGGTTGAATTTATATCGTGCATTAACATCTTTCTTAAATAGGAGATGAAATTATCTAATCTTTTCAGTCAAGCCATGTTTTATGAGCGAAATAGAAACGTCCTTTGGATTCTTGAGATCCAAAAAACTTATTTTTGCGGGATTTCAGATAACAATCTGGAGTAATTAAAACACGCGTCTTTTTTGATGGTAAAATTATTACTGACATTTTTATTGATATTATTTAGTTTTATATTTTTAATTTGTTAAAATGTTTGTGTGAAAATGATAAATGTGAGAAAAGAATAAAGTGCATACTTGCATTTTAATTTACTGCAGGGCAGGAAATTAAGCAAGCGAAAAAAAATTAAAGAGTTCAAATTAAAGTTAAATTTAATTTAGTGCACAAATAATTCTTGAGAAATTTAAGACAGAAATATTGGCACGTTGTTTTGCCATTTCCTGTCTTTAGGAAAATTAAGCAATGTGTGAATTTAATTTGTGTCAACTGCCGGAATTAATCCAGACATAATTAGTTGGAATTTATTGTACCTATTCTTTTCTCATTGTTGGTAATAATAATTTTATTTATGTTTAAATGTAATTTTTATTACCTGTGTTTGTGTGTATGTACATGTAAAATACATTGTTTTATATAATGTTAATTCTTGTGGATATAACACGAAATCTCAATCCATTTTCAGAAGCCTGTCCGTAAATAATCAACTGCAGTGAAATATGAGGCTCATTATATCCAGAAATTTCAGGGATTCAAAAGAATTTCTTGTCGAAGAGAGTAAACTGTTCAATTTAAAAGATGAATTTAAATTTTTATTATTATTTCTCTCAGTGCAACTTACCACAACGGCATGTCATTTTGAAAAATATTTACAGCATACAATGTTAAGAAGGAAGAAAATCACAAAAAATACAAAAAAAAAAAAAATTTAAAAAAAAACTCAACGTGCAACGTGCCTTCGCTCAAATACCTAAATGGTAGAACAGCGAGAGAGCGAATTTTCTACGATTTCTTTTCCTTCGCTGATTTGCAAATGCTGATAAAAAAAATTGTTACTTGTCAAAGTGCATGTCTTTAAAGTTGTCAATAAGATGTTAGATACTTTTCTTATTGTTGTTGCTGTTCTAAAAAAAAACATGCTATTTGTTGTTGCTATTATAGTTTTTCTTTAACTGATAATAATGATCATGATCATCACTTTTTTGCATCAGGATTGTTCTCGACTACAGCAACAACAAACCAAACATCATCTCCAATTGATGGGCGGTTTTATATAAAAAAAATGACATATCGATTGTTGTTCCTTTCTTCAACTTCTTGATGCAAAAATAACATGTGAAATCTTAGAAAGACGAAGAAAACAACTTAAAGAAATAAGAAAGACTTACTTGACTGACTGATAGACAACATAGACAAGTTGTTTGCAACTTTGGTAAAAATGTAAATATGCAAAATAAGAAAAAAAAAAGATTTCTGGCCCTTTTGCGAGAGCTAAATCTATAAACACGGCTTTTCCCCCTTCTTCTTTTTCTTCTTCTTTTTCATCATCATCATCATACGACTGATCACGTCAAATCTGTGGTAATGTCATGTTGTGTTAGGAAGAAAAAAATTTACTTAAAGAAAAGTTTAAAAACACTAAAGCCAAGTTAGCTGGTGATTTTCTATTGAAACTGTTAATTGTGGTTTTTAACAAGACAATATCAGATTACAACTGATTTAACTTAAATAACTAACAATACATACTTGGAGTATGTAGTACAACATTGCACTGGATAAGAGCAACAACAGCAACATCATGTTGGAACAACAACACAAAATGACTTGTATTATCTGTAATTATTTGCAATGGTGAAAAAGTTTTTTCTACAAATTTTTTTTTGCATTTTTTTTGCCTGTATTCTATGTTTTGTGCTCAAAAGAAAAGTTGGTAAAGAAAGTTGAATATTAAATTTCCTGGTTAGGTAATTAACCCTGTTTATAAATAAAAAAGTATTTATAGTAAGTAGCTAAAGTTTTTTTTTTTTTTTTAAAGCTTCAGAAGAAAATTATGCAGAAATGCTATGGAAAATTTTGCCAGCATAGTTTAGGAGTAACCACATGACACCTTACACCACTTGTGCTTATTGCAAAATGATTTTCGAGTGTAAATCAAGTTTTGATCTTCAGTTAAATTTCGGTTTAGAATAAGAAATTTCGGATTTTTCTACCACACATTTTTTCAATAAAGTAAAATTAATTTTTGCACCAATTTAACCGCAATTTCAAACATTTCAAAGAATTTATGGAATTACAAGTAATTTTCGAGAGTATAATTCATGTGGGATCTATTGTCAAATGTGGACCAATTCTCATAAAATTTGGTAGCATAGTTAAGGTGCAATAAAAAATGTTTGGGCTAAGTTTTATTTTAATACAAACATCATTAGAGGGTTTATAGTAGAGTTGTCAACCGATTAAGAATAATCCGATTAATCGATCAAACAAAAGCAAACTTTTTTCCTAATACGATTTCTGTATGACGTGCTAAATTCCCAATTCCCCATATTTGATAAATACACTGAAATTTATTGTTGAGGGAAAGCTAGCTTCTATGCGCATTTCACTGGTTGCTTAGGCCAGCTCATCAGGAAACCTTTTCCTAAGATTTTAGAAAAGCTAAAAATATTATACGAATAAAACCCCAAAGCGAATAAGAATTTTAAACACTCAAAGTCTTACTCGTAAGTAACAATATCAAAGCTTAAACAAAACACCAACAATAAACAGTGAGTTTATCTTTTCTTACATCCCCCTACAATTGGTTGGGTTCTTTCCGACTCGAATTGTAGTTGTAAGTGGGTAAAAAGAAGAAACAAAATTAAAAAACAAATTGTTTCATTCTATTGTTTTCGTAAGAAAACAACAAAAAAAAAAACAATTTGCCAATTCAGTCTTCTGCACGGGCACATGCGAGTATATTATCAAAGTTATTTACGGGAATACAAAATTTATCATTAATACGATTTCTGTATGACGTGCTAAATTCCCAATTCCCCATATTTGATAAATACACTGAAATTTATTGTTGAGGGAAAGCTAGCTTCTATGCGCATTTCACTGGTTGCTTAGGCCAGCTCATCAGGAAACCTTTTCCTAAGATTTTAGAAAAGCTAAAAATATTATACGAATAAAACCCCAAAGCGAATAAGAATTTTAAACACTCAAAGTCTTACTCGTAAGTAACAATATCAAAGCTTAAACAAAACACCAACAATAAACAGTGAGTTTATCTTTTCTTACATCCCCCTACAATTGGTTGGGTTCTTTCCGACTCGAATTGTAGTTGTAAGTGGGTAAAAAGAAAAAACAAAATTAAAAAACAAATTGTTTCATTCTATTGTTTTCGTAAGAAAACAACAAAAAAAAAACAATTTGCCAATTCAGTTTTTTCCTAATAATTTTAAAATGGCGAGTTTCAAATAACGAATAAATCGATTAAATTATGTCAATTAATCGAATAATTTTTTTTTATTAAAAAATAAAATAATAATAAAAGACTAATAATTAATAAAAGCTTAGAATTTGATTTATTCGTATACGTTTTTAGCGATTTTATACAAAATGTAGGTAACGTTAAAATATTCCTTTAACCCTTAAACACCCAAGAATGCCTACAGACGATCATCAGAAAAAAATGAGCATTGAGCAAAGCCAATGTACTTCACGCTGCTACCATGCAAAAATTTTAAATGAGTATAAATATCTCAGTATAACGATACCAATTGAATTGAATGATTGCGATAGTGTGGACGAAGAAATTATTCTAGTTTGAGCTTTGATGCGAAAAGACAAACAAATTGCAAACTACATATTTAAAATTCAGGTATTTGAGGGTTAAGTAGTACAACGATATGGTGTTAAGATGAAAAGTTGTACGCATCAAAAAAAGAAGAAGTCATAGTTGATTTGAGAAAAAATAAAGAACAAAATGGAAGATTTTCCATAGTTGTAAATTAATGGACGGACGTACCTTATTTAAAATATGTAATTTTTTTTTTTTAAATAATTTTTTTATTCGTTATTCTCATCGATTAATCGAATAATTTTTCAAACTAAATCGTTTGATCAAACGAAGAAAAACAATTATTTGAATTATTCGAACAAAGCTTAAAGGCGAATAATTGACAACTCGAGTGTAGACACTTAAGCTTTGTTTCTTTACTTTGAGCACAAAGTTGACATGAACAGCCAACCAGCCAGCCAACCAGCCAGCCATCCTGTCGGGCATCGTTGTATCTGTTCAAAAAGTAATTCTGAGTTGATCATTCTATGATTTGTTTTGTAGGGCTCATTTCATAGTTATTCTTATATATTTATATTCTTATGAAAACTTCTTCTTTTTTTCGAATTAAATTTTTATTTATTTTTTTGCAAGATTAATTTAAAAGATAATTTTGCACTACTGCTATACTTTTTTAGGACACCTTTACGCATCAAAATTGATTAGACTTGTTGTCTCCTAAAAGTCCAACAAAACAAATATGTACTACTTTTAATTTCTTAGAAAGATTTTTTATGCATTATTCAATACAGTTTTTAAGACTATTTTCTTTATACCAGACAAGTTAACACCTTGCAAATGTGGACTATTTTATACAATATATTTTTTTTTGGCAAATTCCCTTTAAATGACATAAAAAAAACAGAAGTACGACAATAGACCAGAGCGAAAAGATTGCAAATAGGATAGAAAATGTTACAAAATTCCTAGAAATCACAACAAATAATAATGATGATCATGATAATAAAGCACAAAAGATCTTATAGAAATTGTAACAAATCGAGTTAATACCGCACCAAACAATAGAATGAATTGCATGAATTCTAGATAAAACAAAAAAAAAAAAAAAAATACAGCAAAAAACTAAATATAAAACCAATCTGAAGAAAAACTAAAACAATAGAATTACGGTAATTCATTGACAAAAGAATTGCAACATGTTTTCATTCTTACAGATACATGGAAGTGGAACAAGATGATACTAACTCAAAGATACACTAATACAATGTGTGTAAATGTGTGTGTTATATATGTAGTTTCTTATGTGATCAATAGAACCCGAATGCGATCGACTTGATGTTCTTGTTAACACAATATACCGGACGGACATTAGCATGCAACATGTGCAACAGTTCTGGAAATGATGATCATCACAAAGAAAGGTGACATTAAGACAATAAACATCAATATTTAGGGCAGTAGCAAACATTTTTTTGTGTGGTAACACAACCACTGCTAACACACTGAAGTAATTTGGTATGTGTGTGTGTTGCTGCAAAATACCTGTCGTCCTTTAGTCTACCACATAGCCAGACAACAGGTCGTCTTTAGGGTTGAAAAAATGGAAAAAATATCAAAAAGGCAAAAATGTCTCTTAAATACAAGTAACTGGCATTTTTTTTAGCCAGAAATTATATTAAAAGTTGTTTTAAGTAAAATTGCAACAGTTTATTGTTCAAATTCGGCGAATGAATTCTTCTTTGGCGGCAAATCATACAACTTTTAGTTATAAAAAAAAGAAGTGCCATATTTAGCTGTGCCGAATCTTTGATACCCTTTTTTATACGGCCCAAAACCCCATGGCTATCTTGAAAGAAGCAACCGAGAGGTGAAATTTATAAAGGCTCATAGATTAAGCTGGACAGGACACGTAGCCAGAATGCCCCAGAACAGAGCTCAACACAATATTATGAACGCTACTCCATACATAACTAGAGCAAGAGGAAAACCAAATTCAAGATGGCTTGATAAAGTCGAAGAAGATTGTAGGAAAGCCAATATATTAGATTGGAAGAATGCTGCATAAGATAGATTCGATTGGAAGAAAAAGGTGATCGAGGTTCAGGCGCACACCGGGCTGTAGTACAAAATGATGATGATGATATTTGGGTGATTCACAAGGTGTCATAAAGTCATATGTTTTAAAACAAATATAAAAAATAATTATTTACCAAAAATAAAAATATTTTTTCTAATAAATCTAATAAAATAAAATAAATTCAATTACCTGACTATTTTCCATTTTTCAGATACAAATCAAAAATAAACAAGAAAAAGAAAGACAAAAATGAAAAAACAAAAAAATGTACTTTGGACTTCAAGAAGAATTCTTGACAAAAGTACGAAAAAACAGAAGTGTAATGGATAATCATTCATAAAAAGCAAATTTCGATCTACCAAAGGTTAAAATACAATTTGTTTAAGGATTGATGTTTGACTATTGACGTCAGCAGTCGTCGATGGCTGCGAGTGTAAGACGGCAAATCCCTCTGAGGAGATCGAGTGTTTGCGATCGAAACATGTCAGGGTAACCTGCCGGCCAGGGTTCGACCCAGCCTACAGTCAAGAATGAAAAATTATCAATAACAATTTTAATTAATTTTCATGTTGTAAAATTCCTTTCTTCATAAAAATAATTTAATGAAAATTAAATTTGATGAACTTAAGCCTAATTAAGTATATTAAAAATTTTAATTAAAAACCATAAATAGTTCAACAAAATAACGACAATACTTATTATCAGAAATAAATTTTATTTTGTTTATTTACCAAACATCAGAGTCCTTAGCCGATCTAATTTGACGCCGCAATGATTTGTTGCTCGGATGTTAGCCGAATAAAATTTTACCATCAACGGCGACGGCTTACAAAAACTAATGCGGCTCGGCTCAGCCGTACAGCTCAGATCTCTTCGGATTAATTACGACAGCACAATAAACATAGCGGGCAAAGTTCTATTTATTTAAGACACTTTTTGTTTACAAAGCAACAAAAATATTTTTAAACCATGTATTGTAAAATGTTAGAACATTATGATAATATAACATTATAGCACACCTTGTGAATACCCCATGTATGAAAATATAAACAATCTGTAGGTTTTAATTCTTTTATATCCTTCGGGATTTTAAGAAATTTTTAACTAAAATGCACTTTTATTGCATCAACTGACTTCAATTGGCTTGAAACATTAACATTTATGATTTGTTTTAAATTAAAATATGCCAACTGCACAATTTGTTAACGATTAGGACTTTTGTAATTGAAAACACAAATTAAAATTACGCAAGGATTTTCGAATAAAGTCGACAGCTCAATTCCAAAACATTTTACGTTTTTAAATTGAGATTGTTTAACCAATCCAAAGTTATTCTAAAAAAAAAAAAAAAAAAAAATAAATCTGCATTCAACTGAATGTTGTATTGCCCGATAACTTTAAGAGCTTCTCCTGCAAAACTAACTTTTTCGCATGTTTAGGAGTTTAGCTGTCGAATTGAAGTAACAGTAAAGCGAACAGCGGATTAATGTGAGAAAAAAAACGTAAAGAACATAAATTAATCGAAAATATTTAGACTGTAGCTCAACCGCACAATCAATGCATCACGGTCTAAAAGTTATATGGTAAGTTATGAAACAATCTTTACGAAATTTAGTTGTATAATTTTTAGCCACATTAAAAGAGTTAGGGCAAACAAAATTGAAGGACAATCGTGTTCGTTTTTTTTAGTAAAAATATTAATTTTGTTCTAGGCCCGTTATGCTGGATTTAACTACCAAATTTCTCAGTACAACTAAAAATAATAATTCTCGTTGAGTCCTTCGGAATAGAACGTGTGTTTAACAGACGGATGGTCCAAATTGGCTTGGAATTACTCAAGGACCCGGAATATATATATATTTTATGGGGTCTTAGATGAATTTTAAAAACGTTTCACACGGAGTGACAAACTTTATATACCACCATTCACCATTGGGGATGGTGGGTATAAAAAACTCATTGAGTTCTCTTATAAATACATAAACCAATATTCTTTAATCAAAATTAATTAAATTTTTAAGGAGGTCGCTTTCTTCTTAGTTTCTAAGAAACAAATAATTTTTTTAATAGAAAAACATGCCGCCTTTTTTTAAAGAAATATAATTTTTTTTTTAAAAACTAGATTTATATTTGTTTTTTTCATATTGTGATTTAAAAAATTCGTTGTGGTTTTTTAAGAAATATTTTCGCACACATTTTTCCAAATATTTAACGTCGGGTTTTCTTTAAAGTTTTATTCTATATATCTGCTGGAATCAAATCCTTTTTATTTGATCCTTAAATTTCATAATAATGCCAGAGGTTTTTTCTTTGTTTTGAGGTTTTCAATTTCATTGAAAAATATTCTCTTAAAACCAAACAAGAGATTAGTTGTAATCCTCAGCTACTTGTTGATTTTTTATCTGCAAAAACAAACGAAAAAAGAAGTCAGTTGATGGGAAATTGTATGTACATATTTGAAAGGATCTGTACAGGTGCAAGTATCGAAAAACCAAACACAAGTGAATTAGTTTATTTAGGAGTTATTGATATTTTGGATTAGAATCCGCAAATCTTTTAAAATAAAAATGAACTAAAAGAAATGGTTTCTAAAGATGATGGTTATTTTTTTTCAATATTTTATTAATTATTTTCAAATAACCTTTGACTCGATACTAAAATTTAAAGGGATTGTTTTTTTCGGATAGTGGAACCCAAAATTTTTCGTCTTAAAATTTTTGGAAATTTTAAAAAAACTTTAGGAATTTCGTGGACAATATATTCCGACTTGGAATCCTAGTATAAAGTAAAATTATAGATAGAATCAGGGATGTTAAATGGGGTTTTAAATTTTGTACCAACTTCCAAAAAAAAATGTACTTTTTGGACCTTCACGGTACCATTTTTTTTAATATATAAAAACAACAAAAAAGTACGTAAAAATTCAATTGAACACAAAAAAACAAAGCTTAATATTAACATACATTAATCGAGCCCTAACCGCGAAAATAACGTAAGCGACATAATTTAAAATGTTTTTTTTTTTAATAAATAACTTTATTGACAACACTTGTCAAATGTCATGGTCAAATTTCAATACAAAATTTATGTGTAATAAAAAAAACGCTCTCCTGTAAAATTTGATTTTTGCCGCTTACGTTATTTTTGCGGTTAGGGCTCGATATGTATGAATAAGATAAGGTACATAAAAGTCTCATAAATATATGAGATCAAAATCAGGCAATCATTTGTTTAGTTAATAAAATAAAAATAAAGGTTGCCTCGTCTGTGGGTCCCCTTGTACAATGTGGCAAGTAAAAGGCAGACAGACGAAGTTTGTAGGCGAGAGAGGAAAAAAGTAAAGTGTAGTCTATACACCCAATACTAGTCGCATATTTAAGCGCCCATTATATTAACGATTTGTTGTACAACATAAATGCAATAAAAAGGATTCAAATATTTGTTTGCTATACTAAACATTCAAAAAAGGGGAACTATGACAAATTTTTAAATTGTACCAAATGAGTCACGGTAGTACCACGGTACTTTAAAAGGTCAAAATGTATCAAAAAAAGTACAATTGTACCAACTTTAACATCCCTGGATAGAATTTTACAAATTCCAATAGTCTTCTTTCTAGGGCCAAAAAAATGTATATACCAAATTTCACGGCGCTGCGAAATATGGCCTCATAAAAAAATTGTTCCTAAATTTGGGGTAATTCTTCATTTTGAAAAACATTTTTAATGAATTTTTACTCCAACAAAAGTTGTAATTAAAAAACACAAAAAAAGTTATATTAAAAGTTTGGCGCTGCGAAATGTGGCCCCAGGAAATATGGCAAAAAAAAAAAAAAAAAAAAAAAAATAAATGAAAATTAGTCCCAAATTTGGGGCTATTATTCGTAATGCAAAATGACCCCATTTTTTAATGAAAAATTATCCCAAAAAATGATAAAAAAGTAAAATGAAATATGATCCTTAATTTGGGGTTATTCTTTATGAGAAATCACCTGAAAACAAATTGGATTGGGGTTAAATGCCCGAAACTTAAAATCCCAAATTTAAAGTTCCTAACTTTAAAGTCGCAAGTTTAAAAATCCAGATTTTAAAATCCTGATTTTAACTATCCCGAATAATTATACAGTTTTGCTTGTAAAAATCGATTGATAGCATGGTTGGGACTTCGGCCGGGCGTAAGGATTTTTTCGTCTATGGTATAATAAACACTGGCTTCGCTAACTAAACCTTCTTTCTCTACATAACCGGCAAGGATTTTCTGCTATTTGGTAGAAGAATTCGGGATTTTGATACTATCCCTAGCAGGCGCGGATCCAGCTTAAGCCCTAGGGGGGGTGAGTTTTTTATGATTCGAAAAAGTAAAAAATTTGTTTTTAAAAACAATATGTGTATATTATATAAAAAAAAAAACTCAACAATAAGGTTAAATAAAATATAAGATCAGGTCAATATAAATTAAAATAAATTAATCTTTTTAAATAAGCAATTTATGATTTCCTTGTGAGGCAAATTTAGATAGAACAGTCTATCTTCTGTCATTGTTGATCTGAGCCTTGTTTTTATTCGACGAAGGGTAGAAAATGGTCTCTAGCATTACTGACGAGCATTGAAACGAAAATTTGAAATATTTTTCTTAGATTTCGGTAGATATCTTAATCACAGTTTATTAAAGCATCTATAACGTAATCTGATAGATTTTCAGATATTTTCCATGTTTGTTGCCAATGCAACAGTTCAAACTCAAGTTTAAATGTTAGTAGGTGTTTATCTCCTTTATCAAACTTAATCAGCTCATCAGCTAGTTGTGGTTTTAAAAGTTTTGTGTCTTGATTACACTTTGAGGTAGAAGTTTAGGTATGTTCAATATATTTAGGATATCTATTGGGAAAGGTGTTTTGAGATGCTCTAAACTAAATCCAATAAGAGGAATGTAACCTACAACTCGGTAGTAATCTTCAAAATTTTGGATGCGATTATTTCGTTCAAATCTTGATTTTTCGATTGGAACCCCGATTTGAACCCAAATAACTTTAACTTTTTCAAAATCGCTTTAAATTAATCTTCGGCTTTATATCTTTTCTATTCCAGGCACATGATTATATATCGTGCTTTTGTAAAATGATACTTAAACAGAAAAAAATAATTTTTATATTTGAATACAAAAATCGCATATGGGCATTTCCAGCGAAAAGTCTACTTTTCGTAACGTAACGCCAGCAAGTAAATAGCCTTGTATTTTGGGCCCAAGTTGTTCAAATGTTATCATTTTTGTTAGAAAACGTAGAGCTAGTTGCTTCTTGCGTCAAAGTATAAAAAAGTAAATTTTACATATAAAATTTTTTGAGAGAAAATGTTATTAGCTTGCTGGCGTTACGTTACGAAAAGTAGACTTTTTGCTGGAAATGCCCATATTTGATTACAAAAATTTTTGAATTTTCTGCGATGACGATTTTTGCTGTATTGATAAAAATTTTTGTATGTATAATTGTTAAATTTTTAGTCAACAACCAAGTTTATTGAGTCAATAAAAAAAGTTGTTGCCCAAAATAATTTTTTTCAACAAAATGTTTACTTGATTTGTTAAAATAAATTGTTGAAAATGTTGAATAAATCAAACAAAATGTTAATCGAATCTTTATTTTTTTATTTATTAATGATGATGTCATAAATTTGCAATTTATATATTTTTATAAAAACACTAAAATTTATTATGAGGGGATAAGTAAGTTCCTATGCGTATTTCACTGGATGCTTAGGCCAGATCATCAGGAAGAGTTTCCAAAGACTTTGGCAAAACTAAATATATTATTCAAATAAAACTGTAAAACAAATGAGAATTATGAGCTATTTAAAGATAGACAAGAGTTTTAAAATACTGTCTTTAATTCGATTCAAATATTTCTTTATTGAATATGAAGAAATATTTAATTATTTCATTATTAAATATGTTTTATTGAGTGCTATTTTGCAAAGTGTAAATTTGATAAATTTTTTCTTTGAATCAAACAAAAAGTTTGGTGACCTAAAATTTTATTTTTAACAAACAGTGTTGTTAAAAATTTTCTTGAGAAATTTTTTCTGTGCTCCCTCATTCGCCGCTAGTGGTTTAGGATATAAAAACGAAGTAATTTGGTCTTATTGTGAAATATGTATACGAGTACTTATAATTTAAATTTCTTGTTGCATAATAAATTCATTTAGTAAAATAAAATATTAGAAAATCCAAATATTCAAAAATTTCCATTATATTTTACGTATCATATTCGTTTACATGAACATAATTAACTCTTTTTTCCACCAACATTAACAGAGATTAAAAAATTTTTTTTTCATGTAAATTGCTTAAATAGCCGGAAATCAAGATGGTGTTAGATAAAATTAAAAAAAAAAAAAAACAACTACCTGCAAATAATTGATGAACATTTTAAACAATTTTATCCTGTTTGAACAAAAAACAATGATAGAACAAACATTTTAACAAATTATGCAAATAACCAGAGCATAAAAGCAATTAAATCACTTCCGCAACAGAAAAAAACAACATAAAACTAAGAATCATAGGGAACTAATCAACTGATCAGAAATGTATTTCAACAACAAAAATTTCAAATAAATGCACTTAAAGGTCTACCCTACCGGAAATCGAATGAAATTTGTCGTTTTCTTTATGGAAAATTAAAGTGATGATAAAAAGAAATATTTCCCCACATCTCAAACACAAGTTGTAGTAAAGAAAATTGTATGCATTATTATGTATGAATTTCTAAATATTGAATGAATGAATTTTGAAGCAACTTCTTTTATTTTTGGGCAATTTACATAAAAACTATATCAAACTCCTCATTTGTTAAAGTAACAAACATTTTGGGTGTTTTTTTTTTTTTTTTTTTTTTGGTTTTGGATTGTGAAAGAAAATAATTTGAATTTCTTTTGTATTTCATTTGATGACAAGACGAACAATCCATCCATCCATCAAATGTAAATTGATGTAATTGGGAATTCATAAAATGAATTCTGGAATTGATTTTGGAATATGTGTAAGGATTAAAAATTACCAAAACAGTGAAATAATGAAATTGGTTCACTCGATTTCTTGCATTTTGCATCTGTTTGACACATATTTATATTTTGTGAGGTGTTAAAAGTGATGTCAATTCTGTATTGGATATTGTTTTGTAAAATTTAAACATTACTCAAATCCATAGAATTGGCGTAGTGAGTAAAACATTGATCAAAATCTGCCAAGAAATTAAGGTTAGCATTTTATAAAACGAAACGGTTTGGGAAATTTTTTAATTTTAATTATAAAGTTTTTATATACAAAATTTTGTTTGTTTTAATAAAATGTGTCGGTTCTGTAAAAACTCAGGTTTTCGTTATAGAAATCTATTTCGTCCAGTTTTCTCTTAAGAAACTAAAGAAAAATGTGTGTACAAAACATTTGTGTATAATCACAATGATAAATACCATACATTAGTATGCATCGCACAATTTAAATAATGCTGTGAGGATACAATAATTCAAAGAAATACACTACATACAGTACTTGTTTCTTTTAAAAGCATTTAATGCAGTAAAAAATTGTTGCTTATAGTACGATGTTTACTTGTGTTTAATAAGTAGCGGACGCATGCAAAAAATTTGTCATTACTTGTATCCGAATGTGGCGTACGCAAACAAAGAATTGTTGTAAAAATATTTGCTGCGCACAAAGTTACTAGTATTTAGCTAAGAAAAACCTGCACAGAAAAAATTCTCTAAAATTGTTCACCAATTAAAGCATTAATCAAAAATATAATCAGTTTTAATTAAAAATTTAATCAAGTGAATTAAACTTTTAATCAAGTGAATTAAACGTTTAATTAATACTATTAATTGGTTTAATTGATACTATTAATTTGTTTACTGGTGCAAATTTAATTAATTTTTTAATTAATACCACAAATTTTTTAATTGAAATTAATTTTTATTTTTTTCTGTGTGGCGAGTTTTTACATTTAACTTGTTGCAATAATAATTGTTTTTATATAAAAAAAAACAATCGCATTTAACGTTGGGTTGTAATAAACAGAAAAATATTTTTAACCAATTAAAGCATTAATCAAAAATAAAATCAGTTTCAATTAAAAATTTAATCAAGTTAATTTAACGTGTGAATTAAACGTGTAATCAGGTTAATTAAATTTTTCATTGATACTATATTGATACGTTTATACACCAGTAAACAAATTAATAGTATCAATTAAACCTTTAATTAACTTGATTATACGTTTAATTTACTTTATTAAACGTTTAATTTACTTGATTAAGTTCCTAATAAAAACTGATTTTATTTTTGATTAATGCTTTAATTGGTGAAACATTTTTTTTGCGCAAGAGCCCAACTAATTCATTTTTATGCAGTCATAAAATAGTTTAAAACTAGTTGCTTCATTTAAAGTATAAGTACTAATAAAAGCAAAGTTTATGTAGTTTTATTTTAGAATAATTTTAAGCACTTACTTCTGGAACCAGAGAGAGAATCTTATAATTTACTTTCCTGTTACACCAGGTTTCACTTTTGTTGAATTATCCTTTGCTATTGATTGAAATTTAAGAAACTAGCAGAATGCCACGATTTGCGTCATAATTTTTCATTAATTTTGTTATGTATTTAACTAAAAAACTTTAACAAAAAGAGTACGGAAATTTTCTTTCTTTATATTTATTTTTTAAACAACTCTAAAACCAACCTTAATTGTACGCTTTTACACTTGTGGTATTGTTGTTGTATCTACAATATACAAGTAATCAGGGCTGTTCTGGAAATCGAAAAAGCAAAACGCAAGAATTTTAAACGGTGGTTTTTAATAAGATTTCTGTAATAAAAGAATTTTATGACAAATATTATACAAATATTTCTCTATTAAATAGAATTTATTACAAAAATTATAAAAAATACATTAAGAGTGTATTAAAAACAACTTGCAAATTCTTGCGTTTTACGTTTTCGATTTCCCGAACATCCCCGTATATTGTAGTGTAGTTGTTGTTTCTGCAACAAACGCCGTCACCTATTAAGATGTTCACTCGAAATTTTTATCATCTTTCTCATATTTCGACGCCTAACAACTAGAAATGAACTAGCCCAAGAGCTTACTAGTAATTTAGCTGCAGGGTTATTAAAGAAATAAATATACCAAGCTCACACTTAAAAAAGAAAATAATCTATGTTTTTTTTTTATTTCGACTCTCATTGCTTTTTTTTGAGTATGTTTTTTATGCCCGCTTCTTACTTCCACTATAGTGAAGCATTTGTTTTTTGCTTCTTCACAGTTCTTCACGTTCAAACAGTATTTGTTTTTGACAGTGACACTACAGTATAGAGTTTGAAAATTTTTTAATGATTTGAATGTGTTTCAATTGGAAGTATACAAGCTTTATTTGAAAAAGGCTTGCTGAATACTTTTCTAAATAGCAAGCTTTTTGCTTTTTTATCTGTAGAAAAAAAAATTTTATCTCTACTGGAAAATGTGGCTTTTTTAAAAACGGATATTGTAAATTTCATATTTTGTAAGTTGTTTCCATTTGGTTTTCAAAGTTTTTTTGCATACAAAACATTTTAATTAGCTTTTGTGTATGAACGATTTTACATTAAACTTTTGTTTAAGTTTTTATATAGTAAAAGTTATTTTCTTTATTTTTGTCAACTTTACAATATAATATAATATAATTCGTCAACTAGAATTTTTCTCTATAGAAATTAGTTTTAAAAGTTTTCTCTTTAGAAAAATCATATTTTTTTAAATATTTTAAAATTCTTTAACTCATATGTAATAGTTTTACCAAATCAATTGAAAAGAACAGTCATACTGCAAAGTTTTTATTTTTTTTTTTTTTTTGAAAAATTAGTCTGGCAGCCAAAAATTTCAACATTTTACTTAAATTGTTTATACATTTAATAGTTGTAGAAAATCACTAAATTGTTTACATTGTTTGTAAAATGTATTCTTTTTTTTCTGAAAATATTGAAACAAATTGCCAAAAAAAAAAAATAACCAAGCTAACGAATACAATAAATAAGTAGTGAATGTTAAGATGATGTTGTAGGTATTTCGTCACACATTTGGAGATTTACATGATACAGAAAATACAACTTTTTTTTCAAAAGTTTTAGCTTCTTGCTTTTTTGCATATAAATTAAATTTATTGTTATTTTATTACATGGATTTGTTTGTCACCATCTCCAGCAACAAAACAGCAGTCATTTAGTCGCAGCAGCAACACCATCTAAAACATCGAAAGCAACGACAACAAAAACCATTAAAATCAGCATTCATCAATGATCAATAACGATCATTGATCTCTTAAAAAGCATGCGGCAGTTTGTTAATGTTGTCATCCAAACCATTTTGTAGTTGTCTTTTTTTATATGTTGCTGCATAAAACAACAGCAGCTACAACAATTGTAGTTATAGCAACAATTGTTAGCTGAATGTATGTAAAATAATCATCTAACAGACAAATCAGCATTCGGCAAGAGAAGACAACGGGTGTTGATGACGTTGTCAATTGATTTAATATATAAACCAATAACCGTTTATAAACCTTTCTTTTTCGAAATGATTTGATTGAGTCTTTGTGGATTTTTTTTGTAAATTAAAATATTTTTCACCTCCTTCTTTCTATTCGCATTAAAGATGACAGTGTTGCGGTTGTAAGTTAAGGTTGGAAGACAATTTATTTATGTATGAAATTTATTAAAATTTCACCGTATTCACATGTTTCTTATGCGGTTTGGTTGAAACACTATAACGTGTAGAGAGAGTATGTTGGTGTAATGCGAGTGATTGTACTAAAGACATTTTAAGAAGAGAAAACTTTTTTTTCATAATGAAATCTGTAAGGAATAATTTAATAACTTAAATTAAGAACATTTCCTTGTCTTCTTTTATCTTTAAAAATAATATTTCTGTTGAGAGAACTCTGACAGTATTTTACACAGAAAACTTAAACTTAAGCCGTCTAAAGCAAACAAATTTAAAGTTCACGTTAGTTAACCGATACACTAAAGCTCAAATTAGACGAACATAACCACAACCATACAAAACAGCTGTTTAAACCAACCTGATGGGCAACACTGTATTTGATTAGAGGTGACTCACTATAACGCCATTACTATAACCATACAAACCAATTATATTTTGGTTTCTCTGGTGTTGGTTACGGCAATGGCATTATGGTTATGTCACGTCTAATAAGACCTTAAGGCCCATTACCAACTTATAAATAGTTATTATTAAGATACTATCTGACAGATAAATAGTTTTTGGTTATTACAAGACAACATTAACCATAAAAGTGAATGGTAAGCCAACAGCAGATTTATTCTTAGAAGTGAACTTTAAGAATTTGAAGCTGCCATATTTTTTCCTGAAGATATGTTTTATGATTAAATTAAATTATTTAAACTTTTGCAAAAAAAACACAATTTAACAAAAAAAAACCAAACATTATTTCAAAAAAATAAAAACGAAAAAATTTACTTCTGATTTCAATTAAAGAAATAAACTATAGCAAGTAGGGATGCAACATCGTTCTAAAAAACATCGATGTTTAAAAACGTCGATGTTTCCACGATAAGCATCGATACTAAAAAACATCGGTAAAAAATACGATACATCGATGTTTCAACATCGATGTTATAAACTACTTTACAGCTATACTTACGGGCTGCTCAAATTCGTCTTTGGTACTGAAAATCTTAAGGCCCAACTATAATATCCATAAGATTGCTTAAGCTTCCGTTAAAAATTAACAAAAAACCTGTCAAATGCATTTAAAAACACAAAAACAAAATAAAAAACATTTGATTCCGTACAGAACGTGCAATCAGTTTCACACCTTGCTTAAGCAAATTACAGATTTATAAAACTTAACAGAAAGTTTTCTTCAGTACAATATGATTTGACGCATATTATAGTTGGGCCTTTACACTTGCAGTCTCCAAAATTGTTTTAACATTTCTTTAAATTATAAAAGGGGCTACCCCTTATTACATAAAGCTATGCAATGTATGTATGTACATATCTACATATTTACGTGCCGTGCCTACTTTGTACTGCTATGCTTTGAAATAAACTTTTTATATTTTTAAAATTAAGGTTTAGTTGAAAAAATTAAAAAAATTTAAATTAAAAATGGTTAAAATATTATTAAAAAAATGTTAAATAAATGAAAATATTAAATGGACGATGTCGATGTTTTTTAGTTTTGATGCCGATGTATCGCCGATATATCGTCCATCAAAACATCGATGTTAATATCGATGTTTATAACCGATACATCGATGTTTTCCAAACATCGATGTATCGTTTGCATCCCTAATAGCAAGTCGTTAAACAACCTGAAGTAGTTGGTATCTACTGCAATATTGCCACAGCATATAAATTACATTTTTCATTTTATGGGACAGTTGTAATCATCGAGAAAACTTAATTGCCACTTTATCGTTCACGATAGCTACTGTTCACGTTAACTATCAGGAGCTTTATCAGTAGGTTGTAATAATTGCTCTAAGCATATACACTTTTGTTAGGTTTAGGTCCAGTTTCACAACCGTATATCGGCCGAAAGTGGTCCATTTTTACAACTTTACTTTAACCTTTTTATTAGGATGAACCTTCTTTTAACCCTGCTGTTAGGTTAAAAAACAAATCTAAGGTCAGGGATCATTTTGGTCCACTTTGTATTTTTCATCGGTAATAAGATATAATACTATTTTCCTTTTGAAATAATTTATGAACGAAATAATAATTTTGTAATTCCCCAAATCCTCGCCAGTTTGTGACTATCCATTTAGCTGTTCACTTTTTCCAGGAGAAAAAAATTTAAAATCGGACTAATTTATACAGCGCGTTATTGTTGCTACTCTAAATGAAAGTGATATTTACACTTCTTCCATATTAGTTGAAAATATGGAAAGGGAAGGTGGTTTTGAATGGATTGGAGCTTTAGCAGAGAATATTATATCAGTATCACCAGGTACAAGTTATGTGATGTCCAGATGCCGTTTTGTATAATTTTCTGCCACTTCCCCTCCGAGAGTAAAAAAATAATCATTGAAAATACGAATAATTATGGGGAACTACACTGAAAGAAAAATGCTTCATATATTTAATGAATCGTTTTCATAAAAAAATTTTCATTGGTTAAATGAAAATTTTCATTGTCTAAGTGGAATTTAATAGTTATAATAAAGTATTTTCGTTAAAATCGATTCATTGGATTTCGTAATTACGTTAAAAATGTCCATTGGATATATGAAAACTTAAGTCTGTCCAAGTTAAACAAAAAATTTTAATTAGGAACATAAAAAAACAATATACAAACATAACTATATTCATAAATTAATACAAAATTATAGTTTCCTTAAAAAATGTTTAATTGTTAATTATAAAATGTAAGATTTAATTATTTCATACATCTAATGTAATATGCCATTTAATTTATTAAATTAAAAATTTTTTTTTAAAAGCAACATATTTCAATAATTAAAAAAAAAAAATATTTTTAACATTCAAATAACTCTGTAGTCTCAATAATTAAAAGTATAAAAAATATTTCGAAAAAGCATATTTTCATAAATATAAATTTTCATTATGACAATGAAAAATGTCATTATAGTAATGAAACAAAAGCTTTCAATCCATAAATATGTATGTTTTTAGTTTTCTTTAATATGTACATACCTACCTACATATGGTATGTAATAAGTAATGAACAAACAAATGTTCTCCTTTAAAAAAAACACACTCTTATTTTAAACTGTTGTCAACCAAATGATGTATACGAAAAAGCTTGTTCTCGCTTTATGTGATCTTTTTTTTTATTATGCGTTAGCAAAAAAAAAAATCAACGTTGTTATTGTTGTAATGGACAATTTAATCTCATACTTACGCTCTTAATTGAGTAATGGCAAAAACATAGTTTTTTTATTCAAAAACTACACTGCACCGGTCGGCTAGCTGGTGGTGAGCTATTTTATCAGCGCCGAGGTTGCGGGATCGATTCCCGCCAGAGACTCTGATTCCTGCAGACAAGCGTAAAGCTTCGCGGGATTAGTTTAGGGAATTATTAAAAAAAAAAAACAAAAAAAATAAAATTAAATAAAAAAAAAATTTTTTACTTTTTTGAAAGTATTCATCCAATGAATAATATCCATAGATCTAATGTAATGTTTTATTAAATACATTTTAATGAATCAGGTTTCATTGATCCAACAAAACGCTGCATAGGTTCCTTTTTAATGCCATTTTTTATGGGATTAATGTCAAAATTCGTTGGTATTGTGAAGAAAATTCTTTCAGTGTAATGTGCTCAAAAGACTAAGTGCTTTTTATATAAATTTTACTACACGTTCAATCACTTGTGTTGTGAAAACAGCACATAAATGTGAAAGCAAATGGAAAGACTAAAGACTTTTCATTCGCTTAACAGTTTTATTTGTATAATCTTTAGTTTTTCCAACGTTTTTGGAAAAAGGTTTTCTGATGATCTGGCCTAAGCAACCAGCAAAATGCGGATAGGTACTAGCTTATCCCTCAACAATAAATTTTAGTGTATTTATCAAAAAATTGGCATCATAATTAATAAATAAATTTTCGATAAACATTTTGTTTGATTAATTCAACATTTCCGACAATTTGTTTTAACGTAAACATTTTGTTGGAAAAAATTATTTTGGGCAACAACTTTTTTTATTGACTTAAATACCTACAAAATTTATTATCTATACCGCAAAATTGTCATCGGAGAAAATGCAAATTTTTTTTAATCAAATATGCGATCTTCGCATTCAAATATGAAACTTATTTTTTTTATATAATTTTTGACAGACGACAAACAAAATCTTGAAAATTAAAAATTTTGTATTCCCAAAAAAATTACTTTGATAATAAACTGGCAAGTGCACGGTTAAAAAAAAACTAAACTGACAACAAGCTTTATTTCTTGCGAAAACAATTAAGAAAGTTGTTTTTGTTTTCATTTTGATTTTTCTTAACCTACTTACAACTACAATTAATGTTGAAAGAACTCCAGCCAATTGTAGTGGGGAATGTTAAAAAAAATAAACTAACTGTTTATTGTTGTTGTTTTTTTTAAGCTTTGATATTGTTACAATTAAAACTGTTGCTTACAATTCTTATTCGCTTAACAGTTATATTTGTATAATATCTTTAGTTTTTTTTTAAATGTTTGGATGAAGTTTCCTGACGATCTGGCCTAAGCAACCAGCAACAATAAATTTCAGTGTTTTTATCAAGAATAAAAATTGGGAATAAAGCACGACAAACAAAATCTTGAAAATTAAAAATTTTGTATTCCCAAAAAAATTACTTTGAAGAAAATATTTTTTAAGATGTCTTCCATAAAAAAGTGAATGCCAAATTTCTCTTTCAAATTTTTTTTTAGCAAATTCGGATTGTTTTCCCCACAAAGTTTCATATCAAGTAGTTTGTTCGATAGGAAGAATAGTTATCTATTTGGAAAACTTGAAAAAGAAAAGCTTTCTCTATAAAGAACTTAATAAAGTCGTCTTTGTAGAAAGTGAGTTATATAAAAAAGACTTGGAGAATTTTGCATTTTTTTCAGAAAACTAAAAGAAAATAAATTTTAAGTATATACAGTTTGACAAAAAAAAAAAAAAGATTTTCTATACAGGAAACTTTTCTTTGTTAATTTTCATTGTATTGAAATGGGGTACAACTTAAGAAAAACATTACGATTTTTAATGTTCACCTCTCTTTTGAATATCGTATTTTCCTTTTTTACATTAACTTTCTTATATGTCATTTCAAATGAACAATTTCATTCAGTCTTTTATTTTGTTCAATTGGTTTCATTTTATTTAAAATCAATTCAAATTTACGTTCAAATACAAATATATAAAAATACAAACTCATACAAAATTATGTTTAAACATTTTACAAGCCATATGTTAAATTTTGTACTGGCTGCCTGGATTTCTGAATGACAGACATGTTGTATGTATGTATGTTAAAAAGTAAGTACATCCATGAATAGTATTTAACAATGTGTAAAGTAAGTGAGTAAAAGAGTAAATATCTGACAGACGGACTGATTTAGTGAGTGAGTGTAGGCCTGAGAAAGTTTTTTGCAGACAATTTGTTGTTGATTAATTTTTGATGGCGAATTGTTATTGATGACTGTTTGCCTGAATTGTGTTCATCATCATCATCATTATCATCATCATCCCCGTCATCATGTTCACTGATAACCATTCAAATTCAAAATAAATACAATTAAATTTGGAATTCACTTATATTTATTTGCATGTTTCTAGTGTTTGTTTTTTTTTCTCTGGTAAAGTATTTTGTTTTTTTTTCTCTGAGTTTGCTAATAGTCAGATGACGCTTGTATTTTTTTGGTTATGGTTTTTTTTTTAGTGAATTTTTGTCTATTTTTAGTGCTTTTTGTGAAGTTAATGGTCTGCATAATTTGCCTAATTATAATTGTATGCATGTTATATTTCTATAAAAGAAAAACTTTCTTCCGTTTCCGCCTTAAATAAATTAAAGACATTGTATTGTAGGTAAGATGGTTTTCTGTGTTCTTGCTTTACACCGATATTACCTAAATTCGCACAAACTTAAGCAAAAGCGTTTGCGTACACAAACGTTGTTTTAATGAAAGAGCTTATGATAATTTGATTCTCTTCTTTTGCAAACTTATTCAAAGTATTTCTCAAGTTTAAAGGGCTAAATAAAGCACACAAATGGCTTGGCAAACACACTCTATGTTTCTGTTGGCAAATAAACAACACAATCATTTTTCGTACAAACATAAATTGTTCAATTTGTTTTAAACGGCGCAGAAATATAAAAGAATGGAAGATAATTTGGAGTAAAAATTAGTTTTAGCATCGATCTATTTTCGGATAAATAATACTGCTTAAAAAATTGGACTTAACAGCTGAAATTATTTTAATGTTTCTTCTTCTACTTCTTCACTCAGCAAAGTTTTTACTGAACTAGACACCACAAACAGTTTGACAAATATCCAACATGTCTGCTAAATATTTGCATAATACATCTACAAATACCTTCAAGTGTTTGTCTAAACGGCAAACACCCTAATTAACATTTGTACGAACGTAAAATTTTGGCATGTTTGAAAAGCCGTACGTTTAGGGAAATTAAAAGCAATCAGTTTTCGTTTCTTAACATTAAACACTTAAGGGACATCAAATATTGCATTTAAAACTCAGAAGTTTGAATACAGAGTGTGTATTACAGACAGACGGTTTGATATTGAACTGCAGAGGAATGCGTTATGATATTCTGTTTTTCAAATAATGACTAATAATTCAAACTAAGTAAAGGGTTATAATACGTTTGTGCTAATGTGTATAACACGTAAAAATTTTGATTCTTGACCCACCTTTTACCGATCGACTCAGAATCTCTTTCTGAATTCCTTTTACAATGTCTGGCCGTCCGGCAGATACGTGCGCATTATTATATATATATTGGTCGCAATTTCTAGGACAATCAAATGAAATTTGGTATGTGCGTCTTAATTGTCATAATTAAGAAGTAAGAGTGCTATATCCGGCAGTCCCGAATTTTTTATACCCTTCACCGACAGTTAGAATATTTCAGGAGTGAGCGCTTAATGGGTACTATAAATTATTAATTAATCTTTATAAAAACGGTAGTAGTATTAAAATTGGTTGCGGCTTAGACCTACATATACATGTGATTTGATACTGTGTGATTTCCAGTACTTTAAAACTATAAAGAATCAAACTTAATTGCAGTAGAATTATTTGTTTACTTAACTGTTTTCCGAGAGTGGCTTTGTATGGGGCCTATTTTAAATAATAGATTGATCTTCACGAAATTTTGTGGTATCATTTCTAGTCATATTGAACGAATTTGTGCAAAATATTATATCAATATGAGCATTCCGCCACTATTAATGCTAGTTTTTGTAAGAAAATGATCAATTTTTTGGGTGGTTGTTTGACATTTTGTTTCATAACTTTTTTCCTACCGAAACGATTTTGCTGGATTTTAATTCCAAACTGCTTAGCAGAACTAGAAACAATTTGACACCAATATTGTTCTTTCTTTTTAGTCGTTCGAAAGTGAGCTCGATTTCAACAGACGGACAGACAGAGTGGCATGGCTTAATCGACTATGAATTACTCAAGGACCCAGAATACATATTCTTTATGGGGTCTCAGATAAATTTTAAAAAAGTCTCACACCGAATGACAAACTAAGTATACCCTC
Source organism: Pollenia griseotomentosa (assembly GCA_963931875.1). Classification (NCBI taxonomy): domain Eukaryota; kingdom Metazoa; phylum Arthropoda; class Insecta; order Diptera; family Polleniidae; genus Pollenia; species Pollenia griseotomentosa. The sequence goes on from OZ007561.1 coordinate 63,552,827, forward strand.
ATCACAACTAGTTGTATTTTAATTATCTAGAACTAACATTTATAACTTTTTCAATGTATTTTGGAGATAAATTTTTATTCCATTAACAAAATTTTAACATGCAAAATGAGTCAAATATATCGCTCATAAATCTGATTGCATGTATTTATGCGAAAAAAAACCGAAAATTAATTAACAAGGTTTCGTCTAAATGTGCTAAATTCCCATTTCATACTATTGATACACTGAAATTTATTCTTGAAGGGATAAGCTGTTCCCATGAGCATTTCACTGGTTGCTTGGGCCAGATCATCAGGAAACTTCAACCAAATATTTAAAAAAAAAACTAAAGATATTATACAAATAAAACTGTTAAGCGAATAAGAATTATAAGCCCCAGTTTAAGTTGTAACAATATCAAAGCTTAAACAAAAACAACAACAATAAAAAGTGGGTTTATCATTTCTTACAGTCACGACTACAATTGGTTGATTTTTTGTCAAGTCTAAATGTAGTTGTAAGTGGGTAAAAAAAAAACAAAAATAAAAACAAATTAATTTATTTTATTTTACACTGCCACATGCATATTAGTTATAAAAGTTTTTCTTGGGATTCAAAAAATTAATTAACAAGATTTCGTTTAAACGTGCTGAATTCCCATTTCATACTATTGATAAACTGAAATTTATTGTTGAAGGGATAAGCTATTCCTATGTGCATTTCACTGGTTGCTTAAGCTTTCAATCGGTTGCATGTATTGTTATGAAATTTGGCAAAAATTCCCTCTATATGACTAGAAATTATACTGCCAAGGCTCGTGATAACCTGTTCATAATCTACCACCCGAACCGCTAAGAATATGACATTGTGCCGAATTTTAGTGCTTTATATGACATTCATACTATGAAAAATTTGCTGCGAAAAATTTGTGTTCGCTGGTGAAAGGGGAAAGACGTATGGAAAAGTGTACTTTGTGTTGTGTACAATCAGTTTTTTTGAGTTTTTTATTAAGGGAAATCACGATGGGTAGTGCAAAGTGTGCAAACGATGCAAATGCGTGCAAAAATACACACGTTTGCACAATAAAACAACAAAATGTACGTATTTGCAATTTGCTCTATTTTACGTCGTTTGCACTAAAAAAACCATGAGCAAGATTAGTAGTGCATATTTGCTCCGTTGCAAACAAATGTAAACAACAACATTTGACATATTAAGCATCATATTGTTTTTAAGGAAACTTATAAATTGAACATTTTCGTGGGTTTTAATATTAAATAGAGAATTAAATTTAAATTAATTAAAAAGAAAATATTTATTTTGATTTGCTTGTGTATAATTGTAAACAAATGCAGATTTTTTACAGTGCTGCCAGAAGTTTTTAGTGCTGCCAGAATAAATTTTTAGAAAAAGAGCACATTTGCACAAAAAATAAAAGTGGTATGCTCACGATCAATCATAATATGCACTGCAAATTAACACATTGCAAATTTGCACAATGACCATCGTGATTACCCTTATTGAGAGCACAGAAAAAAATACCTCAAGAAAATTTTTAACAACACAGTTTGTTAAAAATAAAATTTTAGGTCAACAAACTTTTTTTTGATTCAAAGAAAACATTTATCAAATTTACACTTTTCAAAATAGCACTCAATAAAACATATTTAATAATGAAATAATTAAATATTTCTTCATATTCAATAAAAAAAATATTTGAATCAAAGTAAAGACAGTATTTTAACAACTCTTGTCCATTTTTAAATAGCTCATAATTCTCATTTGTTTTACAGTTTTATTTGAATAATATATTAAGTTTTGCCAAAGTCTTTGGAAATGGGTTCCTGATGATCTGGCCTAAGCAACCAGTGAAATGCGCATAGGAACTTACTTATCCCCGCAATATAAATTTTAGTGTTTTTATAAAAACATAAAAATTGAAAATTTATGACATCATCATTAATAAATAAAAAAAAAAAAGATTCGATTAACATTTTGTTTGATTTAATCAAGATTTTCAACAATTTATTTTAACAAATAAAGTAAAAATTTTTTTGAAAAATATTATTTTGGGCAACAATTTTTTTATTGACTCAATAAACTTGTTTGTTGACTAAAAATTTAACAATTATACATACAAACTTTTTTATCAATACCACAAAAACCGTCATCGCAGAAAATTCAAAAATTTTTGTAATCAAATATGCGATTTTCGTATTCAAATATGAAAATTATTTTTTTCTGTGAGGAAAAAGAAAGCGAGAAGGCATACAAAATACTGCAAAATAAAAGATTCATTGTATGGATACGAATGCAGTAAATATTTCATAATATTGACGAGGTCTGAAGAGTGGGCTAAGAACCGCTTTAATGCACCTACAACTTTCATAAATAGTAATTTCGAGCTCTAACCGCAAAAATAGCTTTAATTTTTCATTTTTTTTCTTTTAATAAATGAGTTTATTGGCAACACTTGTATCATCTCCTAAAATGTCATGAATACATAATTTACCATTTCGATTTAATAGCAAAAACCATTTTAGCTTAAGCGCCATCCTTCATAAAAAAATTTTATGAAATACATTTAATAAGAAAAACCTTCTCATGTTAAATTGTGTTTTTATCGCTTAAGCTTTTTTTTGCGGTAAGGACTCGATTTTTTTTTACAAACATATAAATTTTGTATGGCATGAAGTTTTAATGTCAGATTTTTAAATGTTAATTTTTAAAGGATTCCATATAAGATCCAATCATACAAAAATTTTATAAATGCGTATTCTGGGTTGAAGTATGAAAAAATTTGTTTTAGTTCCTGTAAGCCTGCCATTTATGACCTAAAACCTTGAACTAAAATATTAACGGAAAACATGAGTCTTGAAAATTTCTGCTAATTATCTTTTTTTAAACCTATTACATTAAAAAAAAACAAGTTTCGGTATTTTAATGTTTTTTTTAAGAAATGACCTTAGATATAAGGATAGTCTAAATTATATGTCGACATGACTATAAAATAATTATAGAATACAAGCAAATACTTTTTAGAATGTATGGACGTGCTCATAAGTATGGGTGTATCTTGTAAATACTTCCAATTGGTAAATATGCGAAGGAGCGCAATTGGCAGGCCTTTTTGAAGGCCTATATACTACTTTCCAAGACATTCGTTACAAATGACCAGAAAAATGCCTTCTAGAAGGCATAAGTTTTTTCGAAATACCTTCCTAAATATTCATCACACATTTGCTACTCCATTCTTTTAGACGGAAGAAACGAAGCTGTTAATTTAGAACTTTTTTAGAGACATTCCTTAAAGTGAAAGAAATTGTTTTGTAATTCTTATATTTTTTTTGTTGTCTACTTACTCCTACGTTAACGTATATGTTGCGAATCAACTGTTACGTTTTCCTTACCAAGCTTATGTATTAATATGTACTCTTGCATAAACGTGAAGTTGCGTTGCCATTAACCTAATATAATTAATGTTTTTTGAAGGTTCTCATTGGTGACAGTGGGCATCTAATTCTATTGATTCCCTTGAGCATCATAGCAATGTAAGTTGTATTTCCCTCTTTAATCGTTACTTAAATGGGATGTGTTTTGATGAAATTAGGGATCTGGTTCGCGAAACTTGTACGTTTGTTTGGAATACACGTTTTTCCTTAATAGTTCATACTTTAGTGGTCGACTAGGCCTTCTATTAGGCCTTTCCACTCATTCTTTTTTACCTCTGTTTTTCTACATGTTTGTCTATATGTTTTTCTACATGTTTGTCTACATATTTGTCTGCCTAAAATATCAAATTTGTATCTGAGTTAAACAAAATAAATATTATATATTTAATCATTAAATCGACTACTAAATTAAATATCACAGCAACGAAATCTAAGCTAAACTCAATATCTGAGACATAACAGATACATGGAAACAAGTATTGTATAATAGTTTTGTTTATATTTTTATATGGCAATAAAATGCTTAACATTTTGATATTTAAGGTACCCTACTCTTAAGGAGGACTGTGTCTAGTTGTATATGTCATTTAAGTGAAACTAACTCTGTTCTCAACTAAAATAAAATTTTTTTTATTGAATTAAAAAAAATATAAGATTTAAATTCATAATGCAGTTTGTTCAATTCACAACTTCTGAACTCTTTTTTTATATATGTACATATATACTAACCGAGTTTTCCAATAAACGAAGGCTAAAGATGACGGTCAAGACTAAGGTTGACATATTCCAAATTTAGTGTTTTAGTACATGTACATATATATTACATGTACATATATATTATAAGGAAATGTACAAACATTTGGCTCAATTCATTATATATTATTAAAAGTCAATGTTTTTGCTCAAGATAGACATCTGGCAACAACATTTAATACAAAACTTGAAAAGTTTAACCGCAATATGCTACACTTATGAAAATCCTTTTTTAACCTTGACGGAAACGGAACTTGTATTGTCATGTATGTACAAAAAAGTATTCAAAGGATTCACAAGAGTTGGAAATTAAAGATTAAGAGCCAGTAGCTAATGAAGATCTATATCAAAAAAAAAAAAAAAAAAAAAAAAAAAAAAAATCGACAGTGGGGAAAAAAATTATATGTAGGGATTTTCTTCTAAAAAAAAATAGCCGTAGGGAAAAAAGGACAGATTTTTTGCAATCACTTAAATGTAGGAACTTTTGAGTTATGTTGGAAAACTGTATATATTTGCCAACCTTTTTCGATATTTGATAGCATACTAATAAAAATTTTAAAACGGCAACATTACAAATTGTTAAATTTCTTTGAATCATCTCTTGCCGCCATTTCAGATTTTATTTTGACATAATATTGTAATAATCTCTTAAACAAATACAGTAGTTTTCGGTTAATTGAGCCCCGCTTAATTGAGTTTCCCGTTTTATTGCACTAAAAACCATGGAACGAAATCATTCAGTACAACAGTCTATGTAAAAATACCCGTTTAGTTGAGTTCCGTTTAATTGCGTCACCCGCTTAATTATTTCGCAAAATAAGACCACATTGCGAAAAACAAAAGCAAATGTTTCGGTTAATTGTTTCCCTCTACTTAATGTGTTTTTGCTCCACAAAAATCAAGAAAGTCATGTTTCATGTTTCAGTTTTATAAATAAATGTTATATAAAATAAATAAAGAAATGAGTTACATTTTCTATCTACACATGGGTGTTTCGCTTTATTGCACATATTGCTCAATTAAGCGATTTTCGTTTTAATTGCGTCGGCGACTCAATCACCCGAGTACTGCTTAATTGAGTTCCCGTTTAATTGCGTCAAAAGTCGTGCATTTTTAGAAACTCAATTAAGCGGAAATAACTGTACTTAATTTTACAGAGCAAGAAATAGATAATTTGTAAAAGATAAACATCAAAAAGTTTTGGTGAAAAGTTGGAAATATTTTCCGGGTATAGACATATTAAAGTGCCATGAAATCGTGTTCTATTAAAACTGAAGACGTAAGACATTGAAATTAGTTTTGCAACATTAATGCCAAAAGAAAAGAAGAATTTCTTGTGCTGGAATATGACTATATATGTGAAAACTGGATCTAAAGCAATAATCCGTAGAGCAAACCATCTTGACCCAAATAGTACTAATGACCAAATTACAACAAAGAAGAACGTCTATTTTGTTAAGACAATGATTTTTTTTTGTTGCGATCGGAAGATTGATTTGTATTATTAGCTGCTAATATTTGGGTGCTTATTCTCGCAGTCATGATCGAATACTCCTTCGATTCGAAAGCAATTTTATTTCTAATTTTTTCCGTTGATACACTGAACGAATCGAAATTATTTTTTTAATTGCTGTAAAACATTTATTTGAGTTCTCAAAACATTGAAAAAATAATTTCGATTCGTTCAGTATCGATTGAAAGTGTTGTTTTCGAATCGAAAAAGTATTCATTCACGACTGCCAGAATTAAATCAGCCGTTTTGAAAAACCGAGTAACCCTGCAGATAACGAGACTAGTCCATACATGCATGTAAAGAGTAGTCCATAAAGGAGTAGGAGTACTCCAAAACTACTCCAAATATATGGGTAAAAGGTGGTCCATTTAACATTACGATGTCCTAGGAGGGGACCATATAACCCACCGAAGTAGTCCCTTAACTACTCCATGGAGTACTAAAGTGGGTTAGTTTTAAAAGTACTCCATGTCACTACAGTATGGAGTACACTAAAGGGGTAGTTTAAGCATTTTTTAATTTTTTACTAATCGCCTTTTATGGCGTGCCCTGTAGTCTATTATTGCTATTATTAAATATATTTACTTGGTATTTTTAATTTTTTTTACCTTTTTTTTTACAAATTTCAAAAACTTTCACTTTTAAATAAACAATTAATAATGGACACCATCAGGGCTACCAATGTGTAATACTGTAAACTATAGAAAAGTATACATCATGCAGTTATTGGCAGCACTGCATGTTTATTTCTTATAACATGGTCCATATTACAGTAGATTGGACCATGTTGTAAGTAGTCCATTTAAGCCACAATGGACCACGTAGTCCAATATTAACTGTAGGGAACTTCTTCTTTCGACACCGTGAAAGAGATTGTGATTCCTCAATATTTATACTTCCCATAAATGGAGGGCTCGGAGCTGAACCGAACCAAGTCACAAAAAATAATACATACATGTATTTCAAAACTGGTGTGAAATTCTCTGCAAAGCTTTTTTCTATTCAATTCTGTAACGGGCTTAATCTTAAGGTAACGGTTATAAACCCAAGTCAATGGCTCCTTAAGTTAATGGCAGTTTACTTACTCAATTTCAGAATATTTTCAAGTTTTCTTTTTTGACTTTGTTCGCTTTAGCACCTTGATCCGCCAAGCGTTTATGCGTTAGCATGCAACATTGGGCCCTCCGGCCATTAAAATCGACCCCATTCACACGTTGTGCACTTTATAATTGTAAAATTTTTCAATAAATTTTTTAAATTATATACATTTACGAAGAGTACTAACAATGCAAACTTATCTTTTTTTCTCTCTTTAATCATTGGACATTATTTCATAAAAATTGCCTATAATTGTTTTTCTTCTTTAATTGAGTTAAGTGCATTAAACACTGAACTGTTAAAAAAATATTTTTAATCACATAAAGTTTTTGAGATTTTGACTTTGTTTTAATTAGACTTATCCATGTCCATTAAAGATCTATTTCCATAGCATATCCAACAATTCGCTAAACACCTACTCTCGTCTGCTTAAATCCACTTTGTATTTCCTTTTGCGTATGCAAAAATTTTAAATTGTCTTAAATTACCCACCAATGAAACATATAACACACGTTTAGCTAGAGTATCGAAAGCTCACTACACCGGGCTCAAATACAACTTGACTATAAAAAGATCGTATGTATAGAATATGCATGCAGGTATAACTAATATGTATCGATCTTATTTATAAATACATACGTCTGTACAAGCTGCTCTACAATTGTCTTTATCGCGATCTTACGAAATATCAGCTCAAAATTTTGTCTTAAGTTCAATTCACTTAAAAGATTAATGTTGATGCTTTTTCAATTACACATTTCGCTCCAAAGTGGATTTGAAATCACCAGCCAGCCACAAATTTGTATCAGCAGAACGCCAAGCTAAAGGAGGCAGAAAAAAAACATGTCTGCTTAAACAAATTTGGCATTAAAATACTTAGAAGAAATTGAATAGAAAAAAAACGAATAATAATAAGAAAAACAAAACTTTGTAATCCTAAATGGTTTATTTTTAAAGTTTTTTTAAGGTAACATCCAAAAAGCAAAAAAAAAAAAAAAAAAAATCTTCATGTATCTGTAACATTACAACTAAAGTTTTGTTGTGGTTGTTTTTGTTTTAGTTGTTGTTGCTGCTGTTGTTCATTTTATTTCGTATGTAGATCGATATGTTTATTTCTTATCCATCCAAGTTTAGATATTGAATTTCCTAATGCTTGTTGTATTTATTGTTTGTTCATTTGTATCTGGAAAAAAGATTTTTAAGTGACATGCTTGTTGTGATTGTTGTTGTATGACTATTTACACCCTACATCAGGGCTACTCAATAAGAGAGTACATACATCTTATAACGCTTACACTGTTATGAAAGATTGATGCTTTATTTTTACATATTATTTATACTCAGCGTACATATTTTTTTTAAAGAGCAACGATATCTCCCATTTTGCTTGGAAACTACTGATTTTGTATTGCTATGACCAGCACTCAGCACTACTATTGCAATGCATTGTGTTGAAACTAGGAAAATAGATTATGGGAAGGAGGATAGAGGGAGTAGTGCTTGTGGGCAAATTATTTAAACTTATTCATTATAAAAGTAAGAGAGAAGACTTCCGCGGGAAGGTTTTTCCACATTCGAACACTCCGGTCAATGAACGAAGTTTTCGCGTAATGCTTTGTAGGATGCTCCGGCCAATCGATCCCAAAAGGATGGGCTTCTGAGAAAGAACGTGTATTACGAACAAATGTATGAGTTTCGGTAACCGGATCCCTATACAGAACAAAAAAAAAAAAAATTTGTTTTTAATTAAAAAAATTATGACATTAACTAAAAAATTAATTAAATTTGCATCAGTAAACAAATTAACAGTTACAATATACGTTTTAATCACTTGATTAAGCGTTTTAATAACTTGATTACATTTTTTAATTAAACTGATTTTATTTTTGATTAATATTTTAATTGGTCAACAATTTTGGAGAATTTTTCTATGTATTACAATAGAACACATCCCATTATAATAAGGATAAAACAGTGATATACATGTGTATAAATTGGATAACCATCAATTCGAAAAATATTTTATCCGGAAATTTTCGGGAAATTTTTCTCAAATAGAAAAAAACCCTTCTTAATACTCCAATATTTATCAACTTAAAATCTCGTCTTTCAAATGTGTAGCTCCCTGGTTTAGTCATCATAGTTAAACTTTAAATTATTTTATTTTAACTTTTTCCTTTTTGCCACTCTTCTCCTCTTGCGAAGTAATTTTTATCGCTTGCCATCAATTTATTTTTTTTTCTACGGTGATTTTATATCGATCGTTTACAAATTTGATCGCATCTTGTTCCCAAATCGTTTTAATGGCTTGACTGGCTTGTCAATTGCAATTTGTTATAAAGTTTGGTTGCATTTTCTTTGCTATTTTACTTGGTTTAAGGAGTCCTCTACTCGATTCTTCTGTTATATTGGTGTAGCAGTGGAGGGGCAGATTATCAGCTTTAACATCATGATGTGGTTGTTGTTGTTGATGATGATGATGATCATCACCAATATTACATTTGTGGTAAATAGTTGTTGTTGGTTAGTTAGGTATGTTGTGTGCTAAAAACGATCATGACAAGTATTTAATGGTTTTTAATGTCTGGTAATAGTGGGGCACACATCTCTTTTAAAAAGGTGTTGGTTATGTGTGCATTTAATTTGTTATAATTTGTTTAATCGAAAATATTTTTGATATTTTTTGTTTTCGTTTTAGGTTTTGCATACTATACATAAATTTAATTTGAGATTTTTGAAATGCAATGTTCTTTAAAGGATTGTGATTTTTGTTTGAATATTGTAAGAATTTTTAAAAGAATGTCAATCGAAATAAACCGGTGCATATTCTTCTCGGTCGTTTAGCTTAAAATATTTTCTAAATAAAGGAAACCATTGATAAACGGCAAAATGTTCTGTCGAGCGATACTCCCAGCTACTGTAACTATCTGCAACTGTCACACAGCAAATATGACCCGTTTCACACTCGGCAATTTACTTGCGCAAGTCTCTTGCGCAACTCTTGGCTTGAAGACGTCAGCGGCAAGGTCGGGGTAAGGAACAAACATTTTGTACAGACTTTGTTGTTTTCGGCAAGTGCAACTAACTTGCCGAGTCTGAGAGGGGCTTATGACGTAGAACAGTAACGTTGTCAGTTCTTTAACTTTATTTTTAAAGTTTTTCTTAAAAATAATTTTTAAAGGCAATGGTCTTGTCCATTTAAATGGCTAAATAAACAAGCAAAATTGCCGTATTTTGGCATTTTAAAAATCCCCGCCAATATGCTTAGGAGCATTTATTTTACTCTCACGCTACCGTTAGGAACTATATATAAACACGCTAACAGCTTTTTATTTAAACACTTTGCTTTTTTACGGACTAGCCTAAAAGTGAAGACGTTTTTCGAAGCAAACGCTAAAACCGTAGAGCAACGTATTAGTATTCAAGTACTCCTTCTGTACTCCTTCTTTTAGATGTACAAGGCTTGCTCGCTTCATTCCATACTCATATATTTTTTACACACATTGTCATTGCGGGGCGGAGCGGAGGGCCTCGCGCTCGCTTTCTCGCAATTACATAAGAATGTTAACTGGATCAAAAATAATATTATTTAGCTTTTGAGAAAAAAAAACAAAACAAAAAATGTTACTCATTCTCTTCTCGCTTCACATAGAAGGGAATGTGGAATGTGTATCCTTTCGTTTTTACGAAAGAGCCGAGGCCTTCATGAGGCATTCTTTAGCAGTTAGATAAGAATAGTAATTAAATAAAAAAAAAAATTAAGTAAGCCTTTAATAAGGCCTGCAGTAAAAAGGTCTTCTGAGTTTTCCCGCTGTGTTGTGATGTGTATTCTGCTGTGTTGGTTAACAGGTTCAGAAAGTTCGCTACTTCCACATAATGAGTCGTCTAAAGAGACCTGAAAGCCAGTTAAATAGGCAGGGTATTTACTTAAACAGTTGTAAAGTGTCCTGTGGTCCCTAGTTGCACACAGGACAGCTATTCGATGTGTTATCATCAATTCGCGCCTTATATGAATTCAGGCATCACCATCCTGATGTAAATTGGGCCAATACTATTTTGTCACCACGATAGACAATAACCGATGCATATTCTTCCCGGTCGCTGATCTAAAAATATTGACTATATAAAGGAAAATATTGATAAACGACAAAAAGTGCAATTGAGCAATACTCCGCTTTCTCCGTAGTTACTGATGGAAAATTTTATCCAAGTACATTGTTTGCTCTGTAATTGGCAACAGCTTCATCGGCTGCATTAAGCTCCAACCAGAAAGTACATAAGCAAGCTTAAGCTACTGGCAAAAATAAATGCAAAGCTTCTTAAATGCATAAAAAAAAAAAACAAAAACAAAATAACATTCCGTATGAAATGAGCGATTAGTTCCGCATTTTGCTGAAGCAAAAGACAGTTTTATAAAACTTAACAAACAGTTTCCTTAAGTTTAATATGGTATGACACATATGATTTACACAGTTGCTTTAGCCAGGTTATGCGTATTCTGGTTGGGCCTTTAGAGTGTATGTCACTGATATGCTCTACGATCCAGAGGTTCTCTTTTGTAGCATTGGATTTCACGCTCTTGATCAGGAAGATCTTTCTTGACCTGCCTGGTAGGGGGTTGTTTCGTTGCTAGAGTTTTTCTTTTTAATTTCCCGGAATTCCCGCTCAATACAAATCGATGCAAAATATTATTTAACTTAATTAATTTGATCAAATTATATTTCCTCAGATCAATTAAATAAGTTTATAAATGCATTCAACTTTTTTATTTCTTTGGCAAAAAGGAAAAAGTGCTTAAGGGCACCTTAAGATCTTCATGTGCAAAACTACATATCGGCAAAATTTCAATTATTTTGTAGGATTTTTAAGGAAGTTATAGCAAAGTGACTTTTTGGTTATCTTTTATCAATGTGCAATAAAATTTGGAATAATAAAAACTTCCGATCTATGCCATAAGGAGTGTTTAGGATTAAAAATTAAAAAAACTATAACCGCAGAGAACTGATGATTATATTCAATTCGGAGAAAGTTTTTAAAAGCCAAAGTTTTAAATTGTTCTCCTATAAAACTAAACAAATAGACTTAAGCACTCATTGCCACAGAATAAATTAAAAGCCAAGATCATTTATATAAAACCAAAAAAGTTAAATTATTCTAACAAATTATTACAAAATATTTCTGTTAAAATAGGACTTAAATTCAGAATAAGCATTTACAGAATCGTTTGAAAGCCTTTTGCTAATTTTTATCAAGACATGTTCAATGAAAAAACACGTTTCCTTTCTGCGGATGTTTGCCTTTATAGTCAAAGGAACATTATATAATATCAAGACACTTTCAGTTTTCTTAGTACTTCCTTCAAAACTTGTAATTCCTTTAAAAACAGAATTATTTTCTTAGAATCAAGTAAGCGTTTTCTTTATTTATAACTTTTGTTATCATCACTTACAAAATCTAATCCGAAATATCTTTAATGCAGTTGCTCTACTTAAAACATCATTGAATTTTTTGAAGTAAGTGGGAACAACTTTTTTCGTTTTTATAAAATAAATCTGGGTCTTTAAACAAATTAAAAATTTTGTACATTTTTGCTCTTCTTCTTTCAAAATCTCAGAGCATAATTTATTAAACATTGCATTGCTTATCGGATATGAATTTGCATCTTTTTGGCGTTTGGCAAAAATTCTTAAGTCAGAAACTGTAGTTTTCCGTTATGTTAAATTGAAAAATATTTATTTGGTGTATTTCATAGACTTTTTTCCTATAAGCAAATGATAACAATTAAAAGCTGTTGTGCTAGACGTAAGTGATTTAAAACAAACAAAGAAAATAAGAAACAAGTAAGAGTGTCATATACGGCTGTGCCATACATATTTACAATACTTAATACTTCATTATAACTTAAATTTAAATAGCGAAAACTGGTAAATATTTTTTTTAAATCGTTTTTAAACATAAAAATTAAAAAAAAAAATTTGTTGTGTTTTGACTGTAACTCAGCCATTTTTAAACCGATTTGAAAGATTTATATACCGACGTGTTTAAGAAGAAATTTTCCAGTTAGTTGGATTATATGGACTCGGGAAGATCTATGGTTCCCGAAAGTGGGTATTTAAAAAAAAAAAATATTATTTTGGTCATAACTTTTTCGTATCTGAACCGATTTTTCCGAGTTTTTCAGAAAATATTTTTTACGATAGATTTCCGATCTTTTGATATACAAAATATAACCATAGGTCATATAACAGTCCAAAAAATCAGGTTTTTATACAATTTATGATATTTTTTGTATGGGAGGTACCACGTCCACTTCTCCGATCGCGCCCAGATTTTGTGGAATGCTGTGTATTGATAACCTAAATGTGTGTACCTAATTAAAAAACTTTGGCTCTTGCCGTTCTGATGATATACAGAAAAAAAGTAATAAAAATACAACAACAAGGTATTTTTGGAAAAAATTAGATGCAGTCGTGGTTTTTTGCTCATATCTCAGTCATTTTTGGACCGATCTCGCTAAATTTTAATAGCAAGAAATGGTGGACTATAAGTGATATAAATGTAAAACAACCTAGCCGCTATTATGTCTGGAGTCTCCGGAAAACACATATCAAACGTAAGACGGACAGATGGACGGACAGACGGACGGACATGGTTAAATCAAGTTCTTTCCTCATAAGGAACCAGAATATATATACTTTATAGGGTCTTAGATCAATATTGTAGAAATTACAAACGGAATGACAAACTTATATATACCCTTTTCCACCTGAGGTGAAGGGTATAAAAAAATCAATTAAAGTCAGTCAAAAACTAACGGATAAGACCTATTTCACACACACAACAGCAGTAAAGTTGCCATAATTAACCAAAAAAAAAAAAAATCCCGTGAATTTCCGCACAAATTTCCCGGGATTTTTTCCCCAAACATGAGCGGAATTCCGGGATTTTTGTCCCGGGAAATCCTGTATGAAAAACACTAGTCGTAGCACTCTAGGTAACTCACAGAAGACATGAGGAGACATCCTGTTGCTATTCTCAGGGCGCCATCTCTCTTATTTAGGTAAGTCTGCTAGATCCCCAGATTCTTGCCATAGAACTGTGACAAAGTTTACGTAAATTAACCAGAAAGAATTGAAAAATGCATTTGAAGTGAAATCGCCCAGCATTCGAAAGACCCAATATAAAATTTATTTTGAGAAAGTCTTACAATCGATTATTTATTTTGAAGTATTTATTAAAAAATCACATCGCTTTTACTATGAACTTCTGCCCCTCAACTCAGTTCAGTTGAGACTTAACAACTTAACTTTACAACTGCAAGTGGTGAGTTGCAAATTGTTGATACTTTTCTTAAACGCACTAGCGCAGGGTTGTAAACAATACTGCAAAACACTGCAACTAAACTTAAGCTGAGTTTTGAACCGTAATATGAGCGTACTTACTATTAATAAAGTGTTTATTAAAACAGAGCCGGACTCCCTCCTTTCTAGTGTTTCCAATTCCGATATGTAGCTCGAATATGCTCAATTGTAGTTGACTTGTTCGTGCATATTTTTGACTTGACATGACTCTTAGCAAAAAGTCAAAGGATTGGTACCAGAAAAACGCTTGTGTATGAGTTCCGAACCTTCAAACGCTCGACGTTATTAAATATGTAACTGAAATATTTTGTAAACTCAAAAATATAAAAATCAATTTTTTTGGTTAATAAATCCGTTTATGTTGTGATGATGTTGTATAAAAATGATTTGAAGCAATGTCCAGCTCACCCTATTTGTTTTATTCCGAAGATATTGGCTTAAAAATTCATGTATAAATTTTTTTATTATTTTCCGAAAACCACCATATGGTCACTTGTTATATAGTTTCTAAATCTTATCTCAACACGATCAACGAAATCTCTCAAATCCTGTAAAACTTTATAAAAAAAAACCATGCAGTGCTCCCCTATCAAACCCTTTTTTTTTAATGGACACACCTCATAAATTCTGAAGAATTCCACATTAAATTCAATAATTACATACACAAACATAAAAAAAAGGATAAAACAGAAACAACAAAACAAACACTTGCCCTTAAAATAAACCCACAATATACCAAAAGAATCAAAATATTAAAAAAATAAATTTTCATAAAAAAACAGGATAATGACCTCTGATAGAAATAGAAACAGAATCACAAGGAAGAATAATAAAAACACAATAATTAATTCATTTGGGAACAACTAAATGTCAATTTTAATAAATTCGGTTTCGTTCTTGTAAAAAGTTTGTGTATTTCAAAAATATAAAAAAAAACTACAATAAAAGTGAAAACCCACATATTAAAAATCTATACAAACAAGCATTAGAAAAAACAACCCCTGATGAGTTCGCCCGTGTAATAAAACAATTTTCAAGATGACCATGTGGTGTTCTTTTTTTAATTTTCTTTCACTGAATTTTGTTTTCTACTTAATTGTAAGGGGGTTACATGTAACCTATAATTAACAAATTTTTCAATTTATTAAAATCCTTAAATAGTTAACTGAAATAATAGCCAAGAAACCCCTGCAAGGGTCAAAGAAAAACTCGTGGCCAACACACTTTATAACAAGCGTAGCGTGTTAATTGACTTTAACTAAGACCTGCCGCTAGAATTTTATCAAGATCAAAACCGGCAAAGAGCCACTCTTGCACCATATGTTGTGAAAAGGAGCAGAATTTTAAGCGAATTCAAAATTATCCTTTTTTAGTTATTGAAGTATTTTGGAAGAGTAATAGAGTAGAGAAGATAAATATACTTGTATATTTGTTTGAAAAATTAGTGGTCAGTTAGTGGATGGCAATTAAAGACCTTTGTAAACTGAGTTGCACTTAGAGAAAAGGGTAAATATTTTTGTTTGATACCATTTACAAACCTAATTACAACTTAAGCTAGAGTCTCTGGCGGGAATCGAACCCATAACTCCCTCACTGATAGAGATGTGCAGTACCAGCAAGCCTACTGGGGCATCCTTCGGTGAAAGGTATAAAGAGATAAGATGGAAGAATTACGAAATATCAGACCATTATTGATCACGTAAGGAAGTATAGCCGGTTGAGCCCGTCCATTTGATACCCTACACTATAGTATGTAAAGAACACATGGCAAATCATTAACCCGACAATACAAAATTATTCAATGAGGAAAAGATTCATATAAAAGTTCCTTGTGACGATTTTTATTTAAATAATAACAGCTATTTGAGTTTTGTAAGTCTTTAAGTGATTTGCGAGAGAGGATTAATGTGAGATGGATTGTCAAGTTTCTGCCATGACAGTGTTGCTTTTATAAAAGTTATCGCCGCCAAACTTTTTTTTTTTTTTTTTTTTTTTTTTTTTTATTTAATTTTCTAAGCTAATCCCGCGAAGCTCTTCGCTTGTCTGCAGGAAAGAAACCAGTGTCTCTGGCGGGAATCGAACCCGCAACCCCGGCGCTGATAGACAAGCTCACTACCAGCTAGGCTACAGGGGCACACAATACAATACGTTTATAAGGAAGTTTTAGCAAAACGGGTGTAAGAGGTATATTTTTGAGTGTAAGACCTACGTTGTAGTGGTTTACGTGAAGTGGTTTACGTTTATACAGGGTACACTCTTAAAAATTTGGCTTAAAATATTGTAGTAAAGCACATTATTTGGTCGTACTTGACCGACTATACTTTCGTACAGGTTTTATTTTTGAATTTATAATGGCTAACTAGCTTTCTAAGGTAGAATCTTGAAGTGCGGAAAATTATGTTCACTATTATTTGGGTAGCGCATTATCTAATAAAAATTAGAGGATAGTATGTTAAGGGAATTTTTTTAAGCACAATTGAACTTGAAATTGTAAAAAGTAACACAAAAATTTAATTTTAATCCAAAAAAATTTTTTTATTCAAAATATTAATACATGCCATTGTTATCTGTTTCATCTGTTTCATTGCCCCCTTTTGGAGCATATGGCTTTCACAAAGCATCTCCGTACTACACGATTTGTTGCTGTTGTTTTCGCGCCTTCAAATGTAACATTTCATTGTCCGTGTACTAGGAGTATCGATCCATTCAGTATTGATATTATGCCTTCTAACAGTTGCCTTAATGGGTTGTTGTTCCAGCCAAGTAGATGATTGTCGTCTGTAGCAGGTCCTAGAAAAATGGGTCTGCCATCTGTCGTTGCCTTGAAACAACGCCCTCCGTGTATTTGGTGAAGTGGTGGGGAATCTTGATAATCTTTGGTCCTTACCTTTTTCCCAGGGGAAGGGGACTGCCTGAACTTTGGCATGATGTTATCCTCTCTTTCAAGGGTAGGAGTGGTCAGGGTGCTTCATGGATGGACTGTTTGGAGGGAAGTTAAAGTTCCCTGGTAGGCTAGCTGGTAGCGAGCTAGACTATCAGCGCCGGGGTTGCGGATCCTGCAGAAAAGCGTAGAGCTTCGCGGGATTAGGATTAGGAATTAAAAAAAAAGAAAAAAAAACTTTTTTTTTTTTTAAACTCAAAAACCATGATATAAATTTGTCGTCCTCTGCCAGGGATCGCCGCCACCAATACAATGCATGCGATTACTACTTGAGAAGATTTCGGGCAAATTAATTCCGTGACTATTCTTGATAAAGCTCCTTCTGGACGTCTAATTTTTAATGAAACAAGTTAGAGTGCTATATTCGGCTGTGCCGAATCTTTGATACCCTCCACCGACAGTTCGAATGTTTAAGGAGTAATATCTGTATGATGTCTTTTTATTATTATTATCTTAAACTGTGACGATTTGTTATTAATTATGGTTTTAGGAGACTAAACTGTTTTCCGGGAGTAGGGCATATATGGGGCCTAGGGTAAATTATGTACCGATCTTCACGAAATTTTACAGTGTCATTTCTAGTCGAATAAAACGGACTTGTGCAAAATCTTATGTCATTCCGTGCATTTTTGCATCATTTATGTTAGTTTTTGTAACAAAATTATCAAGTTTTTGAAGGTGGAGGTTCCACATTTTGATTCATAGCTCTGGTCCTACTGAACCGATTTTACTGAAATTCAATCCCAAACTGCTTAGGATAACTACAAGCAATTTGACACCTAGTTTGTTTATTTCTTTTGAGTTTTTCGAAAGTGAGCGTGTTTTCAACAGACGGACAGATGGACAGACAGACGGACATGGCTAAATCGACTTAGAATTACTCAAGCAGCCAGAATATATATACTTTATGGGGTCTGAGATGAATAATAAAAAAGTTTCACACGGAATGACAAACTTAGTATACCCTCTTCACAACTAATTGTGGTGGAGGGTATAATAAGGTTCGATGAGGCCACCAACGTATAAACTGTACGGTCTGTTCAAGATTTGTCTCACTTTACATGCGCCAATTTTATTTATTTACAAACCCGTAAAGTTAAGTGCGCCATAAAAATTACGAAGTCGTCTATAAGCTTAGATAATTTGGTAGTATTGCTTAAGCGTGATTCTATTCATAGTTATTTGACAGAGTATCCTTATTAAAAATTGTAAAAAAGTGAACGCAGTATGACAGTATGATCGATAGCTTACTCTTTCGGAAGTTCGCTTAAAAGACATACTTTACCTATATTTATTAGAAGTTCTGGTGCTCAGATAATGGTTTTGTCGACGATGCTGTGTTGGCGTCCTTATAGGCCACATTTTGTACACGCAGAGAAAAAACATGTTAAAATATGGTCACCTCCAACCACACTATTTTTAAAGAAAATTTTGAACATATTATTTTTAATTTAACCATATTATTGTCAGCGACAACCATATTATGGTTAGAATAGTCCTTCATCGTAATTAACAATAGCATTTTTCTCTTTTTCAAGAGAAACGTGTTATGGTTGAGAACCAACCATGCTATTATAAGTGTTAAACTTATTTTAGTTATAATTAACCATTACATGTTTGGAGGCAACCATAAAATGGTTGTGGTTAATAATTCGAAAAAGAAAAATTTGGTCAGTTTTGTTTTTATTTGCCTATATCGATTCTAGTTTGATTAAAAAACTTTAAGGTCGGGTTGCGAGTTGTGGATGTAGT
This sequence comes from Pollenia griseotomentosa, assembly GCA_963931875.1. Classification (NCBI taxonomy): domain Eukaryota; kingdom Metazoa; phylum Arthropoda; class Insecta; order Diptera; family Polleniidae; genus Pollenia; species Pollenia griseotomentosa. The sequence continues at coordinate 63,571,676 of OZ007561.1, forward strand.
TTAAGTGTTCTCTGAAACTCGGATTTTTCCGGCGAAATGTGATTTATTTACAGTAGTTTTGACTTATTTGCCTTTTGTTTAAGTGCACTTTTGACTTAACTGCACAAAATTAATATTGTTTTGTCATTATATTTAAAAAATCCCATAAAAATCCCTTTTTAAGTGCACTTTCTGTACCTGCACATTTAAGATAAGTGCCCAATTTTTGGCATTTTTAAATTATTTTCATACAAAAAATCAAAGTTAGCTGCACACTTTTTCACACAAGTATCCAATTTAAGCTGTCCAGTTGGCATCATTATAATTCATTTATTTTGTTTGCATTTACCTACATTTATGCATAGGGTTTGTGGTTACCGCAACTTTACCACGATTAATGAAAGGAATATCAAATCTTAGGCCTGGAACAGAATTAAGTAGTTGTAGTAGTATCTGAATCTGACGAATGCTCTGTAACGCAAAAAAGTTCAAAATTTCGAATTTGCGCTTCAACTGCAACGTCTTCTACAACTACGTATTCTGTTGACACACTTTGAAACTGCCATTTTAAACTTTTGACAGATTGCAGCGCTATTCTTAACGTTGTACTACAGCGACTATTCTGTTCCCTACTTTATTGTTACCAATTTGGCTACCTCGTTCATTATAAAAATGCATAACAAGTGACTACAGGTTGTTTGAACGTCATTGTTATTATCAATTTATGATTAAAAACGTCGTTTCTTTCAAACTTTAGCTGCTCTTTTAAGCAGGTAACCAGAATTGCGTACCTGCACATTAAGGCAGCTAAATACATTTAAGATAGCTGCATTTTTGACTTACCTGCACAAAAAATCGTGCAAAGGAGATTGTGCAGCTAAGTCAAAATTGCTGTATTATTTCATTAAATACCATTATTTTAAGCAAAACTTAGCTGTTCCGTCAAAATTTTGTATACAAACTTGGTAAAGGCGGTACAAGTCTGTTTTCAGATTCACTAAACCCAGTTTAACTGAGGTCTCAAAAAACCAGTTTAACTGAGGTCTCAAAAGCCCTGTATAATTATTATTTATTTTTACTTTTACATCTTTAAATATCTATCAAATTTCCGTTGATTTATATATTATTTTAATTTTTTCTGTGTATTAAAAAAACCAAATTGTACTACTGCATCCGCCTAACGGTCAGCAAACGATTCTCCTTTTGAAATATTTAAAAATATACCGACACCTGATGGTTGATTTGTTTGGGTCAAACATCATTAAGATCGCAGCAAATAAATTTCAACATCTTGGTTACTCATCTTTTTCACTTTCAATGCTAAAATCACAACAGGTACTTAAGGATATTGATAGTTTATAATTTTAGTTTTCCTGCTTTTCCAAAAGGATACTATCACGTTATCTATGAATTTTTTTTTTCACGTTATCTATGAATAACAATTCGTTATGCGGCTGTTGCTGTCTGTCTGTCATTGCTGTCTCTATGGACTCTCCTTATTAGAATCTCAAAATTATCTTATAAAGTTATGAGCAACATTTGTTCTAATGTTTTTATCTGTTTTTTTTTTAGTTTAAGTTAGTTTTTTTTTGTTTTGAAGAACGTATGTTACTTTTGTTTGTTTAAAAATGTTTTAGCATTTGGCGTTTATGATTGTAGTAAAGTTGGCACTTCATAAAATTTAAGTTATCTATGGCTTTATAACTACTGTCAGTAAGTGTTTTTTTTTGTCATAATTAAAAATTGTATCAATGTTAATTTGTGAAGAATTTGCGAAAAAATTTGTTTGGAACTTAATTATTAAGAAAAAGGATAAAAGTATACGAGATTAAAGAGTGCACTCTATTTTAAACACGTGGGAAAGCATAGACCCAGCAAAATGTAATTATATTGTGAGGGCCGGATTCATCTGAGAGTTCTTTGAACGGAATAGTATTTAGATATCAACATCTATGTGATATTTTTTTTGTCTTAAAGGGATATAATAAGGGGACTTAAATGGGACGTATGGTCAATTCTGGTTATACCAACACAAAACAATATTAGCTACTACCCAATAAAAAAATGGAGCTTCCAACGAAGCAGGTTTGTAAGGGAGAAACATAAAAGTTTCGCTTACCATTGCGCTTACGGAAGACATGAATTTTATATGGCGAGTTCCCACTTTGAAGCAATACATTTTTGACACATAAAGCGCATTTTTCAGCGCATATAAAAATTTTTAGATGTAACGATCAGCTTTACACACTGAATGTTTTGATACCGTTATTTTTAAGTATTCTCCCTTACAAACCTGCTTCGTAGTAAGGGAATGCCGTAGCACTTGAAATGTTATTTTTTTTTTTTTATAAAAGTTGTTGAGAGTTCTTTCACTTACTTTACTGCATTTCGGTATGTCTTATTGGCTAGCGTATAATTGTGCGCTTATTTTTTTAAATGTATCACACAGAAAAAAATACCAATGTAAAATTAACATGGAAAAATGTTGATTGAGAATCATAGTAATTTTCTGCAAAAGTATGCCCTGTATTTAAATTTATCATTATTTCATATTAATTTTAAATAAAATAACCTTAAATCACGTTTATTTAATATTATTCAATGTTAAAATAAAAAAAAAAAAAAATTAAAATATAAATAAATATGGCTTCAATATTGAATCCATAAAAACCTGTTTTATATTAAAATCAAAAGTGTATCTTGTTAAATTAACATGCATACAAACTTAAGTATGTCCATTTTTTATTTTCATTTTTAAAATATGTTATAAAAAGAAGACAATTCCCGTATTCTTTTAATTAAAATTATTTAGTTAAATAGTACATCAAGTTTTCAAAGTAGAATGATGACGAAAACCATATTGGGCGATTCTGCTGATGCTTCTGTTAACAAAGGAGAATACAAAATAAGTGAAACATGTGTTACAGGGGTAAGTGTTTTGAATTATTCTTAAATAAATGCATATGTTGTCTCTGAAGCTTATTCACACTGTTATAACACACTCAAACCAATTTGATTCTACATGAAATTCACGTTGTTTCAACTTGAAATAACTTTCATTCAACGTGATACGGATTGTTATTTCAATATAATTGACATTTTGCTCCAACTTTACTGCAATGTTAAATTAACATGAATTATAGTTATTTAAAAAGAAAAAAAATGTTGTTCGCAGTTATTGTAAAATCAGGTTGAATTAACATGAAAAACGTATAAAGCAAAATCACCACCGAAAAATTTTAAATCAACCTTGTTTGCTACGTTTTTAACTTGATTTTTTTCTGTGTGTACCTTTAGTGCTTCGCAAAATTAAAAAAATTTTTAATGGGTATATATATATATATATTATAAAGGTTATCGTCGCCATATTTAATATCAACGTCAACATTTATAAGGCAATTATGGCTTTTAAAGCTATTTTCGGTAGGTTGCAATGGGATATTTTTTTAAATTTAAATTTAATCTAAATACCGACATAATAAGATGGTTTATGGACACAAAGACTTTTACGGAAAAATGGTTGCACGGAGCCTATGTGAAATTATGGATTGATTTTCACCAATTTGCTTCATTCATATAAAACTTAAATAGTATGTACCAAATTTGATCAAAGTATCTTTAAAATTGCTTTGGTGTAAATGGACAAAAACCAGCCAGCCAGACGGAAGGATGGACGGACGGACATAATAAATAGGATAAAAAGCTTAAAAAGGTGTCCTAGTATCAAAATGTTTATTTGTTACACACATCAGCATAAACGCATAATAATCTCTCCACTATTGTGGTGTGGACATAAAAACGAATCTGGCGTGTTCTGCTTTTGATCTTTTGTTTAATCGCAAGTTTTCCTTCTGATCTTTTTCAATTTTTCGCTCTTTGATTTTTAAATAAATCTGTTTCACTATAGACTTGATTTAGTTGAATATTTTTTAAGATTTTCTTATAAAAATCTATAGTGCAAGTGTTTGACGCTTGCAAAACATTGGATTTTAAATTACGTAAAGCTTCTTTTCCTTTACTGATTAATTTAAATAAAAGTCCTTTTTCTGTTTTCCAATTTATTGGTGCTGTTGATTTTTAAATTAAATTTGTTTTATGCATGTTATTGCATTTTTAAACTGACATTTGTTGTAAAAAAAGATTAATTTTAATTAGATGTTCGCTTTTACCTCTGCTGGCACTTGGTTAACCATTACCCTGTATAAATATTAAAATTCAACATTTGGTTGCAAAAAGGGCCAAATAGTACCTCTTTTGAAGGGCTAATTGATCTTAATGGCCAATCCCTTCATATATATTGCTTTTAATATATTCGTGTTTTAAAGTTAGTTTTATTTTTTGTATTATTAGTTATGTTATTTAAGTGTAGGTGGTGTTTGTCACAAAGTTAAAAGTCCAAACTAAAATAAATTAACTATAATTTTGTATTAAATATAAAATACGCTTATAGAACTCAATTATTTAATTAGAATTAAATGTTTTAAGAAAAATGCTTTATAAACAAAATCAAATTTTGGAGGTTTATGATAACTTTTAATGTGGCTCTTATTTAATTCAAAATTATAAAAATATATTCTTGGAAAATACATAACATATAAACTTGACACTCCATATATAAAACACCGTAAGGTGTTTTAAAAATAGATCTTATATAACGTCTACTTGCCAAAATCTTTTTATCCTAAAAATTATTTTTAAATTTAAACATAAAAACAAAATAAATATTTGAATTTTGGGAGTCCCAGTAAAACAGAAAATCACTATAATTCGTGTATGGGTATTTCCGCAGGAAAGTCAACCTTTTGTTACCTTAAGGGACCAAGCTTTTTAAATTGTTTCTCAAAGAATAAATTATATATCATTCAGTTTTTTTTTTTGTATTTTGGTGTAAAGTACAATTATGTGAAATAGGGGAAAAATTTAAGCAACATGGGTCTAAAATACAAGAAGGAACTGCCCATATCTCTCATTTGATTGTTTATATACAATTTCATTTCTAAAAAAGTATGTCTGCTAAGCACAAATAAAAAATGGAAATTTGAGGCAAAAATATTTGGATATTTATATGCATAAGCGCTATGTAGCTTCGATATAGGACACACTACCAATCATAGCTGTAATTCATATCAATCGCGTAAAAAGCTCAAGACAATTTAAAATTTATTTTTAAACTTAATTACACAGAAAAAAATAATTTTCATATTTGAATACGAAAATCGCATGTTTGATTACAAAAATTTTTGAATTTTCTGCGATGACGATTTTTGCGGTATTGGTAAAAAAGTTTGTATGTATAATTGTCAAATTTTTAGTCCACAACCAAGTTTATTGAGTCAATAAAAAAAGTTGTTGCCCAAAATAATTTTTTTCAACAAAATGTTTACTTGATTTGTTAAAATAAATTGTTGAAAATGTTGAATAAATCAAACAAAATGTTAATCGAATCTTTATATTTTTTATTTATTAATGATGATGTTTTAAATTTTAAATTTTTATATTTTAAATGTGTTATGTTTATATTGTTCGGCTTGAGGTCTGTTTCATAAAATTGAATAAAAATAAAAACTCTTGTTTTGTTTTAATTTTAATTATTTATTTGTTCCAATATTTCGACCAACTTTGTTGGTCATCCTCAGGGAAATAGTTATGATTTAATATTTAATGCAGTGTTGTCCGATGTTGTCGGACAACACTGCATTGTCGAGGTCCTCGAGCTCAAAAGGAAAAAAAGTTCTTTTATTTATACATTTTAAAGGTCGAATTAAACACAATATAATATTTTAATAAAAACACTAAAATTTATTACGCTGGGATAAGTGAGTTCCTATGCGCATGGCACTGGTTGCTTAGGCCAAATCATCAGGAAACCTTTTCCAAAGACTTTGGCAAAACTAAATATATTATTCAAATAAAACTGTAAAACAAATGAGAATTATGAGCTATTTAAAAATGGACAAGAGTTGTTAAAATACTGTCTTTACTTTGATTCAAATATTGTTTTTATTGAATATGAAGAAATTTTTAATTATTTCATTATTAAATTTTTTTAGTTGAGTGCTATTTTGCAAAGTGTAAATGTGATAAATCCTTTCTTTGAATCAAACAAAAAGCTTGTTGACCTAAAATTTTATTTTTAACAAACTGTGTTGTTAAAAATTTTCTTGAGATATTTTTTTCTGTGTATATGTAAATAAGAACCCTTCAACCCAAGTGGCCAATTTCACCAATTTATTTATATATCAATTTATGTTCAAAATTCGTTTTTCATGTCAAATAAAAGTAAAATTATTTTGTTTTTTTTATTTTTATTTAATTATTATTAAATTATATTAAAATACTTTATTTATATATGAGTTGATATTTAAATAGAATTGGTGAAATTGGCGATAAGCCACTTTGATGTATTGTATTTAATAAAGTAGCTCAAACAAATAAATTTCCAATTTTTCTGACTTTTCTCATTGCGAAAAATGTTTGATATTGATTTAAGACTCCATAAGGTATATTCTGGGTCTTAAGCTAATTCTAAGTAGATTTATCCATGTCCGCCTGTCTGTCTGTTGAAAAACCCACACTTTCGAAATTCGAACAACTCAAAAAAAAAGAACTATATCGGTGTTAAATTGCTTATAGTTATATTGAAAAAATCGTTTCAGTAGGCTAAGAGTTATGAATCCAAATGTCGAACAACCGCTCTAAAAAATGTATAATTTTGTTACAATGACTGTTTTGGCGAAATAAATGATGGATTGATATAAGAATTTGCACAAATTTGTTTTATGTGATTAGAAATCATATTTTAAATATCGTAAGCATCGGTTCATGATTTACCATAAGCCCCCAGTCTTTGAAATTATTTAAGTTTGTCTAAAACCGTAGTGAATAATGCTAAGTCATAAAATTTGGTCTGTCACAGTTTTAAAAGACTAGAAATCACACTGTCAAAGCTCGTGAAGATCGGTCCATTTTTAATCAGATATTAAAAAAATCAAAGTTAATACACATATGCTAACATAACAACTTGAACGGATATCTAGACACATAGATGGGCCTTTTTATATTCTTCTGACTTCCCTTTGTGTGTATTTTCTGAGGAATCCATTAAACTTGAATGATAAAAGAGTCTTTCTTGGTTCCTATCCCTCTTCATAGATATTTATTTTCAAATTCGCCTAAAAAGTTTCAATTGATGTCCTTTATGATCTTCCATTGCAAAGTAGCTCCTATCATCCGTGATTCAATTCATGACGAGCCTGATGCAAAAAGTTTTTTTTAACAACTGTTTTCTTTGAGACAGCAGGAACGGGTTTCTTTGCACATTTGAATACTCTTATAAGTGCTTCGTATTTCAGTACCGTTTTATCTTTAAAACTACATTCAATTGCCCACGCACAGTAAGATTTTGCAGTACATCCGGCAATTTCTGCCTTCAAAATAGTTCGAGTTTGGTTGCATTGTAACAAATACTTTTACCGGTTCGTCGTTTTCTATTTAAATATTTTCCGCTTTCGAAAGCTTTTGTTGTTTATATAAATAAAATATTTTTTAATTAGGATTTCAGAAAAGTGTTTCATACATTCCAAGGTACTAAAATTAGTATTGTGGTTATTTTGTGAACTATGAAACAAACTATGGGTTTTAATCCAAATTTTTAATATTTTTAATTAGGCGTAAGTTCATCAAATTTAATTTTCATTAAATTATTTTTATGAAGAAAGAAAATTTTCAACATGAAAATTAATAAAAATTGATATTGATAATCTTCCATTCTTGACCGTGGCCGGGGCTCGAACCGCGGCCGGCAGGTTACCATGACATGTTTCGATTGCAACCACTCGATCTCCTCAGATGGTTTTGCCGTCTTACACTCGCAGCCATCGACGACTGCTGACGTCAAGAGTCAAACATCAATCCCTAAACCAAATTGTATTTTAACCTTTGGTAGATCGAAATTTGCTTTTTTGAATGATTATCCATTTTAATTGATTTTACATGTTTTTCCTTACTTCTGTTTTTTCCGTACTTTTGTAAGGAATTCTTCTTAAAGTCCAAAGTACATTCTTTTGTTTTTTCATTTTTGTTTTTCTTGTTGACCTTTTTAATGTTCCAAGGTACATTAACACAAGGTAGACTCATTTGGGAGTATAGACATGCTGCTCTATAAAACTAACTGACTTGTCAAAATTGTCTTCATATAAAACAAAAACAATTTAACACACACATGTACACATTTTGGCTCATCTACACGAAATTTGACAATTGGGTTCTTACTGGTGTAAACAGCTGACAAACATATGGGCCAACGAGTCTACCTTGTGTTCATGTACCTTCCCAATAAAAAATTTTATCATTTGGCGAAGCACTAATGGTAAATTTAAAATAAATAGGCGCACAATTATGCGCTACGCAATAAGACATACCGAAATGCAGTAAAGTAAGTGAGAGAACTCTCAACAACTTTCATAAAAAAATAACATTTAAAGTGCCACGGCATTACCTTACTCCGAAGCAGGTTTGTAAGGGAGAATACTAAAAAAATAACTGTAACAAAACATTCAGTGTGTAAAGCTGATCGTTACATCTAAAAATTTTTATATGCGCTGAAAAATGTGCTTTACGTGACAAAAATGTATTGCCTCAAAGTGGGAACCCGCCATATAAAATTCATGTCTTCCGTAAGCGCAATGGTAAGCGAAACTTTTATGTTTCTCCCTTACAAACCTGCTTCGTTGGAAGCTCCATTTTTTATTGGGTTGATATATTCTTTTATGAGAATTATTTTCAAAAAATTTACAAGTCAACTTGCGACGTTCTTATTCGTTTAATGATATTTTTTCTTCTAATTATCAAGTTATGGAAATCATCTCGGATAGTACTGAATCTTTTTTTATATATCGTCCCAGTAAAAACTTCGCCTACAAAATAATGTGTTAAGTAATCAGAAAAACTTAAAAGCACTACGTACAGTTCTACTGAAAGAACCGATGAATTTTACAAGGGATGTCCCAAAATGAACGCATTAAAAAGCAAGTCATTATTTTTTTAGCAGTTATAGAAGAAAGCTACTAAATAATGAGTGAGAGAAGCTATTCATTTTGAAAAAGTAAGCGAAGTTTTTACTGGGGTTTTTCTATTATTAATATTTTGTTTCAAGTAGAGTTTTATATGATAAGAAATTGAAACTATACAACTTTCTAATGGTCGGCCAATAATTTCACGCAGGTCTAAACAGCAACCAATCACAATACTGACGTCAGTTTTTTTAAAGATTCGTTAATTATTTATAGTAACCACCCAGCAAAAACTTTATTTACCAACCCAGTAAAAACTTCGCCTACAAAATAATGTGTTAAGTAATCAGAAAATCTTAAAAGCACTACTTACAATTCTACTGAAAGAACCAATGAATTTTACATGGGATGTCCCAAAATTAACGCTTTCAAAAGTTAGTCATTATTTTTTTACCTACATACATTCAGAAAAAAGTATAATAATGAGTGAGAGAAGCTATTCATTTTGAAAAAGTAAGCGAAGTTTTTACTGGGAAGTAAGTTAGCAAATAATGTTGGAGACAATAAACACTACTTATTTTTCGGCTGAATAACTACTTATTTTTGTTCGAGGTGTCCACAGAATTCAGTACTTACAATACACTTAATAGAAGTCAAAAAATATCTAGTTATTATTTAACTACTAGTAATTTAAATTGTAAGTTACCAAAAGCCAAAAAATCACTTGTTAATAGACCTTATAAGTAATTATTGAGTGCATTACCAGTAAGTAAATATTCAGTACTGAAAACAACACAACTAATAAGTAGTTATTGAGCTGATTATTAGTAAGCAAATATTCAGTAGTGAAAAATATAGAAGTAATAAGTAGTTGTTGTGGTCATTACTAGTAACTACTTATTAAAGTTTTCAAAATAATGACAATTGTAATGACAACTACTTACCAGGTAACGTATGAAATAACTACCACCTATTACTAAAAATCAAAAAGTTTTTCCTGGGGGATAAAGAGCTCCTAAAATATTCTAAATGTCGGTGGAAGGTATCAAAGATTCGGCACAGCCTAATATATCACTCTTTCTTGTTTAAAAGCCAATTTTCAAGTTTTTACTGTATATTTAATAAGCATACTTCCGGTTTCCTGGTAATAACTAATTATAAACTGCTTATTACATATATGGTAAATATTTGAAATTTTTTACTATTACTTTTTAGTTTTATAAGCAAAACTTAAACGATCTTTCATCCGTATTTATTAAGCAACAAAAAAAAGGGTGCCCATAAGACATGATCTAAATATGGTCTTTCTTATAAACATGATCTTTACAAACCATGTATTTCAATCTTAAAAAATTATTAACCTTAAAAAGTTATATATGCAGAAATACCAGTATATACAATACAATAGCAAAATGGCAAATTTAGACCCACATAATTTCAGTTGTTTGATGTAATTTTTGTCGTCGTTCTGGTGTTTGTGTGTTTCTTTTCTTTTGCAATAAAATGCAAATCAGCATAAATGACTGACTGACTGACTGACTTACGTTTAAGGTTTGGTCACTTGTTTTGCATTAAATTTGAATTTTAATTGAGTAATCTTATTTTGATGTTGTTTTTATTATTGTTGTACATAGTACTTTTTAGTTTTACTACATACAACAAACATTTACATACATTTTGTTTGATAAAACGAAATAACAACACTGAAACATGTGTTAAATCATTCAATTTAACATTCTCGCACTCGTTCCATACGATCGACCGACCAATGTCTCCTCTCTCGATCTCTGTAATTTGGGGCTTTTTTTCCTTCTTTAGCGCTAAGATTGTGTTTTAAGGCGCCACTATACAAATACGATGCCGTGTGCAATATTATGAATGCATTATGAAGTTTTTAAGAACGGATTTTTTTTTTTTAATTTCTCGGCATCAGGTGTGTGGGTGTTTTGCTGTAGATGTTATTGTTGTTTTATTGTTGCTTTTTTTAGTTTTAACAGCTTTTTATATTCAGTTTTATTTAAATTCGAGCTGTGTGTAAGTAATAAAAATCTATAAAGTTTTCTTAAGGTGTTAATATATGTTTTTGTCAATTGTTTTTGGTGTTTTATGAATATATATTTTTTTATTTATAAGTTGACTTGTATTAAAATGAAAACAGATTATGATTGCTAGTATTTATAATGTAGTAGTGCATTTAGTTTGAATAGAGTTTTTGTCAACATTTTTTGTAATCAAAACGTGTTTCTCTTAATTACGTTAATGACATTTAGGTCGGTGAGAAACTTTTGTGGCATGTTGACAGAATGTTTCGGCTTAACACTAAAAGTAATGCATTGACAATAATAGGTCCTTATAATTTGTTAAGTATAACTAATGATGATCGCCAATCTGCCCATTTTAATTAAATTCGCGATTGGATCTGTGCGGGAGATCTTAAATAGAAATGTTATGTTTAATAGGGGTAGGAGTCGTTTCACTGACGAAAACATCAGTCAGTTCCTCCAGGATAGCGGATCCAATTCCGGCTATTTGCTTCCTTGTAGCAAAAGAGGCGTTTTACGCTTTTCTTCTCTTGTTCATCTTCCAGACACAATGCAATATCCAGTTATTATAGATACCAGTGAAAAATGTTTCTTTGGGTCTGTCTAAGCTGGTCCACAATTAATTTCATTGAAAGTTTTTCTGCCTGGAAAACGCTGCATTAAGCCGAAAGGCGATATATTATGATTCAGGTCCCTGGAATACTTCTCAAAGCCTTAACTTCATGTGCTTAAGGACACACATGCCACCATGTCATCAGCGTCTTGTAGATTTGATCGCGTATGAAATGTCCACTCTACTCTGCTATATAAATGTGAGCCCTGGAACTCTACCGAAAGTGACATGATAATTAACCGTTGCTTGCGAAAACTACTACGAATTTCTTGGCGAGCGTAGTTTCCAGTAAGGACCTATTGCAAAGAAAAGGCGAAGCACCAATCTGCATAGAAATTGCAAGATGGAAATAGAGCTAGGCTATTAAAAAGTATATATAAAAATTGCGTAGTAGATTGCATGCTTCGGACTTCGGCCGGCCGTAAGAATTTTTTCCTCTGTGGCTATTTTTAGAACCAAAACTGTACAACTATTCGAGATACAAACTTTAAGGATCAGTGTTCGAAAATAAATAGAACAATGTTTAGTGTACGGTTTACACACTTTGAAATGATATCTTATTGTTTTAGTGTTTGTGTATACGAACAAAACCCTTAATAGCATTCGTAACTATGTATTTTCATAAAATTAATGAACATTATATAGTGTTCTGTTCTTAGTTATAAAACAGAATAATTGTACATAATATTCTATTGCTCTATAGTGTTTCTTTTTTCCATTGAAAAATAAATGAGCAAACATAAAATTTTAGCAATGACCACATGTTTTGCTTGTGTAAAATTTTATCTGCTGGCTTTTTGTTTTTTTTTTCGTAGGTGTATTTTATTTTTGTAAAACAATTTTTGTTTCTTTTTTTACCAGGATAAAGGGTGCTTACAACGCAAAACTGAAACGAATGAACATTATTGTGCTGAACCGAGCACAACAAAGTTTGTGCTAAAAAAAACAGAACGCAATTAAATGTTCTCATCTCTATGTTGAGTGGGATAAGTACAGTATTATTTTTGTGTTCAAAGATCACAAGCAAAGATCTTACAAATCTACTAAACCGAACACTAAGGAACGATATTTAGCGTTAATTTTCGAACCATGTCCAGGATTTTGAAATTCGAAAGTTTGAAATTCGGGCGTTTGAAATTCGGGATTTTAAAATTTGTGATTTTGAATTCAAGATTTTAAGTTTCAGTAAAAATATTCATTAAAAAAATGTATGGTAATTTTTCATAAAGAAGAATTACCCTAAATTCCTATTCTTTTTATTTTGTTGGTTCTTTTGGGTGAAATGTCATTAAAAAAAATTGGGTTGCATTGCATAACGAAAAATAGCCGTTAATTTGGGGTAAATTTTTGGGTCATGTTTCACAGCGTCATAATTTCCATGTGGATCTTTTCCGAATTTTATTCCATACCTGTAGTAGTCGATTGCAAAAACCAATTTATTGGCTTTGGAGTTAAACAATATTAAACATTTTTGTTTAATTGTAATTTAGAACCATTTTTGTAAAGTTTAAGGCAATTATAGTGTTAATGTTTTTGTTTGCATTTTATTCGCCACTATTTTATTTTTAATATATGATAATTTGTTGTGTTAAATATGATTAAAGCGATTTGTTATGGCCACGAAATGGCAAATAAAAACTTAATCATTGTCATTTTAATGCAAATTTCTTGTTACCTTGATAAACATTAAATTAAATATAAATTTTCAATTAATGATTTATGATTTTTAATTTAATTTGATAATGGTTTATGTTAATTTTAATGTTCTCATACATGTTATTTACAATTCTGTGTAGTATTAAAGCACAACATGCAGTAAGGCTGGGGAGAACAGCACAAAATCATAATCTTTTTAATGGTCAGGCTTAAATGGCATATACAAATAATTCACAATATTAGCGTCTTAAATCAGTTAGAAAAGAGAGACAACAAAACGCCCACAGATTTTATTCTAAGCCCATAATTTAAATCCATCAAACAACTAAACAAATATTAATAATATTATAATGAAAGAAAACTGCAAATTAGTTACTTTATTTCCTTTAAAGTGCATTATTATTATTTTAGCATAAATTAGTGTTAAACTCATTTATTTTCTCTTTTTTTCTTCTGCCTATTTGCTTTCCCGGCTTTCATTGGAGTGGAGAATCAATTTTAAAACTATTATTTAAACAGCACTTACCACAACATTGTTGAACAAATGTGTAATAAACAAAATGTCTTTAATTTGATCGTTTCTTGGGTTTTTCTTCATTGATTTTTCCAACGCACTTGGTCCATTTTATAAATCTTATATAAAGTTTTCTTCGCCTTTTTTATTTTGCCGCTTTCGAAAAGTAAAGTAAATTAAAACGATGGAAATAAAGTAGACGGAATGATGTCTTGCAGGCTTACAAAAAGTTATGGGTATCAGGTTACCTGCTTATTGGGATAAAGAAAATGTTAGTTAGAAAAAAAAATTTAACTCAAACCATCACTGTCTTATAAGACTTTAAATAAGCTGGAAAAGAAAAACTAATAAGAGGTGGTTGATCACAAAGACAAAAAAAAAAAATGAAAAAATTAAACAAAAAACTTATAAGAAATGGTTACAAATGAAATCAACGAGTTATCGGTGGATTAAGTAGATTTAGGAACAGTAATTTAGAGACAACATTTTTTTGAGAAATAAATTCAACAGAAAGTTTAATAACAATTTTTTATGAATATGTTGATGACAGTGATCATTTTTCTGAGGAAAGTCAACACTTTTAATTTTTTTCAAGAAAAATCTTTTTATAGATTAATTTTCTAAAGAAAATCTATTAGAGTAATAACTCTTTTAAAGAAATTAAATTTATAGTGATAATTTTTTATATCAGTGATAACTTCTTTACAGCATATATTTAGTTATAGTTTTTTTAAAACAAATCTATTAGAGAGATTACTTTTAAAATATTTCATCATAATTTATCACAAGAACTTCTCACTTTTCTTTAAACAATTTATCACAGATACAATTTTAATTAGAAATTTTATCACAGTAATGTATATGTAAATATATGGAAGATTTTTCCAAGAAAAATTTATTGCAAAGATAATTTTTACAAATAAAATCTTTTAATAAGTTTCCTAAAAAACCTGACACAGTGCGTAGTTTTCAAAAGAAAATCTGACACAGTGATATGTTTTTTTAAAGTGTTCATTATATGGATAATCTAACTTTTCTAAAAAAAGTGGATTACAATGATAATTTTTCTAATGATTATTTCTTAAGTAATTTATCACAGTGATGAATTTTCTCAAAGAAAAGTTTTTCTAAGATAAAATTTAATAGGAAATAAATCATAGTCATATATTGTTTTTAATAAAAATTTATCATAAAATTATCGTAGTGATAAAAAATTGACAACTAAAAAATCTATCATAGTGATACATTTTTTAAAGGCGATTTTTCAAACTTTCTCAAAAAATTCCTAACGTTGATAAATTTTAAAATAGTCTTTTAGGTTGAAGATTTTTTTCTAGAAATTCTATCACAGTGATAAATTTTCTTAAAAAATTTCCTAGTCATGAATTTTGTTAAAATAATTTTCTTAAAAAAACTTAACACTGTTAAATTTTTGAAAGAAAATATATCACACATTTTTTTTTCAGGAAATTCATTACGTTGATAACTTTTCTATTGAAAACTGATCACACTGATAACTTTTGATATAAAAAAAAAAAAATTGATTGCAGAGAGAAAATGTATAACAGTGGCTCTTTTTCAAATAATATTATAAATAATAATTAGTATTGTGGTTATTTTGTTGAACTATTTATGGGTTTCAATCCAAATTTCTAAAATTTTTCAATTAGGCTTAATTAAGTTCATTAAATTTAATTTTCATTAAAATATTTTTATGAAGATATTGATATATGATATTGATAATCCTTCATTCTTGACCGTGGCCGGGATTCGAACCGCGGCCGGCAGGTTACCATGACATGTTTCGATCGCAACCACTCGATCTTCTCAAGTGGAAAAAAACAAATGGAAAAAACAGAAGTAAGGAAGAACATGTAAAATCAATTAAAATGGATAATCATTCAAAAAAGCGAACTTCGATCTACCAAAGTTTATAAAATACAATTTGGTTTAAGGATTGATGTTTGGCTATTGACGTCAGCAGTCGTCGATGGCTGCGAGTGTAAAACGGCAAATCCATCTGAGAAGATCGAGTGGTTGCGATCGGAACATGTCATGGTAACCTGCCGGCCGCGGTTCGAATCCCGGCCACGGTAAAGAATGAAGGATTATCAATAACAATTTTAATTAATTTTCGTGTTGTAAAATTCCTTTCTTCATAAAAATAGATTATAAATAATATAAATCCTAACACTATGTGGATTTAAATAGCACCAAAAAATTTTAAAGGACGAACGTGAGACCCCTCGTGTAGTTTTAAAACCATTGGCTTATAAATCTATTCATTTTCCTTTAAGCGGTATTAGTTCTTATTTTTAAACTTTATATTAAAAATTCCCTATAAATTATCTTTCACCTTAAACTTTCCCAACTCAACAAGTCCTACAAATCACTGTCGTCTCTCCACAATTTAATTGATGAATGAACGCTGTGGCACACTGTGGTGGAAAAAATGGTTTGTTGTTAGCAGAAAATATGCGTGAGTGTGATGCCTACTGTGGCAAAATATCACAAAAATTATTGTTAATCAAACTAAATATAAACCTACAACTGCAAAGCATACAAAAGAAACTCAACTCAAAAGAGGGAGATGGAACAAGAAAAAAAAACAACTTGTGGGTTCATAAAAGTAACAAGTAATGAAAGCACAGATTTTCATTTTCGTTCACAGTCAGTCAGACAAACAGTCAGAGAGATGTGTGTTTGTGTATGTGTGCATGAGTAGTTCACTTCATGGAATAGTATGTTAACCATGGATGTCATATGGAGCGAAATGTCTTCAATAATAAATTGTGGCAAATCAGGCGCATTGGAATAAGAAAAGAAAATAACAACAACGACAACAGCAACAACAAAAATAAAACATCTAAAGACGTCATTATAGAGGAAGAGAAACAGCAACACCAACAACAACAACAACAGCAGCAACAATAATAGCTAAAATCAAATTAAAGCAAATGACAACAACATGCAGAGTTGTGTGGTTGCAATGGCTTTGCATCAACACACTTGCAACATACATTCAAACTTGCTAATAAAATTTATTTGTGTGTGTGTGTTTATGTTTCTGTAATTTTAATAGTAAAAATAATACGCATTTGAAACATTAACAAGTTGTTTGGTTTTTTTTGCTCGTGTAACTTATGGAGGTATAAAAATTCGAAAAGACAAATACCGGAAAGTTAAACATTTTCTAAGTGGGATGTGATGCGTGGCCTGCCACATGGCATGCCATACTATAGGAGGCAATTGGTGCAAAAACATCAACAACGTTCAAGACAAAAATAGAAAGAAAAAACTGAGAAAAAAAATTCGTTAGAGAGTAAAGTGCAAAAAATGGTTTAACAAAATTATAGACACTATGGGTAAATAAGAACTTTTGGGGTGCAATATTAATGGTATATTGTGGCCCTTTGTTCCAGCCTGGAATCATAGGAATCAATACTAATGGCATACTAATATGAATAGGGAGCCGAGGGCTACTAATTTTCTAAGCAATATATAACTTTTGTTTGGATTATAAATAATCTTTTACGTTACAGACACTTTTTAGAAATTTAAAAGAATGGGACAAAGAAACCGATTATTTAGAAAAAACCTTTTGCAATTATTACAAAAGCGATATTGTCACTTAACTAAGTAGCCTGGAGCAATACTCAGAAAAAAGAGAGCACAAAAATGCTACGGACATAACATAAATCAATCCTATCCTTTCTAAACAATTTGTTACAACGTTCAGCAGAGACAGCACTAAGTTTATGTACTGTGCATAGTTCGGTCCCACCTGTCGATCAATTGACAAGCCTTTGTAAAAGGCAATTTGACAGCTCGTCGCTGAAGCTGAAGGACAAAATAAAGCATATTATAAAAAATATATATTTTATAAAAATTATCTTTAGCATTTATTTAGCATTTTGTTTAACGCAATCTTACATTTTGTCCTCAATAAGTTTTGGCAACACTAACTGATACAGACCTACTATATTTGCCGATTTATTTGCATTTTCCTGATTTTTCTCCTCTTAATTATTCTTCGAAAAATTTTCAAAAAATGTGGTGCTGTTTTTTTTATATTCGTACTTTCTTACTTAAGGAGAGGTCGTCCGACTAGGGACAAGTATTTGGTATTCAAAACGAAGTACTTTTGCCACAAAAAAAAAAAAATTATGCACATTAGATTTAAGGAAAGCTTGAATGATAAAACTGTCGTTCACTGTACGCAACCGGGACCGAAATCACGAAAGGTTTTCAAACAACGAACGAAAATATATAAAATGTCTAAGTGGAAAAAAAACTTTGTTGTTTGTGTTTTGTTTAAGCTTTGATATTATTACGGGTAAGACTTTTGAGTATTTATAATTCCTATTCGCTTAACAGTTTTATTTGAATAATATCTTAAGCTTTTCTAAAATCTTTGGATGAAATTTCCTGATGGTCTGGCCTAAGCAACCAGTGAAATGCGTATAGGAATAGCATTTTACATCAACAATAAATTTCAGTTTATCAATAGTAAAAATTGGGAATTTAGAACATTAAAACTAAATCTTATTAATGAAATCTTTTGACTCCCAAGAAAAACTTTTGATAACTATTTATAACCTACGAAATAACGTATGTCTAACAAAATTTTACTCTATTTGCTTAAATTTTTAACAACTTGTACTTTATAATTTTGATTCAGTATTAAGAATAGCTAGTGAATAACATTAAATTCACAGAAAAAGTTAAAAATTCTCTCTAATTACCAAATTCATAGAATCAAGCAAACAATTTCTTGATTTTGCACCTATTACCAAAATGAATATATAGATTACTTGAAATTGTAAAAATTTAAAATTTTAAACATAATTTTTCTAAAATCTTTATGGATGAAGTTTCCTGATGATCTGGCCTAAGCAACCAGTGAAATGCGCATAGGAATAGCTTATCCCATCAACAATAAATTTCAAGTGTTTTTATCAATAATAAAAACTGGGAATTAAGCACGAATAACAAAATCTTTTGAAATTAAAATTTTGTATTCCCAAAAATTGAAATTACCTTTTGATAATAAACAGGCAAGTGCACGACCTAAAAAAACACTTAATTGTCAACATCTTTTGTAAAGTTGTTGTTGTTTTTTATTTTGTTTTTCTTAACCTACTTACAACTATAATTAATGTTGAGAGAATTTCAACTAATTGTAGTGGGGAATGTAAGATGAGATAAACCCACTGTTTATTGTTGATGTGTTTTGTTTAAACTTTGATATTATTACAAGTAGAACTGTTGCTATAAGTCTTATACGCTTAACAGTTTTATTTGGTTTAATATCTTTAGTTTTTCTAAAATCTTTATGGATGAAGTTTCCTGATGATCTGGCCTAAGCAACCAGTGAAATGCGCATAAGAATAGCTTATCCCATCAACAATAAATTTCAAGTGTTTTTATCAATAATAAAAACTGGGAATTAAGCACGAATAACAAAATCTTTTGAAATTATAATTTTTTCAATAAATGATATTTTTAATTTGTATTAAAAAAATGATCAAAAAACTTTGCCGTTTCAAACAATATGTTAATTGATTTAATTAAATAAAGCTCAGGTTTTGACATTTCCCAACAACAATTCTGCAAGCTTAAATTATTTTATTATAAACGAAAAAATCAATCAAATTTTTTGTTATTTAATTACAGTAGACGCTCACAAATTAGAGCTTTCAGTAATTCGAACGTCCAGAAATTAGAATCAGTGTTTGCAATACATTAAACGCTTTAAAATTCGAATTTATAGTTCTAATTTCAGAGCGTTTTTGTTTTTGTTATATGAACACAAGAAATCCGCAGTTTATTTTTATTCTGTTTGAACATGTACAACTAAAAAGGGGAATTACCAAATTTTAGATGTGTTTCCTTATTTGTTGTTTTTTTGTCGCATTTATATATATTTGTGGCTAGTTTATTTGTGAAATTCGAAACATGTGTACATATTTTGGAAGTCTCTATTAAAAAGTGAAAGTGTATCATTCGAAATGTAAAATAAACGTAAAAAAAAACACTTTATCATTGGAAACGAAGGTCAAAATATTAGAAAAGCTTGACAAAGGGTTTGGAGGGAATATGTTACGACATCTTCAATCAGCTATATCAAATCACATAGAACAGCAATATTAAATGCTGTTTTCAACACATATCAGCAAGCAAGCAATAAATCTTTGCACAGCGCTGAATACCCAAATATGGAAAGTCGTCTGCATGAGTGGTTTTTAAATCAACGAGAAAAAAGTGTACAGCCCATACTTAAAGAGAAAGCTAAAAAAAAAAAATATTTAGAGAGGAATATCCCTATAAAGATGAAAATGCATTCCGTGGAAGCAATGGATAGTTTTCCAAATATAAGAAACGACTCGGTATTTTTAATTTTAAAAAATGCATTTAATGTATTGGAGTGAATTACGTTTTGTTTTCTTGTTTTTATCAAATAAAATTGAATTAAAAAAAATTTAAGTAATTTTTATTTTTTATTCGAAATAAAAACGTCCAGAAATTAGAACAATTCAAAAATTAGAATTGCCTCAAATACAAAGCGGTTCTAATTTGCGAGCGTCTACTGTAATACTTTAATTCAAAATTTATTTCAAAGTAACTTAAATGTTAATTAAATCAAAATTATATTTTAATTTTCTTTCAACAAAAAAAAAAAAAAAAAAATTGATTCAGTTATCACATTTATGAAATTGAAATACTTTTTAAAGAATTTTTTTAATTGATAAAAAACTACTGATAATTTTTTCTGTGTTATGTGTGAATTTTAAGTAAAACGGACACAACAAAATTTTCTTTAAATATTTTAATTTAAGATTCTATCACAGAAAACATTTTTAAATAGTAGTTTTCTTATCATTTAAAAAAAATTGTTTAATTTATTGTTTAAAATTTATTAATGTGGTTATTGAATCAATTATTTTTTTTTGTTGAAAAAAAAAAAAATTAAACATACATTTTTTATTAAATTTACATTTTAGTTGTTTTGAAATAAATTTTGAATTAAAATATTAATTAAATAACAAGAAATCTTAATTGATTTTTTTGTTTAAAATAAAATAATTTATACTTGTAGAATTGTTGTTGGAAGTTGTCAAACCCTGAGCTTTATTTAATCAAATCAATGAACACATTGTTTGAAACGGCAAAGTTTTTTGATCATTTTTTTAATTAAAATTAAAAATATGATTTATTGAAAAAAAATAATATTCTCAATTTTAAATATTTACAATTTTTAGTAAACTATATACATAATCATTTTGGTAAAAGGTGTAAAATCAACAAATGGGTTCTATGAATTTGGTTTAAATTTGATGATCAGAGACCATTTTTTTTTTTTTTGGTCTACGAATCCATTTCTATTGCGACCCATAGTGCATTTTGGATTAATCGTTATCTAAGTGTGTTTGTTTTTAGTAAGAAAAAAAAAATCAAGGCGGTTTTAAGCTTTTGAAGTGTAGCTAAAACAGCAACAACAACAATAAAAATTATAACAGAAACAAAAACATCAGCAGTACATTGAAGGCTCCACTCAACTCAAGTTTGAAGTAAATTGACGACGACCGCCCGCTCTGTCAATTAGATGATGTGTGCAACCAAACGAGGTAACAAGTGGGTCTATAACTTTTCATATTGCAACAACAAATAACAAAAACGTCACACACACATACAATCACGTACACACAAAATATAATAAAATAAAAAAAGTTGTATGCATTAGATGAAGAAACACTTGCAAGGAACTTTTTTTTTTCTTGTGTTGTTGTTTTTTGTTTCTATTGTTGTTTGTCCATTGTGGCATGCTCTGCTACTCTCTATGCTCTGAATTAAAATAACAAAAAAATGAATGTTTTAAAAGCACCGCCAAAAGACAACACTACCACCTTCACCACCATCAACAACAACAAAATCATCTATATTTTAGCTGTGGCCATTGCTTCTTGCTTAAAGTCAGCAACATTATCATACAAACAACAGAGACCAGTACGTAAATACAACAATATAAATGTTGTTCAGAAATTTCCAAATTGACTTCGTTAATAGTGATGTTGTCAATTTGTTGTTTGTTCATTCGTTCGCTCGTTCATTGTTGCTGTTGTTTTCTATGAAATAATGAACTCATAACTAGATGCTGTATAAAAATATTATTGTTCGTGTTGTTGTTGTTGTTGCTGCTGCTTATGTTTTAGTTTCTTAAAAAATTTTTACTTGCCATATCGTCGTTGTTTTCTTCCAATAACATGTCATGTTGTATTACGATCATTAAGTTCATATAAAAATTATCGACAACTAATAGTTTGACTTTTATATACTCGTACACTTTATTGGATCGGGTAATATTATATTATATTTTCATACAAATAATGTTGCATGTGTGCTTTATTATTATTGTTGTTAAAAATGTTGTTATGGTTGCTTTTACTACATCCATTTCAGTTTTATAACTTCTATTGCTAATATTTTCATCATCATGCTTCTAGATATTGCATGTTGTTTAAAATCCAATGATGCACTTGTGTTTCCGTCGTTTGCGGTTTTCTTATTGAAACCGCAAACTTATTAAAGGGACTGCAGAAACATGCAATGCTTTTAGTGTAAGTTTTCTTATAAAACTTCCTTAATGAAGTTATTTTTATAAGTGGAAAATTTTGAATATAGAGATTTTGTTAAGTTAGTTTTTAGTTTTTTTTTTCAAAAAAAAATTAACTATTACATTTAGTTAATGAAGTTGTTATTTGATAATTTTTTTTATTTATTTAATAATCTTTGGCTTAAAATATTGCTAGTATTATTAAGTATTCGCTGTTTGACAAAAGAGAGCTCAATTTCTTAAATTTTTTAAATTCTTTCTTTTTTTTTTAGTCAGGAGGATTCAATATTTATCAATAGTTAGTATTGAATTTAGGGAAGAAAATTATGTGTTTAACGATTTTTTTTTGAAAGAAAAATTAAAATTATAATAAAACAAGTAAGATACCCAACTTCACAGTATTTAGAGCCAAAGTTTCGACAGTGGCCTGTTTTTGGGCTATAATGGGCCAGTCAAAACAAAATTATGTTATAAGGCTAAGATTCATATAAAGGTTCTTTGCGATATCTTCATCTTTGTGAGATTTTCTTTGGCTTTGAGAGATTTTCGGGAGTAGGTTTATATGGCACATTTGTTCAGTTCTGGACCTATCAACACAATATTAGGATACGACATAGTAGCTAGGCCAGAGTAACTGTCGCCAAATTTTATGTCAATGCCTTCAATAATTGCAGTTGCAATAAAATGGGTATGGGCCAGAAGTAATCTTAATTCCAGCATAATAAGATGGTTCATGATCACAAGGACTCTTTTCCAGAAGGAGGCTTGTATGGGGGATATGTGAAACTATGGACCTTTTGTCACGATTTTTAATAGGTTTGGTCCTTGTGACAATTAGAGCTTGGGTACCAAATTTCGTCAAATTATCTAGAAAGTTGCAACCTGCCATTTACACATAAGTTTTACATGGACGGCCTGCCAGCCAGCTGGACAGATGGACTGACATGAGTAGATCGACTCAAAATCTATTTTGCTATACCAAAATGCATAACACCCTCTCCACTACAGTGGTGTGGGTATAAAAAAATTATTTCGCGACCTTATGTATATAACACATCTAAAGCGTCTACGCTCTTTCAGTTGGCGTTCTCCGTTTTTGTCCATCTCTTACAGCTTATTAGATATTTATTATGACTAGGTTCTAACTACGCATTTTTGGTTTCACATTCAGTTAACAAGGTTCTGTTTGACTGATAAAGCCTTGTTAACTTAGAATGCCTAAATTATAGGTATTTCCAGGTAGAACCATGTGGAGACAAATTGCAAATAAAAATATGGTACTCAGACTTAAAATTTTATGTTGCACAAGTAGAACCAACTGCCTTGAAACTTATTAAAAAAATTATTTCCTTACTTAAGCTGTGTTCACATTATGTGTATTTGTCATGTGGAATGTCACTTTTTCACATGTTGAATTTGTACATATCGTCTGAACCCCTCCAAACAATATCATGTGTTATTTCTCTGTGTGCAGTACACATGACATTTTTTATTTTGAACGAGTTCTATTTTCAAGTGACAAACCATCTGACATCAGCTGTTTTTTACTAACAAAATTTTGTGGCGGCAAAAATTAATTGAAATTTTAATAAATATAAATTATAATCAATTTACAAGATTTTGTTTGTCGTGCTTAATTCTTAATAATTATAATAGTAAATAAAAAATAACCAATTTTATTATTGAAAATGGAGGGAAAAATTGAAAAGGAATTAACAAAAGTAAGTACATATGTATTTTTTTTTATGACAATTTCCATATTTATTTTTATGAAAGAGAAATGGATTAATAGTTTTATGAAACAGGTATTGTTAGCAAAATTTTTATTAACCTTGCAGTAGCAGAAATAGTTTCCCGCATCTGAGTGTTCTGTCTCGAGATCAGAGGTGATACCTTCTCAAGCAATTCTTCAAAGGACGAGTACGACATTCTGCAGAAACTTCTAAACGCCTTCGGATCTTCCAAACGCAGTTCATCCATCACCATTGATGTAATTCCTAGTCCTTTGTCCCTTCGCAGCAACCAGTTATGGCTCCACAAAATTCCATTTCTTTTGGGTCTCCCTTCTTTTTCTTCTTCTTTTCTTTTTTTTATTTTAATATAAGCTGCAATTACAATACTGCTGCACGCAACTATTTGATCAACCTTTCGTTCCATATTAAAATAAAATTTTTTTAGCACAAATTAAATTTTTATACACTCAGCTGTTTTAAGATTGTTTTTTTTTGATAGGTTATGTCAAGTGTACTTTACATACCAACATGTGAACGTGTAAATTACAAACCATATGTAAAACATAAATTTTGACATACACATGAAATTACATGTGTGTAGAAAAGTGACATTCCATATGACAAATACACACAATGTGAACACAGCTTTAGTCTTCGGCTAAGTTTGAAACTGCTTTTTTGTCCATACAATAAAACTTTTGTTTTGCAGCAATCAAGTATTTTATATGCCTTCTTTTTTTTTCTTCCTTCTCTCCATAACAAATTAACAAAAACTGCAGGTATACGAACAAAGAATACTAATGCATTCGTCTTTGCCATCACACTCAAATGTTTCGCAGCAAAAGTTTCATAATATGGACGAGGACTTTGTGGTAATTTTAGTAGTGTTCAATATTGTACGTTCTTTCATAGACTTACATAAGCTTTTAATTACTCAACTTTAACTTTAAGAAAATCTATTTGTGTTTACAAAATATTTTTTTAAATTAAATTATCAAACTTTTATCTTAGTAAAAACTTCGCTTACTTTTTTAAAATAAATAGCTTCCTTCACTCATTATTTAGTAGCTTTCTTCTATAACTACTTCATTCTGGATGAATATAGGTAAAAAAAAATAATCACTTATATTTGAATACGTTTTTTTTGGGACCTCCCTTGTAAAATTCATCGGTTCTTTCAGAAGTTTTTTCTGATTACTAAACACATTATTTTATAGGCGAAGTTTTTACTGGGACATTTTTAAATAGTTCTACCACAACAAGGAAATTTTGAATTAATAAAACTGATTTACAAACTGTAAATTTGACTATCAAAAAGTCGTTACACAAACCGAACGTGAGGAACTATTTTTATTTCATTGATGAAGAAGGAAAGTCAAGTTATGTTTTTAAATCAACTAATAGATTTTTAAGTGTTCGGAAAGGCAAAGAATCGAGAAATTCGCGACGGAACTGCTCTTTTAACCACTTTGAAGAATTGTCTGGTAATATTTTTCGTGTTTGTACGCCATTTAGGCTCGAAACTTATGCGATTTCACTTTATAACGCATACGAAAATAAAACGAATGCAACTGGTGTAGCTTAAAGGTGCCATAAGGGGTTGAAATCAGTAAAATGAATAAATAAAGACAAGGTTTTTGAAGAAAAAACACATAATGCATCATTTCGAAATATATATTCCTTTTATTTCTGTACCAAAAATTCGTCTTACTAAATAGGAAAACTATTTATTTTAAAAATCATTTTAAAGAAAACAAAATAAATTAATAAAATAATTTAATCAGAATTTGAGTTTTCCAAATAGCACATGGTTCTATCTACAACAATTATTTCTTACCGTTACACAAAGTTATATTAGGTACTTGTTCCACATGCATATGTCTTATAGTTGAGCAACAGAGTTCTATCTATTTTTTTAAACTCGATTTGAGTCTCAAAAATTGAAATTATCCAAAAACTGTTTGTTATTGGGTGAAGCAGCCCAAGCACGCTGTTACAATATATTTTTATCATCAGTTAAAAGTTTTTCGAATTAATAAAATTTTATTTATATATAGTTGTTGATGATGTTGAAATTCCTACAAAATTAAGGGTTTACATAAATTATTTCTTCTTTTTAGTTAAATTTAATACAACCTTTTTTATAATGGAATGGGAGCAAGTTTCAGTGAATATTCACACACAAGTTCTTTAATTTTTTACTTAAATGTTCGCCTGGAAAATATCGCTTTTGGTCTAATGTCAAGTAAGTTTACAAAGTCAGACTGACATTAGCATAAAGCTCACTCCTTTAGCCAATTACTACCGATAAATACACATAGAGAAATAATTGATATTAAATTTACTTAGGATTAACAAAGCTGCATAACAAGTGGCGGTAACACTGTTTTTAAGTTATTTGGAAAAGGACTTAGTAAAGCAAACAACAATATTCAACCTAAGTTTCCTCAAAAGTAGTGTTGGTGCAAATATAACCTTCTTGTCCTTAGGTTTAGAATTCATCTAAAATCAAGAAAATTTAAGCCACATAAACAGAGGCCCAAAAACATTTCGACACATTGAATTGTGATGTTGCATATTGAAAATGCTAATCCAACGACACATAATGGAGGTTTTTGTATGGCTCTTTATTAAGAGATGAAAAATAGTTGTTTTACATTAATTTAATGCATACTTCAGTAAATTTAAGGTTCAGCGAAGTATCCATTATGTAAATGATTTAAAAAGATTTCTCCACTTTGGTTGATTATTGTTAGTTCATATTTAATATATGAAGATTCAATAAATAAATAATGAAAAAAAAAAAAAAAAAAAAAAAAAAAACTTTGGTTGATATTATAAGAAAAGTTGCCATTCTTTGTTTTTGTTTCTAAAAGGAAACTTTTAATTCACTTGATCAACTTTTTAATTAAAACTGGTTTTATTTTTGATTAATGGTTTAATTGAAAAAAAAAAAATTGGCGAGAATTCGACTTCGACCACGAAAACGACTCTCGTAATATGTCCGATTATTTTGCTTTTATTGTATAGTCGTCCAGAATTACAAAGAAATTCTAAAATTATTTTTAACTCTTGAACTTTTATAAAATTCTTTTAACTAAGTATTTATAGAAAATAAAGAAAAGCTTAGGGATTTCAAATCAGTCAGTCGAAATAGAAATATGTTTGTTTAGCACTGAAATTAAACTAATTGGTAAATGACTTTAACATGCGCCAATAAGTAAAGTTTTTTTATTTATATAAATTTTCATATTATTCGAATGTGTATTCTTAGTCAAATTACAATCCTCAAAAGCTTAATAATATAATAAATGCTACTTAACATGAGAAACAAATTCCCAGATTCTGTTTTTTTATTTATTTAATATTAAAAAAGTATAAAATCTACCCACAATTATTCCAAGCCCCATAGTACTTATTCCACTTAGCGCCCTGTTCCAGATTTGCCTGTTTGGGGACGTAGTAAAGCATCCAGAGGATTCCTACTTCTGTTACATTCACTAGGGAAAACAGGTGGCCAGTACCTGGAACGAACCCCTTGCAACAAGAACGAATATAGAGAAGCCTCCAAGAGATATCTGAAATATTTTCTTTTCTGTTTTATAGTCGTACTGCAGTGGAGTTTTTTTAAGAGAAATATGGTTTAGCCATGTTCCATTTTTCTCTTAATAACAACTCTATGGTGGTACGACTTAAAAGAATGACATTTATGTCTGATAGCTAAAACTCGAAAAAACTTCAAAATTGGTAGATCTTTTGAGATTGCGGCTCACTAGAGATCCTTCCTATCTAGTGCCTAGGGAGTCAGAAAACCCGGTTGAGTACTCCGTTAGCATGCTTTTAGCGAAAAGTTCTTCCTGTCTTTCAGGATTCTTGTCTTTGCGGAAGCTTTTCCTTTCTGATAATTAGTACCACCCAAAGGTTGAAGTTACGTGCACTTGTGGTTCGGGGTTTTACGGAAGATGCTTTTTTGACGAAGGTATACTTTCGAGGATCACATGGTGGTTGAAACCCAGATTGCGGGCAGGTGTCTCATGAAATATCCGGAGATCTATCCACTTGTGTAGGGCACTAGCTGCGAAGATAAGTTATCCGTAGGTACTGTTGCTATTCCGCAAGATGCTGCTGGCTATTCTTTAAGCAGCGGAGGTAAGATAGCACAAGTACTTTATAAAGGGCAAGAGTATAATTTTTATCGGATTATACACTCAAAATAACAACCTGTGCTTAGGATTCACCATGTGATTGGGCCATATGGCAGTTGCTAATGTAAATTATTTCAATCAATTTATTAGCAAAAAACTAATATTTTGCCATTGGGATATTTAAAAAATCTTTGGTAACTAAAATATAAGTACCAAACGCTGCCTCACTACTAGCACTGCCAAAACAGTAAACAATAAGAGATCATCACAAAAGATTTCCGGCCGACCTAAGCATCCGCACAGGTCCTACGACCCAAAGCTTTGGCTGTCCTCTGGCATAACGATGTCGACTCCCAATTTCCGACAAAATCCAGGAACAAAATGTTATGACATGAAAGTTTATATTCGTAAAGTTTTTATTGCTGGGAGTTTGACTTGTTCCTCTTCATAAGTTTTTAATTTGTGCCAAAATATTGATGCAAATACTTTGATTCGTAGGAATGACAAAGTAAAACTTAGAAAGAAGAAATTTCTATTGAAATTTGTTAAATAAAAACCACGAAAAAGGAATTAGGAGGGACGAAATTGGAATCAAATTATTTTGTTGTTAATCAAAAATTGAATTCCAAATTAAATGTGTATCAATATTTAAAACAATTTAAACCATTTAAAATTATAACGTTACAAAAATCGGTCCAGCTGCAAAAGTCATATAAGTCTTAATGGTTTTCATGTCTCACTTATTTTTAGGTTAATATATTTATACTTTGTTTCAACCGGAGTTCTTTTTATTTCTAACTTATTTTCACTTTACAACCCACTTTTGATTAAAGCTCCACATGCATCAATCTGACATTTTCATTGAATCGCAAAAATTATTTCAAAATGTAACTTGTTTTCAAAACGATATCAAATCAGTGTAAATAAATTTCCTTGAAAATTCTACTCGTAAACACTCACCCACACCCATCCATTTAATATTTCCGCATTAAATAATAGAAAAATACTATTAAATGCCATGCAAATTACCATTAAACGGACACTTAAAAACAGGTTCATTATTTTACGACCAATTATTCATGAAATCTTAAAAAAAAAAAAAAAAAAAAAAAAAATTATTGCTTAATTAACAGTTTAAAATTCCTTTTAATTGCCGATACTACGATTAAAAACATTTACAACATGACATAAAATTTATTTTGTACAATTTCCATTTACTTCCAAATGCTTGCGCTCATATCGCCAATTCAATTGTAAATGAATAATACGGCAACAAAAATTAAGTTTTATTTGCAAAACAAAAAACTAAATATATTTTTTTTATTTCTATTTGTAGCTGATAACATCTTTGGAAACAATTCTAAACCACACACCTTTTAATCTTTAATAGATACATGAAGCAGAAATAAAATACAGTGAATAGACAAAAAAGTTGTTGTATTTCTTTTAATTTTTTTATTTTATTTTTTGTATATAAGCCAAATGTGATATATCTTTATATATAGACACTTTTGATATGAACATATAAGTTTAAGTGTATAAGTGGACTATTACACTCCTTAAGAGTCTGCCGTTAGAAGACATTGTAAAGTGAAAAAAAACTATAACTATACAATTTGAAAAACTTTGGCACAAAAAAAGTTATAAGCTGAATCATTATGGTCACTTGCTGGGTCTATAAATTAATTACAAATTGCGCCATAAAGCGCCACATTGATACATTGTAGGGAGAGTTTCATAAGCTGAATTAAAGAGATGTGGGTTAATGTTTTGTGTATTGTACTGCTTTTTGTATGACTTTTCACAACGCCAATGGAAATGTAGATTTTCCAATGTCTGTAAGATTATAATTTTAAAATTGTATTATCAAATTTGGAACAGATGCAGAATGTTCCTTTTATTAAGCCTTATCTTTTTAATATATTTAACTAGGATGAACATCGTTTCAGACAAAAAAAGTTAATTATTAAAAAATTTTTGGAAGCGACATTAAATTGTTAACTACAGTCAGTGTTGCCAAAAAAAACAGATGTAATGTCAGTGTGCGAAGTACTAGATCCAGTTCTTAAATATCCCAGTAGATCCACTACCCTAATCTCCGATATCGCGCAGAGACTAGTGCATACGTAAACAGAAAAAATTATTTTTCCAATTCAAACAAAAAATTTGTAGAATCAAAACATTTTTTGTCTGAAATCGGTCCTACAAACAAATTCGCATATTCAAACAATTTATTTGCATTTCGTTTATTGAAAAAAAAACACTGATTTTTTCAAACAAATAATTTAACTGAATCAAACAAATAGTTTACTGAAAATCATATAAATTTCAAACAAATAATTTTGCTGAATCAAACAAAAAAGTTTTTGCACAAGCAATGACGCGCACACAAACAAGCACTGTAGAAGTAGATGAAGGCAGAGCAGAGCGGCGCCGGCTGGCTTTGAGACACATTTTTTTGTTGGAATAATTTTTGCACCAAGTCTTGTTTGTTCACACAATGTTTTTCTTCTTCACTCACTGTTCTGTATCCTTTCCTTGGCAGCAGACCGACTCGACATGTTTTTCGTCATCATTTTATTTCTTTTATTTGATGTAGGTATTTAACTAAACATTTTTGAAAAATTGAATACGGGATTTTGTTTTTCATTCTTTTTTACCAACTTTGAAACCAACAAAAAATTTATTTTGTTTCTTCTAATGTTGTTGTTGTTTAAAAAGAGTGAAACGTTTTTTTACCTATTATTGTTTTTGTTGGTTTTTACTACAAACCTCGCCACAATATTTTATCATCTTTCTTTTTGTTGTTCTTATATGTCACATAAAGAAGTGTTGCTTACGGTCAAATAAAAAAATGCAAAAACACGACAACAATAAAGAGCGTTAAATATTTCATACAAAATTATGAAAACTAGAAGCCAATAACGCGTTTATTATATTTTTGAATAGTTGTCAACATTTCTGTTGGCTAAAATAAAAATCAAACAAAAATATTAATTGAATCAGTAAAAAAATTTGTAGAAATTAAAAAAAATTTCAAACAAGCGTTTGTTTGAAAATAATTCAGCAATAATTTTTTCTGTGTAGCTGTCTAGACAATTCTATCTCATAGGCATTAGCGCCAATCATTCATTCTCCCTCCGAGGATCGCTGTTACTGCCACAATGTGCAGTGGTAGATCCAGTCTATTCGCACGAATACTTTTCAGCTAATGGCCCGTTTAAACTGCCAGAAACTTGCAGATGTTTCATCGATACTTCAGGTGCAGTTATGTATTAAAAAGTAGTATTTCTTTCAACACAGAAAAAAATTACGACAAATCAATTGTTATATTGAATACCTTATTCGCCAATACAATTAATTTTTTAATTAAAAAGGCACCAACAACTAAATTTTTTTATATAAAAAACTTTTTTGTTAATTAAAATTGTTAAAACTCAACAAATATTTTTAACAATGAGTTATATTGTTATATTGAATAAAATATTTTTTGACAATCTATATATATAAAAATAAGTTGTCCTATGTTCGTCATTTTATAACTCGAGAACCACTCAACCGATTTTCAAACGAGTACATGCGTTGGAAAGGTCTGCTTTCACTGATGGTTTATAAAAACAAACTCCGGATAGGTGGCGCTGTTGTCGTGATATTTAATTTTTTTTATTGATGATAGATAGCGCTGGGGTCAAGTTATTAACAAAATTCTTGGGCGATTAAATAAAAATAGGAAAATTGACAACACTGATGAAATGGAAAACAGAAAATTCTACAGTGTACCTACAGTGTACATCCCTGGCCTTACTGACAACATAAACATGATAACAACACTGAGACAAAATAACATATGTTTTGCGTATAAGCCTAACAAAACAACAAATGCAATATTCACTAAAATAAAAGCGCCAGTAGAAAAACAACAACAAAATAACTTTGTTTATGAAATAAGATGTAAAGGAAATAACGAAGAACTCTGTGATCAGGTGTATATAGGAACAACAAAGAGAGCTTTATCAACAAGGATAGGAGAACACAAGATGGATATTACGCGGCAGAAAGAAACCACAGCACTAGCCATGCATATGATCAGTTCACACCATGCACCAGATTTTCAAAGTATTAGAATATTAGACAGGGAGGAAAATATGAGAAAGAGATTTACGAAGGAAAGCTTGAGAATTCAGCAAAACATAAAAAAGACAATGAATTTGAAGGAGGACACCAACAACATATGTGCAAGTTATAGAGTAGCCATCAAATAAACTGTGATACAATTTTTAAATATTATGTGTTTTAAAAATAATTCCATGTTTTATGTTTTTTGTATTATATATGTTAAATGTAAAATTTTTGGTTTTAAAATTTGTTTTTTAATGTAATAATATATAAAAAAATGTAAGTTCTAAATGTTATTTGGTAACAAATTGTTAATTAATGTCATGTTTTTACTAAATAGACGATCCCCAGAAGAAGTCGACAAAAAATCGACGAAACATCGGGAAAAAATGTATTAAAATTGTGTTTTTAATTACATAAAAGATTATAGGCCGTATTAGCTTAACAAGGAATTATAAACAAAATTCTCCAGTAGCTATTTAATTTTTTATTTTTATTTAGAAAATCCCGAGAAGCGCCGGGACCAAACAGCTTGTTAAATATAAATTTTTATTGTGAGTTTGTCATATTAACATTAATAATATGAATTATAAATTTTTTAGTAAAATACATACATACATCTGTAGTACATTAAAAATCACATGACAAATAACGTTATAATTTATTTAAGCCACAAATGTAGACCTGGATGCACTAGGAGGTTCTGAGCTCAGCACAAAACGGAATCTTGACACAATTATCAAAAATATTTGAAAATCTATAATTTATAAAAGATCCGTTAAAATTTCTTTATTAATAATGAAATAATAGCTTTACATACGGTAAAGATTGATTTAAATACAATATAGTTATAATATCGCATATTCTTTTAAAGATTTTAAATCGGAAATACAGATTGTTTTATTTCGTATTTTTAACGAAAATCATAAAATGAAACAAATTGTTAATATGACAATTTACAAACATATTAATTAAAAAAATTTTTAAAATATGGGAAAAGTTTTTACAAATTTTCTTTAATTACCAAGTAACTTTTGTTATTTTTTGCAGTGAACGAGATATTCATATTATGTACAGAAAGAGAGGCAGAAGTTCGTGTTCACGGAGGCCAATGTATTGAATGTAATCGTGAAAATAATGTTGAAAATAAAACAGAACACAGGATTCACCTTTACATATAAAAATTCCAAGAAATTGACTAAACGTAAGTTTTTTAATAGACAATATTAATTTGGATGAACTTTTTAATTAATGTTTTGTAGTGTAAATTATATTAAAGCTTTTGCTTTAAAACTTTTCTTTCGGAAAGTCTCTTTTTTATATGAAACACTCACTTCCGATTTATCTAAATATAAGCGTAAAACTTACTTTATTATTCAGTATTTAATTACATTATTTATTTAATCAAAACTTTCTAACTACTATTTCAATACACAGAAAAAACTATCAGTGGTTTTTTATCAATTAAAAAAATTAATTAAAAAGTTTTGAAACTTAATTAATGTACTAATTGAATCAATTATTTATTTGGTTGAACGAAAATTAAAAATATAATTTTGATTTAATTAACATTTTAGTTGTTTTGAAATAAATTTTGAATTAAAATAATAATCAAAAAACAAGAAAAATATTTCGTTTAAAATAAAATAATTTAAGCTTGTGAAATTGTTATTGGAAATTGTCAAAATCAATCAACACATTGTTTGAAACGGCAAAGTTTGTTGATCATTTTTTTAATTAAAATTAAAAATATAATTTTTTATAAAAAAAAAAATATTCAAAATATTAGATTTTTACAATTTTTTAGTAATCAATATAATCATTTTGGTAATAGGTTCAAAATCAAAAAAAGGGTTGCTTGATTCTGTGAATTTGGTAAAATTGGTGATTTTTCTTATACTTTAACACTTAATAATATTTTGAATAAAATTTTACATTTTTATTTAGCTTAATTTCTTCGACCTTCTGAATATTATTTCCTTCCAATAATTTCTCAAGCTCAAGGTCCGTTTTATATAAAGAATATTTATTTAAAAAATTATCCAATATTTCGCTATCTCAATGGATAGCTTCTTCAGGGATTTTTTGGTTTTTTTTATGTTTCAAACAATTTTATAAATAAAATTTAATGAAAAAACAAAATTGTCAATTATGAAAATTAATAAAAATAATACACAGGAAACAAAAATTATTCTATTACATTTTTGTAAACTTATTTAATTTCCTATCTTATTCTTATAAATTAAATGTCTGTAATTTTGAGCTACATTGTCCGTATCTGTCTTAAAATTAATTATTTGTTCCATTGGTATGTTTATAATTTGCAACATTTCTAACATGAAGCGACGTTTGTAGTTTGTTTCTGTATTTAAAACTGTTGTATTTTCAAAATCTGGTGTATGATTGAAATTGGCACAATGCAAATATTGGATAATTTTTTAAATAAATATTCTTTATATAAAACGGACCTTGAGCTTGAGAAATTATTGGAAGGAAATTTTACATTTTTTTTAAAATTACTAAATCTTATTAATAAAAAGTCTTATTTATAAAAAATTATGTATTCCAAAAAATATCTTTGACAATAAATTTGCAAGTGAATAAAAAGCTGAACTGGCAAATTGCTTTATTTTGATTTTCTTGCGAAAACAACAAAGCAATTAACAAGGTTTTATTTAAATGTGCTAAATTTACAATTTGTTTTTTACTTTTGTTTTCTCTAAACCCACTTACAACTAAAATGAATGTTAGGAGGATTTCAAATAATTGTAGTGGGAAATGTAAGAAAAGAAAAACTCACTGTTTATTGTTGGAATTTTGTTTAAGCTTTAATATCGTTGCAAATAAAACTTGAGTGTTAGTAATTCTCATTCACTCTACAGTTTTATTTGCCTAATATCTTTAGATTTTCTCAAGTTCTTGGGAAAAAGTTTCCTGTTGATCTGGTTTAAGCAACCAGTGAACTGCGCATAGAAACTAGCTTATCCTCCAACAATAAATTTCAGTGTCAAGTATCAAGAATGAAAATGCGGAATGTAGCACAACAAACAAAATCTTATTAATGAAAAATTATGTAGTCCCAAAAAAAAAACTTTGGTAATTTTTTTTATTATCATGTTATTAACTGCTTTTACTACTTAGTAAAATTTAGTTTTCTTACATTTTTTTGTTTATACACTTTTTATTAAAAACTTTGCCTTAATATGAAACTACCCAATAACTAATAATTACATCTTGAAAAAAAATTTCCAGATTTAGTATTTGAACAGCTTAGATTTTTTAAATTTTAAATTTAAAGTTTAACTCTGATTTCTGCTTATAAATTTGATAAAAAAAAATTTTCCTTTTGTGTATGAAATTCCCCATACAGTTATGTATGTGTTTTTTTTTCGCTTAACATATAATATTTTAGATAAGTTTCTTAGTGTTTTTCTTTTATTTTTTTTGTCTAAGTAAAAAATTTTTTTGTTCTTTATCATTTTTATGAATTTGCATGCATTTTAAGTTCCTGGACCACCATCTATGTGTTGAAAATATCAATAACATTTTACATATATTTAAGATTTTTTTTTCTTAACTGTAACTTCAAATGTTTTTCTATATAAATACTTTCAAACAAATAATCATTTTTTTTTGGTTTTTATTAAAAAGTCAATTCAACTTAATGGTCATAAATTTTATATATTTTTTTGGAAAAACAATTTTTTTTTAATTCAAATTTAGCACGTGCTTTAATAGTTTTAATGTTATTGGCAAACACATACAAACAAATTAGACTTTTGGCAGGACTGATATTTATTCTAGACCATTTAGAACAATCTTGGCGGTCAATTTTTTGATATATTAAATAAATTGTTCTTTTGGCAAGAATTTAGCAAAAATCATGAACGAAACATTAACGGAAATATCTCAACGTCATGTAAAAACTTAACACATTTTAAGATTTAAGTTTCTGATAATTTGCAGTTTTTGCAAAACTTTAAG
Organism: Pollenia griseotomentosa; assembly: GCA_963931875.1. NCBI lineage: Eukaryota > Metazoa > Arthropoda > Insecta > Diptera > Polleniidae > Pollenia > Pollenia griseotomentosa. The sequence goes on from OZ007561.1 coordinate 63,608,083, forward strand.
TCGTGTTTCTTTTTTTTTTTTGGTGGAAGACTTAATTAACTCATATGATCTTATCATGTTTAAGTTTTTCTAAATATCATTTTAATTTTTGTTTAAATAAAGTTGGTATTTATTTTTAATGTCAGAGTTGCCAGAGGTATGTAAATTAAAATTTTTGTAATTTTTTTTTATTATTTTGTTTATTTTGTTGTTGTTAATTTTGCTTAGATTTTATGAAAAATTTTTGCATGATTATCCAGCAAGTCTATTTTACTTTAAATTTCAAAGTTTAAATTCGAAATTTTTAACCGTTGTCTTAAATTTAAATAAATAGTGCCACCAAATAGTGTTCATTGAAAGTTTTAGTTTTCACAACGCCTTTTAATGCAAGGCATTAAATATCTTATAATAATAACAAATTTTCCAAAAATTGTATTATTTGTATAAATTAGCTTTTAAAATAATTCCTCGCTGTTTTATTGTTAAAGATTTAAATTAATTTCTATTAGCTTCTTACGGCTTAAAGTCGATTTGACTGTCAAACACTTTCTTCCCCTCGAGGGAAGACCTCTGGCCTCTGGTCCTGTCTGGTATCACGGGAGTCAGCAGCTTCAGGAGACCCGCCTCCGGACTGGCTATGGATGAGTCTGACTACTGTGGTTTATACCCAAAGTCGCAGGAAGGTAGATATGAAAAAGTCAGCTTCAGGGGGAAGTTCGGACTACTGACGGATTTCCCTTGGTGCTGTTGCTATTCAACAGATGCCAAAAAGCAGCAGAGGCTGGAGAGCTTAAGCTTCTTAAGCAAAGGCCGAGTGCATAATTCTGCAGAGTTATACATTCGAATTGCAACATACGAACACTGGTTGCGCTAACACACAGAAGCGGTTGGTAAATTAATTCTTAGTCAGCAAGGTGCTTAGCCCACCATGAAATAAGGCAAACTCAGCAGTTGCTCATGCAGGTCTTCTCCACATCTGTAAAGGCTTCTTTGGAGAGTTTCTTGGTTGTTGTTGTAAAAAATTTCTGTAAAAACTACAGATGAGTGTGTTATTGAATTTCTTAGCCTGGTGCTAAAACCTATCAACACCTTTTAAGTCGCAAACAAAGTTGAGTTACTCTTCTGGAGTGTAGACAAATTTTTATCAAATGAAAGTCAAAATGCACTACAATGCTAATTAAATTGGCGCAGGTGATCACAGCGATCTGCAGCAAACAGAACTGACACGTTTAAAGCGAGCATGCGCCCAGATTGAAGCTGTTATAATCTACATGGTCACATGTTGCATGGCCAGTTTAAAATAATAGAGGTTAGAACGTTTTGCCACAGAAAACAAGGCCCCAAGCTAGTCAACTAGATTAAGTATTTTAGTTAGCAAAGGTTTGCCTTAGGATCAGTGTTGCCAGTGGATTTTTCAAAAATATACCTACACATGATAAAAAATATCCGATTTTTCCCTACAAGTTGAAAAAATTTCACCTACAAAAATCCCTACGCATTATTGCCATTGAAAAAGAAGAAAAAACATAATTTATAAAAAATAAATTTTATTCGAATATGTATATTAAAGCTTTGACAGAAAACAAGTACAAAACTAAAAAAATAATACATACACATGTATGTACTTTTAATTACCGAATTGGCTAGATTGCCGTTGACGCCATCGTCGCCAATGTACGACTTGTCCCCTGTCGTTTAGATTTTCTAGAAGACAATGAGCGACACTGTCTTATCAGAAGTTTTCTTCTTGTATAAATGCTACTGACGACAAAGTTTTCTTGGAAGCTATTCAATCGCTTGTTTGTTTTTCTTTCATATTCTTTTTTTTTAATTTTTGATTTAAATACATACAAAAAATTTTCAAATTAACTCTAACCAGTAAAACCGAAAAATGCTGATGAAGTTATTCGCTTGCTGGAAAATGGATTACATGCAGTTAATACTTCACTGTCTACTTTAGGATTGCTTATAAGTCTCGAATATAAAAGATATAAAATAAATTAAAATTCCATATAATAATTTTTGTCGTGGACGTCAAAATAGACGAAATTGTCATGCGTGTAGTCGTTCATGACAAAGTAGGCGATACTTGTTCGAAAATTTCGTTGACGAATTGTTCCCGCTGTCCCTCACATGTCGTGCAGGAATAACCATTGTCATGCATCCGTCTTCGAGGATGTCTTAAAGACGTGGCCAACTGGGAATATTTTCGAAAAAACAAATACATACATCAAACAACTCTGGAAATATATTTTTAAGCGATTTTAGGAAAAAGAAACTTTTTCAACCGTTTAGACAAGAAAATATCACAAAAAAAATTTTTTTTTTTACATTTATTTCTAAAATAATGCGATATGACGAAAAATCCCTACATTTTGGAGAATAAAAAAAATCTGTCCGATTTTCCCTACGCTTCTATTTTAGTATCAAAAATACCTACATGTAGGGATTTTCCCCTACTTCTGGCAACACTGCTTAGGATTGTCTGATATAAAAGAAATTCACGCAGAGAAAAAATATAGTTGGGCATGGTTACGGCAACTACACTATGTTTATTGTAACAATATATTGTTGTTGTACATAAAAATTTTTATTTTTATTAAATATCAGCAATATTTTGTTTATTGCAGTTATAAATTTAAGTATTGTTGAGTGAAAAATAATTATTTTTCGAACAACTAAATAATGATAACTTTGAAAACATATTCAATTTCTTACAACCATAATATGATAAATTTCTATATTTGTAGTCATAGTATGCTTAAGATGCAAACAAAATATCGTTACTCTAATAATAATTTGTCAAACAATTTTAAATCAGCTCTGTCGTACTATTTAAAAGAAATTAAAAAAAGTTAACGAATTGTTGTTGTGTAAAAAATTGTTAATAATTGCTAATAATATAATATAATAATTTTTCTTTGGGAAAGTGTAAAAAATATTAACAATTGCATGTAAGTTTATTGTTATTTTAATAGAAAAATTGTAAAAAATTCTATAAAATAATTTATAAATAATTGAAACCACCAACGACAACAACAATATTATGATTACCTACGATTATAATATGATTACAGTAATCATAATATGATTCTTTCAGATATGTTATGATAACTTTTAACTTATTATGATTAACATAATAATAATATGATTAAGGGAAAAATATTATCAGGGCTGTGGAGTCGGAGTCGGAGTCGGAGTTGAAGAGTCGGAGTTGAGGTTTTTATACCGGAGTCGGAGTCGAAGTACCCACAAAAACTAGCGACTCCGACTCCGACTTTTTTGCATTAAAATTGTTCCAATATTTTTCAAAATAAAAAATTTTAATGACCAATTTCTCCAATTCTTTTTAAATATCAATTCATATTTAAATATAATTTTTCTTATAACTTTATTTTAATTTGACATAAAAAAACAAATTTTAAACATAAATTGATATTTAAATAAATTAGTGGAATTGGCCATAAGAGGGTCTGCTTTTTGAAATTGTGAAGTCAGAAAATAAGGACCAGTATACTTTTCATATCAAAAATTAAAAAATTGAGATAACATCTTATTTTGACAATTTATAAGAATAGTTATATAGATTGTTTCGAAGCATGTCCTTTTCTATGTTTTAATGTGACCTCAAATTTCTGTAACAAAAACCAGCGGGTTCACTATTTGAATTTCGCCAAGATATCGTTAATGAAATAGAGCCGAATTAAGGAATTTAAAAATAAAATTTGTAAAGATGTTGTTTTTTATTTATCGTATATAAACAAATATTTTTGTAGCCATGTTCATGAATATGACTTGAAATCAGCTGGAGCTCCTGTGGTGAAAGCATTAAGAGAATTACATTTTAAGTTCCAACCTTCAAGGTGAATTATAATAGAATAAAAGGAAAAGGAACTCGGAAAAATACATGACATTGTTCCAGTTATAATTCCCATCAAACCCGAAAAATGATTTGAGAATACTTTTATCTACTCACTTTAGGGATAATTGGAGAGATAGTAAAGACTTGCAATTTCAAATTTCGGTCTTGGACAATAATAATATTGAATTAGGAACGGAAAAATGCAATGGCGAGTTCTTGATGCCTTTAACGTCTAAGCCAATTGGACTTGGTGTTGTTTTCAACTTTTCTATCTCGAAAGCTACATACATTAGAAAGGACTTATAGAAATTCACACATCTATAAATTTCAACAGTATAAAAAACGTTTTTTGAAAAAGATGTGAATTGGTGTAGTTTATATCCTACAGAACTATTTTTACATTTTTAAGCACTGTTTGCATTATTTTAATAAATTAATATAACCTTTAAAATATACTAAAGTTCAATGATCCCATACGGATTGAAGCAAATCTCGTTTCTTTCGAAAGTTCGTAACAAAACTCGTTCGTTCCAAAATTAAATCCATTATTTTTCTATATTTCAGTTGGTTTAAATTTCTAAACTGTTGAGTTATAAGTCAAGTATATCATAACACTTTAGAATTAAAAAAGTTCAACTCATTTGGTCTATTGAATCGGCGGTATATGTTTTTTACATTTTTTCCAAAATCCAAATAAAATATTTTGCAGCTTTCCTACTCATATGTTAGTAACTGGTAGGTTAAAGCTCAATGCGCGGCACGTTAGAATTAAAATATCGATTTGAAATTTTTACAGAATCATTTTCTTGCTATATTTAACCATTTAACAGGTACTAAATTAAAAAAGAGTTTAAAGTCAAATAAAAACTAGTCTCTTAAATAATGCTAGGTTAGAGTAGGAGTCGGAGTCGGTGTTGGAGTCGGAGTCGGAGTCGGAGTCGTACTTAAAAAATTTCAGCAAAAGGAGTCGGAGTTATAACTATTTCTTAACGACTCCACAGCCCTGAATATTATGATGTAATATTACGAAGATATTTGGCCATAATATGATTCAAGAATAATCGTAATATGTTTACTACAATCATGAATCTTATCATGAATTGTGATGTGCCATCCAGCACTCTTAGGAGTGCTTGGGTAGCAAGCGCATTTTAAGATTGGGATCGGGATTGAATATGGATAAGTTAAGTATTTCGCGATTGAAAATTCGTACTTAAATCAATCTTTCTGTACTTGATTCAAGAAAAGCCATACTAACCGTACTATTAATACCGCTTCGGATTGAATTGAATACGGATGGATTGATTTTTCTTTTGAGTGTAGCAATGCAATCATATATGAATATAAAAACTTATTCTTTATATTAGTGTCATTTGAGTTTTATTCAAGTAAAAAGACATATAAAAAAAGTCTAGTACAGTATCTATCGTTTAAATGAAAAAACTAGCGTTTATGTGGTCCAACTTTTGCAATTAGATGAATAAATCTGTCACGCATTTTTGATGATTTTTGTTTTAAATTTAAAATTTATTTTAAAATAAAAGGGGGTTGTTTTTTAATAAGCTAATAAAAAAGTTACTTAGTTTCACTTGTCCATAATTAAATGGACATTGAATACTTTTTTAAAATATAATCATGTCAAGCCAGATGATCTGACGTGCCTTGCTATTGTGGAATATGGAACTTTAAATCAATTGTGAGCAAATTCCTTATTAATTGGCAACACTTCAAATTAGATAATGGAAAAAAACTCCTGCAATTACATTTTAAATCTTAGATAACACCTTCCAAAATCACATACAAATTTTGTGTTGAGTAATTTTTATGTTTATAACTTTTTTTTTCTTTCTTACAACTACAGTAATTTTTGAAAAACCTCACATTATTTTTGATCAAAATCAAAAATTATCACATAAATTTTGATTTAGAAAAAATAAACTCTATACATGTTGCTTGACATGACAGTATCAATGTTTTTCTGTTTCGATTTTTTTCTGGGTACCACTGATCTCTAGACAAATGTATTTCACTCCTTCTGCCAAACTAATGTAGTTTTTTTTTCTAACATAAATAGTCGTATATAAGAAATGTTTAGTGTTTGCAAGAAAAAAATTTTTAAACTTAGTATTTTAAGTTGATTTTCTTTTTTGGTCAATTAAGCCATTTTGGCTTTTTCACGTATGTGTGTTGTTGAAACACATGTTATGGATACATAGTGTTTTTTTTTTAAGTGACTTGAATAATTGCATTGTAATTGCAATTAATATGACTGAACACAAATTTGCTGTTGGCTCTATAATTGTGCCAACACTGTGACTTGCACATTTATTCGTTTACTTTGATTTTGTTTGTTCTTTTTTTTTATAATATTTTTAACCTGGAAAAATTAAGTAATTTAAGAGGATTTTAATGTGAAATAACTGGATTACAAATTTTGAGTCTAATGCTAAATTATGGTTAAAGCATGTTACTTAAGTCTTTTGTTGTAAAAATGTGTTTGAAAAAAGGTTTATTTCCTGCAACTAATTTGCAGTGCAGAGAAAAATATTTTATATCAATAAATGATATAAAAAACTTTAAAATATTGTGCGAAAATGTTTGAATGAAGTTTTATTTTTGTTTGGTACTTTGCAAACTAATGGAAATAATCTTTTAGATAAGCTTCTTGTTGCTGAAGTCTTTTGTTTTCTTTAACTTATGCATAACAGTTTGTAAAACGCAAGGAGTCTTGAATTATTGTATAAAATTATTTAATATTTAAAGAAAATACTTCCATACATAATTATATGTGATGGAAACCAAGTTGAATTTAATAGAAATATTTTAAATATAGAAATTCTTAAAATATCTAATAAATCGAGCCCTTTAAAACTCGGCAATAGCTTTATCACACTTTTCACTACATTTCGGGGAAACGCATGGAGGATATTGAAAATGTGAAACATGCATTCAGTTCAAGTTCAGTTCTAAAGGGTGATTCAACCAAAACGCACGATGTTTATCTATGACAATTATGTGTGAAAAAAATATCGGTTAAATGCTCGCCACAGCTTCGGTCGCAAATCTCTATCCGAAAATCCATATTTTCAATGACTCTGAGACATAATTGAGGTTCAATGTCGTTAATGTGCCGAATCATCTCATCCTTTAGTTCTTCGCTAATTGACGTACATTTTTTCTTTTAAATATCCCTAAAGAAAGAAGTTCAACGGTTTTAAATCACATGATCGTGAGGGCGAATGAATATTGTCACGACGAGAGATAACACGGCCATGAAATTTCTCACGCAAAAGAGCCATTGTTTCCTTGACTGAGTGGCAAGTGGAATTATCCTGTTGGCATCAAGAAGTCCACTATCATCTCGCGATAGCGAACACCATTCATGGTTACTGCTTCGAACAGCAGCAATGTGTTCTGCAGAAAGAGCTGGGCGAGCATGCACAGCTGTTTTCGCATTTCCTTTAGATCCGATTTGCTGAAATTTGCGCACAATTCTCCCGATTGTGGACCTATTTGGTCGATTATGCTGACCAAAGCAAATACGAAGTGCACGAAATGCATCTTCATTTTAACGCCAATTTTCGCAAAAGGCTACAACAGTATTTACGTGTGACTCACAATTTACAACGTGTATTATGGTGGAACCACCCTTTACTCCAGTTCTATTTCAGTTCAAGTTCAGTTCTAGTTTAGTTCTTTATACGATATAAGGTTGAGAGATTCCATAATGAGTATGGAAGGAATACCCTCAGAGTGATTCTACCTTCAATACTCAATAAACTCCCAACAAATATTTTAAATACTTAAAACAAACACAAAAGAAAAAAACTCATCCAAAACTTCTTTATAAGTTTGCAACGAGCACATAGAATAATTTGTTAATCCTTTACACAACTACTTACTTATATTTAATATTTAATTTAATATATAGTTTATTCAACTAGTTTTATTTTTTTCGTGTTGGCAAGCCACTGGCTTAGCGGGGTTAGAGTTAAAAACGTTGTAAAATTATATAACATTATCAATAAATTAATTTTGAATTTGAAAAAAAAGTTCTAGTTCAGTCCTAGTTAAGTTCTAGTTCAGTTCTAGTTCAGCTCTAGTTCAGTTCTAGTTCAGTTCTAGTTCAGTTCTAGTTCAGTTCTAGTTCAGTTCTAGTTCAGTTCTAGTTCAGTTCTAGTTCAGTTCTAGTTCAGTTCTAGTTCAGTTCTAGTTCAGTTCTAGTTCAGTTCTAGTTCAGTTCTAGTTCAGTTCTAGTTCAGTTCTAGTTCAGTTCTAATTCAGTTCTAGTTTAGGTCTAGTTCAGTTCTTGTTCTAGTTCCGTTATGAAATATAAATCCAATCAAAACTATACATAATTGGATCTAAAGGGTCAATGATAACACTGTGCTAGAAATTGAAACTTTTTTTAGACAAGCTGGGCACTCGTCGTTTTAACCTAATTCGCCGTTTTTTTAGGTTAGCTCTGGTTTTCGAGATAGACCGTTATTTCGAAGTGGATGATTGAGATGCAAAATAAAGTCAGGTTGGTCATACATTTGACCTAACTATGGGCATCCTATGCGCGGCAGGATGCTCCTAGATGGGTCAAATGTATGAATGTATTTTTCATTCGACTTTTGTAAATAAAAGTTGCTAACGGATTTTAATCATTTATGGCTTGTTTTGTTTGCAGCTTTTTGTTTTATATGTCTGCATTTTTCAAGTTTTTATGAATTTTTAAAAAACAAAAATTTCGAAATTTTGATAAAAAAAATTAATTATTTTTCCAAAAAAAAAAAAAAAAAAATTATGTTTCTAAAACGACTGCGCCTATAAGAAAAATGTTTTATTTTATTTATTTATTTATTTAGAAAAATTACAGTACAACAAGACTTTCAATCTTATATAATAGTACTGCTGATACAATAGCAGATTTATTTAAAGTTACTTAGAGATTATAGAAATTATTGATATTAAAAATAAGGAAAAATAGACAAAAATTTAAATATAAGTTACAAATTTTTTTTTTAGCAAAATGAGAATGTATTGCCATGTAAAAGTGCTTAGCATTGCCTTGGGTTTGAATATTAGATGGGATTTTATTCCAGAGACGGATGGCATTAACGAAGAAGTGTCTTTCTGATATTAGTTTGCGGTATCGAATAAAAATATCTTGCAGCATTATTAAATGTCACTTTAAGCTTATTCAGGCATAGTGAATTGCAGCTAGAAAAAATTTCACAACCATAAAGAAGTGTCGGCAGTAAAAACGTCTTGGCAAGAAGCATGCGTATATTAAATGGAGTGAAATATTGCGTGGTCCAAAGATTTCTTAGCGTGGAGTAAGTTTTTGCACAAATGAAGTTTACGTGGCTTGACCAGTTTAGTTTATTATGGATTACAATTCCAAGGTTTTTTGCAGTATCAACTATATCAATTACGGATTGCCCAATGAGTATTGGTGGTAGATCTGTGTGTTTTACCTTTCTTAAAAAATGTTATTGCGGAATTTCGGTTATTTTAGACATTTTAATAAACTAAACCGTTTTTGAGTTACGCGAATATATGTTGTGCAACCTCCTCCATTTTCGAAATAACTGTATGTCTCGAAAACAATAGTAAACCTAAAAAACGGCTAGCACCACTGGATTAAGCGTACCCGAATTAGGTTAAAACACCATGTGCCCGGCTTGTCTATTTTTTTTCCTAGCACAGTGTAATTTTCAAAGTTACCGCTAGTCGACTTAAGTCGCACTTTCAACCCTTTTTGCCTGTCTGCTACTTTTTGTGAGACTTTTTTAATTCATCTTAATTTGCGACTTTTTTTTATTTGGTGGCGACCTTTTCCCTTTTTTTAAAAAATCATCAAAATGAAAAACAGCGATCTAGTATGGCATCGTCGTCGTTATATAAAAAGCAATTAACAAATTAAAATATTTTTTGACACATTGACATGGATAAAATATTAGACAGCTGTTTATAGAATTTCTACAAAATAAGTACAATTGTAATAGATTTTTGCAAAAAGTGATTTAAAAGTGATTGAGTTGGAAAATGTCAACAACGCTGCATCTTTTTTGTTTTGTTTGTTATTTTTTTTTATGTTATTTATAAATAAAAGTCATTACCCAGTAAAAACTTCGCCTACAAAATAATGTGTTTAGTAATCAGAAAAACATAAGAGCACTACTTACAATTCTACTAAAAGAACCAATGAATTTTGAATGGGATGTCCCAAATTGAACGCATTCAAAAGTAAGTCATTATTTTTTTACCTACACACATCTAGAAAATAGTAGTTGTAGAAGTTGTTATAGATGTAGTTATAGAAGAAAGTTACTAAATAATGAATAAAAGAAGCTATTCATTTTGAAAAAGTAAGAAAGTATAGTCGGTCAAGCCCGACCATATGATACCCAGCACCACAGTATTTAAAAACTCATCATGCTTATGTGTCCATACAAATATGGATTTCTCTATGTTTAAAAACTTCATTAAAATCGGTTTGAAAGTTTGTGAGAGGCAGAAATTGCCCCCTACATCCCCTTGTGGTCCTATTTTTGAAAAACTGTATAGCTTATGTGTCCATATAGATATGGATCTATCCATGTTTTAAATTTCATTAAAATCGGTTTGATAGTTTCTGAGAGGAAGAAATTTCCCCCTATCTTCCTTCGTGGTCCTACGATTTGGCCCATTTTCAATAGGCTTGGTTCTTGTGCCAATAAGAACCTGTAAACTAAACTTTTGAATAGAATACAATTTTGCAAAACTATGTTGTAGAAATTGCAAAATTTTCCAAATATCAAATAACAGAAAAATCAAATGACTTTGTGCATTCTACTCATATGAATATAGCAAAAGCTCAAATATTTAATCATCATTGACATACGCTGCCATCTGTTAGAGAATGACACTTTTTTCAACTTGCCGCCACGAGACATCAAAAGGCACTTGCTCAAAAAGAGCATAGACATTTGGCGCCTATCTAAACTTTAAAAGACAATAAAAAAAAGTCCTAAAATAAAACTTGTGCCCGTACCAACAGTATGAATGTGTATCCAAACGTCTAGATTTATTTTTTATGTTTAAAGAAGTATAAAGATGATAATCCATTAATAAAAAATAATATTATAATTTATAGCAGGTCGTTCTAAGAAAATAAATGGGAACCTTAAAAATTTTGAAAAATAATATGGGAAAAGTTATTAGATTCCTAAGATGATCAATATGTCTGCAATAATTTAAGGATTACAAAAAAAAAACACAAGTTTTTTGTTTTATAAATTATTTATTTTATTTTTTTGTGACCATTAAAATTTAAGTGCAACATTCTTACAAATTTGTTATTTTGATCTTGTCTTATTTGTACGAATAAACAAACGAACATACGTTTGTTTGATACTTTTTTTTTTTTTTTTTGGTTGATCATCACTCACCAGGCGTAACGAAGGTGCACCTTCAATCAAGCCTGACCATATAAGGAATTGACTTGAAAACCATTGAAGAAAGATGCAACTCTTACGATTCATGTGATTAAAATCTACTACACATGCTTACACACACACATTATAAAAGTTTTTATAAATGCAACTTTAAGGCAAACACTGAGGGGAGTCATATAGAATATATACAACAATCAAATGGAATACAAATGTTGACATTTTCAATACGTCAGGTTTAATGGAATGTTAAGAAATTAGTGAGGTATGGTAGAATTCTAAGTGCGCTTCATACGTTGTATGGTTGGCGACTTTGGAAAAAAGAGCGACTTTATAAGCCCTCAATCTTAGGTAGATCAGGCATAAACAAAAACGATATAATTTCTTAATTTTAAGTCTTATTTGAGAGATTGTTTAACAAAAGAATTTATTCAATCGATTAAAATATCGCATATTATAAAGACAGCATACCAAAATAGAGATTATGAAATTGATAAGTTTGCAAATATACAAAAAGAACTTTATAAAAAATCTAATTCTCTAGTTCTAATTGAGTTTTTTTACCACAAAGTTCACATTTATTAGAGCTGGTCAAAAAATTGACTTTTTAACCAAAAAACTCAAGTAATTTTGAAATAAAGAACTTCGCAATTTTGAGATGGGACTTATTTCCCATCAATTTTTAAAACCCTTTACCGAAGGTAAAAGGGTACACTCATAAAATTATTACAGTAACTGATTGTGGGTTATTAAATTCGTTTTCCGTACTGTAATAAAAATATAAAAATATAGTTATTTTACGAATAACTTTATTTTTTAACATTTGTGTTTGTTGTTCAAAAAACAAACTACCAAAAAATAATGTTTTCTCGTACTTATATTGTTATGTAAAGGGTGATTTTTTATGAATTAAGTTTTTCGGGCTGGCAGCACTGGTTGGTAATTGTGTCCAAACTACATCTTTGAAAGTGAAAAGTGTTCAGAATACTCTGCCATCATGAAGAAACTTACAAACGAGCAACGACTGCAAATCGTTGGAATTTATTATCGAAATTCAGCTCGATGGAATTCCACTGTTTTATCAAAAAATTGTGTTCAGCGATGAGGCTCATTTCTGGCTAAATGGATACGTAAAAAAGCAAAACTGCTGCATCTGGGGTGAAGAACAGCCATATGCCGTACAAGAGTTACCGATGTATCCCGAAAAAACGACAGTTTGGTGTGGTTTATGGGCTGGTGGCATCATCGGCCCATTTTTCTTCAAAGACGACCGTGGAAGAAACGTTACTGTCAACGGCGAACGATATCGAGCCATAGTACGCGACTTTTTTTGCCCCAATTTGCTGAGTTGGACTTGGTTGATATGTGGTTTCAACAAGACGGTGCCACACATTTTGTGAAACAATGGACATATTGAAGGATGAATTTGGTGAGCAGTTTATCTTTCGAAATGGCCCTGAGAGTTGGCCGCCAAGATCATGTGATTTGACGCCTCTTGACTATTTTTTGCGTGGCTATGTGAAACCGTTGGTCTATGTGGACAAGCCAAACACGATTGAAGCCTTAGAGTATAACATAACAAGTGTTATTCATGGAATACAGGCCGAAATGCTCGAAAAAGTGGTGCAAAATTGGACCTTACGTATGGAGCATTTGAACCGTAGGCAACATTTACATGAAGTTATTTTTAAAAAGTAAATGGCAAAGACCAATTTATCGATTCCAATAAATATATGATGCAAATTTGAGTGTTTTATTAGATTTTTAAAAAAACTACGCTTAAAAAATCACCCATTAGCAATATCTATTAAATTTTAAGCAATATGCTGTTTAAATGAAATGTAAATGGTCGGTTTTTTCAATGAATTTTATGTTGTCTAAAATAAATTTTCGTTTAAATTGAACAACATAATATTTTGTTTACGATTTGAAAATTTTGTATTATAAACGAAGTTTTTCTTTAATTTCGGTTTATTTTATTATTTGATAAAAATTATTTTTTCACCGAGTTTTTTTTAAAACTTTTTTTGCTATCTTATCTCGACTTAAGATGTTTTGTCAAAATGCCACAGATATAAGTAAGTTTGTTATTCCGTTTGCAATTTCTACAATATTGATATTAGACTATATAAAGTATATATATTCTGGGTTCTTACAATTAGTGAAGTAAATTTAACGATGTTCGGTGTGTCTGTCCATTGAAATGGGTTTTCCGAAGACCCCAGATGTGATGGGGACTTTGTTGTTATACATTTTGTCACATATAGTCCGGAATTGTTTGTTATTAAAATTCAGCCTGATCGGTCCACAAATGGCTGAGATATGAGCAAAAAACAACGACTGCCTCTAATTCTACCCAAAAATCTCTTGTTGTTGTTGTTGCTTTTTATTTTATTTTTATGTATATCTGGAGAACGGAAAGATCCAAATTTTTCAAATAAGGTAGAAGCATATTGAATATCAATACACAACATCTGACAAAATTTGGGCGGGATTGGATAAGTGGGCGTTGCACTTCACATACAAAGACATTAAAGATTTCTGTATATCTTGAAAACGGCAAGAGCCAAGTTTCCAAATTAGTTATTAGAATCTTGGTTATCAATACACACAAACAAAAAATTTCGAAATTTTGATAAAAAAATTATTTTTTTTTCAAAAAAAAAAAAAAAAAAATTATGTTTCTAAAACGACTGCGCATATAAGAAAATAGTTTTACCTTTCTTATGCTAAGTTCACACTAAGGTTTTTAAACGCGTTTAAGCAAAATGTTGATTAAGCTAATCAAAGCCGTTCACATTACATTTGAGATGATTAAGATGACAGATGATTAAGAAAAAAAAACACAACAAACAAATTTATATTTCTTTACAGTATTAAAAATGAATAAAAACACTTTTATAAAGTTATCAGAAGATTATTTTAATAATTTTAATGATGAAATTGTGAAAATTTAAGAATTATTTAAGAAAAAAAATAAAAACATTAAGCAGAAATCGTGGCCGGTTTTACACGATCATGTTGGCCATTCTTCTTTTGAGGTATGTTCAGTGGATTCTATGTGATTTAGTTGTAATCATGTCAGTTTGAAGTGACGTTCGAACTGCTTAAACGCGTTAAAGAAGCCAAATGTGAACATAGCATTAAAAAATTTTATTGCGTAATTTCGTTTTTTTAGTTTTTTTCAATAAGCTAAAGCGTTTTTGAGTTACGCGAATATATGTTGTGCAACCTCCTCCATTTTCGAAATAACGGTATATCTCGAAAACTAGAGCTAACCTAAAAAACGGGTAGCACCACAAGATTCAGCGTACCCGAACAAGGTTAAAACGACAAGTGCCCAGCTAATCTAAAAAAGTTTCAATTTCTTGCACAGCGTAATTAATCGAATCTTATCCTAATACATTATATATATCAAGTCAGTTCCAGACAAAATTTCGTTATCACGGTTTATGTTTACACACGAAGGTGTTTATCGCTCTTCTGATTGGGTGAGTGTTGCAGTGTCTCTTCTTGTTAAACGAGTGTGACCGCCATGATTTAAAATATTTCGATCTAGTGGATTTGGGTGTTGTTCAAGTCTTTTTAAATATTTTACTGCATATTTTTTAATTATAGTTTTTACTAATGGCACATTGAGATCCTTATGGATATTTGAGTGTTTAACATACCAGGGAGCGGCTGTGATTATTTGAAGAAGTTTATTTTGGCGCTTTTGAATTTTTTCGATATAATAGGCCGAAGCAGTGACCTATAACTGAATACCATAGAACCAGATTGACTTTTATACTACATTTACACCTACGGAAGGTTTCCTTAGTTACCATGATACCAAAGCCAGGTAAAGATCATACCAAAGTTGAGTCATATAGGCCTATTAGCTTATTATCAAATATGTCAAAGCTGTTTGAGAAATTATTAGTTTCAAAATTAACACCGATTTTAAGTGAAAATAGATGTATTCCAAACCATCAGTTCGGATTTCGAAGAAAACACAGCACAATCGAACAGACTCATCGAATAGTAAATGTCATAAGAAAAGCATTTGAAGAAAAAAAATATTGCTCAGCACTCTTCATCGATGTTTCGCAAGCTTTTGATAAACTCTGGCATGAAGGCTTATAACATAAATTGAAGCAAAATTTACCAGCAAACACACACAAGCTGCTAGAAAGCTACTTAGTCGGTCGTCAATTTATTATTAAAGAAGGAAATTTCTTAAGTTCACCTCAGCCCATTGGCGCTGGAGTCCCACAAGGCAGCATCCTGGGCCCTCTATTATATTTAATTTATACTTCGGACATGCCAACAAGCAACTACACCCAAACTTCAACATTTGCAGACGATACAGCATTTCTAAGCGTCCACGAAAACCGTTATGAAGCATCTCGTTACTTACAGCATCATATATTTCAACTAGGAATATGGTTAAGACAATGGAGGATAATGGTCAATGAGCAAAAATGCGTGCATATAACATTCACCTTGCGCCGGGAATCTTGCCCCCATATAACAATCAACAACCAAATAATTCCTCAACATTCGCATGTAAAATATCTCGGTATACATCTGGATCGGCGATTAACGTGGAAATGCCATATAGAGGCAAAATTAACTCAAATGAAACTAAAAGCCATTCAAATTCATTGGCTTATTGGTAGAAACTCTGTCCTTAGTCTCGACTGCAAACTTCTTCTTTACAACTCCATCTTAAAGCCAATCTGGTGCTATGGTATTCAGTTATGGGGCACTGCCTCGGCCTCTAATATAGAAAAGATTCAAAGGCGCCAAAATAAAATTCTTCGAATAATCACAGCTGCCCCTTGGTATGTAAAAAACTCAAATATTCACAGGGATCTCAATGTTCCATTAGTCAAAACTATGATTACGAAATATGCAGTAAAATACTTAAAAAGGCTCGAATTGCATCCAAACCCACTAGCACGAAATATTTTAAATGATAGCGGCCACACTCGCTTAAGAAGAAGAGACACTGCAGCACTTATCCAATTAGATGAGCGACAAACACCTAGATAAGTGAACAGAACCCGTGATGAAGAAAATTTTTGTCTGGCACTGGCAGGACATAAAATAAAGTATTAGGTTAAGATTTGATTAATTATTGTTAGTTCATATTTAAATGTATGAAGATTCAATAAATAATATTGAGAAAAAAAAAAAAAAAAAAAAAATTTACACCTACGCAAAATCTAGTACTTACGAGATTTCGAGCCAAATCTAGTTGTTTTTGACTAGATTTCCCATACAAAACAAAATCTACTTCGTGACAAGATTTCGACGAAATCTACTCAAAATCTAGTAGTAATTAATGATGCAACTATGGTTTTTACAATATAGCACTAAAAAATATTTCCCTGCACAAGAAAAAATGACATTTAAAAAAAAACAAAAATTGTTAAAAAAAATATTAAAAATTTTTATAAAAATTGTAAAAAAATTAAAAACACGAATAATATTGATAAAATAAATATCGTTGATTATTAAAAAAAAGGTAATGCAAATTTTTTAATGTATATTTCTTTTTGTGTTTGTGTGTGTAACGAAAAAACTTTAAGTCAGCTGTTGTGTTATAAAAACAAAATCTCGCTAATGTCAAAAAAGTACAATGTAAACGCACTAGATTTCGAAGAAGATTTTAAATCAAATCTACAAGATTTCGGCCTAATGTAAATGTAGTATAAGATGGAGTTGTACAGAATGGACAGAATTTCTTCCAATAAGCCAATTAATTTGAATGACTTTTGGTTTATTTTGCCTCTATAGGGAATTTCCACGTAAATCGCCGATCCAGATGTATACCTCTCGGATTTTACATGAGAATGTGGAGGAATAATTTGATTATTGATTTTAATTTGTTTAAAGAATTTTTTTTTTTGCAAAGATCGGAAGTTTCGGGTTTATTCTTAATATTTGCTTGCACTTGAGCATTTTTAACATTATTTTGAACTCGTATTCAGCATGCGAATAGAACTGCATATCATGGATGTTTTTAATGAGCCCAATATAAAGTTAGCTAGAGGGTATCCTTACACTAACAAAAAAATGTAAATAAGTGTATTTGCTTAAGACTGCTATATTAAAAAATTTGGTGCATAATAATGAGAGTTAAAAACTTCGTTGAAATGTAAATATATACTTAATAATAATGGCTGCTTTCTTTAACACTTTCGGTATATTGTTTTCACATGGACACGTGTTTTTGAGTCCATATTAAAAGCTACAGAATGGCTTTAGAATAAATATTTTAGACATAATAGTAAATGCAGGTCTTATCTATTAATTAGGACAATTTTTATTTGATTTTTTCAGTTTTTCCAGCTCCAGCTCAGCCAAGAAAATTTTCAATAAATTTTAATAAAATTTCATGTTGTAAAAATTCCATCCTTCAGTAAAAATAATTTAATGAAAATTAAATTTGATGAACTCAAGCCTAACTATGGCACAAGCTCTAATGTTTAAATTTGTACTTCAAGTTGTACAAATAAAATGTCGACGAAAGTGGACAGAAAACATAATAAACAAATGTATTCAGGTTTTCAAGACGAAGTCTTGACAGAAAGAATGCGAAAAAACAGAAGAAAAGGAGACAACATGTACCACTGGTTAAAGATTGATGTTTGACTGTTGGCTGGCAGGCACCGCAGTGGTACAGAGGTTAGAACGTCAAAGAATTCTGATGAAAGAATGTGGTGATTCTTGAAACATGTAAATTCAGTCCGGGTTCGAGCCCCAGCTCAGCCAAGAAAATTATCAATAAATTTTAATAAAATTTCATGTTGTAAAAATTCCTTCCTTCCGTAAAAATAGTTGAATGAAAATTAAATTTGATGAACTCAATCAAGTCTAACTAAAAATATTAAAAATTAAAAATTAACAGTTCAACAAAAAATCACAATTGTTATTAAATAAAAATTTAATGAGCAAACTTTTGATTTAATTTTTTTTTTTTACTAAAATTAGAGTTTTCGTAGTTAAAATTTTTGTAAGCCAAACTATGTTTTATTTATCCAAACATCATTGGATTCTGGAAAACACTTTAGTTAAACATCCTGCATTAAAATTTTTTGAATAAATATTCTTTAAAGCTGCACTCAGGGAAAAACAATTTTCAATATGGCCATCTCCAACAAAACTATTTGAATAAAAATTTTTAAACACATTATTGGTTAAACCGCAACCATATTTTGGATTTAGCTCTCCATCAAAAAGCCACAACCATATTATGGTTCATATCCGTATTCCATTGTAACGTAAGCTCAAATACAACTTTGTTGCACCAATATAAATCTTAATCCAAACGATCTACCAGCTAACAAAAATTTGGATTCTTTCCCGGCTGTGACATGACTAGGGGTTTTTCCCGGGATATCCTGTCCGGGGAATTCCCGTGAATTTCAATTATTTTATTTCCCATTTTCCCGGGATTTTTCTTTCGGGATCCCGGGAAATATAAAATTCCTCATAATTTCAGAAAATAGCTATTTATACTTTGAAATTTAGTTTTCTATTCTTTAAAAATTAGCATCTGTGGATGGGTTGTGGATTAGATCAATTACAAGAAGTGAGAACATGTATTTAAATCAATGTCTCCTGATGCAATAAATCTACTAAAAGCAGAATGGGCAGTGCAACAGTTGATAATTATTACATTTAGTGAAGTGGGGAGTTAATAAAGTAAATTAATTTAAAATAAGAAGCAGGCAGTAAAGTTTCATTGTCCATGAACAAGTCTTAAAAATAGGAGAAACCTAAACATATCGCTCCTTTATTGCAACATAGTCATATCTACAAAAACAAACGATCTTGGCAAAATGCGATTAAAATTTTCAAAATGTACCGATTTAAAGATATATTTTGCTATAACTTTGGTTCAGTTTGAGATATAATACGAGAAGGTATGAACGATAACTTTGCTAAAGTTACTTAAAATTTTGAGATATGACTATGATGCAATGTTTATTAGGTGATAAACCAAAATTTTCAATTTCAATTTGTGTTGGTTTATATACCCGTGAAGTTAGGGGAAACCGAAATAAAATAACATTTTGGAAACTCGTGTAAGATACTACAGCATACGACTTGAAAAACACATTGTCCTAAAGATTACAAATCGATCTATTGAAATGAAAAGGTTTGTAAGAAGCAGTCCGGTTGATGCCAATTTTTGCATCATCCGTAAAAAACATTTGACTGATATAGACGTTGTTTATAAAAAAGAAAAAATTGCTTCTTATTGTGAATCCGAAGCATGCTACAACGGTGCACTTTTAACTATTTGTCCAACCTCGGTAAAAAATGAACGAAATTTTTCGGAAACATGATAATTAGTAAATAAAATCAGGAATGTACTTTTTGACGACATACTAAGCGCTTTGAGTGTGTCAGAAAGTTATTTCCTAAGGCGTTAAAAAATTTTATATAGTTCTTTAAAATATTTTATCTATTTTATTAATTAACTTTTTGATTTGTTTTAATTATTGTTTTATGAATTAAATTGTTGTTTATGTTATCTTTTTATCTTGTATCCAGAACATAATAATACTGAATAAAAGCATAATAATAGGGAATAAAGGGGTGAGGTGATAATAATTCAAGTTCCTATTTCAATCGTCAATTAATTTTTTAGTATTGAACCATTTCTTTTACTTTCTTTGTAAACAAGTTCCCTTACGTTATTTTATAAAAGTTTTTTCATTAATTAAAAACAAAATTTACTTTGTATAATTTATATGGAGCGGGATACCGGGATCCCGGGAAATTTAAAAAAATTACCCGCTTTCCCTGGAATCATAAAAATTCGGGGGAAAAAAAAACTCTAGACATGGCAGAAAATTTAGGTAAATGCTAAATTTTTATAAAAAAACTAATTCAGTTTTCAACAGTCGAGTAATGACATGAGTAGCGTACGCAAAAATAAAATATTTAAATGCGGATTTATTATATTCTCTTTTTCATGTTGTTATTGTTTTTTTTTTAAATAAAAATAAATTTAAAGGAGCAGCTTCCATACAAAAACAATAATGTAGAAAAAAAAAAATAACAAAACAAAATTGGTTGATTACCTGTGGTGGCACGGTGACTAAACACTTGTTTCGCTTCAGTAACGCACCATGCGTCTTATTTTTTGTTCTTTCAGTTAAATGTCGTTGTTCTACAGTTGAATCAAAGTCCGTCCGTCTGTCTATAAGTTTGTCTTAAATGAAAATAAGAATAAGAATACAATAACAAACACTCAATTAAATGCCTGTCGTGAATAATGTAGAAGTGCGGAGCATTTGGTTGATGGTGATGATGGTGGTGGTAGTATTCGTATTGAAGCAGTTATTTAATTGTATCTTATGTAGATGGGGTAACTCCTTATACTTTTGCTAGTCTGATAATTTAAATATATTTTTGCTGTTGTTTTTTTTTTTTTTTTTTATTTCAAATTTAATTTTAAGGTGTGATCTGTTGAAATTGTGTTCAGCACACTTATCGTGTTTTGCACCGCGATCCACTACTTAACATTAATGAATAAATATGCCTGCCACAAACCGTAAAACGTCAAGGGGGAAAGGAGATAGTTTGCTTAGTTAAGCAGCCGAATATGGAATTTATTTATGGTATATTTTTAATTTCTTTCGGAATTCATTTCACAACTGATTGCGTCTTCAGGTCAATATGAAATGAGCATTTCTTATAAGTTTTAAATTAAATGAACCATATCGCATACAAACTTACGTTCATAAGTTTGTGTTAAAAAAAAACACGCGCCTTTCTTGATTTAAATTTAAATTGTTTTATTTTTTTTTTGTTTTTGGCCTTTTCGCTTCCTTCTTTCTAGCGATAAAAATAATATCAATGAGTGAATCATTCATTGACTTTCTTATATGCGCAAGTTTATGATCAATATTTAACCTGATCATTATAAATACCGAAAAAAAAACACATTGAAGCGATTAATTTAAAAATGTATCAGGTACGTTTTTTTTCATTGAATGTTATAAAATGTTTTTTCTTTACGCTTCTTGGATTTTTTGTTTTTTTGTTTAAGGCCATTTCCATAGAGAAGCTTTTAAGACCCATGATGTTTCTATTTTCCCCTTTTTACGTTTTATACCAAAATACAAAAAATAATAATTTATAAATCTTTCTTTAAGAAATAATTTAAAGTCGACTTTAATGTGGAAATTTCCATAACATTTTATTTGTTCTTAAAAAAGTATTTTATATTTTGGATTGTTAAATTATGAGACATTAAATAAATGTAATCAAATTTATGTTTTATTCATGAGAAATTTTCATTGCAGTTGTTTTTTTTTGACGATTATGTTAACAAGTCAAGTAAATCGCCTTTTTAAGGTGTGTCTTCCTTCACCTTACTGCCTGTCGTTCGCATTATGAAATATTTGTCTCTGTTTCATCATTTGTGAATTTCTCAATATATTTTCATTTATATGTACTTATGTGAGTCTTTTTGTTTCAACAAACAAATTTTTGGCTGTAAAATATCAAAAATGTAAAATTTTTAGTTGTTTACTTTACGCTTCAATTTGTAAAAATCTCGTAGCCGAGAAACAAAAATTGCCTTCAGAATTTTTGATATGACATCGCTTTACCTGTTGTGTATTAATTTTGAAAAAGCATTTGATACCCCGAACCAAAACCCAATATGTAGCGCTCTTGCTTGCAAAAGGGTCCCACCCACTCTATACCGTGATGTTAAATGTCGTGTTGTCCACAATACCTTTCTTATTGCTGAATATACAAATAATTAGCGCAAAATTCAGTTTTTTTTAAATGTTTCAAAACACCCTGTATTTGCAAATATTATGAGTTCATATGTTCACCAAAAATACTCGCTAAAGGATTTTGTACAAAATTGCCCAACATCATTTGGTTGAATTCTTGAAATTTAAAGATCAAAATTTTGATTTTCTTCAATAACCTAAAAATAACGATAATTTTCTAAATAACGGAATTATGAAAAAGATGCTGCTGAAGTCCTAAAGAACCATTTTCAGCAATAAAAAGTTCTTTTTCGCAAAAGTCGATTTTGGCATATTGCTAATTATATAGTTATTTTAGCCGCACCCTGTACATATCTTTGGCAGACATGCTTCATTACCCTTAAAGAAAATTTATTAGAATTATAAACCAAATAATGTTAAAGTTTAATTCGTTGTATAGAAAATTGCGATTTGTATCTTTTACAGAAACTTAAGCTGGAGTTAATCAACAGGCTTTAAATGCGTTTATCAGTAAAAATGAATTAGGATTACTTTCTTCTCTGCTCTTCTATGAATTTGGTAATTTGTTTATAACTTTAACGACAAACATTATAAAATTTTTGAATTTCTTACAGAAAATTGATTTTCTTTGTAGACAAACATTTTTTTTTTTTATTTATATTTTTGAAGAACCCCCTTTACAAAAGAGGGTATGCCGGATTCATTCTGGGTTCCTTCCGAATTCTTTTATTAACAAAATTTTTCCAAATAAAGAGTAATTAATACTTTAAGCTAAATTTGATCAATTTAAGCTTTCAATTTACATATAAAGCTTATAAATTAAGCAACAAAATTTTCAAATTTTTTTATAATATTTTTTAGGAGTAAATTATTGCTACACTGAAAGAATTTTCTTCAGAATACCAATGAATTTTGACATTAATCCCATGAAAAATTGCATTAAAAAGGAACCTAGCAGCGCTTCGTTGGATTAATGAAAAAATTTTTTTTTATTTTAATTTTTTTTTTAATTTTTTTAATTTTTTTTTTAATCAAAGTTGTTCTTATTCAATTTTTTTTTTTTTAACCTGGGAATCGATCCCGCAACCTCGGCCGCTGATACCTTTATTTATTTTATTTTTTTTTGAAATTTTTTTTTTTTTTTTAATCAAGTTGTTCTTATTCAACTTTTTTTTTTTTAACCAGAGTCGCTGGCGGGAATCGATTCCGCAACCTCGGCGCTTATAGACTAGCTCTCTACCAGCTAGCCTACTGGGGCAGTGTAGTTTTTGAATAAAAAACTATGTTTCTTGCCATTACTCAATTAAGGGCGTAAATATGAGATTAAATTGTCTATAACAACAATAACAACGTTGGTTTTTTTTGCTAACGCATAATAAAAAAAGACCACATAAGGAGAGAACAAGCTTTTTCGTATACATCATTTGGTTGACAACAGTTTAAAATAAGGGTGTGCTTTTTTTAAAGGAGAACATTTATTTGTTTATTACTTAGTACATACTAAATGTATTTAGGTATGTACATATTAAAAACATACATGGATTGAAAGTTTTTGTTTCATTACTATAATGACATTTTTCATTGTCATAATGAAAATTTAAATTTATAAAGGCATGCTTTTTCGAAATATTTTTATACTTTTAATTATTGAGACTATAGAGTTATTTGAATTATTAAGACTATAGAGTTATTTGAATGTTAAAAATAATTTTTTTTTTCAATTATTGAAATATGTATGTTGCTTTTATAAAAAAATTTTTATTTCATAAATTTAATGGCATATTACATTAGATGTATGAAATAATTAAATCTTATATTTTTTAATTCACAATTAAACATATTTTTAAGGAAACTATAATTTTTTATTAATTTATGAATATAGTTATGTTTGTATATTGTTTTTTATGTTCCCAATTAAAATTTTTTGCCTAACTTGGACAAACTTTAGTTTTTATATATCCAATGAAAATTTTTAACGTAATTACGAAATCTAATGAATCGATTTTAACGAAAATACTTCATTATAACTACGAAATTCCATTTGGACAATGAAAATTTTCATTTAACCAGTGAAATTTTTTTATGAAAACGATTAATTAAATATATGAAGCATTTTTCTTTCAGTGTATAAAAGTCTATGGACAACAATGCTTAAATCAATCTCTATTCTCATTCATATTTTAATATAAATGTTTCCCAAATTGTGCTCTAAATTTTTTTTAACATCGTTATGTGTATATTTTCAAATGGTGTAGAGTATCAGATATGGACCCCCTTCAAGTCCAAAGAATATCCATCGTCAAAGTTTAAGCTGTAGTTTGCACTTAAATATGTATTTCTACGTTACACTTCATGCGGATCAATTTAACCGTTTAAAAAAGGCACATTAATTTGGCAAAACTTTTGATTTTGCTCCTGAAAAAAGGTAAACATAATATGTATTAGATTTCGTTATTAGTTAACTCAAATATATATATAAATATTTTTAATTACTTAAAACTTTTTAATAACCAAAAACATTCCCAGGATTATTACAAATAAGATCAATTTAATTTGTATTTATTCAACAAAATGCAAAATTTTTTGCCCCCCCCCCCCCCCCAAAATTAATCATTAAACAACATTAAAAAAATAATTATTTCATAATACCTTGAGCAAATTTAAAAAATAAACAAAAAAAACCTCTAAATAAAATAATAGTACCTTCAGTTTTGTATTGATTTTTATAAAACCATCTTAACCTGAATTTTTTTCTCTCTGCCAAAATTAAAATTATGAATTTTAAATCAACAACTATAAAGCAGAAGCTGCTTAAATAGAAGTCAATCTAATAATCATTTTGAACAACTGAAAAAATGGCTTAAAGCTTTGTTATGTTTTAGCACACAAAAACTAAAACTAAAATGAAAATAAAAATATCAAAATTCATTTTGAAGTAGAAAAATCACTTGCAGCCCTATAACAATCACCCATGGCCTACATCGTGTAGATTCTCTTAAAGTTAGGCAAACTTCCACCAACATGAATTACAGCAACGACAAACAACAACAAAAAAAAAAAAAAAAAAAAAAAAAAAAAATAATGAAAAATCTTAAAAAAAAACTGCTCAACCAACTCAAGATGATTAACTACAAACAAACATGACAGCTCAATTTCAAACTGAAATTTTGCGATTGCAATATTAAAGTTTTTTTCCAACTTTTTTCAAGATTGCGCAATTTTTATAGGTAGTTTTAACAAGGTAAAAAAAAGCCACAAAAAAATTATGACGACAACAATCTTATAATCGCCCTAAATCCATCAATAATATCGGCCATCACGACAAGTTATTTTTTAATATTTTTGGTTTCATTGTTTTTTTTTTTATTTAAAATTTTTGCTATAAATTGTTCATGTTTCTGTGCGATTAAAGCATGTTTGCTCAAATCTTCATTAATGAAACCCCTGCTGCAAAAATATCGTTAAATCAATGAAAATCCATTTGATTTGTTTGCTATTCTGTATCGCCAAAAAAATAAAAAAATAAAAATGTCTTAAAAAGAGGCAGGCGGCATGTAATGAAAAATCATGCTAACAAGTTAAGACCCTTAAAACATAATTTACTTTTAAAAATTTATTCAAAAAAAAAAAAAAAAATTTTTATGCCAAATTGTCCGTTAACAAAGTATTTGTTGGAGTTTCAATATTTGAATGAAAAATTTGTTTTGGCATATGAACTGTCACTGCATTTTTTGTCTTAAACATCATGTTTAACAAATTAAATTTTGGTTTTTTTGCTGTTAGTTATTGACAAGTGAAGGGTTGAATAGAATATCTATAGAAGCTTTGTTTTTTATTTGGAAGCAATTTAGTTAAGAGACTGTCTAAAGTTTTATAATTGAATAAAAATTGTATGTAAAACATCCAGACAGCGGTTGTTATTTACTAATTGCAGTCAGTTTTGAAACTGACTTCCAGTATAATTGAGCTTTAAAATATTTTATAGGTACATACAAATTTTTCAGGATTACAAGATTACCGTTTAAGATCCTGCGATTTTCGGTTCTCTTAAAATTCTTCAATTTACAGATCAATTTTGCTTGTTTTACTTGCCCTAAGTAAATTAGCTAAAATTTTTACGAACGAAATTTCGATCGCTTAATTAAAATTTAAAACAAATTATAAAATATTGTTTTTGTTTTACGTGTAAGTTAAGCGATCGAAGTCTTCCCAGGAAAAACTTTTTGATTTTTTGTAATAGGTGGTAGTTATTTCATACGTTATCTGGTAAGAAGTTGTCAATACAATTGCCATTATTCTGAAAACTTTAATAAGTACTTACTAGTAATTACCACAGTACCTACTTATTACTTCTATTATTTTCACTAGTGAACATTTGCTTAGTAATAATTAGCTCAATATATACTTATTAGGTCTATTAACTAGTGATTTTTTGGCTTCTAGTAAGTACATTTTGTAAGTACTTACAATTCCACTTACTCGTAGCTAAAGAATCACTAGATATTATTTGACTTCTAGTAAGTGTATTGTAAGTACTGAGTTCTGTGGACACCTCGAACAAAAATAAGAAGTTATTCAGCCGAAAAATAAGTAGTGTTTATTTTCTCCAACATTACTTGCTAACTTACCAGGTAAGTAAAGTTTTTGCTGGGTTCGTTCGTAAATAGATGAACAGGCAGTTAATCTCTATACTTACATAATAGGTTATTTAAACGATTAACCGTTGTTCGAATAATCGAAGAATTGTTCCAATAAATTAAAATTGCTTATTTTTGATTTACGAATAATTCGAATAATTTATGTCGATTAATCGATTAATCGAAAATTTGTTTTTTACAGTATTAGTTTTTTCTTTAATGTAAAAAAACTAGGCGGTACCTTTTAAATATCCTAATATACTTCGAGTAACAATTTTTTAAAATATAGTACAAAGACTGACACCAAAGAGTTTGGGAATAAGTACATAATTTTTTTTTTTTAAGAATGTTTAGTACAGACTTTTACCGCAATAATTAAATCACGAACATGATTATTTCGAGACGAATGAAAACATCCTTTTACCAGACCTCTAACAAGACTATTAAAGTATAATAATTGATAAAAAAAAAATCAAGAAGAGATTAAAGTTGTATAAATGAAGACTAACAATTTTTAGAAATACAAGAAAATGAACAGAGAAATTGGATATCCTTTATAAGGCTTTTATTTCAATCTCTCCAAAGTCAGCAATAGGTGAAAGAATCTTTTCTTAATCAAGTTTCTTCTCTTTTTGAAAGATTATTTTAGAAGATTAATTTAAATTTTGACGCCATTTTTGATTTAAAAAGTGGTCCTCATTTTTTACATAAAGTACCTTTTGTAAAATTGTTGTTACTTTTTTAATAACATTTTTTTGTTAAAAAATATAATTTTTGGTTTTATTTTTAAACTTCTAAACTAGGCAAAATTAAAATTATTCGAATTATTCGAATAATATTAAATTGTTCCATTTATTTTCGATTAAATTTTAACCACGAAAAATTATTCGCGTGATTAATGTATTAATACAAAACAGCGATTAATTAAATATGTTCCCTATTACATAATCAGATGGTTAATCGTCACAATTGCTCTATTGCGGAATGAAGTTGGTATGGAGGCTATGTGGATTTATAGACCAATTATAAATATTTTCAATAGACTTTATTCCTATGACAACTTATGTCCCAAATAAAACAAACAGAAAACAGAAAGTTTACAAGCAGAGACAACCAGTTAGCTAGGCAGCCGGACGGACATAACGTTTTTTCAATGATGGTGTATGCATTAAAAGAAAAGCCAAGCGAAAATATTTGTAAGCATTTAAGAAAAAAAATTCGACATGTATTAAAAAATTCTTTAATTAGGTGGAATATGCATTATAAACATAAAATAATGCTGTCAATATACTGCGAAGGGGTAAAATATGCACTAACAACTCGGTGCCAAAGTTAATTTAAGAAACTCTAAAAGGGATAAATATATTCTGCCTTATGCAAAAAAAGTTAAAGTTCGCGTTGGTAAGCCCATACACTAAATCTGTGTAAAGTACATAAGTTAAGTATTGGTTAATTAACGTGAACTTTGATTTTTTTTGATTGTTTCTCCATCCATTAGTCGCAAAAGAAAAAAAATCTAAATTATTTTTGGTCCAGAGCTTAAAAATAGTATATTTCATGATTTGGGTAGCATTTGTTTAATATGTAAATCATTAATTTGGATAAGCTTAGTCAAACTTTTGGTTTATATAAAGCCCTCTAACCGAGTGTACGATTTCATTGCGGATAATCAAATGAGCCGCTTGAATCTACTATTGTTCCAATAAATAAATATTGCACCAGTGTGCTTGTATGGTATGTGTTTCTAGCACGATTCATCATCACTTATTTGTGCCAGTAAGCTGGAGTAGTGCATGACCTGCTTAAAAACATAAAACATGTGTAAAATTTAAAACAGTGTCAAAAATCCAGCAAACTTCCTGAATATAAGAAGAACGATCGATGTTTAAAATCTCAAGACAA
The DNA here is from genome assembly GCA_963931875.1 of Pollenia griseotomentosa. NCBI lineage: Eukaryota > Metazoa > Arthropoda > Insecta > Diptera > Polleniidae > Pollenia > Pollenia griseotomentosa. Next base: position 63,636,638 of record OZ007561.1, read on the forward strand.
TGACTTTTAATTTTTAGCCAATGTGAAATTTAAACCCTTTTTGATCAGATTACAGGTGAATGGATTTTTTTTTTTATCTTTTTAAAATCATACTAAATGAGCTGATGTCAGGCGCATGCCCGCATTTATAATCAACAAAACAAAAAAAAAACCTGAAACTGCAACGTCACAGATTAATAATGCATAAATCCAAGACAGCAGCAACAACACAAATAAAATGTCACATGCACAACACCTTTTAGTGCACATTTAACTGACCAAGATGAACAATAAAAACAATTAAGAACCTAAAATATCAAATATCATAATGAGATCCTTTAACATTGGTGGACACTTGAGTCATGAAGAATGAAAGGTGCAAAACACCCCCATTAATACAAAAACAAACCAAGGCAAAGAGAAAAGGATAAATGCATCGAGCACTATTGATTTCATTGGAATACAAGAAAGTAAACAACACATATTCACAACAAACAATGTGTGGCATATAACACAATTAATGGTCAATTAAACCCACCACAAAAAACATTACAGAAAACATAAATTTAGTTTTGGTATATATTGTGATTCTTCAAATTCAAAATTGTTTTCCAAGACTTGAGAGGATGCTGGTGGTCGGGGTAAAAATCTATTCAAATATGGACAGCTGGAAAAATGAAAGGATATTTTGAAAACTCTCATTCACTAAGTCAAAAGGCAGAGCCAAGTGCCACACTGCTATGCCGGCACAACATTTTAGTAGGTTATGTGTGTTTCTTAATTCAGAAGACGCATTCAGGCATAAAGTAAACAAGTAAATAATTTTTTAAAAATCACTTCATTATAAGAGATGCAACAGCAGCCACATGTGCTTGTGCCACATTTTAAAATAATCTGTTTTAATGCCAACAAAAACAACAACAACAACTAAAATGAGTGAAGTATTGCAGCAGCCACAACAGCTAAATAAGAAAATATTGAAGTTGGTTTGTTTTAAGTTTTATTGCTTGTTGTTTTTTTTGCATACGTTGCAAGAAAACAGTAGTTGCAGAGCAGTGTCATAATTAAAATGCTCCATTAGCTAAGTAATGTATCACATTTGATTTCATAAATGACACCAGTGACAAACTTATAAGCCACCGGGGTTTTGATTTTACGTAGTTGCGACAGAAATTCTACAGCAGAGAAAGGAGTAAAAAAAAAACAAATCAAAATAATTTAATTTTATTACAGAGTTGCCAACATTTATTTTTATTGTAAAAAATTCGGTTTTTGAATCTTAATATTTTATTTATTATTTTTAATATTTATTAAATATAATAAGTAAATTTTACGGGAGCGACAAAAACTTTTTATTTTTCTATGTGATGCTTGAAAGGAAAACCAAAAATATACAGTTGGTTTTACACACTTCAAGACTCAAATTGAAGGAAAACTACATGCTGGTCAACGAGGCGTTTCTTTCTCTACCACACGGCATCGAAATCTCAATTTACGTAAAAAGTGGATTTAGCAGGTTTGCATATTAAGCCGACGATTATTTACCAAACGGACGCACAACATGAGACTAGTCTTTACACCCACACCACAATAGTGAAGAGGGTATCATCTTAAAGTTTTGATTTTACACACACCTTTTAGTACAACGATTACTTTTTGAATCGATCTAACAATGTCCATCCGTCCGGCTGGCTTGCAGGCTGCCTGCCCATGTAAATGGCTTGATGAAATTTATTATAAAAGTTATAATTCCCTGCAGGAAATTTGTGTCAATTGTTCTTAAAGCACTTATCCCGTGACCTGTGAACACAATATTATAATAAAGAGGAACTTAACTGGTGATAATGTGTTTAAAGTGTAGTTACTCCAGAGGAAATGTCATGTGACCGGATTTTGTGAGGAAAGTGGCAGATTCTCTCTATTACATCTTCTTTTCTTCTATTACTTTAAATAAAGGGGATCTATCTTTTTAACACAGTTCACTCGGGACAATATCTGTGACAGACATTATTAAAATCGAAATTGAATGTGTCCATTTAGGTTATTTCTATAACCTATTACAAAGTGTCGAAAAGGTGCCAATTACTACCACTCTCCCAGGACATCACCATGTTAAAGTGATAAATCCTCTTCATATAAAGTGTTAGAACTGGAACCGGTCCCTACCACTTTTAAACTGTCCCGTGACAAATTTGGCGGTAGTTCGCTTTCCCTTAGGGTTGCCACAATAAAGAAACCTATTGAAAAGGGTGAGAACTGGTTCGTAATTTCATACAGCCTCCGTACAAGCTTCTTTCCGGAATATTTATTTTAAATATGGTCCAAACTTATTTTATTCCAATCTTAATCATATAACAAAATTTTATTAAAATCGGTCCATACCGGTCCACAATTCCAATACGAAATTCTACTCTGGAAAAAGCTTTTGATGCCATAATGTTGTGTCCAAATTTAAAGTCGCTTTAAGAAGAAAAAAATCTTTAATAGATGAATAATAATAATCGGCAGAAATAACTCTTATATCGTTACCTAAAACCCAAGAGGACCTATGTAAAAGTGTACAGAAACTAAACAACTATGTAAAAAGATAAATTGCCCGAAACTCTTTATAATTAATTTTTCCTCTACTTTTTGTTTTGTAAAACGTACCAGGTTTAAACCATTGACAATGTTGCATATGTTGCATATTATGCAAACTGTTTTTGGTTAATTAGTGTTAATTAGTGCCTTTTGCTTTTTAGGTAACGATATTAATCTTAACCTTCTTCACATAATTTTGTTTTATCGGGTCCACGATTGTCAATAGGATCGAAGGGAATATATATGTATAAATGATTGCCAATGGGTCTCAAATAGGGTTCGCTCTTGAAAATTTATCTCTAAATTATGTGGTATGGAGTAAATTTTAACAGGGCTTTACCCGCAATAATTTCTTACTTGTTCTCGTTATCTGTTAAATAACGCAGGATCTTTGTTTAATACTTCTTTTAACAGAAATAAGTGATTTTGTTTCCCAAATACTATTGCAGCCATTTAAACCTCTGATGTCCAGAGAATTAATCTGGTACAAAATTAATCCTTGCCGTCAATTTTCCCACATCTTTAATGGTTTGCAAAGTTAACAGCAAAAAAATATTTCGTCACCTAAAATCCAAAAGTTTGTAAGCAACAAATAATTCAAACACGACTTTTTGATGGATTATCAAGTGTTTTGGTAATTACGTAGATATTATTCAAAAAGTGGATTTTGAATTTTTTGTAGCTTATGTCCTTTTTGATTTTAGGCGATTATTTGTTAGGGCTCAGATGCAATTATATTTCATGCAAAATTAAACTCTTCAATTATAAAATAATAGAATGGTTTAAAGTTCGTATCCAAGGTTCAGTTTGGGATGGGTTGTGGTGGGTTTCACATAGTTCACATTGGATGACTTTTGATATCATAAAATAATGTTTACACTTTTTTTATCTAACAGCCATATTCATAAAAAGTTCTTATTTAAAGCTTATTGTATGTAATAACTATTAAACGCTTTTTGTCTTATAAACCCCTTCCAAAAATTTGTATTCATAAACGTACGTTAACAGCTTTTTTACTATTAACTGTTTAAAGCGATTTTGTGTTTCAGTATGGCCACTTTCTTTATATTTTGCTGCCATTTTATTGTTAGTGATGCATGCAACTTCTATTCGGTTCACATTATATTCTATATTTAATTTTTTTTTAGTTGTAGACCTTAAAAATTATTCTTATCAAATAAGACTACAAATTATTTTAGTTTCTAAACAAAATGTTGCCGAAAATAACATAAAAACTTTTGATCCAAATTTTTTATATTTTTAATTAGGCTTAAGTTCATTAAATTTAATTTTCATTAAATTATTTTTATGAGGAAAGGAATTTTACAACATGAAAATTAATTAAAATTGTTATGGATAATCTTTCATTCTTGACCGTGGCCGGGGCAACCATAATATGGTTGTGGCTTCTTGATGGAGGACTAATTCAACCATAATATGGTTGTAGGTGACAACAATATGGTTATATTAACCATAATAATTTTAAAATTTTCTTTAAAAATAGTTTTGTTGGAGGTGACCATATTTAAACATGTTTTTTCTCTGGGTGTACCGGCATTTATAAGAAAGTTATGGCATTAAAGCTATTTTGTGGAGCTTTGTTCAAATAAGAACAGAAACCAATAAAATATTTTTGTGCCCAATTTAATATAAATACCAACAGAGACTCTATTCCGGAGAAAAGTTTGTATTTTTAAATAAAAATTGACCGATTTTAACCATTTTGAATAGGCTTTGTTTTTATGACAGCAAAACGTATATTCCGAATTTCATCAAATTAGCTTTAAAACCTGTACTTAGGGCACACGTGTTGAATGGACAGACGAGGGAGGCGCCAGCAAACCAAATGGATGGACTTTGTTAAATCGTCTCAGAAAGTGATTTAGAGTCGATCGGTTTACTAAAGGGTGGGTTCTATGTGTTGCATACATCTGCACAAACGCATAATGTCCTCTGCACTAGAATGTTGTGGGTAGTTATTAAAAGCTTGAATAATTTTAAATACCCTGGCAATCTTTTCTTCAGCATTTCAGTTTTGCTTTCCTCCAACAACCAATTGAGCAATGACCTTAATCCAATCATAACAACAAATGACCATAGCAACAAACCATAAATAAATATCTTTACTCTTAAGAAATATGTGAGTTTTTCTTACACGGATAGTGGCATCCCAATGGATTTTAAATATGAATTGCATAAAACAAGCCAAGACACTAATGAGTTTCAGTGCACCAAACACGCAGGTCTTGTAGAAAGCAAACGTTTTATTTTTTGTTTGCTTAGTTCTTGCAACCATTCGAGAACAAACACATACCTGTTGCTTAAGATTCAGATTCTGTTTGATTTTTCACCGTCAACATGGAAGGCGCCAAATGTATAGTGAAGTGGATGATGTTGTGGTCGGCGAATCTTATTCCCGAAGAATTTCTCGCATTATTCTCGGCACACAAACACAAAAACACTTTTAAGACAAACAACTTCAACTTATTGTGAAACTGTGGCATAATGTGCCGTGTTGCACAGCATACAGTTGAATGCTCATGAATATGAATTAATCATCGATTGTCTGATATGTCCCCAATTCTTAGCATCCTTAATATTTTTACCATCTTCATTGCCAGAGAGTTAAACAAAAAGTGGAAAATTAAATAAAAAAAAAATGTAGCATATAATTTTTTAAATTCTTTTTAACAGAGATAAGACACACACCCAAACAAATGCATGTGTAGTCACTCAAGAAAAAGATTGTTATTTTTGTTTCTTTTTTACACAGCAATGTGCAACATATTTCAGCTTCAACGAATCATCGTCATCAGACGAGTACGAGTAAGTTTAGACAGACACTCATACGCACATACATTTTATGCGCGTGCCAAAATTAAACATTCGTTCAATCTATTCATGCATGTTTGATACGTAAGTAAGTACAAGTTTTGCTGTGGACTGAGGTTGACGATGATGCATTCAAACAAATATTTTTGCATTTTGTTTACTTTTCCTCTTCATCTTCATCATCATCTTCATCGTCGTCATTTTCTTGCAATGACCATTTTAGGTCTTATCTGTTTTTTTTTTATTTTAAATTTCTATGTGTAAAATTTATTTAAAGATATTTTGCTATTTAAAGGAGTTTATTAAATTTGGAATATTAAACAAAGGAGAAAAGTAAAATTGCTTAGAGCCTCCAAAAGCTTTCGAATGTTACAACAAGTGGGTTAGCTTGAGTATACTGAAAACATTTTAAGAAACCTTAAGAGTTTTGAATTTGCATTCTGGGGTTTTTATAGCCAGGCTCTCCATTAAATCGTGGATCTATGAAGGACCTAAAACCTCTAAGGTACGTAGGCAAATCTTTAAACAATGTTTTTTGACATTCTATTTGAATTAATTCATGTTAAAAGTTTGAGGGATGACTTCAGTGAAACCATTGCTCCACATACGAACAGTCCAGCTAAAGAGCGAATTTCCCCCATAAAACGTTGTACGATGCACCGACCAAGCGTGCATTACGAGCAAAAGCACGAGTTTCGGGAACCAGATCCCTAATTTCATCAGAACACATCCCACATTACGACGGTGCTCAAAGGGGTCAATAAAATTGGATACCCTACTGTTATCAATGAGAATCTTCGCCATATCCTGCATAGCACTAAATTAGAATTTTAAGCAGCGGCCCATACATGAGTATTGATTCAATTCTCGGTCGGATATAGGTGGTATAAATGGGCGCGTTCAATAAAGCCATAGAAAATAAAGCCAAAGTGGAAATAACGCCATAACAGTGTAAAATCGGCCATGTTTTCGAACGAAGGCCAGCTATGCAGAGAAGCTTTAGTTAGCAAAGCCGGTTTTTGTTATACCATAGAGGAGAAAATCCTTGCGTCTAAAAGTGATTTCGTTATATTTTTAATATATACACCCAGAGAAAAAACAACAAAACAATTTTTAAATAAATTAGTTTTATATTAAAAGAATAAAAAATTAAATGGGAAATAAGGCTATCTATGGCTTTATTTCACTCTTACATGGAAATAAAGCCATATCAATTGAATGAGAAATAAGGCCATATGGCTTTATTTCTTATGGCTTTATTGCTCGGCGTCAGTATAAATAAACCAAACATTATTTAGCGTACGGCTGAAACACCCAGAAACGTTATTTATTTATTTTTGGTGTTTGTGTATTAATACACAACCCTTAATACCGTTCATAACTATTGCCAAGAAAGTAGCGAACATTATAAAGTGTTCTGTTCTTCGTTATAAAACAGAACAATTGTAGTGGTTCTGAAGACAGGCAGTTTTTTTCAGGGTTTAAAAACTGCACTCGAAACAAAAAACTGCCGAACAAAAAACGAAAATTTGTGTACAACTTTTCGCTTTTTGAGTTGGTTTGACATCGACTGTTTAAATGTAATGAATCCGTAGTAAAATCAACAGTTATTTTTTGACAATGACAAATAAAGAAATTGAAGAAATGACAGTTTTTGTACTTTTTTAAAACGCTGGTTTATTTTAATGTTCTATAGAGCTTAACATCGATAAACAAACAAAACATATTTATAACGTTTCTCACTAGTATTGTTGTTTTTCCTTGGAAATTTTAATGCACATCGCAGGAATAGCTGGTGTGTGTATTGTACATATTTTGTCTGTGTTAAAACTGTTTGCTGCCTTTTTTTTATATAAATAAAATGTTCTGATTTCAATTGTTGAGTTGGAAAAGTGTTGTATTCGAAGATCACAAACTGAGAAAAGTTTTTTATTAATGATTTACTATACAAGCACTATTAGCGTTTGTGTTTTCCACACACGTTTGTGTTTTCCACACATCTACCGTATCGAACAATATTTATTGTTAATTTCCGAACACTGCCCAGGACATAAAGAGAGATTCTGATTCTCAATAGTTATACTTATTAAATGAAAATAACTTTTGACGGAAAGGGACATTAAAATAGGTTTTAGGCTTTGAATATATTTAAAATTTTGTTTTTCCTTTTTGTTTGTTTGTTTGTCTTTCTGTTTAAAGTTTGTAGAATGGAATTTTTAAATTTCTTATGATAATTTTGTTAATTGAAATTTTAAAATTTATTTTTCCATGTTTTTATTTTTCCATTTATTGTCAAATTAAATTTTATTATAAAAATTTCCTGAAGAAGATTTCCAACGGAAATTAAAATATTGAAAATAAAAATTAAAATATTTTAATTAATTTTTTAAAAAAGTGACCTTAAGCTTAAGTAATTTATTAAGAATAATATTTAATAAAAAAGGTCGAAGAAATAGAATTATAATTTATTAATTATACCATCAATATATGCAGATGAGGCATCTTGATGCCGACCCCAATTAGAGAGACGGTACCCAAAACCACAGTATTTAGATTAAAATTTTCGAGAATGTACCCAATTTGGGACCCATAGGATATCGGGGACCCGCCGAAAGAAAATTATGGTATCAGTTTGAGATTCATGAAAGAGTTTATTTTGTCGAATGTTATTTAGATATCTTTGTCTATATGACAATTTTTTGTGTCCAAGTGTTTAAAGAAAGATGGTTTATTTAAGACCTATTCGCAATTCTGGACCAATCAGTACAAAACTTTGTCATGATATATCAGTTATTATAAAAGTTATCGTTGCCAAATTTTAAAGCAATGATGAAATTTATAATTAAGTTATTGTCATATAGGTAAGGTTAGGTTAGGTTAGGTGGCCGGTCATAAAGACCCTGCATAGACTTGTTATATTGTTGGTTTCTAGCGTTTCCACGATGAACGATAACCATCAAATGAAAAGGTTAATTCGCTGAGATAATACCCAGAGTACTCAAATTCCAGAGATTTCTCCTAGATCTTGAAAGTAATGATCTCCCAGACAGTTCGCTCTAGGGCGTGTAAGTGCCAGACAGTAGCAGAGTATGTGCTCCACCGTCTCTTTCGATCCTGGTACCCTACAGAATCTACAATTGTCACTAGTCAGTTGCTCCGCCCTTTTGGCGTATACTGCCATTCAACAGTGACCCGTTTTAAAGCCAACCAGAAGCCTACAGTCGCTCCTCGGTAGTTATTGGCTCATACTCATAGTCAAAATAATGTATACTTTAAACTAAAATCGGCTTTAAATGTGAGCAGCATTGTTCTAAAGTATATTTTTTAGAAAAAGTCGACTTTATTTTTTATACCTACACCACAATAGTGAAGAGGGTCCAAGTTCTCCAGATTGCCGTTGACGACATCGTGATGTATGCACGACTTGCCCCTTGTCGTTCAGGTTTTCTAGAAGACCATTTACAGGAAATCGTCGTGCACGACAGTTTGAGCTGAATTGTCTTAAAAGTTGTCCTCTATAATACACTATGTAGGACAGCGACGTTGTCTTCTATTTAGCTTTATGTGGGACAGCATGAGCGAAATTGTCTTATAAGTTGTCTTGTATAAAAGTAATTCACGACAAAGTCTTCTGGAATGCTCTTCAATCATTTGCTTGGTTTTCTTAAAATTCTTACATTCTTTTTTTTTAATTGTTGGTTTCAATGCCTACATAAAATTTACGAATTAGCACTAACCAATAAATCCGAAAATGCTGATGAGGTTTTTCGCGGGCTGGAGAATAGATTACATGCAGTTAAGGATTACTTGAAAGAGTCGAATATAAAACATGTAACAAAAATTAAAACTCCAACTTTCCTAAAAAAAACGGTCAGAAATAGATAACCATATAATAATTTTTGCCGTGGACGTCAAAATAGACGACATTGTCATGCATGAAGTCGTTGACGACAAAGTAGGCGACGTTGTCGTCTACGTAATCCTTCGATCGAATGAACGACAATAAAAGTGACATTGTCTTTCTTTGTGTCGTGCACGATTTTCGCGACACTTGTTCGAAAATGTCGTTGACGATTTGTTCTCGCTCTCCCTCTTATATCGTGCAGCAATTAACATTGTCGTGCATCCGTCTTCGAGGATGTCTCAAAGACGTGGCCAACTGGGGAATTATGCATTTGTGCTGATGTGTGTAACTTCTTAAAGTATTGGTCCTAGTATAAAGTATAAAGTATACCGATCGACTAAGAATCACTTTCTGAGTTGATCTAACGATGTCCGGCTGGCTGTCAATGTAACCTTGTGCTCAAAGTAAATTTTGGACATAATTTGATAAAATTTGGCTTATAGGTTCTTATTGGTACAAGGACCAAGCCTTTTGAAATGGACCGAATCGTAGGACCATGAGGGGAGATAGGGCCAATTTCTGCCTCCCAGAAACTATCAAACCGATTTTAATGAAATTTAAAACATACATAGATCCATATTTGTACGGACACATAAGCTAAGCATTTTTAAAAAAATAGGACCACAAGGGAAGGTAGGGGTGATTTCTGTCTCTCACAAACTTTCAAACCGATTTTAATGAAATTCAAAACATAGATAGATCCCTATTTATATTGTCATACACTCTCGAAAATTTGTTCTTAAATACTATGGTGTAGGCTATCATATGGTCGAGCTTGACCGACTATAATTTCTTACTTGTTTTCAAATATTTTTAATAGTGGAATTGGTAATTAAGAAGATTAATAAGGCTGCAATAAAATATTGTTGGGTCGCACCAAATCTAAATACCAAGATAATGTGATGGTTTATGGTGATACAGACTATATTGTAGATAGAAGCTTATATGGAGTTATATGCAGCGATTTTACCAATTTTCAATGAGCTTGGTATTGGGACAATTAGAATCTATATACCAAATTTAATCAAATTATCTGGATGGATGGACGGCGGATGGACGGACGTCGTTAGATCGATTAAAAAAATGGTTCTGATTCAATCCGTATAATATATAATGGGTCTGGGATCACAGTTTAAGGTGTGTCAGCACAAATGCATTTCACCTTCTCTAATATTGTGGTGGAAGTATAATGGGCCAAGACGGATTTTCATTATTTTAGCACTCTTAAAAAATTTACCCCTGAATTAGGAGTTTCCGCTATAGTGGATATGCGGTGTTAAAAGAATGTAGCATTTGCGGTAAATGCATTCCATATGAAAGGCATGTATATTAAAATTAAACAATTTGGCAGACAAGAAAGTTGTCCAATGGAAAAGACAAGGTTGAGACTAAGTTTTTTTTCCAGACAACATTTTTACACTTTAAGAGTTTTAGCATGAGAAAAGCACAGGTGTTCTCTACTATTTTTTTTATTTATTTAAGCCCAATCATTCCTAAAAAAATTTAACTCTTTTAAATCCCTTTCTACAGGCTTAACATAATGATAATTGCCTTAAAACGAAAAAATATGTTGTATCTTTTGCATTGAGTTGCAAACAATTAATCAAATTCAGTATTTTTGTTCGTTTGTCTGTTCATTTCGTTTGCTTATTTGTTGTAACGTTTTTCTTAAATTGCCTGTTAAGTTGGTGTTGGAGTTGATGTTCTTCTCCTTGTTTGTCTCCATGCCTGCCATTTGGTCGAGCCGCAGCCCGGCAGCTTGCTTCATACTTCATGGCATTGGATGCTATTGGTGTCGGTTGTGTCCAAGCTGACTGCCACTTGCAGGCGTAATTAGTTGAAAATTGTCTTAAGTGTTCTGCATATAAAAAAGCTTTAAAATAATAATGTTTTTGTAAGTGTTGTGGTGATTTGATAAGTTGATATGGTTTCGGTATTTTTCACTCTTTTTTTTTTCTTATTTTTTATTTTTCTATATTTAGTGGGTTGGGTTTTGTTGTGCTGTTTTCGTCTGATTTTTTTTTGTGCTTTTTCTTCTTTTTGTTCGTTTGTCAAAAGAGAAAAAGTGTGTTTTTAGTTCACCAAGTTATTAAGTCATTAATTATGCAAAGTGGTACAAATATTGGCTACAGTAAAATTTTGAACAAGAAAAAAAAACGACAGGTGATTAAAATTTTATATAGAAAAAACTTAAAAAAGTCGTCGTCTGATTTTAATGGATAGCAGTAGTTTCCGTAGATGAATATGTCAAGATGTCTAACTAGATGGAATTTCGAAATAATTGTCACTCCCAGAACGGCATATTTGTCACACATTTCAAGTGAAACATCTAGTAACTGGATTGAAAGGCAAAAACAAAAAAAAAAACTTGTTGATTATAAGGTTGGTCGTTTTGTATCGAGGATCTTTTCAAATCAAAACTGTCAATAGCAATATTGAAGGTGTGATTAAGGCGTTTTTTATATTAATAATTTCATTAAGAAGATAAAAAAAAACAAGTTGACCCACATCAATAATGTGGACAATTTTAAAATATTTCTAAGATTTTTTGCTTTTAAGTTAAAATCCTATAATTTGTTGTTAAAATAAAAAATTTAAACCTAATGGCCTCTACCATATTTTTTAAACGTATAGAACTTCCGATAGGGTTAACTGTAAAACTAGCTGTCATACTAGTGAAGTTTGTTTCACTTTTTTTCAATATACTTTGGAATCACTATGCAAAGACTTTTACTTACACCAGAACAACGTTTACAAATCGTGGATATTAATTTCCAAAAATCGCGCTTTGTTCCCCAAACTTATAGAGCACTTCTTCAAGTTTACGGTGCGCATAATTGTCTATCTGAGCAGCTCATACGCAATAATTTTCATCGATTCATAGCCACATTGACTCTTTTGGATGATATTCATCCAAGTCGAGCCTGTATCGTGCGCACGAAAAAGCCATCGCCGCTGTACACGTGAGTGTGACAGAAGTCTCGAATTTATCGATCCGACGCCGTTTTCAGAAATTCGGTCTCTGCCAGTTTCTACTTGGAAAACTGTGAGAAAAGATCTAGGTCTTCATCTATATAAGATCAAGCTGGTGCAAAAATTAGGGCCAGCGGGTCATTAATTGCATCATGTATTCGTTGGCTGACGGGCTGAGAATCAACTAGAAGTTGTACCAGATTTTAATTTTCAAATCATCTTCTGCAATGAGGCTAATTTAGGACAAACGTCAAATTTGATTGCTCCATTAAATTTGCGACGATAAGACCGCATATTGCCATGAGTGGCAATCCATTGCGCAATGATTGCTCTTCTGATTGCTTGAGCAACTATTGCTTAGCAATCTGCTGTAAAATGAGGTGCCCTTTATCTGACATTTCATTTCTCTATACGTTTGTTTATGGCGAAGCAATTTCACGTGTTCTCCAGCAATATAATCAGCAGTTATTGCGCCATTGTTCTGCCGACGTTTTTGCTTCTGCTTAGCAAAAAAAATTGCTACGTGGAGACCCAGCGTTACATACCGAAGGCATCTTTAAAACCGAAACGGGTGCCATCGTTATTCGTGACTTTTTCATTTCTCATTTCATTGAAAATTATTTTGAAGAGAAATGGTTCCAACAAAATGGCGCAACGTGCCATACAACGCGTTAAAAACAAACAACCTAAGCTGACAAATTATCTCAAGAAATGGGCCTTGGCCACCTCGTTCTTGTGATTTGACACCTTTGGACTACTTTTTCCGGAGGGACATCATATCTCTGGTCTATGGTGAAAAATCATCAATGATTGATAATTAAGAAGTCAACACTCAACGCACCGGCAGGATGCTGGTCATGAGGAGCAGCCGCGAAGGCCATATACTGGATATTATTTTTATACATTAAATGCCATGAAATTCGTATGCTAACCAAAGTTTTATTGAATTTGTTGTGGTTTTTGTTAGAGTTTGCTAAAAACGGTAAAAATGTGAAACAGCGGTTTCGGTTTCAAAATTATTAAAACCGGTCAGTTTCGGTTCGGTTTTTGGTTTTGAAAATATTAAAGTTAAATTTCATACATAAACAAATATATTTTTTTGTATATAATACAATTTTTTTAATTTGTTTCAATTCAGGTAGTTTTATTAACCGTTAAGTGTATACCTGGACCTGGCCAGGCATTTTTTTACATTTTCCCATTTTTTGTTTTATAAAATTATTAAGTATATTAGAACGAAACTTTATGTATTTCGCTATCAAAGGGGTTTTTACAAAAAAATGAGAAAATGTGTAAACACCGTGGGCGTTGCAATTGGCCAATTGAAAATTGTGTGCAAATTGTATCCACCTGGGCCTGGCAAGGCCCTGCCCTATTATATATGTACTGCAGTAAATAAAATCAAAATGAAACGTATCAAAAAGCATACGCAACACATATGAATTCTTTCTTCACTGTTATTTCGAAGAATTATTCTATTTTCCAACAAAATGTTCCTGCTATAGCCACAAAACTCCATACATATAAAAATAGTCCCAGCCTTGCCTAGGGGTTCGTTAGTGTGAGTTTTTTCTATAGCCACAAAAACTCCATACAAAATACAAGTGGTCCCAGCCAGGCCCAGGTGGTGGTTTGTGCCACACAAATTAGTCTACTTAAGTGTTAAAAAGGTAACATTTGTTCTTCTTAGTACTTATTTTTGGAGGCTGCTATGTATAAAGTTTTTGTATATTAAGTATATGAAATTTACAATTTCTTTAAGCATAAATAAATCGTTAAAGTAAAAGCTAAAACCTAAGTTTTTGTCGGTTTTCGGTTTCGGTTTTTGGGTTTTTAAAACCGCGGTTTCGATTTCGGTTAAAACTGAACAGCAATCCCTAGTTTTTATTTAAAAGAGTTCTATGCTGCTGAAAAAGCAACCATTATTGAAAATGCTAATATTTGTATACCCTTCACCACAGGTCTATTGATCTTAGACCCTATAAAGTATATATATTCTGGGTCGTTATTAGGGGAGAAGTAGATTTAACGATGTCCGTCTTACCCCCCCTTTACATTTGTTTACATATACTACCATAATGCCCAATATGATTTTCGTTATCACTCTTCTTTATTATTTAACAGGGACCGAAAATAACAGTTATATTTGAGTTTTGAAACAAAAAAAGCATGTAGAAGTTAATGTGGAAAAACTGCAAGTATACCATATTGATCCTTATAAACTTGTCTATGATAAAATATATTGATTTTGTAAAATTTTGATTTTTATTTTTTCGATCAAAATTAAGAGTTATTTTTTTATTTTTATTTTTTTGAACAAAAATAACAGTTATTTTTTGATTTTTATTGTTTCGAGCAAAAATAACAGTTATTTTTTGGTTTTTAATTTGTTAAACAAAAATAACAGTTAATTTTTGATTTTTATTTTTTTGAGCAAAAATTAAAGTTATTCTTCAAAGAAATGTACGTGTAATAATATTTTAGTTGACTTTAAATGTTTATTTTAATGTGTAATCATCATTGGGAGCTCTTATGCACATTAAAATAAACATTTAAAGTCAACTTAAATATTATTACACGTACATTTCTTTAAAGAATAACTTTTATTTTTGCTCAAAAAAATTAAAATCAAAAAATAACTGTTATTTTTGCTCGAAAAAATAAAAATCAAAAAATAACTGTTATTTTTGCTCGAAAAAATAAAAATCAAAAAATAACTGTTATTTTTGCTCGAAAAATAAAAATCAATAAATAACAGTTATTTTTGTTCAAAAAAATAAAAATCAAAAAATAACTGTTTTCATCTGACTTTTATGAAAAAAGGAATAACTGTTACGGTCCCTGTTATTTAATGTATTTAACGAAATAATTTTAACAAATAGAAACTGGGAATTTTTGTTTCTATTTGCTTATTAAAAACTCGCCAACTCAACTGTGTTGAGTTGTGAACCGTAAACGGGCCATATTTCATTTTAATGATATTCAAACAACGTTCCTTCATCGTTCAGTTGTCTAGGGGGCTTGTTTAGGTTAGAAACTGTGAGTCCCCTGGTTTTAGTCTCGGTTTTATGTTCTAAAACGATTTTAAAAAATATTTACCAGTTTTCACTTTTTAAATTTGATTAATAATGCATTTTTTGGTTTTTTATATACATATGTATGTATATGTAAAAATTATTGAGATTTTGTCTACTTGCTCTGTATTCTGCTCGCACAGTGGTGAAGGGTATAAAGAAGGGTATATAGCACTCTTACTTGTTATTATTTCTAATTATGTTTATAAAACACCTACTGACCTTTGACCTTATATAGTTATTCGATCAAGGGGTGGTTGATGTCTTTCAGTTTTAGCGGTTTTCTAAGAAATTTCTGGAAGAGTTGCAAGATTTTAATTTAACATGTTTTAAGTGAATTTAATTTAGTTTCTTTCAAAACAAACATCAACTTTTAATCCTTAACACCTTAAATATCTATAAAAGTTTAGAATTCCTTTTTTATGAGTTAGCTTAATACATTATGTGTCACCTTTATAAATTTTAAGCTTAATCCATTTTTTATTATTTTCTTTTGAATTCCTTATAACAAAGTAAATTCCTTAGAATACTTCATGACTTTTTAAGAAATTATGTGATCTTTAAACTTTATAGCTTTTTTTTTGTTATTAAAACAGAATTTTTCCAAATTTCTGCCATATACTAAATGTCATGTTAAGTTGACGTTGTAACCTCTCTATATGTGTGTTTAATGATCCCATTATTTTATTTGATTTCTTTTTTTATGTACGCGTATTTATTGCGTATGTAAACATAATTTCTGTCCAGGAGCTAAAATTTATTACATGTCGCCTACCAAATTTATGACCTGAACGGGGAAATATATGTCTTTACGTACATACTACATACATACATGAATGAACACAAATACACATTATAATTTAATGTCACATAAAAGTCCTAATAATTAATAGAAAAAAAATTTACAAATGATTGAATCATATGAATGACTGTTTGTTGGTTTTTATTAAAAATAAAAGAAAAAAAAAAAAAAAACAACAGATGATTTTAAATAACTTTTTAAACGAGCAGAGTATGTTGCTAAAATTTGTAAAGGCTTGAGCTTATAAAGTACACTCTATTCATCTGCGTACTAAAATCAAAGACTACCCTGAAGACAAAGTAACTAGTATTTAGCTAGAAATATACTGGTTGGTTTTTACTTTAAACTATGTAGTTGCATTTTTGGATTTTTTTTCACATATCAAACTATCGTATTTAAAGTGTAGTTGTCATAGAAGCCCAGCAAATTAATTATTATACATTTTTATAATAGTTTAAAACTAGTTGCTTTATTTACAGTATAACTCTAACAAAGCAGAAGTAAATTTGACAAGATAATTCTCATCAATATTTTTTTCACATATGAGGATCCGCAGAACAAAACGTACTTTTTCGCATTTTTTGACAAATTGGTTTTTTGATATTTTTATAATATTTGGGTTAAAATCTTTAAGAAAACATCTTGTTAGCATATTTCTATAAAAATTGGTGCATACCAAAACGTACTTTTTTCATTCTTTTTTTCAAAACGTGCTTTTTTCATTGTTTTTGCCATTTCTCCGTGAAGTTGTTTTAATAACAAATCATTTCTTAATATTCTTAATTTGTTTGACGTTTATTTATGTCGTTACATTTTCGTTAAAATTAACTGTTAAATAATGGTGACTATTCTTGGAAACGCGTCGAAAAAGTAAAAATTTTTAGTAAAAAAAAAACAAAGTTAAAGAAATGAATGAGTGAATGAATGAATGAGTGTTATGAAATCAATAATTAATACAATAGTGTAATTAAACATGGAATAATTACAAGAATCTGTAGAAAATTTAAATATATTTTTAAACAAAACGTACTTTTTTAATTTTTTTTTAGCAAAACGTACTTTTTTCGATATAAAATTGGTTTGATATTAAATATCCTTGACATTTAATGTGTTGACTTACGGCAGTTTGATTCATCTTTTGGTAAGCAAAAAACTTGTTTCCATTTCCAGGTTCATACAGTTTTTTAAGGGGTCGAAAAAAATAAACCTCAATTTCCCAAAAATTTTAAATATGTGAAAAAGTACGTTTTGTTCTGCGGCTCCTCATATAATGAATGTTTTATATTTATTTTAGTATTATCCTAAGCACTTACCCCTGGAATCAGAAAAAGGGGATTTTTTTATTATTTATTATCCTGTTACAACCATGTTTCAATAACAGAACATCTCGTTATAGTTTTCGTCATCATTCTACAATGTAGAATTTGATGTATTTCACTAAATAATTTTAGCAAAAAGAATACGGGAATTTTCCTTCTTTTTATTTATTTTTTAAACATAAAAATAATTTGTCAACTCTAAAACAAAAAAAAAAAATTATATATTTCTGCTTGTAGTGTTGTTGTTTTTACCAAAGCCAAGTATCTTCATTTGTAAAGTTTTTGTTGTTGTTGAAGTAAATCTTTTTTTTTTAATAAGTTTTTTTAGTGTTGCTGTTTTTTCTACAATAAACGGCGTTACATATAAAGCTGCGCAGCCGAACTTTGATAATTTTTCTTAATGTTCGACGCCTAACAACTAGTAATAAACAAGTCCAAACCCTTACTTGTAACGATTTAAGCTGCACAGTAGATACTACATATTTAAACAGGGTGTCTGGTAGCAGATTAATATTTTCGAACTGAAATAAAGTACGTAAAAATTGACACAAAGTTTTATTAACTGTTCAAAACGGAGCCTTCTTTTTCGAGAATTTTGGAAAAAAATGGTCCAATTATCTCATGCGTGAATAAGGCACACCAAACATTTACCCTGCGGCAATGCAAAGGTTTTTGATGTTTCAATCGAGGGTTGCGGGTTATTGGAGAACAGTAACGGCAGTTTTGCTTGTTGACGTGGCCGTTTAAGTGAAAATAAACTTTGAGCAAATGAGTGCCACGGTAGGCTAGCTGGTAGCGAGCTAGTCTATCAGCTCCGAGGTTGCGGGTTCGATTCCCGCCAGAGACTCGGGTTTCTTTCCTGCAGACAAGCATAAAGCTTCGCGGAAATTAAATTAAAAAAAAAAAAAAAATTACGTATGAATCATTACTAGGGTATTCATTCGGTTAACCGTTAATCAGTTAAACCGATTAATTACTACCCGATTAACTGATCGGTTAATTTAAAATTGCCTTTTTTTGATTAACGATTAAACCGGTTAATTTCAGTCGATTAAGCGTTGTAAAAAAATATTTAATTTTTTGAATTATTAAACCATATTTTTTTGTGTTTTTAATTAGTGGTGAGTTCCAAACCGTCAGTTGTAAAGCAACTCGCTTTTTTAAATGCATTCTACAATGCAACCATGTAGAATTTTACAATGTTATTTGCACCAAAGTTCACCAAAAAAGTTACCAAACTACACTAAAAAAGTTGTGTTTAGAAATATTTTTTCTTCTAGAATTAAATGCTTAAAATACTGTGCAAAAACAGAAGTTAAGATATTTGGAAATAAACTTTTTTGCAGAATGTTCGGTGCTGACAAAGATGAGTTAGATGATGATCTGACAACAGGAAAAACTCTCGATAGTAACACAACAACCGAATTAACCAAAATAATTAGAAGTGTTAAAAATTTTAAAAAATTAAAACAGGACTCTAATGTCATAATGGAAGTTTAAATTATTTAAGAAAAATCACTGAAAAATTAGATAATCTGTATTACGGGTTGCTTTCGATTTCTCCAACATCTTCGAAAAGTGAAATAATTTTTTCCAAGTCAAGTTTATCAAATCTCAAGAAAAGAATCGCTTAAATCCTAAACTTTTAAACCAATTTATTTTTATTAAACATAATTTTATAAGATCTTCTTAAAATGATTATTAAAATGATCTCACAGTTTATTTTTTAATAAGTACATAATATGTCTTAAAATAATTACAAGAAATATATAAATATGACTGTTGTGTTCAAGCGCTTTTTATTTAGATTTCTAATGTACAGTTACGACGAAATTATAAACACAGCATTAAAATTTTTATTTTGTTTCAAACACAACAATATTTTTTTTAAACAATTTTAAAATATTATTTACGACATTATGACGATATGACTTGATAGCACACCTTGTGAATAGCCCAAATATGTATTAATTAAAAAATATGTATTACATAGTTATTAATTATTGTTTTGTTTGCTCGTTTTAGTTCAAGAATTGTTTTGTTATTGTTTTCCAAATAATAAATAGTTTTTAATTTTTATTTATTGCAATAACTTAATTTAGAAAAAAAACCTTATTTACCGCTTAACCGATCAATAACAAAATTAACCGATTTAACCAAAACCTCGATTAATTAATCGAGCGATTAATCGATTAAAGCAAAAGCCCGATTAAATGAATACCCTAATCATTACTATTAAAAAAATGTCTCCATTGCGAACGCGCGATGCTCACTCGACCACTGCGTCATCGTGACTGACAAATCCGCACAATCGATAATTCAAACAGCGCCACACTCCCTCCGCACCGTTTGTTACTTTTTGAAATAATCGTATTTAAAAATATAAATTTGCATCAGACGCCCTGTAGAAGTTAGTAGATTCCGTCTATTAGGGGTATAACCAAAATAAGAACCTATCATTACGGTATGGGCAGTGTTATACTGATATTAAAAATCGATATCAGGGGTCATTTCGGTCCAAAACCTTCGACACCGAATGCAATGCAGTGTCGAAGAAAACAGCTGTGAGCGTAATTAAATGTTAATGTTAGAATTATGGATTTCCTGTAAAACTGAAAAAAATTATAAGCTAAAACTTCATCGCGATCGGTGCCAAACCTTTTTGAACGCTCGCGAAAAAAGGAAGGCACATTTCTTCATATTTTGTTATGCACTACCTCACTATGATAGGTCCTTTTTGATATTTGCAAAAAAATGCAAATGGTTATATCCCTAATGTCTATGTTTAGGCATTTTAGGCTTATATCTAATATTTCATATCGTCACCTAGAATAAAAATGTTTTTAGATTAATAATGAGCAGAGAAACCGGAAATATGTACTTAAAATGAATTTTAAAATATTTGTATATAATAAAAACAAAAAGCCTAAGTAATATGGGCAGTAATGGACTAAACCGAATTAAATTACGTTATGTGGTTAAGATTCATATAAAAGTTATTTGTGCATTTAAAAATAAAAATAATATGAATACAGTATCAGCCCAATTATGAATAAAAATTCCCCGGGAGTTTTCTCCCTTCTCAATTGTAAAAATGGGAAAAGGGAAAAAACTCTTGCGGAATTTTTATTCATAATTGGGCTGTATAAAATTTAAATAAGTTCTTTTGACATATATATTCAAAAAATGCTTTAAAGGGTAAAAATATGCAAAATGGAATATATATATATACAATTTTTGCTTGCATTGGTAGCACAAGGAAAAACCTACTGTTTCCCTGATTATTATGCATTTTGGTTGATAACATCCTGATTAATAAATTTTTCTCAATAAAAATTAGATTTTGATTTTCTGTCGCTTTGAATTTTCGGTGACGAAATGAAAAATTGTTTCATTCTTTTTCATGGTTCCGGCAGAAGTATTAATGACCCAGTGACTGGTTGACACCGATAAAAGTTTAAGCAACCCATCTCTTTTCAGCTTTCAGTAGATTGTATTTGCAGATTATAGTACTGAAATTAGAGATGGCCAAAGCAATGTATTTTCTTGTTTTCACAACACAAGTGATTGAACGTGTAGTAAAATTTATATGAAAAGCACTCAGTTTTTTCAGTGTTGTAAAATGTTTGAGACCCATTTTATTAACAATTGAAAACTCCTAGCGAATTATTTTTCTTAAAAAAAAGAATTTCCCCTTAATTTCTTTTCTTATTTCCCAAAAAAAAATATTTTTACGACTTTTTACTAAAAAACACATTTCAAATGACTTGTTAACAAAAACTTGTGTTTAATTTTATGTCAATTGAGCAGTTTTATAGCGTTTTTTTCCTTTTTGTATTTTTGTTTGGAATTTCAAATAAAAGAGATTTAGTCGGTTTTTATATACGTATTTTATTTTTTATTTTCATAAGTTCTTCTGTCAATAGTTGTAAGAGATATTATTGTGTCTTTACAAAAGTTTTTGTGTGTGTCAGAAGAGGTGTTTTACGTAGAGAGCCAATCAGCCGTTTCAGTCGAACATTTATCTACTTCAGCTGGTGTTTTTATGACCATTTAATGTCTTGCATTTAATACGAAATCCCACATTAATATTTTCATATGTTTTGCTGATTTGTCTCAATATAATTGCTTTTTAATGTCTTATCTCTTCCAAATGTCAACGCATTAATGAAAACACTTAATGCTGGGGATTTTCATTAATTGTTTTTAATGATGTGTATTTAAGTTGGCCTTTTTTCCACACTGCCTCATTCCTTTGCTCTCCAAGTTTTATATCAAATTGGACAAATATTGTTTGTCACAATTATTGAAATATTAGTTTTTTCTTTGAGTTTATTTATAAGTTTATTTATCTGCAAAAATAGCGGTGGTAAAGAATTGTAGGTTTGAATTTGTTTTATCTTAATTATATTTAAATGTGTTTAATTAAGTTGTCTTGAATGTAAAATATTTTGCAATATAAATTTATAGCAGGTTATTTGTGGATAGTCCAGCTGTAAAAGTTATGCTGGGTGGATGAGAAATTGTGCAAAAGTCTTAAAGTTAGTAATAGATAAAAATAGAGTTTGAGTGTTTTTATACTCTAAACAAATTTTTAAAGAAAATTCGTTTTGACTATAAACCTTTTTATAAAACTGAAATAGTTTTTACAATGAAGATAGCATCCATTTAACAGTATAAAGTCGTTATTTTAAAATTTTTGTTTTCATCGACTTATGAAAATTTTAAGACTTTAATACTTTCTTCTAGGATATTTTCGAAGTGAAGGTTGGCACATTAAGTTAAAAGTGGTTAATAATTGTTTAATATCTTACGTTAATTGGTACTTTAAAGGATGGCCCATTTACCAATATTTCTACACAGAAAAAATTCTCCAAAATTTTTTACCAATTAAAGCATTAATCAAAAATAAAATCAGTTTTAATTAAAAATTTAATCAAGTGAATTAAACGTTTAATTAATACTATTAACTGGTTTAATTGATACTATTAATTTGTTTACTGGTGCAAATTTAATTAATTTTTTAATTAATATCACAAATTTTTTAATTGAAATCAGTTTTTATTTTTTTCTGTGTATGCGTTAAGCTTGTCATGATATTCGGTGAAAACTCGAACTTGTTTTTATTAGGAAAAGTTATGCGACATAAATGAAACTACAGAAAATTTAAATTATTTTATTTAAGAAGCACAAATTCCCATTTTTTATTTGTGAATATTATTTAGTTAAATACATCTTATTTTCAGTGTAGAATTATTATGAAAACCATATCGAGAATGCTGCTGGTGTCTTGTAGTTGAGAGTTTTTCTGTAGACAGACAAAAGGACAATACAACAAAAGTGAATGAAAACATATGTGTAACGGCGGGTAAGTACATAATATTAATATTTTTTTGGCTCTCTGGGATTGAGTTAAAAAATGTATAAAGCAAAAATACGTTCATGTTTTTTATTCTTTTATTAGAGTCAAAATATTTTATGCACCACGAGCCAACTCATAATGGGCCAACCATTAGTTAGCCAGTTCGCTGTTAACTTAAAGTGCATTCGAATTACATTATTTAACAATGTAATGAGTAAGCATTTGAGTTACCTGTGACTAACTTCTGATTAACTATGAGTAAACTTTAAGCTTACTCATTTTCCGACAGTGTTAAAAGCTTTTTTCGGGAGAGGTATTTGTATTTTTGGGAGTTATGATCAAATATGGACCGATTCCAATAACATAAAATGATTTAGATTGTAAAAAATATGTTTAAAGCAAATTGAATCTTTACAATGACTTAATTACGAAACGAAGCTCGATTGGGGGCTATTTTAAATTGTGGACCATATTTGGTCTTGGTCCTTATGACAATCAAATTTTTTTTTTTAAATATCTTGAAAATATGGACAAGTTCATGACCAGTCATGGTAAAAACGATTCAAAAAGTTGTTCTAAAAAGATCGATATACTTAAAGGTGGGCCTTGTTCCAATATTTTTCTAGTCTTTCTCATACATCAGCACAAATGCATTAAACCCCCTCTACTATTTTGGCTTGCGTGTAAATATACAAAAATATTAAACTAGATTATAATTTGAAAGCTTAGTCCTCCTTAACAACCCCACTAAAAATTGTTCAAAAAACGAATATAAAAAACTCTTGATTTTAATGAAACATTAATTTAAATTTATTTTTTATAAGATCGGAGAAAGCATAAATGTTTTAAAATTAAATATTAGAAGTAAATATCATAAGAATAAAAAAAAAAAATGATTTACAATCACAGACTGTATGCAACACATGTGACATCTGTTGATGTCTATTCTTTTACCTCAAAATGCGTGTGAGTTTCTTTGGTGCTCATATGATTGTGTATCAATTTCTTGTAAGTATACAAAAACAAATTAATAATATACTTGGCGCTTGTCGGTTCATTATAATGTACAGATACACTGAACAAAATAATATGGTAAAAAACTAAAAAGCTAAGGTTTAATGTCAACGGATAATGTGTTGTACAGCAATTAAATTTTGCGTTTGATGAATGCATAAGCAGCCAGCACCTCTAGTAAGAGGCCAAATGTTAAGGAACTCCAACAGAATTTAGCCTCCAAGTCTTGTATGGTACTAGCACCATAATAATTTTTAGTCCTCAAGGAATTATAGGTTCTAGGTTAGTTCGGTTGCGAAACCATTGAAAGCAATTTCGTAGTTCTAATCGCGGACAAAAGAGAACTTAAAGAATTTTCAATATCCTGTAACCCTGGGCGGAGGTCGGCCTCCTAACGGGTAAATTTATGTAATGTAATATATATATCTCCAGCACCTAAATATGTGCTCAGGACATGATTTAAAAAATCTTGTACGAAAATTTTACCTTAATCACCTGAGTTATGATGATGTTATAGCAAACGAGCGATATATACACTATTACCTTCGGTGAAGGGTATACAAATATAAGGCCCATATTATTTGTTGCAGTCGACAAGCAATTTTCACTGGCAGTGGAACATCGACTTTCGAATGTGAAATTTTTACTAAGAGTTAACAGAACGGCAGAAAAAAGGTCGGAAATCTCGCAGGAGGTAATTTTTCTCATGTTGCCGCTTTATAATTGTACGACACAGGGGTTTGTAGGGATCATGTTTAGAATATTTTACTTATCTGGTGTTACATCCTCTGAAGAAATCAGGTGCACTCAATAACTGGAATTTTGTACAGCTCAAAACTAAAATTGAAAGATCTCTTAAGATTTCAGCTGACCAAAGATCCTGTCTGGTATCACGAGAGCCAGCAGCCCCTGGTATTATTAGTCTGACTATTGGTTGAGACCTCCGAAAAGATAATTTCTATAAAAGATTGCTGTTTAAAAAAGAGTATTTTTTCCAGAAGTTAAAGTTACATTTAATGAGATTGTAGAAATGGGTGAGAAAATGATTAGATGAAGGGAGAAGAGTATGAAGAAGGTGAAGAGAAAGAGCAATGGAGAAAGAAGAGTGAAGTAGGGAATGGTAAATCGATTTCGATTGCAATCGAAAATCGATTTTCTGGTAAAAATAATCGATTTTTTGAAATCGAATTGGCCTATGCGATTTTATACTGAAATCGATTATTGGGCTTTTAAAATCGATTTTTTATTGTTATCAAAATTTTGGTAGTTTTTAATTTTAATCTTAATTAAATCCATAAATTATGGGCATGGCATGCACAATATAGCTGGATATTTGTTTGTGCATGCATAGGTGTGTAGGTGGTATGTTTATTCCAAGTAATAAGTTGTAGTTTTACTTATTTACCTATTAGTACCCTTGGTATACTTCCAACTTTAACATAGGGGCTCTTGTTCTTCAGAAATTAAAGTCACTGAACACCGAAAGTCTGATTTGTAAACATCAACATATTATAGAAACACAGCAAATAAATTAAACCATGACATTCCTGTGGAAATATGCTAATATTCAAACAGAAAAGTGTGTGATATTTAAATCTTGTAATAAGCAGAGTGAAAAAACAAATCAAAATTACAAGAAAATATCTCTCCATCTTTCCGGCATCAATGACATGCAAACGTTTGTTTTCTAAAACTAACTTAATAGTAATTTAGCAAAGATTTCGTTTTATGTGAAGCAAGAAACGAAATCACTTTCGATCTGAATTGATTTATGGGACTGGCCTGATTTACTACACAAGAACACAATTTTAATATGTTAAATGTACATACATACGTATCGCACTTGTCCCTCTTAAGGTCATCTCAAAACTTACACATTTTCACTTTTAGCAAGAAAATTAAAATCAGAGTCATGTTTACCCACTGTAAAAATCTTAGTTCAATTTCTCCAGTATATTGCCAAAAAAAATGCTGGTGATCCCCCTTTTTGGTATAAAGAATAAGTTTGCAAATTAATCTTAAATGAGTTTGAAATCGATTTTAAAATCGATTTTGAGGTTCGATTAATCGATTTCAAAAACCGAAATAAAAAAAGTCGATCGAAAAATCGAAAATCGACTTTGGAATTCATTTACCATTCCCTAGAGTGAAGTGAATATGTAAAGGAACGTGCTGATGGATAAAGAATGATGATGGGATGAAGGAAGAAGAGAATGAAGAAGCCGAAGAAAAATAGGAGTGGAGAAGGAAGAGTGAATATGTAGAAGAATGTGATGATGGATAAAGAATAAAGATGAGATGAAGGGTGAAAATGATGAAGAAGGTAAAGAAAAATAGGAGTGGAGAAGGAAGAGTGAATATGTAGAAGAACGTGATAATGGATAAAGAATGATGATGAGATGAAGGAAGAAGAGAATGAAGAAAAATGGAAATGTAGAACGAAGAGTGAATATGTAGAGGAACATGATAATGGATAAAGAATGATGAAAAGAACGGAGTGAAAATAAAGAGAAAATAATTAAGTCGTCCACAACATGAATGAATGAAAACCCACGCCCGATCCATGTATGATAACTAAAAGCTTGAATGTAGAATGAAGACTCCCCTAAGGCAAAGCGAATGTATGGATGAATGTGTCGAACGCATCCTCCAGAAGCATGAGTGATCAAAGACTAGAGAATTTGTGAAGAATGATAAACGGAGAAGAGGTTGATAAAATGATGAAGACAGAGATGAGAACCATTGAGTAATCTCATAGAAATGCGCTTTTCGCAAAGGTATGCTCTTTCATTCAAGAAGCTATTTTTTCATGAAGGAATACTTTCGAGGATCACGTAGTGGCTGTGTCGGGAAAGGAGATCCTGAAAAGCTTACCAAAGGTCTGCTTTTTCACGACTCTTAGGAGAGTTTGGGCCGGATCATCCCTAGGTGCTGTTGCTATTCAACACATGTTGCCGACTATTCTAATGCAGCTGGTATTATATAGTTCCAGCTCCTAAGCAAGGGGCGAGTTTATAATATTGCCGGATTGTACACTTAATTTGCTTCCAGTGTATGTTGGTTGTTCGCACACACAGACCAACTTGAGATTAGGCCAACACGGCAGGTGCTCATGTAAATCTTTTCTACTCATGTATAATTATTTTTGGTCCATTTTTGCACTACAGATACTGTGGGCTGCGCACGGCCAAGCTTATTTTCATTTTCAAGGCTGAGTTGGTACGATCTCTTCCATAAGCACAAAGCTGTTGCCAATTTTAATATGGTTGGGATTTATTTACGTAGTGCAGTACTTTTCTAACATACATATTGAAGGTATACCTTAACCCTTTCCTGCCTCTACCAGTTCATCGTTCATCTTCATCAGACAAATTTTCAAAACACAGTGTCAGCGTGGTCATGTTTAAGTTTCATTTTATTTCTACATTACATTTTTTATTAACAGTGCTTGCTGATAGAAATCAGTAAAATCCCAAAGTTCTTTTTTTTTATCTAATGTGAGCCACAATACCAAATACAAATTCGTTTGATCAGCTATTTCGACTGAAATAAAAGATAAACTTTAGTTCATAAAAGGCACCTTAGTTTATGGTATCATATGGATCTAATAAAAACAGAATTGCTGAATAAAAAACCCTTGAATGTTTGTTCTATGGTACAGTGTATTTTTACTGCAACACATTTCTTTTTAACCAAAACTTTCTCTCAATGTAATTATATAAAAGATATTGTGTGAAAAGAATAGCTAAAGTTGAACTGAATTTCACTTGTGTATGATGTACCAAAGAAAACCTTAAAGGCTTGAGAAACGGAAGTTATACATGGAAGTTCCTACTCCTGCTTAACTAGAAATGTATTTAAAAAAAAAACACAACGTGAAAGTCAATTTTTTCGGAGTTTTGTTTTTTGGTTTTGCTCTAGTGAATTGCAAAGCGGCTTCGTTTGTTAATATTTTCTTTCATCTATAACGATGGATGGCATGCAACATTTGTTTATTTATTTCAATGAGCCGCAACAGTTGATAACGAACATTTTATAGTATTTGAATTTAAACAGACTCACCAGTTTGTTTTGGCTGTAAAGCAAAACAAAAGGCCACCAATATGGAAAAACTTAATTTCATTTGCTTGTGATACTCGTTGTAGTGTGTAGCGTGAGAACTTCAAATCTATATTCAATTCAATTCCATTTAATTAATCATAATTCATGTTAAACTTTCCTGATAAAATAAAATGTATATAGAATACTCATAACTCTTAGTAAATGTCACGTGTTTGACATTACGTATGGCTAAGTGCATGTTTATCAATTTTAGTGGAACACCTTAGCAAACGTTTTGTTGCCATCAGGGGCCTTAATGACTATCGACAGAGGTATTAAGCGAATTCGATTTTTATTTTGTCATTATACCCTTTTCGGTAACAATCGACAATTAATTCCAGTTGTCTGCTAATTAATTCTACTTGTATTAGTAAAAGTGTATGGCGTTAACCCTTTCTATTGTAGTCTATTAAATTATTACGCGTCCTGACTTTCCCCTGGCACACTTTTAGCATTAAGCAGTACATAGAGTGTTAGTTGTTTAGTTAAACTGAGTTCTCTGATAGAACTAGTGCAAATGCAAGGAAAATAGTCAAAGGGTTAATATAGGTGATGAAGAACTGGTCTGTTCACTATAAAAGTAATTTTTGAGCAAAAAGTACCTTTCTGTCTGTGCCTGGAAGCAGCTCGCGTCCTTATCGTTATCTTTTGTTGCGTTTTACATTCCACCTCGCATTGGCTAATGAAAAAGCGACGCATAACTGTACCAAGTTGTATTTTTTTTTTCTGGTGAAGACCGAAATATTCTTAAGCGGATTCTGAAAGCTCCTATACAATGGCTTAGGACTACTAAGGACTTGTGGATAAGGTTTCAGGCACCTGGCGATATGACTACATATTAACCAAAAACTTAGTTTTAAAATTCAAAAAAAAAAAATAAAAAATGTTTCTATTGTTTAACTAAAGAATGAATGAACCATTGGGTAAAATAATAAAAGTACTTAATTACCACTTTCTGTAACATTATTCAAATTAATTTCGTTCAACACAAAAAAATGTCTATTAGTTGATGTTTCATTGACTTGTAGCTGCTTCAAATACCACATGGAACATACTTGCCACTGCATTTCGAGTACTTTCAAAAGGGGTGGTATTGCTGTTGTTGTTATTTCAGCGCCACAATGTTGTTTACATTTCAATTGTAATTGTGCTGTTTTTTTGTTCTGGTAATATTTTTATTAACACCGCCACCATATGTTGTAATGTTTGTATAATTTTGGTTTGTTAGCAAATGTTTGACATTTAACACTTTGTGTGCTATCGCACTGAAGTTCTCTGTCATTTCTGTAAATAAGTTTTCAAATAAAGTGTAATTAGTTTCGTTAGTAATTAATCATTTGTAATAAACAAAAAGGGTTTTGGTAAAATTTAGCTTCATAACTTTATAAAATGTAATTAAAAGGCGACTTTTTAAAAACACCAAGGAACAGTTTAGGATTTTTTTTTTATTTGAATCACTAAAACAAAATGTTGAATATCGGAGAAGTTATTTATGAAAGTCATGATTTCTTTTCATCCCGCATGAATGTGTGGATATACAAAGACGTTTTGTGGAGAAACGATGTATAAATCAAAAACCGGCGAGATATGATATTTTTTTAATTTGGAGGCTTGCATAAGAAAAAAACATGCAATTTTTTAGTTCCGAAAAAAATTAAGGTCCTAATTATGTAAATCGCAACGCAACGCCAAAGAATTACATTGAAAGCAAAAACAAAGTCAGAAATATTTTGTAATTTTGTTGTTGCTTTCCGTCAGTCTGGCTGGTTGCCTGTCTATGTTAGTTTTATTAAATACATTTTAATAGTATTAAGGAAGAATTATAATAATTTTACATATTCCCCATAAAAACTTCTTTCCAAATTAGACTCGTTGTGTCCGTATACCATCTAATTATGTTGGTATTAAGATTAAATTCGCCTCAAAAATATCTTACTGCTAATTAAATTTTTTTCGAATGAGTATATTTATATTCGCGTTACTAAAAAACGGTTTAGCTTATTGCAATTACTAAAAAAACCGAAATTCCGCAAAAAAAAATAAAGTGGGGTTGGTCATACATTTGACCCATCAAGTAGCATCCTACGCGCTGCAGGGGCCAAATTAAAGAATTTTATTAAACCGCCATATTTGTATGGTGGAGCGCGTAGGATGTTCCTAGATGGGTCAAATGTATGACCAACCCCACTTTATTTTTTATTGAGGAATTTCGGTTTTTTTTAGTACTTTCAATAAGTTAAACCATTTTTGAGTTACGCGAATATTTGTTGGGCAGCCTCCTCCATTTTCGAAATAACGGTATAACTCGAAAACTAGAGCTAACCTAAAAAAACGGATTCAGCGTGTCCGAAATAGGTTAAAACGCTTAGCGCCTGGCTTGTCTGTTTTTTTTTTAACTAGCACAGTGTACTTATTGCTCAAAATTACAGTATTAAAATTCTTTTTTAAGATTATTTTTGAAAGGTTGCGGAAGAAAAAAATCATATCTTAAAAAAAAACACCTCCTTCAAAGTTTCAGGGTTTTTAAAGAACGGTTTGAGGTATTATATAAAAAAAGTCAGCCAAATAAAAAAAAAAAGGTTTTTGACTAAGTCCGGTTTTAAAATTTAATATCTTGCGGATAGCACATTTTTCCAAAAAAAAATTTTTTTTATATATTGTTTGGAGCCCCAAGTATTCTCTTTAAAACACACTCGGCTAATTCAGAGAAATTATGACATTTTGAATATGACAAAACTATCGAAAAAAATATTAAATTTTTTTTTTCGTTCATATATGTTCCTTATAAGATAAAAGAAACCTTCTCACCAAATTTCATTAAAATCGGAAGGGATCGTGTCCCACTCTTGGTCGTTTTGACACGGAATTACCCACTGCATTCATAAAGTGCTTTCTATAATATTCTTTATTCCCGGCCATTTTTTGATTAAAGGAACTCCTGCAGTGGTTATTTAAGTCCAAGTCAATTTGTAAAGTTGCATTATTAAACAGAGTTCTTTCGAACTTATAAAGGTTTATGTGCGCCATTTAACATAGACTCAGTTTGTAAGTTGACCTAGCCCATGAAAATTTTGTGTACAAGATAGAGGCTGAAAATCTAAAGATAATTAAACAAAATAAAGCTCTTAAACGAGGTTGATGGAGAAGGACTAATCGAATGAAAATTTCGCACTAGGGATGCCAATCGGGACAGATCGCATTTCCGATTTCGGAATTTCAAAATGGACTTTTTAGGATTTAATGTTTTAAATAGCATCTTTGAATTTTTCTTTTTAATTTCACTCCTGCTTGCAACGCCTTTCGAAAAAGGGTATCATGCGAAGTGCAACCATCCGACCCGCAACAGTAGAACAAATTCCATAATGTTGTTAAAACGGGATTAAAAAAACCTCAAAAACCCAAGGATTTCAAAAAATCAAATCCCAAGCTTACGGGAACGGTTTTTCTCATTTGGCATTCCAAGTTCGCACTTGTTATATACAATCAAAAGAATTTTTAATTCGCAAAAGAAAATTATCATTATTAGACAGAAATCGCCGAGAGTGAGCCATGGGGCCATAACATAATGAGCCCTACCTATAGTAATTCTAAGTCGATTTAGTCATGTTCATCTTGTCCTTAGACCGTCGGTTGACATCACGCCCACTTTCGAAAGTTGCAAATGGTAACTTGTTCTCTTATGCAGTTTGGGTTATTGCCCATAATGTATATAGAAAGGGTTTTAGATGAATATTTTAGTATACCCGCATTTACCTTTTCTAGTGGAGGGTATACAAATATATAAGAAATAATGACTATGCAGTCCAAAATCTTAGATTTAAGTTTTACATCTATTTCACACTATGCGATATTTTTTGAAACAGAAGATTTAAGCAAAGTGTGTAGACACGCCTGCGGTGTAAACAGTATATCACAAAATGTAAAATTAAACAAAAGCTTGATGTTCCTCTATAATATGTGACTTGCAACAATAAAAAGGGACAGCAAAAGAAAATATGAATAATGCTTCAGTCTAAACTCACATAATTTAAAACAGGCATTACTAAATTGTTGACCGAAAAAAGTAGTTTTTAAACCGGCTTTTTAATTACAATAATCAATAATCGCACAGATAAAAATGTGCATTGAACTGATTAATGGCAAAGGCCAATTTTTCGTTTGCAATTTGATTGGTTAACTGCAAAATATGCACTTATATAAAAATAGAGAATTATTCCATAAATCTTGCGAAACATACAGAAACATATTTTTTTAGGCAAAAAGCTTAAAATTTGCCCTTGGTTTACACGAAGTAAAAAGTATGTAATTGAAAATCAAAAAATTTTATATTAATAGATTTTTGGGTATTCAGTTTTTTTTTATATTTTTTAATATATTTAAAAATTTTCTAGAAATTACTTTTTTTAACTTAAAAACTCCATTTTTTATATGACTCATAATGTATTTTTCCACTTAATGTCCAAACAAAAAAAAAAAAAAAAACCCAAAAATATAATAAAAGAAATAATAATCCAATTTATTCAGTTATTCCTGCTAACTGTCGTTTTTTTCTAGTTTTTCTCGTATAGTAATTTTTTTTCTTTGGCGCCTTTATGACCATTGATAACTGGATTTTCTAGCGGTATTGTTTTCAAATCAAACAGTTTTATTAGCGTATCGTTTATTTGGCCACCATTTATTTGTATTTCTTTCCTTTTTGCCAATTGTAGTGTCTCTTATCTGTTAAATTACTTTTAGAAATCAACAATAAGAACTAATTTATTTATTTATGTTAAATATAAACATTTATTAAAATAATATAGAATCAAAAAAAAAACGGTAAGAAAATTTATAAATAGACTTAAAATCGTAAGCGAAATCAAGATTTGGGAAAAATCTACTTTTGTATTAGAAAAAACCAAGTGTTTTTTTTAATCGAAAAACTATTGCTAAAATAATGGTTTGTATTTTTTTTTTTTTTTTTTTTTTTTTTTTTTTTTTTTTTTTTTTTTTTTTTTTGGAAAATATTCTTAAATACAAATTATAAGTATTACTAAATGCTGAAAAGTTTAAAACAAAAGTTCTTATTGTTAATTTGTTTAAATATAAATTTTCATGGTTCGATTTAACTTTAAGTTAAAATTTTTGATTGGTTGTTATTGAATTAAATTTACTCTATAGAAGGAAAAGAGACGGAAATTTCAATACTGTCAATATTTTTTGATGCAAAATGATAACTTACCAAAGAGAAAAAACATTAAAAAAATGTATCTTCAATGTTTAAGAAAATTTTTTAATTTGGTCTTGTTATTGGGCCCTAATAGCAGACTCCCATATTAGGTCTGGGGTCAAATATAAAACAAACTGCATGGCTACATAAATGTTGAGCGAGCCGTATAGAACAAGGTATTGTCATAGCTAATTCTAGTCGATGAGTTAACAGTCTCTAGTCGTTCAGCAAATATTATTTAATAAGCCTGAACTCTCCATTAAAGAGAACTTTACACTAGTACACAAGACGTACGACTTTTGGAGAAAATACAACCCTGTCATGAGAAGTTGTTACGGTTTTCTGAAAATTTTCAAACAAAAATAAAATCAGGGAAGCATTTTCATCGAAATACTTAAGACTTGTGTGATAGTGTGAAACGGCTTTAAGTAACAATTTTTCGATTATAATTCTCAAGCTAGAAGGATGATTGAAGTATTTGTTTCTAACCATTCTTTTGACTAATGTGGGAAATAAGTTTTATTTTCAAGTAAAGAACCTACACGAAATGAGGAAAGACAATAATTTTTAACTTAAGACTTTCGGTTTTCCAAATTCACTCAGTATTTTACTCTGATATCTCACGGTTGTCTTTTTATAACAAAGTCCATATAAAAGTATTCTTAAACCTTAATCCATGGTCCTCTTCACCCCTGGGTGATTGTTCGTTTCAAACCGCCCCTGTGTGTGAGAACAGCCAACACACACAGACAGCAATTTGGATTGTACAATAAGGTGGAATTATACACTCGCCTCTAGTTAAGGAGCTGAAACTATCTAACATCTGCTGCATTAGAATATTCGGCAGCATCTATTTAATAGCAACAGCACCTAGAGAGTTCCGTCAACTTTGTATTGCATTAATTAATCTCCACATGTTCGAAAATGTTTTCAAATAAAGGGTGTTCCTACTATAATGCACGATGTTAATTATAAATAAAACAAAAAGTTTTCACAGAATTATCTTAATATTTTTTATTATCCCAGTAAAAATGGAGCTTACGGTAAGCAGCTGTGTAAGGGAGAGAAGCACATACCCTATTACCAACCTGCTTACAAGAGGCATGATTTAAATATGGAAAATTCCCAGTTGAAAGCACTCCTTTTTTCCTCTCTGCTAAAAAACAATTTGATGAGTGATTGCGGTTTAAAAAAAAAAATCGAATTTCTATGTTAAATAATACTTCAAGAATGATCGTAAACACATTTGAAAATCATTGCAATACAACCTGTTTCCATGTTAGGAAATAACAGAAGCACTTAGAACATTGTTCGTAAATTTTTTTTAATAATGATTTTAATTATTCACTTACAACCTGCTTACTTATAAGGGATAATGCGAAGTTATTTAATCATTAAATTAAAAGTTCAGTTAAAGGGTATTCGCTTCTCTGCTGCTTCTAAATAGTTTGTAATAGCCAGAGCATTCACCAGCGCTCATGTAGCTTTCGTGCTTCCAGAAACCTAAAAATTTTTATATAAGGATCTATGACAATTATGTGTGAATCGGCCAAATGTTGCCACGGCTTCGGTGGTATTTCTCTATCCGATGTTCCATATTTTCAATGGCTCTGAGACATAACTGAGGTTCAATGTCGTTAATATGCCGAATTATCTCAATCTTTAGGTCTGGAATTGTTCTTGGCTTACTAACATACACTTTTTCTTATAAATATCCCCAAAGAAAGAAGTCCAACGGTGTCAAATCAGATGATCGTGAACCGCACCTAATTAAGCTAATTAATCTAAGTACTTTTGTTTATCATTATTACTTTTCTTAAAGTAGGGTACCATTAAATTGATTAGAATAAATTTGAATTTCTGTGCTTGGTTCTAGTTCTTGCCAGTTATTTTTTCTAAAGAGAAGTCCGCTTTAAGCCCCAGGATACTTTTTTATTATTGTGAATTTTATTTAAACTTTTTTTGTTGTTGTTAAGTGTGTCAAAATATCGTTTATGTTTCATTTTCATATATTTTGATTGTTCATGATCTTTTTCAATTTGGCATTGTGAA
Organism: Pollenia griseotomentosa; assembly: GCA_963931875.1. NCBI lineage: Eukaryota > Metazoa > Arthropoda > Insecta > Diptera > Polleniidae > Pollenia > Pollenia griseotomentosa. The sequence continues at coordinate 63,671,839 of OZ007561.1, forward strand.
AAAAATTATAGGATTTTTGACGTTTTTTTTTTGTTTTTTTTTTAGTGTTTTCAAAAGACTGTATTCCTTTAGTTTTATTAAATATTATTGTCTGTGAGTGCACTATGAAGTGGTTGAAAGTATAGAAATTAAATCAAATAATCCAACCATTTAAAGTTGAGAAGCTGTCATAGCCGGTGGGCCAATAACAAAAATTAACCAACCAGCCAGACAGTCACACAAACAGTCAACTCCGAGACAGACAACCAGCCAAAAATCAAAACCATGAAAAAAATCTTGTGGTTTATTTGGTGGGGGTGTTTTTGTTTAATTTTTTTCATTTGTTTTCAATTCGTTACTTTTGATTATTTTAATTCTATTATTATTATTATTACTATTATTTTGTAATTTATTTTTTTTCTATTTTCCATTTTCATGTCTCTCGACCATACATCTACATAATTGTTATTTATTGTTGTTGGTAAATATTATTATTTACTCGGTTTTTTTGTTTTATTTGTTTCTATTTTCAGTAACTCATTTTTGTACTTTATAATTTTATACAATTTAACAATTGTTTAAGCTTCTCATAAATTAAGAAAATGCTGCTGTATGTCGTTTTTATATTTATTTTTTTGTTTTGTTTTTTGGTTCTCTAGATTATAATTTTTAGTTTTGTCTTCATATTAGACTTATTTGAAAATTAACGGTTTGATTCGACTTCAGTTGGTTGTTGTGGGTGTTGCCAATAAAATTTTGTAATATGTCTTGAAGAGGATTTATGGTGATGCCGTTGTTTTAGTTTATGCTTAGAAAACCAATTAGATTTATGTAAAAAGTGTCTTAATAGACAAAAGAGTATGATAAACTATTGTAGAGGGCATTTGTGTATAGAGAGTCGACATCAACTGAAATTATGTTTAAGATTTTTGTTTTAAGCAAATTGCCTGACTACCTGTTGAGACTGAGATTTAAAATTCTGATTAGATTTTTAATAAATATTACAATTAACATTACAAGTCTTGTAAGAAAGTATTGTAATGAAAAAAATATAAAACTAACAAGTAAGAGTGCTATAATCGGCTATGCCGAATCTTATATACCCTTCACCATGATGAGATAAGAACAAAAAGTTATATACATAAATAACGTTCTTTAGATAGGTATAAATAAATATTAATTGAGCCACGCCAACTTTTCATTTCGCCATGCCGAAGAATATAAAAAAAAAAATTTATATATGCACCTAAGCCCGTTTTCTCTTTTGCCAAATTTGATGTTTGAAATTCGTTTTATAATCTTAAAATCGTTTTTTAGAACATAAAAATATTAAATAAAAAAATTCGTTTTGGGATTCGAACTGGCAATATCGTCAGTCTCAGGAGTGAACTTAACAACTCGGCTACGAATGCTTTAACTGAAGAAGCGTTAAATTAAAATATATTGAGTCTATGAGTTTGTTTCTTTATTTGAGCGGCATATCATATACATGCATTAATGTGTATGTGTATGCGTAAAATTAAACACATTACAAATAAAATCCACCATTTGTAGTGAAAGGTATAAAAAAAAAACCAAAAAAAAAAAAAAAACACATTACCAACACTGTATTACCATAGCCACTGTATGACCGTAGAAACCAAAATTGAATTGGTTTGTATGGTATGTTTATGTCGTTTTGGTAATACAGTGTTGGTATGGTAATGTCACGTCTAATTGGACCTTTAAAGGAAAAAATTTGAGGCAGTCGTGGTTTTTTACTAATATCTCAGCCATTTTTGAACCGATCTTGCTGAATTTCAATAGCAAACAAGTCCGGACCAAATGTGACATAAATGTATAATAACCTGGCCCCCATCATATATGGGGACTTCGGAAAATCCATTTCAACGGATAGACGGACAGACGGACATGGTTAAATCAACTTCGCTCCTTATAGGGACCTAGAATATATATACTTTATAGGGTCTAACCAGTGTGGCCATATCCAAAAATACTTTACAGCTAAATCGGCTTTAAAATAATGCTAAAAAATGCTAACAAAAATCTTTAACTGCCAAAAAATAATGCTAAAATTTAAATTGTATTATTTTTTGTTATTTTAGTTAATATACCTTTATATGGACATTTCCTAGAGTCACGAACGTACGTTCGTACGTTTTTGCTGTACAAATAATATAGAAAACAAAACTTTTCCTAATTATAAACATAAACATGTGGTCACGAACGTACGCAAAATAGAAGTCTACTTTGGCTGACAGTAGTGAAATGTAAAAATCTGCGTAATGGAACGGAATATTCGAAAGTGATTAGTTTATTTTAAAAGTGTATTAATGTAGGTCTCTATCCAGTATTTACACAATAAAATATATCTATTGGCTTTTGTTTAATTGGCTTATGTACCGGTCGCATACGTACGATTTTTCCATAAGTTGTTTTTTTGTTATCACCATGCATTTTCTTATAAATATCTTAAAATTTCCGTAACAAAAAACTTAATGATCAATTTACAATTGATTGTAATGAAGAGATTATGAAGAAAGAGTGCAAACATAACATATTTTTTGCATGCAAAATAGTTATATAAAAATGGTAGCTTAAAAAGAAAATATTAAATTTTCGAGTTTCCAGCGCAATTTCCTCAAGTAAAACAGCTGAGATATGCTATGAAACCTTTACAACATAGACTTTTTTATAATAATAAACAATAAAAGACGATGATTATCAACATTTTAAATGTTCATCCTGGTTTACCTTTCTGAGGAAATACCCATATATGATTTATTTTACATAATTCTTCCTTATAAACTTACATCATATCAATAGAACAAACTGATTAAAATAAATAAAATATTTAGTAAACATAAAAAGTCTTAAAAATATAAAAGAAAAAATCAAAGGAACTTGACCTATAAATGGCTTTTATTTAGTATTTCAATAAAATTTATAACATGTTTAATAAAAAATTTCATTTTATAAATTAAATACGTCATCAAAATTAATATTATCGAGATATCATTATAATATATGTCCTTATCGCATTTTTATGTAAGATCGTACATTTTTTTAAAACTATGGCAAAATTTTAAACCACACTTAATATAAAGTAGCGAATTCAAAGTCTTTAACGTCAGTCTATTTCGAATTTTCGTTTTCAAGAGATTTATACAACTAAAAACCTATTTTAACTTCCGCGTTGCTAAATGGCAAAACCCAGAACTTTATTGCAAAAGAAGCTAATTCACTAAATGGATTTTCATTTATTGCTTTTTTATATGTATCCATATACATTTATCCAGAAATCAATTGTTGAGTTCTTATTTAACAATTCATATGAATTTAGTTTCTGCCACTGATGTTCCAAAGTTGTAATTTCTTCTACAGTGAAATCTATTATTTCTTCTTTAAAATGTTCGCTTAAGTTGCATTTATTAGCTTTTAAACTGTTTTCTACACAATAAAAGTTAGTATTTGTTAAATTATTAAAACTTTTTGGCAATCGTTGTCTAAGTTAACATATTAATTGAGCTATAAAATCTCGGCATGTAATTCGTATTTGTTTTTCTATTTCAAAAGTTATGGTATCACTTTTCGTTTCCAAAAATTTTTCAAAATCGTTATTGGAAAAAATCAGCTTAACATGAATTTAATGGATCAAACTGATCAAATTTTAAAACAATTTGATATGAAAGATCTTTTAAAAGATTTGTACAGTTTCTATAGCAAAAGAGTAGGGTTTTGTATGTGCATTCAACAAAAAAGTGTGGTAGATTTTCAAAAAAATATTACTTGAATATTCTTAAATTAAATAATGCTAAAAAATGCTAAACATTTAGTTGAAAAATGCTAAAAAAAATGCTAACTGCTAAATGAAAAATTTGCAGCAAAATCAGACAAAAAAATGCTAAATCTAGCTGCAAAAATGCCAAAATGGCCACGCTGGGTCTAACATCAATATTATAGAAATTACAAACGGAATGACAAACTTATATGTACCCTATTCACCACCTGTGGTGAAGGGTATAAAAACGGAAGATAAATGGTTGGAAAATTGTAGAATTAAGTAAAACGGGTAAATAATCAGCCAACCAAATTTTTATTTCGTTTAATTAATACTTTTTAGAGAAAAAAATATCTTTTGGTAAAATATTGAAACTTATTGTCCAATTATTATTACATATTAATTTGATAAAATTTTATTTAAATTAACGTAATTAATTATATTCAAATCTACTGGTCAAATTATTACTAAATTTTCATGGTCATTACATTTTTTTTCTAGCAAAAAGAGCCATAATGAATAGCTTGACTTACACTGGATTTTTATAGCGACACTTTCCCACTGCAAAATGCAAATATCATAGACTGGGTGCAAATATCAAAACCGGTATAACTTAGGAACGGTAAGAGCAAATTCAAAAACATTTGTTTCTAAATTATTTACAATGAATTAATCTTTCAAACTGCATTGTTAGTTTTGTTAACTTATGTTACGAAAAATTATAATGTAGGTTACCTAAATGAGCAAATTCATTGCAAAAACTTATAGCTTTTGCACACAAAAATAAAACATTTTGCTTTTAAATTATTTCCTTAAAAGTGAAGAAAATCGTGGTTTTTGACAAAGTTATGAAGAAAACTCAAAAATGGCCGGCTAACCCGGTTTTTGGCAAAAACTCGTCTTGAGCGACCTCTAAACCTCTTCCGAAAAATCTGCAAAAAATCTCGAAAATACTTTACCCTATAAGCTTTTAAATTATGCTTAAGCCTCAAAAACACGCATGCATGTACACTAGCACCTTTAGCATGACTTCGAATTTATAGCATATAAACTATAGGCAAAATGTTTTAAAGCAGATGCTTTATATCCCTATTCACCGAGAAAAAGTCATAGCTTTTACTCTAAAACAATTTTTACGAAATTCTTGTTTTGCGTTCTACTTTACTTTGTTTCTTAAATTTTACACACAGAAAAAAATAGTTTTCATATTTGAATACGAAAATCGCATATTTGATAAAAAAAATTTTTGAATTTTCTGCGATGACGATTTTTGCGGTATTGATAAAAATTTTTGTAGGACCCCTTTCACACTCGGCAAGTTACTTGCGCAAGTCTCTTGCGCATCTCTTGGTTTGTAGACGTTAGCGGTAAGGTCGGGGTTAAGAAAAAAAAAATTTGTACAGACTTTGTTGTTGTCGGCAAGTAACTTGCGCAACTAACTTGCCGAGTCTGAAAGGGGTCTAAGTACATTTATTGAATTTTTAGTCAACAACCAAGTTTGTTGATGCAACAAAAAAAGTTGTTGCCTATATAATTTTTTTTCAACAAAATGTTTATGTGATTTATTAAAATAAATTGTTGGAAATGTTGAATAAATCACACATAATGTTTATCAAATCTTTATTTATTTATTTATTATGATGTGCTAAATTCCAAAGTTTTATTTTTTGATAAAGACACTAAACTTAATAATGGGGGAATAAGCTAGTTCCTATTCGCATTTCGCTGGTTGCTTAGGCCAGATCATCAGGAAACCTTTTTCCAAAGACTTTGGCAAAACTAAATAATTTATACAAATATAACTGTTAAGCGAATGAGAATTATGAGCTATAAAAATGGAGAAGAGTTGTAAAAATACTGTCTTTACTTTGATTCAAATATTTTTCTTTATTGAATAAAAAGAAATATTTAATAATTTCATTATTAAAAATGTTTTATTGAGTAAGTATAAATTTGATAAATTTTTTCATTGATTCAAATAAAAAGTTTGTTGACCTAAAACATTTATTTTTAACAAACTGTGTTGTTAAAAATTTTTTTGAGATATTTTTTTCTGTGCATTAAAAAAAAATTATTTTTAACCTACGCTGGAGGTTCCCCACTGATCTTCTTCATAGTAGAACTGGATTTGAAAAAATATATGAATTCATTTACAAACTAAGTCAAACATATTTAAACTATAACGCGCATTCCTCTTATGCAAAAAAAAAAAAAAATTATCATCCTGAAAACTAAATGTATAAGACTGTTTACCTAGTAAACTAATCTTTATTCATTAATTTTCTCTAACAACGTTTGAAGTAATTAGACCAGAGAAAGGTTTTTCCCTATTTTTCCTTGAAAATGATTAAAAATACTTTAAAGAAGTCATAAATAAGTTATTTATCTCTTTTGTTTTAATATTAACATCAATATCTAAATCCTTGTAAATATGAAAAGGCTGATTTTTTAAGAACTATAGGAAGGAAAGTTAAAAAAAAACACATCAAATTCAGAAAAATGCATGAAATCTTTATTTGAATCGATAGTACGGTCCAAATAATTTAATGTTTGAAGATTATTTCATGCAAATGTTGACCGTGACTGCGCCTCAAATGGTCCATCCGCTTAGTGCAATTTTGGCATACTCTTTCAAACATTTCGGCCGGTATCTCATGAATAAATGCTTCAATGTTGTCTTCCAATGCGTCAATTGAAGCGGGCATGTGTGTATAGACATGAGCTTTAACATAGCCCCACAAAAAATAGTCTAAAGGCGTTTAATCGCACGATCTAGGCGGCCAATTGACCGGTCCCGAACGTCAAATAAAATGTTCACCGAACTCGCCTCTCAATAAGTCCATTGTTAAGCATGCTGTGTGGCATGTGGCACCGTCTTGTTGAAACCACATGTCATGCAAGTTAAGCTCTTGCATTTTGGGCAAAAAAAGGTTGGATATCATCTCACGGTAGTGCTCACCATTCACAATTACGTTACGATTCGCATCATCTTTGAAGAAGTACGGTCCAATGATGCCACCAGCCCATAAACCGCACCAAACTGTGACTTTTTCTGGATGCATTGGTAGCTCTTGCAATGCTTCTGGCTGATCTTCAGATATGAATAAAAATTGGGTCAATTATTAAATTGGTTTTTTTTGCTGATCTCATAAATTAAAAACTTTTGGAATTTTTTTCTTACTCAGCTTTAGCGATTAAGTAAATCAAAAACAAGAAATGTGGTGCAGAGGTTACATAAACGAGATTGTTTGGTAACTGTTAAGCGTTTAGTGTTAAACAATGCCTCAATATATAGTTATTTAAAATATAAAATATCCTTTTGGTAACATATGGATTCCAAATTTTTTAAGGTCACGGTAGTTGGACGGGATAATAACTATATAATAGTTTTATAATGCTCTTGCAACTTGTGGCTAGTGTTGAAATGATGGTATATGACGGCTTAATGTCTGGTCGCACATTCGCTTGAAACAAATTAATTGTGTTTGGTACAGGTCCTCTGTAATCATCTGAACCGATTTCGGCAGCTCATTATATATGGTATATTCGGCTTAGGTGTTGATTAAGCTGACTGGCCGGATTTAAAATAAAAATTATTGTGCTTAAGGTTGTCTTAGCCGATCAGTTCAGGAAGTAATAAAGACTCTACCCATTTATTCGTGTGGAACCCGTTTTTTTTTTGCTTTTGAGTTAGTCCTGATACTTGTTTTGGCCGACAACCAATTTATGATATTCGAACTTCTTCTGTCTTGAATAGTCTTTGTCTTCTGCGTCAAATTTTTGCAACAACGATCTCACGTACGTTGAAAGCGATAGAACATATTTCGGATAATCTCTGAGGAGCAATTGATGCGCTATAAGGCCTAACCATAATATGCATAGCCTTGCTTAACCCACTGTCAAATTTAATAAAAAGTCAAATGTATTTAAAAAAGCAAATGACAGTTTCATTAAGTTCAATATGGTTACCTCATATAAATAACATATATTCACACTTTGCTCAAGCCAACTTAAGCACATTATGGTTGGGCTTTTAGCTGAATTTAAGGAGGACAAGCCGAAGTTAACATAAATGATGATTAGTTGGCAAAAAATTAGACAATTTTGAAGTAAAAAACTTTGCTGTTTACACTATTTTGTTAAATGATCTTCTAAAAAACCATAGAATTTTTTAAAGACACAAATAAGGATGCTAATTTCCAGGACCTTTTTCGTTTCCAGGAGCAAAAAAAATTTTTTCTTTCATTCCCGGGAAATTTTTTGTGAAGAATAATATAGAAATAAATATAAGAAATAATCAATTCTTTACAATTAATGGCAACTCAACGTAATGAAATGTGCTTTATCAAAAAAAAAAAAAAAAAAATATTCGTTTGTATTGTTTGGAATATATTAAAGATATCAAAGTCCAGAAGAGTTCACTTAGCCTGCCCATTGTTCCAGAATGCTTAGCATCTTCTTCAAATCTCTATATCGCATCACAAAAGATTTGAGAAAAAAAAAAATAGGGATTAAAATAACAGGAACTTATTTTTAGAATATTTTGAGATGATATCATCGAGCGTTTGCGTAAAATCAGAAGATCTGACATACCCGTTTTACTATAGAAAACACCTAATAAGAATTCAAAATTTCTTTCCTTCCCCCAAAGCAGTTTCAATATTTTTTCGATTATTGTCCAAAATTAAAAGTTTCCTATTTCAACCCTTATTACGATTTTCGTTTTCCAAAATTTGCTCTAATTATTATAAAAATAAATTTTAATGCAAATTACTTAAATTTCCCATTAATGAAACTTCCTTTAATACTTATGCTTAACAAAAACACCACAAACATTTTTACAATTTTGTTCATTAAATAAATATTCATCACTTAAAAGTTGTTAAGCCATAAAAATGTAACACATTTTTTGTGTACCAAAAATAAAACGAGTACACGTATATTCATCCATATGTTCTTTTGCTTACTTGCTCTCAATACTTATTACAAAAATCAGAAGAAGAAAAAAAAAAAAAACTATAAAAATATAAATAAATTTCTTTAACATTCCAATAAACAACTGGACAAAACATCTCCCTTGAACTTCTCTTCATGTTTCATACTTTGTTGTTTGTACCAGCACTGATGCCATTTCAAGGAGCCGATAACAAATGTCCTACAAACCCATAACATAACTTAAACATTCACTTTTAATGTCATTTCTTGGCTACACCATCCCATACGTTTCCAAACACACAAACACACCAGTATTCCGCACATGATGACAAACTGGTATTTGTTGAACGTTGCCACGAAGACGGAGAGTGAGGCGAACGAAATTAAAACAAATTAACTGATGATCAGTGTCAATTGGTATGCAAAAAACACGTAAATTCAAATCATACCAAAGATAAAGAGCAGAGAGAAAGAGAAGAAATATCGAAAAAATTTTAAGAAAAATATTCACAAATTTTAATGAAAATTTTAGAGATGCCAGTTGGTTAATAGTTTATGTGATTTTTTAAAACGTTTATTTTTTGCAATTTTTTTTTACCAAATAATAATTTTTTTTCTCAAAAGTTTGTAGGGTTTTTGGGATTATTTAAGGAGAATTTATGTAGCTGGATGGTTTATGAAGTCAATATTTATTCGTGAACGATAGATTCTCTATGTCATGAACAAAAGAACAAAACACTTTAATACAGAACTGCTCTGTATAATACAGAACGATGATCATCCGTCCTTACTATAGATAACTAAGGGGACTAAACCGGCTTACCGCACTCCCAATAAATTCTGAAGATCACAGAATATCTCAACGCACACATGAGTCAGAGTATTAAACATCAACGTGAAATCCGTGCTGCTCTAGGCAAGCATCTGTTAATCGGTGCCTCAGATGCATACTCAGAATATTTTGCCTAAACACGATTTCAAATCAAGATCTGTGGAAGCGAGCTAATCAAGTTTCTGCGGATTCCCGAAAATTTTATTGGTTGGAACATACATTGCAAAAGCCTGCAGAAAATAAAATCACACAAGACGTCCAATTCAACCCGCAAGGTTCCAGGCGCCCAGGTAGACCTGCCAGCACATAGAGAAGCCAGACTGAGAGCAGCGAACAGCAAGAACATGGTGTATTCTGAAACAAGATTAAACTAATGGCAGTTGAAAAAAAAGCAATGGAAAGCATTTACGGTGTTACCCTATGTTCCATTAGGAACTGAAGGTCTATATCGTCATCTAAAACGCAAAAAGCCCTATCTAACATTTTGAAAATTTTACAGGAGAAGCAAAAAACTATTTAATATGATAAATTGATAAATTACATTAAACTGTTTATAAATAGTTTTTCTTCTATTTTAAATGTAAAATCTACCACTTGTTTTGGCAATTAAAAATGTTGCATATTATGCAAACTGCTAGTAAGGTCTTTTAGTGTTTATCGTATAATCCTTTGTAGAAAGGGCCGTTTGGTTTTTGTCAATAAAATCGCTAAAGTTGGTTAAAAAATTCCAAAATTTTTTTTGTGGATATTTGTGTTGATGCAATACATCAGATTTAATGAAAAAGTCGAGTTTTAATTTCTTGTTAGTTAGGGCTTTTTTCGTTTTAGGTGACGATATATATGTCTACTAATTATAATCGCTTAGGTTTGCTAAATAATACTGATTTTGCATATATTTTAATCTCATATAAGATATTTACCCACAAGCGTAGAGATAAGGATACGAAATCACTTCAATTCGTTGAATATTTTCATTCCTTCAACGGTGTGCATTTCAAACAGAAGTGCTGAGCAGACATATGTCATAAAGTTTTTCCCACACAAGCGTATTGATGTAAGAAAGCGCAAACTATTGTGTTTCTGCACACAATGACTTGAATGAGTTGAACATTTGTTTCAAATCATAGGATACTTTGTTTTCTGTTTTGTGTTTTTCAATTTTTTGTGTGAAGTGGTCTCATCTGAATTGTGTCATGTATGAATTGGCTGCATCTGCTTTGAACTTAAAAAAGAGAAGAAAAACTCACTGCTTATTGTTGTTGTTTTTGTTTAAACTTTGATATTGCTGCAAGCAAAACTGGGGTTTATAATTCTTATTCGCTTAACAGATTTATTTGTAAAATATCTTTAGTTTTTCTAAAATCGTTGGATGATGCGCATAGGAATAGCTTATCCCATCAACAATAAATTTCAGTTTATCAATAGCATGAAGTGGGAATTTAGCACCAAGAGAAAAAACATATTTAAATATGGTCACCTCCAACAAAACTATTTTTAAAGAAAATTTTAAACATATTATGATTAATTTAAGAATATTATTGTCATGAACAACCATGTTATGGTTGAAATAGTCATCACACCCAGAAGCCACAACCATATAATGGTTGCCTCCGAAAATGTTATGATTAAAAATAACTAAAACATGTTCAACACTTATAATAGCATGGTTGGTTTCCAACCGTAGCATGTTGCTCTTGGAAAAGAGGAAAATACTATTGTTAATTTTAAAACAAATTATTGTCATATTTAACCATAACATGTTTAGAGGCAACCATAATATGGTTGTGGCTTCTTGATGGAGAACTAATTCAACCATAATATGTTTGTAGGTGACAATAATATGGTTATATTAAACATAATATGTTTAAAATTTTCTTAAAAAACAGTTTTGTTGGATGTGACCATATTTAAACATGTTATTTCTCTGCGTGTGGATTTGATTTTCACGTTGATTTGTGCTGGCCTCTAATCTGTTGTTGTAGCTGCAAAACCTGAAGAACAGGTGTTGCCGAGTTGACAATCCTTGGTCAGTGCACGGTGAACTCCGAGTCGTTCTGATGCGTAGAGCTGATTGTCTAGTCTGTATTGCCTATTGCTGGTTGTAATGTTAGCAAAAACGTTTATTTTAAACAGGTGGCAGCACTAAAAAAAATCTTAAAACTAAAACGAAAGGAAACGATGTGTTATTTACTTGCACTGTCTCTTCCACCCTGCAAATAATTTTGGACCACCTGATCCATTTTAATAAAATGGACTACTCCATGGACTGGTCCGATGTAATGCAAGCATGGACCATGACATTGTTAAAAAGTCTGCGTTTTTTAACGACGTGCTTTCGTTTTTAAACGACTTCAAAACTAATTCTCTTGAGTATACCATGGAGTAGTTTTAAAACTACTCCTTTGTAGTCCAAAGCTGGATTATATGGCCCTGCCTTAGGACATCGTAATGTTAAACAGACCATGTTTTTTCCATACGTTTGGGTTACTTTTGGACTAGTCCTAGTCCCTTGTGGGCTACTCTTTACACGCGTGTTTGGACTGGTCCTATTATTTGCAGGGCATGAACAAACACATACAAGCATTGGTGCAACCATAGTGGAATTAAACTTACAGGTTGTGTGAATTCATAGGTCCGTCTGTCTGCTCTTCTGTTTATATGGTAAATATCATCACAGCCATGGATGGCAATTTTTTCTGGTATCGATGAATTTTAACGATATTTGCAATTAATAACTGTCAAAGTTTATTTTCAATTTAATGCATTTTTTTCCGCAAAGTTTAATAAATTAAATATACTTACATTTAAAGGAAGTTTATGATGCCACATATAGATGTCTGTATTTAATTTATAAAAGCGGATCAGAAATAAAAAAAATAAACTAAAATAAGAATAAAATGTTTCTAGGTCAATTAAGATGAAAATCTAATAGTATTCAAATTTGTTGCTTTTCAATTTAAAAGTTGGCTTAATAACTTTATTTTATTGAAAACGCTAATGAAAACATTAAATTCAATATTATATTCTATAGTTACCAGTAGACAGTTACATTACCATCCTCTTCCCCATCATCATCGCCATCTATTCATCTCTTGAATGCAACCCATCATTAGTTGGTTTCTTATTTTTAGTTTTGTTTTTTCTTTGCGAAACAATTGTTAGATTTTTATATTTTATACGATTATTGTACGTACATTTAAACCAATAGTTATTGATTTGAACTTTGACATCCGTACAATTTCAGGCTGTTACTGTAAATAAAAAAATCAAAACTTTGCAAAATATATAGTTTTGCTTGTAAAATCTATAAAGTAAAATCAGCGCAAAGCCCCCGCTCAAATAGAAGAAACGAATGGTTGCCGTTGGTTTGTTGATGATTATGATGATGCTGAAGTCGATGATGCTGTAATAATGGCTTTGACCATTAAAAATTATAATGTCTAAAGTAAAGAAAATAGACAAAAAATCAAAGCAGTTGAAAATATTTTATTATGAAAATTTTGAGATGATTTAACAAGATATTGAGTTGAAAACTAAAAACTTGATTTTGAATAATTTTTATTTCTTTTTTGTTTTTGTTTTTTAAGTGTTACAAGGCACATTTAAATTTTGTATTGTTTTAAATAGTTTTTAAATAAATTTTCCTTAAGCGGAACACGTGCTGGACAATGAAAATAATCGTTTTCATATAATTGGGTTTTTTTTTGCATTTAAGTCATTTAAAGGATTTAGAATTTAGTGTCATATTATTGCAATTAACTTTAAGTAATAACAAATTCCAACTGGATGTACGTTACCTTCACACAGTGGACCATATCGGTTTCTGGCCTTTCTTCCTAACCTCCACTTCCAATTGCACTTTCTGTTCAGTACACAGAAAGAGAAACACTCGTTATAAATTAAGCTTTTTATACTTACTTTAAGTACGAGTCGTACTCAAAAATGCAAGAACGAATAACACTAAAACATACTTGATATAATCCTTAATGGGATTACTTTCGAAAATCAATCCCGTTTTTTTGAAATAAGTACAAAATTCTTAAATCAAGTAAAAAAAGGTTAAACTTTTCGTTGGTAGTGGCACTCTGAGAGTAAAATTACAAAATGAGCGTTTTAATCCCATTTAACTTATCAAAGTTTGTTGCAGACACTACAACAACACCACACAAGAAGTTACAAACGGTTTGCTTGTTGTGTGTAGAAACAGCAAAAACAACAGAACAAGACGAAAACATATTATTTTGCATGTTTAAAAAGTAAAATTGAGGACTATTGCTTCTAATTTAGTTTATATTTTTAGTTATGTAGGTACTAGGGTATTCATTTAATCGGGCTTTTGCTTTAATCGGTTAATCGCTCGATTAATTAATCGAGGTTTTGGTTTAATCGGTTAATAATCTGTTAATTTTGTTATTGATCGATTAACCGATTAATAAAGTTTTTTTTTAAATTAAGTAATTTCAATAAATAAAAATGAAAAATTATTTATTATTTGGAGCTTATTAGTAAAAAAAAACAATAACATACACAGAAAAAAATAAAAATTGATTTCAATTAAAAAATTTGTGATATTAATTAAAAAATTAATTAAATTTGCACCAGTAAACAAATTAATAGTATCAATTAAACCAGTTAATAGTATTAATTAAACGTTTAATTCACTTGATTAAACGTTTAATTCACTTGATTAAATTTTTAAATAAAACTGATTATATTTTTGATTAATGCTTTAATTGGTGAAAAATTTTGGAGAATTTTTTCTGTGTATCAATTCTTGAACTAAAACGAGCAAACAAAAAAATAATTCATAACTAAGTTATACATATTTTACATATGTATTATGTATTTATTAAATAATAAACTGCGAGATCATTTTATTTCAATAGTTTAAGGAGATCTTATAAAATGATCTTTTGGAAAAACAATTGGTTAATTTGGCACATTTCTTTAGTTTTGGTAAAACTTGACATGGAAAAATTCTCTCAATTATTGCAGAGGTTGGAGAAATCGAAAGTTACCCATAATACAAAATTTCTAATTCCTTTAACTGGATTTCTCAGTCCTTTAACTGGATTTTTCTAAACATATAAAATCTTCCATTAGGCTATTAGAGTCCTGTTTTAATTTTTTAAAATTTTTAACACTTCCTATTGTTTTCAGTTGTGTTACCATCGTGAGTTTCTTAAGTAAGCAGGTCATCATCTAACTCATCCTGGCAAAGCTCAGCACCGAGCATTCTGCAAAAAAGTTAATTTCCGAATTCCTTAATTTCTGTTTTTGTACTCTATTTTAAGAATCAATTTCTTGAAGGAAATATATTGTATGAAAAAATATTTCTAAACACAACTGGTACAGATAACATTGTAAAATTTTACATGATTGCATTGTAGAATGCATTTAAAAAAGCGATTTGGTTGGCAACTGCCGTTTTGGAAGTCACCCATAATTAAAAAAAACACACAAAAATGTGGTTTAATACTACAGAAAATCAATAATTTTGTTACATCGGTTAATCTACTAAAATTAACCGGTTTAATCGTTAATCGAAAAAGCCAATTTTAAATTAACCGATCAGTTAATCGGGGATTAACGGTTAACCGATTAACGGTTAACCGAATATATACCCTAGTAGGTACATTAAGTTTTTAAAGTAAAAACCATGTCGGGAATGATGCAGGTGTTTTATAATTGAAATTTTTTAAGGTGTAAAACGGGTGAATAAAATTCTCCTTATATTTAATTTTTGATTTAGGCCCCTTTTACGGTTTACAACTCAACTCAGTTAAAATGTAATTAAGACAACTGGTTGTGATCAGTTGTAATTTTTGTTATGTTTTTGTTCACCGCAATGTAGCAAAATTGTAAATCATAATACAAAAATTAGGAAATTACAACTCAACTGAGTTGAGTAGTAAACCGTAATAGGGGCCTTATTTAAAATACGAATTCGGGATTGAATCAACTTTATAATACTTATATCAAGCGCATTTTAAGATTGTTTCAGACTTAGTTTTACTTCAATCAATCTCATTGAAAGTCCGTTTTTGAATCAATCTTTCTGTACTTGATTCAAGAAAGTCCGTACTCACCGTACTATTAATACCGCTTTGAATTGATTTGAGTACGGATGGAATATAGTTTTGAAAATTTCCATTAACCTTTTCTAATCCTGTACTGTAATTATAAGACTTAATGTCTTGTTGTACAGGATAACAATATGATAAATAAATAAATAAATAAATGGATTGATTTTGTGTGTAGCAAAAGTACCCAGAGAGATAGTTGTTGCTAAAGATGCTAAACATACCCACGGAGGGCGCCAAAAAAGTTTTTTTTTGTATAATAGTGAGTGCAGTTTAAATTTAATTTTATTATAAATAAAATTTCCAATTCTTAGGAATATCATTAAAATTTGTCATTAGCGCATTTAATGGCACTTTTATTTGATGTTCATTATATTGATATTTGAAACATCAAATATCAGCCACAAATTTCAAAATAGAACAAAACTTTAACATCGCAGGTTTCTGTTGTAGCATACGCTTTACAGGTTAATCAATAAAAGTCAATCAACATGCAATTTTTCCAAAAACATTTGTACATAAACGACCATAAAAATAAAAGCATTCCTTCTACAAGAAATAAGAGGAAATTAAATTGAACTAAATATAGACACCTCAAAAAAATTGTCAAACATTTAATGATGAATTCTAATGAAAAACATGTGGCAGACAAAAACATGCCACCTTGTAGAGCGTTGCATAAAAATAATCACAAAATCAAGTGTTAAAATAAATGAAAAATATGTACAGGGTGGCCCAAAAAAAACAAAGGGTTTAAATGGTCTATAACTTCATTTTCTTTTCTTCTTTTTTTTATTGTTGTATTGAAGAGTTGGAATATAGAAAATAGAAAGTTACACTGTTAAGTAACGAACTAATAAAATTAGATAATATGATGAGTGATGAAACTCGAAACTGATTTCAACAATAAGCAAAATTTAAAAATGTGGGTAGCGAGGATATCTGATTAAAATCTTAGCGAAAGCTACACACTTTTAAGTGTAAAGTTTTATGTGGCAATCATTCCAAAGGATTATTATTAGTTCATTTTGAGGATAAAGTAGGAAGTGCCGCAACCATCGTAAGGCAGCGGTAAGTCATATTAAAAATTTGTTCAGGCCACTCAAAAATGTGATTTTTCCTATTAGGTTATGTGAAAATGTTTTAAAAGAGAGCGAACGATGTATTCTCTGAGAAATATGTTGCATATGTTCTACATTTTTTTTGTTCGTTTGTGCACAAAAAAGAACTGTGGGGAAAATGTTCAAAACCTTTTATGAATATGTTGCATGAAAACCATATAAACATGTTGCATATTTTACTCTTACTTTAATTAAAGGGACTCATACTGCCATTTTTTGCAACTAACGTACTTACAACTTTGTTTTCACAACCAAGGTTTTATTTTGTCTGTAATATTGTGAACAGATTGCTTTAAAAGAAAATATATAAATTATTATATATTGAAATAATCTTATTCTCTTTTGAGTATTTTGCACGAATTTAGTGGTCTTAATGTCGGCTTCCAAACCATAATTGTGTTCCTAACCGCCACAATTGTTTAAAAGTAGATTATTTTGTACGATTGAGGTTGTACAACATGTAACACTTCGAGTGGTTATAGGTAAAATTTAAAAAATGTTCATGTTTACTAAGAAAAAAAATCGTCATAAGAAATCATTTAAAAAAGTGTAATAAAAAAATTATTTGAAAAACGACAGTTCCGATTCTTTTGAGCCACCCTGTGCTTCCGAACAAAAAAGGTGATTAATATTTCACTATTTATAGAATAAATATTAGAAATTTAATCATTACAAAGAGATGTAGAAAATTCTGAAAAGTAATTGTTTGAAAAGAGCGGCCTCAAATTATAAGGCAAGATTTTAACGTTGTTCTGTGGGGAAGTTTAATATTTTTATGTAAAAATCCAAAGAGAACGCCTTCCATAGAACAAATTTTCCATCACCTTCGTACTACAACCTTTTGTTCCATCCTTAGAAATCGAATTGCATTTAAATTATTTCAATGACAACATTAACACTTGTCTGTCATTAAAAATTGTTGCATTGTACAACTTAAACAATACTGAATAACATGTTTGTTTAACACTTTTTTACATGTTTATTTTCGTGTTTTACTTGGAATCTTTCTTTTCAAACAAAATATTGCTTTAATTTCTACAAAACTACCCTTTAGGGAACAAAAATCATTACTTACTCCCCCCTTTCAAATAAAGCACCTTGAAAGTGTAAATCTATACATGGAAAACTGTGTGGCATTTAAAATCCAACACCTACTAATTGGCTGTTATATCCCCTTGTCATATGGCTGCATGTAGATGTAAATCATCATCTCGCTAAGATTTGTGTTCTCATCTTTTAAAGCTTTTTCTATGACTCGTGTTATGAATGTGTTTTGAATTTATTAGACCAAGAGATTTTATTTGCTACTGCGATAATTTTTAAACAAAAGACAACTGCTTCCTTACCAGACAATGTTTCTGGGTATTAGTTTGTCTCCCCTTTTGTGTTTGCTCTATTCTAGAAAATCATTACGTTTTCTTTACTTGATTTTTGTCATTTTTGTTGCAGTTGCAGTTAAATTTTGTTTGCCTCAGCCGCTTGCAGCTGTGTTATATAAAATTTGTAATTAACCGTGTTAAGTGTATTTAGATTTAATGCTTCTTTTCATTTGTTTTAGAAGGGGGAAGTCAGCCAGTGTTTTGGAGATTGTAGGAAACTTTCAAACAACATTTTAAGGTGATTAATTTGAAAACTTAATCGTTTGGGATTGTCTCTAAAAGTTCTAAACTAAAGTCAGAAATTATTTATTTCATAAATGATTGATACGCACATTGAATGGCCTGGTAGCTGAAATGCAACCATTTATTTTAAATTATGATAAGCTGAATATAATAAATGACCTAATTTGGAAAGCTTGTTTTTTATTTAAAATTATATTTTTTTAAATAAACAACATGCAAGAATTTTTCCAATATTTTTTCTATACACGAATACATAAATTTACGCTTAAATCCAAAATTGGCAACCGACTAATAAAACCGATAACGCTTACAGACCGCTTAAAAATAAATACCGGTATTGAATCCGAAACAAAAATAACAAATAGTTAAATAACGGCTTTGATACCGATACTGAAATTACAAATATTTAAATAACGATATGAAAATTCTCTTCGGATGCCAACCTTGCTTAAAACTGGAAACCATTCGTAATAAACAGAGAAACAGGAAATATGCTCTTAAAAATGTATATGCACATTAAGGCTGATCCCACACCAACAAGAGACAAATCGTTTTTGCTCTGAACAAAAAATTTACCTAACTACTGCAAAATGGGGTTTCAAATTGATGACATATAGGTTATTCCACAACTTACAAATTTTTTATTCAAGTCTACAAACGTTTTTCGTAAATACAGAAAAATTTCGTAAACAGTTATAAAGATGCAATTTTTTTGATTTAACTTTAACCTTTTTAATTAAATTAAGTACAAAATTAGTCAAATTTACTAATAATGGTAGTTAAATATTATTAAGTTTTATTTAATTTATCTAATAAATGTAGTTATTTTGAATATCTGTTTTATTTAATAGTACGTTTCCACTTAACTGTTTTGGGCCACAAAACTAGTTTTGCAGCAAAACAAGTGTTTTCCTACTTGTTTTCCCATACATTTTTTATGTTCGAAAAACTCAAACGAAAACTAGTTTTGCTCCAAAACATGTCGAAAATCATGAATACAACTCTGAGTTATCCATTATTGGTAACTAACAATTTCGAAAAAGTGACATATTTACCACTATATCAAGACTTATTAAATAAGTTTATGCAACTCTCCAGCTGATTTATTTGTTTGCAGCGTAAAAAGAATAAAATAATATAATAAGAAGGTAGTAAACTATGTGCTTTTATTGACGTACATATATGTTTATCTGTGTATTAAAAAACAAACAAGGAAATTTCATGTTAAAGAAAAGTATATTTTTTTTGAACACATATTTTTTTTTTTGTCTTTCATGTTTGTTTACAACATAAATGTGAAATTGATTTCGAAAATTCGAAAACCAAAATCAGTTTTGCATAATGGAAAAACAAGTTGTTTTGCTCATAGTGGAAACATATTATAAATTGACGAATCATTTTTCAAATTAACTAAAAAATTTAGTAAATATGAAAAAGATATTACGGACTTACTAACCGAATTGGATATCCAATGAAATCCTTTAGAATCAGGCACATTGCTGACATACAACGTCCATCAGCTGATTGCAAGAGCTGCCATAGATTGAAATCCTTAATGTCAACGTCAGCCTGGTCGACCATTATGTGAATCCGGTCCATCACAAAAGAACATGAAGCTGCTCGTCTTACATGGTGCGAGATTAAACTACACTCACAATATTCTGTACGTAAAATTAACTGAAATTGTAATATAAAATAAATGAAAGTTCAATTAAAAACCGGTCTACCAATTTTTCATTTATTTTTAACAAAAAGTTCATTTAATTTTTACTGTCAAAAATTCAACACCATATTCCGTAAAATCAAATAAATATTCAGTTATTTTGTAAAATTTTACTGTCAAAAATTCAACACCATATTCAGTAAAAACGATTAAATATTCAGTTATTTATTAAAATTTTACTGTCAAAAAATTGACCCCATATTCAGTAAAAACAATTAAATATTCAGTTATTTTATTAAATTTTCGTTTACTACACAAAAGAGCCGAATTTCTAAAAAATACCAGACAGACACCTGTCCGCTTGTTTTTCTTATAAGCGAGAGGGGGAGAATATTTTTATTTACTTACCTAGTTACACACGTTTGTTTTACTTTTATTGTACTGACCACGTTGTTTACAGAAGAACTCTCAATTATAAGACACCAGCAGCATGACCGATATGGCTTCGCAATTATTTTACTTTTAAAATATGATGTATTTAACTAAATTATTTTAACAAATAGAAAATGGGAATTGCTTACAAAAAACAAGCAATTTTTGACAGTAAAATTTTATAAAATAACTGCATATTTATTTGTTTTTACGGAATATGTAGTTAATTTTTTGACAATTAATTTATATAAGATAACTGAATATTGATTTGTTTTTACGGAATTCGCGGTTGAATTTTTGACAGTAAAAATTAAATGAACTTTCCGTTGCTTTAAATTACATTTTTATTTACTGTAACATTAAGAAGAATTTAACTCAATCAACGGACAATATTAACTGCAACTGAAAATCCGTATTAACCCATATCGTCCCAGCGATTTTTTTTTTTGAGTAACTTTATAAAACTTGGTGGTTTATAGGTAATTTGGGACTAGAAAACACGAATCTGAAGTCAAAATTTTTTTAAAATTTTTTGTTTTTGAGAAAAATGGTGTTCGATTAATCGAACATTGGGCACTATTCAACATTTTTTTTTTTATTGTTCCCATATAATGTAAAAAAAGAAAACAAAGTTTTTTATAAACTGAAACTAATTAATTTTATTAAATAAAAGAAAACTAGAACAAGGAATTTAGTTAAATTAAAAATATGCAGTTGAACCTCGATTATCCGACTCGCACAGGACCGGGCTGAGCATTGATAATAAAAAAAACTGGTTTTTAGATATATCGGGTGATTCATCGTGAACTTGATATATTTATTATCAGTTAAAATAAAAATTTATGGCATTAACTGTATGTAAATGATATCATGGAAATGTTGGACATGACTTTGTCTGAGGTGGTCCATTCGGGTCGTCCAATTTTGGGCGATTCATTCGAGCATAGCGGCTAGTATTTCGCGAATAACGCGAGTAATGTTAGCTTCCAAAACGTCAATCGTAGCTGACTTATTCCGGAAGACCCCAGACATTACATATTCGCAGAGAAAGAAGGCTAAGGTGTGATATCGCACGTTCTAGGTGGCTAATTTACCAAAGCAAATCATGAAATTAAATTAAAATGTATGGCTCAAAGTGCCGTCCTGTTGAAACAAGATCTCACCAAGATCATTCGTTTGATTTTCAGATTGCTCTACTGGATACCTACTGTCCCTGTTATCATTTTGGCGAAAGTAAGGGAATTGCTAAAGATATTTCCAAGTCTGACAGAGTCTGACATGTTGCACTCTTGTCAAAACTTGTTGCATTTGGTGTCGGTGATAATTTCTCTCGATTAATATTGAGTTTTCTCAGAGATCGCACTATACGAGTTGTTATAGATGGAGTTTCGTCAAACTAGTTCAAAATTGGACCTCCTATGTCAAACTTCCAACCCTATCTACTCTTTTTCTAATGACAGCAACCCGTGCCATTCGTAACCATTTGATTATAGACCAAGCGTGTCCGATGTTGGTGGTATGAGTCACAACATGAATGATACACTTGGCCGAGACCGAAACCCGTACGTTTGTTCGTTATACACGTTTTTCCTCAAAAGCCCATACTTTTGTGGTCGATTGACCGGTAAATTGTACAACGCGTTACAGGGAAAATTCATTTCTTGGCAGGACTGTTCGTATGTGGAATAACCTTCCTGCTGAAGTCTTCCCTCTCACTGTCAACATGAATAAATTCAAGTGGACTGTTCACAGGTACTACCTCTTTTCTCCTTCCCATAACATATTTTCCTAGTTCCAACCCGCTGCAATGCAATAGTAGGGGTCATCCCCTGAGTGCTCTGATTTTCCTCCATTTTGAAAAATTACACTCGCAGCTACAGCTGTTATATTGACTTCACTACGTACTGGATGTGGTCTAACCGGTCGAATATCATCCACCAATGTAAACTTAGACTCAATACTGCGAATGATGTTTGCAATTGTGGTTTCAGTAGGCCGATTATGCGCACCGTAAGTTCCTCGAATCTCACGAAAAACATTTCTCACAGAGCGCTGATTGTGCATTAACTTTTTATTGATCAGCAAAAACAAAATAAATATATTTCCGTTTATTCAAATGCGTGAAAAATTTATATTATGGTAATATGCAATGATTCAGTTAGCATTTCAGAGAAAAAACAAAAGTGCTCAATAGTGCCCAGTGTTCGAAAAATCGAACACTGCTTTTTCAAGTCAAATAACAAAAACACAATTGAAAAACGCGGAAATTGTTTTGCTGTTGTAGAAAGTTCAATCGTTTTTTAATGGAACTACATTTTCACTTTTTTAACTTTTTTATATTTTATACAAAGTTTTCAGTTTTTAAAATGATGCTAAAATTAAGGGTTTTTCTTCCCCCTTGTTATACAAGGGAGGAGTGAAGTGGGTAAGAACTTTTATTTTTATATTTGTAGCTAACCACTTACAATATATAATTGTTTAAAAAAATTAGTTCTTTGTCTTACCTAAAAAGAGTAAAAAAATTACAAAAACGCGTAAAATTTACTGTTCGAAAAATCGAACATTGGGACGATATGGGTTAATATGCACTTAGTTTTTTGAATAACTGTTAGAATCAGTTAAAAATAAATTTGCTTGGAATTTTAAATGTTTATTTATTTAAAAATGACTGAATGGAATATTTCTTAAATAAACTACAGTCCGTTACTGTAATAATATTGTGAGTGTAATTACCAGAAATAGAAATAGATCGAGAGAGTTCGTTAACGCCCTATGATCTCCGTGAACATATTATTTAAATATTTTATTTTGCATTTTATTATTTATATCAAGGACATATTCATACATATATATTTAGAATCATTTCTATTTTCATTTACAGCCTGTTTTTGTAAAACATAAGTCTTCTCACTTTAACAGCCCAATTACGAATAAAAATTCCGCGGGAGTTTTCTCCCTTTTCCCATTTTTACAACTGAATTTACATAGGAAAATAGGGAGAAGGGAAAAAACTCCCGGGGAATTTTTATTCATCATTGGGCTGAAAGTTTTCGTATTAATACGTTTATGTTCAAAATTTGGTTTTTAAAAAACATTTAAAAGCTTTCGTCTATTCATGGTTGACATAAATAGAGCTTTTTTCTTTCGTGAATCAACATTATTGCCAATGCATTAACATTCGTACATTTCTATTATTTTTTCATATAAAGGTTTTGTGTTTGTGGCTTTTGTTTACAAAATTAAAATTAAATTTCAAAAACAAAATATTTTATAAAAAGTGTTAGTAAATTAGTAAAAACAAAAGTGTTGAATGAAAATGTTAACAATAATATCAATAAATAAAAGAAATACATAAAGAAGATCTTTTGCTGCACATTAATATATGTAGATATGTAGAAGATATTTGCGAAGATACAATTTTTTGGAACATTCGGAAAAACGGTGGTATTTTACACTACACTGTATGTACAGTCACACAGATAATAGTACGTACGCCTTAACAATTCTTTAACTTTCCTAAAATTAGAGATATTTAAAAAAAAAAATGAAATAAAAATTTTTAAATGAAAGCAAATATTTATTTCATTATTTTAATTTAAGACTATTATTTGTCCGCACACTTAGGTGCGAAGTCGAGTCGCTTTTATCTGTTTATATCCCAATTAATGTTTGTTTTTTCTTGGTACGCGGCTATGTAATCCGCTTTTTCGCAGAACACTTCGCAATGTTTCTGAATGAACATTAATATTGTGGTAATTTTCGAATTTGCACGGCTGTTATTTTGGGATTTTCACTAACAACACTTTTTATAAATTGAGTGGACGTCCAGTTTTTGGCTTGCTTACTAGAAATTGAGACTAAGACAAGTGCTTTATTATAGTCTGCACTGTAGACTTGACACGTCTAACAATTTTAAAATTTGAACTCAAGGAATTTCCATCGTTTCTTTTTTTAAAAATATATGCACGCATTTCATTACAAATGTCCTTTGTTTTCTTACCTTTTTTAACAAAACAGTAATATTTTTTTTCTAAAATTACTGCAGTCTTTAAGAATTTGCTTGCAAGTTTAGCTTGTGCCACCTTCCGTATATTATTTTTCCTTTAAATCTTCTTAATTTAAAAAGGACAGTTTTCTATTTGGCATCGTACGTATAATTATCTGTGCCGTCAGATTAACTTATAAGTGTAAAAGTATAATTAGCGGAAATTGACCCAAACTTTTTGTAGATTGATTTTGACAGTGTGTCGATGCCTTGCAAATGCAAGAAAAAAAAATCGATCAGAAATCCAGAGTTATTCTTTATCTCCAATTTTAGAGGCAGTACGTACTATGCCATTAAGAACGGTACGCGACATGATGTGATCGGACTTTAAATGGCAGCGCTATATTTAAAAAACTAAATGGGCTGCATATAGAGGCGTGGCTATAAAAATGTAACCGTTTTAGAAGAATGACTGACATACCGTTCATTCAAGGGGGTGACTGGCAGAAACTTTTTTTTTTGTAAGGAGGTCGACCCGCTTTAATGTACATACATATGTTCATATTTTTAAGCGTATGTAGTTCCATTGTTTCCAGAATTTTTTGAACCTCTAAATACATATTTATGTAATTACCCTGCAAATAATTTTCATCGCCGAATCGTCGCCCGCGAATCGCCGGCAAGTTGTCTAACATCGCTGCGATGCATCGCGTGGAAGCCAAATGCGATCCTCTGGCGAATCGCGAAAACGTTCGCATGTGTCAACCACGCGATTCGTGTACCGCGATTCGCGTGAATATCGTGCACCGCGATTGAAACCAAATATTTATTTTCCCGCTACCTTAACAAAACAACAAGACAAAAAAAAATTCTATCGAAAGTTATAAAAAAACTGATGATTGCCGCTACTTGTGTGCGCCAAACAAGCATTCGCCCAAAAATATCAAAAATGTTTGTAGGGTATAAGTGAACCTTTATAGAATATTTTATAATAGTATTAGTTTTTTTAGGTTTCTTTTTTTTAAATATCACAGTTATTTTCCATTTTGTGGTGATTTGTTTTTTAAACGAAAGCCTTTTACTTATCGTCTATTTTTCACTTTTGTTTTCATTTATTACGAAGATTTTAATTTTATAAGAACCAAAAATATGTAGAAAAAAATTAATGCTTGTTTTGTCACTCACCGGAAAAGTTTTTTAATTTTATGAAAACCTAAATCTGATTTCGTTCGTTTTTTTTACGAACGAACGAATATTTTCATTTTCTAAAAACAGGCTGTTATTAATTTTGACTCAGAACGAACAAAATTTCTTCAGTTCTACATACCTTTATTCAATTTTCAAAATCTATGTATATATTAATCGGCTAACGCAAAACAGCTAAGAACACTTTCCTCCTCTGTAACCGATTTGAACAAAATATTGAACAAAATATACACCATTTGAAAGGTATTTACTCACAGAAGTGCACAATATATATTTTATTTAAATCTGTTTAATAATTTCAGAGTTATAAGTGTTTAAATTTGCTACTAACACATATGCAGAACACATAAATAAAAAAATTGTTTTTTTCAATTATCAAATAATAAAAAATAGGGTGGTCGATTATTCGACATTTTTCAGAAACCGGTTTTCGAATATTTCGACTATATAAATCTTATGTATACGGCACAGGCAAAACAATTAAGAACGCTATCTTCCTTTGTTTGTCAGCCGAACCTATATGGGGAGAAAAAAGTATCAAAAACGGGAAATACGGGAAATAAAATTTCCTTTTTTTTTACTTTTTTTTAATTTTTAAATTTTCTATAACGTTGAAATTAGAAAGATAATATAAGATAAAAAGTTTTGGTACTTTTTGTTTTTAATCTGGAACTTTTTGAATTTTCGTTAATATTCGGCCTATAAAGATAAAATTATACATTAAACTGGGTGAATAAGAACATATAAGGGGAGATTTTTTGTTGGTACTTTTTCGTTCAACATCTGGTACTTTGATTAATTTTCAATAATATTAGACATAAAAACATAAAATTAAAGATGCAATACCCTGAGTGGATGACAATCCATAAAGGAGACTTTTTGATACTTTTTTGTTTTTCAATTGATATTTTTAACAAGATTTATGTATGACGTGCTAAATTCCCAATCCCTTACACTTTACAAATACACTGAATAATAATAAATTTTGTATTAATAATAAATTTTGTATTCCCGAAAATAACTTTGATGATATTTTTATACCCACACCACAATAGTGGAGAGGGTATTATGCATTTGTGCTGATGTGTGTAACTCCTTAAAATAGTGGTCCTAGACCCACCTTAAAGTATACCGATCTACTCAGAATCACTTTCTGAGTCGAACTAACGATGTCCGTCCGGCTGGCTGGCAGGCTGGCTGGCAGGCTGGCTGGCTGTCCATGTAACCTTGTGCGCAAAGTACAGGACGCAACTTTGGAGATAACTTGATAAAATGTGGGTCATAGGTTCTTATCTTATCAAATCGTAGGACCACGAGGGAAGATAGGGGGAAAATTCTTCCTCTCAGAAACTATCAAACCGATTTTAATGAAATTTAAGACATGGATAGATCCATATCTATATGGACACATAAGCTATACAGTTTTAAAAAATATAGGAACACAAGGGGAGAAAGGGGCAGTTTTTGCCTCTCAAACTGATTTTAATAAAATTTAAAACATAGGTAGATCCATATCTATATGGACACATAAGCTATACAGTTTTTCAAAAATAGGACCACAAGGGGATGTAGGGGGCAATTTCTGCCTCTCACAAACTTTCAAACCGATTTTAATGAAGTTTTTAAACATAGAGAAATCCATATTTATATGGACACATAAGCATGATGTGTTTTTAAGTACTGTGGTGCTGGGTATCATATGGTCGGGCTTGACCGACTATACTTTCTTACTTGTTTATATTGAACTTACAAAATTAAATTAACTTACGTAGAAGATGAAATATGAATCTAAGGTTAGTCCCTCGCCAAATCGATCCACTAAGACGGAAAAAATAAATGCTCAAAATATGTAAATTCATATATACTTAGATGTGCTATGTTTCCTTCATATGTATGAACGTAAAAATTTATGGTCGAATTTTGACCATTAGGCGAACACTAGTTTAGTTAAATAAACATATTAAGTATTCAAATTAACTTTCTTTAAGGATGCGAATTCAAATATTTGTATGTGTTATTCCCAAAAAATTGTTTTAAGGCTCAGTTAGTCTTTACTTTCTGTTCTGTTACGAATCAGCTGATTTGTTTTTGTTATTAAAAAACCTGTGAAATTGATTAGTTTTTCTGTTCTGTTGCGGTTCAGTTTGTAAAAATCAAAAACTTGTTAAGTAATTGTAAGTGACAGCAAAATAAATATTAAAAAATACATTTTTATATTGAAACTAGCTAAACCCGGTGCGCTTCGCTACACTGCCTAAACCACTTCTTTAGTTGAGAGTTATTTAATATATGCATTCTATGGAATGTTTCCCCCCCTGCGCCTTCCCGCTTTATTTTTATTTTCAAAAGTGTAGTATACCATAGGAGTGACTTCTACTAAGTTTGAACATTCTTACTATAACAGTTCTTAAGATATGTGATATTAAACATTGGCGTCCTATGGGGGGTAACATATCCCCGCTGCTATTTTATTTCAATTTTGGGGTTCAGAAGATCATACTACAAAAAGTTTAATAAAAAGAGTGCAGCGGCTCTAAATTATATTTCTATCTATGAGGGGTACTGCTCCTCCTCTGTCCATTTATATATATTGAAATTTAAATTTTGCCATAATAGTAGCTTTAACCACGTTTGAAGACTCTCCCTTTAATAGTTCTTGAGTTGAGAGATATTTAATATATGCATCCTATGGAAGATATTTCCCCCCTGCGCCTTCCCGCTTTATTTTTATTTTCAAAAGTGTAGTATACCATAAGTGTGACTTCTACAAAGTTTGAACATTCTAACTTTAATAGTTTTTAAGATATCCGATATTAAACATTGGCGTCCTATGGGGGGTACCACTTCCCCCGCTGCTATTTTATTTCAATTTTGGGGCTCAGAAGATCCTACTACCAAAAGTTCAACAAAATGCGTGCAGTGGCTCTTATTAATATTTCTATATATGAAGGGTACTGCTCCTCCCCCGTCTACCCCGCCCATTTGTATATTGAAATTTATAGTTTACTATAATAATAGCTTTAACCACTTTTGAAGACTCTCCCTTTAATAATTCTTCAGTTGAGCGATTTTTAATATATGCATCCTA
This sequence comes from Pollenia griseotomentosa, assembly GCA_963931875.1. Lineage (NCBI taxonomy): Eukaryota > Metazoa > Arthropoda > Insecta > Diptera > Polleniidae > Pollenia > Pollenia griseotomentosa. The sequence goes on from OZ007561.1 coordinate 63,700,566, forward strand.
TGGGAGGTATTTCCCCCCCTGCGCCTACCCGCTTTATTGTTATTTTCAAAAGTGTTGTATACCATAAGAGTGACTTCTAGAAAGTTTGAACATTCTCACTATTACAGTTCTTTAGATATGCGATGTTAAACATTGGCGTCCTATGGGGGATTCCACTTCCCCCGCTGCTATTTTATTTTAATTTTGGGGCTCAGAAGATCTTACTACCAAAAGTTCTGCATAATGCGTGCAGCGGATCTTAATATATGCGATAATTAATATTGGCATCCTATGGGGGATACCAATTCCCCTGCCCCTATCGAAAAAATAAGTAGCCTATTTTATTTTTAGGGCTCACGTGATGTATCTGTAAAAATTTCAGGAAAATCGGTTCAGTAGTTTAGGAGTCTATAAGCCAACAAACAAACAAACAAACAAACAAACAAACAAACAAACAAACAAACAAACAAACAAACAAACATACAAACATTTTTCATTTTTATATATATAGATAGATAAACTATTTTTTGATTTTAAGAATTCATAAAATGTAATTTCTTCGAATTTATGTGCATTAAAGTTATTGAAATAAAACAATGGACAGTGCAAAACTAATAAATTTGTCATAAACGGCTGATAAGTTTCTACAGAAAAAGTAACTATTACAATTTCGTAACAGAACGGCACGGAACAGAACAGAAACAGAAAGTAAAAACTAACTGAGCCTTTACTACTAGTTTACTACTATTATAACAAAGTTTTTATGTATATAACAAAATTTTACCTATTTTTTTAACAAAATTTTATTCATATACACAGATTTCAATTACAAAATTATTTAACGGAAACTATTGTGTTGCTTTGAAGAAAAATTTGTGTAGTTGAATAACTTTTGATTATATTTGAGGAAAAATTGAGTTGATTTAACAATTTTTTTAGTTGAGGGCTTACTAAATTCTTTATTTAATATTACGGATGATATTTAGCTCTGTGTGCCTTTAAAGTCAGAGTTAATTTGTTAATGCTAACCCATACAAAAAAGTCTTAATAAGTCTTTTTTTGTCTTATAAGAAATTCGCTAAGCAGACAGCAATGCGACAATGGTTTTTGTCTTTTTTTCCTTTTTTTTCACTTGTCTTAATTGGTGTGGGTTATATATCAAAATATTTGCAAATTCCGAATCAATACAAATTCCTAATTTCGATTTGGTGTAACTTCTGTCGGGAGCCCAAAATCAATTTACTTAAATCAAAGTAAATTTTTTAGTTGTTTAAACTTTTATCGATTTAATATTTATTGTTAATTTTTTTTTACCTTTCCTTTAATCTTACAACTCTAACTTAGTTTTAGGATCTTAGTAAAAAAAATCTTACACAGTCTTTTGTTGCAAACACCATAAATACTGCAGCTCTCAAGTTGGCTAAATAAAACGGAACAGAAAACATTAATAATAAAATAAAAGAAGGAAACTAATTTCATTTACTACCCTTAGGTGCTAAAGACAATTAAATATTCGTGATTTTACGATCATTTTGTAATGGCTTTTAAAGAAACACATTAAATGATTGTTTTTTTTTTATTTTCCATTTCATTCTATAACCACTAACAGATCCTCTATAAACTGGAAATCAATACAGAAAACCTTTAATAAAAACGCATCAACGATGATAAAATAAAACAGTGAAAAATGTTAAACTATTGTTGCAAACAAAAAAAAAAAAAAAAAAGGGTATTGGGCATGGATGAGATGATGTATGCCACAAAACTAACTAGCTCATCACGCGATTTAAGAAAGTAGGAGGAGTAAAATGTTTCTTAAACGAAAAGGCTTAAAATTGATATATTCCAACTAACTGTGTTTTAGAAAAATTCTTAAGTGGCTAAAAGGCCGCTTAAAGAAACAGGTTACACACAGTACGATTTTATGATTGATGTAAAATGCAAAAATAATAGTGGCCTATTATCAATTCGATTTGGAGTATTGCTTTATTTTTATAGGAAGAAAGAATAACTAAAAAGAAATATAGAAATAGAGGACAATTGTTATGATATTTTAAGGAGCAGCAAGATATGGAAGATGATTTTATTAATGGATTTGCATTAACAAACAGAATGTCGTTAAATGTTGGAACCAAAACAAAATACACTGAGGAAAAAGGAAAGACGTTTTCTCTGTATTCAAAAATGGTTTTTTAATGTAAAATTGTTTATAAAGTAAAATTTTTTTTTTTAAGAAAATTTCCTATTAATATTCAATTTGTTGTACTTTTTTAAAATTTTTTAGATGAGAAGAGATTTTATTTTATTTAAACCAGCTTAACCCAGTGCGCTTTGATAATACAACCATTAAAATAGTACACCAATTGACACAGAACTACTTTTAGCATCGGTTCCCAGTAGTGTGTTTCTTTTTTTTGGATTTTCATGGGTGCTCTAGCATAATGTAAGAAGAGATTATAGGGCAAAGTATTTTTGAGATTTTTTTTTTCAGATTTTTCGGAAGAGGCTTAGAGGTCGCTCAAGTCAAGTTTTTGCCAAAAATCGGGTTGGCCGGCCTTTTTATGAGTTTTCTTCATATCGTTGTCAAAAACCACGATTTTGTTGAATTTTAAGGAAATAATTTAAAAGAAAAGTGTCCAAGCTTTATTTTTGTGTGGAGAAACTAAAAGTTTTTGCAATGAGTTTGCTTATTTAAGCACCATACATTACAATTTTTCGTAATTTTTTCATAAATTTTGTAAATAACGCCAACATTTTGGATAAATTGTTCAGTGAAGGCAGTTTCGTGCACGGCATTTTACTATATATTTATTTATTGTTCTTACTGACTAAAGAGGTCTTAAGGTATCAAATTTTACTATTGGGGCAAAAGTTTCATCGAAGTGTTCACCAATAGATTGAGTGTTACCTTAAGCTTCTAGCCTTTCTTTGTATTTTGACTTATATGAACATCCAGAATAGTGAACAACAAAATTTTTACACATAAGGTTCTAAATAGTGAACTTAACCTATCTCTATTATGTGAACAACTTGCAACCGTTGATTTTTTTGTAATAATTTGTTGTAAAGGATGTTTTTTTAGAGTATCAGAACTTTAAGTTGGCATCACTGCTTTATTTGAGCACCCATTTAACAGCTGATAGTTGCTTTTTGTTTAGTTTGCTTTGAAATTTCACTATGAATCGACTTATAACTTATTATGAATCGAGCAACGCGCCAATTGTTGAAATTTTCAATCAAAATAATTCGGCGAATGAGCTGAAGCATGAATTGATATTGATTTTGAATTTCCACTCAAAATTTTATTTTCCGATGAAGCCCATTTCTGGTTGAATGGGTACGTAAATAAGTAGAATTGTCGCATTTGGAGTGAGTAGAATCCACAAGCTTTTGAGGAAACACCATTGCATCCACAACAATTACTGTTTGGTGAGCTTTATGGGCTGGCGGAGTCATTGGCCCATATGGCTTCAAAATCGATTATGGTCAGAATGCGAAATTCAATTCAATTCAATTTATTTCATATTAAAAATGTTTACATCTCAATTTTAAATAATAAGTTGTGAAGAGTTTAAGATTAGTATCTTTTTCTGCTTAATTATAATATATTTCGTTAGTTATTATATACATTTATTTGACAAAATTATATTGGAGGTAAAAATTTAGCAAAAACCTATTTAAGCCTCTTTTTTTAATATTATTTATATATTTTTTTTTCGATTTTTTATTTTTATAAAAACACTTATTCTAAATCTTAACTACGTAAGTTGAGCTAGCTCATTAATATGAATATAAGAAGAGTTTTGGCACCTGGTATTAAAATTTTCATTAAGTCTTGAAAGTCTATCTTTAACTAATTCTATATCTGCAAGAGAATGGAGGCGAGCTGTAAAATAAAACCAAGGGAGGTTATATATTAGTTTTAATAATTTATTTTGCGATATTTGTAACTTGTTTAAGTAACAGTTAGCACTGTTCGACCAAACAGGAGCTGCGTAGTAAATAACGGCGTGAAATATTGATTTCAGTATTAACATTTCATTGCTAATGCTTAAAGCAGAATTTCTATTTATAAAAGGGTACAGCATGCGCGTGAGTACATTTACTTTTTTTATTATATAATGAATGTGGTCTTTGAATTTCATTTTGGAGTCCAGTATCACTCCAAGATATTTAACTTTTTCTTCCCATTGAATAGAGCAATTATTAAACATAATATTGCTTTGAGGTAAAAAAGATGCTTTACGCTTCCTGGAAAAATATATTTCTTGTGTTTTGTCAGAATTTAACATTATTTTCCATTTGTTAAAATAACATTGTAATTCTCTTAAAGCTCTCTGCAGGTTAGTTAATACATCTATCGAGAGTATTTCGGAGCTGAGCACCGCTGTGTCGTCTGCAAAGACTGAGACAGTGCAGTAATCTAATTGGGGGAAATCTGAAGTGTACAAGTTATATAGAATTGGAGACAAGCAAGAGCCTTGCGGACAACCTGCTGCAATAGAATACGAATTAGAAGAAGTCGAACCAATATAGACTTTGAAGGAGCGTGATTTGAGAAAACTTTGAATTATCTTTATAAGTTGCATTGGAAATCCAAAATTTACCATTTTAAAAATTAGGCCGTCATGCCATACTGAGGCAAATGCAGCTTTGACATCTAGTAATACCATACCAGTTGATTTTTGAGCAGTAAAATTTTCTTTAACTAAGTTTCTTATTCTAATCAGTGGATGGGCAGTATTGTGTTCTCGGCTAAAGCCAAACTGCTGAGGAGGGATAATATTATTTATTTCCAAAAAGTTCACTAACTTCTCTTTTATAATTTTTTCAAAAATTTTACTAAAAGAGGATAATAGGCTTATATGTCGGTACGATGAAGGTATATCTGGTGGTTTTTTTGGTTTTTTTATACGAATAATTTTGTCTTCCTTAAACTCATCAGGAAAATAACATATTTTTAAACACCCATTGATTATAATAGTCAAGAACTTTAGAGCTTTACTAGAAAGCTTTTTTAAACAAATATTATTGATCCCATCGATTCCAGGGGATGTTTTGCTTTTTAGTGATTTAACAATTGCAGAGACTTCTGAAATGTTGATTAGATAATCATCGGTAAGAACTGTATTTAAATTTCTTAAAGATTCGAGAGCATTGTGGACCTGGGAATTCAAACCTTTATCATGGGTTGAAAGCAAGTAATCCCAGGATTTGTTTCTATGTTTAGTTATTTCTTCTTTGATTTTTTGATTTAATAAATTTATTTCGTGTTTGTCATTTACATCTCTGAATCTTTGCCAGTCTCTCCTGATACTGTTTCTTCTTCGAATTAAACTCTTTATGAATTGTGGTAATGGTTTGTTCTTTTGTGAACATTGTTTTTTTGGTACACTAGAATCCGATGCATAATTAATAGCAAGCTTGAAATCTAACAACAGCTTATCAATATGTTCAGTATTTTCGATGTTACTTAAATTAGGTAAAGTCAGTGTTCTGTTTAGCAGCCTAGTGAAGCGTCTCCAATTTGCTGTGCCGTGGCGGCCACATGGCAGAAATCATATTTAAATTTCATAAAATGTTTTTTCCAATAAAGTCCGTTTCATTGATATTAAAAATATATTTCCTTGTTTTATTATGATTTAAACTTTTGTCACTCTATAAAAAACACCCTTTTTTAGAAATCTGTTGTTCCCCGAAATAAGATAGTAAATGTGTATATGCGAATGAAAAGGAAAACTTATAAGATGGTTGGTGTTTGTAACGTTATTGCTTGGAGTGAAAATAATATATCTGATAATGATATTTGGCATTGCGAAAATGCAGGGACAAGACATTACAGAAATCTCTTATTAACAAACTAATTTAAAATAAAAACTTAATATAGGTTATGTATGTACACATATTGTTTGAAATACTTTTTTTTTATTGTCTCGATTATGTGAACTTTTCCATTCAGTGAACAGGCCCTGTTTGAATGAGTTCATATAAGCGAGCGTCTACTGTACCCATTTATACCCAACAAGGTTGTTTCCTTTGGGAAGTTAAACCAACTTTCATGTACCTTTATGTTTTAATGATAAACTTTCTTCATTTGCTGCTGCTACCCATTTTTCTGTATCTAACAAATGTAAATTCATCATTTCTTTCCAGGAACTAGGAAGAGTTTTACAATTTGTTACAACACATTTCGATATTTGAAAGTAATTTTTCTTTGGTTTGTTTTCAAATCGCCACAAGTGAGTTGAAGGTGCTGGTACTTCTTCACCATATTCTAAATAATTTTCTACATGACTACTTCCACACAAGTCAACTTCTTCATTAGCAGATTTGTAAGACTTATAATCAATTTCTTCATTTCTGTTTTCTTCTTTTACTATAGTATACAAAATATATTTAAATATATTTATGTATAATAATTGTCATATCTATTAAAACTGTTTCATCTTTTTCTTTATCTACAAACAATTTTCAACATATCTGACATCCTTGCTATAAATTTAAGTTATTTTATTCGCTCCTTTCATGAGTATTCTATAACCCCTGAAATTTTCGGCATATCTAACCAAAATTCCTTCTTCTGATCCATTATTCAGGTTTTGCCTTTTGCACTTGGGCACCTGCACAAATGTTTTACTACCATAAATCTTTATATTACTAACATGGTTATCTGTTGAACCATATTTTATATCGAGTTTTTTTTAATACACTTTACCCAGAAAAAACGCGAAAGTTTAGAATTATTAAGCATAGCTTTAAACATTTTAACTCATGTCCAAATTTTACGTTCCGCTACTCCCTCTTGTTCCATACAATATGGTACAGTAGTTCGCAATATTATTTCGTGGAAATTTTTGAGTTCCTTGATTTCAGAGTTTACAAAGGCTGACTTCCAAAACGTACTAATACAAAGTTCGTACACAATTTTACTACTGTATTTCAACCATACACACGTACAAAGTACCGAAACAATGCAGCTATGTGTTTTGTTTATTAAAACGTTTTGAAATGTAAGTGATGCAATGCATAATACTTTTAAAATAAATCTGTATTGCTTGCAAATAAAATGTTAAATGTCACAAAGCATCAACTTTAAAACCGATGCTCTGATTGCTTTTTTGATGCGTTACTAATACTTAACAGTGACGTTTTGGAAGGGTTTGCATTGTATATATATTGTACGGCGGCGTTATGAAACATTATACTTTGTTCTAATACAAAACAATTGACGTTTTGGAAGCCAGCCAAACTCTCCTCCATTATCACATCGAAGTATTTTTAACTTCTTGTTTTTTAAAGTTCTGAACTTCTGCTAAAAATTCTTTAAATTTAAAATTTACCTCAATTGTCTGTTTCATGACGTATACTTTTCTTTATGTATCGTGAAAAAACTTTAATTAATGTCAGATAATATTTTTTCCCGTCGAAATTCTACTTGGAATGGTCGCAACACATCCGAGTGCACAATGTTAAGAATCTCATTTTATTTGGTATTACTTTCTTCAGGAAACGGTAATCTTGTTAACTTTGTTTTTGCACAAATACCACAAAACACATTTTCCTGACAATTTTGAATAACAATAAAATGTGACAACTTTTCTAATTTATAAACATCGGCTAAATTCAGATGACATAAATGAATACATTCCAATGAATACTGGGCGCTGCGTGCTTAATTTTTATTTACTTCATTTAAAATATACAGATTATCTTAAACATTTCCTTCAGCGATTAAACGACCTCTTTTTATTACTTTGTAAATATTTTTATTACTTTAATAACTGGCAAATGCACAACTTAAAGAAACTGAACTGGCAACTTTTTTTTTTTTTTGATGTTCTTCGAAAATAATAAAAATTGAATTTCATTTACATTGAAGAAATTTAGGCCCTATTAGCTTGACAAAAATAACATTAATAAAGCAAGTTGTTTTTGTTTTTTAAAACTGATGCTTATAATTCTTATTCGCTTTTTTTCATTTTTTTATTTTTTGAATCTTCATTTATATTTAATATGAACTAACAATAATTAATCAAATCTTATCCTAATACATTATATATGTCCAATTAGTGCCAGACAAAATTTCGTCATCACGGTTTATGTTTACACACGAATGTGTTTATCGCTCTTCTGATTGGGTGAGTGTTACAGTGTCTCTTCTTCTTAAGCGAATGTGGCCTCCATGATTTTAAATATTCCGAGCTAGTGGATTTGGGTGTTGTTCAAGCCTTTTTAAATATTTTACTGCATATTTTGTAATCATAGTTTTTACTCATGGCACATTGTGATCCTTATGAATGTTTGAGTTATTACTATAGCAGGGAGCGGCTGTGATTATTCGAAGAAGTTTATTTTGGCGCCTTTGAATTTTTTCGATATTAGAGGCCGACGCAGTGCCCCATAGTTGAATACCGTAGCACCAGATAGGCTTTAAGATAGAGTTGTAAAGTAGAAGCTTGTAATCGAGACTAAGGACAGAATTTCTTCCAATAAGCCAATGAATTTGAATTGCTTTTAGTTTCATTTGAGTTAATTTTGCCTCTATGTTGAGGAATTATTTGGTTATTGATTTTAATAGGCGGGTATGATTCCTGGCGCAGGGTGAATGTGATATGTACGCATTTTTGCTCATTGATCATTATCCTCCATTGTCGCTTAGAAAAGCTGTATCGTCTGCAAATGTTGAAGTTTGGGTGTGGTTGTTTGTTGGCATATCCGAAGTATAAATTAAGTATAATAGAGGGCCCAGGATGCTGCCTTGTGGGACTCCAGTGCCAATTGGCTGAGGTGAACTTAAAAAATTTCCTTCTTTAACAATAAATTTACGACCGACTTAGTAGCTTTCTAACAGCTTGTGTGTGTTTGTTGGTAAATTTAGTTTCAACTTATGTAATAGGCCTTCATGCCAGACTTTATCAAAAGCTTGAGAAACATCTATGAAGAGAGCGGAACAATATTTTCTTTCTTCAAAGGCTTTTCTCATGCCGTTTACTATTCGATGGGTTTGTTCAATTGTGCTGTGTTCTCTTCTAAAGCCGAATTGGTGGTTAGGAATACATCTATTTTCATTTAAAATTGGGGTTAATTTTGAGACTTACAGCTTCTTAAAGAGCTTTGATATATTAGAAAGTAAGCTTATAGGCCTATATGACTGAACTTTTGTGTGATCCTTTCCTGGCTTAGGTATGATGGTAACTAAGGAAACCTTCCACTTTTGGGGATAGTATTCAAGGCGTATAATGGCATTAAAAATAAAAAGAACAGGTGGAAGTTCTTATTCGCTTAAGAGTTTTATTTGTTTAATATTTTTAGTTTTTCTAAAATCTTTGCATGCAATTTCCTGATGATCTGGTCTTAGCAATCAGTGAAATCTGCATAGGAATAGCTTATCCCATCAACAATAAATTTCAGTGTTTTTATCAAGAATAAAAATTGGGAACTAAGCACGACAAACAAAATCTTGTTAATTAAAAATTTTGAATTCCCAAAAATTACTTTGATAATTTTTTTAAAATAATATTTTGCAACCCTTAGAAGTCATGGCCTTGACTGACTGAAAGCTACCATTAAGATCCGAAACATATTATACATTTTGAAGTTTAATTTCATTATAGTTATCATGTACTACTGCTTCATTAATTTTAATAGAATCGAGTGCTCTACCATCAACACTATGTTCTTTGCTTCTCTTCTTTTCCATTTTGTTACATAAATTAGGATCTCAAAGAAATAAATACTCAAGTCATACTGACCTTGAGCTTGAGTATTTATTTCTTTAAGATTCTATTAAGAAAAGGTCGAATTCTACTTTTCCATTTTGTTAAATAAATTAGGATCTCAAAGAAATAAATACTCAAGTCATACTGACCTTGAGCTTGAGTATTTATTTCTTTGAGATTCTATTAAGAAAAGGTCGAATTAAAAAACCAACTTTTATTATAAATTAGGATCCTTCGTCATGTGTTCAGAAGCGCCTGAATCAATTACCCAGCCTATCTCAATAACACATACATTTAAACAAATTGGTGTTGAAGCTACATTATTCACATCTTTCTTCAATTTGTAACGTTCCTTTTTTATGTGGCCAAATTTGTTGCAATGATAATAATTTATTTCCTTTTTGTTCTTAAATTTTGCTTGATCACTCTGAAAAGCTTCATTTACAGTCAGCTGCATTCAAACGATCTCTTCCTTCTGCTTCATAAAGTCATTTTTCTTGAACATATTCTAATTTAATAGAATCCTCAGGCTGACCTCGATTCAAGTAACGAATGCGCCAAAGGATTTCGGTCAACTATCACCTCTATCAAGCAGTTGAGCTCCTTAAAGATTAAATTATTAATGTATTCTTGCATACTTTCAGCTTCTATCATTCTCTTGGCATACAACTTTTGCACAATATGTAACTCCTATCGTATGTAGTTTTTATTTTCATCGACATAAATTCAGCCGATGTTGCTATTCTTAAAAGATGAACTTGAGAACTATCCACACGCAACACAATTGTGGCTCTCACTTTTTGTCATCAGGCTTGGACATGACTTTTCTAAAATATCCCATAAATCCATTTGAACTAAATGCATCTGCATTTTAAATTTCCACTTAAAATAGTTTGTAGAGTTTTACAAAAAAAAAAAAAAAAAATACGCTTTTATTTCATTATGCATAAATTTTCTTCTTAGCAATTCCACGTTTTAATTATCTGCGATATCGGCCCATAATAGGGTATTCAATTAATTGATGTTTTGTATTAATCGATTAATCGCGCGAATAATTATTCGAGGCCAAAATTTAATCGAATAACAATCGAACAATTTAATATTATTCGGTTAATCGAATAATTTTAATTTTGTTTAGTTTAAAAGCTTAAAAATAAAATCAATTATTTTTTTTTTAACATAAAAATTTTAACATTTTATGTTATTTATATATATTATTTTATAAAGAACTAGCTTAACCCGGTGTGCTTTGCTACACTGCTTCAACAACGTTTGAAGGCTCTCCCTTTAATAGTTCTTCAGTTGAGCGATATTTAATATATGCATCCTATGGGAGGTATTTCCCCCCCTGCGCCTACCCGCTTTATTTTTATTTTCAAAAGTGAAGTATACCATAAGAGTGACTTCCACAAAGTTTGAACATTCTCACTATAACAGTTCTTAAGATATGCGATATTAAACATTGGCGTCCTATGGTGGGTACCACTACCCCCGCCGCTATTTTGTTTTAATTTTGGGACTCAGAAGATCCTACTACCAAAAGTTCAACAAAATGCGTGCAGTGGCTCTTATTAATATTTCTATATATGAGGGGTACTGCTCCTCCCCCGTCTACCCCGCCCATTTGTATATTGAAATTTATAGCTTACTATAATAATAGCTTTAACCACTTTTGAAGACTCTCCCTTTAATAATTCTTCAGTTGAGCGATATTTAATATATGCATCCTATGGGAGGTATTTCCCCCCCTGCGCCTACCCGCTTTATTGTTATTTTCAAAAGTGTTGTATACCATAAGAGTGACTTCTAGAAAGTTTGAACATTCTCACTATTACAGTTCTTAAGATATGCGATGTTAAACATTGGCGTCCTATGGGGGATTCCACTTCCCCCGCTGCTATTTTATTTTAACTTTGGGGCTCAGAAGATCTTACTACCAAAATTTCTGCATAATGCGTGCAGCGGATCTTAATATATGCGATAATTAATATTGGCATCCTATGGGGGATACCAATTCCCCTGCCCCTATCGAAAAAATAAGTAGCCTATTTTATTTTTAGGGCTCACGTGATGTATCTGTAAAAATTTCAGGAAAATCGGTTCAGTAGTTTAGGAGTCTATAAGCCAACAAACAAACAAACAAACAAACAAACAAACAAACAAACAAACACACAAACATTTTTCATTTTTATATATATAGATGAGTGTGGGATTAGCATAAGAAAAAAAACATGCACATAAACAAATAAAAATAGCATAACAATTTTAGCTAATTTTCTAAAATATTCTTTCAAAAAGAGAATACAGTTTAAATGTTCATGTTTCAAACGATTTTTTTCTGTTGTTTTGATGAAACATGATTAAGAAAATATTGTTTCACTTATTGTTGACATTAGAGAGATTAAATGTAAATCGTTAAAAAAATATCCAATTTCTCTGTTCTTTTTCTTGTCTTTTCTAACAATTAGTAGTCTTTTATTACACCACTTGAATCTCTTCTTTATTTTTTTTAACAATTTTAACTGATAGAAGGCTGTTTTCATTCGTCTCAAAAAAAAATCGTCTTCATCGGAACCATTGTGGTAAAACTCTGTAATAAACATTTTTAAAAAGAAATTATTCCCAAACTCTTTAGTTTCAGTCTTTGTACTATATTTAAAAAAAATTGTTACTCGAAGGAAATGTTCCTGAGTTAAGAAACAATAAAAGGGTAGGTATTTAAAATGTAACGGCTTGTTTTTTACATAAAAGAAAAAATCCAATACTGCAAAAAAACAAATTTTCGATTAATCGATTAATCGACCTCAGTTATTCGAATTATTCGTTATGTAAAAAAACAAATTTTCGATTAATCGATTATTCAACATAAATTATTCGAATTATTCGTCATTCAAAAAAAAAAAATAAATTTTAAATTATTCGAACAGTTAATCGCCGAAAATTAATCGATTAATCGAACAACGGTTAATCGTTTGAATACCCTGGCCCATAACCTATTGCAACCCAAAAAATTTTCAACAAACTTTGATTATTTTTGATTAATACAATATTTACAACAAAGTTTGAAAGTAAAATAATAAATTTTATTTTATTGACATACAATTTTCTTTTTAAAATTATTTACTTTACATACACTAATTTACAAGTGTCTTTGTAGAGAAGTAAGCAATTTAATCTTTTAGGATCCAGAATTCGGTTCAGGGGGTGGGGCTCACAAAGTGAAAGTTAAGGCATGACAAACTACAAACTTATGATTTAAGAATACCCGTACTCGATCAAAAATTGATTTTCTCTTAAAATCTGCTAAATATTTTAAATCTATATTAAAACTTATGCATTTTAAGTCGAACATTTCTTTAGTGTTTCTGTAACTGTATTACCAGTTAAAAAAAAAAACAGTTATATGAAGAAGAAAAAAACAACGGCAGCTATTTATAAAGTTAAATATTATCTTCATGGTGGTGGTGACGAAGTTGATCTTTACTACCATATAAATTTGATCCTCCCACGAAAGCATTGACGTTTTTCCTAGTTTCGTTTTTTGAATTTTTAAAAAATTCTTGTTCTTATTGTTGCTGTTATTGCAACCATAAGCAAATCAATATTATATGCAACTGCTAAGGTGGTCAAGTTCATGATGCTGATGAAGACAATGATGCATCATCATGCACCATAGTGAAATTCTAAAAACGACCGACCAACCGATCAACCAAACAACCAACATTCACTTTGCCATACATCTTTCAATATTTTGAATAATATTGGTTTTGGCTTTAACAATCAGATTCAAATCAGGTGTAATAATTCTTATTGGAGACGCTTTTTTTATTTTCTCCAATTTTTTTTTTCTTGTAGCTGAAAAAAAATTTTTTTCCTCTATTACTTCTATAAAGATTTGCATATGAATTTACCATGTGGAAAATTTTTTATTCATTGATTTTATTCTATTTTAGGAATAAAAAGTCTGTACAATTACTGTATCTAAAAAAATTTTTTTTTCAGCTTTGTCTTACTGCCAACATTATAGATCATGGAGTTTAGTTAGAACAACTAAAGAAAAATAAAACAACTTTTTAGACAGTTTTAGCACGACTCTTCACATTGAAGACGGAGCTGAAGTGGAAAAACTATATAGTTTTTCTTATATTTTTGATTGATCGTGCATGCCAAACTATAAATCCAACGTGATACATTCAGGCGATCAGGCCAAAAAAAAAAGGAAATAACAACAACAAAATATATTTGGTTACTTTGAAAATGTTGCATCGTTTTATTTTTGTCTGCCTTTTTGGGTTCATAACGATGATTTTGAGACAAACACACACACACACTGAGTTACAATAGTGTTTTCAAATTTGAATACACCACAAGTATCAAACCAAATCAAAGTCATTCTTTTATAAAGAAAATGATCTCAGTAAGCTAACAACGACTATTGATTTTACTACTTTGAGACGAAAGCACATAATGTTCAGATTTTGGGGGAGTTTTAAGTATATTGCATTCAGTATAATAAAGATTTGTCAAATTTAAACTAAAATTATGTTAGTGGAGTTATACCAATAAAATTGTCAATTCGCAAGTACAATCACAAATTAAGATTGATCCAATGTAGGGTACCCATCTGAACACACCATTACATCCAAACTTCTTGCCAAAGACAAAAAAAAAAAACCAACAAAATTAGTAGAAATCTTGTCAGTCAGTGTTATTTTCTTCTACTTATTCATTCATTCATTCGTTTGCTCTGTGGTTCATTCGTTTCATTTAAAGTCTAACAGGACATGATGTTGTTAGGCTAAAACTGTTAAATGTTGCCTTGGATATTGTGTTTGTGGTTGTTGCACTATTGCTTTTATTTTCCATTTCCGTTAGCATTAGTAGTATCATCATCTTGTAGCACCAGCAGCTTTGAACTTTGGCCACTTTTTAATGAATACTCATAAAATTCACTAATATTTTCGTTTCGTTATTTGGAAATATATTTTTTTTTTTATGTTTTTTGGTTTGTTTCGCAGGCCAATGCATAATTTAATGTTGTTGACTTTATTGAGCAAGTTGTTTTACAATTTATTTGATTATAAAGAAACATTTTTTTTTTTTATAGAGAAAAGAGTTTCCGTACATTAATAATCAAGTTTTTTATTTTCTTTTAGTTCTAAATTAGTAAACTTACCATATTTTGTTTTTGCAATGCCTCTTTAATGTTTTGAAGCCTGGCAACTCTTTTAATGTACTTCAGAAAAAAAATTCAAAATTATGAACTATTTTAATTGAATTTTTTGCCGGCATTATTTTAATGATGAACTTCACACTTCTGGCAATATAATTTTTTCATATTTAATGAAATTTCCATGATCTACTCATGATCATGGTGATGGCCAACGCCACCAAGTGGCTCGAGTTATAAGCCCAGCTGGATGGTACTTTAAGCCATAAATAAAAAAACAAAAAAAAAAAAAAATGGAAAGCAACCACCAACATCTAAAAATGACAATATTGTATTGACCTTTTGTCGTTGACCCAAAGACTAAATAAAACCATTAAGTACCAAAAAAAAAAAAAAAAAAAAATTGCGACAAAAGGAGAGTTACGGTTAAGCTAAAGATAAAAAAGGTAGAAATTTTATATTTCCTATAGTGATGGCAGTAAGTGATTTTCATAACTATTTGATTTTCAGTGAAATATGAAAATATTTTTTATTAATGACAACATGATCTCAAATAATTCATAGTTGTTTGCTTCTTGGTTACAAACGTGTCAAATTTATTATTAAACTTAAAATGGTTTTCCTTGAAATTTTTATGACTTATCAGTTTAATCTGAGGCACACTGAAGCTGTTATCAGACCTATATATTATTCTGGATGAGAACGGTGGATAACTATAAAATCTGGCTTGATGAGGCCAACAAAACAAGCCAGTTTGGGAATAAATCCATATTGATATCCACGTCAAATATGTGTCTGCAATTTCGACCTGTATAAGATAAGGTAATTTTTTTGTAACACATCCCGCTTGACCACGGCGGGCGAAAATAATATCTATAACGAACAATCGCCAAAAATTTCTCTGATTAAATATTGTGGAACGACTATTGCTGGTAAAACGAAACAGAACTCGTAGAGTTTACTAGTGGCAGCCAACGTTACCCTTGGGTATTTTCAAAAAGTACCAAAAAAGGGATATTATCAAAAAGTACCAAAAAAGGGATATTTTCAAAAAGAGTAGAACCAAAAAAGGGATTTAAGAAGAAAAGTAGGACCTCGTTTATAATCAGTGTAGGTACACCAAACAACAGACAACAATATCATAACAAAGTAACACTATTCGGCACTTAACAAAAAAGTCGGGAGCAAGAACTTTTTTATGTGATTTCAATTGACTTTAGCGTGCTGATTCCAAATCGTTTTGGAGATTGGTTCTATCACGTCTAGTTTTTAATGTGCTAGACCAATATTTCGCCCGAAAAAAGACAGTTATGCTAATACATTTTATCGTAACTTGAGATCGGTTTGTCCGATTACGTCAATACAGATGATTATGAATAGAATTTGCATTAAGCCACCCGATTAAATTTCTTATATTTTCAACTGTTTCGGAGTTATTCAAAAACTATACAAACAAAATGTATACATTCATACATAAACTATTAGGACAAAAGCTTGACATTTTTATCATTCATCTGAATGTTATGAACATTACGAATTAAATACGGCATTAAGCATGAAAATCGTAGGACAAATAATCACCCTTACGGCCAATTTCACCAAGTTCGGTTAAAACTAACTTTAAATTAAATTTCCAGTTACCAATATGTTTTGACAGCTATAACCGGAAGTTAATTATAACCGAACTTGGTGAAATTGGCCGTTATTCTATTTGGCGTCGGCAATAACAACGGCAATTTTAAGGCAACAGCAATTCTTATCAAAAACAACATCAATTCTATGCTAAATTGGTATTTTGTAAGAGTATTATGACGCCGTTGGCTATTTATCGATAATGTTAATAAAATACAAAATTTTAAGTTAAAGTTAAATTAAAATGGATAATCATTCAAAAAAAGCAAATTTCGATCTACCAAAAGTTAAAATACAATTTGGTTTAAGGATTTATGTTTGACTATTTACGTCAGCAGTCGTCGATGGGTGCGAGTGTAAAACGGCAAATCCATCTGAGGAGATCGAGTGGTTGCGACCGAAACATGTCATGGTAACCTGCCGGCCCGGGTTCGAGCCCCGGCCACGGTCAAGAATGAAAGATTATCAATAACAATTTTAATTAATTTTCTTGTTGTAAAATTCCCTTCTTCATAAAAATAATTTAACGAAAATTAAATTTAATGAACTTAAGCCTAATTAAAAATATTAAAAATTTGGATTAAAAACCATAAGTAGTTCAACAAAATAACCACAATACTAATTATAAAAATTTTTTTTGTAAAAAAAAATAATGTTTAAATAAAAATTTTTTTATTTTGATTCTGATTTCAAAAATCTTTAATTTTTAATTTGCCCAATGAAAAGTGCCTAATGGATTTTTTTAACCTTTTTGAGATTTGAAAGCTATAATTGGCTGAATAAACCTTTTAAACATGTGTTGGAAATAATAGAGGCTCATTTAAAAAAGGGAACGTTTGTTCCAAACACAATATAATTTGCAGCAACACTGCGTTTTTGGCCCAGGGATCGTACCAGCTCAGCTTTGGAAATTATTTCAACTTTGGACTGTCCCAGCCACTAGTTTAAAAAATTTTGTCGGAGACTCTGGAAGTCATGGAGAGAGAACTTTGTCCACAATGAATAAACTTCGACATGACGGATGCTGATAAGAATGAGACTAAGTTGCATTTCTTTGAAAAGCAGCATTTCCAGGTGTAATTGGTTGTGTAGACTGAACCCACATCAAAATTTTAGCTCCAAAAAAAAAAAAAAAAAAAAAAAAAAAAAAAAACAAGACCATCATCTCTAGTTTAATCGCAAGGGATATTTAAATTATTAGGAAAAGAGACCCTGCAAAATCCTCCGGCTAGTGATGGATTTTTTTACAAGCTTTTCCATTAGCTTCTTGA
The DNA here is from genome assembly GCA_963931875.1 of Pollenia griseotomentosa. Taxonomy (NCBI): domain Eukaryota; kingdom Metazoa; phylum Arthropoda; class Insecta; order Diptera; family Polleniidae; genus Pollenia; species Pollenia griseotomentosa. The sequence continues at coordinate 63,718,337 of OZ007561.1, forward strand.
ACTGGCACATAGTTGTTATTTTAATTTTTTCAATTATTTCCACAAAAAATATATCAAAACACAACACAAATTGAGAAAAATATAAAAACCGCAGTAGAAATCAAAATTGCAGCCAACCATAACGTAAACTTTTTTTTAATTTTTAAAACACAACACAAAGCAGCACAAGACAACACTTAAAACGCTGACGACAAAATCAAATTTTTTAGAAACTACCAAACATAACAGTCATCGAAATATGGCAATATTGCCAACGGGAATCGAAACAAAATATTCAAAACGGCGTTGCTTACTGTTCACGACGCCAAATAGAATAAGGGTGATTAATTTTATGTTATATTCATTATTGTGAGAATGGCTAATATTTTGCCCGAAATAAGTCGAAAGCCTGTGTTGGAGCACCGCGGCAGTCAAGAATAAAAAATGATCAATAAATTTTAATTAACATGTTGTAAAATTCCTCTCTACATAAAAATAATTTAATGAAAACTGAATTCGATGAACTTAAGCCCAATAAAAAATATCAAAATTTGGATTAAAAACCACAAACAGTTCAACAAAGTAACCACAATACAGTAGAATCTCACAAAAAAAAAAAGAACCTATGGTTCTAATATCTGGAAGAATTTTTTTTTTCTTTTGAAAAATTTTTTTTATGATTTTGAACTAAATAGGCGAAAAACCAAATCAAACGGAATTTTTTTTTTTGTATTTTCACTACAAATTATTTTGTTTTGCCTCATTAAACTAAAAATAAAACGGGGAATTTTCTGCAAAAAAATTTTCAGAAATTCGAACTTCCCGGTGCACAAAGTGGTTCTAATATGTGAGATTCTACTGTACTATTCATTGCCGATTATGTTTATGTGTTTCATCATGACTTGAAAGCGATTTTTCCGATTCGGATAGAATTGACCACGAATGATTTGGAGTTAAGTTCCCTTTTAGCCAGCCTAAAAATAATTCTTTATAATTTCCACAGTTTCGAAAATATTCAGAAAATAATAGCGGTAAATTTTTTAAATCAAAATGAATGCGATTTTTTGTTTTTAAAAATTAAAAAAAAGTTATAAGAGCAAAAATTTTCCATTTTTATAATTTATCGGAAAGCTAAGGATATAAGGAATTATGCCATAAACCATAAAAATGTTGATTTTTTCAGAATTCATTGACATTTTTATTTATAATGCGTATACGGAATTTTATGAAAGTACGTTCATGTGTAAATGCAGTGATTTAAAAGAAAATTAAATTTGGCGAATTTAGTTTTTTTCCGTGTATAGTCGGCACGAAGGTAAAAAATCTGACAACCCGGATTTTATACAAATGTCAACATAAGTATACGCCGTAGTATAAAGCTACGGTCAGACTTATCAAATATTTTACGAAAAAAGCGGGACCAACAACCAAACTAAAAAATCATTTCGCTTAATATCAATATTTATTTTGATTAAAATACCACATCTTACAAAAAACTGTTTTTTGCTATGTTTAGTAGTATAATTAGTTTATTTTGTAATATTTAGACCATTTTAAATCTCACTAACTATTAACAAAAGTAAGGGTTACGATTATTTGATCAAATATTTAATAAGTGTGACCGTAGCTTAAGTTATTATTTCATAATTTTATATGCACACAATATGTCACCTGCCAAGTGCACCTGCTTGCGGATGATTAATATGTAAACATGCCTACATTAATTATTCGCAAGGTATACTTAAGCTAACCGCGCATGCCAAGAAAAACGCTAGTGGCAGACAATTCCCGTATTCTTTAAATTCAAATTATTTAGTTAAATAGTACATCAAGTTTTTAAAGCAGAATGATGACGAAAACCATATCGGACCATTCTGCTGATGCTTCTGTTAACAAAGGAGAATACAAAATAAGGGAAACATGTGTTACAGGGGTAAGTGTTTTGAATTATTCTTAAATAAATGTATATGTTGTCTCTGAAGCTTCTTCACACTGTTATAACACACTCAAACCAATTTGATTCTACATGAAATTTACGTTGTTTCAACTTGAAATAACTTTCATTCAACGTGATTCGGATTGTTATTTCAATAAAAATTACATTTTCCTCTAACTTTACTGCAATGTTAAATTAACATGAATTATAGTTATTTTTAAAGAAAAAAATGTTGTTCGCAAGCTGTTGTAAAATCAGGTTGAATTGACATTAAAAACGTATGAAGCAAAATCACCACCGAAAAATCAAGTACATATATTAAGCGTTTAATTGACAACATTAATTTGCACCAGGAAACAAATTAATAATATCAATTAAACGTTTAATTCACTTGATGAAATTTTTAATTAAAACTTATTTTATTTATGATTAATGCTTTTAATGTTGGAAAATTTTTTTATTAAAGAGTGGTCGTTTATGCAGACTGCATTCAGAAAATACGACTCCTAGAATGCTTGGAACCTTAAGTAAGAGTAAGAAATTAGAAGAGCATTTGAAAACTGAGGAAAATTTCATTATCTCTTCTAAAATGCATCATTCTCGGACACCGTTTTGTTAAAACCGGTTCAGCACACAAAGAAAAACATGGTTGTGGTAAAATATTCTAAGAACAACATATTATGAAAAGATTCATGATTGTAGTCAACATATTACGATTATTATTGAATCATATTATGACCAAAAGTATTCGTAATACAACATAATATAATATTTTTCTCTTAATCAAATTCTTATCGTGTTAATCTTTATAAGCTAAGTTGACGTTACCATGCCCAACCATATTGTTCTTCTGAGTGCATAATCATATAATGGTTATAGCACATAAATATCTAGGAAGGTGCTTCTGCGAGAGCCTGGACTGCTTTAAGCACATGCAGAGAAAAAATATGGTTGGGCATGGTTATGGAAACTTCAATATGTTTATTGTAAAAATATGGTTGGGCATGGTAACGTCAACTTAGCTTATAAGATTAAGCATCGGTAAAGGCCTTTTTGTTCTTAAAAAATGTATTCAGTTTTGGGAACTGCTCATTTACTCTAAGGAAGCTCTTTATTGGCATTTTCAGATATCGATTTCTTTTTGGGAAACTTAAATGATCACGAGATTATTATTATTTACATCTGACTTGTACAATTTTCCACTGCAAAATACATATATATCGTGTGTTAGCTTTATAACATTGCTTCTGTAAAAGTCAGATGCAATGTTTCTGACAAAATTTCAATTAGAGCATGCTCTATTTTCTTCTGACAAACCATCTGACATCAGCTGTTTCGGAAATCTATGCCGGAAAGAAATCGGCAGCGGCGGTAAACTATTGATGGAATAATTAGCCGGCTGAAGTTAATATTTTCCAAAACCGATATATACACCCAGAGAAAAAACATGTTTAAATATGGTCATCTCCAACAAAACTATTTTTAAAGAAAATGTTTAACATATTATGTTTAATTTAACCACATTATTGTATCTGACAATCATATTATTGTTAAAATAGTCGTCCATCAAGAATCCACAACCATATTATGGTTGCCTCCGATCATGTTATGGTTAATAAAACCTAAAATACATTTAAGACTTATAATAACATGGTTGTTTTTTAACCATAGCATGTTGCTCTTAGAAAAGAGGAAAATACTATTGTTGATTTGAAAACAAATTATTGTCATATTTAACTAAAACATGTTTAGAGGCAACCATACTACGGTTGTGGCTTCTTGATGGACGACTAATTTAACAGAAATATGGTTGCCGGTGACAATAATATAGTTATATTAAACATTATATGAAATTTTCTTTAAAAATACTTTTAAAGAAATGTTTATGTTTTTTCTCTACTTGTACATGATCATTTCACCATTGAAAAGAAATTAAGTACATATATTTTTAAAAAATGTTTTATTATAATTTCCCAAGTTGGTATCTTCAAATTTAAAGAAAACAATTTCAAGACGGCTGAAGTCTTTAACGGCGCAAATAAAATTTTTGGGGCGGCAGCACGCTAATTTGAAACCGAGAACTACTTTGGTTTCTGCAATAACTATGCAAAAAAAAAAAAAAAAAAAAAAACAGAGACAATGTCAGAAGCAAATTACGTGTACGTTTGTGACTGAATATTATAAACACACTTTAAAACAGCAATTTTGACAGACATGCACAATTACATGTGCCTTGAAAAGATGACAAGTCAGATGTAAACAAAATGTCGTCTACATGCATCTTAAATAGTGTCGCTAACAACATTATCTACTAGTACAGTTTTGTTCTTATTTATATATTCATACATATTGTAAATTCTGTGGTTTTCACGAATAATCGCGTAAGTCGGTTTTTACCGAAATTGAGATAATGATGTCAAAGTGCTACATTTTGCATTAGGTTTTTATAAGTATTAAACTTTTTAGAATATAATGTAGTATTATTAATTTTTTTCTGCTAAAAACAACTTAAGTTAACTGTTTAATAAAATATATTGCTATTATAACGATTTATGTCGACATACATCGCCAAAAATTGTAAAATTGCTGAATATAATTCCAAATAAAAAGCATATGTGATGTTATGTTGTTATTCGTGCAAAAAATATGAAAGTATTTTTTGAAAATTTTTCTATTAATAACAATTTATATGTACATGTGCGTTTATTGTTGACTTCTTTAGTTGCAACAACAGCAGATGAGCGGTTGTTTGTAATTTTAAGTCTATACGTTGTGCTATAAGTATCAAAAACTCTGAATATGTCGCCAACTTGTGTGCTAAAAATAACAACGTAAGTCGTCATGTGTGATTAAAATGATAACATTTATTTTCACAAAAAAGAACTTATGTGGAGATATGATGTTATATTGCACACACTTAATGAGTCAATCAAACATATGCATTTTTAATCCTTTTACAGATTGTGATCCTGTGAGGATTTTTTCATGAAAACTATGTATAATACGTAGAAAGTCACTGTTAAGAGGATAGTAAAGAAAAAAGTTTAAAAAAGCATCTACAGAAGCCGCAATTGAAAAAAATAATTGTTTTTGCTCTCATAAAAAGTTTGGTTTTATAACTTACGCGATTATTCGTGAAAACCACAGAATTATGGTCATTAAAGGTCATTGAAAACCTAATGCATTGCTAAAAAGATTTCTGACAAATAAGTATCAGCGAAATTTAGTTTCACTCTTTATAAAAACCATTAGTTTAAAATGTAATAGATTCCAGGCAATTGTGATCAAGTTTAAGTGTTAATTAACGGTGAAAATAACTTTCGCTATTATTTGCTAAAATTTTTCAGATCTCTTCCCACCTTGTGAAGCATTTTAAATATTTCAGAAAATATTCTTAAGACTATGGCTACACAGAAGGTCAATAGAAACTAATTCGAAAAAAAAAATTGGCGATTCATTTACTCAAACATTGTTTATGCCATTATACACGTGATTATATGTCCGTCTTCAAAACACTTTTTCATCTTCAATTCATTGAAATTGCTGCAACTTTGATCGACACTTTGTCAGTCCAATCAAGTTTTTTTATTGGCTTTCCTTTATTGTCTGTTTTTTTTCTTTCCTATGATTACAATACTTTAAAATTAACGTTCGTGTTTGTTTGTGATTTTCAAATACACACACTTGTCTTCATTAAGTATTTGTTGTAAGCAAGAAAATTTTCAGATGTTGACTATTTCGACCCCACATACTATGATCATGTTGGCTATTCATTATAAGATTCATGTGTTTTCATACCCTACATCAGTATAGTATAGGGGTGGAGAGGTATTATGTGTTTGTATTTCTGTTTGTAAACTAAAAAAAAAAAACTAAACCACTTTTTAGTAGATAGATCATATTATCAGCACTTTCGGAAATTTAAAGCTGTCTTTCCGGCTGGCTGGCTGATATTCCATGTCGATTTGTGCACAATGTTCAGATCACAATTATAAAGATCATTTTAAGAAACTTGTTATTTTAAATTATATTAAATCAAGAATGAAGACTTTTTAAAATCCTTAAGGTAGGTCTTTTATTTAACCCAGCCCTCTGAAATATTTTGTAGCTCCCATTAATATTATACATACTTAGTTATGTAAATTTATGTTCAGATAAAACTCAAATTTTGTAAAAATCAATGAAAGATTTTTTAACTTTGGTCTATAAAATATAAGTTGTTAAACAAGTTTGTGACGTTAGAGTCAGAATTTACAATAGGTCCGATCTAGACCTCTTACCAGAAATTAATTTAACTCTAAAAGGCTCGAATAACTACTAGATAAGCCTTGCAACCAATTTTTGTAGTGGTAGGTCCTAATTACACATAAGTCCCACTTTTGTTAAAAGAAACTCACGGAAGGTCAAGAATTACGGTGACCCTAACAGGTGTTCTTCCAAGGCAATTGAAAACACATCACTATTAAAGTTCCTAATTTTCTTTAGTATTTTTTTTTATTTCAAACCAAACAAAAATTGTAGGTTTTCGGAAATTCATGGAAATTTTTTGTAAAAAATAGGTATTTTAAAAACCAAGCTAAGATTTTTGGAAAATAATTGTCATTTTAATGAAAAAAATGCATAGTGCTGACTTGTTGCACGCAAAGCCAAAATTTAAATTGAAAAATAGGATCAAATTGAAGAGAATGAATTCTGCGAATCCTAAAGTTTATACACGTAGAAAAAATATATGGTTGGGGGTAACCATATTCTAAGAGCAAAATCCTATGGTTGGATTTTAACAATGTTTATGTTTGCAGGTTACCATATTATGTTCAAATATGACCATAGTATGGTTAAAATAAAAAAAAATTTCTTAAATCAACCATAATATGGTCAAAATTAACCATATTTTAATCAATATTAACCATAATAATGGTCAAAACTAACCATATTATGTTCAAAATTAACCATAGTATGATCAAAATTTATCAGACAAAAGTAACCATATTATGGTCAGAAATAACAATTATAGTGTCAAATTTAATCATATTATGGTTATTTATTTCATCCATTTTTTCAATTTGTTAAGTGTCAAATTATAATTTTATTTCCTGATAGGTGTTATGTTCCACTTTTGAAAGAAATCCCCTTTGATTCATATTCCAGCCTGTGACGACCTTCATTACCATTTTTTCTGTTCTACTAGTTTATTCCATGTAAATTTATGTATTTTATTCACTAATTAAAATAATATGAATGAGAATTTTAAGCAAACCAAGTAAAATTCAAACGACCAAAATGTTGTTGCTTTCTAATTTAAATTTTAAATTAAACATACACAGCCGTATTCAAAACGAAAATTTGTGTACTCCGATTATACTCCGCTCATCGAGTGAGCAACTAAAATGTTAATTAAGCTTAATCACCATTTAGTAATGAGTTTATTCAAAACACTTTTAAATCGCCCGATTAAGAAAAATTTTTACATCTCTGTTTTAGTTAAATTCAATTGACAGAAATTGCAAATTGACAGCAGTTAGCTAGGAGTTAAAAAGTCTTTGATCATTCGATAGTCATAGTTTATTTAAAAGTGTTTTGAATAAGAAATCTTTAATCAGGGGATATGCAGTAAGTAAATTTTTGTTTTGAATACGGGTGACAATGTTTTAAAATATTATAAATGAGAACACATTATTGTTATTAAATATTAACCATTACATGTTTGGAGGCAACCATAATATGGTTGCCGTGATAATAATATGGTAGAGGTAACCATAATATGTTTATTTTATTAAAACATTATATTGTTAAATTCAACCATAATTGAACTTTCAAGGGAGGTAAACACTTTATTGTTAAATAGAAACAAAATATTATCAATCGTGAAAAAAGTTTTGTTAAAAACAACAAAAGTTTGTTTGTTGCCATTGCGGGGACCATAATATGTTTTTTTTAACCATACTTCAACCATGTTTTTTCTCTGCGTGTATCTTTAATATTTGTTTTAAAAAGGAAGTACTGTTCAAAACTTTCTAAAAAAAAGGCAATCCAAAAAGTTGAAAACACACTACTTGAAAACATTTTGTACTATTTCGAATATTATATAAATTTTCACCAAAAATCATTGATATATTTTTAAAAAATCCTTCAAAATATGCAGCTAAGTTTTGTGTTATCCAAAACGAATTAACACGAATGAATATCTATTTTATATATGACCTGTTCTTGAAAGTCATCCATCCATACTCGTAAGCGGTTTAGGGTATCATATGGTCGGTCTTACCCAACTAAACTTTCTTACTTAATGTTTCATTGATTTCAATGACCACAATTGCATTAAGTGTCAATTGTTTTGTTAGAGTCTTTTCTTTTTGGAAATTTTGTTTGTCTAAATTGTTGTGGGTAAATTTGATAATTGAATGCAGTCTTCTTTTGATTTAAACAATTATGGTCAATTGTTTGGTGATTTAATATGTTTTACTCTTATTCATTGATAAGTTGTTGATGGCTAAGTGTCAAATTAAATGGAAATTGTTTTATAAGTAAAACTTTCTCTTATGTGGGGGTCATTGGGTATAATTTTTGGAAAAAGAAGTGAAAATTTGTATAAAATTTAAATCTTATGTCCTACAGTCTTTGAAATACAATAAGGTACAATTCTAATAAATTTCGATTTTAAATCTTATAACTTACACTTACACTAATTCTACCTGAATTGATTTTAGAAAAACGGTTAATAAATTTATTAACTAACAACATTAACTAAAATCGAGACTAATGCTAGAAACACAACTGGGACGAACCAAGAACTATTCGCAACGAATACTCGTCGTCAGAAACAGAACACATTGGTATGTATTAAAAAAAAAAAACAAAAAAACACAATCATTGCGTAAACCGAAATTCGTCCTGCGTAACGAACACTGCGATAGGTTTATTTCCATTTCTTACGCAGACGAATAAATTGGGACTGGGACAGCTAACTTAATCATGATAGCAAAGTCTTATATTTATTAAAAATCGTAAAAGCTGTAAAGAATCACAGGGAAAAATCGCTTGTGATGTTATTTTGATCCAAAGATGAACTTAATTTTAATCTGTGACCGGCTGTAGATGACGTAGTTCCAATAAGAAACACCCTTTATCATGGATCTTATTAGATCCAAAATTATGTTTTCGATGAAAAAATTTTCTTTAAAATGTTGCAGAAATTGGTAACGCTGAGTGTTGCCCACAATTCCAAATGTTCACGTCTGAACCCAAGGCAGCGGATTTCCCATCCCTGGTTTATATTTTGAATGATGATACGCCCTAAGACGAATTGACAACGTGAGGCGCCACTATCATCATGTATTATATTTTAAATTTTTCTTTAATTTGTTCTCTCGGGGAATATCAGCAAGGTGTTTGGATTTTCGGCAGGTATTCTGGAGCTGTAGCCGAAATCCACCCCTATATACGGTCCACACTCCACGAAACGTATCGGCGTTTCCTCCGGACCACTATAAGATGTAATTGACGTTTTTACCACACATTCTATCAGTGTTGTCATTTTGACGCTTTTTGGCTATTTTGTGGCGCTTCTTAGTTCTCGCTTCGCTTTTATTTTTTCCGAATACACTTTTTTAAAAAAGGTATTTTTTACGTTTTTTCTATAACTCTGAATCATGTGACTTTGGATTTTGCGACAAAATATCTTTTTCTGGAATATCGCTTTTTTGAGTGAATAATATTAAAAAAAACGAAGAAGATATTATTGATTTAATACAAAAGTTACATAATGATTTGTTTATAATAAATAAAATAGGAATTTCCCTAAAGATTCTAACATTGCAAAATTGGTAATAATAAGGAAAGAACTGAAGAATTTTGTAATTTAAAAAATTCTTTGGGGAAATTCCTTTTAAAAAACTAGCTAACTTTATTATGCCCGTAATTTCTACAAAAAGTAATATAGCTGTGTATACACTCACAATATTATTACAGTAACGGACTGTAGTTTATTTAAGAAATATTCCGTTCAGTCATTTTTAAATAAATAAACATTTAAAATTCCAAGCAAATTTATTTTTAACTGATTCTAACAGTTATTCAAAAAACTAAGTGCATATTAATACGGATTTTCTGTTGCAGATAATATTGTCCGTTGATTGAGTTAAATTCTTCTTTATGTTAAAGTAAATAAAAATGTAATTTAAAGCAACGAAAAGTTCATTTAATTTTTACTGTCAAAAATTCAACCGCGAATTCCGTAAAAACAAATCAATATTCAGTTATCTTATATAAATTAATTGTCAAAAAATTAACTACATATTCCGTAAAAACAAATAAATATGCAGTTATTTTATAAAATTTTACTGTCAAAAATTCAACACCATATTCAGTAAAAACAATTAAATATTCAGTTATTTTATATAATTTTACCACCAAAAATTAATTTTAACTTATCTATAAAAAATGAATTGCTTGTTTTGTGTAAGCAATTCCCATTTCTATTTGTTAAAATAATTTAGTTAAATACATCAAATTTTAAAATTAAAATAATTGCGAAGCCATATCGGTCATGCTGCTGGTGTCTTATAATTGAGAGTTCTTCTGTAAACAACGTGGTCAGTACAACAAAAGTAAAACAAACGTGTGTAACTGGGTAAGTAAATAAAAATATTCTCCCTCTCTCGCTTATAAGAAAAACAAGCGGACAGGTGTCTGTCTGGTATTTTTTAGAAATTCGGCTCTTTTGTGGAGTAAACGAAAATTTAATAAAATAACTGAATATTTAATTGTTTTTACTGAATATGGGGTAAATTTTTTGACAGTAAAATTTTAATAAATAACAGAATATTTAATCGTTTTTACTGAATATGGTGTTGAATTTTTGACAGTAAAAATTAAATGAACTTTTTGTTAAAAATAAATGAAAAATAGGTAGACCGGTTTTTAATTGAACTTTCATTTATTTTATATTACAATTTCAGTTAATTTTACGTACAGAATATTGTGAGTGTACAACTAAAAACTTTTTTAAAGTAATAACTTTAGCTCTCAAAAAGAAAATAAATTACATACGCACATTTATAATTGAAGTGATTCACAGCTTTCACATATACAATCGAAAACAATTTTAAATTTATATACTGCTCTATGAACTTTTCGGACTAATGGCATGTACATACATACATTCATGTTTGTAATAACTCCACCGCCAACTAAAAAAATCTAGCAAATAACAAACCAACCTGTCATACTACGCCAAAACGGCGCTTAAGACCCCAAATGTTAAAAAACAATAAAAAAAAAAACATTTTATAATGTTGCAAATTATTTATTAAGTTTTTTATGTTTCTGCTGCATGTGCTTAATGTTTGTTAAAAGTCAGTCTTGAATTTTTATTATTTTTAAACTTTAAAAACTACAAGATTTCTGCTACGAGTATGTTGCATTTATACGGATTTTATGGTCGAATATTAAATTATGTTTTGTAAGTGTAGTATTTTCTGCTTAAAAGCATAATTCATTAAATGACCATTACAAAATAAATAATATTAAAATTGAATATGTCAGAAAATTTTGGCAGGCGCATAAAAAAACTAAATACAGACAGTTATTGCATTAATGCAGGGGAGTATGGTAGGTTTATTATTTTTTTTGTATCAAACAAAAAGAGTATGAAAGCTAAATTTTTATCGCCCACTATTTAGTATAATAATATTGTCTGGAAAATATTCTTTATTTTCTTATCTTGTTAAGAACTTCATTTGCCAAAATTTTTGGTCTCGGGATGGTTAAATAAAGGATGTTTTTTAAGCCCGATAGATCTTACGAAAAGAATTAGCAGTCAAACGTGCTATCATAGTGCGCCCACTTTTTGACTTAGTGATAAGTACACGTAGAAAAAAATATGGTTGGAGGTAAAAATATTCTAAGAGCAACATACTATGGTTGGATTTTAACAATGTTTATGTTTGCACGTTACCATATTATGTTCAAATATGACCATAGTATGGTTAAAATCGACAAAAAATTTTCCTAAATCAACCATAATATGGTCAAAATTATCCATATTTTAATCAATATTAACCATAATAATGGTCAAAACTAACCATATTATGTTCAAAATGAACCATAGTATGATCAAAATTTATCAGAATTTTGACAAAAGTAACCATATTATGGTCAGAATTAACAATTATAGTGTCAATGTTAATCATGTTATGGTTATTTATTTCATCCATTTTTTCAATTTGTTAAATTATAATTTTATTTCCGGATAGGTGTTATGTTCCACTTTTAAAAGAAATCCCCTTTGATTCATATTCCAGCCTGTGACGACCTTCATTACCATTTTTTTTTTGTTCTACTAGCTTATTCCATGTAAATTTATGTTTTTATTCACTAATTAAAATAAAATGAATGAGAATTTTAAGCAAACCAAGTAAAATTCAAACGACCAAAATGTTGTTGCTTTCTAATCATATTAATTTAAATTTTAAATTAAACATACAATGTTTTAAAATATTATAAACGAAAACACATTATTGTTATTAAATATTAACCATTACATGTTTGGAGGCAACCATAATATGGTTATAGCTTTTGGATGGATGAATTTAACCATAATATGGTTGCCGTGATAATAATATGGTAGAGGTAACCATAATATGTTTAAATGTAAGGTTCTAGCTTTATTTTATTAAAACATTATATTGTTAAATTCAACCATAATTGAACTTTCAAGGGAGGTAAACACTTTATTGTTAATTAGAAACAAAATATTATCAATCGTGAAAAAAGTTTTGTGAAAAACAACAAAAGTTTGTTTGTTGCCATTGCGGGGACCAAATATGTTTTTTTTTAACCATACTTCAACCATGTTTTTTCTCTGGCCAATCATTATGAATAGATTCAGGCTTGAACAGCACTACCAAATTAAACAAATTTGCTTTGAAAGTCAGTTATCGATTCGCGCAAGTTATAGAGGTTTCGCAATTTTTTTGGGGCCCATATTCGTTCATATATACGGGCTTGTAAATAAACAAAATTGTCGCATATAGAGTAAGAACAATCCAAACCAGTCCTTACAGACTTCAATTCATCCAGAAAAATTAATAGTTTGGTGCAATTTTCACGCTAATGGAATAATCGGAGCTTAAAACGGTCAATAGCTATCGTTACTGCTTCATGACCCAAGATTTATTGTTTTAAAATATGGACATCGCTGTTTTCAAAGATAATATGGCTTATGTTGTCACTACAAAGTTTGTTTGAAAATCATTATGTATTTTTTTTAACATACAAATGAACTTACATATTAAAATCTTCAATGCAAACGTACGTAACTACATTTTTATTTTTTTTTACAGAAGATGCAAAAAACCTTACAAAATCAATAACAACAAGATGATCTTGGCGCTTGAATTTGATTAAAAAATTCGCCATTTTTGATCGCAGGGATCTAAAAATTTGAGAGAACATGGTAGTCTAAAAAAACGAAGAAACATTAATCAAAAACTCAATTTCGAATATTTGTGTAGTTACGCGTAGTTTACAAGCACGTCATACAGAAATCGTATTAATGATAAATTTTGTATTCCCGTAAATAACTTTGATAATAATTTATATTTTTTTTATGCAAAACTTCCATAATGGCTGCTTGAATTGTTGAAGGTACATTGAGCAATTTCTATATAACTCAGAAAAAGTTCTTGCTATTTTTTTTCAGTTAAACCATTAATCAAAAATGAAATCAGTTTTAATTAAAATTTTAATCAAGTGAATTGACCGTTTACTTATATCTATAACATTGTTGCAGAAATTGTTGGTAATATCAAAAATATCACTGTGTTAGAATTTAATTCGGGTATGCTGAATCCAGTGGTGCTAAGCGATTTTTTAGGCTAGCTCTTGTTTTCGAGACAAACCGTTATTTAAAAAATTGAGGTGGTTGCACAACGTAACTCAAACACGGTTTGGTTTATTGAAATTACTAAAAAACCCGAAATTTGTTTGTGCAACAACATCATAAGCCACCATAATTTAAAAAGTTACATATCGCGTGGTTTCTGAGATTAATTAATCGGTCCTTTACAAAACGTCTTTGTTTACCCACACTTTAAGCCTAATTAAAACCAGTTTTTTTTGGGTGGCCTGAAGTGTTTTTCATATGTACATAAGTTAATATTTTTGTAAGGAAATATGATTTTGTGTCTATTTTACTGAGAAGGCAACTGCGTCTTTTTTCTAAAACAGGACCAGACGTTAAAAATACACGTTTGCCTGTTGCAGAACTTGCAGGAATATTTTAAATCTTTATTGTTACTAGTTATTTTAACACGGGAATGTCTTTAACACTTTTCCTACGTTCAATATTTTATTAATTATTTTGACACTCGTGAGTAAAAAAAAAAAAAAATTTGTGTAATATTAAAATTCTTTAACAATTAGTTAGATAAAATTTCATTTCATGCATTTTTCTCCAAAGCTAAGGAAAAAATGTCAGTTCAGGTTAGTACCATATCCAATTACTTTATAATACCTGCCGTCTCTCATACTTTGAAAATTAAAATCCAAACAGCAAATCAAACATCTCAATGCGACAAGTTGATTATATCTTTATTGCAAAGTGCATTTCCAATTTACTTAAGGGCACACAACGCAAACAATTTATCAAAAACGAAAGACTCCTTCAAACGGTGGTCTTTTCTTTTTCAACCTGCACAAAACACAAAGCATACCCAAATCCCAAATAATTTGCTTTTAAATCTTTTCAACAAACTCCAGTTATAAAATTAGCTCTATTTACATTAAAATATGTGCGACAAACTAACGATGGAATAATTTAGCATAAAATACACATTTGGTACTCTACACTTTTGTCAAACGGACCTTCCAAATACTTAATAACTCCCCCAAGGAGACCTTCTAATATTTACAACCCTTACAGTTAGTAATAAAAAAAAAAGTTAAAGTAGATGCACTTCTGGTGGAAGAAAAATAAATGTTTGAAGCATGTAACGTACATAAGTGCATACGAACGCGTGTCATTCGTTCACTTATTCCCATAAAGAAAAAACAACAAGTCAAACCGGAAAAACACACGTACCCATTTACAGTAAGAAAAAATAAGACCAGGACCTGCCGCTATATAAATTTAAAAAAAAGAAAGAAAAAAAAAAATTCACAACTCATACTGATGATGCGACATGCCCCGCTGTAAGGCATGATGTCAACAATGTAATTTTCTCTTTTGTTTGACCGTTCGTCGTTTGTTATTATTTCGAATAGAAATAAAATATTGTAAGGGTCACGTGTGTCATATTATAGACAAAATACACCCATTCTTTGTAAATTAAAACGTATGTCAACTGCTCACAACCGCGATAAAGTCAAAGTTGACATTGAAGCGCATGAAAAAAGAGAAGAATGAACGAGCAAGTAAGATGGGATATTGCAAGGGTGTGCAGGGATGCAGAACGATCTCAAAATACATACAGCAGTGGTATTTTATACATTGAAAAAATGACACACGACCCACCTAAAGTTACTGCTGGTCGGTTTATTTAGTAAAATAACAATGTAAACGTAAATACTCGTAAACCTAAGGACACTTCTACCCAGTAGACAGTTTTTAAAAGGATGAATTCGTTTTTAAATGACTCTTCTATATTCAAATTTATAGAATTATGTTAAAAAAAAAACTTTCCAATATTGCAGTTCTTGACTCACTCTTCAATCACTTTCTGCATCAATCTAGATTATTTATTAATTATTAAAAATAGTATTATAGATTATATTCTTACTTCATTTACCGAGCAATAGTATCTATAACCTTCAGTCTATTGTAGTAAAGTAGATCAGAGTCTCTGGTGGGAATCGAACCCGCAACCTCACTACTCACTACCCACAAGACTACCGGGGCACTTAATTTATCAAGTATAAATAAAAATTTCTAAATTATTTTCTCGCGAAATAGTATGCTCTAATTATCAAATTATTTTAATCAAAGACGAAAATTAATTGTAACTCCTTAAATCTTTTACAGAACAAAATGCGACACAAATACTTTTTATCTTACTGATCTTATTTCAGTAGCTCCCATTTATACACCCTCCGGGGTACTATTTACCGTTTAGAAATATTTCCTAATGGTGTTTTCTTTTCTACAAAAAAATGTGACATTTTATTTAAAAAAATTAAAAATTTTGCTCCCGAAAAAGATGAGTTTTTTAGAATAAAACAGACACCAAATTGCATTTTTTTAAAATAAAATGTCACATTTTTTTGCAGAAAAGAAAACATCTTAATTGTTTGAATTAATTGGAGAACATATCAATAAGTTCGTAACTTTTTTCCGCCTCTTAACTATAAGTGCAACACTACTCCTGCCAACAGGTATCTCTCTGTTTAATCCTGTCAAAAGCTTAATAACTCAAATAGCTTAAACTTTCCTTAATGGGTTTTACTAAAAACAGTCTTCGCTGGCTTAAGGCATAATTTATTTCTAGAAAACAAAGTGTTCATTTTAACAATACAACATCAAAAAGCATCATCATCAATGCTAGAGTACTGCAAGTAAGCCACCTTGGTCCAAATTTATTTTCACTTTTGATAAATGATCTGCCGAGTGCAATATACAATTGTAATGTATTAATGTATGCCGATTATGTAAAAATCTTATAAAGCTACAAAAAATCTTCTGATATGATCAATCTTCAACATGATTCGGATAATTTTTATTACTTCCTTAATATCAACCACATGAATCTTAACTTAACAAAATGCAAGCATATGCGTTTTTGTAGAAAATGGAATTCTTTGGGTAACTATAATTTGGATGACAGCCAACTTGAATTAGTTAAGGAGATTTTGGATCTTAGTTTTTACTAGATTCCAAATAACATTTTATAAAACACATTACGACAATGATTAACAAAGCTTGTGGAGTACTTGCTTTTATAAAGCGTTGGGCTAAGGAGTTCACTGATCCTAATATTACAAAGCAGTTATACACATCCTTGGTAAGACCAATCATCTAATTATAATGTTCACATAAATTGAATAGAATCTGTCCAAAAACAATTTTTATTGTTCTGCTTAGGAAACTCAAATTGGAACCTTTCTGAAGCTTTTTCATCTTATTCTGTTTGACTAGAACGAGTTAAATTGCCTTCACTTGAAAGCCGAGGAAAAGTGCTTAACTTAACGTTCTTATTTAATTTGATTAGTGGTAATGTTTGTTCTTAGTTCTTAATCATTTTAAAGTTTACGTTCCTCAACGATCAACTCGACATTTTACACCATTGTATCTTCAGGTTTTTCACACAAACTACTCAAATTCCGATCCTTTTCATAGAATGTGCAGAGCCTTTAGTGAAATGTATAATATTATTCACTTTTCTTTGAATGTTAGTGTCATTAAACGTACCCATTGAAAGGACCGCAAGTGGCAGGACTTTTTGAAGGTATCTATACTCCTTTCTAAAAGATTCGCTTCGTATGATAACTTGCCTTCAGAAGTATGCCTTCTTGTAGGTATCAATTTCTTTTGGAAAGACCTTCCTCAATATTCAGTTAACATTCGCTACTCCCTTCTTTAAGAAGGGAGAAAGGAAGTTGTTCAGTTTTATATATTTTTTACTTTTAGTGACTTTCCTTAAGCCTATAGTACACGGAATGTAAAAAGCCACATTCGTATGTGGTTCTGACGTAATTTTGTGGTCATCACACATCACGAACATGCTATTGTGGCTTTGGGAAGGGATCGAAGTTGATATTAAAGAAAGTGTGGAAGGGCTTGCTTCCAATGAAAACCTGTGTAAAAAATAAATAAGTATGGAATGCGGCGAGGGGGGCTTGTGACTGCTAAATAAGGCTTTCCATTAGGCCTCTTTACTCATTATAGTTACCGTTGGGTAGTATTATTTTGTTTTGAAATACATATCCTATTAATGTTGTGTGTAATTTAATTATAGTCTTGAAGGATTTAAATCCATAGACATAAATAAATAAATAAGCTGCGCCATTTAGTTTGTGTTTGACTAACAATAATGGCGGCCTACCTTCTGCTTTAAGAAGAAAATAGAAAAGAAGTGAATTTCGTATGCCAATAAAGCATATTCGCTGGCAGACATCTACGAATTAAGCTAAAAATTGTGCTACCTTTTACTTCAAACTCTTCATCTGTATAAAATAATTCTCAAAAAAATAAATTAAAAATTTTTTTATGGTTAGTTCAAAATTGGCCAAAACTTTTTATATAAGTAGTTAAAATTTTGTTTGACTCTACGTACCCTACGTACCATATTTTCTTATCATGTGCGTTTTGTCGTGTATAGTGCGTTTGTGTCGTGTATGGCGGTGTTGTTGCTATTAACGAAGTGAACTGAGTAAAAATCAAAACGAGTTGGATATTTTCTTAGGTTTGTAAAACTGTACACAGAAAAAATTAACAATTGTCTCTAATCACCAATTTTATACTAAATTCATAGAATCAAGCAACCCATTTGTTGATTTTGCACCTATAAGCAAAATGATTATATTGATTACTAAAAATTTTAAAAATTTAATATTTTGAATATTTTTTTTTCAATATATGATATTTTTAATTTTAATTACAATAATGATCAAAAAACTTTGCCGTTTCAAAAAATATGTTGATTGATTTTGACTATTTCCAACAACAATTTCACAAGTTTTAATGATTTCATTTCAAACGAAATAATTTTTTTTTATTTGATTTTTATTTTAATTCAAAATTTATTTCAAAACAACTAAAATGTTAATTAAATCAAAATTATATTTTTAATTTTCGTTCAACAAAAAAAATAATTGATTCAATTATTACATTAATTAAGCTTAAATACTTTTTAAATAATAATTTTAATTGATAAAAAACTACCAATAATTTTTTCTGTGTACAATGAACTTGCATAGTGTATTTTTAACGTTTACTTCTGTCGCGGTTTTTAAGAGGTGACAAAAATGAGGGCGGAGTAAATATTCTGGACAGAAAATATGCAAAGAATCTCCTGGATTGTGGCGCAATAAAATCAGCAATATACTCATGAAAGTTGAATTCTACGAAAAATTAATGAAAATGTTAATGAAAAAATTAAAAAGGGCAAAATATTTATTTTTATTTTGGTTTTCTTACGAAAACAATAAAATGAAGCAATTTGTTTGTTTAATTTTGTTTTTCCTTTTTGCCCACTTACAACTACAATTCGAGTCGGAAAAACGCAACCAATTGTTAGGGAATGTATGAAAGATAAACTTACTGTTTAAGAAAGATAAACTTACTGTTTATTGTTGTTGTTTTGTTTAAGCTTTGATATTGTTGGAAGTAGAACTTTGAGTGTTTATAATTCTTATTCGCTTTACAGTTTTATTTAAATAATATTTTTAGCTTTTTCAAATTCTTTGAAAGAAGGATTCCTAATGATCTGTGCCCATGTTTTGTAACTCTCGCGTCGAGAAACTTTTCGATTGAAATGTGTGATATGAAACAATAGTGCCATATACTGAAACAAACAGCTGTTTTTCTCACTAAACTGTGTCTGCAAGTTTTTTTTGGCGAGTACTACCTGTCACGTAAGGAAATTACTCGCCAATTCACAGAACAAGTGTGTCTGTAAAATTTCCGTGAGAAAGAACCCGCCTTGAACTGTCAAACAAACTCAGGAAGAAAAAGGGGGCGAAAAAAATTGCAACACGAAAAAACAATTAAAACCCCAAAATATAATATTAACGATATTTTGTTCTTGGCACATTTTTCATTGTTTAATTATTTTGCTTTTAACATTTTTATAAAATATACGAATTTTTGCAAGGCTCGTTTACAATTAACAAACATTAAAGTCGCACTTTACATTATTTGGTATAGTCGTCGGTTGTATTTTCGCCGCCGTCGTTGAAAAATTTTCAATTTGAATAAATTTTGGTCGCCGTCAACGATATGTGTTACTGACGTTCGCAATGTTGTGACGTTTATGGCGTAATGAGTTTTCGACATGAGTTACAGACAAACTTTTTTCTCACTTTACGAGAAACGATGCAATATTTTCGGGCATGTTTTAGAATTCGCAAATAAGTGAAATTGAAGTCGAGCGAGATTTCAAGTTCAGTTATTTTCAAAATGATCGTAGTTTTTTCTGCTTTTTTAGAGTTGTTCTTGCAAAGCTAATTGGTACTCACGAAATGAAATGAATAAAATGGAATATTTGCATGAATTTTCAGTACAGGGTCGTTTCTAAAATTTGCAAGATTTCAAATCCACTTCATTTCAATTTCTAGAAGATGCGCGCTTGTTTCACATCTTTTCGATGCGAAAAGTTCTCACCTAAGTTACAGAACATGGATACTGGCCTAAGAAGCCAGTGAAATGAGCATAGAAACTAGTTTTTCCTCAACAATAAATTTTAGTGTATTTAACAAAACTAAAAATTGGGAGTTTAGCATGTTGAAGAGAAATTTTATTAATAATATATTTTTTTTTTTAATTGTACATGTTGTCTTGTTCGCTTATAAATTTAAAATAAAAAAATTGCAAAAGTTTACTGGTATGTTTAATGGTGTGTGTCAAAAGATTCGTTTCGTTTACGCAGTGTCAGACTTTAGCACTGAACTTGCGTATGGCCCGTATAAGGAAATCAGAATGAACTTGGTCTCCAATGATTATATATAACAAATTTAAGGTATAATTTATAACTATATATAACAATCGTTAACAATTTAGGTATGTTTGTATATTGAACGTTCTGTATTTTGGCCTAGACGTACTAAAGCTTTTTAAGGATTTACAACTGTATGAAAAACATTTCGTTCAATAGCTGTGTGATTTCAGAAAGCATACATCTTTTGTCTGTGAACTTTCGGAGGATATAGGTCCTGTTTATCTCCCAATTTAATATTATACATATTTTCACAAAACGATACAAAGCAAGAACAACTAATTTTTTTGCTTTAAAGCTTTTTGCCATCTCAAACTCTTTCGACCAAATTTGATTTGTCTTATTTTGAAGATAGGCTATCGGTATAGCATTAAGTTTGTAAAGGATGTGATATTGCAGGATATTTACCAATAGCCTATTGAATATATATGAATATTATTTCCTTTAAAAAAATAATTTTGGAATTATATTTTTTAAATGTTTCTAATGATAATATCATTCTTTAAAGGTGCTGATACCACCCTTTATTTCAACACTCGAAACGATTCATTCTACAGCAATTAAGAACATTTTTCCTATAATAGAAATAAAATGACAAGTAAACTGAGTGCTGATTCTGGGTTTCAAAATGCAAAATAAGAACGCTGGCAAAGATGATCACTAACTTGTTGTTGTGGGAATAAAAAAACCACCCTGCAAGCTTTCTACACCATTGTTTCTGCCTTTTTTCTTTACTTTAAACAACACGGGTGTGCCTTTGGCATAGTGTTGCCTTTTAATTTAGATATAATTAAATTTTTTGATAATTCGAACGTTATTGTTGATTTGGTACTTGTAACGCGACATTTTTTCTTCCGCTTACATTTATATTTTGCAGTTGTTTCTCTTGATTAGTCGTCCAACAAAAAATTCACTTATTTCTGATTTGACAATTTGTGGGAATTATTGTTAAGATGAAAAAAAAAAAATACAATATTGTACTTGTCACATACTGTGTTGATGGTTGATTCCCTGTTGGTTAGTACAGAAGAAGCAAAATCCTCCCTGATTCACAGCACATAACATTATTTTACGTACTAGAAAATATATTTTTTTTTTGTTGAATTACAAACCTGATGAGCCATAACAAACCTTTTCTGTTTACGTGGAGTGAAATTTCCCTTAAAATTAATGCGTGTTTTTTTGTAAGTATTTTGTCTATATTTTTTGTTGACTTTTCTCCCAAATTGCATTCAATTAACTTTTATTTCAAACATCATCATCATTATCGTTACAATTATCGTTACTATTTTGACTATTATGGATTTAATATTGATGTTTAATGACTTGTTTAGGCGTGTGAATAAATTTTTCTTAAATATGAGTTTTGAGATTTGTTTTCTTCATTTAATTGTGAACTTTAACAACCATTTTTAGGCTTGACTGGGTTTTTGATTTTGGTGGAAATTTGGAGGAAATTTTCTGAAAAAAGAAATGTTTAAGTAAAATATTCTTAAAAAGGGTGTTTATTATTACGACTGAAAGGTGAGAGTTGTGAGAATTATTGTATATTAATTGATCCATAAACATATTAATATTTTTCAATATTTTTTTTTTTAAATTAAGGTGTGGAAAAGTTATGGGAATATTGTAATTTTAATAAAAAAAATAATATCAGCATTAATAAAAGTTGAAATTCTTGACAAAAAGAATTAAAAACAGAAGTAAAGGAAGAACATGTAAACCAATTAAAAAAGATAACCATTCACAACAACAAATTTCGATCCACCAAGTAAAAATACCATTTGGTTTAAAAGGCAGTCTTCAGTGGCAATGAGGGTAAAACGGCAAAGATTTCTGAGAAGATGGTGTGGTTACTATCGAAACATGTCACAATGACCTGTCCGTGAGTTCGGTCCCCCGGTCAGTCAAGAATGAAAAATTATCAATAAATTTTAATTCATTTCATGTTGTAAAATTTCTTTTTTCATAAAAATAATTTAATAAAAATTAAATTTGATGAACTTTAGCCTGATTAAAATATAAAAATTTTGATTAAAAATCACAAAAAAAAAATAACCACAATACAATATTGTTAAAATTTTTTATCTCACACAGTTAAAGTTAACTGACTTCTGGAAACTTTTTTCTGCAGATGATCAGATGATATAAAGTTTTAGTAAATAAAAATGCGAAAAAGCCAATAAAGATATTATTAATCTGAGGTGTATATTTTATACTTTTTAACAGGGAAACCTGAAATAAGCGCTCAAAGTATTCTATGCGCATTTAATATGCAGTAAAACCATGAATACATGCTCTAAAAATTGTTGAAATTATACAATGATAAAAACAAAATGGCATGTTTAAAATCAAAACATTCAACAATTAAATTATATTTACATATAATGAACAAGTAAAAAAGCATAGCCATAGTCAAGTCCTGCCATAAAAAACCTATACCACAGTATTTAGAGATACATTTTTAAACCTTTCTAATTTGGGACCCATGCACGGTAAAAAATTGTAATATAAGGTTAAGATTCATATATAGTAATTTGTTCCGAATATTGTCTAGATATTCACATTATATTAGATTTTTTCAGAATAAAATTTAGTAAGGTTATTTAGGTTGCAATAAAATATTTTTAGACCGAATGTTAACAAATATTTAGATGATGGTCAAAAAGACTCTATTCAAAAAAGAAATATGTATGCGGAATGTGTGACAGATACTGACCATTTTCAATAATCCTTGAAACAATAGTATTGTGGTTTAAACATTTAGAACATATGTACCAATATATCATCAGTTTATCTTCAAAATTGCACACAAGGTTAACATGGACAGACAACCAACCACCAGGGCTGTCAGATGTGGCGATTTTTCGTCAATCGTGGCGATTTATAAACCTTATTGGCGATGCAATTTTGTGTTTGGCGACATGGCGATTTTTTGGCGAAATTCAAAAAAGTTGGCAATTATTTGGCGATTTCTAAAACACATTTTATCTGTTTTTCATATTTATATGAACAAATTTATAAGTACTTGCTAAGTTTTTTCTTTGAATTTTTAACAATCAATACGAATGCGATTGTTTAAAATGATAAATTGATATTATTAAAGAATGGTTGCCATAGAAATTTGGAATAAAGCTTAAGCTTTCTTAGATTTTCGCACATTTTCCTAATCAGAAGTTATCAATAATCGGACGGACCTTTACCGAAAAACTTATTTTGCAAAAGAAATTTTAAAAACGCAATCGTTTTCGATTGCATAAGAAATGGGTTTTTTAAAATAAATAAACAATAATTTACACTTGGTAGTATGCAAAAATAGTTGAATTATAGCGAAAGAAAATCAGAAAATTTCTTAAAAAAAGTTGATATCAGATTCTATATAGCAGTATCAAGCGCAAAGCGAAAAATGCGTACTTTTACACGAAATAAAATCAAATAGTAAATATTTAAATCTTAAAAAATTAAAAAAAAAAAAAATTTAATATTCAGTTGAAATTTTCGAAAACCCTGATTTTATATAGAATCGAAAACGAATCTGGGTTAGAAGGTAATTTTTAAAAATAATTCATGTACGTTGTTTAGACTTTAAGTATTCCAATTCAATTTCAAATATCTAATTTAAATAGAACACCTTTTAAGATATTTATCCTTTGCTTCAAATGAAAACAAAATTTTACCATATTCTGTCTTATATTCACATAAAAAATCACGCTTATAAAAACTCACTTTTTGGCATCAAACTCTTCTCAGTTTACATGCTTGATAAAATTAATGTTTTGGCAAAATTCAATTAACTGATCTCACAAGTTCTAGGTTTTAAGATAATCAGCCTTCTTATGATTACAAAAATTCTAGTTCCCTTCAGCATACTTTTGCAATTTGAAGTCGCCAAACTTCTTGCGATTGCGATTAATGATTTACAGATTACAGAATTCAAGTCAGAATCACAAATGTTTAGCGTTTGGCGATGTTCTACTGTAATATAAACACACTACTAGAATAAGGATAAATATGGAAAATTCATATAAAGGTAAAATATACTTGTATACTCTTTTTTATATAAAACTTTTATTTGGCGATTTTTGGCGAATTTTTTTTACCAAAAATCTAAAAAAATAAATTTTTGGCGATTTGTGGCGAATTTCGGTATACTATTTGGCGATGAAGGTGAAAAAAATCTGACAACCCTGCCAACCACCAGTATGAGGGGACATCGTTAGATCGATTCAGAACGTAATGCTAAGTCGAACGTTATTCTAGGACTAAAACCAATATATGTATCAGTACAAGCGCAAATTACCGTCTCCAAAATAAGTACTATAAAAATAATCACAAATCGATACAAAAATTCATAAGTAGCTCTAATATGTATAAATATAGCTTTTCTGCTGCCATTGGTCGCAAAGGCAAAATCATGCAATTGCATATTTACGGGTTCTCTGCTTGTTAACTATTAAAGGCCTTATTTCAAGTAAACTTTTATTAAAAATTTGTCGAAAGGTTGAATAAAATTATTTTATTGAACTCTACCCCAAATGCGCCTAAATGGGGATCCGTGACTCTTAGGGGGTCCATAACAGATTTCTAGGAAGTCCGCAAAGGCAACTTTTAAAAATATATATGAAAACCTTAACTACTACTAACTTTGCTTTGAAGCCAAAATGTCGATAGGCAACTTAAGCGAGCGACAAGAAGTCACTCATTATCATTCTCATAAGCGCCCCACCAACTACTTGTTGGTCTAATGGTTTTACATTTCTAACGTTACCCATTTACTCATTGTCAATTGACTACATAGCCACATCAACTATTCATCAGATAAAATTCAAGTTTAAAAATAAAAGTCAGCTACTATGTTGTGGAAAAATTGTGTGCTAATAGGTCCACAATTAACAGTAGGGCCCTCATAAGCCCCTCCCTGAATCACTTTACGACGAAAATGTATGGAAAAAGTCGAACATCCTTGGAATTTTTTTATAATTTTGACTTCAATTTTGTATTATTTTTAAAATTATTTTTTCTAATAAAAATAAATAGGTTTTAATAATAAAAAAAAAGGTCGAAGGAATAAAATTTTTTAAAAAATAAAATTAATTTAACATTAATACGATTTCTGTGTGACGTGCTAAATTCCCAATTTTTCATATTTGATGAATACACTGAAATTTATTGTTGAGGGAAAGCTAGCTAAATTTAATTTATTTTTATCTAAGACTTTTTTTAATAAAAAAAAAATATTAAAAATTTTACAAAAAAAAAATAACAAAATCTAACCGTAGGAACACAATTGAACCTTATGAACGTAGTAGCGTACGACGTAGGTACGTTGTCAAATTAAAACGTATAACATTTTAAACAAAGGCACACAATAGCTGGCGTAGACGTAAAAGCGTATCTACGTCGTTCGTCGACGTTATCTAATTCTATTTCATACGTAGCACATAGGAGTTTTTTGCTAATCTAGCCGGACATTACTTTTTGTTTTAGTTTATATTGCTTCTTAAAAGTTATTGAGTGCCCCTAGATCGATGAAACTTAGCAGAAATATGTGTTATTGTCATAGGCAGGTTAACCTCAAAAATTAAAAAAATCGGACCAAGGAGGAAAAAGTTCCCCCTAAAAGAACTAATCCAACCTCTGAAAAATGCAATTTTTTTAAAAGTTTTCCCATTCTTTTGTTTGGCAAATGCAACTTTTAACGTCGGCGAAAGTTAAAAAACCTAAAATTGGACCCAGTGGGCGGTTACATAAAATAATATGTAAAAAAAATTTAAATATTAAAAGAAATAGATTACTAACGGCTTAATACTATACAAATTAAATTTTTTTACTTTTAAGGGTAGGTATCCCTCCAAACCCGCCCCCCGGAACGACCCTGTAAAATTTTTTTTTTTAATAATTTTCAAAAAATATTAATTTTTAAAATTGTATGTGACTTTTATGTATTTCATAGTATTTAATTTATCTGAAAATAATTAATATATTCGTAATTACAACTTATGTATAATATTAACAATATATTATTATATATTATTTTTGTTGTTAATAATTTTAAAAGTTATGCAAAACAGGTACATTAATTTTGCTCCATAAAATAACGTCATTTAGCTGCCGCACAGGTGGTTAAAACCCGTTTCTTACTGTTTCGCACATCCCTTTTTTTACACCGGTAAAATTAGTCTTAGATGTAATAATTTAAATAAAAAAAACATCTACGTACAACCAAAACATTTTATGACTGACGAAAGGGCTTCTATCATATTTACCTATGCAAGATGAGCAAAAACAGAAAAAAGGTGAAATTTTCAAAACGTTTTTTTTTTTTAATTTAAAAGTAGAGATTTCATATTTTATCGTGATGTACAAGATTCAAAAACCTTTTAAATTTTTTTTTTTTTACAAAAAAGTGAACAAAAAAATCGTTTTTTTTTTATTTCGAACGAATTTTTTTTTTCATAAAAATTTCTAATGAAATTTTTCTAAAAATTTTTATAAGTAGCTGTTTATATAGTCTTTCACAGAAAAATGTAAAATCTTTATTCGTTTACCCACAAAAAAAATTATATTGTAAACTTTCCAAAACCGTAAAAAGTCAATGAAAACGCATGCAATTTAATCAACTTCCCTGGATGTAACAGTGTCCCAAAACCACAAATCTCAAGCAAAATACTTGAAAATTCACTATACGATGCAGAACTTTGTTGTCTGTCGACTATAGAAAAAAAATTTTTTGAAATATAAAATGAAATTATTTTTGTGTTTTCAAATTAAATATTTGATAACAAAACAAAAGGATAGAAAAAAAACAATAATTTGAATAAATATGGGATTTTTTTTATATTATTATCAAAAGGAAACCAAATACGTTTGCGAAGGAATTGTGGGTAAGTGAAGCATGTTTATAAAATTTAACCTACGTTAATACGACGTACGACTCAATTGTGTTCCTAGCATAAAGAAAAAGAAATACAAAAATGAAGTCATAAAGAAATCTAATTAATGGGTGGTATTATTGATTCCGCACGGAAAGGAAAATTCGACGGAAATAAATATCGATCGATATGCAAATTGCAATTATTCATTCCTGCGGTATAAACTTTCCGCAATAAATTTTTAACATCCCTGTTTTAATAATTTCTAAGTTGATATTAGCTCTGTTTCCTTACTTTTTGGGTAAAGTTCGTGCAAATGAGAGCAAGCATAAATTTCTCTCATAAAGAGACAAAATTACACAAAAGTACGGGAACAGAAAAAACACAATTTAAAGCACAAAATAAAAATTCAGTGTTTTGACAGTCTTTAAAACACAAAAAAAATTCGCGCAACTTTTGAACAATTTTATGTTGGCTGTAGAAATAAACTACTTTTAACAAAAATAAAACAAAACAAACACTTTTACAAGACCTATCATTTTGTATCCTAATATTTTAGTACAAAACTATCTATTTAAGTACATGATTTGAATCATGAACTTTTAATCTTTGTTTTTTTTGTTTTGTTTATGTTTTGAAGCTGTTTGACAATTTACACAATTTGCACGAAGAAACAGTCTGGGCTGTTTCGTGCAAGAAGAAGAAGAATTTTATTCTCTCAAACCCGCTCTCATTTGCACAAATTTAAAGTACGGGAACGCGTGTCGTGCAAATTTATGATCCCGAGGGATCCCAAAGTAGAGTAAAGAAACAGAGCTATTATGTCAGCTGTTGGTAAAAACATTTTAAGACAGTTGAAATTTTTGTGAGCAATAATTTTTTTATTAAATTAATTTCTGTAAAATATACAAATAATATAAAAATAATAAATAAAAATAAATTTTTTAAATAACAAAACTAAATGTTTTTTTTTAAATATTTCTTACATTTTTATTTCTTCCGTTAGCTTCTCGCTGTAAAATTCTAGCGTAAGAAAAATGGCGAAAAAAATCTATATTGGGGTTTCAATAATATGGCAATACCGCAATGGTAGAGATGATACCGCAACAACGGAAGGATACCGCACAAACTGAATGAATAATTACAAATTTGGCTTCCGCACAAAAATTGCTTTCCGCATTTGCGAAACGGAATCAATAATACCACCCAATAATTAATTTTGTATTCCCAAAAATAACTTTGATTGTTATTTTTTTTTTAATTTTAGCTAAGACACCCTGATGTGATGGAGAAGCCCTGATTCAGCGCAACTCGTTCTCTTAGAAAAGTATACTCTGGTCTATGGGCTTTAATTTTGTTGGCCTGTTTTATTTAACAAATTTTGTTACCCACTACAAAATGGAAAAAGAAAAATATTTTGGTCCAAATCAAAGTTATGATTTTTAATCACGAAATATTTGCAAATCAATTGCGTGCGGGGATCTGCAAAAAACTATTAATGATAGGAGGAAACCTCGGTCCTAAGCCATTCTATAAGTTTATACCTTACTTAATTCCCAACCTAACACGGTCAATATTATCAGTTGGATGATTGCTATAAGAAACAGAAAAATAAAACAAATCCATTAAAAGAAATAAAATGCTACTGATAAAGCAATTCGAGTTTTAAAGATTATTTATATAATAATATTATAACCTCCACTTTTTGATAGTGCGTTTCCAAATTTGTCAATTTTAAAACCTATTACAGGCACTTGCTACATGTTTTTTAAACGATTTTTTCAAACAGATTTTATTATCTTAATCTTATTTCTTATTCGTGTAAATAAATATAAATGCAAGAATAAAATAAAAACATTGTATCACATTACACCACATACTGTCCAATTCTATGCATTTTATCTTAAAAAGCCCACAACAATATTTAAAAAACAAACTTCAAATTTTTAAAATTATGTATAAATTTGGAAAAAATTAAAAACTGGCTTTAAAAAGTAACATTTAACTTGGAACAAAATTTATGTTAAACTATTAAAAGCTGTTATAATTGGCAACATTAAATGATTTAAATGCAATAAACCAATAACCATATTAGTACATATTTTAAATTTAAACGCATTTAATATTTTCCTACTTAAAATGCAGGTTGTTAGCTTAAACTAAATCATAGAAAAAAACAGAAAAACTTTAATAAAACGTTTAATACATAAATTTAACGCACAAGACAACATTTGACTGACTCTATAGAAAACAAATGCACAAAAGAGCGTCTAAGAAATGAATGGGGAGGGAAAACAGGATTCAAAATTTAAAAATTTTGCTACGAGTAAATACAATACGCCAAAAGTTATTTATGAGTGTTTTTAAGATATCACGTAATACTATTTAATACGTTTTTACTTATTTTCCGAATAATGTTGACTTTTATATATCATTTGTGTAAAATCGTATCTAAAATGATTTGAAATAAATGCTAGTGGTTTTTTCTCTTCATGTTTGCTTCCTTCTAAGTTTGGTTATTTATTTAAATAGATTTTATATGTTCGATAAGGAAAAGTGCTAAAATGTGTTTAAATTTATAGATTTACTTAAATAGATTAAATTGTTTGAGGCAAAATTTATTATGAAATGTTTAAAAACCAACACTAGTAATTAATAAAATTTATGAACAATTTCATTACACATTTGTATCATATTTGAAAATAAAACTGACATACATAAAAAGTAAAATTAGATTAATGTTAAGAAAATGTGCTTTTGAAAAATTAGGCAAACAGGTAATTTGGAGATTCAGTTAAATTTTCTTCTTCCTCTGTGTCGCAGCAAGGCCACACGAAGATTTTTGTGGGCGTATGCAAAATTTCTTATTGGTAAAAATTTACAACTTTCTTAAATTCATCTTAGAAAAGCTACTTTTTATATTAATTTTGTAAATCTGTTTGTAGCACATTTAAATTGAATGTATCAATCAATATCTTTGTCTTAAAAGGATCAGAGCCTATACCATCATATGGATTGATATTTTTCGCTTATCACCATAGTTGTTGATGTTTATAATATTGTAAAGAAAAAAATGGTGCCAGACAGAACTTTTACAATACCTAATTGTGTGTATGTGTTATCGATCTCAACTGAAAACAAGTAAAAGTGCTATATTCGGCTGTGCCGAGTCTTTGATACTCTCTAACGAGAGTGCTATACTCGGCTGTGCCGAGTCTTTGATACTCTCCGACGAGAGTAAGAATATGTCAGCAAGATGCTTGTAACTTATTTGAAAATTTTAGCTCTTGCTGCTCTTCAGATTATCAAAAATCTATAATGTATTTAATGGGAAGTGCCATGCCTACTTATCTAATAACGCTCACATTTTGTCGGATGTTGTGAAAGGATAACAAGTGAAATTTAAAAACTTTGGTTCTTGCCGTTCTCAGATATACAGAAATCTTTAATGTCTTTATATGGGAAGGGCCACGGCTACTTGTCTAATCTCGCCAAAATTCTGTCGGATATGATGTAGTGATAAGCCAGATGAATGAACCTAGCCATTTTCCTGTTAAAATAAAATAAAAAACAACAACAAGGTATTTTTGGGTAAAATTATAGGCAGACGTGGTTTCTAGCTTATATCTCAGCCATTTGTGGATCGATCAGGCCGAATTTCAATAAAAAATCAGTTCCGGACTATATGTGATATACATAAAGGGTGGTTAAATTGTAAGGGCCGATGTTGAATGTGAACCACACCTAAACGCCAAGTTTTTTTCCGAATTTTATTTGACATTTCTCTATTTCAGACTTACTCAATTTGAACCATGGAGAGATACACAATCCAACAACAGAATTTCCGCATTTGGGCGAATAATAATCCAAGAGTGATTGTCGAAAAACCAATGCACCCACAAAGAGTGACTGTTTGGTGCGGTTTATGGGCTGGCGGCATCATCGGGCCGTATTTTTTCCAAAATGAGGCCGGTCAGGCAGTTACTGTGAATGGTTTTAGCTATCGTGAGATGATAACGAACTTTTTATGGCCCGAATTGGAAGATATGGATGTGGACGATATGTGGTTTCAGCAGGACGGTGCCACTTGCCACACAGCTAACGAAACAATGGCTCTTTTGCGCAACAAATTCAATGGCCGTATTATCTCACGTAATGGCGATGTCAATTGGCCGCCAAGATCATGTGATTTGACACCGTTGGACTTTTTTCTTTGGGGTTATTTGAAATAAAAGGTGTACGTCAATAAGCCAGCAACAATTCAAGAGCTAAAGGATGAGATAATTCGGCACATTAACGGCATAGAACCTCCATTATGCCTCAGGGTCATCGAAAATTTGGACCATCGGATGGAGGTGTGCCGCCGTGGTCGCGACACCCATTTGGCTGATATTTTGTTCCATACATAATTGAGTAATACCAATATATCATAATAAAATAAAATTACAATAATTTCCTAAATAGTTTGTGTTTTATTCAAAATCAACATCGGCCCTTGAAATTTAACCACCCTTTATAAAACTACCAAGTGTCCATCATTTCTGGGGTCTTCGAAAACTCGGACAACGGACATATGGTCAGACGGACAGATGGACATCGTTAAATCAACTTCGCTCCTCATAAGTACCCAAAATATATATACTTTATAGGATCTAAGATCAATATTGTTGATATAACAAACGCAATAACAAACTTATAGATACCCTTTTGGCTTTGGTGAACGGTATTAAAACCAAATTGGACTAAATATTAATACAGTACAGTACTTTTCGTTTATAGTTCAGTTTTTATAGTTTCAGTTTTTAGTCGCATTAACGATATAGTCCATTTTATCTTTTATTTCTGCGGCTAAAAGTAAATTTAATAGCAAGAAGTTACGTTTAGTCCGTTTACTTAAATTGTTTAATTTTTGCCATCCACTCTACACTCTAAAAACAGTTAGTTGTTGTCTTTGGTAACAGGGACGAAGTATTTTATTATATTTAAGATTTATTAATTTCTTCGACCTTTTTATTATGAGTATTTCGTAATAAATTATTAAGCTCAAGGTCACTTCAATAAAATTTATTTTTTAAAAAACCAAATATCCCTGAAGAAGCTATCCATTGAGATATATTGGATTAATAATAATTTTTTTTTTTTTTATAAAAATTACCTTGAGCTTGAAAATTTAGTACGAAGGACTATTACTATTTTAATTTTTTATACAGTTTGCAACAGTTTGCAGTTTGGGTTAATATACATGAATTTTTTATTTCCTTTATTCCCAAAAATGGTAATACTTGAATTCGCTTATTTGCCTCATAGTGGCATATATCGTCATATTAAATGCAAACGGACGTAACTACACAAAATTTCGAAATTGAGTTTTTTTATCGATTATGGGTTGTTTTATCAAAATACATGTTCGTGCAAAATTTTAGATTCCTATGATGAAAAATGGCGATTTTTTTAACGAAATTCAAACGCCAATTACACCTTGTTGTTATTAATTTTGTAAAGTTTTTTGCTTTTCCTGTAAAAAAATAAAAAGTGTAGTTACGTCCGTTTGCAATTCATATGACGATATGTGAATTAGGCTTACAGTCACATTAGCGATATAATTCTAGATTATTATATTATTTGGGACCAATGGTAAATTATGCATCGATTATCACAAAATTATTTGGTATTAATTTTAACTATCTAAATCTAAATGGGGCTAAATTTCACCACAATATCATTTTTCAATACAGATCTGTGGTTAATTATAAGCCGATCTATACGAAATTTGGCAGTATTAATTATAGCCTTGTAGAACACTGGCAGAATAAATATTACTACAAGAGCATTATTAGTTACGGTTTAAGTCGTACTAAAGTATTTTTCGAGATTTAGCTTTATATGGGGTTATGGTGGTTAAATTTTAAAGGCCGATGTTAAATGTGAACCACATCTAAGTGTCAAGGTTTTTTCTCCATTTCATTTGACATTTCTCATTTTCAGACTTACTTAATTTGAACCATGGAAAGATACACAATCGAGCAACGCGTTAAAGTTATTCAGGCTTATTATGAAAATGGGCCTTCAAAACAAAATGCATATCGTGCACTTTGAGAATTATTCGGTCAATTTAATCGTCAAAATGTGCGTACAATCGGAAAAATCGTGCAAAAATTTGAGCAAACCTGGTCTGTAGGAGATGCGAAAACACCAGCGCATGCTCGTTCAGGTCGTACAGCAGAAAATATTGCTGCTGTTCGCGATAGTGTGGCTGAAGAGCCGTCCACCTCAACTCGTCGTCGTGCCCAACGATTGCGCCTCTCACGCTTGTCTTTGATACACATTATGCATAAAGACTTGCATTTACAAGCTAACAAGGTGCAATTGACTCAAGAACTAAAGCCTCATGACCATTGCAAACGTCGTCAATGGTCAGAATGGTGGACGGAATGGCAACAGTGGATGATCAGTTTTCGAAGAAAATCATCTTCAGTGATGAGGCACATTTTCACCTCAGTGGATTCGTCAATAAGCAGAATTGCCGCATTTTGGCGAATGATAATTCAAGAGTGATTGTCGAAAAACCAATGCACCCACAAAGAGTGACTGTTTGGTGCGGTTTATGGGCTGGCGGCATCATCGGGCCATTTTTCCAAAATGAGGCCGGTAAGGCAGTTACTGTGAATTGTGTTCGCT
Organism: Pollenia griseotomentosa; assembly: GCA_963931875.1. Lineage (NCBI taxonomy): Eukaryota > Metazoa > Arthropoda > Insecta > Diptera > Polleniidae > Pollenia > Pollenia griseotomentosa. The sequence goes on from OZ007561.1 coordinate 63,752,449, forward strand.
ATCGTGAGATGATAACGAACTTGTTATGGCCCGAATTGGAAGATATGGATGTCGACGATATGTGGTTTCAACAGGACGGTGCCACTTGCCACATAGCTAACGAAACAATGGCCGTGTTATCTCACGAGGTGGCGATGTCAATTGGCCGCCGAGATCATGTGATTTGACACCGTTGGATTTCTTTCTTTCAGGTTATTTGAAAGAAAAGGTGTACGTCGATAAGCCAGCAACAATTCAAGAGCTAAAGGATGAGATAATTCAGCCTGTTAATGGCATAGAACCTCAGTTATGCCTCAGCTTCATCGAAAATTTGGTCCATCGGATGGAGGTGTGCCGCCGAGGACGCGGCGTCCATTTGGCCAATATTTTGTTCCATACATAATTGAGCCATACGGCCCTTAAAATTAAACCACCCTTTATATATTATCTGAAATTTGAAAGTGTGATAGTAATTTTCTGGAGAAGTTGTTTCACATTTAAATTCATAATTCTTTTCCTTCTGAGCCGATTGTTCTGGACTTTAATATCAAACTTTTTACGACACAACTTGATACCCAAATAATTTGTTTATACCCTCGACCACAATTAGTTGTGAAGAAGGTATACTAAGTTTGTCATTCCGTGTGAAACTTTTTTATTATTCATCTCACACCCCATAAAGTATATATATTCTGGCTGCTGGAGTAATTCTAAGTCGATTTAGCCATGTCCGTCTGTCTGTCCGTCTGTCTATCTGACCGTCTGACCGTCTGTCCGTCTGTTGAAAAGACGCTCACTTTCGAAAAACTCAAAAGAACTGAACAAACTAGGTGTCAAATTGCTTGTAGTTATCCGAAGCAGTTTGGGATTGAAATCCAGCAAAATCGGTTCAGTAGGACCAGAGCTATGAATCAAAATGTAGAACCACCACCTTAAAAAAATTGATAAGTTTTTTACAAAAACTAACATTAATGGTGCAAAAATGCACGGAATGACATAGGATTTCGCAAAAATTCGTTTTATTCGAATTAAAATCACACCTTAAAATTTCGTGAAGATCGATCCATAATTTACCCTAGACCCTACTCCCGGAAAAGAGTTTAGTACGCCTAAAACCGTAATTAATGAAGCTATCATAACGAAATTTGGCACGTCACAGTTTTTTTAGGACTATAAATGACCCTGTTAAATTTCGTAAAGATCGGTCCATAATTTACCCTAGACCTAGACTAGACAAACTAGTGAATTTTTTATGTTAAAAAAGGAATAAAACATTTTTTGTATCTCGAAAACCTGACGTGATAGAGAAAAATCAATTATGTATGTGTGGTTTATAGAACACGAGCGCAAAACTCGTCCACTTACATTTAAAACAGAAACAAATTTCGAAATTTGGTTTTTGTTTTAAATATAAGTTAAACGGTTAAGTTTTGCGCTCGTGTTCTATAAACCACACATAATTGATTTTTCTCTATCACGTCAGGGTTTCGAGATACAAAAACTAAATAAAATTACTTTGTTTCTTGGTGGAGGGTATCAAAGATTCGGCACAGCAGAATATAGTACTCTAACTTGTTCTGTGTAGTCGTTCGAAAGTGAGCGTGATTTTGACAGACGCATGGACATAGATATATCGACTTCGAATTACTCAAAGACCCCAAATATGAATAAAAAAAAAAGTTTAACACGAATTGACAAACTTAATATAACTTTTTAGAACTAGTTGGCGAGGTTATAAAAAAATTTGATTTTTTAAGGCCTAATAGAAGTCATAAAGCATTTTCATATTGTTTTAGTCGCAATATAAATTTTTTTATTGCACACGATCACTCATTGGAATTCTGTTTTACTTATTTGTTTCTAATCTAAGGCCTTTTTGAAGTTACCACAAAACCTTCTCTCTCTTTATGCCGCAGCGCTTTTAAAATCCTTTGCAAAATCTTGTGGATAAGTTTAAGATGGTGCCCTTTAATTTTCCACTGATAATAAATGGTCACTATAAATAGGACTTTACTGAATATATACTTGATCCTAGTAATTTACGTATTAATTTTGATATTGTTTTGGTCAGCTTATAAATTAAGGTATGTAGCGAAATTTCAGGTGGTTCGCGTCTGATAATCTTTAAGACTCTTTGCCAATAGTTAAATTTCCAAATTTTAATGTGATTTTTTAAGTCTTAATTTTAATATAATTTAATTTGTTATTATTGCATTCGGTGGTTTATTTTGTTAGCTGTACAAAGCAAAAATCCGCTAAGAAAAATTTGAAACCGTTTAAGCGTTATAGACTTGTGTCTACCTAATGCCTCAAAAAAGTACACTGTGCTTCACAAAAATTTATAAACTTGAAAAAATTAAAATTTACAAACTATCGGTTATTTGTTTTAAAGGCGACGAACATTTACAAGCAAGCACAACTTTGTGCAACAGCTTTTTGTTGTTTTGTTTGTCTGAAGGTTGGTTTGATTTGTCACCTTATATTTAAAAGTCTCACGCCAGATATGGGATAATGCACACTTTTAGTTAATTGGCTACGCCAAAATTAAAGAATCGCAGCACTTGAGGCGTTGATAACTCTCAAGCCTTTGTCAAAACATTATTACATTAAACTCAACGTTTGGTGATCTTCATGCGTAAAAGTAATCATTGGTTCATACGTCTTCAAAACTAAAGCTAAACGGGACCAACAACCAAACTAAAAAATCATTTCGCTTAATATCAATATTTATTTTAATTAAAATACCACATCTTATAAAAAACTGTTTTTTGCTATGTCTATAAGTTTATTTTGTAATATTAAAACCATTTTAAATCTCACTAACTATTAACAAAAGTAGGGGTTACGGTTATTTGATCAAATATTTAATAAGTGTGACCGTAGCTTAAGGCACGCTACAAATAATTTGTTCAAAATTACTTTAATTGAATTAATATTATTACGTAATGTTCTTGTTAATTGGCCTTCAAGATCACGTGAACCCCAAACACCTGAATATCAGCACTCGACGAAAAATTTTCGAAATACGTTTTAAAAATTGGTGGCTGCATGGCCAAAATCTCAATAAAAGATTAATTGCAACAAATTATCTATTCACTACGGCCAGTTTTTTGATATTCATTTAAATTAAAATTTGTTACTTAAAAAAATACCCTGTACTTAAAATCTAAAAAAACTTATGTACGTCAATATGCACTCAATAAAATTTTAATAATGTAAAACATTTTGAATTTTACCGATTAAGCAAGTAAAGTTGCGGAAAGAACTGTTATTTTGTAATAGACTGAACCAAAATTTACAATTGGGGGATTCACATGGTATCATAAAGTCATATGTCTTAAAATAATAACATGAAAAAATGCGACTGTTGTGAACAGCCCCTCATAATTCAGTGTGCTATTTTGAATTTAAATCAGCTGACTTAAAACAAATATTAAAAATAAATATTTACCTAAAATAAATAATAATAAATTAATAAAATTAGATTCTTAAATTAGACTTTTTTCCATTTTTTAGACGCAAATCACAAACAAATTTTATCAACGGCGACGGCCTACAAAAACTAATGCGGCTCGGCTCAGCCGCTCAGCGCATGTCTCTTCTGATTAGTTACGACAGCACAATAAACATAGCAAGCAAAGTTCTATTAATTTAAGACACTTTTTGTTTACAAAGCAACAACGAAGTTTTTCCTTTCACAATCAAACACAAATTTGATCCATATTACAACCACTTACAAATGTTTTGATCGGTATATAATTTTCCAAAGATGCCATATACAATTGACGCTTGAAAAACGCTTAAACGTAAACGAATACAGCACCGACAATTTGCTCCATAAAAAATCGAATTCTTAGTGAAGAGTATCAAACACTCGGTAAAGCCGAATTGTTTTAAATATGGCTCAGTAGTCCATTTCAGTATAACCTGAATTTCATTATAATAATTTCTCATACGTTTGTTTATTTTTATTAAATTTACAAAACTTAAGCAGTTTCCACACCCGCATCGTTGCAGCATTTCTCTAAAGTGTTTAATTTTTTTTTTCGTTATTCATTCTACAGCTGAAAGCTAAATGGTCTTTGTTGGTCAATCCATGGTCTAGATAGAAATACAGACTCATGTGTTAAAACCTGCTTAATTTTTTGTTATATATGTGGATGTTATTGTTATTACAAATAGCTTAAGTCCATATAGCAGCAATAAAGAGTTTGTCAGTTTTTGTTTTTTTTTTGTTTTTAATTTTTCTCTAGCATAAACTTTTAACTTCCAAAAAATATTAATGTTAGGCAAACAACAAATTTGAATTGGCCGCCGTATTTTTTTTTCTGCCAAACTAAACTTTTTATTACTTTTTTCTTTGGCTATTTTTATAGCCTGTAGCTAACTCAGGTTGTTGGTCACTGGAGTAGTAAATGTTTAGCCATTTTCGTCTGTCTTCTAGAGCAGAGAAAAAAAAAAAGAAAATAGGAGGAACAAAAATAAAACTTAAATAAACAAGATATCGAAAATGTGTAATATAAAAGAAATGGTAAAATGAAGGCACCTGGTTGGATGTTTTTCAGAATAAAAAAAATTAAAAGAAGGATAAAAACCAACTTATCTATATAAAGGGTGTTTTTAGACGTATAGAACTTCAATAGGAATAACTGTAAAAATAGCTTTCATACTAATGAAGTGTGTTTGACTTTTGTTTTTCAGTATACTTTGGCAAATCACCATGCAAAGACTTACACCAGAACAACGTTTAAAAATCTTAGAAATGTATTTCCAAAATTCTCTAAACGTATAGTAGATCACTTCGTCGAGTTTACGGTGCGCATAATAGACCATCTAAGCAGCTAATACGCAATACTATAGCTCGATTCATGACTACATTTAATGTTTTGGATAAAAGTCATTAAAATCGAGCTCCGTGCTGTGCGTACAGAAGAAGAAATCGTCGCTGTTAACATGAGTGTGACAGAAGACTCGAATTTAACGATCCGACGCCTTTCTCAGCAACTCGGTCTCCGCCAGTATCTACATAGAAAATTGTGAGAAAACATCTTGACCTACACCTACATCCATACAAGATCCAACTGGTGTAACAATGAAAGCCAGCGGACGGACCATCGATTTCGTCGTGTGTTCGGTGAGTGGGCTGAGAATTCACTAGAAGTTGTACCAGATTTTTATTTGCAAATCATCTTCAGTAATGGGCTCATTTCAGGCTTAAGGCGTATGTAAACAAGCAAAAATGTTGTTTTTGGAGAGACACCATACTAATGAGACTCTGGAGATCCATTATATCCCTGTATAGTACATACCGAAGGCGTCTTTGAAGCCGAAACCGGTGCCGACGTTTTTGTGAATAAAGAACGTTACAGGAAAATTATTCGTGATTTTTTATTCCTCATGCGATTGCATATTATTCGGAAAATAAAAAATCTTGGTGGGCTAACATGCCATAAAGCGGGTGAAGCCAACACTTTATTAAGCCATACGTTTGGTAAATGAATTTTCTCAAGAAATGGAACTGTGAATTGGCCACCTCGTTTGTGTGATTTGACACATTTGGACTACTTTTTGTGGGGGTACGTCAAATCTTTGTCAATTGCGGAAGAACTAGCAACGAGCGATTATTTACAAGCCAACATTCGACGCACTTTTGACGAAATAAGACCGGATATGCTCAATATTGGTGCAAAATTGGATCAACAGGATGACGTTCATAAGGCGCAGTCACGGAGTTTATACGTCAGAAATTCTTTTTAAACATTAAATGCTATGATATTTGTGAGCTAATAAATCCAAAAGTTTTGTCGTTTCAGAGAGCTTGTTGTGTTTCAAAAAAGGTTCTATGCCTCCAAAGAAAACTTCCCATGTTTAGATATTAAAATTTTCTTAGTCATTTTTTTATTACCCGGCGCTTCATATAGGCTTTGTGCTTTTTGTAAATTTTTAAGTGGGCGTGCAAATCTCTTCTGGTTTTCCCCCTACTCTGCGCAAACTGAATCAAATAGTGTTCATAATATTAACGAAAAGCGTTTATTTAAATAATTTTCGTTTGTTCAATGAGTTTTATATAATGAAAAATAAAATTCTCAAGGTTTTTAAATTTAAATTTACGTTTTGTTTTTTGACTCAATAAACATGCATTTATTAAATTTTCCCTTAACATATAACATGTAAGAATAATATACCCTAAAATTAATAAAACTTTCATTTGGCTAATGAAAAGTGCATTGAAATAATTAAATTGTACGCTATTGTAAATAAAATATTCCTTGAGTAAACGATATATTTTTTAAATCTTATAAACATAAAAGCGCGTAAACTATTCGTTGTCATATGGAACTCGTACGTTAAAAGTGTAAAGTGTAAAAGAATAAAGTGTACGTTATGCTAACGAGAAATTTAACAAGTGTTTTTTACATGAACGCGCGAAACTCCTACGAACTGTAATTAAAATTCGCTAAAATTAATAAAGTATTCGTTAAGTTAACGAAACCTTCATAAAATATAATTTCAATTTCAATTTCAAACATTTTCAATTGATTTGTCGGCTCAACGAACTGGTACGTTGAAGTCATTAAAGTTTCATGGGGGTAACATATCATTTGTTTAGTTGTGTTTTAAAACAGTTTTCCATTGTTTGGCATTTTTTGTTTTAACTCTGCTTGGACTAGTTATTTTCAGCGTTTAATAAACTGCAGTCAAAGTAGAAAAACTGCCATTTCTTCCACTTTTTTATTTGTCATGGGCCAGAAAAAAACAGTTTCTTTTACTTCTAATTCATTTAATGTAAACAGTCTCTATCGAAACAACTCAAAAAGCGAAAAGTTTTATACACATTTTCGTTTTTAGTTCGACAGTTTTTGGTTTCGACTGCAGTTTTTAGAAAAATTTAAAAATTTTTTTAAATATTATTTCAACAAATACAAAAGTGCAAAAGTATTACAAACAAAAAAAAATCTTAAATTCTTCGTATCCATTTGAGCAGACCTTTTGATTTTGAACATAAATAAATTGTGAGAACTGTTAAAAAGAATGCAGAAAAAGCATTTGAACCCTTTTATAGCCAATTTGTTGTCAACAAATTTCTTATTCTTCTTCTCGTTGAATTGATGAACTTTTTCGTTACATTAACGAAAAGTTCATTATTTCATAAAATAAATTTTTTTAAATAACTGTCATTCATTGTCACAAAAAACTAATTTATTGGATGAAATTTAATAAATCTTTTGCTCAGCGTAAATTTTCGTTGTCTCCACGTTTATTTTTGATTCAGTGTAGAAACTTAATTTCTGTCTTCTCTGTATACGACTTTTCCTCGATAAAGTCTGTGTCCATGATTCACAGCCATAGGTAAGTGTAGCAATATACGTGGAGTTGTATATCAATATCTTGGTTTTCGACGATGCTTCTCTTATACTTATAAAATTTCTGTTAAAAGCGTGGTACAATGTACTCTTTGCAGAAAATCTAGTTTTTAAATTATTGTCTTCAATCATTATGGCAACTAAATATTTGAAATTTTGCACTTGTTTTAGAGGTTCTGTTCCAATGTGTATTGTGTGCGACTCCTTCTCTTTTCTTGTGATCATTATCTCCAGTTTTATATTAAGAGGTGGGTTAAGCTAGTAAAGTATAAAACTAAACTGATGAATGAAAGAAGTTCTGAAAATCTAAAGTTTGTTTAGAAACAGTTATGGCCCCAATTAAAAATTAAATTTTTACCAACTCTGCTTTAACGATGACAATATGTCTTGGGCACCTCAAACGACATGGTTAATTGATAAAAAAAAAAAACAAAACCCCCGAAACTGTTTGTTACAGTATTGATAGCCTGCGTATAATATTCACTTCAGGCGAATCATATCGAAAAAGCAGTTTTAAAGCCAAAAGCAAACAAAGGTTAGCAAATTTATAATTTCAAAACGTTTTAAATTTCTCCTTAGATTATATAATTTTATTTTGTATAGTTTGTTGCTTGTTGTTTTGCTCATATGACTCCCAGTATTTGGTTACGACTAATACTGGCACTGGTAATGCTGCTGTTGCAGTTGCTCCTGTTATCCACTTGTCAACATATTTGTTTAAAGCGAAAGGTTTTGCGACTAAGAAGTCAACTAGCATTAAAGTAAAACCTTTAAGAGACAAATTTTCCGCCAATAATAATGTTAAAGGTTTCAATGATTGGATTCGTAACGGAAATATCTTTCTTTCTTTTTGTTACAACAATTTTTTTTCTTTTTAGTTGAAATTTGTAATTTTTATATTTGTTTAAATTTTATGGTCAATTGTTTGTATGAGTCCTGTGTTTGATAACTTTAATTGTTTATTGCAAAAATTTTCCATACAAATATTAGTGTGTGTGTGTGTGTATTTAATGACGAGGGCAAGTTTTTTAAAATTTAGCTTGAAAAAAAAAAATTATTGCATATTTTGCAAGATTTTAGAACAATATTTTATTTTCATATTTTGATAGAAGGCAGGGATTTTTTTTATGAAAATTAGCTTATTCGCCATTAGTTATTAATAAAAATACAAGTTTTTGTTTGACTTTATTAAAAGAAATCTCAATTATTCAATATACATTTGTCCAATTTGACGTGAAAGATTATCCCCTGTATTTAAAAACGATTTTGAAATTTAACAAACGCTTGTTATGGAAACTTTTCAGAGAAAATTTGTTTTATAAGCCTTTATTAAATTTAAAATATTTTCATGAAAAAAGGCATATCATCAGCTCATTATTGGTTTGGTGCATATGCCAAAAAGTCGTAGTGGAGAAAAACGTTAATGAAGGTTTATAAGAAGTTTTCAGAAAATATACCCGATAATATTTTTTTTGTATTTTTACCACTGCTTCCGGCATATGTAGGTTTTGAAGAAAAATTTTGTGAACGTTTATGAAGGAATTTAGAAGTTAATACTATTTTATTGAATGTGAAAATGATTGTCTTGTAATAAGTAGCTTTTTGTTATACATACGTATACTACCTATGTTCCTCGTGAACATTATATTTGAGTATATACTTGTTATATTAAGGTATAAGTACTGTACATATTTAAATAAATAAAGGACATATATATATACTAACTACTGTGTATTGAGTTGCTGACATTTTATTCTGCTTACGCTTTAACTACTTTTTTTTATTACGGTAATGAAGCAAAGCAAGAGTGAAATTTTTTTTGTATGTTTTTTTATGAGGAATTTAAAGCATTCGCCAAACAGTGGCGCGTAGAGCAAAACAAAATTAAAAAACTTCAAAATAGTTGATGTGGAGCTTAATATCTCAGAAAACATAAACAATTTTCTGAAACTGGTTTTTGATTCAGAAAGGAGGTATTCAAAATACATAAGCCCAATACCGAGCTTAATTTTTATAAAAACGGCCGGTAGGTCAAACCAATAATGAGCTGACGATATGTGAATATATTCGATATATTTTATTTATATATTATTATTATTTAATTAAGCTTGATGTCTTTTTTTATATAATAAATTTATTAAACCAAAAAAAAAAAATTCAAAGAAAAACCCTGAAGAAGGCACACAACGGAGTGCCGAAATATTGGTTTAATAAATTTTTTATATAAAAAAAGACCTCAAGCTTAATTAAATAATAATAATAAATTTTGTAAAGGTCGAATAAAAGTCTATTTATATTTTATTTATACGTTTAATTATTTATAATTTTTATTTAAAAGCTTGAAAAAATCATTTTTCTTCTATAATTAACAAAGACAATAAAATATATATCGTAAAAATGTCTGTACATATTCATGTTTATTTTTGGATATAATTCTTTACTTTCTGAAGATTTTTGCTTGCATATTTTTATATTTTCTGTGCATATTAAAATTTGTTAATGACATACACTTACATGGATTTTGCATGTCTACCAGTATTGTATTTCAATAATTTGGTTTCTATCTTACTTTCTGTTCAGTCAATTTCATTTTTATAGCTTTTGATAGCATTTTAATAGTGACTGGGTTTGGTAGCCCGTAAATGTTTAGTGTCCAATTCAATTCGATTCAGTTTAGTTCAGTTGCTTATTGTATTATTAGTAGTTAAGTTTTTTATGCGTTTTCTTTCTCTAGTTTCTCTTAACTAGTATTAGGTTTTAATTTTTTGTCAATTCAATAAACTTTTATGTTTATTTTTATATCATGAACATTTTTACAATTTCATTTATATACTTGACTTTATTTGTCTTGTTTGTTGGTGATATAACCGTTAAGTATTTCCAATTTTTATTTAAAATTATCTTTTAGTGCTACATATTTATATAGTTAAAAATTTTATGTTTTATATCGTGAAAAAGAAATTGTCTATTTTTAATATATTTTTTTTTTAAATTTGCAAAAAAAAAAAAAAAAAAAAATTATATTTTGACTTTCACCCACAAGAAGAATCCTTGTGACAAAAGCAGCTGAAAAGAGTGATAGTAAGTTTTAAAACAGATGTGAATTTAATTGGAAAAAATTATTGGGAAATTTTAATCGAAATGAAAAAGTTTGTCTCTTCAGTCTTTTGTTTTTCTATGCCATGCACAACGAAGTCTAACGTTTTAAATTTCTATTTCCATCAAAACTTTAGATTAAACGATTTCTTTTGAAATTTCGAAAGAGAAATTTTTTATAGATTACTAATGAAATTTTCTATAGAAATTTAACGGAAACTAAAAATTTGCTGCCTAAAATAAAATCTTTGATAAAAAACAAAATTTTCGATAGAAATTTACCGACGCCAAGAAATTTTCTTAAGAAATAATAGCTAACACGATAACTATCAATAAAACAAAATTCTCGATACAAAATTATTATGGAAGCTATTGATAGCAAAATTTCTTTTAGATAATTTTAGAGAAGATGAATTTTTGCACTTTGCAAAAAGAAAGAAAATTTCAAAAAAAAAAAAAAAAAAACAATTATTAGTTAGTGGTTATTTTATTGAACTGTTTATGGTTTTTAATACAAATTTATATATTTAAATCAGGCTTAAGTTCATCAAATTTAATTTTCATTGCATTATTTTTATGGAGAAAGGAATTTTACAACATGAAATTAATTAAAGCTTATGGATAATTATTTATTCTTGACTGAATGTGGGATTGAACCCACGAACAGGTTGATTATCCATGTTTCGATTAAACTCCAATATTATTTTCATTAAAATAAAAAAAATAAAAAATGTTCCATCTATATTTGATCCACTCCACTTTTCTCCACTTCTCAGCCACACTGCGGCCCATAGATTTATATCGTCAATACAGAATACTACCTGCCATCTTAGTATACCAAAATGGTTTTAATAACCAATGGTAAAAACACATTTTCTTTGCGTGCAATTAATTTCAATTTAAAGTCCTTTAAAGTGACAGCAGCCTCAGGCATTAAAATATGTTGTGACTCTAGACTACAAACATTTTTATGGAATATAAAGGCTTGGCTATCATTAAAATAATTTTTTCACTGTCATCGGGCTCCTTTTTTGAGAGAGAAAATATTCTTTCAATGAAACAAACAATTTTAGAAATCGATCTAACGCTGGCATTAATGTTAACCATCGTGTTTTGCTGTATTTATGTTGAAATTTTGGGGACAATCTACTGTCCTTTTTTTTGAAAAAATCTTAAAGGACATCGTATCAAAAAAAGGACTGTTCTCTTAAAAAAGGACGAATGGTCATCGTACTTATATGAAATCCAATTATACGTCTTTTGATGGTTTTAAAAGAGAAATGCATATACATAATTAGAGATGCTAATCTGAAATCGTGATCCCGAAAAATCCCGGGAAATTGTTAACTTAATTTTTTTGTTTTACCTTTTTTTATAAAAATAAATCCATCATGACATACCCCCTTGAGAGGATAGGGAACACAATATTGGTTGATTGATTTCTTACCAAAAATCGATTTTTGGAATTATTTTGTATTAAAACCTCAAACTCAATTCTCTTGGAAACTTGAAGCGCTAGAGCAAAAACAATCAAAATCTGTGATCATTCATTTTTCTTAATGGAAATCGATTTTTGGACTGATTTTGTATGAAAAACTTTAAACTCAATTTTATTGGAAACTCGAAGCGCTAGAGCAAAAACAATGAAAACCTGTGATCACACATAGTTCTAGCCAAAAATCGATTTTTAGACTGATTTTGTATGAAAATTTTAAACTCGATTTTCTTGAAAACTAGAAGCTCTAGAGCAAAAACAATTAAAATCTGTGATCAAATATCGTTTTTTGGACTGATTTTGTATGAAAAATTTAAACTCGATTTTCTTGGAAACTAAAAGCGCTAGAGCAAAAACAATTGAAATCTGTGATCACTCATATTTTTTACCAAAAATCGATTTTTGGACTGATTTTGTAGTTAAACCTTGTTAAACGTTGTTATTATTTTGAATCGTGTCCAACAATTATAAAGAATTTTTAACGTGAGAAGTGGTCAAAATAATTGCAGAAGAAAATTAAATAAAGAAAAAAAATGTCTTTTTGTTTATTTAAACTTTACTTTTTACAGGGTTCGGATTATTAAAGTGTTTTTCGTGGAGCGATTTCACGAAACTAATAGTATGTTCATATTTGGCTTCTTAAGCGCGTTTAAGCAGTTCGAACGTGATTAAGCTCTAATCACTTCAAAATCGAGATGATTACCCATACATTGAAGTGATTTGTTAATCACTTCAAATAGACATGATTACAACTAAATCACTTCATAAATCACATAGAATCCACTGAACATAACTCAAATGTAGAATCGACAACATGATCGTGTACAATCGGCCAAGATTTCTACTTAATGTTTTTATTTTTTTCCTTAAATAATTCATAAGTTTTCACAATTTCATCATTAAAATGATTAAAATAATCTTCTGATAACTTTATAAAAGTGTTTTTACTAATTTTTAATACTTTAAAGAAATATAAATTTGTTTGTTGTTTTTTTTCTTAATCATCTGTCATCTTAATCATCTCAAATGTAATGTGAACGGCTTTGATTAGCTAAATCAACATTTTGCTTAAACGCGTTTAAAAACCTAAGTGTGAACTTAGCATAAGTGTGTATTTTATACTCTACATAATTCCTACCACTAGTGGTGGTGGCTATAGAAAAGTGCTTTTGTTAAAATAAGGTTTTTATGGTTAACTAAATAAATCGATTTTGTAAATTAATTTCTAATTCGTTTTTCAATTATTAATTTTAAATTATTTAATAAAAATTTTAATAGAATCTTACAAAAAAATCAATTACTAGTTTGCGCTATTCAATTACAATATAACTTAATTGAATAAAAAAAAGATTTTATGATAACTATTTTTTAATTGAATCAATTAACTCATTGTGTGAAATCGTACGTTGTTTTTTTTTATCATATTTTTTTATTAAAATAATCAACAATTAAGAAAAAAAATCACAATTTTCAATTTTTACAAATATTAGTAATCAATCGATCTTGGTGGCCAATTCACTCCTCCTCTACGAGAAATAATGCGATTTTGGAACTATTCTTACAAAAAAATCCATTGTCTCTCTTACTGTGTGGTAAGTGTCACCGTCCTGTTGAAATCACATGTTCTCTTGGTCCAAAATCATAAATTTCCCTGTAGCATTTTTCATTGACCGATGATACCTCAAATTTGGACACCCTCTATTTAAGTTGAAATACATATGTTTGTATGTAAATTGGCTTTGATGTGATAAGTCGAGGAATTATTAAACAATACAGTTAACGAATTATTATTAAGAAAGTGACAACACTGCCAGTAACAATAAATAAACACGAAATTCTTGTAAACGAACAGAACGGAAACAAAATTAAGCTGCTGATAAGGCCTGATGAGTTATTTGAAGGCCGTGGAGGCACTTATAGCAAATAAACGATAGCAATTGAAGGTATATTTTGTGTTAAGCTCAAGTCCCGTGCAGACCTGTTCTGAAAATCTTGAATAAATAAGTAACTTAATTAAATTCGGCACAAATAACTCATTTAGAAATTCTCAACTAGGGATGGGCAGATTGAAAAATTATATCGCTATATATCGAATCGATATTTTTTAAGAGTATCGATATTTATTATTTAAAAAATATCGATATATCGAACGTTTTTTGCTGAAACTATTACCCAATTAAAAAATTTTGTATACCTTTGTACATACATACATACCCAGTAAAAACTTCGCTTACTTTTTCAAAATGAATAGCTTCTGTCACTCATTATTTAGTAGCTTTCTTCTATTACTGCATCTATAACAACTTATATAACTACTTATTTCTGGATGTATGTAGGTAAAAAAATAATGACTTACTTTTTAATGCGTTCGTTTTGGGACTTCCCTTGTAAAATTCATTGGTTCTTTCAGTAGAATTGTAAGTAGTGCTTTTAAGTTTTTCTGATTACTTAACACATTATTTTGTAGGCGAAGTTTTTACTGGGTATTTATGAACAAACATAATATACATATGTAATTACATTGTTACATTTTATTTAAAAAAATTAATAAGAACAAAAAATTCAATCAAAACAAAAAATTCAATTCTAACAAAAACAAAAGGGAAGAATACAAAAGAACCATGTGAAATTAAAAAAAAAAGTATATTACGAAAATTTTAAATGGAAGTACATACCAACTTACCTTAAAATTTGAATTGCACCTCAAAAGTACCAACTTTAACTAGAAATGTTTTTGATTGTTTAAGTCAACCAGTAATCATTAGATAAGGACATCAGGAGCACGCTCTGTTTTATGTGCTCTTCTGTCAATCTGCTGCTTGTATCCGGCACTGCTTCTTATAAATGCCAATCATTTTAGATCTTTACATTAGTTAAAAAAAATATGCATGCAGTGATGCCAATTATTAAATAACATATTGTTTGAAAAACGGCTAAAATTTAGAGTTTTTAATGAAGACCGACTTTAAAAAATATCGAATTCGACAGTCGTATTATTTCAATATCGATATAGCGATATATCGGTATTTTAAATATCGGAGATATATATCGATTATTTTTTTATTTAAATATCGATATTTTGATATATCGATATTTTCTGCCCATTCCTATCTATACTTAACAGTTGTGCAAGGTATCATAAGATCGAGCTTAATCGACTTCTATGTTCCTTCTTATTCTTTTTCCAGGGAAGCTAAAAATTTTTAATTTTGCAGAACAGTGTTATCGAATTTATCGTAAAATTATTTACTTGCCTTTCTACCTCCAATAAATCATACATTAGAAAAACTACAAATACAGTCTTATCAAAGATCACAAACAAAAAATATCATTATCTCACAATTGATCTAACAAATCTTTAAAGTGCCTGTATGTGCTGTTTGTTATTTGTATTTTAAGAAATACCAATGAATTAGTCATCGATTTAACATTCAACTGTTACAAATAAAACTGTGTTTTTTTTTATTTTGGGGGGCACTTAAACGAAATACGTGAGTCCTAAAACAAACTATTGGCACTTGTTGCAATAACAAAATGTTTACCGTATCAATGGCAAAACAATTCGAAAAAGTATTTGGGTCCCAATTTGTTGGAAAGAAATACACGTATTATGACTATAAGAAAAAGGAACGTAGTGAAACTTTTAACTGACTACAGTTAGAAGAGTAGATATGTAGAAATGCTGGCGGTAAGTAGTTGAACATTTTAAGATTTTGGGGGCGTTACAATAATATTAACAACTGAAAGAAATGAAAAAAGTATTGAACTAAAAATACAAATTTTTATTAACGTTGAACGATATTGATATCAACACTAACAACAAGCACGTACAAAATTTTTTTGCTAAAATCGATTTAAAAATTATCTGGAAAAAAATTTTAAAATTTAGATTTGACAAATAAGAGGTCAATTTATGGGGCACCAGGTGTCATAAACATATGTACGTCTGTTAAGCCAGTGATCTATATACAAACATTGTAAATTTATAGCAAATTTCTTTATCTTTAAGTTTTTTTCTAAGCATTAAAACGAAAGGCGTTTGCAATATGTAAATTATGTTGCAAAAATATTTTCCATATTTACAAAAAAATAGTTTTGTTATTGCACTTAAGCCTTTAGGATTCCCAATAATGAGAAGCTACTTTTACAGTAGTCTTCTGAAGACGAAAAACTTGGTTAACAATTTGTTTTATTATTTTGCATATTGCCATATCGTAAAGAAATATCTTTCAGATTCCATAAAATTGTGGAATTGTAATGGGAGTAGCTGTTGTATATTCACATTTTTATTATCATCCTTTACTACTTGTTTACCAATATTTAACTATTTATTGCTTCATTTCATTTTTTAAATACCTCAAGGGGTTATACACTAGTTATAAACGTGGGCAGATTGAAAAGTGGCTACAAAAGCGATTAAAGAGATTTAACTTTGCAAAAATGTTTTATTTTTTTATTTTTTAAACAAACTTTTATTTCTCTACATTATCTAAGTTTACTTGTGACTCCTTGTGAGGAAATTATGTACATTTGTTTAACTGTGTGTAGGATTTTTATTAACTAACATACAAATGTCCTGACTTATTTTTTTTTTTGCTTCCATATTTGTGCAACTATTATTAATATTCTGGCTTTTAGCTATTTTCTATTTTATATATTTTTTTTGTTTTGGTTTAGATTTTAGATAATTTTTCTTTCATATTTTTTAATAAAAATGCCGAAGCATATTCCAGTTTTTAAGCGTTGACATTATAATTGTTAGTATTTGTCAATATCATTTAAATGGCTCAAGGATTTTGCAGGTGTTTTGCCTAATTTTGGAAAAGTATTGGGAAAACTTAATTTGAATTTCCTTTCAAGGAGTTTGTTGGAAATGTGTGTGTGTAAAGTTTGTAGGAAAATCGAAACATCAAAAATTTTAAGAATATGCCAAAAATAATTTTAAGCCCTCTTCGAGGTAGTGTTTTGCAAAGATATTAACACGAATGATCTAGAGTAACCAAACTTAGTCTTAATCAGTATTCGAAAATAAACAGAACATTATTTAGCATTCGGCTCACACACCCACAAAAGATATCTATTTTTTTAGTGTTTGTGTAGACGAATAGAACCCTTAAGCCCTTATGACACTACATTTTTAATGCAGTGTTCAAGTTTTGGTGAACAGTACAAATATAATGTAATACAAAAATTTACCAAGGGCAAAGAGTTAAGCTGTATTAAGATAAATGGCAAACTGACAAAAATTTTACTAAAGTTATCGATAAGAAATGAAGTTATGTCAAAAAAAAATGTAAAATTGTTAAACTTAAAATTGACATTTCAAGCTTGAAATATTAAAAGTGTTGCTGAATCAGCGGTTTATGGGCAAATTCAGCGATTTACCGCTTTTTGTTTTTAGGTTTCTCATAAACAAAAAGTTGGCAACATTTAATAAAATAAACAAAACAGGGATGGTTAAGTTGTTTCAATTGTACTTTTTTGCTGATACTTTTTAAATTAAGATTTATAATACCTTTTTGTGGTGTTTTTTATGAACATAAATAAAATTAATTTTAACTAAAAAAATCTTTTACTACAATTAGGGTAAAAAAGTACAATTTTTAAAGGTTGTTGGTACAATTTAAAAAATTCTCAACGCCATCCCTGAAACAAACCCATAACAAGAGAAAAAAAACTAAAAAACTTTGTTTACATTTTTTATAGTTTGCTCTTTCTAACATTTACTGTTTCTTTCTATCAATTCTATATCAATTAATGAATAAAAAATGTAGTGTCATAAGGGCTTTAGTACCATTCGTAACTATTTTCAAGAAAGAGCCAAACATTATTTGGTGTTCTATTCTTCGTTAAAAAAACAGAACAATTATAGTAATACTGTAGACAAACATTATATTAAAATGTTCTATAATGTTTCTTTTTTTTACATTGATAAAAAATTAACAAACAAAAAATTTTAGCATTGACCGCAGCACGTACAGCTTGCTGTGTATTGTGTATATGTTACCTAGCGTTTCCACATGCAAGTACAAGTTCGAAAAACTCAATACACTCACACTTTTTTACTAACACCATCACATTTTTCGTACTTGCAGCTCAACTTGCAACAGAATTTGCTTGCAAGTAAATTTTTGACACTTGTCGCAAGTAAAATGACAAATGAAGAAACAGTGTTGCCGTGGATGACTTTTGTATCAATCTTCTAGTACTTAGTAAAATAAAAGTTATGTTTATAGGGGATTTTCTGTGTATTTATAAAAAATAACTAATAAAAAAAAGCACAACTATACAACAACGCATCTAAATGGTAATTTTAATCATGAATTTTAAGCATTTTGAAAAAAAAAATTGTTAATCAAAATATTTTCTCTGTAACATTATGATATCGCCACTACGGCAATACTGTAGTCACATATTTTATAAAATAAACATAATTTTTTCATCAAGATGGACAGAAAACAGAGACCCAAAACCTTCTTTTTCCATATTTTTTTTTCACATTCGCTTTTTAATTTTTTTAATTCGTTTAATACGGCAATTTTTGCTAGAAGTTTACTTGTTGACGACATTTTAAAAATGAACTTGCACTGTGCTGTGTAGCCACTCAAAAAATTGTTGTGTTTTTTTTGACATTTCTTCTGATTTTCGATATTAATACGTATACACTACTTGCAAGTAATTACTTGCATGTGGAAACGTGGGGTTATGTTTGTGTCAAATTATTTTGCTGGCTTTTTGTTTTTTTTCTTGGATGTGTATTATGTTTTTTTAAAAATTTTTGTTTTTTTACCAGCCAAAAGGGCGCTACGCACAACGAACACTAATGAGCTGAACCGAATACAATGAAGTTTGTGGTTTAACAAAAAACCGAACGGAATTAAATGTTCTCATCTTTTTGTTGAGTTGGATAGGACGAGTATGACAAACAAGCAAACGTTATTTTTTTAATGATTTACTACACAAACACTATTAGCGTTTGTGTTTTCCACAAATCTACCGAACCAAACACTAAGGAGCGATATTAAGTATTTATTTTCGAACAATGGTCTAAATACCTACTACACGCAGAAAATCCATTCTTGGAGGTTACCATATTCTAAGGGCAACATTCTGTGGTTGGATGTTAACAGTGTTATGGTTTAAAGGTTACAATATTATGGTTAAATATGACCTTAAAAAGGTTAAAATTAACCATAATTTAGCCAAAATTTAACATAATTTGGTCAACATCACCACTAATATAGTCAATATTAACCATATTAGGAATATTTATTTCACATATTTATACCCACCCCACAATAGTGGAGAGGATATTATGCATTTGCGCTGATGACCTTAAAGCACACGAATCGATTCAGAAGCATTTTCTGAGTTTATCTAAAGTTGGCCGTCCGTCCGACTGGTTGGCCGGCTGGCGGAATAGAGGTTTTTTGCATAGCATAGATGAGGGTAGTGCAATAAATTTTGATTGGATTCATTTTGATGATGTTAAGTGATGAATTGAAAATTAGCAATCACACTTAACATGGGTAAACAATTTTGCAATAAAATAATAATGTTTTTTTGCTCGAAAAAATAAAAATTCAAAAAATAAATGTTTACATCTGACTTTTATAAAAAAAGGAATAACTGTTACGGTCCCTGAATGAGAGTGCAATGTTGATTTAAATCAATATTTAGTGTACTACCCCCAACTATGGTCAATATTTAGTGTACTACCCCCCAACTATGGTTTTTGGATTAAATTTTGCCGAAATTTTTTTTTGATTGCAATCTAAATCATCTTTCTGAATTTTATAAGAATCGGTCCATACTTGATCAAAACTCTCATACGAATACTACTCCCGAAAAAATGACTTTTATTGCCATAACTTCCTAATAAATTTTTGTATTGACATAAAATCCTGATAGTTACTGTATCATGACAAAATATTGTACTGGACCAAAATCAATCGAAAAGGGTCCATATAAACCCCCATCCTAAGATCACAACGCCAAAAAAATGTCATATAGATGAAGATATATAAATAATATCCGTCACAACGAACTTTAATATGAGAAGCTGAGTTACAAAACTCGCTACTTGCACCTAAAGTAATTTTTCACATATCTCAAAAATCGTTTATAATTCTTAATGTGACTTTTTTTTAGCTGATACCTCTTTACTGTTTTTTAGATTTTTGCAAAAGGAAAATTATTTTCCTTGAAAAATATAGAGACAGCATCTTATTTTAGATTGCAAGGCACGAGTTTTGGAAATATGCACCGCAAGAAAAGAATAAATATGCGGGATGATCTTTAATGGAAGATTGTAATTATAACCACTCATATGAGTGATTATAATTGTAGGATTTGGGCAAAAGAAATAACAAAAAGAGAATTTATTATTTCTTTCCTAAGTTGCGCCTATTGCTAATAAATAGAACTATATCTTATTACCTTGGGATTGTTAGGGTGTTGGTTTCCAGCGTGGGCAAACTGAATCGGAAAGCGGGTAATTAGGTTAGGGTATGCAATCTTCCTTTATCATTAAAAAGTTCGATTTAATGTTTTAATTTTTAATTTTAAGGTAGTTTAAGTTTTATTCTTTAAGTGAGGTTAATTTTTTTTATATTATAAGTCTATAAATTAGGTTAAGAAATTTATAATAATTTAGATTTAGGGATATAGGCTTAGGTATGAACTGCTCGATCCTGTTGCTAAGTGATAATTGAACGATACATAACTTTATTTTTCGCCATTACCCTGATAAAAAAAATTAATTTGCATATTGCAACTTACGGATAATTACAACTACTCCAAAGGCTTTTGAACTGTAATATAATGTTGTACTAATAAGGGTTTACAATTCATTTCAAATTCAAATATCAATGCGTTAAATCTTACAATTTTAATTTCAATTCTTTAACTCCAATAGTTTTACTTTACATAAATTCAAATTTAGATACATAAGTTTAGATTCATAAGTTTTTAATTCATTCGACCAATAATCTACATATTAATATTTACAAAAATTCAAATTTCAGGTTTCAAATTTTTAAACCATTTTTTTATAAAAAAAATCAATTTATAGTGCCTAAAAGTAAGTTTAGACAGCACAGAAAAAATATATCAAGAAAATTTTTAACAACACAGTTTGTTAAAAATAAAATTTTAGGTCAACAAATTTTTTGTTTGATTCAAAGAAAAAATTTATCAAATTTACACTTTGCAAAATAGCACTCAATAAAACATATTTAATAATGAAATAATTAAATATTTCTTCATAATCAATAAAAAAAAAATATTTTAATCAAAGTAAAGACAGTATTTTAACAACTCTTGTCCATTTTTAAATAGCTCATAATTCTCATTTGTTTTACAGTTTTATTTGAATAATATATTTAGTTTTGCCAAAGTCTTTGGAAAAGGTTTCCTGATGATCTGGCCTAAGCAACCAGTGAAATGCGAATAGGAACTTACTTATCCCCGCATAACAAATTTTAGTGTTTTTTATAAAAATATAAAAATTTTAAATTTATGACGTCATCATTAATAAATTAAAAAATAAAGATTCGATTAACATTTTGTTTGATTTATTCAACATTTTCAATAATTTATTTTAACAAATCAAGTAGACATTTTGTTGGAAAAAATTATTTTGGGCAACAACTTTTTTTATTGACTCAATAAACTTGGTTGTTGACTAAAAATTTAACAATTATACATACAAACTTTTTTATCAATACCGCAAAAATCGTCATCGCAGAAAATTCAAAAATTTTTGTAATCAAATATGCGATTTTCGTATTCAAATATGAAAATTATTTTTTTCTGTGAGGTGTAAAATAGGAAATTTGATCAATGACAAAACTAAAAATAAAAATTAAATTTAAAATTGGATTCTGCATAAAATGAAAAATTTATATTCTTAAATCTTCATTTTCCTCAAAATTGTAATTTTCTTCATCGTTCTCGGTTTCTTCTTCCGAAGCATCACCGATGCCATCCATAATATCACGATAAACCATAAAACTTTCTATTCTTCACCAGTGTATACCAAAATGCTTTTGAAGAATTTTGTCCGCGTCAACCATCTATTCTGGTTTTGTGTTAACAGTATAAGGTAATCGTCGTGGCTTATTCGTTGCTAGTTTCATGTCTTGTTTTTAAATACTTATGGGAGCTGCTCTAGTTGCTGTTGACCGCTATTGCTCCTACCTTTGTACAAGAATGAGTCTTATGTTCTTTTTACTTTCTTTGAACACAGATAAAACCTTTGTTTTCCAGTCCTCAGTTGCAACTTCCTCAATGATTTTATAGACTGGTATAAATAAATAAATAAATCTGAAAATAAGTTCAGATATCTTGTCGATTAATCATAGTATCCACTTTTATAATTTTCTTTTCGATACGCCCAAAAACCCTATTTGCCAGTAGGAAAGAGTGTTCGTTAACAAAAATACGACAGCTACACACAATAATAAGAAAAAATTACAATATAGGCAGATTATGGCTGCAAGAGATGAGTTTTGTTTTGTTCCATGCAAGGATGCAGTTTTGTTTTTCAACTAAAAAGTTTTGGAATTCACTCCAATTTTCAATGTAATTTACAGAGGTATTTTGATTCTTTTTCATTTCAGATACAAACGCAGCGCAGTGTTATCTGTCAAAAGTCATTGCTATCGTATTTTTTTTTTTAAATACAAGTAACGAGATTTGGAACTCAGCGCCTTTAAGATTTAAGTTTAAGATTCATATTAAACTCAATTACTCAATTAGTCGGCATTACCGACTATTCTCTTTACTTGTTTAATAATAATTTTACTCCAACTTGAGACTTATTTCCTTAAACTTTCTTAAGTTATTCTAAAAACAGATTTGTGACGCCATTACCAATTTTGTACCTATATAAGAAATTTCCAATTTTGTATAAGAAATTTTGTCAGAAAAGCTTAGTTTTGCTTAAAATGTTGATTTTTAATAAAATAATAAAAAAAATCACATTTCGCCGAGTTTCAGAATACGTTAAGACAAATTAAGTATATTTGAGGTCAAAAAAGGGCAACATTTCGTACATATGGTAATTGTTTTAAAAACGCCTTTTCTTCCAATAATTTTACTCAAACTTGAAACATGTGCATTTCAACAAAGCGACTCAAAGCAAATAAAGTACATTTGAGGGCAAAACGGTTAAAAGTCGTAGTCTTTGGTACTTTTTGACAACATGCTTTTGTCAAAATAGTTTTGAGCAAACATGTCAACTAATTTTTTTAAACCCTTAAAGGCCTTATGACACTACATTTTTAATGCATTGTTCAGGTTTTGGTGAACAGTGCAAATATAATGTAATAGAAAAATTTACCAAGTGCAAAGAGTTCAGCTGTATTGAGATAAATGGCAAACTGTCAAAAATTGTACTTAAGTTATCGATAAAAAATGAAGTTATGTCAAAAAAAAAAATGTACAATTTTTTAACTTAAAATTGACATTTCAAGCTTGAAATATTAAAAGTGTTGCTGAATCAGCGGCTTATGGGCAAATTCAGCGATTTACCGCTATTTGGTTTTAGGTTTCTCATAAACAAAAAGTTGGCAACATTTAATAAAATAAACAAAACAGGGATGGCTAAGTTGTTTCAATTGTACTTTTTTGTTGAAACTTTTTAGACTAAGATTTAAAATACCTTTTTGTAGTGTTTTTTATGAACATAAAAACAATTAATTTCAACTAAAAAAAACTTTTAGTACAATTAGGGTAAAAAAGAACAATTTTTAAAGGTTGTTGGTAAAATTTTAAAAATTCTCAACGCCATACCTGAAACAAAACCATAACAAGAGAAAACAAAATAAAAAACTTTGTTTGCATTTTTTTTAGTTTGCTCTTTCTAACATTTACTGTTTCTTTCTATCAATTCTATATCAATTAATGAATAAAAAATGTAGTGTCATAAGGGCTTTAGGGCCATTATTACAACTTACAAATACATAGTTATTTTTAGGATGCTATCTGACAGATAAACAGTTTTTGGTTATTACAAGTTAACATTAACCTAAAAAGTGACTGATAAGCTAACATCAGGTTTGTCCTCATGGTAACTTTGCAAGTGAACTTTAAGAACTTGAAGATGCCATATTTTCTGCTGAAGATATGGTAACTTCAATGATAGTCTTAAATTACTCAACTTTTTCAAAAAACACAATTTAACACAAAAAAACAAAACAATTTACCATTAAAACCAAAAATAAAGCACAAAAATTTACTTTTGTTTTTAATTAATAAATAAAACAAAACTAAGTCGTTGCCACTACGTATTTTAAACAACCAAAAGTAGTCGGTATAGACTGCAATGTTGCCACAGTATATAAATTACATTTTTTATTTTACCGGACAGTTGTAATAATGGAAAAAACTTATTGGTCACTTTATCGTTAAAGATAGCTATTGTTCACGTTAACTATCAGCAACTTTATTATTAGGTTGTAATAATGGCCCTAAGTGTATACTTGAGCCTGTCCAGGCATTTTTTGACTTCTTTTCCGTTTCTTTCCTTCAATTATTACAAATAAAAAATTAAATTTTATTAGGAAACTCATTTTTGTTTAATAAATATATTTGTGAATTTCAGCCAAATCGTACCATAAATTTAAAAAAATTTAAATATCACGACAGCGCCACCTGTCGGAATTAAACTCAAAGAAAACCTGGCTCCGGACTAAACTAATTTATTGTCCAAGTTTGGTACCATTTGGTCCAGCGGTTCTTGTGTTTTTGGAGCACATTTATATATTAGAATGAAACTTTATGTAATCCTCAAAGTATTTTAACAAGAAAACGAGAAAAAAGTTTAAATGTGAACACCGTTGGCGTGGCAATTAGCCTAATGAAAACCTTGTGCATTTTGTATCTACCTGGGCATGGCCAGGCCTTTCTCTATTATATAGGTACTATAGTAAATAAAATCAAAACGAAGAATTCTTTGCTTACTTTTATCTCGAAGAATTATTCTAGTTGACAAAAAATTGTTCTTGCTTTAGCCATAAAACTCCATACATATTTAACTAGTCCCAGCCAAGCCCAGGAGTTTGTTAGTGTGAGTTTTTGCGACAGCCACAAAAAACTCCATACAAAATACAAGTGGTGCCAGCCTGGCCCATGTGGCAGTTTGTTCCACACAAATTGGCTTTCTATTTTAGAGTTAACAAAAAGGCACCAAATAAGCTTTGTTAATATTGGTCCAATAATGCATTCTTGTGGTAATCGGTCCATAATTTACCATAGGCATAGATAAAGGGAATTAAGAAAAGCACTTTAAAATGTCTAACACTAGAAAAAATCGTATTCAACTTTGAACCAATTTTTTTTGAATAATACAAATCATTCTACCGAATTTTATGATGATCGGTTCATATCTAAACCTAGGAACAATATAAAATTTCCTAATAGAGATCTTGTTTATACGCTCAAAGCGGAAACGAAGCATGTTAATTTTTTTAAAGAAGGAAACATTAATGTCTATAAACATATCACGAAATAAAATTATAATGATCGGCCTATAATCTAACACAGGTCATATAGAAAGCATACCTTTGGAATGGACATTGATTCGCCAAAAACCATAACGCATAAAAATACTTAACTTATTTTGAGTGATTGAATATATTTCACAGCAATGTGAAACATTATTTTCTTACAGATCTCTGAAACAGAAATACTTATACACTATTTAAAAAAAATACAAATTCCAAAACTTTCCATCACAAAACTACCAGGTTTTTTTTTTTGGCAAAACACCACTTACTAATCAGGTACAGTTGCAGCCACCCAAAAAAAAAAAAAAAGAAATCGCACTAACAAAGAAGAAATAAACCAAAATAAATAATCAAATAAAGCACCCGTTATAAACACAAATCGCATTGATAACACATAATAAATCATTTAAAATTAAACTACGAAATATTGAATGGAACAAAGATATTTTCCCAGGCCCAAAACAGTCTCACACACACATAGTTTCTATAAAAAAAAAAAAAATACAACTGCGCAGCTGTAGGCAGGATGGCTGGCTGGCTGATGATGATATTAAACGTAGCAAGCTTTACGGGTTCAAGACAATTGAATGTTATTTGATCTAAAACGGACACTAAACAAGATTGAGCACAACAATAACAAACAGTAAAAAGCAAAAATGAAAAATCAAAGCGTCAAGCAGCAGGACCACACCAAACACACACACACAGATCCATAAAAATACGACACAAAATAATAAAAGACGAGGGGTGGTTTGGTGGTACACAAATAACAACAAAAATACAATGAATTGTTTTTTGGTGGGAAAGTATGAAATGTCATACACAAACCCTTAAACACACACAAACATTGACTCAAAATTTAAGACTGTATTAGTAAAAAGCTGGTGCTTAATTGTAGAAAAATCCTGTTGCTAATGATGATGCGCAACATATTGTGCAGGATGCTTATGGAATTTATTCTGGTTCGAGCAGTTTGTTTCAGTGCCAGAGGGTTGGTGTTTTACAAATGCCAGGTTGAAGTTTTTCCTTGTTGCCGTTCTTCAGATTTAGGGGTGAGTTTAATGCATAAACGTGTCGAAAAAAGTTTCTCACATATTCTGTTTTTAGTTTTGAGCGGTGCGCAGATTTGTTACATCCGTAAAAGCGCAGGTACGCTGTTAACTACCAGCCGTCAATTTAATTTTTAACCAGTTTTTATAAATTATAATTATTTTTTTTTTTTTTTTTGTTGGGAACTGGATTTGTAATAATGGAAAGGGGTTGAAAAAATGATAGTGAATAACGGCAAGTTTTTATTTTGTATTTGAAAGCAAATTGCTTATTTTGCAGAGATTTTTGAAAGGTGTGCGTAAAATTGAGTGTTTAATAAAATAACAGTTAAAATTTAAAAATATTTACGAAAGGGAAGTGTTAAGAGAGAGGATAGTAAAACTTGTTGATGTTTTTTGAAAGCTTAAATATTTGTTGGAAGCTTGTGAAG
The DNA here is from genome assembly GCA_963931875.1 of Pollenia griseotomentosa. Classification (NCBI taxonomy): domain Eukaryota; kingdom Metazoa; phylum Arthropoda; class Insecta; order Diptera; family Polleniidae; genus Pollenia; species Pollenia griseotomentosa. The sequence continues at coordinate 63,779,374 of OZ007561.1, forward strand.
GTTGGAAAATCAAGATGTATTAAGGATTTTTAGGAAAATGACAGTTATAAATTTAGGGTAACAATATAAAGGCAATTTTTGATGGATCATCACAAATGACCTCTTGGTGACACTAAAGCTTTTTGGGTGAATTTTTTAATGACCATTTGGCATATCGTCGGATTAATATGCAAACCTGCTAACTCCACTCTTTAAGTCAATTGAGATTTTGATGCCGTGTGGTACAGAAAGATATGCTCGTCGACCAGCATGAGACTATATTTTTGGTTTTCCTCTTAAGCTACAAATATGAAATATAAAAAGTTGCTTGTCTCTCCTGTAGAATGTGCTGAAAGAGAGTTAGCAGGTTTCCATATTAAGCCGACGATATGTAAATATGTTTTTGAATCTCATTAATGCAGTGCTTAATTTAATTTTTAAATGCACGAGTGTATGTTGGTTTATTGATTTAAATCTTTTCTACAACGGAGCTACGGTCATTTACTGGCTGATTCTATCCGAAATCGACAATACTACACTACAGAAATGTTAAAATTTACATATTGGCAAATGTAAATTTCGGATCGGAAATTCACATAACATTAGCATATCTAATGCCAAGTGCGTCAAAAAATTTATCTACAGTTTAATGTGAAGTTATTTACATTTATTAATTTTTTGTAATCTATGGCAGTGAAAATAGTTTTAAAAATTAATGCAAAAGCGAACTTTTAAAACTTTTAATTACAAATTTCGATCACAATATACATAAAGTCTACGTTGACTGTAGGAGTGCTTAAAGTTAGTTTATCTCGTTTTTTTTGTTAATGCAATTATTTAGCTTTTTTTAAACAAAATAGATAAAGCAGTGTTCGAAAATAAACACTAGCAGCCGTATTCATAAAAAAATCTTAATTCAGGTTTTTGATACATTTTAGTTAAAAAACATTTGAAGCCTAAAAAAGGTTTTTTTAAAATTCATATTCATAATCAGCATTTTAACTAATAAACGTTTTACCCTATCTTTTGATTGCAAGGTGGCAACACTATCTCTTTTATTGGTCACTTGAATCATAATGATGCAAAACACAGAAAAAAATATCTAAAGAAAATTTTTAACAACACAGTTTGTTAAAAATAAAATTTTAGGTCAACAACCTTTTTGTCAAATTGACACTTTGCAAAATAGCACTCAATAAAACATATTTAATAATGAAATAATTAAATATTTCTTCATATTCAATAAAAAAAAATATTTGAATCGAAGTAAAGACAGTATTTTAACAACTCTTGTCCATTTTTAAATAGCTCATAATTCTCATTTGTTTTACAGTTTTATTCGAATAATATATTTAGTTTTGCCAGTCTTTGGAAAAGGTTTCCTGATGATCTGGCCTAAGCAACCAGTGAAATGCGCATAGGAACTTACTTATCCTCGCATAATAAATTTTAGTGTTTTTATAAAAATATAAAAATTGAAAATTTATGACATCATCATTAATAAATAAAAAAATAAAGATTCGATTAACATTTTGTTTGATTTATTCAACATTTTCAACAATTAATTTTAACAAATCAAGTAAACATTTTGTTGAAAAAAATTATTTTGGGCAACAACTTTTTTTATTGACTCAATAAACTTGGTTGTTGACTAAAAATTTAACAATTATACATACAAACTTTTTTATCAATACCGCAAAAACCGTCATCGCAGTAAATTCAAAAATTTTTGTAATCAAATATGCGATTTTCGTATTCAAATATGAAAATTATTTTTTTCTGTGTGTAAATATTGAATAAAAATTTCTCGCAAAAATGTTTAAAATGACCATAAACACACAGAAAAAAGCAAAACTGTCACTTTAAAATAGGCTTAAACAAGGGTCGAACCAATTTTAAAATTCGTTTATTTACACAAGGTTTAAAATAGGATTTTTAAGGTAATATTCGCTTATGAATACAATTTTAACGATTTATGCTTAAAACAGGTTTGAAATGATGTTTAAAATGTTTATGAATACGGCTGTAAATATCGCTCCTTAGTATTCGGTTCGGTAGATTTGTGGAATACACAAACGCTAATAGTGTTTGTGTAGAAAATCATTTAAAAATAACGTTTCCCTGTTTGTCATCTTCGAGCACAAAAATAATACGGTACTTATTCAACTCAGCAAAAGGATGGGAACATTTAATTCCGTTGGTTTTTTTTTTTAAATACACAAACTTTATTGTGTTCGGTTTGGCTCATTAATGTTCGTCCCTTTTGTCTGGTAAAAAAACCAAACATTGTTTGCAACAATAAAATACACATACGAAAAAAAAACAAAAAGCCAGCAAAATAATATTACACAAGCAAAACATATACACAATACACACACAAGCTGTTCGTGGTGCGGTCGTTGCTAAAATTTTTTGTTTGCTCATTTCTTTATCAATGTAAAAATAGAAACATTATAGAACATTTAAATATAATGTTTGCCTACAATATTGGAACACAATAAGATTTAACAACAATAAAAAAGGACAAGGTTTGGTAACCTGACTGTTTTAAGAAGTTAAAGGGCTTTTACCATAGAGTACTATGCATAGTTACAACTCAGTGCTATGATTTAGGCAAAGTTTTTTAATTTTTATCTTTTAAATCATCCATATTATTACAAATTTTAAATTTTAAATGAAAATAAAAAAAAAAAATATGAAATAGCAGTACAGTACAGTACAGTAATTGTTAAAACCATCGAGCAAATCTCTAAAATAATGTGATAGAATTAAGGCAAAAACTTAATATTTCAAGATATTGCGTCACCGTTTAAAATTACTAATCTGAGTAATCCCATTTACAATTACACGTCTTTAATATTGGGCAACAAATGGTAGCGTAATGGGCACGTCAGCATAAGGGTGTACTTTATGGGCTGTCAAGAGTTTTTAAGCGATAATACAGCAGCCTTCAGCTACCTCACCCACGTACTAATAACAAAGCTTAAAGCTTTGACCGAATTCATTTCTATGGCCGGTGGGACCGTGCATAGTAGTGAAATGTTCTCTCATTGCTAAATCTTTTGTGCCTTTCTACGTTTTAAGATTTTGTCTGCCTGTTATAACCTCCACCACCACGAGTGGTTAATGAGGTTTGTCATTCCGTGTAAAACTTCTTTTTGATTATTAATCTCAGGACCATAAAGTATATACGTATATTCTGGCTCCTTGAGTAATTCTAAATCGATTTAGCCATGTCCGTCTGTCCGTCTGTTGAAAACACTCTCACTATCGAAAAATTAAACAAAAGAACAATGTAAGTGTCAAATTGCATCTTGTTATTCAAAGTAGTTTGGGATTGAAGGCCAGAAAAATTGTTCTAGTAAGATGAGAGTAATGAGCTCAAATGTGGAACCACCACCTTAAAAAATTCATTTTTTTGTTACAAAAACTAGCGTAAATGGTGGTAAAACACACGGATTGATATAAGATTTGTCACAAATTTGTCTAAATAACTAGATATGAAATTGTTAAATTTCGTGAAGATCGTGAAGATCGGTCCATAATTTACCATAGGCCCCATATCAAATTTTTCTCAAAAAATAATTTCAATTCTTGGGAATACAAAATTTTTAATTTCAAAAGATTTTGTTATACGTGCTTAATTCCCAGTTTTTATTATTGATAAAAACACTTGAAATTTATTGTAGATGGGATAAGCTATTCCTATGCGCATTTCACTGGTTGCTTAGGCCAGATCATCAGGAAACTTCATCCATAACGTTTTAGAAAAACTAAAGATATTAAACCAAATAAAACTGTTAAGCGTATAAGACTTATAGCAACAGTTCTACTTGTAATAATATCAAAGCTTAAACAAAACACATCAACAATAAACAGTGGGTTTATCTCATCTTACAGTTAAAAATGTCGAGAAAATCGGCCCATAATTTACCATGTTCCCCATATAATGGCCACACTGGGAAATTATTCAAATACGCCTAGAACCGTAGAAAATACGGATGTTTTGGTAAAATTTGGTCTAATTTAGCTTCACATGACCAGAAATAATACCATGCAATTTTGCTATAATCGGTTCATAATTTACCTTATGTCCCATATTAATCAGCCTTCTGAAAACTACTTTAAAACTATACAACTATAAAACTCTTAAAAAAATTTCACTTCTATATCGAAATTTGTTCTAATTAAGGTTTTCAGTTCGAGAAAACACTCTACAGAATTTTGGGATGCTTGGTCCATAATTTGCCAGGGATCCAATATAAGTTACCCTCTCGAAAATATTTGCTCAAATTAACTTTTATACGACTAAAAATAAAAGCATAAAGCTTTCTGTTTGTCGGGCAATAACTTAGCATATGTAGGTCTAAACCGCGAAGAGTTTTAATTCTGACGTACGATTTTATAAAGATTAATTAATGATTTATAGATCCCATATAGTGCCCACGCCTGAAATATTCTAATTGTCGGTCCATTTAGCACTCTTACTTGTTTTCATTTATTTTAATTAAAGAAGACTTGGGTAGAAATCTGCTGATATTTTAAGAAATGCAAATCAGCTTGTTTCCTGAAGCAGTCGCATGTTTTCCCAAACTTGAAAAGAATTGCGCGGGATTAATTAAGTTTTTAAATAATTTTTGTCGCATTTGAGAGACTATTTTTTACTGCAAGTCGGGTGTTAACTGATTAACGAACTCGTCTATATGCTTAAAAGTTGAGATTTCTTTGTTTCTAAACAAACATCTTTTAATATCAATTCTAAATATTAATAATTTTTAATACTGTGTTTGTATAAAAAAAATTTTATATATATTTTTTTTAATTTAATCATGAATTGAAATTAAAATCGTTGGTTTTTAAATCTTATTAATATCAATTTTAAATATTAATAATAATTTCTTACTCTGTTAATTTGCATAATAAAATATTACTCTACACAGAAAAAAATAATTTTCATATTTGAATACGAAAATCGCATATTTGATTACAAAAATTTTTGAATTTTCTGCGATGACGGTTTTTGTGGTATTGATAAAAAAGTTTGTATATATAAATGTTAAATTTTTAGTCAACAACCAAGTTTATTGAGTCAATAAAAAAAATTGTTGCCCAAAATAATTTTTTTCAACAAAATTTTTAGTTTATTTGTTAAAATAAATTGTTGAAAATGTTGATTAAATCAAACAAAATGTTAATCGAATCTTTATTTTTTATTTATTAATGATGATGTCATAAATTTTCAATTTTTATGTTTTTATAAAAACACTAAAATTTATATTGCGGGGATAAGTAAGTTCCTATGCGCATTTCATTGGTTGCTAAGGCCAGATCATCAGGAAACTTTTTCAAAAGACTTTGGCAAAACTAAAAATATTATTCAAATAAAACTCTAAACAATTGAGAATTATGAGCTATTTAAAAATGGACAAGAGTTGTTAAAATACTGTCTTTACTTTGATTCAAATATTTTTTTTATTGAATATGAAGAAATATTTAATTATTTCATTATTAAATATGTTTTATTGAGTGCTATTTTGCAAAGTGTAAATTTGATAAATGTTTTCTTTGAATCAAACAAAAAGTTTGTTGACCTAAAATTTTATTTTCTTGAAATATTTTTTTTCTGTGTACTTGAATTTAAATTCAATTTGAGTATCGGTATGGACGATATTCCTTCTTTAGTATCGTTAAAAAAAGCGTATCGTTACATCCCTCATGATAATATTAGTTTGATTTATTTAACTATTTTAAGGAGATTGGCAAATCTGATCTCTTCAAAAGCTGTTCAATTTAGTAAACTATGAAGACAAGCTGAAACCGCAGACCAGCAAGGACAGACTGTACAATTTGGTGCATTTCTCACACATCCTTAAAAGTATAAACGTAAGAATACTCTTCTATTAAAATTGATAATGAAAATTAAAAATGCTAAATTAAATTTTGTCTTTATTAAGAAAAAAAAAAAAAAAAAAAAATTTCGTTATAAATTGAAACTCCGAAAAATACGTTTTTAATGTTCACCATTTAAATAATTGTATGCACCCTTAATCTTGAAAGTGCATGAACCTTCAAACACACACCTTAAAAAAGAAAACACCACAAAAAATATTTTTTTATCTTTGTTTCTTAAGAACACGTTTATTTGATCAAAAGGTTCATATTTGAAAATATTTATGATAATGAACTTCTGAACATTGCCCTGATATTCAATGCAAAAAGGAAGACGAAGTAAATATGTACTTTAAAAGCAAAACTTAAGGAAAAGGAAATGAATATTGTACTTGTTAATCAAAAAAATATAAAAAAGACCGTAAAAACTTTAAGCGACAAATGCAACTAAAAAGGGGGTTTATTTCTGTTTTATAGTTTATAAGAAATATTACACTGGTTCTGTTTAGTACGATTGCCCTACAAGCGTTGGGTTTTTCAAGAATTTATGTTAATTTTATGAATTAATGTTTCCGTGTTTTAGACTAGTTAAGAAAAGGGTACCGGATATTTACATACATTTTGTTAGTTTTTAGTCTGCTTCAAAAGAAAGAAATTGATTTGCTAGTGATTTTAAATTACCTGATTTGCTTATGAGTTCTAAGTGGTTTGTTAGCAAATTTAATTTATGCTAATTCTTTTGTTTCGTTCTATTTCTTTGTCGTCGTTTATGATAAATGTAAATAATTGTCGCCAGTAAGGAACTATAAATTCCCACACTACTTTTCTAGCTGGACATTGAAGAAAAGGGTTTAATAAGTTACAGTTAAATAAAAGTTACAGGATCTTCTCTATTTTCTGATGACAATTTGAACACCTGAGGTGATTATTTAGATTATATAGTGGTCAATAATGCAAATATATTGGTGTAAATACGTAACATTTTAATGGTGGGAATTTTATAATTTGAAGAGACTAAAATGAAGGCAAGAAAGTTGGAAAATGAATACACGGTTAAGCCAAACTAAGAATGTGATTAACGTTATTTATTTTATTTTTTTAAGTGGATATTATATACATTCTTAGTTAAATTTAACACCTAAAAACATATTTTTAAAAGTAGATATATAGTTATATATATAGTAAATTATTGTGCTCTACTATATATGTATAGCAACTACAACAATACCAAAACAACAGAGGTTTTCTGCATTGCATTATTAGTGCTTACAGCTCGAAATGTCAACCATTTATAAACAATACACAGAAAAAAATAATTTTCATATTTGAAAACGAAAATCGCATATTTGATTACAAAAATTTTTGAATTTTCTGCGATGACGATATTTGCGGTATTGATAAAAAAGTTTGTATGTATAATTGTTAAATTTTTAGTCAACAACGAAGTTTATTGAGTCAATAAAAAAGTTGTTGGCTAAAATAATTTTTTTCAACAAAATCTTTACGTGATTCGTTAAAATAAATTGTTGGAAATGTTGAATACATCAAACAAAATGTTTATCGAATCTGTACTTATTTATTAATTATGCTGATGTGCTAAATTCCTAAATTTTATTCTTTGATAAATACACTAAAATTTATTGTGGGGAAAGAAGCTAGTTCCTATTCGCATTTCGCTGGTTGCTTAGGCCAGATCATCAGGAAACCTTTTCCAAAGACTGGCAAAACTAAATATATTATATTCATATAAAACTGTAAAACAAATGAGAATTATGAGCTATTTAAAAATGGACAAGAGTTGTTAAAATACTGTCTTTACTTCGATTCAAATATATTTTTTATTGAATATGAAGAAATATTTAATTATTTCATTATAGCACTCAAATTTTGCAAAGTGTCAATTTGATAAATTTTTTCTTTGAATCAAACAAAAAGTTTGTTGACCTAAAATTTTATTTTTAACAAACTGTGTTGTTAAAAATTTTCTTGAGATATTTTTTTCTGTGCTATGAAACTTGAATTAAATGAACTGAATGTAAAAAAATAATCAGAATTAACGAATGTATGATGCACTTTCTAGATTGAGCAAAATCGACCCACAAATACCAGATGCGTTCTATTTTTAGTACAGTTCAGTTCAATAAAAAATATTCACACAATTGTACAGCATGTAAAAAAATTATTTCAAAAAATATTTCCGAAACTTGCATTGAATGCTAAAAAAATTAACAGAATAAACAAATGTATGATGGATGAACTAGCTATGTTAGGCAAAATTGTCCCACAAATACCAGATGCGTTCTGTAACTCTCGCGTCGAAAAACTCTTCGATTGAAATGTGTGAAATGAAACAAAAATGCCATAAATGGCACTATACTGTGTCTGTAACTGTATGTTCCCGCTTTGAACTGTCAAATAAACTTACGAATAAAAATGGGGCCAGAAAACATTTTAACACTAAAAAACAAAGAAAAATGCAAAAATCAAAGAATAATAATAATATTATTTTGTTCTTCGCACATTTTTTTATTGTTTAAATATTTTGCTTTTAAAATTTTTTAATAAAAGGTGTTTTTTATAGAGTGATACAAGTTTAAATCATAATAAAACATAGTAATGCATTTTTAATATTAATGAAACGGTCTTTATTAGATAGCAAATCTTATGACATTAATGTTTAAATATGACTTCGGCCATGTGGCCGCCACGGCTGGCGCGTAGAAAGCGCAATCTGGACCACAAATTTTCAACAACAGTTCGCATTCTGACCATCATCGTTTTTGAAGACATATGGGCCAATGACTCCGCCAGCCCATAAAGCGCACCAAACAGTAATTTTCTGTGGATGTAATGCGACAACAGCTTGTGGATTCTCCTCACTCCAATCGCGACAATTCTGCTTATTTACGTACCCATTTAACCGGTAATGGGCTTCATCGGAAAGTAAAAATAGAATTTTAAAATCAATAACAATTTTTGCTTCAGCCCATTCGCCGAGTTATTTTGAATAAAAATTTCAAAGAATTTGCACGCCTTTCTCTGGTGCTACTATCAGCTGTTAAATGGGTGGTCAAATAAAGCAGTGATGCCAACTCAAAGTTGTAGCATTCTAAAAAAAAACACTTTTTTCACTTTTCGAGACACGATGGAATATTTAGAAAGTTTTTTTTAAGGCAACTTTGAACTTCGTCTAAATACATATATTTTGGATCAAGAAAAAGGAAGACAAAAACAGAAAAATGTACATTGGATTTCAGGAAGAATTCTTGACAAACAGTACGAAAAACAAAAGTAAGGAAGAACATGCAAATCAATTAAAACAGATAATCATTCAAAACAAATTTCGATCTACCAAAGGGTTAAATACCATTTGGTTTAAATATTGATATTTGAATATTGACTGCCAGCCGTCGTCAATAGCGGTGAGTATTAAACGGCAAGCCCCTCTGAAGAGATTGAGTGGTTTCATTTGAAACGTAAGGGCAACCTGTCCGTGAAAACCTGGGTTCGGTTTCCAGCGCAGTCAAGAATAAAAATTATCAATAAAATTGCAATTCATTTCATGTTGTAAAATTTCTTTCTTCATTAAAATAATTTATTGAAAATTAAATTGAATAAACTTTAGCCCTGGGGCCAAATAACGGCATTCGATATCGATCGAAATTACAATACAATTTAAATTGGAGTTTCGATCGATATCGAATGCCGTAATTTGGCCCCTGATTAAATTATCAAAAATTTGGATTAAAAATCATAAAGAGTTCAATAAATTAACCACAATACTTATTATATTTAGGATCTTTATATTAAGGTTATATTAGAAAAAATACTAAGCAATTAAAATATGAAATATGATTTTAAGCAAATAAAAGAAAAAGCTTTTACTATAATTAATCAATTTTTCTGAAATTTCCACCCTAAGGAAAAAAAAACATATTTTATTTGTATGTCATTCCAGCAATCGACTCTCATCTCATATTACAATACCTTAAGGACCAAATTTACTCAAAAATATACTTGTTTTAATGGCAAACATTACGGTTAATAAACCATTATTTTCCTTTTCGTCTTTATTTGTTTGCTGTCATTTAATTTGTACGCATTTCAAAATACATACAAAACAATAACAACTACAATATGACAACACGACATAATTGATGTAAAAATTGCCGAATAGATATCAACCACCAAAAAACCACTATAAAATATTGAATAAAACCTGCAATCATACACCATCTCTGGACATGAACGCTTAACAAATATTGGTCATACCTCTTATATAGTCTCCCTTTACCACAGCTCAACTCTGTAGAGAAAGTGAATAAAATTAAAGAGAAAAGAAAAAAGTGTACAATCAAAAACATTCATTTAATATACAAATACGTATAAATTGAGTCTCGTGGGATAGAAAATAGAGAACCCTCCTTCTTCAATAACTTTAATTGAGAATCAACCTTAGAAAAAGTAAAATCCAACTTGTCACGTGATTCAATAAACAAACGAAATGCGTTTGCCTGAAATAAAAATAAACTTTCAAGGATCATCCCTTAAATCAATAAAACGGCAAAAACAATATGCTGCTATCAGTAGAGACTGCTGCCGACTACGGCAAATAGCCGCCAAATATAGAAACCGGAAACCAAACCCGCATCACCAGAGTCAAAAAAAGATGTAGTTTAGTTGAAACTTCTAGCAGAACATACGTTGTTGCTCTTTGTTTGTAGACCGTGGGTAAAATTATTTATTGACTACTCACTACTGGTGACTTGTGATGCTAGTGATTATGATGTTGTTGTTTTGCTTGTTTCTGGTTAAGAGTTGGGGTGCTAAGTTGATTTTGTTTTCCTTTCTCAGGAGTATCTGGGAGGGAGAATTATACCTAGAAAGAGCAAGCCAGACAATTGCTTAGTAATTTTTATAAATATGTATTGAAATAATTAAATTTGTCCAGTTCTCACGCAGTCATCCTGCCAGGACACTTATCGATCGTTATTTATATTTACTACTTCATCGATTTTTAAGTGGTTTTAATGATTTTATTATTTTGATAACGGATGCCTGATAATTATTTTAAAACTGGGGTAGTGAAAATTTGCGGTTGAGACTTCTTTTTTTTAATCTTCTTAGATGATAACTTTGTATTAAAATCAATGATGATGGAATTTGAGGAAAACAAATTTTTAGACAAAAAAAAAAAAAAAAAGAACACTAAAGATTTAAATTAAATCGCTTTTTCAATACATTGGTAATTTTAATAAGTTGTTGCTGTTTGCCGACAGATCAATTTATTTTTTTTTCTCTTTTCAAAGAGTCTAAGATCTGGCAACATCATAACGGATATCAATGCCACAGTTTTTGTTGAAGATATCGAATGCCAGCTCAATTAATGTCTTAAGTAGATATGGAGGTCCTCATACAGTACATCACAAGAAACACAAAATTAAACACCAGAGGCCAAATTACCGCATTTGATATCGATCGAAATTACAATATAATTTAAATAGGAATTTCGATCGATATCGAATGCCGTAATTTGGCCCCAGTAAACAATGTGTTGCTCTTTACAAGATATGGAAGGCAGCCAAAAAGGCTTTGCAAGTCTATATCAAATGCCGCTTACGAAAAATCATACGCATCTTCTGGTTGCACACCATACCAACACAACTCTATGGTCAGCCATGCACCAGCAACCAATAGCATCTGAAATCCGAGGCTACTAATGGATTTGGATAGGCCAAAGCTTACGAAAGCCCCAAGATGATATTGCACGTTTAGCTCTTGATTGGAATTCACAGGGAAGTCGCAGAAGAAAAAGAGCGCCAAAAACGTGAAGACGATTCGAAAACGCAAAAGCACTAAAGCATGTTATACACAACGAGAAATTAAAAACTTAGTGGAAAGAATTTGATGTGGACACATGTGCCTAGGGCAGTAACAAGCACGTCCCATTTAGATCTATTGGCTGGGATTGATTTAATTTCTTTCCAGCTCTTTTGGATTTTCAAAAAATATATTTATATATATATAAAATGCAATCACGCAGATCTGGCTAAAATACACTTAACTTCCCACAATGTTATTAATAACTGAACTCCAAAGATGGAAAATTATTTTGGCACGGAAAAAAATCTGTTGATTAAAAGTCATACGAAACAAATGATGATCTATAATTTGTATGATTGCTATTTATATTTTAAGCCTTTGCAACATTGATTGTTTAAACCAGAAAATAAACACTAAATATCGTTCCTTATTGTTCGGTTCGGTAGATTTGTGAAAAACATAAACGCTAATAGTGTTTGTGAAGAAAATCATTTAAAAAGATAACGTTTACCTGCTAGTCATCTTTCGAACACAAAAATAAAACTGCTTTTATCAAACTCAAAAAAAGATGAGAACATTTAATTCCATTGTGGTTCTTTTTTAAATTCAAAAACTTAATTGTGTTCAGTTCGGCTCATTAATGTTCGTCCTTTTTGGCTGGTAAAAAAACCAAACATTTTTTACAAAACAAAATACACATACGATAAAAAAAACACAAAAAGCCAGCAAAATAATTTTACACAAACAAAACATATACACAATTCAGACACAAGCAGATCTGGCTAGAATACAATTAACTTCTTACAATGTTATTAATGACTGAACTCCAGAGATGGAAAATTGTTTTGGCACGAAAAAAAATCTGTTGATTAAAAGTCATACGAAACAAATGGTGATCTATAATTTGTATGATTGCTATTTATTTTTTAAGCCTTTGCAACATTGAGTGTTTAAAGCAGAATATAAACACTAAATATCGCTCCTTAGTGTTCGGTTCGGTAGATTTGTGAAAAACATAAACGCTAATAGTGTTTGTGAAGAAAATCATTTAAAAAAATAACATTTACCTGTTAGTCATCTTTCGAACACAAAAATAATACTGCTTTTATCAAACTCAACAAAAGATGAGAAATTTTTTTTTTTTTTTTTTTTTTTTTAATTTCCTAAGCTAATCCCGCGAAGCTCTATGCTTGTCTGCAGGAAAGAAACCAGAGTCTCTGGCGGGAATCGAACCCGCAGTTCGGCTCATTAATGTTCGTCCTTTTTGGCTGGTAAAACAACCCAACATTTTTTACAAATCTAAATACACATACGATACAAAAAAAAACACAAAAAGCCAGCAAAATAATTTTACACAAATAAAACATATACACAATACAGACACAAGCTGTTCGTTCTGCGGTCGTTCCTAAAAATGTTTGTCTTTTCATTTCTTTATCAATGTAAAAAAGAAACATTATAGAACATTAAAATTTAATGTTTGTCTACAGTATCACTACAATTGTTCTGTTTTTTTAACAAAGAACAATAACATTATATAATGTTCGGATCTTTCTTGAAAATAGTTACGAACGTTGTTAAGGGTTGTGTTCGTCTACACAATCACTAACGAAATAGATATCGTTCTTGGGTGTGAGCCGAACGCTAAATAATGTACTGTTTATTTTCGAACACTGGCTTAAGGGTACCATTTAAAGTTTTACTTTTTAACCAAACCATTTTTAGAATTATATATGCCATTTGGAATATGGAATTAACTCTTGAACATGAAGGCAGAAATGCATCGATCGATGTGAAATATCTGGGGCTAATTACTACAACGGCCAATAATATGATATTAGACATGGGATGAATGCATTAAATATCCCCGTACAAACTTCGCCTACAAATGATGTGTTAAGTTAACAGGAAAAAGTAAAAATATTTCTTCTGAAAGAACCGATGAATTTTACAAGGGATGTCCCAAAATGAACGCATTTTTATGTAGGTCATTATTTTTTACCTACATACATCTGAAAGTTAAGTAGTTATAGAAGTAATTATATAGAAAAAAGCTACTAAATAATGAGTGAAAGAAGCTATTTATTTTGAAAAAGTAGGCGAAGTTTTTACTGGGATGCTAATACATTGACATTTTTTTTTACTTGAAACCAAATGAAACTGTAACCATTTTAGTGCATATTTTTTTTTATTACTACATTATTTTATTATCGAAGTAGTACATTCATTTTTAATACAATTCAATTGTATGCCAATTAATGCACTATTTTTGCATTATTACTAAAACTCATCATAAAAAGTGCATTATAATTGCATTATCACTAGACTAGTGTTAAGTAATAATGAATTAATATTATATATTGATAAGAATATAATGTAGTGCAAAAAACTGTACTTTAAATTAATTAAAGTTAATGGAAATCCAGTAATTTTGCACTAAACAATTTTATGATCAATTTAATGGTAATGCAAAAAGGGCAATTCGCCGAGGTCTGTAAGATACCTATTGTATAAGCATTTAGCTGTTTAAAATATTTGTTCGCATTAGATCTTGTGTAATGACGTCACTTCTCCCATCTAAGTTAATTAGTTTTCCTATTATATAAAAAAAGTAATTAATTTTAAAACCAAGATATTCTTTTGGGCCACCCATGGTAAAAGTAATCGAAGTTATTTATCAATTTGTTATTTTTTATTGAAATATTTTCCATTTAAAATCCTCTGTACTTTTTGTGCAAGTTAAATTTGTTAAGCACTTTTTATTTTTCTAAGTTCTACAAATATGACGCCATGCAGTCTACTACATTTTAAGCAAAATGATTTCATAGTAAATGACTGGGTCTTTGCCTATATTTACATAATTTTGTATGTTTTCTTAAAAGTATGTGTAATAAACATACTTACACATGCGTAGATATATTTTTTATTTGAATTATTTGGAAAAAAGTGGTCATGGAATTTCTAATATTAAAACAATATTTACAAACACCATTCGTCCAAGTGTAAAAAAGACGTATTAAAACTTTAACTAAACAAATTGAATTTGAAATGCGTCATCATTTTAAAAAGCACATGCTTAAATTTTCTTAAACAATAAAATAACAAAACCATAAATATCTTGTAAATACTGAATCATTCTCATAATTCCTGTTTCCTTTTCTTTGGAAATGTTTAAAACTTTAACGCATGTCATCGCCAAACTCATCCATCCCCCTTTAGCACCATCGTGTTTTCCTTGCCTTTCTTGTAGAAACCTTAAAATGTGTTATTGTTATATAATAGATAAACATGGCAATTTTGCACCTTAAATCACAAATAAAAATTTATTTGAAAATGTCCAGGTGTTTAAAGAAATTCAGAAACTTCCCCCGTGCCAAGCAAATTTTTAAAGAAAGACAGCACAATGTGCGTTTTGGAAATAAAACTGTTAAAGTCAAGGTGTTGCAAAAATCTATTTTTAAGACGTTATGATACATTTTTTTTAATTCACTGTTATTTTATGTCACTTAGAGTGGACATTTTTGTTTGCGAACGACTGGTTTATTTAAAAAAAAAGATTAGTTGGATTTCTTTGTTTGCAATAATATTGAGTAAAAATTAATTAAGATGTCTAACTAATGGAAAATATTGGTATACAGGGCTGCCAGATGATTTTGTGAGGAAATCGTCAATTTCCTGAGAAAAAATAAAAAAATCTTCTTTCACGTTTCGAAAAATCGTCAAAAAAAAATCTTACAACTTAAAATTTAGTTTTTTTAAACAGTTTTGTTTGATTTTTATAAAAAAAAACATTCAAACAAAAACATAATGACTTCATACCCAGCTAGCATTTTCAATAGTGTAAGAGATACTGGCAGTCTCATACAGAGCGTCATCGATGACCGCATTTTTTAATCGTAGAAGATTTATCACATGGGAAAAACTGTAAACTGTAAATTCTTCCATAGCACAGTGAAAGACGCTTCTTAAATCGTTGTGGGAATCGTTTAAGACATGGGTAAAGATTATCTTACGAGTCCTTCATGTAAAGAATCGTATCCCAGTAAAAAATGGGGCTTACTGGTAAGCAGTATTGTAAGGGAGACAACTTAAAATTTAGTTTTTTTAAACAGTTTTGTTTGATTTTTATAAAAAAAAAACATTCAAACAAAAACATAATTACTCCATACCCAGCTAGCATTTTCAATCGTGTACGAGCGTCTTTGATCATCGATGACCGCATTTTTTAATCGTAGAAGATTTATCACATGGGAAAACTTTAAGCCGACTGAGATTTCTCCATAACACAGTGAAAGACGCTTCTTAAATCGTTTAAGACATGGGTAAAGATTATCTTACGAGTCATTTATGTCAAGAATCGTATCCCAGTAAAAAATGGGGCTTACTGGTAAGCAGTATTATAAGGGAGAGAAGTACACTACCCCCTTACAAACCTGCTTACAAGAGGCATGATATTTATATGGCGAAATTCCACTTGGAAGCACTACTTTTTTTCCCTCTGCTTGAAAATAATTTGATAACTGATTGCATATGGTTTGATAACAACCATATTCGTTCAGCGGAAGGATAAAACTAATTATCTGTCAAATCAGACATGAGCTAAGTGTTACCATTCACGAAATAAGCGCTAGTTGAAAAAAAAACGTTAGATGGCGGACCCGTTAAAAAAACTTTATGTAAGAATTTATATTTATTACTATATATTTGTAGTAAATACTGGACATGTAGTCACAAATTTTTGCCACAACATACCCAGTAAAAACTTCGCCTACAAAATAATGTGTTGAGTAATCAGAAAAACTTAAAAGCACTACTTACAATTCCAATGAATTTTACAGGGGATGTCCCAAAATGAACGCCTTCAAAAGTAAGTCATTATTTTTTTACCAACATACATCCAAAAAAAAAGTAGTTATAGAAGTTGTTATAGAAATAGTTATAGAAGAAAGCTACTAAATAATGAGTGAAAGAAGCTTTTCATTTTTAAGAAGTAAGCGAAGTTTTTACTGGGTACAAACTACTATCAAAGTTGTACTAATCAGATTTAATAGCACGGTTGTAAAATTTGATATGGGAGCTATAATTAAAGAAGATCCAATTCCCATAATATTTGGAACCAAGGTTAAATATTTGTGGGCTGAATTTATTTTAATATCGAACATTATTAGAAAGTTTATGGATACTAAGTTTTTTGTTCTGGGAGTACATTTCTATAAGGATTTGTTTCAATAGGCTTCCCAGTAAAAACTTCTCTTACTTTTGCAAAATGAATAGCTTCTTTCAGTCATTATTTAGTAGCTTTCTTCTTTGACTACTTTTGCATTAATTCTATAACTACTTTTTTCTGGATGTATGTAGTTAAAAAAAATAATGACTTATTTTTGAATGCTTTCATTTTGGGACATCCCTTGTAAAATTCATTGGTTCTTTCAGTAGAATTGTATGTAGTGCTCTTATGTTTTTCTGACTACTCAACACATTATTTTGCAGGCGAAGTTTTTACTGGGTTCGTCATTGGACCTGTAAAAGTTTATATATCAAGATTCATACAATAATCTTTAAGATTATGATCTGTACTTTAAACACAATATTAACCTGGATAAATTTAACTGTTTTTAAGTCCGGTAGAATTTAAAATTGTAAAAATAAAAATTAAATTTTAATCAAACAAGTAAGAGTATTTTATTTGGCTATGCCGAATCTTAAACACCCTTTACCATGATGCGATAATAACAGAAGGTTATATAAACACCGTTCTTTAGATATAAACTTTGTGCCACACCCACTTGTCCAATCCCACCCACATTTTGTCGGATGTTGTGTATTGTTAACCTAGTTGCTTGCACCTAATTTGAAAAAATTTGGCACTTTCCGTTTTCCAGATTTAAAGAAATTTATGTTGTGTTTGTATTGGAAGTGCCACGACCACTTCTCAAGTCCCGCCCATTTTTTAAGAGGTTGTGTATTGATAATCAAGATGCATGTACCTAATTTGGAAACTTTGGTTTTTGCCGTTCTCCAGATGTACAGACAAAAGAAATTAAAAACAACATAAACAAGGGATCTATGGTTGAAATTAGAGGTAGTCGTGGTTTTTTGCTCATACCTCAGTCATTTATAATCTTGCTGAATTTAAATAGCAAAATTTAAGTGAAAATATCTGACAAAAATTTATACCAAGCATCATGTCTGGGGTCTTTGGAAAACCCATTTCCCCAGACGGACGGACACATGGTCACCCGGATTTGAACTTCTCTTCTCATAAGGATCCTTAATATTTACATATAATAGGGTCAAGGATAAATATTGTGGAAGTAACAAACGGAAAAACAAACCGGTATATTCAAAAGGTCCATACATGGCACCGCGGCTGTTCTTTTAACTACCCTACGTCATTCTAATTTTTTTTGTTAGGACAAGCACTCCGGGGATGACTTCTACTAATACATTGTTTTGTGTTGGAACTAAAAAAAGGAGGTTACAGGAAGGTGATTAGGTTAGAGGGAGGGTATGTGGAAGGTTATTCAACATACGAACAGTCTAGCCAAAACAAAATTTTCCCTGTAGTTCGTTGTACGATGCACCGGCTATTCGACGGTGGCATGTCATAACGTCCATAACACTCCAAAAAGAGTCACAGTGTCCTTGGACTTTATGAAACTTTTAATAGTGTCATTATGTACATCAGAGCAGAGAGTCCACGTACGTTATGACACTTTGTAGAGTGTCGTTATGTCCACAACATGTCTACAAACTCGAAAGCATAGCAGGCCTTCGGCCGGGCGAAAGGATTTTCTCCTCTATGGTATAACAAATAACAGCTTCGCTAACTAAAGCTTCTCTTCACAGCCGGCCTTTGGCCGGCCGACAGGATTTTCTCCTCTATGATAAAACAAGTACCGGCTTCGCTAACTAAAGCTTCTCTTCACAGCCGGCCTTCGGCCGGACGTAAGGATTTTCTCCTCTATGATAAAACAAGTACCGGCTTCGCTAATTAAAGCTTCACTAAACGGCCAGCCTTCGGCCGGGCGCAAGGATTTTCTTTTCTACGGTATAACAAATACCGGCTTCGCTAACTAAAGCGTCTCTGCGTAGTCGGCCTTCGTTCGGAAAGAAGGCAGATTTTAGGAGCTTTACTTAGCGAAGCAGGTGCTTGTTAAACCATAGAGGAGAAAATCCTTGCGACCGGCCGAAGGCCGGCTGTGCAGAGAAACTTTAGTTAACGAAGCCGGTACTTGTATTATCATAGAGGAGAAAATCCTTGCGCACGGCCGAAGGCCGGCTATGCCTAGACGCTTTAGTAAGCGCAGCCGGTATTTGTTATACCATAGAGGGGAAAATCATTGCGCCCAAAATTGTTTTCGTTGTATATTTAATATATACATTAGGGTGGCCCAAAATACAAAAGTATCGAATATTCTCACTCCACAACGCTGATCCTATTCGAATAGTGCTTAAAAATGTTTAGTCCAAATTTGAGCACAATCCGTCAATATTTAGAGGTTGCGATAGTTTAATGATTTTTCGGGGTTAGATAGAAATAAAGCATACTCTGATTTTTTATGGTGATATTCATTGTTTATTTAAAAATAAAAATATTTAATAAAACAAATTAATAAAGAATTAATAAAACTGTAAATTAAGTACAAATAAACACAAATTTTATTATTTTTTTAATTTATCGATAGCCATTTTTGCAATATTAGCTTTAGAAACCCCGTGAAATTTTTTTCTATTGTGATCAACTATTCTAAGCAAATATTGTTTTTGCTCCTCATTTTTCGTATTTAAACTGTTAAATCGGGTCACCAAAGCAACACCTCATTCTGCACAGTCATTTACAACTTTTAAAGGGCTAGCATTTTTTTCATCGATATAAAAACTCTGTAGGACCCTTTGAAAGAAATAACTCTGGAATCGATAAAGGTTAGCCCGATTAAATATTTAGAAAAATACCATAGATGTCGACGAATTGCTCTAACAGCAGCTTTAACAATTTTTTCATTGGGATGGTTTTCGAGTTGTTTATCGTTAAGAGGAGCATTTATTGCTAAAGGAGCTTCATTCCAGTATCGACCATATATAAGACTTATAAACAAACTTATTTCGGTAACTGCTTTCTTTTCCTCAGATCAAATTGATTTTGAGACATAGATATTTTTATGCAATAGATCGCCTTCGTAAAGATCAAAGAAAAGTGTGGAAAAGTATCTCCAATACGTAAACATGTTCAATAGTGATAAGCCAGTAGTAAATGCATGTAATATCAAATGTGAAACATATAAATAAGTCGCCATTCATCGCGACCTCTAAATATTGTCCCATTGAGCCAATTTTTGGTATACACATTTATTTTAGTAAAAGAAACAAAATCAAGCTTGTGGAGAAAGTATTGGACTATACTTTTACTTTCCCATACAAGCGTGGGCCAGTCTAATATACATACACCCAGAGAAAAAACAACAAAAAAATTTTCCAATAACATTACAAACTTAAGTTTTAGGTAAATTTGATAAATTTAGGTGTTTTAAAAATGGCTCGAAAATATGAAGCAGAATTAAGCCCATAATTATTAAATAAATTGAGCCAAGTATAAGGCTCGCATATGTGAGGTTCTGTACTACGAGTACCGTGAAATATATGTATTTATGTATGGAAAATTTACAAAATGGATTAACCCTTCTGCATCCCTTGGATATGTGCCCTTCCTATGATCCTTTGGGTCAATATGACCCAACAATAAAATGTTAACAACATTTCATATTTAAGTATAATAAAAAATAAAAGCGATTCTATTGACTATTTGACTGAAAAAATTATTGATCGATGATTCTGAATGAAGATGAACTCAATTCAATTATATTCAATAGGAAAAAAATTTTAAGGTGGAATTAAACTTGCAATATCGCTTGTTGGGTCATATTGACCCAAAGGATATTAAATGTGTGTAAATCGTGTTTTTAAATATGGAGGGGGAGGAAAAATTTAAATTTTATTATTCTCATTTTCATTTAAATTTATAATTTTCGTCCCTGTAATGGATAAATTAAAGTTTCACGTCCATATCTTATATTTAAAGAGACAAATTTTGCGTTTGAAAACCAAAATTGGGTCAAATTGACCCAAGGAGTGCAGAAGGGTTAAAGGATATTTGAAGATACGCTTTCTTGTTTTGGGCACCCTCTATTTTTTATCATTTTACTTTTTTAGTATTTCTTTAACCACCCATGCAACTAAATATTCTGTGAAGTTTCTACCTCTGACGGCTTGAAAGCTACAGCCAAAATACAGTTTCTTCTATGGGGACACCTGTTAGACTTTCTATTTTTGTTGTTTTTAGTGTTTGTTGTTGTAGCGGCCACCTAACTACATGTTCTGTCTAAATTTTTGCTCTTACCGTTTCCTCTCCGTTCCGGAGAATGGACACTGTGACGGACGGACGGACAGACGGATGGACGGACGCACGGACCAAGAAGTCTCAGTAATAAGGTTCCATTTTCACTCTCTGAGTACGGAACATTAAAAATGTGTAATTTTCGCATAAAACAGTATTTTCCTGTCATTACCTATTATTTTTTGAAACCAATTTTCAAGATTCCATTACGTCGCTCGGCGGGAGCTAGGTTTTAATTTTAGACCCATACTTTCTTAGTCAAGTTTTCTTAGAATTTATTGTAGATTACGTTTCTGCTATACGCCTACTTCCAAAAAAAAATTGACCCACCCTAATATACACCCAGAGAAAAAACAACAAAACAATTTTTAAAAAAAATTTTAACCATATTATGTTTGAATTTTCATATTATTCGAATGTGTATTCTAAGTCAAATTAAAATCCTCAAAAGCTTTTATACTTTAATAGTCTTATTCCTTTACTTTTTTCCAGGAATATTTTCTATGTTTAATTTAACCAAACCACTGTTACCGAAAACCATACTATGGTTAAATTAGTTTCTTTAAAAATAGTTTTGTTGGCTGTGAGCATAACAAAACATGGTTTTTCCCTGCGTTTATGTAGATCTTTTTTTGTATTTAACTTCTTTAGTAATTATGGACCGTATGACATATTTAAAAATGACATAATGTCCATTTGCAAAGTGCTTAATGCCCACGGACATTATGACATTTTCAAAAGTGTCACAGTGTCCATGGACTTTATGACACTTTATGACGTAGTCGGCCAACGGACATTATGACATGCCACCGCAAAAGAGTAGACAAGGTTAAAAGTTTGACAAAGGAGGTCATCTGGAAAAATAAGAAAGAGGGTAGGAGAAAGAATTGAGTCTTGCGGCATCCCTGAATGAACCTTGAACTCGTTTGACCAAGCCTCATCTATAACAACTCGTATAGTGCGATTTCTCAGAAAGCTCGATATAAATCGCCGACACTAAATGCAACAAGTTTTGACAAGAGTGAACCATGCCAGACTCCGAAAAATGCCCTGGAAATATCTAAAGCAATTACCTTACCTTCGCCAAAATGGTGAATTGAACGGCATGAATTTAATGGCACCATTTTTGCAAGTCTCCATTAGATCGAACTCTACGGACGCCAAACTCGCAGTCTACTAAACGACCGCAGGTTTTACTGAGTTTACATATGTGAACAAGATTCTCTAAAACATGAACAAAGTATCCAAAAACTGCAACTAGCAGTTTGTTAGCTTTAAAGAGAGAGAGGCGCGTTATCGTTTATTTTTAAGAGATATGTATACTTAAGATATTGCCGCACTTAACTTGCCGGCCTAAACGTAACAGATATTTTTTGTATCAAATATTTGCTAAATTTCATACAATGTTTTATAAATAATATTTTACTACGGTTTCTTAAGAAATAAAGTTGGATTAATATAAAAAAAAACAATAATAGTTTTAAAAAGAAATCTAATTGTCGACAAATTTAGTGGTCACGCTTTTTTGCGTTATTCGTCAAATATATAATGAATATCCCTCCGATGCGCGGTAAGGTCCCTGTGGACTTTTTACATTTTTAAACAAGTGCCATTTAAAAACGGATGGGGAGAATGGCCACATATTTCATGACTTCTATTATTGGAGTGTTATTAGTGTTTTAATACTAACTCCAGGAGATTTATTGTTTGCAGAGTATTTTATTTTTTATTTTAAAGACTTTTAGTACGCCGTAGCAGTAAGGTCCGTAGGGACCTTGTATGAATTTTCATATGAATGGCTAAAAAATGTACTAAATTTCTTAAAACAAATGTTTAAAATGCATATTCATATTTTCAACATTGTTTGGATGTTTCATTGAGTTCTTATGTCCCTTCATTGAGTTTCATTGAGTTCTTATGTCCCTAAAAACATAAGGCAGTATTGTTATTATCTACAGTACACTACACGAGCACAGTGGATGCTTCTAATACTAAGATAAACCCAGAGGCAGTTTTGAGCTAAAATTCAAATAAATGTGGAGTTGATAAAATGGATCAAATGCTAGGAACATTCACATGCAAGCGTGCTACTAAACGATGGCCACTAGCAATGTTCTACAACATTTTGGACATAGCTGGATTGGCATCATTTATTATTTATGACAAACTAGGCACCACAAAGAAATCCGGCAACGTCGTTCTTTTCTGAAGCAGCTAAGTAAGGAGTTAGTGATGGCTTACATTGAAGAGCGGCCAAAAAATACAATAATTTCAATAACTTCTTTGTTATATACTTGTATGAAATTGCAGGTAATATCAAGAAGTAGAACTGCAACACCATCATTAGCAAAATAAGCAACGTAAAACTCCATACATCTGCATGTGCTGCCAAAATCCTGTGTGTGCTGAGCGTTCGACTACAGTTAGGAAATGTCGAGAGTGTATCAATAATACAAAAAATTAGTTACCAACGTCTATTCTGAATATAACTAGTCTGAATTCTATCCCCCGTATTTATAAACGATTATTAAATTTATAAAACGTTTATTAAGCCAAATTTTTAAATTTAAAAAATTTTTATAAATATAGGCATATATGTATGTTTTGTTTATAATTGCAATTTTTATTTTAACAATTCAACTGTATACCTAATTTTTTTGTATTCCAATAATAATTTAAGAATATTTTAACATATTTACATCAAAATGAATTAAAATATATATAAATTTTAGCAACATTCAATGCATTTTCATATAAGGTCCCTACGGACCTTACCGCTCAACGACCGACTAAAAAGTTACCGCTCGTCGGAGGGATATATGTATGTATTTTTTTCCAATTTGAATTTTTATTTTGCCCGCATTTAATTTTCTTCTGATCTGGCTTCTTTAGAATTTATTAATGTATTTATTTCACTAAAACCAAATTTTAGTGAATGATTTTTGAACATTAAAAACAATTTTCTTAAATCTACATCAAATATGTTAATTACAAAATCATTCAGGCATTTAACGAAATTTCTAAGCAAAAATATTAAATTTTAATAATTTTCATAAAATTTTTTAAATTTTATAACTTTTCTCAATCCAATGATGTAGAGAAATTTTTAAAAATTTTAAATTTTGACACGATTTATGAATTTTTGAAATTCCTTATTTTACAACTGACAATTAAGTCAGGTGATTAAGAAAAAATTATTTTAAGCATTTAGAGTTCTTATAGTGTGCATTTCGGCATATAAATATTCCTAAATTGTCAAGAAATTATTGAAACAATTAAGACAGAAACGAAAACGATTGAAAAATCATAAATAATCAGTTTGTGTTCATTCAGAGTTGACATTTGTTTTGTTATCCAAAGAGTTTGTGTTGCATCTTTCCGTTTTTGTTTTTTTATTTCGACTTTGTGG
This sequence comes from Pollenia griseotomentosa, assembly GCA_963931875.1. NCBI lineage: Eukaryota > Metazoa > Arthropoda > Insecta > Diptera > Polleniidae > Pollenia > Pollenia griseotomentosa. The sequence continues at coordinate 63,803,868 of OZ007561.1, forward strand.
AAAAAAGATAATGTTTTGTTGAACAATGTTTGAGAAACATTTTTAACAATTTTTAAAATGTTTTTCTTTTTCTGATGTTTTGTGATTTTGTCACGTTCAATGTTAAATGTTACGAGATTTTGATGATCATGGTCTTTGTGTGGTGTTTTTCTTGAATCTCTGGCTGGCTGGCTGACTGACAATATGACTGAAAGATTTTTCGTTGCTGTATAACGTACAAAATTGTTTCTTTAAATTGTAACATTTAATGTTGTTGCTTATTTTTTGTTCCTATTTAAGTTCAAGTGTCTAACAAGGAAGTACAGTATGTTTTAAAAGTTGCCAACCACATAGGCACCCGTGTACTAAAATTTTTAAATATGTAATTAAAAAAAATATATAAAACATTTAAGTTATTAAGTTATTTAATTTTTTTTAGGAAGAATTCATACCAGTGCTTAAGAGAGATTTAGTTTATAAGTATTGGTATACATTTAAAAACAATTATAAGTTGTAAATGTCAATAATAATAGTGCCACAAACAATTCTAATGTAATCAGTTTGGCCTCTTTATGGCTTAAAGATTATAAAATAAGTAAAATTGAATATATAATTTTTCGCTAATTTTTTCATATAAAATACTTTTTGTTTACGCGTAACCCGTATATGGGTTTGCATAGTTGTTATTTTTGATATCTTATTGCTTTGGAATCACTCAACCATAGTTCAAAGATATTCAATAAAATGACGCAAAAAGATTTACGTTTCCTAAACTCGAAGTTTCATTGCTCTTTTGACATTAGTTTTGCAGCTGCAAATATTTAAAGAAGCAGCAAGAGACACGGATATGCATTCTAGGGTTAAAGACATCCTAAAAAATTAGCTTCTTTTAACGTTTTGATCACCACAGGCTTTTCCTGGGGTTTTTAGTTTTTGTATTTGTGCAGACGACATATGAAGCATATATTTCAAAGACAGTGTTAAAGAAGAAGATTTTAGTTGAGTGAGAGTTATTGTTTTTTCTGGCCTCACTTTTTCCTACCAGAGCTCTGAATTTCGTCAAAAAATGGTCTTTATGGCGAGGGCTGCTGTGGCGCTAAAAATGTAAAAGGCTCAAGGGGATGAAAGTCAATTATGTTTTTGATTCAGCTTTCGATTCGATCAAAAAATATAATGGACAAGTTTGCGTTAACTCCAAGCTGCCTTCATCCAGCTAATCACAGCTTACTTCTATCGCCAAAAAACTAATAAGTAGCTTCAATAAGTAAAACTGTTGCTAATAATTCTTATACGCTTAACAGTTTTAGTTGTATAATATCTTTAGTTTTTCTAAAATCTTTGGATGAAGTTTTCTGACGATCTGCCCTAAGCAACAAGTGAAATGCGCAAAGGAATAGCTTATCAATTCAGTTTATCAATAGTATAAAATTGGAATTTAGCACATTTAAACGAAACCTTGTTAATTAATTTTTTGAATCCCAAGAAAAACTTTGATAGCTTCAATTCAATTCAGCGGTATCTGGAACTACATTTCTAAGCAAGCCCAAATTATTCAATAAAATGGAAAAGCGTTAAGGGTTAAAACGCTTATTGTTCTTATTGTTTTTTCTATAATAAGTATAGACAAATAAATGGTTTTCATGTTCAATGCAATTGGATTCTACCACAAACAATACTAATAATAATACATTTTTAAAATCTATTGTATATTTTAAATAAAAACAGATTTTTACGACTTTTCTGCAACTAAATAATTTGGGATACAAAATTTTCTATCAACCCATAGGCAACTATATTGCCAAGCGATATTGGAGACTAAAATGGTAACCAGAAGCGTAACATTTTGCATTACTATTAAATATTAGGTAAAAGATGGCGAATTTACTAGGACCATTAAAAGAATCACTACCCGGTATGAGACGCCGATTTTGAGTACGAATTTGAGTATTGTATTTGTGTGTACAACATTGCCTGATGGCAGATCCATAGTTTCCCCAAAGAAGGCCATTTAAAAAATCACTTTTTGGCAATAAGCAACAAATAAAACCTCTTAATATTTGGATGTGCACATGCATATAAACTTTACTCATTAAAATTCTCTTTTACTAATACAGTTTTTGGAGAAAAAAAAAGCATCAAGAAAACTACGAGAAGCTTTTATAAAAGTTAAAACTACGTTGCCGCATGTTCATAGCCGACTTAAATCCTGTATAAGTATTCCGAAAATCGTTTTCAATACAACAAGTCTTACCCAAATATCATTATGGGGATCAACTTTACTGCAAATAACACTGGTCTACAAATTAAAAAAAAAAAAAAAAATATGATGCAGAAACGAAACATTTTTTTAACTAATCTGGGTGCGCTGAATTCGAATCTGGCATAAAAATGCTGGAAATACTGTAAAACAGTCAATACTGACACTACAATTTCACAATTATTTATTTGACAGAAGCCCACATTCATCCTAAATCTTCATAATAGTAGCGTTTAAGTATGTCAGGGATATCGTGTGTTACTGATTCAATCTATTTTTGCTTTGTGTGTGGTGAATATTTGGTTGGAAAAAAAGGTTATGCAATATCAGAATTATTAAAATATGCATATTTACATTATTTTGGTTTTGCAGTCAGAAACTTGGACAAACTGTGGACACCGACAATGTTTTGCATTTTCTTCATTAGCATTTAGATTATGCAGTGAGCGCGAATAAGGGGAGCGTGCTGACCAAGATTTAATGAAAATTTAAAAAAAATTTATCAGGGGTTTTGAGACAAAAGCATGCTGGGGGACTATTGCTGGACTATAATACGTGAAACCGAACCAACAAAATACAAACAACGTTCAAATAACGCCATTTACTTTTGAAAATGCATTGATTATTATGTAAGACACGAATCAAAATATTTTTTGTATCTCGAAAACCTGACGTTTTCAGCACACCAAATTACCCTAGGAAAGATATTTGGTTGCTCCAGTTCATAACCTTGTTGGCTAGTGTAGTTTTTAATAAAAGTCCGTAAAATATTTTGCATTTTATAACACCCAATTTATTTTCTCTTTTCTGTATGTATACAATTAAAAACAAGTCAGAGTGTTATATTCAGCTGTGCCGAATTTTTGATACCCTCCACCTACACTTATTACATTTCCGGAGTGGGCTTTATATGGGACCTTTAGTAAATTATGGGTAAATCTACACGAAATTAAACAAAGTGATTTATAGTTTCTTAAAACTATGACTTGCCAAATTTTTATAAAAAGAGCGTTATTCGTTGCGGTTTTGCGCGTATTAAAGTTTTTTCATGGAGTAATAAATTATGGACCGATCAGCACAGAAGTTTGCAGTATGGTTTCTAGTCATATAATACAGTAACATGCCGAAACTTATTACAATAGCATTCTTTTTTCGGTTTTAGGCGTGCTAAAGTGTTTTTCGAGTCATATAGATCGAATTTTTGCCAAATCTAATATCAATATGTTCATTCCGCCACTATTTATGCTAGTTTTTGTAACAAAATTATAAATTTTATTAAGTATTTGTTCCTCATTTTAATGTGTAACTCTTTTTCTACTGAGCCGCTTTGGCTGGATTTCAATCCCAAGCTGCTTAACAGAACTTGAAACAATTTGACAACAATATTGTTCTTTTCATTTGAGACGTTTGAAAGTGAGCGTGATTTCAACAGATGTCCATCCTAAATCGACATTAAGTTACTTAAGGCCCCAGAATATATCGCTCCTTTATTGCAACATAGTCATATCTCAAAAAATCAAATATTTGGAGTAACTTAATCCAAAATGCTCTTTCTTACTTTCTCTATATGTAAAAAAAAATAATCAGTGTTATATCTGAAACTTAACCGAAGTTATAGCAAAATATATTTTTCTAAAAGGTACATTTTGAAAACTTTAATCGCATTTTGCCAAGTTTGATTTTTTTTTGAGATATGAGATTATGTTGCAATAAAGGAGCGATATATTATGTATGGGGTCTTAGATTATTATAAAAACGTTTCTCACGGAATGAAAAACTTATTATATCTTCATCAAAACTAGTTGTGGAGGAGGGTAATAAAAGGATATTTATAAAAAATTTCCTTATTCGATTAATCGATTTCGGGTTGGTGTCTCTCAATGGTTACGCTCACTTTTCTTACCCACTATCCATCTGTTTACATTGTTTGTTTATTGTTTCTTTGGTCGCTGGTTGTACGAGTATCTGGTGGGAGTGTGCATAAGTATCTATTTATGTATCTATAAATAGTTTCCTTAATTTTATTTACAACAGCAGGTATCACTATTTTGGAAAATGTCATACAAAATTGTATTGCAGCTAGGAAAATCTGTTTAAAAGAGGGGGAGAAATAAGACTTTTTAAAGTGCCCCATCACTACTGTATCATCACATACGTGTTTAAAATGCAGAAGGTGATGTCAAAAACAACAGCAACAAAACTGCACTCCCGAATATTACCACTGATTCTATTTGTATTTTGTATTGTATTTTCCCCCCCTTAATATGTGAAATTACTACTACAACATTTGAGTGAGCACTTAAACAACTATTCTTGAACTAACACACAACACAGTACAATATGAAGATCCCTCTAGATGACTAGAGAGTTGGGAATACAGTGAGTGTATGAAACTGTATAAGATTAATTGAATTCCCGCTGTTTAGCTATTAATCTTGCTTACTGCATTTTAACATACACTTTTCTCATGTGCAACATTATTTGCTGCATCTCACTTTTACTTACCTTGGCGTACAAGTCTGTCGTATTGTTTTCTAGCGCCCTGCGTAATGCTCTTACAGGTATTGAATACAGGCGCTTTTTATTTAAGATTTTCATACTTAATTAGACTTTTTTAAGCATTTTTTCTGCCTTCTAGGCTTTTTTTATTTTTATAAAATATTGTATTGCTTTCTTAGCTTTTTACTTGATGTTTCGTAGTTTATGCGTGCCCGGTGGTAGTTTTAGTGGTGTCAACTAATGGTTTTTATATTTCATATGCAAAGGAGATGACGTCGATCAACTTAATTACTTTTATGGCCATTCAGTCTTCATTAAAGATTTTTTTAAGTTGGGTGTTGAAAATTTTGATGGCATCATTTTTTCTTCTTTTTTATTGTATTGTTTTCTCAAACTAAGTCAATGGCATTTTAATTTGTTTATGAGTTGGAGAGGTGCAATTTTTTATTCATTTGCTTGAGAAAAATTAGAAAAATAAGTTTTAAAATACTATAAAATAAATTATAAAAATACATATATAAACATTTTTAATTGAAGTAAGTGGGTGGTTACACACTTATTTAGAGGGGATTACACTTGTGGCTGCAATTATATTTATGGCATTTTGGTTCTAATATTATGTCATGTTTTGGGATTTTCTAGCAGGCTATCAATCAATTTTATTGTTTTTTAAAAAAAAAGTTTGTAAGATTTCAGGTTTAATGAACTTTATTAAGTCATAATATTGAAATTATTTGACATTTTTATTGATCTAGCATCTGAATATTTCATTTTAAAAATATCCTTACCGCCTGTTCAACAATTTTGAACGTTAACGTTCGCATGGAAATTTTCTATGAAAAATGTTTACGTTAGAAATTGTTGAACAGGCAGTTAGTTTTTTTTTAAGTCCTCTTTATACCTTTTTGGTTAACGTTCAATAATAATGAATCATTTAAATAAAAAAAATTTAAACATGAAATGAAAATATTCAAGCTCGGGATCTGTTGCGTGTGAGCTTTTCCTTATTTAGTTCCAAAATACGGTATTCTTCAAAAATCATCATCAGGGAATGTTTAATTAAAATGATCGAAATAACGGAACCAAAACAAGAAATTTTATTATTTAATATAGAAATCTAAAGGTCAAATGGGTCATTCTACGTAGAGAGGTTATCTGATATTAAGAATGGCGGCGTGATAAAAATATTTAAAATAATAACTTTTTTCAATATAATCGTATTTAATCAGGTAGTTTGAATGCATGTTTAATAATGGCCAGCCAAGTAATCTACTTTTACCGGTATTTTAAGTGACCAGGGAAGATACTCTACACAGGGTAAAGACATGAAGGCCAGGACAGGATACCTTACTTTTTAATTTTTAATTGAAAACAAACCTTATTTTCGTAAGAATCAACTTTATTTATTCAAAATTAGATTAAAGGTTCCATACAGTCTTCTTTTATGTAACATAGAAAACCAAAATACTTAGTATCTGCTTACATGAACATAGTCGAAAAAAAGTAAATTATTTAATTGCATATAGAGCATCTATGCTCCAATAATAACTTTAAACTTAAATAAGAACTTTTACTTATAAAAACAAACATTAAAAAATATAACGATTGATGATAGTAAAAAGTTGGTTAGCACGATTTTTTATAATTTTTTATATTAAAAGGCATACATTTTTAAAGCGTTAAAACACTTATAACGTATATAGTGGATATGTGTTGGTTTAACGTAAAAATATATACATGAAATACTAAGAAAGAAGTAATATCTCACGTCCTTATCTACTTTGGACGCAAAATCTCTACCCTGGCATCAGATGAAGCAGTGGAAATACGGCAGGGGAGAGATTTTTTCATTAAAAAACTAGCACAATCAGAAAAATATGTATCGTAACGAAAAAACAAACTAATACAGTAAATTATACTGAAATTAAAATAGATAAATGTTACAAACAAGCTTAAGCCACAAATAACAAGCGAATAAAACTCACCAGGGGAGATACATCAATCACTGACACGTGCGAGCGATCCGAGTGGTGTGGTCGAATTATCGGCCCAATAAGAGTACGCTAATGGCTCCCTCGATTTTTATTGTTAAATTCACTTCGAAACAAATGTTTTGCAATTTAAATTTGCAGCGTCAACGCGTTTTAGCGGCATTTTTAAACGGTCGAAAAATGTGCAGGGGAGGAGACTTAAAATACGAGGGACAAAATCTATGTAATTTTTTTTAATAGAATATGAAAGTAATTTGAAAGTTTATTTAAACGACTATTTTAAAATAAAAAGTGAAGAAAAAAAAAGTTGCAATAAACTGATGATTGCTTTTTTATACCCTCCACCTCAATAAGTTGTGAAGAGGGTATACTAAGTTTGTCATTCCGTGTGAAACTTTTTTATTATTCATCTTAGACCCCATAAAGTATATACATTCTGGATTCTTGAGTAATTCAAAGTCGATTTAGCATGTCCGTCTGTCTGTCCATGTGTCCGTCTGTTGAAAACACGCTCACTTTCGAAAAACTCAAAAGAAATGAACAAACTGGGTGTCAAACTGCTTGTAGTTATCCTAAGCAGTTTGTGATTGAAATTTAGCAAAATCGGTTCAGTAGGACCAGAGCTATGAATTTAACTGATAATTTTGTTACAAAAACTAACATAAATAGTGGAAAAATGCACAGAATCATATAATATTTTGCAAAAATTTGTTTTATTCGACTGGAAATCACGCCGTAAAATTTCGTGAATATCCGTCCACAACTCCCGGAAAATAGTTTAATACGCCTTAAACCGTAAAAACTAACGCTATCAAAACACTTGGCACTTCACAGTTTTATAGGATTAGAAAAGACACTGTGAAATTTCATGAATATCGGTCCATAATTTACCCTGTGCCGCGTATAAACGCATTTTAGCGGCATTTTTAAACGGTCGAAAAATGTGCAGGGGAGGAGACTTAAAATACGAGGGACAAAACCTATGTATTTTTTTTTAATAGAATATGAAAGTAATTTGAAAGTTTATTGAAACGACTTTTATTGTTATTTATACTACTTTATGTAATAAATAACGATTAGTTGTTTAATGAATTAGTAATGTGTTAAATTTCAAAGATTTTGTTACAGAATAGTAAAGTGACAGGCCAGGGCAGATACTTTTTTCTAGGTAAACACGAAGTTATGACTAAACTATGGTAATTTAGGTATTGCAATTTATTGTCAAAAAGGTTTACTTTATTTGTTATAACAAATAATAAAAAAATAATAATTATTAAACACGTTTCCAAAATTTTTTTAATTATATATTATTTTTTAATGTAGCCGTAGATAGTACCTCTTAACGTAGAAACACCCAAATATAAATATAACTTTAATGGCCAATTTCACCAATTTATTTCTATATCAATTTTTATTTAAATCACTAGATATATAAGAATTGAATTGCCTTTAATTGTCCTTATAAAACTAATCGACCAATTTCCAATTACCAATCTCAGAAGAAATTGATATTATTTTGGAAAACTGGATTAACCTTAGATATAAAGAAAGAACCTGCCGGAAGGAGCTAGACTCACCTACTGGGTATATGTATTTATATACAGTGCACTCGGGAAAACGTCAACTAATTAAAACCGCGGGTGTTGGCGTTAAACAAATTGTTGACGTAAAATGTTTAAATAAAAAACATATCGATAATGTGCTTTTAAAGGGTTTTATTGATTATTAACTAAAACCAAACATAAAAAATTCAAAAAGGAAACAAAACAGTCATTCAACCTGACTAGAACCATAGAAGACAATTAGAACCAAAAGAATATATTTTAAATGAGATCATATTTTCAATTTTACATGCACACACATATGAATTTAAAAAAAAATCTTATCTCGCTAATGGTTGAGTTTGTTACATCATATTGCTTCGCTAAAGCTACCGCACTTGTACCCTTTTCTAATAAGTCCAAAATATTTGCCTTTTCTTGTAGATTAAGCCATTTCGGTTGTTTTGAACTCATTTTGTTAATGTGATACTTACGACAACAAAAAAGCAACTGAACCAGGGTTGTTAGGCTTTTTTCTTTAAAAATCGTCAAAACTATTTAACAAAATTCGTCAAAATCTTCACGAATATTTAACAAAATCGTCAACAAATCGTCAAATATTAAAATTTTACATATTATAGACAATATATTGCATTGAGTGTTTTAAAAATATAAATTTTTAGCAAGAAATTCTATTTATGATAAAGAAAGTGATATTGTTTAGTTTTATTCTATATATTTCAGCAAATAGGTAGAAATATATTTATAATTTGAAAAGAAATACATAAGAAAAAATATATTGTCATAAAAACATACTAAAAATTATTTATTTCATTTATCCATATTCACAGAAACATTAAATAAAAAATAAAATCTCATTTGTTTTAACTCGAGCTATCTTCAAATAATTATTTTTAGCGCTATCACTATTGCAAATTGTTTTTACTGTTGAAGGTGCTAAACCAAGGGTTCTGTCTATATCAACAGTCTTTTTACCCGACTTGAAATGTCTTATTACGTCCAATTTTAGTTCCAAACTAATGCATTTTCTTTCCTTTGCACTCATCTTCCTACGCAACTTCTTATGCGCCCCATACACGGTTCAATTCAGTTGTCAACTGAGTCTTTCAACTCAGTTGACAACTTCATCAACTGAATTGAAAGATTTTAAATTTATTTTAAAATTTAATGAAATAAAAGACAATTTTTAAAATACTTAACTACAAAAATTAATTTTGACAGCTAATCAAGAGACTCGAGCACACACAGTACAATCGAATTGAAAGACTTAGTAGTCAACTTGAAAAAATCAAAATCTTTTGATTTTTCTTCAACCAACTCGACAACCGTCAAATTAATCAATTGACAAAGCCATACACGCTTTGATTTGGAGAACAACAGACTCAGTTGACAATTGAATTGAATCGTGTATGGTCTGCTTTATTAAGAACTAACTGTTTACTTCCTAACACGCAACTGTACTTAGAATAACTAACCTAACAGAATCAAATTGGGGTTTGTCTTTTTACACGCAAATAGAAAAATTCTCCACATGTGACGACGCAAATCAAAATCATAAAAACGCAAAGCGGATTCAATCAATTTTTAAAAAGCGAACCAAATAGGACCGACGCAAATCGGGGCTCTAGTGTATATTTTTTGCAGTATAGATGGCATTCATATAATTGTAGAATTCGAATTACTAATGCTTTTAATGAAAGTCACCTGGTTTGGGATGGGGGAAGAATTTTTTTTGTTTAATTTCCAATAATTTTTGTATTTCGAAAAATTGATTTTTACGTTTTGAACTGTTCCCAATATAATTGTTAATATTTCTTGTATTTTATTGATGCCAGAAAATCATCATAACACCATTACGTTTAGTAAACAAAATCGTCAATCGTCATTTTACTGTATTTTCTCAAAAAAATCGTCAAAATAACGAAAAATCGTCACATCTAACAACCCTGAACTGAACATAAATAAAAAGACAATACATAAGAACAGTTACAGTTTTAAGTTCTTTTCTACTCTACTAATAAGGGGAATCCCCAATTTCTTATATTATTTTATAAAATAAGTGTGTATGTGTACAAATGTGTGTATTTTAACTTCTGCTAAATTCAAAATTTTGTTTTATTCAGAGTTGGCGTTTTAGAGCTTTGTGGTTGGGTTGACGTTTTAGAGAAGGCAATGTAAAAAAAGGGGTTAACGTATTGGGATGTTGACGTAAACGAGCGCCTTTTTTTCGTTTGTTTAATTTGTTGTTTATTAGACGTTAAAGTTTTGCAAAAAACAAATAGAGACAATAACGATATTCTACTTCTGTGTTAATATTTTTCTAAAAATTCATTATCTTAATTAGGCCAGCCGAATTTTTTTAGGAAAAGATTTTTGCAAACAAGAAAGCTGCCAAATTATTACCACTAGGAATGTTTAAGCCAACTCCGGTTTTACTACAAAGGATAACAATGGAAGCCTTTTGCAGTGAATTATTTTAAGAGGCTTTTGAATTTTTAACGATATAAATAATTATACGACTTTTTTCTTTCAAGAAAAAGGAGATTAAGGTAATTGGTCCAATTACGAGCTATAAGTAATTATAAGCATACAACAAAAAAATAATGTTACCTTGTCGAAGGTAAAGGGCGTTTGTTGCGAAATTTATCCATTTTTCAAAATGTTTACAAGATTTTTTGTGTTTAACTGATTTTATGGTCAATGGTAGCAACAAATAACATCATAAAATTTAGTCACTATAAAAACAGACTATTGTCAAAGGTATTTGGACCGAACTTTATCGCTCTACCATCATATATAAGAGATTTTGGTAATTAAAATTTTAAAAATTGATCTTTATATTGAGGCTATCTATAGTTTACGTAGGAAGGTCGAGAATGCTAGTGTAATAGCACATTCATTCGGAAACAATTAAGTCCATTGCGAATCCCTACACTAAATGAACAGTAGGAATTCTAACAGTATGAGTACGGATTATTATAGTAATTTAATATTATAGAAGAAAAAATTCAGGAAAAAATTTGTTCGAGTTCTCCAAAGATAACCCCTAAGCCAGCATATTCTTATACCAAACTTTACCAAGTTCTACAGTTGAATTCTAGAGATTTCTAGTAAATCGAAAAATTGTCCGCCCAGGAATTTTAACTTTCACTGCTGTAACCTTGGACAGTGGCATAGTAATTGCTGCACTGTTCTATGCTGATATCTAAAACTTTGTCTAAAATAATTATATGGAGCCACTAAACGACTTGATTGGCAACACTGAATGATGGTTTTTTCCTATTGTGGAAAAGTGTAGGTATAAAATGTGTTGTTGTACAATTTGGCTCAAAACAGTACAATTTTGGAAGCAAGTTTGCATAAATACCTCTTGCCATATTTGTAAGAGTATGACGTTTTTGCTAAACTAATAGAAGGGTGTGCGGACTAGAAAATAGGGCTTTGCCATGTTGAACTTACCGGGCCAACGAACTCTTTCCATCTACGACGATTATAAGTTAATGCTTCAACTCGGTTCCATGTCATTCCATAACCTTCGTATTCTCTTTTTACATTTTTGATCCAGGTAAGACGTGGTCGCCCGGGTCCTTGTTGGCCTTGGGGACGCCACTCCATTGCTGTGCGTGATATATTTTTTTTTTGTATTTATTATTTATTTAAATAATTTCAGTTTTTACAAGCCTCTGCGCCTAATTGGCATTTTAGAGGCGAGTTGAATCATGCATGGGCTTTTCGAGCGTGTTTACGAATTTTCTCATTTTATTTCGCTTTCAATTTTGTTGTGGTTTGCTTTTACAAGCAGCTGTTCATTAGTGACCCAATGATGCCGGAAGATTTGTAAAAGCTTGTACATTTCTTAGACATTCTTGGATTAATCTCCAGTTGGTACAACTGTAAAGAAGTACGCTACTGTGGAAGATCCGAATCTTTGTTTCTTTACTGAAATCGTTTGATCGCCATACTTTGTAAGGCGATTGAAAAGCTGATCGTGCTTTGTTGATCCGGTAATTTATATCTTTTTCTGATCCACCATTTGCAGTCACTGAGCTTCCAAGGTAACAGAAAGCGTATACCTCTTCTATTATCTCTCCGTTTTCTTTACATTAATTCCTAGACCTACTTTTTCCGCGCTCTTTACCAGATGATATAGACAAGCTTGTATGTCACTATGTTGGTTACCGTTACACAATCAAGTAATATTATGAAGAGCGTTGAATACAGGACGCAGCCTTGCCTTACACCAGTTTTTATCCTGAAAGAATCGCTTTACTTACTTCTGTAACGCAATATGCACAGGTCATCAGTGTAGAGTTCACGTATAAGACTGACAATTCTCTCTGAAAATCCTTAACTGTTAAGAGAGGCCCATACAGCTTCTCTTGACACAGTATCGAAAGCACGCTCGAAGTCTAAAAACAGTAGGTATAAAATTCCGGGGATTTTTCAATACGAATTCGTAGGATTGTTAAATAGGCTGCGCAAGAGCGGTTTGGACTGAATCCTGCTTCTTCTTTCTATTAGATTGTCTCCACAAAGCTAAAAGGTCTAAAGTTCAAAAAATGCATTTTGTGTTTTGGATTGGATTAAATAAAATATTCTCTTTCGTTTGGTATCAATAACTTTAGTCTAACACAAATTCTTCTAGTCGTTATCAACTTCTCTTTAGGAAAAAAGTCTATGAAAAACACCAAATAAATATTTTTCAATTTAACAATACGAAAAACAACAGTTTGTGAATTAAGACTTTTTTGCCTAACACCAAAGATATATTTTTATGTTTTTTTTTTTAACATTGCTATGTTAAAAAATGTTTACAAATTTCAATTAACACAGGCTTCAGACGCTTCCAAGTCTCCAATCGCAAAGTTAAAAATTTTAAGAAATATTTGTATGGCCCAATATGAATTTACCCTGCAGGAAATGTCACTAGTGAATCTGTACTGATTCTCTATTGACACCGTCACCAGAGCTACCCTGCGGGAAATTTGTGCCAATTGTTCCAACAGACTGGTCCTGGGATTTGTGAAAATAGAACAAGTACAAAAAGAAGCAACCCATGACAAGTTAAAGTAGAACCAATCATTTAACTGGTATATGAAGAAGAAAAAGGTAGAAAAAGTAATGCATTACAGTACAGTCTTCACAGGTGGTGTGACACATTTTTTGGGACTTTCTAAAATTTGGTTCTTAAATTTAGTTCTCTAGAACTTGTTTTAGTAAAATATTATTTATGTTATTGATATTATATTTTATCGTATTAAAGTCAAATATAGTGTCATATCTACTGTGGTATAGACACTTCGTTGACAATGTCACCAAAATAGTGGACAAAACTGGTGACTTGGAGACACCTTCATCCAGGTTACCATCATGGTAATAATTGTGTTATATAAATCCTGAGAGTAGTTGGTAGAGAAAATATTCCCAAAAAATTATTTTTGGAGATTTTCGGAAGTTTAGCGGAAAAATTCTTTTATTTTTTTGAAACTTATACACAATTCCCTTAACTATGATATATAATATGTCCACCTCTCCACTGTGCATTGTAGGCTTAATGAATGAAATGAGCATACAGTACCACCGAGCCGTTTGTCGTTTTTTTATTGATCCTTGAGTTTTTTTCTCTTTGACAAATTGGGTAGAATTTCATTGCAAACGTTTTTGTAAAAATTTCATCTCCGCTCTCGCCTTTCTTAAGGTGCATGTCGACGACATGTTTTTTACATCTGACTTGTCAAGTTTTTAAGTCACTTAATTGCGCATGTCTGTCAAAATTGCTGTTTTACAGAAGGTTTATAATATTCAGTCACAAACGTGCATGTTAATTGGTTTTGACATTGTATCTGTTTTTTTCGCATAGCTATTACAGAAAACAAAGTAGTTCTCGGTTTCAAAATAGCTTGCTGCCGCCACAAAAATTTGTATTTGCGCCGTAAAATATGTTAGCCATCTTAAAATTTTTTCTTTTAATTCAAAAACACCAATAAAGGACATTGTAATGAAACGTTTTTTATTTATATGTTTACATAATTTCTATTTAATGGTGAGTTGATCATACATATATCGATGGTGTAAAATATTAACTTCAGCCGACTAATGATTCCATCAATAGTAGACCGCCGCTGTCGATTTCTTCCGGCATAGATTTCTGATGTCAGATGGCTTGTCAGAAGAAAATAGAGCACGCTCTAATTAAAGTTTTATCAGATGACTTTGCATTTGACTTTAACAGAACCAATGTAATAAAGGTAACACTCGACATGTTTGTATTTCGCAGTGGAAAATTTGACAAGAAAAATTTTTCTAGAAATTAAAAAAATTCAATACCCGAAATTTCGAAAATCCGTTTTACATACATTGCACAAACTTTTGGTCTTAGTAAAATTTGATGCAGAAAATATTTGTAGAACATTTTAACCCTCTAAAGTGCCGTTTTATTATACTTTTGTGCGGAAGTTGAAAAAAGGACAAAAATTAGGGGGTTAATATATTCTAAGAAAAGAAACGCCATACAATTCTACTGAAGACATCTGAAATAGTATTTTAGCTCAGAAGTACATTTAGTACACCCAGAGAAAAAACATGTTTTAATATGGTCACCTCCAACCAAACTATTTTTAAAGAAAATTTTAAACATATTATGCTTATTATAACCATATTATTGTTAGCGATAACCATATTATGGTTAAGTTAGGCCTCCGTCAAGAAGCCATAATCATATTATTGTTGCATACAAACATGTTATGATCAATAATAACTAAAATTTGCTAAGCACTTACAATAGCATGGTTGGTTTTCAATGATAGTATGCTGCTCTTGGAAAAGGGGAAAACACTATTGTAAATTTAAAAACAAATTATTGTCATATTTTACCATAACATTGTTATTGGCAACCATAATATGGTTGTGGGCTCTTGATGGAGGACTAATTTAACCATAATATGGTTGTCGCTGACAATTGTATGGTTGTATTAACCAAAGTATGTTTAAAATTTTCTTTAAAAATAGTTTGGTTGGAGGTGACCATATTTAATCATGTTTTTTCTCTACGTGTATATATTTTTTCAACTTTTAAACAAAAAACTTTAGGGGCCGATATTTCGGGAACCCGAGCTAACTTTCAAAACCCTTTGGCGGATTTGCTCTACCAATAGTCTAGTTTCATTTCGCGTTTTAAGTATTGAAGCTGGTCTTTTTTGTTGCACTGTGTTTCCGTTATGAAGAGGAGTTAGAGGGTCAGTATGTTTAACAAAAATATTTTCCGTAATATATCTTACAAAGCTGCTGAACATACCTTATATATCAGATGTAAAGAACACATAGTTTCACATACCGATATGCTTTACGAACAGTTCAAAAGGTTAAAACTCTGAAATAAAATTCCGATATGATCTTCTACAACGCCGACATACTTCTTTTTTTAGTCTGGAAAAAGTTCGAAATTGCTGTACAGTGTTATTTTCATTTCAACCGTATCATATTGAATATTTAACGATTAAATTTTTTGTTGATTTGAAAAATACCGCCTGTTCCTGTTATTTGAACACAAAAAATACGGGGTTTTAAAAAATTTAAAAAAAAAAATTATTTTAAAAAATTATTTGACTTACCTTGAACTTGATCATAAACCTTTAATTTGTTAAATAAATTGAAAAGGATGTTTATGTTCAATCTTAAAAAAAAAAAATCATATTAAAACAACATGAAACACTTGGTAAAGATAACTTATCTAAAAAACAAGAACAAAAACAAAAAAAAAAAAAGATTTGCAATTTTTACAAAATTCTTTGCATGTTTCTGAAATTAAATAATGTGAATCATTATCTAAATAGTAAGACGAAATCATATTCAAACATTAACAACCAAATTTTAATAACCTCCGCGATATATCAACTTTATATCTTTTTGGTTTCTGGATAATTTGTTTTATTAAAAGGGGAGTCTTGACTAAAATAAATGTATGTGTAAAGAAATATATATTTAAAAAAAAAATTTACATAAAATTGATGTTAATCTCTTTTTCTCATGAAAACCTAAAGTTAACAAACATAAAAAGTTATAAATTCATTTTTTCTAAATGATTCATAAATTTCAACAAATAAAATCAATATAATTTTGGCAAAACAAAAAAAGAAAAAAAGGGGAGAAAAACATAAAAATGGTTAATAATTTTATGTTACTCAACTGTGGTGCAGCTTTGCTACTTGCTGTAAAACGCTTTTGAGTTTTATAGAGATTTCAGGGAGACAACTCTGTATGTGGTCTCCTACCAAAAACTTTTGCTAAACTCGTAAAAAAGGTTAGAACTTAAAGGTTCCCAGAAGATTAATATCTTTTTGTTTTTATTTTTTTTTTTTATATTACTATTCCTACCAATAACAATAAACACAGACAGACAAGAAATTAACAAACAAATAAAAATAAAATCATAATGAAACCATATTTCTTGGTTAGATTTTTATTAACAAATTTAACAAAAAAAAAAAAAAAAATATTTAAATAAGTATTAATTAGTGATCGATCTTTTTTTTAACTTTGTTAAAACTATGAACCACACACATTAATCTGTGATACTGATGTAGTCACTAGTGGCGGCGACTATTAGTTTAATATATTGTCACTGTTTTTATAATATAAACGCCTTTGAATGTTATTGTTACTTTATTTATAAAGTCACACGCTTCCACGTATTAAGCAGATTTAAAAGAGTTTTAAATGAAAATAAATTATTTTGATGCCATGAAAGATGATAAAACAAATTAACTTAAATTATAAGTCAAATTAATAAAAAAAAAACTACTGTTTGTATAAATTAAAATATATATATATATATATATATATTTATTTTTTTCAATGGAAAACACTGGGAGTTTATTTAGTAATTTATTTATTTGATTTTAATAAAAACTTATGTAAAGTTTGAAACTTTAAAGATCTCTGATTATATTCCTGGAAATGTTTATTTTTTTTCTGAGACATAAAACTCATAAATTTTCACATAATTTATTAATTTCTTTAAAGTTTTTTTACTAGTATAAGTTACAATTTCAACATTCATTTAAAAGATTAATCAGCAAAATTTTGGATTCTTCTTAAGGTTATTAGGAACTCTTAATATAGTAGGCCATTAATTTTTTTTATATAAAGGGTGGTTAAATTGTAAGGGCCGATGTTGAATGTGAACCACACCTAAACGCCAAGTTTTTTTCCGAATTTTATTTGACATTTCTCTATTTCAGACTTACTCAATTTGAACCATGGAGAGATACACAATCCAACAAGGTGTTAAAGTTATCCAGACTTATTACGAAAATGGGCGTTCAAATCAAAATGCATATCGTGCACTTCGTGATTTCATTTTCACCTCAGCGGATTCGTCAATAAGCAGAATTGCCGCATTTGGCCGAATGATAATCCAAGAGTGATTGTTGAAAAACCAATGCACCCACAAAGAGTGACTGTTTGGTGCGGTTTATGGGCTGGCGGCATCATCGGGCCGTATTTTTTCCAAAATGAGGCCGGTCAGGCAGTTACTGTGAATGGTGTTCGCTATCGTGAGATGATAACGAACTTTTTATGGCCCGAATTGGAAGATATGGATGTGGACGATATGTGGTTTCAGCAGGACGGTGCCACTTGCCACACAGCTAACGAAACAATGGCTCTTTTGCGCAACAAATTCAATGGCCTTGTTATCTCACGTAATGGCGATGTCAATTGGCCGCCAAGATCATGTGATTTGACACCGTTGGACTTTTTTCTTTGGGGTTATTTGAAAGAAAAGGTGTACGTCGATAAGCCAGCAACAATTCAAGAGCTAAAGAATGAGATAATTCGGCACATAAACGGCATAGAACCTCCATTATGCCTCAGGGTCATCGAAAATTTGGACCATCGGATGGAGGTGTGCCGCCGTGGTCGCGGCGCCCATTTGGCCGATATTTGTTCCATACATAATTGAGTAATACCAATATATCATAATAAAATAAAATTACAATAATTTCCTAAATAGTTTGTGTTTTATTCAAAATCAACATCGGCCCTTGAAATTTAACCATCCTTTATTAAACTGGTAATAATAATTCATTTTTTTCTTTTAATACATATTTTAAAGTATTGTCATTGTTAGTTAGGTACGTCCTTTTCCCATCCTGGGAGCAACATATTAGTTTCTATATATTTAAGCAGTGAAACCAGAAATATGCTCTTAAAAACACTTTTTATGCGCATTAAATACGCAGTAAAAACTTGAAAATATGCCCTGAAAATTGTTAAAAATATGTCCCAACAACTTTAAAAACAGTTCCATTTAAGAAAAACAATCCTAAAATTATAATTGGTAAAGCCCATACTCCATAGTATTTACAGACGAATTTTCCATGTTTAAATATGGTCACCTCCAACAGAACTATTATTAAAGAAAATTTTAAACATATTATGGTTAATGTAACCATATTATTGTCATCTACAACCATATTATGGTTGAATCAGTCCTCCATCAATAAGCCACAACCATATTATGATTGCCTCCGAACATGTTATGGTCAAAAATAACTAAGACATGTTTAACACTTATATTTAATAGCATGGTTGGTTTTCAACCATAGCATGTTGCTCTGGAAAAAGAGGAAAATACTATTAATTAGTATTGTGGTTATTTTGTTGAACTATTTATGGTTTATAATCCAAATTTTTTAAATACAATTTGGTTAAAATACAATTTGGTTTAAGGATTGATGTTTGACTATTGACGTCAGCAGTCGTCGATGGCTGCGAGTGTAAAACGGCAAATCCATCTGAGGAGATCGAGTGGTTGCGATCGAAACATGTCATGGTAACCTGCCGGCCCGGGTTCGAGCCCCGGCCACGGTCAAGAATGAAAGATTATCAATAACAATTTTAATTAATTTTCATGCTGTAAAATTCCTTTCTTCATAAAAATAATTTAATGAAAATTAAATTTAATGAACTTAAGCCTAATTAAAATTATTAAAAAATTTGGAAAATACTATTGTTAATTTTAAAACAAATTTTTGTCATATTTAGCCATAACATGCTTAGAAGCAACCATAATATGGTTGTGGCTTCTTGATGGATGACTAATAAAACCATAATATGGTTGTAGATGACAATAATATGGTTATATTAAGCATAATATGTTTAAAATTTTCTTTAAAAATAGTTTTATTGGAGGTGACCATATTAAAACATGTTTTTTCTCTGCGTGCATAAACAGAGTTATTTTAATAGGATAAAATTCATATTAGAGTTACTTGTGCCGAATATTATCTAGACATTAACATTCATATGGGATTTTAGGAACGATCGCTAAATTGTTTATTAATGTTAAGCTTTAAAAGGAAGATAAAGCTACTAAAGATGGAAGCTTTGGACAAATGTGAACTGATTCGAAAATTATATAATTTACAGTAAAATATTTTTGAGGCGAATTTAACCTAAATACCAACATAATTAAATGGTTTACGAACACAAAAAGCCTAATTTGGAAAGTAGTTTTTATGGGGAATATGTAAAATTATAGAACGATTCTTACCTTTTACATAGGCTACGTCCTCAGTACAATTGAAATGCATTTACCAAATTTGATCAAATTATCTACAAGATTGCAACTTGTACTTTGCGCACAATATTAACATGGACAGGCAGCCAGCCAGACGGACGGATGATTGTCATTAAATCACTTTTAAAATTGATTCTAATTCGATCTATATACTAAAAGATTGGTTCAGATTTCTATGTATTACACACATTGCCAAAAAACGTATATATATTATTTTTTGCTTATTCATATATAAACTTTTAAAGTTTAAAATAACATTTATCTTTAACGACAACCTGCTTTGTCTTACAAATTTCGAGTAAAAATGAAATGTAGATGGCGAAATTGAAGAAACACGTTGGGTATACAGATATATATTTAAAACAGAAAAGCTAAAATTTCGCAAACAAAACTTTTTTTATTTGCTACGAAAGCTCTTGTAGGCAACTAAAAAAAATTTTAAATGTGTTAAAATATGCCTTAAAAAGGCAAGATATGCTCTAAAAACATGCACTTTTAACTAAATTTTGCAAAAAATGCTCCAAACAGTTAAATATGCACTAACAAGCCGATGCCAAAATTCATGAAAAAGCTCTAGAACGGAAAAATATATATTATTTCTGCCTTCTTTGGTCGCACAAAGAAGAACATGCAATTGCATAGTTACGGTTTCCCTGTAAATACGCATTATTTCCTAAGTGAATAGACTTCAAGTGTTCGTTAACTAAGCATTTACACATGCCACTGCCCAACAAAAACAAAGTCAAACCTTTAATATGAAATGAATTTATCATTTGAAATCAAACACAATTTCCAAACCTTTTTCAATTGTTTGATTTTAAAATTTGAATTCAAATTGATAATGATTATAAACATTTGACAAACATTGTTTTATCAATTTGATGTCAAATTGTTATCAAATGTTTTTTTTCAAACCAAAAAATAACTTGGCAGCACTGAAGTGAAGAATAAATGTAAACGCTAAAAATTCTCGATTTTAGTTAAATGTGTTACACAATTAAAGAAAAGTTACATATTACGTGAAGTGAATTCGCCTTTTAAAAAACTTGATTTCTTGTTGAAAAATATAAATATAATTAATTACAAAGTGAAAGAATGTGAATATAAATTAAACGGGAGAGTGAAGAAAGTTTTTTGAACGATCGCGGTGCTACGCCATGACAATCCTCAAAAGAAAAAGGAGCAGAGAATATTGTCTTTTAGAATTAGAATTAGAAGACGGAAAGAGCACTATTTAGTCTTTAAGCTAAGGTGCCGAATGTTTATCTTACAGTTTATTTAAATAAATAAAGCATTTGAAAAAAAAAATAAATATTTTTATTTATGTTCCATATTGTATTCAAATCCATATTTGAAAAAAATTTGAGAATAACGTTTGACAGCAAGCTGAAAATAAATACATTTCTCAATTTGAAAATAACTTTCCCTTTTTGTTGAGAATGGCTTAAAATCACTTTCAATTTGTTATCATACCCCCGTGTTTGTTGGGTGCCAGTTCGTAAAACTCAATACACTCACGATTTGTTTCTAATTCACACACATTTCTCGCAATGGCAGCACACTTTGCATGCGAGTAGAAATTTGGCACTTGCACACGATGCCATTCAATGCCAAAACGATAAAAAATCTTACCCTATTAAAAATTCAATGCAAAATTACTAGATAATTGTCAAATTGTAATTAAAGTTTTAACTTGTTAAATGTATTATCATGATTCATTTTTTGAAAAGCATTTTAGAGCATTAATAATAAAGGTATTCACTCCAATTTTTATTACCCTTGCAACTGTGCAAAATAGCAAAGTCGCACTTATTTGACGTGAGCAGCCCACGTTTAATTTTCAGCTTTTCCGAAACAATTTTTTAAACAACGCACCTTCCATTTGACAATATCCAAAGAAGCATTTGCGTACGATTAATAAAAAAAATAAAAAAAAAAAAAAAAAAAATTTGAGTCGTAAGTTTCTTGAAAAATGCAACAAATGATTAAGTTTACTAAGTTACAAGTAGAACTTATAACTCAGCCAAGCATTCCAGTATTTTTATTATATCTGCTATATATTCTTCCATTTTTTTGACGCTTTTTCTTTTTTTTTAACAAAGTTCACCTTTAAACACTACAAATTATAATATTTTTAAATTTAAAAAAAAAAACTGTACGTAAAAATGGTATTCCTGCGTTGTTGTTTGGTGTAAAGTTGATTTTTAAGTTTTTTTTTTTTATTTGGCAATACCATTAAAAGTTGTAACATTTTTATGCTTTTACTCTGATAATCTTGCACTTACTTAGACCCTGACAACTTTGCATCGTTTGTGCGAAATAACTGTCTATGTGGTTGTCGTTATGTTTTTGCTTTTCGCAACGGTGCAACTTTAGACGTGAATACCTTAATTGTTTAAATAATGCTAATATAAAAAAATGATAACCTTTTCCCCAAAAATTTGCCTATATGATGAATTCGGTAACTCTATTTTGAAAATAAACTCACAGTGGCATGTGTAAAGAGAAAAGGAAATGGCATGAGGTTCGATTAGTTTGAAAAATTTTCTTTGATAATATGTATGCACATGTAAAGGCAGCGTAAATAAAAGATAATTTATCATGGTTAGCTCTTAACTAAATATAACAATATGGATTTCGCTCCAAAAAGCCACTCATAGTGTATTGGACCTTTTTGGTCCCACTTAATGCTTTGCCGTGGCGCCATTGATATTTGTTTTGCCGTGCTTCAAATACGATCTTTTGAACTTTGGTTGTCGTGATCAATTCAGTTTTTATTCCATAGAAAAGCAGTATTTCGGACATAAAATATCGTCTTTCGGTAATGTGCCCTAGTTTCTTGCTTTTAGATGCAACCTGCTGCTTGCAATCGTTTTTAACTGCTCATGTGATCTTGTAAGTTTTTCTTGAGTTTAAAAACAATCTTCATGAATAAATTCATCCACTTCATCATCTTCGAATTTTTTAGTCTGACCTGGACGGTCTTTGTCTTCTGTGTCAATATCACTACCTCTAAACGCCAGAAATCACCTCTCGCACTTTAAAATCAATAAAACTTAACAACAAATTCGACGTTTTCGAAGCAAAAAAAAAAAAAAAAAAAAAAACTAAGTCTTTGTTAATGCAGTGTTCGAAAATAACCAGGGGCCTAATTCTGGCATTCGTGATCGAGTACTTTCTCGATTCGAAAGCAATTTTATTTCAGTCAATATTGAACGAATCGAAATTATTTTTTCAGTTTTGTGAAACCCAAATGAATCCTTTACAATAACGAAAAAATAATTCCAATTCGTTCAGTATTGACTAAAATAATTAGATATTAAATTGCTTTCGAATCGAGAAACTACTCGATTACGGCTGCCAGAATCTGGCCCCAGAACATTATTTTGCGTTCGGCTCACACACTCAGGAACGATATATATTTTTTTAGTGTTTGTGTAGACGGACACAACCATTAATACCGTTCTTAACTTTTTTTAAAAAAGAGCCGAACATTATATAGCGTTCTGTTCTTTGTTAAAAAACAGAACAATTGTAGTGAATTTGTAGGCAAACATTATATTTCAATGTTTTTTTGCCATTCAAAAGGGCATTAAGCACAACAGAAACGAACGAACATTAATGAGCTGACCCGAATACAATGAAGTTTGTAGGTTAAAAAAATTTAATGTTCCCTATTATTTTAGTGTTCGAAAGATGACCAACAGGGAAACGTTATTTTTTTAATGATTTACTACACAAACACTATTAGCGTTTGTGTTTTCCACAAATCTACCGAACCGAAAAATAAGGAGCGATATTTAGTGTTTTCTTCGAACACTGGTTTAATGACTTAGTAAGAATAAATATAAAAATGGATACTCTAAAGCTACGGTCACACTTATTAAATATTTGATCAAATAAGCGTAACGCCTACTTTTGTTAATAGTAAGTGAGATTTAAAATGGTCTTAATATTACAAAATAAACTAATTATACTACTAGACATAGCAAAAAACAGTTTTTTGTAAGATGTGGTATTTTATTCAAAGCGAATATTAAGCGAAATGATTTCTTAGTTTGGTTGTTGGTCCCGTTTTTTTCGTCAAATATTTGATAAGTCTGACCGTAGCTTTAGCCTTTTGACGACGAAGAATTTTCCGCTGACAATTTTTAAAATTTTATTGCGGAATGGCAACTTTTCAAGACTAAACTGCTGTCAAAATTTTAAAATTGTTACTCTTTCTGCGAGAAAAATCATGGGACGTATGTGTCCCATTCGTCGTGAAAGATACAAATTTGGAAACAAATGCATTATGCGTTTCAGTTGCTGATCGTTTGTACAATAGTTTGCATGACCATTATTTTTGTTTTATTTACATTGCGAAACACACAAAAACGATTCAACTGTCCAACGGTTTGCATACCGCGATTTGTGCGTAAATTTGTGTTTATAGTTGCGCCCTGAAAATATATCATTTAATTATTGGTAACTATATATGTAAGTTTATTTCTAAATGAGTTGATTGCGTCACCTAATATAGCCAAAAAAACCCAATAAAAATTACGAGCAGGTTTAAAACCCAAAGGTTAGCAATAGTGAGGAGGTCCCATTTGTTTTGGAAGTGTTCAATAAAGTTTGTGAGTTCGTCGTACTAACAGAGTTCATAATTCACCAAACGGAACTTTATTATTAGCAAAAAGGTATTATATTTTCTATAAGTCAAAAAGAGTTGAAACTATTTTTTGGGATGATTATAGTAATGAGTATCCAAAGATTTCCAGAAATGGGATGTTACTGGTCTACGTTGTTAATATATTCAGTACCGTTTATTTTCAAGGTTATGACTTGGCGCCCTATGCTCCAATGGGAGTTAGAGGAACACATATATATATATATGACTCGAGATCTTTTTGAAAAAATTCCACGAGAATCCGTTAAATTGTCAAAATTTTGGGCGATATCAAATTAAAATGGACATTACCAAACAATAATGAAAAAACGGAATCGAAAGTCAAACAAACACAATTTGTTACGAATGCGAAAAACCAATGTGCTTTACTGGGAACAAACATTTTTTTAAAATTTACTAAAACTAATTTCGATTTCGATTTTGATTTAGTTTATATAAAATATAAAGCATGAGAAACGGTCTTGTTAATTAAAAATTCTGTATTTCCAAAAATTAATTTATTTATGGGATCTCATAATTGAAAATAAATTTTTCATAAGAAAAAAAAAAAAAAATAAAAATTCGCCTTTATTTTTACCTTTGACGACGAGTGGGACACATATGTCCCATCATACTTTCAGATACATCGAGAAAACTATAGAACCAATTTCAAATGCTTTAATAAATAAATTTTCATCACGCATAAAAGTTTATCCAGCAGTAATAATTTGGGCCCGAGATATAAGCAAACTTAAATGGCAAAAAAAAAATTTTTATTTTTTTCTGTGTATATATGTACATATTTCTAATAAGCTTTGTCCTATATCGTACGTTTCCGCTTACGCAAAGTTGGGCATCTTTTAACGTATGTTGTTATTGAAAGCTTTCAGTTTGTTTTTTGATTTGTCTTAGTTTTATTATTTATGTTGTGTGTCAGCAAAAAAAAAAAAAAAAAAAATTAAATAAAAAATTAAATAAATAAAATGAAAAACAAACTTATGGTTTCGGTAAGGCCCAAAATATTCAATTTTTATCCATTACCTTAACCCTAGAAAGATAACGTTATTTTTTTGTACTGAAAAGATAACGACACGTCTGAAAGATGTATGCTTGTTTCTATCCTTTAAAGGATATCACCGAAAATAATATTGATTAATTTTATTGTTGAAAACATTTATTTATTCTATTTCTCTAAAAAATATATAATTTTTAAACAGAAAATTATAGTAAGGACTTAAGTTCGGTTCTAAAAACTTAAATAAATATTTTCTTTGTACTTTGTGTGGATAATGTTATCTGTATTAACTTATATAAACCAAAAAAAAAAAAAATAATTTGAATAACATTGTGTGCAAGATTTACCAATTTAAGTTTTGTGGTCGCCACATACAGGTATACCGCATTTGACACATACCATTTTGGACATAAGTTTAATTTCTGATGGACAGAAGCTACCGTATTATCTCTTTTTTGATTCACGCTGTTCTCCACTACAACCTCAATCATAGGTTACTGCATCTTGAAAAATTTTTTCAATGTTGTCGGTCAAAGTTTTCGATAAAATAGGAATTCCTAGAATTAAAATTGAAAAATTTTTGGAAATTTCGGCACTGGTCCATTAAACAATTTCCAAAATTATTTCGGTAGTAAAAAATATGGAAGCATAAAATTGGGTCGTACAGTGATTTGCATTCCCGAGTTGGTCCTCTTGTCGTACGAACTATATTCATTGAAGAAACTCGGCCATCACTTGACCCTTCGATGTAGCCCACTTACTTTTACTTCTTAAAGTGGGTCGAGATATCGTAATAACGCAGATATCGGAAGAAGTAGTAAAATGTTCAGGTTCTTGAGGATTTTCCTGAATCGGTGGTATATTCTCGT
This sequence comes from Pollenia griseotomentosa, assembly GCA_963931875.1. Lineage (NCBI taxonomy): Eukaryota > Metazoa > Arthropoda > Insecta > Diptera > Polleniidae > Pollenia > Pollenia griseotomentosa. The sequence goes on from OZ007561.1 coordinate 63,830,272, forward strand.
CAGGCTCAAGGATGTCAAAAGCTCGTCTTCTACATCACTTTGAAGACTATCCTCCAATAATTCAACTTCCGATTCGCTCACATTTTCCAGTGAAAACGAGTCCTCCAACACGCTTTGCAAAAGAGCGCCAATTTCTGCGTCGTCCAAGCCGCGCTTGCAACACATTTTTGAAACAATACCTTAAAATTCAACCAAAACACAAAGTTATCTTCGCTACAAATAACGATACGTCTCTCGGACATATGTTGTGTTTAATTCTGTTTATTTCTCAAAAGATATATAACTTACAACATAGAAACTGCCACCACCAACTAGGTGCTGCTGACAACTGAGATAATTGAACGGGAGAATGTTGTATGTTAACAAATGTGAAAGTAAGAGCAAAAATTGAAAAAGCGTACGTCTCGCAGACGTACCTTATCTTTCTAGGGTTAAGCAATGTCCATACCTCATAAGGCATGTCATCTAAAACCTCCTTTATTTTTTTCTATAGTCTATATCTTATATTCTATATTATTCATATTCTATAAAACATTCTGGTTTATTAAAATAATACTTTTTCAAACTTCTTTATTGTTTATATTATTTAATGTTAATTCCTATAAAATCTTTAATAATTCCTATTAATAATTAAAAAATATGTTGGTTAAAAGTGATTTACTATGGGATTTTTGTACAAATCTCATAAATATCAAAGCTTCTGCTACATTCATGTATTTTAATTAACCATTATCTTAATCAATAAATTTTTATTTTTTATTCAACGAGTGCGTGTGTTCTCGTATATAACATTTTTATGGATTTTTAATTACCGTTAAGTTATGTAAAGTTCTTTCGTTCTTTCATTTGAATCCAAGCAACCAACAAACCAACTAACTAACTGACTAAGCAGCCAACAACCATATCAAGTTACACTGGAATACAAATAAACCTTACGTTTTTGTATTCTTCCTAGACTGTTCTTCTTGTGATCAACATGATCGCCATCGTCATCATTGTCAACTTTGTTTTGTTGGCGGCATATTTTAACTCTAACATCTATTAGAAACATACGTAAGTAGATGCATGCTTCATAAGCACACAGATACATTTATCCATATTTATTGTATGTTTACTGACCTGATAAGTGTTGTTCATCCATGGTATGGTTGGTTGATTATGCGCATGCGCCCCGTATTTATTGGCAGCTGTTTTTATTTATTTATTCTTTTTACGGTTGTTTTGCATTCTTGTGCATCTCTTACCTTTACTTTTCTTCTCATCGCCTTCGTCTTTTGGGCCTTCAACTAGTTGGACTCATATGAATGTGTGGTATTTGATATCAGGCGCCAATATTTCTAAGATCTTTCTGTAGAAATTTTTTTGTTCCGTTTTAGATTTTTTTCTCTCTTCTTCTTGGTTGTTGTTTTTGTCATCTTTTAGGGTTCTTGATTTTTTTTTTTTGTTTTATCTGTTCGTATTTTGATTTGTTTGTTGTGTCGTATTGTTTGGTTGATTTTCTAAGCATATGTGCAGAAATTTTGTCTTTCTTTTTGTTATAGCTCGTGTCGCTTGTTTTGTATTTCGTTACAAGATCAGCTGTCTTTCCTTTTTTTTTGCTTATTGGTGACTAATTAAATTCATTTATTTTATTGCTAAGATTTGTAACGGATGGAAACTATTTAACCGCAGTTGTATTTGGGTCAGTCAGTTATATTTTCTAAAAAAAATTCATGATGTTTTTCTTGAGTTTTATTAATATTGGCTTTGTTTTAAAAACGTAATTTCGCTAGTCATTATCAAATCTTGAATAGAGATTTCGTAGATTAAAATTATTCAATAATGGACTTGAATCCGCGACGTAGGATATCTATTAAGTTCGGCAAGGAATAGAGAAGTGTTCACCGGTATCCTGGAAAATATTTAAATTTTTTAAGTCTGTGTAATATGTATTTTATTGAAATTGTATTGGTCGCCAACATTCGAATGAAGAAAAGGCGCATAAAGAAGGCAATCATTAACAAAATTAATGAAAAGTGCCAAAAACTTCCTTCTCCAATTTAAATTAAATATAGTGGTATTCCGATTTAACGAACCTAATTGTTGTCAGGCCTGTTCGTTAAAGTGAATTGTTCGTTATATCCAGTACTAAGTAAAAGGAAAAAGATGCTCTATTTTATTAAAAACTCAAAGTATACGTATTAATTTTTATATTTTACTTTTTTTAAATCTGGTCAGCCAACCATGGCTTGCATTAAACTTCTCCATAAATTTCATGAAGAACCATTGAAAAAGTTTGTTTTCCATTCTCGGGAACTCACCTTGCTTTATAGCTCTTCTATTGCGATACCCAAAATTACTGTTTTCAACATTCCTTAATGGTGGATTTTTGCAGCCCATATTTTTTACATAAATCTGTAACCCGCAAACCATTTCGATGATCATCGATAATTTCAAATTTCTCCTTTAAGAACAATCTATTTCATTTACCTATTTTGATGTTTCTTCAAACAAAACCATCAAAAGATTTTTTGGTAGCAGTTATGTTTTTTATTTAATTTTACATTTGTTCGTTATACCGAGTGCAAAATAAAATTTTTCTTCGTTATATAAGTTATTCAATAAAAAAAATTCGGGTGTTCGTTAAATGCGATGTTCACTAAATCGAAGGTTCGTTAAATCGGAAAACTACAGTATTTTAATTTTTATTAGTAATTGGATATGTTGGATTTTGATTGCCTTTGTCAAAGCTATTCTTTTTATCGAATACAATATGTTCATTAGAGCCTACCAAGAAAAAAACAAAAAAGTGCGCTCTACACCCTCTAATATAAAATAATTTTGCAAGGCGGTTTAAAAAAAATTTCTTTTTGCCAAATTTAGGGCTTGCCTTACTAAATTTTTCGTTATATATTGCTTTACAGTCGGATCTAAAAAGATACATAATTGTTTTTGTCGCGAGAAGACCAACCAACCCTGATGTCAGAAAAAGAGTTAATCAAATTAAGGTAAAATAAAATTTAGAAAATTTCGACGTGATACAAGTAGGGTGTATTTTTGGTAGCTCTCTAGCTTAGAAAGGTGGCATTAAATAACCCCCCAAAATATAAGCCCCCCAAAAAATAATGAAATAACCCCCCAAATTGTGGGGCCTTATTTCATTTGCAATAAAACTCCAATTTTGAAAATGAAATAAACTCCCAACGAAATGAAATAACACCCCAAACAGAAATGAAATAATGCCCTAATTTTTGGGGGCTTATTTCATATGAAATAATACCCCAAATTCTGGATTGAAATAAGACCCCAATATGTATTATAAATTAATTGTACAGTTTTTGTTTAAAGAATCATGCGATAGATAGTATGGTTGAGAATTCGGCCAAGCGCAAAGATTTTCTCCTCTATGATATGCCAATCATCGGCTTCGATAACTAAAGCTCTTCTGTATAGTCGGCCTTTCGCCGGGCGCAAGGATTTTCTCCTCTACGGTATAACAAACACTGGCTTCGCTAATTAAATCTTCTCTGCATAGCCGGCCTTCGGTCGGGCGCAAGAATTTCCTCCTCTATGGTATAACAAATACCGGCTTCGCTAATTAAAGCTTTTCTGCATAGGCGGCCTAGCGCAAGCCCAAATTTAGGCGCTTTACTTAGCGAAGACGGTGTTTGGTTTACCATAGAGCAGAAAATTCTAGCTTCCGGCCGAAGGCCGGCTATACTGAAAAGCTTTTGCTAACGAAGGCGGTGTTTGTTATATCATAGAGGAGAAATTCCTTGCGCCAAAAACCGTTTCCGTAATAAATTTTGTGAATTTCAATCGGGCTTTAGAAGGAATTATAACACTACAGGTTTAACGTTAGAGGCGGTGGAAATTTTAAGGAATAATATGGATAAAAAATTTGAATCGGTGGCAATATTTTTAGATTATTCCAAGGCTTTTGACTCTATAAGCCATAAAATGTTAGCGCTAAAGTTGTTGAATATATTTCAGTTTGGAAGCACGTCTTGTAAGCTTATTAATTCTTTTCTTTCATCCCGTAGTCAATTTACCGAAGTCCAGGGTATAAAATCATCTACTTTAAAAACTCATAGGGGGCCTACCGCAGGGATCAATACTTGGCCCGCTACTTTTTATGATGTATGTTAATGATATTTTTTCACAAATACATTTTTGTACATGTTTTGCTTATGCCGATGATATACAGCTAGTTGCATCTGACAAGGGAAATGGTGTTAATTATTTATCGTTGAATGTAAATAAAGATTTACAACGTATTCTGCATTGGTCTGAACTAAATTTTTTAAATCTCAACCCGATAAAAACAAGAGCAGTTTTGTTTTCCAATAACTCACGTGCAAATATTAACCTTATCTTGGCAGGAGGCCCCATTGAGTTTGTATCATATGTTAAGTCGCTTGGCATATACCTTGATAGTCATTTAAATTTTGATGTTCATATAAGTCATATCATTGCTTCGATATCTTTTTCACTGAAACGCTTATATGCACTAGGTTGTTATCTACCAGTTAGTGTTAAGAAAAAATTGGTTTTCTCTGTCTGCATGCCCGTTTTCCTCTATGGAATGGAAATATATACCGGTACTTCGCAGCGCAACCTGGAAAGACTAGAGCATTCTTTTAGAAGGATGGTGAGATATGTATATGGGCTTAAATATAGAACCCATATAACATCATACATAACATCACTTCTTGGCTGTAACTTTCCATGTTTTATGAACATGAGAATTTTGCTTATGTTATATTATGTTGTTATATATGTAATTAGGACTAATTGTCCACCATATCTGAGACGTAGGTACTTATTTGGTAACTCTACAAGAACTCATGTTCTTGTTTCTCCGCGATATGATACACTTAGAATGAAAAGATCGTTTGTGGTAAAATCTATTAATTTATGGAACTCTTTAATTCCTTATTCGGAGCGAAAATTTTCATATTCCGTTAGGAAGTTTAAGCATTTGATTTTAAAGCAGTTGTAAAATTTTCTTTTTGCTGTATAATTCTGTTATTTTGTTGTCAATCGGTTTCCATATTAATTATTATTTTTGATTGCTTTCAACTTTTGTGCAATAGGGGGGGTTTTTACATATTAAATATTTCTTTTTCTTCTTTTCAGATAGTATTTTTGCTATCCAAAATGGAATATGTTATAGGATCATTTGTAATTTAAGTTATATTTGCTGGTTATATTTTTCTGGTTTATTGGCCTCTAAGGGCTTAAAAACTCAAGTAAATAAATAAATAAATAAATTTAAAAATGAAATAATCCCCAAAAAATATATTGGGGCTTTATTTCATAATGATTTTTTTGGGGAATTATTTCCTATAAAATAATCCCCCAATTAAGAAAATGAATTAACACCGCAAACAAAAAGGAAAAAACCCCAAAAATCGTTGTTTTTGTGCTCTGTAAAAACTTTTGGGGGATTATTTCATTATTTTTTTGGGGGGTTATTTCATGCCGCCGCTTAGAAAACTTATGGCCTATGCGTTTGGTTATAGGTCCGATATATATAGTTAGTTATAGGACGGCCTTGGAAGATTCATATACTACGTGAAGAAAACGATAAGCTGTAAAAATAACTAACTGCCTGTTTTTAGAACGCAAGCGCAAAAGTGAAAAGTAAAGTAAAAAACAGGCAGTAAGCTTAGCAAAGAAGACTGTGATATGAATTTATTTCTCTTGTCCTCACCGGGTAATTCGATTATTTCGTTTGAACACGGAAATGTTTTTACCTGGTACTGCTTCTAGAACTTCAACCATGGCGACTCATTCAATTCGAATTTGGTTCAATTTATCATATCAACGTATTAGTCACTCTTGAGGTTTATGAAATTATCAACTTGTGGACCGTACATTTCGCAAATACATACTGTTTCTTCGTTGCAGCCGTATAAATGTAAGCATAGGCATCTGGATGCTTTAGAGGATATTGCTCTGTTTTGATTACATAAAAAAGAAATTCTCTGGGAAAACTGACGAATCCAAGATATGAATCGAATTCCGTGCATCAGTATATCGGAAAATCCATGAGCATTCGTGGACCCACTTAATCAAAATTACGTTGTAAGGCTAAGATTTAAATAAAAGTTATTTGTGACGAATATAATATAGAGATCAACAAAAATATTAGTATTTTTTTTGATTTAAAGGACGGTTATTTTGGAACAACCTTCACAAAATTGTGCAATTAAATTGAAGCTACTCATGATGTAATTTCTGCAAGCATTTATAAGCAAACTAATGCTTCTAAAGCAATTTGCGGGAGTTGTATTTGCATGGATGCTTTAGGCAAATATAAACTGATTCCAATAAAATTTCCTCAAGTGATTTATACATTTTTTCTGCATAATTTTATTTAAATATCAACGTAACTAGATGGCATAGATGTACAAAGACTGTGTTCGAAAAAGAAGTTTGTGTTAAGGTTATGTCCCGTCTTTATGACAATAAAACGTATATTCCAAATTTTATTAGACTTTTATCAAACTGCGACCTGTGCTTTGGTCACAAGGTTTATATGGACAAAAAAAACCAGCTGGATAAGAGAAAGTCATTAGATCGATTTAGAAGCGATTCGGCATAAAACTATTTGCTAAACAGTGGATTGAATACTTTACTTTTCGTACTACAAACAGTGGATTTCTTTATTTACTTTACTTTACTTTCTTCTATCATAAATATGGTACAGACGTCATCCTGTCTGAAATCAATATGTTTTAAAAGAATCAGTACAACATGGTTCAAAAATGTGCCTCTTTCTTCGAATGTATTAAATATTCATTAAATTAAACCCTTTTCAACTCTAAAAGCTTCATCCTTTCCAAGAAGTATAGAAGAAATCACAGCCAATTATAATTCTTATTAAAATAACCTTTGAGTCTTCAAAGAAATTAATAAAATTTGATTTTTGCAAATAAATGAAAACAAATTGTTTAAACAAATGTAAACGGCTTTAAAAAAAAACAAAACCGTTACTTTACAAACATTTTGTAAATAATTGCCCTGTTTAACAAATTCGAACGTTCACGTTCGCATCACAGAAAAAAATATTCCATTAAAATTTTTAACAACACAACTTGTTAAAAATAAAATTTTAGGTCAACAAACTTTTTGTTTGATTCAAAGAAAAAATTTATCAAATTTACACTTTGCAAAATAGCACTCAATAAAACATATTTAATAATGAAATAATTAAATTATTTTTCATATTCAATAAAAAAAATATTTGAATCAAATTAAAGACAGTATTTTTACAACTCTTGTCCATTATTAATTAGCTCATAATTCTCATTTGTTTTACAGTTTTATTTGAATAATATATTTAGTTTTGCCAAAGTCTTTGGAAAAGGTTTCCTGATGATCTGGCCTAAGCAACCAGTGAAATGCGCATAGGAACTTACTTATCCCCGCATAATAGATTTTAGTGTTTTTATAAAAATAGAAAAATTAAAAATTTATAACATCATCATTAATAAATAAAAAAAATAAAGATTCGATTAACATTTTGATGATTTATTCAACATTTTCAACAATTTATTTTAACAAATCAAGTAAACATTTTGTTGAAAAAAATTATTTTGGGCAACAACTTTTTTTATTGACTCAATAAACTTGGTTCAAAGAACGCATCGCAGTGCTCGTTGAATGCAGACGTGTTTTTTTTTAACTCGGCATACGGTTTTTGTTTTCTTTTAACATACTTAAATAAGTTGTTATAAAATCATAATATTATTTATTAAATAAATAATATAATATCAGCGAATTGGACGCTTAAAAATAATTTTTAATTTGTGAACATAAACGTCAATAATTAAAATAATAAAAGTTATAATTTAATAAAAAAATGTATGTATGAACATACATACATAAACATACAAACATACATTTTAAGCAAAAACATTTCTTGTTTTTGTTTATTCGTCTTTTTTTTTATTATCGGGGTTTTTAACAACAAATAACAAGAAGAGCACAATTAAACAAACTGTAAAATAAAAAAAAAAAAAAACTTATGAATGCGTACAATGCAAAAACAATTAAACATAATGAGAGAAATGCATATGTTACAGTGAGTGTTGACGAAACAAAAGTAGGAACAAAAAAAAGAATCGATGATAGCAATTACCTAACGGCTAAACCTATTACTCGAACGCGTTCCCTCTCACCTTCTTTATTTACAAATACGGTCGATCGTATTACAATAACAAGTTTGTTAACTGCAGGCGCTGCCGCAGAGCCAAAAAAAACTTTAATAAGTGATGATACGGTTAACCCCAAAACAGCCGCTATGGACAACCCAGTAACTCAAGGAAAAATTTCTCAAAAGCCTACAGTACAAGTTGGTATGGACAGGTACATAACAGTGCTCAAACGGGGACGCAGCCCTACCTCTGCAGCAGTTGCTTCGGCCTCAAAAGTACCAACTTTTGATAAAATAAATACTCAAAATCGTTTTGCAATTCTGGAGGATGAATCCTCTGAAGCACCAAACGTCATAAAATCGTCAAAGCCTCCCCCGATATATCTTAGGGAACAAAATTCAAATGAGCTCATAAAGAGTTTGATATCAGTGATAGGTGAAAATTCGTTTTACGTAGCGGCTATCAAGCGTGGTAGTATAAACGAGACTAAAATACAAGTCAATCATGAGAATGACTTTCGCAAAGTAATAAACAACTTTGAAGCACTAAAAAAAAACTTTTATACATACCAACTGAAAAGCAGTAAAGGTCTTCAGGTAGTGATTAAGGGTATTGACTCATGTGTGGACCCAGAAGAGGTCAAAACATTCCTAGAAGAAAAAGGCTTCAAGGTAAAACATGTAGTAAACATTAAAAATAGAGAAAAAATTCCCCAACCACTTTTTCGAGTAGAGTTTGAACCCGGCGACGTTAAGCTTAAAAAAAATGAAACGCATCCCATCTATGATTTAAAATACATTCTGTATAGAAAGGTAACTATAGAGGAGCCGCACAAAAGAGGTGGTCCCGTTCAATGTTTGAACTGCCAAGAATTTGGCCATACTAAGGCATACTGCTATTTACCCCCTGTTTGCGTAGTATGTGGTGAGCTACACGGTACAGTTCTTTGCGATAAGTCTAAAACCGACCCCAACGTAAAAAAATGCAGCAACTGTGGTGGTAATCACACTGCCAATTATAGAGGATGCCCTGTATATACTATCGTCAAGCAGTCGGTTGGACCGAAAACTAATCCCCCTCAAATGCAGGTAACGAATCAAGTAAACAGTAATGATCTTCAGGCTCCGCAGCCTAGTAGTAACAGAACCTCTTATGCTAACGTTTTAAAATCAAACAATGTACCAATGCAAGGCGCTTCGTCAAGTAATGACGAAACTCCAGTTTCTAATCTAAGTCGTCTAGAAAAAACCATGGAAACATTAGTGCAAACAGTAAATAATTTTACAAACACAATGGGTAATATGATGAAGGAAATTCTTAGAATGCAATCGATGTTATTGCAAGCTATTCTTAACAAGCCATGAACTGTTTAAAAATTTGTTTTTGGAACGCAAACGGCATCCGCCAACATAAAAATGAATTAGAATACTTTCTTAAAAATAAACAAATTGATGTCATGATGGCTTCTGAAACTCATTTGACCTCAAGAAATACGTTTAAAATTAATGGTTATACTCTATATGATACCAAGGACCCTCGAGATAGAGCTTGTGGAGGTTCTGCTATATTAATAAAAAACCGAATTAAACACTACCCAATGTGTGATCATCGTGAAGATTATCTCCAAGCTACGAACATTTGTGTCGAAGAGCTAAATCGAAGCATAGTTATTTCATCTCTATATTCACCACCTAGATTTGCAATATCAGAAAGCCAATATTACAAATATTATAAGTCACTGGGGCCCTGTTTCCTGGCTGCTGGCGATTACAACGCAAAACATACCTTCTGGGGGTCACGACTTATAACACCAAAGGGTCGTGTTTTGTTTAATACAATCTCTAAAATGAATTTAAATGTTGTCGCGAGCGGCCAACCAACATATTGGCCTGCTGATCCGCAAAAAATTCCAGATGTCATCGATTTTGGCGTGGTTAAAAACATCCCCACAGAAACGATTTACGTTGAAGCTTCCATAGAATTATCCTCTGATCACACACCTACAATTGTTACTATAAAAAACACCAATAGAATTGAATCTCCCTCTGGTCACATAGCGACGTCAGCTACACATATAAATTGGATAAAATATAAAAAATATCTCAGTACCCATTGCACAGAAAATATTCCGCTTAGCACACCGGAGTATATAGATCGCTCTATTGTCAATTTTGACAGTTTTCTAAAACTAGCTGTTCAACATTCCAGCATTGCCCCCAAAAAAACCAAAAATAATAAAATATATTCCTCAGATGTCGAGCGTCTCTTGTCTGAAAAAAGGAGAGCTCGTAGAGAGTGGCAATTGCACAGATCCCCTCAACTTAAGACCTTACTAAAAGACTGTACAAAAAGGCTGAGAAAGTTACTGCAGACTCAGAAAACGGCTTCTCTGGAAAAATATCTTAAGGAACTTGATGCAACTCCACAATCAGTCTACTCATTATGGCGTGCAGCTAGAAACCTCAAAAGGCCAGTTGTCGCTAATCCGCCATTAAGAAACTTGAATGGAAGTTGGGCAAGAAATGATGTTGAAAAAGGAAATCTGTTTGTTAATCATTTAAAACACGTATTTACCCCTAACATATCTCACGATATGGCGGTCGAGTTACCACCTGTTGCTGCTAGAGCAGCTGTTCCCCTAAGATTTGAGATAAGAGAAGTCGAAAAGGCTATTTGTGATTTAAACCCCAAGAAGGCTCCTGGTTTTGATAAGATCAGCAACAAAATGCTTTTGGAGCTACCCAGCATAGCAAGGAGAATTATTCTTTTAATTTTTAATGCTATTTTACGCCTGGAATACTATCCTCAAAAGTGGAAGGTTTCCTTAGTCATCATGATACCTAAACCAGGAAAGGATCACACAAAAGTTGAGTCATATAGGCCTATAAGTTTACTTTCAAATATATCAAAGCTGTTTGAGAAGCTGTTAGCGTCAAAATTAACCCCAATTCTAAATGAAAACAGATGTATTCCTAACCACCAATTCGGCTTTAGAAGAGAACACAGTACAATTGAGCAAACCCATCGTATAGTAAACGCAATAAGAAAAGCCTTTGAAGAAAGAAAATATTGTTCCGCTCTCTTCATCGATGTTTCTCAAGCTTTTGACAAAGTCTGGCATGAAGGCTTATTACATAAATTGAAGCTAAACTTACCAGTAAACACACACAAGCTGTTAGAAAGCTACTTAGTCGGTCGAAAGTTTATTATTAAAGAAGGTGATTATTTAAGCTCTCCTCAACCAATTGAAGCTGGAGTCCCTCAGGGAAGCATCCTAGGCCCACTTTTATACTTAATATATACTTCGGATATGCCAATAAACAACTACACGCAAACTTCAACATTTGCTGATGACACAGCTTTTCTAAGCGTGCACGAAAACAGTCAAGAAGCATCTCGATACCTACAGGATCATATATTTCAACTCGAACTGTGGCTGAAGCAATGGAGGATAAAAGGTCAATGAGCAAAAATGCGTACATGTAACATTTACCTTGCGTCGGGAAACATGCCCCCCTATTAAAATCAATAATCATTTAGTGCCTCAAAATTCGCATGTAAAATACCTCGGTATTCATCTAGATCGCCGTTTAACGTGGAAAAGCCATATAGAGGCAAAATTATCTCAAATGAAACTAAAAGCCATCCAAATTCATTGGCTTATTGGAAGAAACTCTGTCCTAAGTCTCGACTGCAAACTTTTACTTTACAACTCCATCTTAAAGCCAATCTGGTGCTACGGTATTCAACTATGGGGCACTGCCTCGGCCTCTAATATCGAAAAAATTCAAAGGCGCCAAAATAAACTTCTTCGAATAATCACAGCTGCCCCTTGGTATGTTAAAAACTCAAATATTCACAAGGATCTCAATGTTCCTTTAGTAAAAACTATGATTACAAAATATGCAGTAAAATATTTAAAAAGGCTTGAACAACACCCAAATCCACTAGCTCGAAATATTTTAAACCATGGCGGCCACACTCGCTTAAGAAGAAGAGACACTGCAGCACTTACCCAATTAGATGAGCGATAAACACCTATATAAGTGAACAGAACCCGTGATGAAGAAAATTTTTGTCTGGCACTGGCAGGACGTAAAATAACGTATTAGGTTAAGATTTGATTAATTATTGTTAGTTCATATTTAAAATATGAAGATTCAATAAAAAATAATGAGAAAAAAAAAAAAAAAAAAAATAAACTTGGTTGTTGACTAAAAATTTACCAATTATACATACAAACTTTTTTATCAATACCGCAAAAATCGTCATCGCCGAAAATTCAAAAATTTTTGTAATCAAATATGCGATTTTCGTATTCAAATATGAAAATTATTTTTTTCTGTGATGGAAAATTTATATAAAAAACACTCGGTTTTAAAAATATTTTCCATATAAAATTCTATGCGAACGTTTACGTTCGAAATTGTTGAACAGGCAGAATATTGTTGTTTTACTTCCGTAATAATTTTTTTTTTTTTACAAACAAATTGTCTGCGATATTTCCTATAGTTTCTGATAACTACAATAGCAGCCACTTGATAACAGAAATAATTCTTTTGTTAATTATTTGCTAAGAAAAATACAGCTGCAAAAAAAAAATAGCACGTGAAACTCTACAAAACACATACATTTTGATGCATTTACAAGGCAACACAAATTTCAGTAAACAACATCAATGATCACACAAAAAACAAAACAACAAATTATCATAATTCCCAACGAAATAAAGATCGTTTTAAAGTTAAAGTAATAATGTTTACAATGTTTGTGCAATTTAAAAGTATATAAAATTTTTTCTTTTAGGATTCTCTCGAAAAGTGGCAGTGGCGTTAGTAGTAGTTTTAGCTCATGCAACAATAATCCACAATTTTAATTATATCAGCATTTGGGAATATATTTCTATACTTTTTTGATCTCTGTCAGCTGCCACCTCATAACAAATAACAACCACCCCAAAAATCATGATGATCATCATCAGCAAACAACCATCGTCAACAATATGATCATGATCAAAAGCGCATGTGTTACTTTTTTTCTGGTATTTATTTGCATTACCTTGCAAACACATGTACCTGGAAATTGTTTTTTGTCCTGCGCCAAAATTTATTAATAGCTGTTGGGTAGTGTGAGTGTGTGTGTGTGTTTGCATTTAAAACTACCTGGTTTTGAAAACCAAAACAATAATGCACCTCTAATCTTTTGAAATGCATTTAATTCATCCCCTTGGCCCCTTTTATAGTTTTTCATTTGGATTTAATAATTTGTTGTTGCTTTATTTTAGCAACAACCCTTATTGTCCTAGACAATTTGATATTGTTCTGCTTTTAGTTCTGCTGATTTGGCTGTTATTTTATATGCCACTAATTTTTTTCCTTGTTAGACAGGGTTTTTTTTTTGTTGCTTGTGAATTTCTTAAAGAAATTTTTCCACATCTGCTAAGATTTTATTTCTTTTAGCACGTACTTTAATGAACATGACTTTTTTTTAGGTATGGCAAGAAAAAAGTCGTTACAAAAATCGTTTTTTTTTCAAGATTTGGCGCTGAAATTGATTGTCTCAAACGATGTCCTGTAAGTGAAATATAAACCGGTGTGCAGGATTTTGTCTAAGTGAACAGAATATTCCGGCCTTGTTATTGTAGGAATGCTCCGGATGAATCTTAAAAAAGTGTTGCCGTAACTAAAACAAAACAAAGTAAAAAAAAATTTTGATGGACATATAAAAAAACTGAGTGAATACTTTTTTCAATTTTCTCTGCCGTTTAATAAACCAAGTGTCTGCCATTAAGAATCAAAAGGGAAACTAACCACATTTTAGTTCTAATTTAGAGATATATGACCTTTTTAGAGGCCCAAAACGCATTTATTATTTTTTATAATTTGTATTTTAGATAAAAAGCTATAAATATTTTTCTGTACGATAAAATTATCCTATTTTCTTTGTGCTGTGTTTAAGAATTAACGTTCTTAAGAAATAACCTTCAAGAAAATCTTTACCGTTATTAGACATTATTATATAGCCGTAAAAAATGCAGGTTGTTTTTGCAAAAAATATGAAAATCGTCGATTTAAATTTAAAAAAAACTGATTGCACCTTTTTTCAGTTTTTTTTTTTTTTTAAATGACTGACTGACTCTTGATGTAAAGAAAAAAAATTTACCACATTTTGAGTTAGTGTCATTTTTTGTGCTTTTTCCGGACCACCAAATTGTATTTGTTTTTTATATTTTTTTTGTATGAAATATTTAAATTGTTTGTATCATTTAAGAATCCTTGCTAGAATTTATAAAAAATTAAGTATATCAATTTTAACATTATATTTAGATAGATTTGGTTATTTTCATCCATTCAACATAAAAAGTGTTGCCGAATTGAATTTTTTTTTTAAAAAAGGATATATGGCAGGTACATGAATCCTTTGACGGAATTTTTTCAAAACTTGAAATTTTCTTTATTATTATCATATATACCACCATGCAAAATATTATTAGTCTGGGTCAACTCCTTTTATTTTTGCACAATTTTGTTCTACATCAAAGTATTGTGCGCCGGCCTTGAACTAAATTTGCAACAAATGAACACAACCAGTGAGGATTTATGGATAACAATGCAGGAAAGAAAAGCTTTGAAATCTGAGTTTGATCGAGAGTTGGATGAAATTATTTCTAATATGTTGTTCTATAGATAAGGTTAACACTGCTGCATGGATAAACACCGTCAAATCGACTAAGTAATCAAAAATTTTAGCCTTGGACTTATATTATAAGCACACAGAAAAAATTATGAATAGTTTTTTTTATCAATTAAAAAAAATTGTTTAAAAAGTAATTAAATTTCATTAATGTGATAATTGAATCAATTATTTCTTAGCCTTGGACTTATATTATAAGCACACAGAAAAAATTATCAATAGTTTTTTTATCAATTAAAAAGAATTATTTAAAAAGTAATTAAATTTCATTAATGTGATTATTGAACCAATTATTTTTTTTGTTGAAAAAAAAATTTAAAATATAATTTTGATTTGATAAATATTTTAGTTGTTTCAAAATAAGTTTTCAATTAAAATATTAATTAAATAACAAAAAATCTTAATTGATTTTTTCGTTTAAAATTAATAATTTAAAGTTGTAGAACTGTTGTTAGGAATTGTCAAATCCTGAGCTGTATTTAATTTAATCAATTAACACATTGTTTGAAACGGCAGAGTTTTTTTTATCATTTTGTTTAATATAAATTAAAAATATAATTTCTTCTTATTTTTAATTCAAGCTCAAGGTCAGGTTATGCAAAAAAAAAAAATTATATTTATTTAACGTTTATCCAATATTTTTTTTAAAAATTTGTTTGAAATTTATAAACCAAAGATCCCTGAAGAAGCTGTCCATTGTGGCAGCGAAATATTGGATAAACGTTAAATAAATATAATTTTTTTTTTTTTTTTTTGCATAACCTGACCTTGAGCTTGAATTAAAAATAAGAAGAAATAAAATTAAAAGGTCGAAGAATATAAACTAAATAATTTTTTAAAAATATAATTTTTTGAAAAAAACAAAAATGTACACAATTTTAAATTTGTAGCAATCTGTATGATTATTTTGGTAATAGGTGCAAGATCAACAAATTGTTTTCTTGATTCTATGAATTTGGTGATTAGAGACAATTTTCAATTTTTTCTGTGCATTACAAATTTTTAGGGCAAAAGAATAACAGTTACTATCCTCAAAATAGACGGTCATTTTAAAATAAAAACCTGTTTCACGGAATTTAAAAAATCGCGGCAAAACTATGAACTAAAGATCAACTATCAGAAAAAAGGAATGCAAATACTTTAAATGCCACATAAATACACATCACCGTTTTAAAGGACTATTCATACTGCTAGTGCTTGAGGGAAAAAACTATGGCTATTAGATTGAAAACAATTTTATAGGTTAAGTTTTTACATGAATTAAATATGATAAGTTTTATGGCTTAAGCCTAGTACTCTGTTCACATTTGTGAAAAATGTTGAGCAACTTTAATTATTTTACACGAAAATTTTGACATTTATCAATGTTTCCTATTACGCGAGTTTGTACAATATGACCTTTTTATGCCTGTAATGTATGCAACATTGTTTTGCGTATGTAAACAAACCCCACATGTATTTTACTAAAAACAATTTTTTTTAATAAAAAATTTAATAAAAAAGAAAGTAAATATGGATAAAAACTGTTACCAGTTGTGTTATTTTAATTTTTCAAGTTTTTAATTAATAATTTGTTTATAATTTTTTACTCTTGCTTTATTTCGCAGTTGTAAAAAATGTTGCCAGAAACATTTCGGAACTTTTTCACAAAATGAACAGAGTACAACTCTATCAACATTATTTCATAGATATTCCGCACAAGTGTTTTTCGTATGCGTTTTGACAGCATTTCACGTGAAATGTTGAAGAGAGTACCAGGCTTTAATGAAAAAGATTTTCAAAGTTATCTTTGGGAATATAAAATTTTTTATTAATACGTTTTTGTATGACGTGCTAAATTCCCATTTTTTCACGTATGATAAATTCACTGAAAATTTATTGTTGAGGAAAAGCTAGCTTCTATGCGCATTTCACTGGTTGCTTAGGCCATATCATCAGGAAACCTTTTGCAAAGATTTTAGAAAAGCTTAAAATATTATACAAATAAAATCTTGAAACGAATAGGAATTATAAACACTCATTTAAAAATTGTCTGTGTATTTATCATATATGAAAAAGATTTTGTTTTAAATAAAAAAACAGTTTTCAACTGTTAGTTAAACTTTAATTCAAAACTTTTTCAAAACCTGTGATTTTAAAAGAAATAATGGCGAAAACTGATTTTTAAAAAAAAGATCCTTTTAGCCAAATTTTTGCCACGAAAGCAAAATATATACATATATGTAGTAAACTTTATGACAATAGCAAAATTATAACAGAACTAAAAATTTAAACTATTTTTTATACAAATTTTTATAAATAATTTCGCCACTTTTACAAAGTACAGAACTTTAGCGGCTCTGTGATTTAAACTAGACATCACTCATGAAAACAACTTAAAATAATTTTTGGTAGACTTTTTTTATTGTAAAAATGCCAATTTTAACCGTCGTTACTCATAAGAGTATCTTTAACTTTAAAATTATTTCTAAAATACTCATTTTATTTTAATATTTTGCTCTAAGCTACTCCAAAATGTATCTTAAACTTAAAGATTCTCTTTAAGAGTGAAAATGGAAATGAAACATTTTCAATAAGAGCTTTACACCTCAAAAGAGCTTCTCAAATAGATTCCCTCTTAGACACTACAAAGAGCAGATGTTTGTCACCCATAATCATAGCACGTTCTCTGTAACCTGCAAATGGCCACAAAAGAGTACTATTTTTTAACTAAAATCATCGAAGAACACACAAAGCGAGAATAAGCACGAGACATTTTTATATATAAATAGAAACAAAAGAGAGTCATTTAAATATATAATGCATTATATACTTGAGAAATAAAAGAGCCAACTCCACCCATATAACTACATAGTAAAACGATCGATTCATTTTAAAAATCTTGCTTGTAAGAAAATTAATTCCAGGTGCTCTTTTATTAAAAAGGGGAAATTTGTTCAATTTTAAATCTTAAGAGCTTGCGAACAGTTTTTGTTGGTTTACATATCAAAAATATAAAATCTCTGCAGTGATGGTGATGGTGATGATGACGATGATTTTTGTCGTTGTTGTCGTCGTGGTTTTTTTACTGCACTCACACATGCTTTCCTAGATTTTGTTTTTAACTGAATCGATCGTTGGCTCTGTGTGCAATAGGCACGTGCTACCAGCTCAAATCTATGTGCAGCTTGCCTGTAAAGAACATCTGGTGCTTTTTGTGTTTCTTGTATGAAAACAATTAAGGTGGTTGAAATTGAAGATCACTAAAGAGTGTAGAGAGTATAGCGTCTAACAATAGATGCTTTGTATAAAATCGGAAGTATTTTTATACCCTTACACTCAATAAGAGTCACATATAACAAAAAGGGGAGGTTGAGGGTTGAAAATGTTATTTCGCTAGCAGGGATTTTTTTAGAATGGATGATCCTTAGCCAGGAGTATAAATATTAAAGGGATCGTGTGTAATTACATCATTCGTCTAACGAATCTTAAACGAGAAACATAAAGATTTTAAAGAATTCGTAAAAATATTTAAAAAAATTTAAGGAATTTATTAGTGATAACTTATTGAATAATTATAAAGAAACAATTAAAAAAAAAACAAAATATTGTTTAACTAAAAAAAGAAGAGAGTAATCAGTAAGAGTGTTTAGAAAAAATCAGTGGATGAATTTTATTTCTTTCGACTATTTTGGATTAATCTTCTCTTCATAATGGATAAAATAAACTACAGCAAATGTCCCTTGAAGAAGAGACCCATACTAATGATGAGTAATGAAACAACTATGGATAGTGAATCTTCTCTAGAACGTGGTAAGTTTCTTAAATTGTTCAAAACAATTTCTAAGCATTTATCGCAAAAAAAAGTTCTAGAATTAACTTTCTCCTAACTTTGTGCTCCAAATTTCTAGATGAAGGTCCCGTTGACTTAAGCAAGTCTTCCTCATGTACCGCATCTCCCACATGGAATAGAATGGAACAAGATGATGCTTTGTCAGTGTCTGCTTTAAATTTACAACAAAAATTTAATGGTCAGAACAAAGAAGATTTGGCTCGCCGCATTTGGGAGGAAACTAGAGAAATTGCACGAGCATTTCCTGAGGTTTTTACCCGCGAAGAAATTGCCCGGAGTTTGGCTCGCTTGGGTTATGGGGATTTTCCTTTACCCGCAGAAGAGCATATCAATGAAAATGACCATACAGAGAGAGTACAAAATATAACACCGTCTCCTCCCTTGCCACGTGCTGAGACATTTTATGGTGCTTCCATTAAGTCCGAACCTGTGGAAAACCCTTATGATGAAGAAAATGCTCCTATGAGGAATTTCAACAACAACTTAATGAAAAGTATAGCAGAATATGAAGACTGCTTAAGGCCTCGAAATTTTTCGAGAGAAACTTCTCCGATGGTATTGCGGGACAGTGAGCCTTATTTACAACAGAAACCGAGCTATGAGCCGGAAGATTTGAGTTTGCGTTCTAATAAAAAGGTCTTGGGAGAAAGCACTAATTTACATTATGTGGCAAAAGCTTTGCTGGGATTACAGAATTTCAAGCCAGAAACAAGACATGGAAATGATATATCCGAAAATGTGAAGCCATTAAACAATAATGGCTTAAAGCTGAAGACCAGCAATGATTTGTATTACCAGTGCCAGCAGTGTAACAAATGTTATTCCACATATGCTGGTTTGGTTAAACATCAACAAAGTCATGCTTTCGAAAGCACAGAGTACAAAATAATACGCAGTAATCCGGAAGGTGGAGCTACAACTCATGATTCTACTGAATTCACTACAGATCAAGCAGCGGCTTTAATACAGGCCTCGGCTTTAGCTTCTTCTCAGTCCATGCAGAAGCCTGTGGGGGTACCTCGTTACCACTGCAATGACTGCGGCAAATCTTATTCCACTTTCTCGGGTCTTACCAAACACCAACAGTTCCATTGTCCTGCAGCTGAGGGGAATCAGGTGAAAAAAGTTTTCAGTTGCAAGAATTGTGACAAAACGTATGTTTCATTGGGCGCCTTAAAAATGCACATTCGTACTCACACTCTTCCCTGCAAATGCCCCATATGCGGTAAAGCTTTCTCCAGACCCTGGCTTCTGCAAGGTCACATACGCACTCATACAGGAGAAAAGCCCTTCAGCTGTCAACATTGTAATAGAGCTTTTGCTGATCGCTCAAATTTAAGAGCGCATATGCAAACCCACTCCGATGTTAAGAAATACTCCTGTCCCTCATGCACCAAATCCTTCTCGCGCATGTCATTATTGGGCAAACATTTGCAAAGTGGCTGCCAGTCCTCACCCATTTCTCAAACATCTAAATCTCCCCCTCCAGATGCAGTTAATGGATTCAATCACCAACAATTACAGCAGCATTTACAAGGTTTGCAAAATAAATACTCTGGTCCAGCCTACGATGAAAATATCCATCCCTCGCAAAGGCAACAAAACCAACAGAACATTTATTATGCCGGCAGTGTGGAAAGCAGTGAAAATGATACGGAAGATGACTATAATATGCACAGCAGTCAAACCCATCCGCTAATGCAACAAATAAGTCACTATTAAGTTAATAATTTTAGGTAATAATAGCAAGTTAGTGTAAAATAATTGTAAATTTCTTTAAAGAGGCACAAAATCCCAGTTAGTTTAGTTATTAGGTCAGGGCTTGAAATTAGTAGTTCAAAGCCCTATTAGGTTTGTCTTTCCGTTTCTCGTTTTAAAACCAAAAATTTTACAAAAAAAAAACAGTCTAGTTCAAATAACCAAAGTCAGCTTAGCTTAAATAACTCCAAACCAAAGTTGGCACAGCTTAAAATTCTCATTTAGTTTAGTTTATAAACCAAAAATTCATACCAAAAATTAATTGAAACTTATTCTAGTTAGGGAAACCAAAGTTAGCTTAGCTTAGATTATTTAAACGTAAGTATTTTCTAAATCAGTTTAAAACCAAAGTTAGCATAGCTTAGAAATTAGTAACAGATTCGTTCAACGTGCCAAATACAATTAGCATCTTTCAAATCTTGTAGGGTTTTACTTCATTTTCATATCATTAATAATATCTAATTCATTCAAATTTATTTATTGCTATTTATTTGAAAACTATATTTTCTAAAGTTCTTTTTCATAATTAATACATTACAGACAACTTAATTATTTTATCATACGTATTTTTTTTCATAATTTTCATTTAACTCACTTCAAAGTGTCTATTGACTGTCTAGTCACACCTTATTTATTCCACTTTATTTTATGCTCTAACATTAATATTAATAATATTTCTAATTTTTTTTTTTCTTCATAACATATTGATTTTATTTTAATAATATTCTATTTCTTATACTTAGTTTTACTTCAATCAACTACTGGTTGATAATTTATTTTTTATTTTTTGTATAAAATCGTAATCACATTGTTATTTGTTATTTATTGCATTTTATTAATCAATCAATATTTTGTTATATTTGTTCTTATAAATATTTATTTTCGTATTAACTTAAAAACTTATACATATATTGTTAATTACAGTTTTATATTTATTTATTTATTTATGATATTTTTAAGAATTAAATATTTATTTAATACAAAAAGTATGAAACATTTTCTATAACTCCTGTGTACAGTAGTGCCATTCGTCGTTTTAAGTGTCTTGTATAGAAAAAAAACCCCAAGAGTGCTGTAAATTTGTTAATGCCTTTAATTATAAAAAATAAAATATGTTATAAAAATAAATTAATTTAATATAACTTACTAATAAAATTTTTTATTTTTTAAACCTAAACAGTTTGTGGTTTCCTTTTTGTCTAAAGTATCAGAAGTGGTCATTAACTGTATGGAGCATATTTTTTTTTCTATTTTGCCATGCTCTCACCCCCCAATTCGGTGGGTATTGATAAAAAACGACACCAAAAAAAGTTTTAGGACAATTTGAGAAAAATTGTTAAGTCCGACTTTTATGCCTCAAAGCTTGGAAAATATTAATTTTACATAAACATCGTTTAAAAAGAAGATGTTATTATTGAACTTTTGTTTAAACAAGTTTTCTCTAAATCTCATATTTAACAAAAAGTAGCAAAAAAAAAGAGCAAACAGCAGCATTAATGCGAATTTTTTCTTTAGAAAAATTTTTTCTTACACACGTCAATTTAACTTCAATATTTGCGTTTGTGTGAGTTTGCAAGTGAAATAAAATTGTAAAATTTCGTTTAATTCTTTGGTACAATAAAAAAAAACTTAAGGAATAATATATTGTGAAAAACGGAAACTACGCTTTTTCAAGGCAGTTTTATATGTTCAAAAATATTGTAAGAAACCAAATCTTGCCAAAGAAGGCAAGTCAGTTTTATAATAGTTTTAGCAACTCGTGGTTGCGACAAAATTATTTTTACTGTTAACACATGGTGTAAGCAAGTTGTGTTTTTGTGTGATGTATAACTTTGAATTTAAATTTTAATAGAACACGCCAACTTCTATAAAACTACAACAACTATTATTTTAAGATTATTTAGAACCAAAAACGGAAAATAACACAACAGTAACTCAGCAAAGAAAAAAAATGTCCGTTTATGCCTGGGTAAGTTTCATCTATTTTGATAAAGAAGTAACACATTTTACGATTAGTTTGGTAACATAATTGACTCCTTAGCTTGAGCAGTTTCTTTAATGAACTACAAAAAATTTGTGATCAAGTGAAATTCATCAGAAATAATCCATGATTTTATCTGGCCCCCACACAAATGATCTTGTGGAATAAGCAAGTTATGATTGTTTGACATAATTTGGCTTTTTTATTGATTCAAGAACAAAGCCTTTTATACGAAATCTTTTAAAACTGATAGAAATCAGGGGGCAAATTGTCAAACGGATATCATTTGTTTCTACCATACCTACCCGCTTTCTCCATATCTAAAGGGGCTCCCATACAAAATTATCAATACATACTAGAAATATATTGAAGAAAAAGGCCCATAACTGCCAAGGAATCGCCCCTAGGGATATAAAATATATGACGGACCTTCATTAGTTTTTTGTGCTTAACATTTTCTTAAAAAATACAAAATTAAAGATACGTAATTCATAGAAAATGCGTTTCTTTAATATATTAAAAATTTTATTTATTATAGTGGCCTATTCGATATTTTTCAGTTTATTTTGTTTAATAAGAGATTAAGGAAAAACTTGTTAAGAACTATTCTACAAAATTAATATTTTATAAGTGATAAAACATAAAAGTCAGATTTCATGTAAAATATAATTTTTCTCAAACTTTGGTTGACGTGAGGGACGGCGCACGGTAGCGCCCGTAGAGCAAACGAGGTTGCAAAAATCAAAACTTTCATGAGCGCCGACGAAGTTTTGAATAAACCCATGTTATAGGAAACTTTTCAACGATTTCAAATCTGCCACTCTTAATAATATCACATTTTTAGTTTAGAAGATATAGCCGTTCAAAGTTGACCGACTTTCGGTTTTCAAAAAAACACACAATTTTTAGTAAATTTGTTGCGATTTCAGGTGTAATATCACGGAAAATAGGTAACGAATCGCCTTATTTTTTGTTTGTATTGATTGATGTATTTATTAAATTTATAATGATAAAAAAAAAATTAACTGTTTGCTTTGTGTTTCTCCTGGTAAATCACTATTTAAAAACTATCCGTTTTTTCACTATTTTTCAACTTTGACGGAAAATAAAAAAAATCTATATTTGTCTATATTTGCCATATTTGCAGAACCTGTTCTTTGAATATTTCTTTACATAATTCAAAAATTTTATCTGCCCGTACGTGCCCGTTTGGCTTCTAGAGGTAAAAAAGGTTAAAAAGACATGGTTGCAGAAATTGTATGGCGTCCATCCCTTATATATTTTGACGGACAGTAGTTTGATCTAAAAGTTTGAAAAAAACTACTCATTGAAATTAGCAGGTACGTACCTCACTTAAACAATACTTTGGCGTACAAATGGTCAAGAACAATATTGACTTATGGTCCCTAAAGGTAGGCACAAATCTTATTTGGACACGTGCATAATATCAAAATTGCATTATTCAGCCTAAATCCATATGTATGCAGGGAACAGGTAAATTGATCAGCAAATGGGGCTGCGATGGATCATCCGGACAAAGCGTTTATAAGCAAAGGATATCTTCCGATGACGCTACAATATCGGACGGAAATATGTTTATGGCATCTGTTGTTCCTTTGCGGCTTAAATCTGATGTTTCCCTACACTGGAAAAATCCACGTCCGTCATCAGTGCATTATTGCCGACCAATAATGTTTCAGCTTGCAAGGGAATCGGCAGAACTCATAAGGACCACGGTGAAGGACATTGAAGAACAAATAAGCAAGATTAAGCCTACAAAGCTGCAAATTGGAGAAGGAAAATATATTGAATGCAATTACGAGTTCCATCTGACCATGGTTGACGGAAAAGTCGTAAACGAACTGACAGGAACAACCTCAACAATGTCATGCCCGATTTGCAAAATAGTCAGAAGAACTTTGGTAATTTAAACGATTCTACAAATTGAGGAGAATTACGAATATGGAATGTCACCATTGCACGCAAGGATAAGGTGTATGGAATTCTTGCTAAAACTGGCGTATACCCTACCACAAGAGGAGGAAAACTTCGATGAAAATACATCAATAAAGGATAAGGAAAAGATCAGAAAGAAGCAAATACAGGATGCTTTTTTTAAACAAGTTGGACTAAAAGTAGACTGTCCCAAGCACGGATACGGTAACTCAAACGATAGAAACACTTCTAGGGGATTTTTTGAAAATGATGAGGCAGTAACTAGAATCACTGGAATTGACAATCAAATCGTGAAAAGATTGGGAACGATCTTAGATGTTTTAAACTGCAAAGAAAATGTCAATTCTACAAAATATGGAGAATATGCGTCGAAAACTGCATCTCTTTTAGCAGAAATGTATCCACAGAAGAAGTTGACCCCGACCGTCCATAAAATATTGGCGCATGGCAAAGATATAATTGAGTACCAGTCTTTGCCAATTGGAGAGCTTTCTGAAGAAGCACAGGAGTCTCTTAACAAATTTTATAAAAAATATAGATTGCAGAACACATTCAAAGCATCAAGGGTAAGGCAAAATGAGGACCTCTTCAACATGTTGGCAGCATCTTCCGATCCACTTATTTCTTCCCTGCGGCATGTGAAGTCAATAATAGAGTTAGAAAATAATTATAGTTTAGAAATGGTTAGTCTTTTAGATATACCTTCTCTTACGAACTGTGATGAATATTTTACAGAAAATTGAAAAAATAAATTTAAAAAAAAAAATTATTTTTTTTTTAATTTGTTGGGTAATAATTTAAAACATAAAACCCTAAAGAAAAAAAATAAAAACAATCTAAAAATGTAAAAATAATTTTTTTTAGTTACCATAAAATTGATTTTTCTACTAATTTTAACTTTGATAACCCATAATTAGGCCCCTACCGTAGCACCATTTCCAAACGCTCATTTCATAGGCTGAACAGTTATCTATCATATGCTGTTTAAACTGTTCAATTATCTTATTCGGTTCAAAAGATATGATTTTTGCAACGAAAAAACTCAAATGGCGCCACTGTGCGGCGCTTAGCCTTCACTGACCGCCCTAAATTTTTTTTTGCGTTGTTTTTTTTTATCAATACCCACCAAATTGGCGTCACCCTAATCAGACATATTAACAAAGTAATTTATGAAAGTATATTCGGATAGATTTGAGGTTGGCCAGTAAGCATAAAGTTCGAATTTGCAACGAAAGGTAATCACATTTTTCATTAAAATGCATATTGATATCTATGAAATGACGATTTTAATCATTTTTCTTGTACAAGGCATGTAGAGTTATAATACTAATAAGCTGTTTCCTGAACCTATTTCGGACTCCCGTTTAAAATCGTGTTTTCTTTAAAATTCAAATTTTTAAGGCATTGTTGGTTGCTTTTCAAGAAATCAAATTTTAAAGAACATTATGTATACATTAGGGGTATAACTTATTCCCATTTTTTGCAAATATAAAAATGGACCTAGCATAGTTGAATAGTCCATTGAAA
Organism: Pollenia griseotomentosa; assembly: GCA_963931875.1. NCBI lineage: Eukaryota > Metazoa > Arthropoda > Insecta > Diptera > Polleniidae > Pollenia > Pollenia griseotomentosa. The sequence goes on from OZ007561.1 coordinate 63,856,163, forward strand.
ACTATTAAAAAAAATGATATTAATTTTTCGCGGTTTTCAAAAGAGGTCACCCACAAAACGCGGTAAAGTTGGAAAACTATTATTTTTTATTTGTACTTATACATTTAGCCAAAAACTTTAGCAGAACAACACGCACATTAAACTTGAACTTCATGTCCTTTATAAATTAAAAAACTTTTTAACTTTTTTTCATTTATTAATAAAATATTGAAAATATTTTTATTAAATTTCTTAGAGGTTTAAGAATATCGCTTTTGTGAGTGAGGCTTTAATTTTTAAACGACCCAAACAAATTGTTTTCGTAAATAGCACAATATTCGCGATCGCGTAGAGCTAGGGTCAAAATTTGTTAAACCCCTTATGTACACATCTACTAAGTACAAGAACAATTTTAGACGATTAATTGTTCGAATAATTTAAAATTAGTAATTTCGATTAAAGTATTAATCTTAGAAATATTACAGAGTATACACATAATATATAGTATTTCTGTTAAACGTTAATATAATTTGTTTAAAGTTTTAAGTCGAATAAACAAACCAAATGTATGTGTCCGTTCGAATTAAAAAAAAAACCGGCATGTTATGCTAGGAACACAACTGGGACGAACGACGAATTTCGCCCTACACGACGAATTTTTTAGTAAAAATTCGCTGAGTAAATTTGTCGTATGAAACACAATAGCGACGAATAACTCACAGCTTTACTAATTGGAAAAGTTCTTTGCTGTGTGTGCAAAGAGAGAGAAATAGTGTGACCATATAAAAAAATTTACTTAAAAAACACATACAGTAACGAAACCACAATTATAAACTATTCTTATAAAAATCTTCTTTGTATATTTAATTTAAAGTAAAAAAGTAACTTTATATACTAAAATACTTGAAAACTAAAATCAAACATGGTCAGCTGGTACTGATTTGTTCGTCGTTCGCCGGCGTATGAAATAGAAATAAATCTATTGCAAACTCGCCGCGTATGACGAATTTCGGCCGACGCCATGATTGTGTGTATTTTCATATACACAAATATGTTTTATTTTTGGCGACGAATATTCGCGGCCAAAAATTCGTAGTTCGTCCCAGTTGTGTTCCTAGCATTTAGTGAGTGATTTAGATTATTTGTTAACTTTTTCAACACAATTTAATTATTCATTTCACAAAAGAAAAAACGACAAAGTTATATTAACTCAAAGATTTATATTACCCTTTCGGGTATTTTCTGGAAATCGTAATGAAATGAGCTTGATTTCGAACGATAATTTCAATTCAATTACTATTTACAAAATTACCGTAGTTTTTCGTGATTTAAAGTGTTGTTCTTGTAAAAATAATAGATACTTAAAGAATGAAGTAGAAAAAATGGAATATTTTTATGAACATTCATTACAGGGTCAATTTTAAAATTTGGACGATTTTAAATCCACTTCATTTCGATTTCTAGAACTCGCCCGTATTTTTTAAGAAAAAAGTTCATGCGTTTCTTTCTTAGAATGAGTTTGGATTAAAAACATTGTACGAAGGATAAATCTAATAATGCTAAATGTAACAGGTCTCCAAAAATGTGTTTACGTAAATGTTCTTCAACAACTTCACTAATTTACCACTTAGACAGTGACTATAACAAAGTACTTGAAGAATATGCTCCACCAACAAAATCAAATGAATAAATATTTTAAACAAGATACTTCGATCGATTCTCTAGAGGAAACTATTTGCAAAGCATAGCAGAGATGGAATGTCCGTGAAAAGTTTCAAAAAATCCAAAGTTATATTGACTCTTTTTTAAAATCTTAGTGCCCGAAAGTGAAGCAACAATTTGGAGCTACATTGACAAGTTTTATTTAAAAAAAGAATGTTTATTTACTCAAGTACTAATTTTTTCTAAAATTATCGAAAAAAATCTCGTAACTTATACATTTTTTGGGTTTAGAATTATTCGATTAATCGACTAATTTTAAAATTTTATTCGTTTAATCGAATAAGTTAAAAATGCTAAATATCGATTAATCGTTTAATCGAACAAAAATAAAAACCGATTACTTGAACACCCGACTAAGTATACACGTGTCACGATTTTCACGATCAATATTAATGAAATTAAGTCAGTTGAAGTTTTGTCCCTGCCATCGTTGCCAGAAGATTTGGAAGGAAAATCTTCATATGGCAAAAAACAAAAATCTTATTTTGAAGAGGAAAATCTTAAAATTTTTAATAACAAGGGCAAAGAAGTAAAAATTATTAATTTTTTAAAAGGAAATACTTCTTATTATGGAAACTATTTAAACTGAAATACATAATTGCGGTACATATTTATACAAAATTAGATTGTAGGCTAAAATTGTGTTTTTAGATATATTTTTCATAAAATTCTTTCTAAAAATATTCATCAAATCCATTTGTTTTCTAATAAATAAGAACGTAAAAAAGTTCATATAAATAAAGAAGTTTCTTTGGAAGTAATTAAATTCTAAAATTAGAGATATAAAAATTTTGGGCAAGAAGATCATACATCATATGAAGTTTAAAGGGTTCTCAATTTAGTATTATATTTGATACCGTTGTTGTATCGAAGGCATTTGAAATTATATGGATTTCCCTAAATATATTCCTAATGGAATTGTTATTAAAATAATGTACACCCTTGAAAAGACATTGTAAAGCACTAATGTATATACATACACTTTATTTAATAATTATCAAAAACATGGAATGTGGAATTTTCCCACCAAAAGCTTCTTAGCCCTAGGTAACTTTTTACCACTTAGGTCTCCTCTTGGTCAGGCCTGACCCCAATTAGAACAGCTAAAAAAACCCCAATTAAATAAAAAGTAAATAATTATATTTTTTATTAAATTATTATTTTAGATAAGCAGGGGTGTTCTGGAAATCGAAAACTGCAAAAAATTTGTAAGCTGTACAAACTTAAAGTTAAGAATTTTTATTTCTAAAAATAAAAAATCTTAATTTGAGAAAAAAGATCTTCAAATCTTATTTTAGTCAAAAAATAAGGTAAAATCTTCATTCTGGCAACGCTGGTCCCTGCCATTATTCTTATGTTTTTAATATGGACGGGGGAATAACGACTATTATTTAAATGCTACCCTGCGGGAAATTTGTGTCAATTGGTCCAACAATCTGTTTCTTCTATTTGTGAAAATAGTACAAGTACAAAAATTAAAAACTCATGACCAGTGAATCAAGAACCAATCATTTAATTGGTTTATGAAGAACTAAAAGGTAGAAAAAGAAATGAATTACAGCACAGTCTTCACCGGTGGCTTGTCACATTTTTTAGGTCTGTCTAAAATTTTGTTTTTTAATTTAATTCTAGGAATTGTTTTATTGAAATATTACTACAATGTATTGAAATATTTCTACATTTTAGTAATTGACACTAAGCACCTTCATTGAGAATAGATCTGTGACTGGTCAAATGGTGTCAATTGACCCCCTCCAATGACAACCCCATGTAAAAGTGATAGGTCGGTCGTATTCATATAAAATGTTAGAATTAGAAACGGTCTCTACCACCAAATACCTATCACGGGACTACTTTGGTGTCAGTTCGCTTCCCTCTAGGGAAGTTATAAGTAAGTTAACTTTCTTAATTTATTGATTAACCCATTAATGCCTATTGGGTTCTTAAATAACAAAAAAAAAAAAAATAAAAATTAACACAGTAAGAAAATGTCTAGCGCAGGTTAGATAAAAAATAAAATTAAAACATTAATATTTTTTGTTTTTGCATTTAGTTTTCATACATGTAGGTAAAATAAAATTTTCTTTTATTTCGGAATATGCTCAGAAAAGCATTATCAAATAAAGGACAATGTGAAAAACGAAAAATGCCTAACAGTTCTAGATAGCTTAAGGCGTCTCATTAGCAGTCAACACACCAGACCGACACATGTTGTATATTGAAAATGGGTATTTAAATACCGAACAGTCCATAATAAGTTTAAAATATGACTATTTCTCCATATCGCAAAAATTTATTTAGCTGTAAATAAAAAGCGAATTTACATTTTTAATATATATTAAAAATAAATTACAGGTTTTTAACTTTTGAAATTTTAGAATCATCTGGGTCAACACCATTGTGATTGTCCTAGACGCAAATCCGCCTGGCACTTCCAGTATCCATATTTTGTATTTAAAACACACTGTGGACAACAATGACACGTTAGTAGTTTTTAGATGTCTCATTATCCATCAGAATCTTCGTTGTTTGGTACATACATTTATTGTATACACTCATGGTATCTGAAACTACAGTGCCCTGTGAATAGGCCAGTAAGAAAACTTAGTTCACTTTATTCAAGCAGAACTAAGTTTCGCGATTTACCACGGAATTAGGTAATAAATAATTTTAGCTTGTCAAAGTCCATATATTTTTGGATAGCCGATTAAATTTTCGTTTGGGCCTATAAATAAACGATTAACTGTTAGATATATAGAGTTTGAAGTAGAAATTTTGAGCTAGCGTGGGGTAGTATTTGCAAATATAAGATTTTAATTTATCATAATTTTTTTGAAATATTTTTGTGAATTTTATTAAATAATTTGCTGGTAAATCATTTAATACTCTACAGAAAAAAATTGTGAAAAAATTTGTTGTAATTAAAATATTATATACATTTGAAGTTAAAGTTCTGAAAAAAGTAATTTTTTTGCAATTTTTTAGCTAAAAAAATATTTTCATTCTTTTTTGTTTACAATTTTGTGTACAATATTGCTATGCAAAAAATTTTCGAAAAATTTCAAATGAAGAACCAAATATTATAAGCACTGTCTTTAAGACCCAATATGTTTGCAATAATTGTGCAATAGGTATCCTGAGAATTTTTCCAAAGAACTTAAAAACTTATTTTTGGGAATTTTCGGTATTTTTTTGAATTGTGAAATTCGTTTTGAAAGTTTAAAGAATATTTTAGTTGGTCTAATGGTATTTACCTGTTAAATTATTGTCGGTCCAGCCCGACCATATGATTCTCTACGCCACAGTATTAAAACACAAATTTTCGAGAGCGTACACTGTTTTGGGAACAGTCATTAACCCGCCTTAACAAAATTATGTTATGAGATTAAGATTCATGTAAACTTATAACACTTAAATCTATTTTCGAGATAAGTATTTGTGAGCTATAGACCGATCCAAAAAAAAAAAAAAAAAATTGGTGAGATGATTTTGATTGCAAAAAAATACCAACATAATAAGATGGCTTATGGGCACAACGACTTTACTCCGAAAATAAGCTTGTATGGGGGCTAAGTGAGATTATAGACCGATTCTCACCATTCGCAATAGGCTTCTTTCTTATGCCAATTACCAAATTTCATTAAATTATCTTCAAAACTGCGACCTTTTCTTTGCGAGCAAGTTTAACATGGATAGCCAGCCAGCCGGAAGGACATCATAAGTCGACTCTGAAAGTGATTCTGAGTCGATCGGTATACTTAAAGGTAATGCCCTCTAACCAATTTTTAAAGATGTAACAAACATCAGCACAAATTCATCATACCCTCTCCACTACTGTGGTGTGGGTATAAATATTAGTTAAGGCCGTTATACACTATCCCACAAAATCTTTAGTAATTACGAAAATGCAACCCTGTCATGATAAGTTTTTATTGTTTTTTAAAAATGTTCAAAGAATAATTAGATCAGGGAAGCATTTTTGATTTTAATTAAGATTTTATTGCATAAATAAAAAATTATGGTTGTATTGATAAAACTCCAAAACATTTTGCAAAATGTCTTCAATGAATTTTAAAATTTTCAAAAATAATTTAATGGCGATTTCTTTTCTGAGAAATATGTTGCATAAATGTTACATGCTCTATCTCTTTTGTGTAGAGCATGTAACATTTATGCAACATATTTCTCAGAAAAGAAATCGCCATAAGTGTTTGAAATCTAGACCCTATTCCACCTACGAAAAATGCGTGCCAAAAGTTTCAGAAAGTCAATATCTGGGGGAGATTCTTTCACAATTTTGAATAATTTGGTTAAATATTATGGTGTTTTCCTTTCTACAAAAAAATGTGACATTTTAATTAAAAAAAATGCAATTTGGTGTCTGTTTCTTAAAAATTTTGCTCCCGAAAAAGATGAGTTTTTTAGAATAAAACAAGCCACTCTTTTTTAAGAAACAGACACCAAATTGCATTTTTTTTAATTAAAATGTCACATTTTTTGTAGAAAAGAAAACACCATTAGGAAGGGATGTCAAACAATTTTACTGTCAAGAAAAATGTTATGCTTACTTGACGTTTACTACAAAAGTGTATGAGAATGAGTTTATAACAAATCAAGGTTCGAAACAAAGTTAATTTACACAAGGTAGACTCGTTAGCGGACAGACATAAACCCCAATTGACAAATTCGTATGTATGAGCAAAAATATGTACATGTGTGCGCTTAATTGTTTTTGTTTTATATGGAGACAATTCTGACAAGTCGGGTATTTTTACAAAGCAGCATGTCTTCACTCCCAAATGAGTGTACCTTGTGTAAATGAACCTTGGTTCCCAACTAATATCCTAAAACTTGCGATTCAATAAAAGGCCTATTTCAATTATATTTGATTCTAGTACTGTGTTGAATTGAAAGGCATTCGATTAATGTTTTAAATATAACTCAATAATCGATAATAAATTTTAATATAATTTTCACATCAGACCGTCCTACGGTAGATTATACATGGTACAAAATCAGCTGATAATAATTAAATTTAGTTTTAATTTTAGCAAAATAATATTGTCATATTACATCTGTATATGTCATTTCCGCATAATATCATAAATTTACTCTACAAGTTTACTAAAAATCCGTACGATAAGATCATTAAATCATGTCAACAATAGCGATATTTTCAAATTGACGATTGTTTTTGGGGTACGACTTTTTTAATATTTTTTCTAAAGATGGTTCTATACAGTAACGATTTCTGAGACATTTTACATAACATATCGTAATTTGTAATAGAAAGTTATATATGCATAATTTACGCACCGTATTTGATAATTAAATTTCAGCAATATGTTGTGCGACCCGACCCTTTCCTTTGCAATGTAGCTGTGATATTAATATTAAAAACTTTTCAGAAAAGTTTTCACTTAAAAACGGAAGGCTATTAAAATCGTACTTTTGGGTATTGCTCTAGCAAAGTTGTACTGATTTATTTCCTTAAATTTTAAGTTTATAGATTTGTGATCAGGAAATTGCAAAAATTTACCACTGTATGCCTTTAAGTATGTTTTTTATAGTATGTTCACATTTGGCTTCTTAAACGCGTTTTAGCAGTTCGAACGTGATTAAACTCTAATCACTTAAAAATGGAGATGATTACCCAAACATTGAAGTGATTTTTTAATCACTTCAAATTGACATGATTACAACTAAATCACTTCATAAATCACATAGAAACCACTGAACATACCTCAGATGTAGAATCGCCAACATGATCGTGTACAACCGCCCAAGATTTCTGCTTAATGTTTTTATTTTTTTCCTTAAATAATTCATAAATTCTCACAATTTCATCATTAAAATGATTAAAATAATCTTCTTATAACTTTATAAAAGTGTTTTTATCCATTTCTAATACTTTAAAGAAAAAAAATTTGTTTGTTGTGTTTCTTTTTCTTAATCATCTGTCATCTTAATCATCTCAAATGTAATGTGAACGGCTTTGATTAGCTAAATCAACATTTTGCTTAAACGCGTTTAAAAACCTAAGTGTGAACTTAGCATTACACTTGAACTTCTAGCAAACTTATAAATCCCTGTTAAAATATTAAAAACCGTTGCATGAATCTATATTAATGTATTACCACCCTTTAATAAGCTTACATTGTTCATATTTGTAATAATCCTTTAAGCCAATATAACCCGTAATTGACCACTCGCCGTTGACTCATGTGGTTCGAACAATTAAAACTTGTCGACATTTTGTCGTCAGTAGTTTAGATTTCTGTTATTGTTTTTGGTTTAATTATTTTACCACAACTTAAAACTAGAATAAAATTTCAAGCTACCGATTTGCAAATTTTACATCCACAAAACCAACAATAACAACAACAACAACTGATTAACAAAAACTAAATCGAAAAACCCATGGCGTTTAGTTTACAAATATATTAATGCTTAAAACTAACAAACGTAAAAACAAAAAAAAGTTTTAAAATAACGCAAAATACTACTAAAAAAATGAAAACAAAACTTAAATTAAGTATCAAACAGTACCACTGAATAAATAAGTACAGCAACTAATACTCTACGAGACATACGATTACGAATGAGTATTCAACGTTTGTTTTGTAGAAGTAAATAAATTGCGTGGACGGTATTTATTATATTAATGTTGTGTTTTTAGTTGCATTTATTATAACCACAGCATTTAATAGCTGCAACAATATACAAAAAAAAAAAAAAAAAAAAAACCAAAAAGCAACAACAACACCATCAATATTGTGTATTTAAGGTGCGGCGTCATCAAGCAGCCGGTCTATAGTAAATTGTTAACTAAGAAAATACGATTTATACCTACTTACAGACAGACAGACTTACACACACAAATACACACATTCACACACTGTATCTGTGGGTAAACTTAACTAAAGTGTGTACGTATCACCACACTTTAAGCCACCTTACTTGCGCGACTTAAACTTCCACTGCCCCCAACATCAACGTCATCATCATCATCATCATCCCCCACCGCTGTTACCGTCATCGTCCGGTTGCTTGTGAGTTTGTTTCACTAATAAACCATGTTCGTTGGTGATTCTATTTATTGCGGAAAGAAATCTTTGAAAATCTAAACAAACTTAATCAATGTCTTAAGAATTGTGGTTTAATTCTGGTATTAAACTTGTTTATTATTTATTTAAGTTTTTACTTTTATCGTGGAGTTGTAGCGTTTTTTTTCTTTGAATTCGTTTTCTATTTACAATTATGTTTTAGTTAATTAAACGAACAAAAAAAAAAAATTAACTAGACTGATTTAGAAAATAGTTAAAACATTTTTAAGGATGGGTTGCTATTGGTTTATTGGAAATTTATTGGAACTATTAGGAAAGCTTTGGAATTTTGTAGATCATTCTGAAAGAAAAGTAAAAAAATTTAATTTCAAAAGTGTGTATATATGGCTCATTTGCTACAGCACCGTCATAACTCGAAAATATTAGTTTTAGAAAAAACGACTTTAAAGGCCGATTTCACCAATTTATTTATATCAATTTATGTTTAAATTTTGTTTTTCATGTCAAATAAAAATAAAATAATATGAAAAACTTTATTTAAATATGAATTGATATTTAAATAGAATTGGTGAAATTGGCCTTAAGTCATAAATTTACACACGACATAATGGAAAAAGAAAATGGTATTCTTCTCTCAAGACTTTAGTTAACAATATCTTCAATTCATAAAACACCTGACTTAATATGCATTGGTGATTTTAAGTCAAAATTTGCAACTTTTGACTTATACGTTATTGCAGCAAATGAGCGATATGCAAAGAATCTTCAAATAAGCGCTTCTATCCTTGAATTTAAATAAAACAAAGTGTGTGTGAGATATCATCGCAATATTTTTTCGTTTGAAAGACCATCGATGCCTTTAAGAGTGGAATATAACATCGTTCAAATGTCAGCCCCGGCTTCTCTGGGTAGAGCGCATCCGAAATACCCGATTTTCCATGACTCTGGCGCATACATCAGGCTGAATTTGACATACGTTGGCCTTATGAACCGCTGTGGCTTGTGGTTTATTCGCATACACCTACGACTTACGAAAGCCCTGGAAGAAAAAGTCTAACAGGGTCAAATCGCACGATCTCGGTGGCCAGTTCACATCACCTCCACGTGCGATGACCATGTCCTCAACTCGCTCGTGCAGAATATCCAATGTAGCATGAGCAGTCGCATGTAGTTATTGTTCAGATAATCCAATTCAGGCCAAAAGAAGTTGGTAATCATCGACCCAAAGTGCTCGCCGTTGACAGTAATGGCCTGGCCAACGTCGTTTTCAAAGAAATATGGAACGATAGAGCCGCCAGCCAAAAATTCACACCAAACAGTGACTTTTTCTTGTTGGGTTTTCTTAAGTCGTGGGTGTATGCGAATAAGATTTTTTTTTTTGTATTATTAACTCCTACTAAGCTAATCCCGCGAAGTTCTACGCTTGTCTGCAGGAAAAAAACCAGAGTCCCTGGCGGGAATCGAAATCGCAGTCACAAGCCACAAGCCACAGCGGTTCTCAAAGCATACATAACCCATGCCATCGGTCAAATTCAGCCGGATTTATAGGCCAGAGTCATGGAAAATTAAATATTTCGGATACGCTCTACCCAGAGAAGCCGGGGCGAATAGTTTGAACGATGATAAATTCCAAACATAATGGCATCAGTAGGTCTATCAAACGAATACAAAACGAATACACAATTTGTTTTATTTAAATTTAAAGATAGAAAGCGCTTAATGAAAGACCACTTACATATAGCGCATCGGATCACACTGGGAAGGAAGTAAGGCCAATTTAAATCATTTCTACAAAAAAGTATGGATAAATTATAGTCAACGATGTAGGCTGTAAGCTTCGTTAAAAATTAAGCAGATTTTAATACAGTGCGCGCTTTAGATTGTTTTATTAAACAAATTTTAGCGATCAGACTCTTAAGTCGGTGGCAAACTTATATCTTCCAAACTTTTAGTCTGATCCACAAAAAAGGTATGAACGAATTGTAAGGATTGATGTACGCTTTAAGCTCGTTTTATTACGATACGATTCTATAGATGACAATTGTACCAATTTTATTTCTTTAATTATTATTTTATTGCTTTTGCCAATTATGTGAGAGCTTGCAAATGTATTTAACATGCAGTATTATTCCAATTGTGGCCCTTTGTTCCTTGTAGGAACCACAGGACATAATAATAATAATACCATTATTCCAATATAAATTTCAAATGCCATGCAAATTAGCACTTTTAATTTCCACATTATTTTATTGAAACAAGTTTAATAATGATATTTAATTTTGTTTTTCAACGTTATCCGTTTAGTCACTATCAGATTCTGAATCTTCTTAGTTACTTGATTTTAACAATAAATCTTGTACGTCTTAAGGAAGACGATCAATATGTTTATATTATGTCTTTGGCGGTATCAATTATACAACGGGGTCTGAAGAATAGAGTAACGTATTAAATAGATCCATCATGTTTAATTTACGAGACATTAATCTTGTGTAAAACTCCCCACAATTGCTGAAGTCTACTCCATTGCTTTATCTGAAAACATTCCAATGAGCAAAGATACAAATTTTATTATTTCAGCACCATGAATTAAGATTTTATACAGGCATGTTGTGCCATGGATATAAATTAAGTTGTTTCAGTAAGAAATTTTCTGAATAGTTTTGTATCAGCAGCATATCCACAAGTTGTAGTTCTTAGAATAATTCCTAAAATTGACTTTCTTCAATCCTCTTATTGAAGCAGAAAAATTAGGATATAAATAAAATGTCTGGCGGTATTGTTATCATTAGTGCTTCCAAACCCTGGTTAAGGTACATCAACAAGTATAACTGTCTCTTCAGTTCATCAATTATATAATTAATAAAAAGTTGTTTCATGGGTCTGAAAATGTCTATGGAATTTTAATAATTCACAGAAAATATTAAAAAATTTAAGTTGTTTCCAAAAGGGCGTGATTACGAAATCCCTTAATTTTTTTAGTATTAAGAGACAATACAAACAATTTAGTGTCTTATCAAATGTGACAATTAAACTAGGCACAAAAAGGAAAAAAATTTAACCAAAGTCGAAGCAAAAAACAATTTTATACAGACATGTTCTAAAAATCAGAAGATTTCAAATCACTTGTGATTTTAAAATTACTATTGTTTAGAGTTTCCACTCGATTAATCGAACAACGATTAATCGAGGAATTTTTCCGCCATTGTTTGATCTAATAATTAAAATAGCCATTTCGAATAACGAATAATTCGAACAATTTATGTAAATTAATCGATTAAAATTAATTTCTTAGAAACTTTTACTTTCTAATGTAAAAATATTTTGTTTAGATTTCTAACCTTAAAACTATATTACATGTATCTTTTGCATTTATTTTTTACTCTTACTTTTAAACATATTTTAGTCCATTTTTAGATTTGAGCGTGTGTGAAAAATTATGTAAATCGTTATTAACAGGGTTTAAAAAACTGCAGTCGAAACCAAAAACTGTCGAACAAAAAACGAAAATTTGTGTACAACTTGTTTACATTTAATGAATCAGAAGTAAAAGGAAAAGTTTTTTGGCCAATGACAAATGAAGAAGTGGAAGGAATGGCAGATTTTCTACTTGGATGCAGTTTTTTAAATGCTGACTATAAACGTCAAATTTGTAAAAAAAATTAATCAGCAGTTATAAATGTGTAAACCATGAACTGTCAGATTATGGGTTACCTGTTTGTATCTTCGAATGTATCTTCTAATCGGCTGGATGTTGACGTTTAAAATATCATAAGATCCGTCTTAAAACCCTAAACGTCCTTGTTTGAAAACGAAGTGTCTGATTTTTGTCGTGAAATAGTAATGAGAGGCTGGCACCTCTCACCTCTCTTTTTCTGTTTATTAATACAATGAAAGTATGAATTCAAAAAGAGATGTTTTTTCCTTTTCCCCTTGAATACTATTATTTGAATTCTTCGAGTTATTCGAGTAACTCGAGCAATTTAAAACCTTTATTCGATGAATAGGGCATTTTTAAAATTCAAAAATCGATTAATTCCTTACTCGAACCAAAAGACGAATAATTGGATACTCTACTATTATAATTTAAATGTGTTTTTTTTTTAAACCACAAAAGTTTTAACGTGGTCTAAAAAGGTGGACAAAAATAAGCAAGTAATTTTAAATCGGCGGCCGATTAGTTGACCGGTTGAAAATCAAAATTAATTTCTCCAGAAAACCTTTCTTCTGATTTCAAATCACTTTCACAAAAATTGATTTTCAGAACTTGCCTGATAACACTGTGCACCTAAAAATAAACCAGCCTCAATACTTGCAACGCGAAATGAAACTAGACTATTGGTAGAGCAAATCTTTTTGAAAAGTAAGCTCGGGTTCCCAAAATATCAGCCCCAAAAAATGTTTGAATTTTTTTAAAGGCGTTTGGTATAAGTCAAAAAAAAAAATATAATAAATGAACTTCTGAGCTAAAATACTATTTCAGATGTCTTCAGTAGAATTGTATGGCGATTCTTTTCATACAATATAATTAACCCTCGAACACTCATTTTAAGGGGTACTTTTTGTCCCTTTTTAACTTCCCCAAAAAAGTATACTTAACCCTCAAACACCCAAGACCGCCTACAAACGGTCATCAGAATAAATCAGTATTTAAGAAAATCTATTTATTTCACGCTGTTACGATGCAAAAAATTTGAATGAGTATAGAATTCTCAGTATAACGGTACAAATTAAATTAAATGATGAGTCAGAACTTTGATGCGAAAAGACAAATAAATTTCAAGCTACATATTTAAATTTTAGGTATTTGAGGGTTAAACGGCACTTTAGAGGGTTAAAATGTTCCACGAATATTTTCTGCATCAAATTTTACTAGGGGTCTTCTAAGACCAAACGTTTGTGCAATGTATGTAAAACGGATTTTCGAAATTCCGGGCCTTGACATTTTTCGGAAACCCGTTTTATATATTTTTTGACTTGAATTAGTTTTTACAACAATGCGTTAAAAATATGTATATGAAATTAAAAAGCGCGATAGTTTGGGATAACGCTTGCGATTTAAATCGACTTGCAAACCCTCATTCAGATCCCTAAATAAAAATATTCGCTTAAATTAATTTTATTATTATTGCACAAAAATTCACTCAAGCTTAATTTAAAATTATTTCATATCACTCTTAATTAATTACCTAACTAGAAAATTCCAAAAGTTATTTTAAGAAATCATTTAACTTCAATACTCATAAAAATTCTACTAAGCCAATAAATGTTGGCAACTCTTGAGTTACATGTCATGTTGGGTTCTTTAGATTTTCCAAATGAATTTTGATAGTTTTGTTTTAGCACGCGCTGTGCAATGAATTTTTTTTTTATTTTTAATTTTTTTTATTGTTGTCTAATATGCAACATGTTTGTTATTTCCACATTGGCTTTAAAGTATGAGTTAAAAGTTTGACAGTAGGCCTGACTTGTTAGACAGCCTTTATTTCTTTAAGGCTGTGGTAAAAAAAACTTACAATAAGACTTTTTGGAAAAAGACATACAAACATAAATTGGTAGCGACACCCTCGAACAAGTCAGTAAAGTAGCCGAATTGTAGTTTGACATCATTCACACTCGTCTAGTTAATTATAACTTAACTAATGGGTCAAATGTCAAAATATATATAAATTTTGAAAATTGTGTTTGAGTAAAAATGTTTTGCTTCTATGTGAGTTTTGTTGTTTGGTTTTTACCGCCAACAATGACAAGTGTAGTGTGCTTTTAGCTTTTTATGATGAATTGGTTATTAATTTTTAGAGTTTTTTTTTTATAAGCAATACCCTATAGTGCATGGAGTTGAAATGAAATATTTTTGGAACAAAAACATTTACATTGTTAAGGAAAATTTAAAAAAGCAATTGGTGAGACTAATTAAATGTTGGTAGTAAAAAATGATTTAACTAAAGATTAATAATTTTATTTTAATTCAATATTTATAATATAATTCGGTGTGTTTAAATGTGTCATCTGCTGGAGAAGTATAAATACTAAGGCCTTCCTACACAGAAAAAATTCGCTAAAATTGTTCACCAATTAAAGCATTAATTAAAAATATAATCAATTTTAATTAAAAATTTAATCAAGTGAATTAAACGTTTAATCAAGTGAATTAAACGATTAATTAATACTATTAACTGTTCACCAATTAAAGCATTAATCAAAAATATAATTAGTTTTAATTAAAAAATTAATCAAGTGAATTAATTGTTTAATCTAGTTAATTAAACGATTAATTAATACTATTAACTGGTTTAATTGATACTATTAATTGGTTTACTGGTGCAAATTTAATTAATTTTTTAATTAATATCACAAATTTTTTAATTGAAATCAATTTTAATTTTTTTCTGTGTATAAAACTTGCTAACATTTAATGTGGGTAAACTAACAGCTGAGCTAATCTCACGATGCTTTTAACAAAGCGTGTTTTTTAGAATGTCACAACTTTGAGTTGGCATCACTGCTTTATCTGGGCACCCATTTAACAGCTGATAGTTGCCTTTTGTTAAGTTTGCTTTGAAATTACATTACGAATCAATCGACTTACAACAAAGCAACGCGTGAAAATAGTTGAAATTTTTAATCAAAGTAATTGTCCTATTCGTCGAACTCATCGTGCATTTCTTCCATTTTATGGCGTACATAATCGTCCTTCAGAGCGGCTAATCCGAAGAACAATAGATCGTTTCCGAATCACATTTACTGTTACTGATAATGTGCATCCCTCGAGACGCCGAATAGTGCGCACTGAAGAGACTATAGCCGCTGTACAGGAAAGCATTGAAGCTGATTCTTATCAATCAATTCGTCTCCGTTCGCAGCAACTGGGGTTGTGTCCTCCCACTTTATGGAAGATATGAAAGCATCGTATGTGCCGCCCATTCGGCGAATGAGCTGAAGCAAAAATTAATATTAATCCACAAATTTTTGTCGAATCACCATTACATCCACAGAAACTTACTGTTTGGTGCGCTAATTGGGCTGGCGGAGTGATTGGCCCATATGTCTTCAAAAACCCAAATAATTGGCCACCAAGATCGTTATATGAAGTTACTTGTCAATGTCGATAAACCACAAACAAGTGAACACCTGGAAATCAACATTCGAAGAGTTTTCGGCGAAAAACGGCCGCAAATGCTGTGAAAAAATGTTGTAAATTGGGAAAACATTAATTTCATCAAATTTTCTTTCCAATAAAGCCAGTTTCATTGATACTAAAAATATATTTCCGTATTATTTTGATTTATACTTATGTCGCTCTTTAAAAAACACCCTTACATATACCCACGATTTTAAGACAGGAAAGTTATCGGTTAGATTATTTCTAATGATCCTGTAAGTTTTTTCGGCATGTTTGTATGTGTTGGTGAACCCCTTTACTTAGATAAAGTATTAAATGCGAGAATAGTGTTTATTTTAAAAATGACTTTATTACTTTCATTTAGTAAAAAAACTAAGCAAAACTTTAGCTGCGTAGGCCATTATTTAGACCGCTGTCGATCGTTTGCTTTTTTAACGACAAACAGCTTATTTGCACTCAACTAACAATGTTCAGTACGACAAGTCGGTCGACAATGCAAGCGAACGATAATGTAATAGTTTTTACACGAATTTGCGCACCACTTAAGGGTACTTTACTCTAACACACAAGTCTAACAACGTATTTTGATGAAAATGCAGTTTTTGTTTAAAA
This sequence comes from Pollenia griseotomentosa, assembly GCA_963931875.1. NCBI lineage: Eukaryota > Metazoa > Arthropoda > Insecta > Diptera > Polleniidae > Pollenia > Pollenia griseotomentosa. The sequence continues at coordinate 63,872,663 of OZ007561.1, forward strand.
ATTGCAAACAACAATTTCGTCAAAATACTTTTGTGATTGTGTAAAACTGCCTCAAGAAATATTATGCGACCACAAATGTCAGAATCAGTTACTTGTGTTGAGGATGTCGACGGAGGCATTTTGTTCGGATATTAAATTAAACTATTTCTATTCTAACGGGTCCGCCATCTAACGATTTTTTTTCAACTAGTGCTTATTTCGTGAATGGTAACACTTAGCTCATGTCTGATTTTACAGATAATTAGTTTTATCCTTCCGCTGAACGAATATGGTTGTGTATACGCTTGAACAACGCTGGGAAATATTGCGACATTACTTTGAAAATCATGGTAATGTTGCAGAATGTGTGCGAAAATTGCGTACGGATTTTGAAAGAAGAGAAGCACCGTCAGCTCCGTATGTTCGTTATCTTGTGAAAAAAGTGAAAGAAACTGGCATCCTCATCGATAAACCGAAGCGTGAAAAGCCAAAAACAGTGCGTACACCCGAGAATATTGCTGCTGTGGCAGAAAGTGTGCGTGAAGCGCCATCTACATCAATTCACCGTCGTTCTCAACAATCGAACATTTCGGAGACATCATTGAGACGAATTTTGCTTAAAGACCTTGGTATGACGCCATACAAAGTCCAATTGGTTCAGGAGTTGAAGCCAACTGACCATCCACTAAAACTAAACTATTAAACTACCACTAAAACAATATAGTTTTATAAGATATTTTTCACAAAATTCTATTCTATATTTTCTGTTTACTGTTTTATTTTTAACACAATGTTGTGTTTTTATAGCTTTTTTTACATTTATTAACAATTTTTATTTTCAAACTAGCGTTTTATTTGTGCACTGAAGTGGCAATATAATTATTTGACAATTAATAAATGGATTACGTTAGAAACGTTAAACCGGTCGACCGACAAGTCGATAGTACTTCTGACGCTTATGAGTACGAAAATGAGTGACTTGTTGTAGCCAGCTTAAGTTGTCGATCGAAATCGTGGACCAGGCTTTAAAAATACTTAATAGATTTTAGATTTCTCAGCTCCAAAAAAGGAACAAGCTAAGCTGTCGTTCGAAAACAATTCACACTCAGAGAAAAATATTTTCCAATATGGTCACCTCCAACAAAACTATTATGAAAAAAAAAACTTTTACACATATTACGATAATTAACCATATTATTGTCACCGTCAACCATATAATGGTTAAATTAGTCCTTTATTAAGAAGCTACAATCATATTATGGTTGCCTCCGACCATGTTATGGTTAATAATAACAAAGATATATTTTATACTTACAAAAGCAAGTTGATTTTCAACTACAGAAGGTTGCTCTTGGAAAAAACGAAAATTCTTTTAATATGTAAAAACAAAGTACATATTGCCATATTTAATCATAATATGGTTGTGGCTTTGTGATGGAGGACTAATTAAATCATAATATGGTTGCCGATGATAAAAATATGGTTAAATTAATCATGATATGTTTTTAACTTTTCGTTTAAAATAGTTTTTTTGACCTTATCGAAAAAATTTTTCTTTGCTTGCATCGCGTTAGACATTTGTTTGCACTCAGCAAGTTTAAGCTCTTGAGGATTTTCTTGACTCTCGTCTTGTTTTTCCCCTTCTTCAAACCTAATAATTGTCCATGAAAACTTTCTGAGTGCAAATTATGCAATATTTTTTTCTTATTTTTTGAGACATTTGTTTAAAAAACATTTTTCTTATTTCTTGAGACTTTTTTTCAAAAATGCGTTTTAATAAAAATTTCTAATTTAGTATTGAAATTTGTCTAAAAGATTTTAATGAAATTAAAAAATCCTCTGTCACCAGCAACCTTTATCTTTGTCCTTTCAATTGTAGTGTATAACATAGTCTAATATATTTCTGTAAATTCATTTTCAATAGGTTGAATGAACTTGACTTTTTATATTCTTTGCAGTTTTAATTTGTTTTACATTCTTTTGTATTAGCTAGAGTCGAGTTCTGTATAAATATTATTTTTTGTAGGTTTTTTTCTTTTGTATATAGTTTTTTTTTAGGTTAATTGGCATTTTTTGGCAGGTTTTTGTTTTGTTTTGTAATGTTTCTATATTTCTTATATGTGGAATTGACCCACTACATAATACCACGCCTTGTTATTGTTCTCCTCCATCAACAAAAACAAAAACTCAAAACAAAAAAAAAAAAAAAACTCAAAACAAAAAATCGGAATAAGTAAAGCAAAGTCTATATAGAAAAGTTAATCATTTTATGTCGGTGACCATTTCAAATCAGTTGTAGTGTCTAAATTTAGTTTTCAAATGTTTTTGGTATTTAGATATTATTTTGCTCAAAAAAAAAAAAAAAAAACATTTTTCTACCTTAATCATTCTGTAACCACAAAACAAACAAAAAAGCTTTAAAATAATTTTTTGTTGCACGCATATTGTTTAGTTAATGCAGCTGTAAGTTATTGTACTTCTTGTTTTTTTTTTTAATTTTATTGTTGTAGCTGTATGTTTATGTTTCAAATCGTGTTGCTGTTAGTATTGTTGTTGTTTAGTTTGTATGTTCATTTAGTTAGCTCGCGCGTAAATTGCTATTTAATTATAGAGTGGCGTTGAAAACACCATTTACTTTTCTGATTATTTTTACAATATTTTTGTTGTGTTGCTTTTTGTACTTATCAGAAAATTAACTTTTATTTATTTTTCTAATACATGTAAATAATTAATCGAAATTAATTTTAGTTTGGTTTTATTATTTTTTTTTTTTTAGAGTAAGAACATTTTTTTGGGTTTGGGTCTTAAGTCTTTTGTTAACAAGTAGTAAAGTAAGTTATTTTTAAGGTTTGTATGTTAAGAGTCTCTGTTGTAGCACTAGTTTTACTAGATTAAAACAGGCATTTAATACATTAGATACGAGTATTTAAAAATGAAAGTTTTTTTAGCTTGGTAAAAAACAAAAATAGAATTTTAAAATGTGGGTATGTTACTACAAAAAATTTTATTTTACTTACGATTTCCTCTTAGAATTACAGCACTGATGAGGTTTTTTACAAAAAGAAATAGTTTTTTAATTTTTTTTTTTGTTTTTCAAATAAATATTGAAAAATTTTAAATAGCAGGCTGACTTAAATATTATTAATTGATTATTATGTAATTTAAAAAGTGATATCAATTACAACGCTTTATTTTCAGACAGCAGATTATCTTTTATAATAAAACATTTAATTCTTTTCGAACTATATATTACTATCTTAAAGAAAACGCTATCGCCTCGCAGGAATAGATTTCAAGTTAATTGTACAGTGTAAATAAATGTAAATAAATGGTTTTGAAAACAGTGAAATCAATAAAATGTAGGGACTTTTGAGTAATGTTGGAAAACTGTTTACATTTGGCAACCATTTTCAATTTGTGATGGCATACTAATAAAATTGTTAATACGGTAATGTTACAAATTGTTAACTTTCTTTGATTCATCGGTTGTCGTAATTTCAGTTTTGATTTTAACGAAAATTTGTAAACATCTCCTTGACAAGAATATATTACTTTTGAACTTACTTTTTCAGAGCAAGAAAAAGATAATTTGTTAAGGTTGGCTATCGACAAGTATTCGAGTTAAGTCATCAAAATTAAATATTCTAATAAAAATTTTGATTTATCAGTGCCGCATGCCAATACAGACATCGAAAGGATTTTTTCTATCATCACTGATGTGCGCACTAATTAAAGAAATAAGCTAACTCATAAAATGTTATCTTCCATTTTTATTGTCCGCTCTTTTTTACAAGACGAATGTAAAAATTGCTATACCCTCAGTGTACCGAAACTTATTAAAAAAAATTTTATTCTTATACCTCAACGTTTGTTAGGAATTCACCGTTCAAAAGGTATCTAACACCAAACTTGTCAGGTGACAACTAACTGTAAACTATTTATTACTTCAAACCTAAATTGTTTGAAGGAAAATTCTAAAGATGTTTGCTTTTGTCCTCACCCTAGTGAAATGTTCTGCATATACGGCAATGCTTTCTAACAAAACAAAATATTTTTAAAGATTAGATTATTTTTATTATTATTATTATTAATTTCCCGTAGTTCCTAGGTGGAACATAGGGCCTCAAGATTAGATAGCCCTAGATATTGTCCTAGAGTCTAGGACCAAGACCAAGAGATTAACTAATAAGATAAAAGTCGACTTTTCAACTTTGTGTAATATTATACAAAAAGATGCCATCCTTTTCGTAGCAAATTTGTACTGTCCTTTCGACGTTGAATTCTCGGAGTTAAGCTACTGCCAATACCAATCATGCATGTTTAAACGAAAGATTGCTAAAATATATTTTTACTTACCAAAGTTCTAACTAGAGTTTTTTCCCGGAGCTTTTCGATTCCCAGGAAAGCGGGAAATTTTTTTAATTTCCCGGGATCCCGCTCCATATAAATAATACAAAATAAATTTGTTTTTTATTAAATGAAAAAAACTTTTATAAAAAAAATAAGGCAACTGGTTTACAAAGTAAGTTAAATAAATACTAAATAATAAATGCTTAAATACTACAAAAATTAATTGATTATTGAAGAAGGAAATTGAATTATTTTTATCTTACGTTATTATTTCGTATTAATATGCTTTAGATACAACATAACATAAACAGAACAGTTTAATTTATAAAACAATAATAAAAAGAAACCAAAATTGAGGTACGCAAGATATGAGATCAAAAAGTTAATTCATAAAATAGATAAAAAATTTTAAGGCCCAGGCCCGCGATGTCGATAAGAAAACAAAAACTAATTTTAGTTTTTTATTATCGTTTTCAATATAAATATGCGAAAGAAATCTTTTTGTCGACATCGTGGGCCTGGCAGTAAAAAAAATATGTTAACATTTTTTAACGGCTTAGGACACGGCTGATACACTCAAAGCGTTTAGTGAGTCATCACAGAGTATATTTCTGATTTTTTTTTGACTAGCTACCATGTTTCCGAATAATTTTGTTCACTTTGTTCACGTTGTTGCATGGTACTGATTCATAACCAGGAACATTTTTTTCTTTTTTATAAACAACGTCTATATCAGTCAAATGCTAAAAATAGCATCAACCGGACTTCTTCTTACAAACCTTTTCATTTCACTAGGTCCATCTGTAATCTTTAGGACAATGTGTTTTTCAAATTGTATGTTGTAGTATCTTACACGAGTTTCCAAATTTTTTTTATTTCGGTTTCCCCGCACTTCCCGGGTATATAAACCAACACAAATGGAAAAAATTTGTGTTTATTACCTCATAAACATATTGCTCCTTTATTGCAACATATTCACATCTCAAAAAATCAAAAATTTTCCTTCTTTTCCTTTATACATTCTCGTAAAAAAGTCAGTATTCTATCTCAAACTGAACCGAAGTCATAGAAAAATATTTCATTAAATCGGTACATTTTGAAAACTTTAATTGCATTTGGCCAAGCTCGATTTTTTTTTGTAGATAAATATAACTACTTATGTTGCAATAAAGGAGCGATATGTTTAGGTATCTCCTATTTTAAAGACTTGTTCATGGACAATGAAAATTTACTGCCTGCATCTTATTTAAAATTTATATTCTTTATTAACTCTTCACTTAACTAAATTTATTAATTATAAACTGTTGCACTGCCCATTCTGCTTTAGTAGATTTATTGCATCAGGAGACATTGATTTACGTTCACTTCTTGCAGTTGGTCTAATCGACAATCCATCCACAGATGCTAATTTGTAGAGAATAGAAAACAAAATTTCAAATAATTTATTTAAAATTCCTGGGACGGGAAATCCTGGGAAAAACCCTAGTTCTAACCGATACTACGAAGAATTAAAATCTAGATTTTTGGGGATTTTGGAAATTAAGTAATTAGGTAGTGATATAGTGTAAATTCATACCTAGCAGACGTAGATATTAAAATTGTAAGAAACGGATATGGTTTTTGGCGTGATGCAATTTTCTGTTTGTTCTTGTTATGTAATAAACTTTGCAGTTGAAATCTTAAACATGTAAGAAAGTTAAGTCGGTCAAGCCACACCATATGATAACCTCACTACAGCATTTAGAGACTCTATCCTATTTGGGTCCCATCGTCAATCATGGATCTACCAAAACAAATTTATGTTATAAGGTTAATATTCATACAAGTATTCATTGTGCTAAATATTATCTAGATATCAACATCTTTGTAAGATTTGTTCGTTTAAAAGCGTTTTAAGAGATGTGGTTTATATGGAACCTGCGGTCAATGCTGGACCTACCAGCATAAAATTTTCTCATGAATTAGTAGCTGTTTTATCGTCGCCAAAGGGTTTACCAATACCTACATTTTTAAGCTTGTTTATCGAGTATTATTTGAATGAGAGCTATGGTCATATATGGACCGATTCCATTAAAATTTGGTGAGATGCTTTGAATTGCAATAAAATTCGTATGGACCAAATTTAATCATAATACAAATTTCGTAAGATGGTTCTTAAAAAAATTAAAAATGTATGAAGCGATCCTACCATTTTAAAAAAGTTTGTTCCTTGTGATCTTATATACCAAATTTCATCAAATTATCTCGAAAATTTCGACCTGGGGCCTAATTCTGGCAGTCGTGATTGAATACTTTTTCGATTTGAAAGCAATTTTATTTCTAGTTCTTTCAGTCGATACTGAAGAAATCGAAATTATTTTTTCAGAGCTGAGAAACCTCAAATGAACGCTTTACAGTACTGAACAAATTATTTAGATTCGTTCAGTATCAACTGAAAGAATTAGAAACAAAATTGCTTTCGAATAGAATAAGCACCCTGTACTTTGCGCACAAAGTGTACATGGACAACCAGCCGGTCGGCCAGCTAGCATGCCTGCCGGACGGACGGACATTGTTAGATCGATCTACAAAGTGATTCTGTGTCGATAGATAGATAGAAATACCAAAACCGGGTCTAGGACCAATATTTTAAGGTCTTCTTATACCACTATGCATTTTACTAGGGTAAGAAGATGGAAAAACTATTTAAGCATATTCAATCTATAGACCAGAAAAAAATTTATGAGCAATAGCAATAAAAATCGATATCGATAAAAAAGCCTTTACACTGTCAAATATGTTACGAAAAGTATTTAATTTGCCATCAGAATTAAAATATTTCACCAAAGTGCATAAGTAGCCTAAAAAAAATTTGTTCCATCTAAATATTTGTGTTACTGTCTAACAAAAATATAAAAATATGACCTTTTTCCTTCTTTTTTTTATCTTTCACCAAATATTTGACCAACCTATATTTTTATAGGTTGCTGCTGTTTACAAGTAACGTTTTTCTTTTGAACTTATATAGACCAAAGTAATAGCAGCTAGTTAGCCAAGTAGTGAATTTAAAACAAAGCTAAAAGTGGTTTTAGTATCATTCTAATTGACTTGAAAAATCAAAACAACATTACAAAATCAAGTTTATATTAACCAGCATGCATGATAAGTGAAAAAGAAATAACTAGCAAAACTTATAGTCTGGGTTTTGAAAAGAGGTAGAAAAAAACTTAACAACACGATGATTCATCATTGTTTACATTTTGCTTAAACAGCCGGTATTACAGCAGCAATAGCAATAAAAATATAATTTTGTTGTTGCTTTTTTAAAAATCAGAGGAAAAAAACCACATGTTGCCAGCATTCATATACTGTGAAAAACACTAGACACTTTTTACGCTAAATGCTGATTGTCATTTGGCGCGCGCAATCATACACACAGCTGTGCAGTATAGATTTGTATATTTTTGTATTTTTGTTAGTTGGTTTGGATTTTGTTTTGAATTTTGTATTTGCCATGCAATAATCAACTAGATGCAGCATGAAAATATCAGCAATAACACCAACAACAGAACAATGTTGTTGATATTAACTGTAATAGAAACAAAAAAAGTTTTTATGTAATAAAAGCCGCAAAAAAGTAATAGTGATTTTATTTTTATTTTGACTACAATTTTAAAAAGGAGTACTTACCGCAGAGTTGTAATTTATAGAATCTTCCAAAAAAGTCTCAACAATTTTAGCAGTGTTAGTATTCTCCGAAGGCGTGTTAAATAACAAAACTTTGAAAAGATTTATTTTATAAAAATTGTAAATTAGGCTTAAGTGCATCAAATTAATTTTTTTTTAAATTATTTTAATGAAGGCAGGGATTTATACAACATGAAGATAATTAAACTTTTTAATAACTTTTACTACTGACTATTTTTTTGCACTTTTTTTTGATTTTTTATTTCGAGATTCGATTTGCAATCTAAACTATGTATATTCAAACCAGGAATTATTTCCTTTAAATCTCTGTTTTTTTTATAACATTTAACAAAACTCGACTCATTGTATTTGTACTGAATGTTATTGCATGGTTTACATAGAAAAAAATCTAAATATTATCATATGGGCAATTAATTTTTTCCGATAGCAAATGATTTAAAGTCTTATTGTAAAAAAAACTAAACGAAATCCTACAACAATCTCAATATTTCTTTGGAAAAACAAACTCAAAAATGTTTTGCAAAAAATATAAATTTATCATATAAAAAGCTAAATTTTAAACAAACTCATCAATACCCTTTGGCTGGTGTTTTATTAGTTGTATAAATATAATTTTGCATATCTTTTTTGTATAATTTTTACCAGCATTCGCAAATCGCTATAAACAGCAGCCAGTCGACATGACTCGACCCAAATTTTGTACATTAAGGGATATTTTTTTTAAATATATTTTTAGTTTTGCATACTTTGTTGTTGTAAAATTCGATATGAAAATTTATATACAAGTGTTGTTATTTACTTAAATGTGTAGTTGTTGTTTTGAAATTGTTGTTGATGGTGTTTGGTTAAAAATAATTTAAAAAGTTTAATGTTAAATTTAAGATTTTTTTTTGTGTTGGCATTTCAGTGTTTTTTTTTTTTTGTCTGGTGTTTTTGTGTATGTTGAGTATAGTTGATGATTGTTGCGGCTTCCAACTTGTGGCAAGTCACTAAATTTATATGTTTTCTGATTTAAAATATTTATTGTCAGATTTGCATTTAACTGTTTAAACAGAAAAAAAAACACTTGGGTGAAATGCAGCGATGTGCAAGGTTAAAAAGGTAACAAGAGAATTCTATGAAATATGTAACCAATAAAAAATGATATCATTTTGCGAAGCACTAATGGCACATTTAAAAAAATAAGCGCACAATTATGCGCGTCGCAATAAGACATACAGAAATTTAGTAATGTAAGTGAAAGAATTCTCAACAACTTTTATAGAAAAATAAAATTTCAAGTGCTACGGCATTTCCTTATTACGAGGCAGGTGTGTAAGGTAGAATACTAAAAAATTACTGTATCAAAACATTCACTGCGTAAAGCTGATCGTTACATCTAACAATTTTTTTTGCGCTGAATAATGCGCTTCATTTGTCAAAAATCTATTGCTTTAAAGTGGGAAGCGCAATGGTAAGCGAAACTTTTAGGTTTCTACCTTACAAACCTGCTTCGTTGGAAGCTCTATTTTTTATTGGGTAGTAAGGGCTGTCTTAAAAGAACAAAAATTCTTAAATAGTCTGAAGGATTTTTTATTTTATTGCAAATACATAGTTTTCTTATTATTATTTATACATTTTTGGTAAAAAATTATTTGGTTTGATTAAAATTTATTTCGCTTTAATTTTCATAATTTTTGTATTTTTGAACAAAATATCGAAAGACTTAAGCATCATACTCGAAAATAATCTTTATATCAAATTTTAACTTAAGACTTAAGGAACGAACTCTGTTTTGTGGTCAATGTTCTCTGAGAGACTTATTCTTTAAAAGACTTAGAACACGAACTTAATAAAAAATATTAATGTTGTTTGTATCAAAGACTTAAGACACAAGGTCGTATAATCATTCGGGTATATAGAGACTTAAGACACATACTTTTTTGTACTCTTGTTTACTAGTTAAAAGACTTAAGACGAGAACGTTATTTTACAATCTTTTAAAATTTAAAAGATTTAAGGCTCACGCATGATATTATTTATACCCTTGGTCACAACTATTTGAGAAGATTGTATTTTAAGTTTGCTATTCCATGTGAAACTGTTAAATATTAATCTGAGACCTCATCAAATATATAAATTCTGGATTTTTGAGTAATTATTAGGCATTTTGGCCATGGCCGTCTGTCTGACCTTCTGACCTTCTGGTCATCTGCCCATCTGTTGAAATCACGTTCAGTTTCGAACGACTATTGACTTAGAATCATACCACAAAATTTGGTGAAGATCGGTTATTTACTCTAGGCCCCATATAAAACCCACTCTCAAAAAATACTTTAGTATGCCTTAAACCGTAACAAATAATGCTATTGTAATACTATGTTCACACTTGGGTCTTTAAAAGCGTTTAAGCACCACGAACGTGATTAAGCTATAAACACATCAAAATCGAGTTGATAAACCATACATTGCTGTGATTTTTTAATCACTTCACATTGACATGATTACAACTAAATCACTTCATAAATCACATAAAATCTTCTGAACATACCTTAAAGTGAGTATAATGTAGAATCGGTCACAATGAACGTACCTCTGACGTGTACAATCGACCACGATGTCTTCTTAATGCTTTTATTTCGTCTTTAAATAACACTGGGGAACAGTTATTTTGCGGCCTGAATCTTAATTGCAAATTTTTACTAGTTTGAAGTCTTTGATGTCAAATAAAATCTCCATTTTTCTGTATCAGCTCGACTTTTTGAGATATACCGTTATGTCCAAAATTAAGGCACTTTCACTACATATATTGGAATAACTTGAAAACGGTTCACCGTATTCAGTTTAAAAAAAAAACCGAAAATTGGCAACAATATTATCTTTAAGCCGTGCTTTTAAATTTGCCCAGTAGTTTCAGAGGTATCGTTGAAGTTTTGAAAAAAATCACAATTTACAATCAATGTTCTTTTAAAATTAATTAAAAATAAAAATGCGACAAAAATCACAGTTTTGGTCCAAAAACATTTATTTAAACATATTTCGAGTGAAATGAGCTTTATTTCATTGCAATCCGTGCACAAATTTTGATCTTGTTCACAATTACTGAATTGATAATTCAATTTCATTTCAATTTTGTTCGAACATACAGATTAAAAAAATTTTTTTTTTATGGAAATCGCGAATTTCATCAATTCATAGTTCTCAGTAAATTGTGAACAAAATCAAAAGTTGTGCACCGATTGAAATGAAATTAAGTTAATTTCATTCGAAATATGTTTAATAAGTAATAATTTAATTAAAGACTTACAGTAGCACTTGCCCTAGTTGCACTCCTCTGATAACAGCCAAAAAAGTCCAATAAGAACATACAAATATGTTCAACATAAAAGTCATGCGTTTCCAAACCCAAAAGGGCTTGTTCAAATTAAAAAAAAAATCTTTAAATAAAAAAAGAAAAATATTAAAAAGAAATTGGTATTTAAGCAAAAACCCCAACTAAAAATGTTTAAAAATTTAAGCTTAACAAAAATCAAAAGCAGAAAAAAAACTTAAGAGGAGGACATAAAAATTTGCAAAATGTATTTATTACGGAACCAAGTGATGCGTCGACACATATAAACACCATGATCACCATGATGTTGAAACTAAAAAGTAGAAAATAAACAAACAAAAAAGTGGAATCCTTAAATTTGAAGTGAGACAACGTACAGTTTTGTACTAAAGCGCGAAAATCCATGCGTTTCTGTTGTTAGTTAAAGATGTTGTTTTAAAAATTTTTCAGAGTTCTCTTTTTTCCCTAAAAGTTGTGTTTACAGATTGATTCAATGCTTGACTTGTAAAGTTCAAGTAGAGGAGGTTGAAAATGCTGGAGTAAAAAAAAGAATCAATTCTGTATTTATATGAGCCACACCAAATAAAAAAAAAAAAAAAATAAGAGACATAAAAATATTTATTTATTTTTTGTTTTATTTGACAGATTTTTAAAGTGTTTCCAGAAGAAAAGAAATTTTGGACAAAATTAAAAGCTTAGTAAAGTTTTGTAGATGCAATTTACCGATGTGTTGAAAGTCCTGAACACTTTCTCTAAGCTATTTGATCTATTTATAGACTTTTTATCAATGAAACAAATAATTTCGCTATATTTTCATTCAGGTTTCCAAGTTTTATCAATGTTACGAAAAATTTCTTTATACTTAGAAAATTATTTACTAGACTTTTACTTTGATGTAAAAATCATTGCTACAATTTACGGCAACGATTTAATTAAATTAAAATGCTAGCAAGGCGAATTCATGTAAACGGTGGTGTCGATACTACAACAAGTAACAATACCAAAAACACAACAATGTATTTTTTTGTTGCTTTCGTTGATCCATATGTCAAAATCACAAGGAGCTTTTGACATTTCTCTCTCTAATTAAGAAAAAAAAGTAGCACAACTGCGCTTTCAACGTCACCTGAAAATGAATTCGCCTTGAATGATAGTATATGACTAGACCTGCCTACGTTTTAAGATACCATTTTCTCATTAGGCAAAAAAAAATAAATTTTTTTTAAAGTTTGGGGTTTTCAAAGCCTCTTTTGCTTCTATTCTGTCGAAAAGCTAACCGGAACTTAGCTGCCACTTATATATTTGCTGTTTATTTACCGTACATTGAATTAAATTAGCTGACTTCCAATTTTACATGTATTTTGAGAGGTGTTGCCAACTGAAGACAATGTTTTGTGTCGGAATATTGAGAAAACCAAAATCGCTGAGTTAGCGGCCAGACTTGCAATTTCTGTTGCTTAAATTTTTTAAAATTCGGCTTTAAAATCACGTTAGTGTCCAGACTATGAAACTCTAGTTTTTTACAGCCAACTTCAAATTTGAAAGTGTGAGATTTTCAATACAAAACAGAATTGCAGAGTACATGAAACTGAGTACCACTCCCAATCTTTTCACTCCTCTCACTAATATAGTCAAGAATTGGTGGATGCTGACTAACGGACAGTTTGTAGATATAATTAATTTATTTCGACATTAAGTCGATACATTTAGAAAATGGCTTTGAATCAATGTTAACACGATTTCATTTAATAAGCCTTACTCTTAATTTGGCTTCTGATCCGATACCTTCAACACATTTAAATTCATGAAACGGGATAGACAATATTAAATCAATAATAATAATAAGTAGGGCAACCAAAAAAAAAAAAAAAAGCAAATCCTTATTTTTTTGTTTACAAGATAGAAAGATTTTGATTGAACACAAATTCCGATCATAAAAAAACAAAGAAAATGGGCTATATTTGTTAGGGTTTTTATTGCTTATTTTGGCAATATCAGCTTTTTTTTTAGTTATTTTTGCGATATCGGCTTTTTTTTACTTATTTTGCCATTTTAAATAATTTTTCTTTTTTTTTCATACGAAAAAAAAACTTATTTAATAAGATTTTGCAAAAACCGTTATTTTTATGTGCAACTTTTTTTATAATTACTAAAAAATCAACCATTTCTGTGCTGTAACAACTCTGGTTAAAAAAAATCGTTCAACGTTATGGTAATATTTTGTGCTTCCCTTGCAAGGGATTCTTCAAGGCCTTGAAGAAATCATCCCAAAAACCTATATTATCTCTGTATGTTATTATAGCTACACTAAAGAGTGGAGAGGGTATAATGCATTTGTGCTGATGTGAGAAACACCTTAAAATATTGGTCCTTAAGTATACCGATCAACTTAGAATTACTTTCTGAGTCGATCTAACGATGTCCGTGCGGCTGGCTGGCTGTCCGTGAAATGAAATTTGGTACGTGGGTTCTAATAGGCACAAGGGCGAATCGGTCCATAATTTAATATAGTCCCCACACAAGCTGCAATGCAATTTAAGATAGATGTAGATAGATCCATATTTATGTGTACACCACGAGGGGAGATAGGGTCAATTTCTGCCCATCAGTAACTATTTAACCGATTTTAATGATATTTAAAACATAGATAGATCCCTATACATATAGCCATTAGGGTATTCATTTAATCGGACTTTTGTTTTAATCGGTTAATCGCTCGATTAATTAACCGAGGTTTTGGTTTAATCGGTTAATAATCGGTTAATTTGATTTTTGATCGGTTAACCGATTAATAAAGATTTTTTTTAATAAATAAGGTAATTTCAATAATTAAAAATGCATAAATTATTTATTTTCTGGAGTTTTTTATTAAAAAAAAACAAACATAACTATTCTTGATCTAAAGCGAGCAAACAAAAAAAAAAAAAATAAAAAAAAATTCATAAATATGTGATATGTATTTTTAAAGTAATACATCATCAGGGGTGTTGTGGAAATCGAAAACGCAAGAGTTTTAAACGTCGTTTTTTAATAAGATTTCTGTAGTTAAATAATTTTATTGACAAATATTTCCCTATTAAACATAATCTTATAACTAAATTAAAAAATTATTTTATTATTATTAGTTATTTCAATAGTTTAAAGATATCTGATTAAATAAATTTTGAAAAAAAAAATTTTTGACAACACTTAACTTGGAAAATTTTTTTTCTCTAATCGTGGGTGCTGGAGGAATCAGAAGCAGCCATAATAAAGAATATCTAATTTCCCAGTCCTTTTCCTGGATTTCTCTTAACATATAAAATCTTCCATTATGCTATTAAAGTCCTGATTTAATTTTTAAAAATTTTTAACACTTCTAACTGTTTCGGGTAATTCTTTTAAGAATGTTTTGCTAGGTGGAAATATACAGCCCAATTATGATTAAAAATTCCCCGGGAGTTTTTTTACCTTTTCAATTTTTATTCATAATTGGGCTGATATTGTATAAAAAATATTTTCTAAACGTGTATATGAGACGAAACAATTAATTAAAACACAAAAAATTTGTTATAATATTACAAAAAATTAAAAATTATGTAACATCGGTTAATCGACTGAAATTAACCGGTTTAATCGTTAATCGAAAATAGACAATTTTAAATTAACCGATCAGTTAATCGGGTAGTAATTAATCGGTTAACCGATTAACGGTTAACCGAATGAATACCCTAATAGCCATACACTCTCGAAACTTGTTTTTAAATACTGTGGTGTTGGGTATCATACGGTCGGGCTTGAGCGACTAGACTTTCTTACTTGAACGTACTTTTTACAGTGTTGTGTATAATTTTTATGTGTTTCTTATTTTATTATTTGCTTGTTTAAGTTCTTTTCTCTCGAAAAATTCATAGCTGTATTCTTACGATCAAATTCCTCAGTCTGTAACGTCTTCTCATACTTCGTAACGTCTTATTTCTTTTTAAATATAGTTTTTGTATAAAGTAACTTCTGTTAGCTCCTCTTCTCTCTGTTTTTGGTATAGTAGCGTCTTATTTTTTGCTTTTTTAATATAATTTTAGCTATAAAGAATTTCTCTGTATATCAAATATTGTTAATTTCTGCAAATTTTGGGGTTTTACACGAAGTTGTAACAAAATTGGAAACAAAAAATCTTTCATTGGTTTTCTAAGCGAACATAGTTATGGACCGTAAGAAAAATGTCACGTGTTCCAGGAGATATAGGAGAAAAAGCTAATACAAAATTTAAATCAGTTTCATTAAAAAATGAAGGATTTTCGGTATTAAAAGATATTGGGGATATGGGAGGCAAGCGGAATTATGAGTCCAATCGTATTAAATATACTTCAGAGCAAATACTCAATTTTAGATATGCTCCCTTAACATCTGTAGACGTAGGAAAAATTTTTTCTATGTACAAGAACTTGCTGACTCCAAACAGACATAGTTATCTTTTCGAAAATTTATTGCATCAACTTTTAATTTACTATAACAACGTATTAAATGAATTAAGCGGGAAAAAACAAGTTTATATTGCTTTTTTTTAATTTTAACAGCTTTTTTCATGTTTTTAAAAGCATAAATCTGTTTTTTTAGTGCTTTTTTTTGGTTGCCCTAATAATAAGTTTTTCTCGATAAAAGTTAAATCAAAGCCGCCTCTATACTGGGAATAGGCTAAAAAGTAATTTCCATATCTCTCTTATCAAAGCTGTTCCACTTGGTTTACCACTGTTGCTCTATTGTTTTCGTTGGAAGTGACTCATTTAATCATCAGAACTTCTTGCCAGCCTTTTGGCAATGAGGATACATCCCTACTACAGTTTTGGATAAAATGGGTTGATTTCCTGTGCTTATCTGAAATATAAATAAATATGAATCCCCAGTATGTCTATAAGAATAAGAAAAAGCAATCAAACCGATCAAATTTAATCAATGCTAATGGCTAATTTATATTCTCAAATCATTTTCAAATTTTCTAATGGAAACAGTGTAAGTCAGCCAAAAAAAAAAGGAGTATTTTTTTTAAGAAGATTGTTAAGAAAAGAGTCCGTATATAAATATAATGCCCTAAAGCTGAATTATTTAAGCCGACGAATTCAATTAGAGTCGGCTATAAGGCGGCACAAGTGACTGCATTGTTGTTGATTTTGTTTTTGTAGAAGTTTTATACATATTTTTTTTTCTTAAGACATTTTAGTGCGTCTTTCATTCATTCATTACAACCATGCAATGGTACTGGTGGTGTTCGCCATCATCATGATCATCATGATTCTCATTATTTTCATCTTTTCTACGTCATTTTAATCGTTCGTCGTTTGTAAACGTGTTGTTGTTATTATTGTTGACACTATGGCATCCTCTTTAAATTTTACAATAACTGACGTTTTATTTTATTGCCAGAATCATTTTCAACAACATCAACTCCAACAAAATAAAAAAAAAAAGTTTTTATTTCTGTAAGTTTGACTTTTTGGTGTATTTATTCATTTAAAGTTTATTTTTGCGTTGGCGCATTTTTAGACAAGTGATTCTTTTTCAGCCCTCGTCTACTTGATTGTTTTATTTTTTTTTTTTTGGCTTTTTTGTTTTATTTTTGTTGTTGTGTTATTTTTCATCTTCTTTCTGTTTAAGTTTTGATATGATTTTTTTTTTTATATCGCCTAATTTTTCTTTTACATGTTCATTGAAAACTCTTCCTTCCTATTTTATACTATATGTATAAAAAAATATGTATATTTTTCCTCTAGAAGAGACTTTTTTTGTTCTTACATCAAGTAACTCTTGTTGTATCTTTAATATAATTTGTTGCTTAGTTAAGGCTTTTTTTTATTTTGTGGCATCATTTTGTAAATTGTCTTTTTGTCTTATTTCTTTATGGCTGTTAGGTGCGGTTCAGTTTTGTTTTGTTGCCATATTAAGTTGAGCTTTTATTGTTAGTATTGTTGTTGTTGTTTTTGTTGCTGTTGCATGTCACAATCACTTGTACGAAATAATGCTTTCTTTTGTGACACTTGGTTTGAATTTCTGTGGCAGGAAACAGGAGTGTTATGCAAATTTAATTTTTTTCACTATATATCAGATGTAGGTCAATTATTTAACAATTCTAAATTATATGTCAATAGTATTAACGATGCATAAAGTACATATTTATTTAAAATGACATTTTTGTAATTTGAATAAAATTTATAATTAAATGATTGATAAAGATAAGTAAAAATTTAGTGCAAGGGAAAAATTCCTTAAATGAATTTGTAGGCTTGGTATTATGGATTAATGCTGCAATGCTGAGAATTTAAGTTTTCGGTATTTATTTATTTAGTTCGCAACTTAAAAAGGATTTAGCATTAGTTTGTCCTACATAGCTTTAACAAAATATTCATTCAAATTTGATTTTTTCATCCCAAAATTTTAATATGTCTCTATGAAAACTATGTGTGGCTATTCTAAAATCTGATCTCTTCCCATTTTTTTTGGCCAATTAAGCTAGTAATGTAAGAGTCGTCAGTCTGTAAGATCCAGTGATGCCAACTAGTTACGGCCAAAAAAAGCTAATTTTCTTAGGGAAAAATAAACTTTCTTTTTTGAATTATTTTTACTTAAAGCTAAGTAATATTTCTTATTTAATATTAAAATAATTTGTCAGTAGAGTAAAGGATGATTGATTTAGATTTGTTCTCTATTTGATTTTTTACAGATTAGGCATGATTGGTGTCGTATTGCCATTTTATTTTTATTCAGCATAATTTGACAATTTATCAGGGAAAGGACCACACCGTAACAACATCTACAAAAAAGCTGTATGGCGAAAACCTGCATTTTCTTGTTTAACGTTTCGGTTAACATAAATATCTGTATCATAAGCCTTCCCAGACTACAATTCACAAATTTTTGTCTCAGTGTACGTTATTAGAAGGCACGTGACCGAATAGAGCACAACCAGTCCATAGCAATATTGCAGCTGTATCGGAGAGTGTAGGTGAAAATCGTGACAGCACATAACCATCAATTGCAAGCACTGCAACAACATGATACAAAATTGTTGTTGCCTCAAACTGAAACTCATGATTTGATACCGGTTACTTTTGGTTTTAGCAAAACACTGCTACGGCACACATGGTGTGCGCAGCAATCGCTGGCCGTCTAGATCTTGTGATATCACATCTTTGTATTTTTTTGGTTATGTGAATTTTTGTCGATAAGCCAACTATGATTTAACACTTAAAAGCTGACATTAATTCGCGATATACCGGTATCAGTGCTGGAAAGAGAAATCGATAATGAACTACCGACGGCGTATTCACAACCGACATTTGAATTAAGCCTCTTTATGTATAAAAGCAAAACAGTTACCTCCACTGTTTTCCAAAAGATTTTAGCAAGACATACACCGTTTGAAAGGTAAGTATTAACTTATGGATATAATTAGGGTTTAAAAAAATGCAGTCGAAACCAAAAACTGTCGAACAAAAAATTAAAATGTGAGTACAACTTTTCGCTTTTTGAGTTGGTTTGAGAGCGACTGTTTAAATTTAAGGAGTCAGAAGTAAAAGCAACAGTTTTTTTTGGCTAATGTCGAACAGAAGTTTTTCTACTTTGACTGCAGTTTTTTAAACGCTGGATATAATATAGTATATCTAGTTACTACATAAAATCTAAACTTGGTTCGAACACGATATCTTCAATTCATCAATTTCAATTCTTACAACCACGATCAATTGCTTCATTTAAGGTTACTATTTCTGCGGATTGTTTTCCTTCTGTTTTGGATCCAAACTTCTGGCCCGTTAACACTTTGGTTCGAGAATATATTTACAAAGAAAAACCTTTATTCAATAACGTAGCCAATTTACCTCAACGTAATATTAATGTTCCAAAAAACTAAATAATAATACTGCCAACGTAATGTCCTTACTCTATCAAAATGTCCGTGGCCTTAGAACTAAGTTATCTAATTTATATGTTGAAAGTTTTAACATCAATCATCAGGTGCTAGTATTTACTGAAACATGGCTAAATAATAATTTCCTCAGTACTGAAATTCTTTGTAACAAATTCAACATTTTTCGCCGTGATCGTGAAACTTATGGCGGTGGAGTTCTTATTGCGGTTGCAAATAGTTTATATGCGGAACGTGTAAATATTGATTCATTTGTGGATATTGAATTCATCGCTGTTGTAATCAAGCTAAAGCATAAAAGGTTCTTAGTAACATGTTCGTATATTCCTCCATCATCCCCGCAGTCTCTTTACATTCAACACGCTGAGGCTATTAAACATATTGCTCAATTTTCTAATGAATTGGATACCCTTATAGTTATGGGTGACTTTAATTTACCTTCATTATCTTGGAAATTTGTCCCAGAGGATAAATATTACGTTCCGATTAAACTTAGTGACAGTTCAAAGGATTTTATCAACATGTTACAAGACATGGGTCTTTTTCAAATAAACGGAGTAATAAATGATTTTTCGAAAATTCTTGATTTAATTTTGGTAACTGATAAAGATGACTGTAATGTTAATCGCACAATCCCTGTAACTACTCCTGAAGATCGATTTCATCCTGCTATTGAGTTAATCATAAACCTCCCATTGGAACACAATTATATACTGCCTACCATACACGAAAAAGTTTTTGCATTTAAACAAACAAACTACAATGCACTAAATGAATTAATCGTAAATGTAGACTGGAATAGCATTTTGGCATTTCCTTCTGAAAAAAATACACATATTGATCACATATTTAAGGTGCTTTACAATAAACTTTTTAATTTTATGGATTTATGTATTCCAAAATATAGAATGAAATCTGAATCTGGCCCACCTTGGAATAATGGGCAATTATCTCGCGCTAAAAATAATAAAAATAAATGCTACAAAAAATTCAAACGTTCTGGATCTTCTGTTGATTATTCAAGATATGCTGTAAGTCGAGCTGAATATACAAGAACAAATAAGTTATGCTATGCACTTTACTTGAATAAAATCCAAAATAATATAAAATATGATCCGAAATCATTCTACAATTTTATAAATTCAAAAAAAAGAACAACTGGTTATCCTACAGTGATGAAATTTAATCAAAATGAATCATGTGATGCAACCTGTATAAGTGATTTGTTCGCTGATTTTTTTTCTACCACTTATTCAGATGCTACCTATGATAAAAATGGTAATTATCCGTTTTCGATAGCAGAAAATCCAGCTATATCAATTTCGTTTTTTGATACCCAAACTGTCGCAAATGGTCTAAAAAAGCTAAAATTCTCTTACAAATATGGTCCTGATAAGATCCCGAGTAATATTTTGATTATGTGTGTGATAACGATATTGTTCAATACGTCAATTAAATTTGGGTATTTTCCGAAAATTTGGAAGGAATCTTTTATTGTTCCTTTGTTTAAGTCTGGCACTAGATCTGATATTAAAAATTACCGTGGTATTGCAAAGCTTAGTATCATACCTAAATTTTTTGAAAAATTAATAACGGAAAATTTATATTACCAAATCTCAAACATAATATCTCCATATCAACACGGATTTAAAAAAGGTTGCTCTACCACTACAAACCTTCTTCAGCTCACAATTGCTATCAATCGTGGTTTTTTCGCAGGGAATCAACAGATGTTATCTACACCGATTTCAGCAAAGCTTTTGACAAAGTCAATCATGCTCTTTTGGTTAAGAAGCTTCAAATAATGGGATTTACTGATCTTACCTTAAAGTGGATTTACTCTTATTTATCGAATAGGGTCCAAACTGTCCTTTTTAATAAAACGTTTTCAAGAAAAATAAATGTGCCATCAGGTGTACCCCAAGGCAGCCACCTTGGACCTGTATTATTCTTGCTTTTTATAAACGATTTACCTGGAGTTATAAAGTTTTCAAATGTTCTGATGTATGCTGACGATGTTAAGATATTTTTAACTTACAACCATGTGTTAGATCACCAACGTCTACAAGATGATCTAAGTTGTTTTTATGAATGGTGTAAAGCAAACTTAATGGAGCTTAATTTAAAGAAGTGTAAACTAATGCGTTTTTCAAGAAATAATCCGGCTATAGTATATTACTTCCTAGGTGGTATTCAAGTTGATGCAGTTGAAAATTTCCTTGACCTTGGAATACTACTTGACCCTAAACTTAGCTTTAATTCGCATATTACTTTTATGATAAATAAAGCTAGAGGAACACTTGGATACATAAAACGCTGGGCAAGAGAGTTCGATGATCCGTATATTACAAAAACCTTATATATGGCACTTGTAAGGCCGATTCTTGAATATGGATCGATTATATGGGACCCCATTTACCAAACTTATTCAAATTTAATTGAATCTGTACAGAAACAATTTCTGCTCTTCTGTCTTCGCGGTTTACATTTTAACCCACTAATGTTGCCCTCATACACATCTCGACTGGCTCTGATAAAGCTCCCTACTTTAAAAAGTCGTAGAACAATGCTGAATGTATCGTTTATTCTGAACATTATTAATGGTGATATCTGCGCTGGATTTTTAATTAATGAGATTTCATTTAATATTCCTCAACGACCATCTCGAAATTTCATACCATTATCCATTAAATTCTTTAGAGCTAATTATGGTGATGCTGACCCTCTTAGAAGAATGTGTAACACTTTCAATCAATTATATAGATTTATTGATTATTCGTTGGATCCAAAGTTAATAAGTAGATTAATAATTGCTTTTCTTAATTGATCATAAAATTTGTGTAATGTAATCAAATGTTAGTTATAGTCTATTTTTATTTAAGTGTAATTTTTAATGTCTAAAATGTCTGTAAGGATTAATCCATAGACAATAAATAAATAAATAAATAAATAAATAAATAAATAAATAAATAAAACGTGAGGGGTTAAAAAAATGTAAAAGCGGATAATTTCTGTAAAATCATATCCCAAAAAAAAAAAAAAAATTAATTCTTATCGTTGTTTGTTAGAAAAATAAAGGGACAGGTGCCTGGTACTTTTTGAAAGTTCAGCCCTTTGGGGAGTAAACGGTAATAACCTGTATTTTGGAACTTTTTTGTCACCCCATCTATAAAACCATATTCGTATATTTTCTCAAAAAATACAAATTTGTATCAATAAGGCGTAGTACGGAATATATATATTTTTTAGTTTTCATTATTTTCATTATTCTATAATATTAAACTTAGAAATATGAAATTATAGGTGCAGGGTCCTGAGTGGCTGAGAGCCTATAAAATGAAAAATGTTAGCACTTTTTTGTTTTTTGTTAGTATTAAATCTAGAAATATAAAATTCAACATGCATGGTCCTTAGTGAATAAGAATCTGTAACTGAGAGCCTTTTGGTACTTTTTCGTTGTACAGCTGATACTTTTTTCTTCGTTGATATTAAACCTAAAAACATAAATTTAAACATGCAATGTCCTGAGTGGATAAGAATTTATAAAATTTATCTTTTTGGTACTTTTTTGTTCTTCAGCTGGTACTTTTTGAATTTTCACTAATATTGGACCTAAAAAAATTAAAATCAAACAGCCAATGAACTGTTTGGATGAGAATCTATAAGAGGGAATTTTTTTGTTCTTTAACTGGTCCTTTTTGAATTTCCGTTAGTATTGGAGCAAGAAACACAATAATAAACATGAATGGCAATTTGTAAGAGTTATGTTTTACTTACTTACTTTACTTTTTATTAATACTGAACCTAGAAACATAAAATTCAACATGCAAAGTCCAGAGTGATTGAGAAACTATAAGAACACAATTTTATAAAACATTCACGGACTTAAGTAAAAGACAACATATAAAGGTTGGTCCCTCGCGCAATAGACCCACTAAGACCGAAAAAAACAAATGCTCGAAACATGTAAATTTATGTTTACTTGCCACTAGGCAAACATGGGTTATTTTTCAAAGGTAAATGTCAAAGATTTCTTTTTCGATCAATAATAAAGATTCCAACATCCATTTCTATTTTAATTGTTCTATTTAAATTCAGAAAGGCATATCTTTTTTCCTCTGACAACATCGGTTATGTGCAAAATTTTAAAATTTTTTTATTACACCATTTGAAACCTTTGTTAATGATACATCTACCCACCAAACCGTTTAATGATATCTTCACTGGTTCAAAAGGTAATAAATTTAGCTCTGTGTAACCCATATACAAAATGTTCGTACAAAAACAGCTATGTGTAAAAATTCACTCAACCGTTTTATTTTATTTCAAAAAAGGGTGCCCCGGTAGGCTTATTGATAGTGAGCTGGTCTATCAGTGTGATGGTTGTGGGTTCGAGCCGCCAGAGTATCTGGTATATTTCACAACAACGAGCTGAAGGTCTTCGTTACTATTGCTCGGTTAATAAGGTTTGAATATTATTTGTAACTCTTATGCCCAATTTTCAGGATAGTAATTAAATCTGATTTAAGTTAATTTTTATAAAAACTTAAATCGTATTTAAATACAGATTGATTTTTTGAGTTTTATTTTAAAAGTTTTATTTAAATAAGATAAAAGTATGGTAGCACTATTAAATACAAAAAAATATCATAAAAAAGTATAATTATTAACAAGGTGGTCTCAAAAAACAGCTGATTGTTATTGCTATGCCTCTTGTTGTTGTATTGTCGTGATATTGAGGCCACCTTGCTAAAATATTGCAATAGTAACTTAAGTTGAAATTAAGTGTGCCACATCGGTGGATTAAGTTTGATTTAAGTATTTAGTGAAGAAGAGAATTTTGTATTTAAAACGATTTTAAACATAAATGTGTTTTAATATCAATCCTGAAAATTGGCCATTAATATAGTAATAATATATCAAAAATCTATTGACCAACCCGTTTGTGCACGATTTTTTAGCATCCCATGTGGATAAATCCCAAAAATAATGAAAAACTATTTTCGATATTCTTCACTACACAACACTACATAACAAACTTCTTTCCAGGGCTGTGGAGTCGGAGTTGAGGTTTTTGTGGCGGAGTCGGAGTCGGAGTCGTAGTACCCACAAAAACTCGCGACTCCGATTCCAAAGTTTTTCGGCATAAAAAATTTAAAAATAATTTTCCAAAATAAAAATTATTCGAAATTGACGATGCAATATTTCAAATATCGATTTGAAATTTTTAAGAATCATTTTTATGCTATATTTAACCACTTAAAAGCTAATGCATTAAAAAAGTTAGAGTGTTATATTCGGATGTTCCGAATCTTTGACACCCTCCACCGATAGTTAGAATATATGAGAGCTATAAACTTTTACGTAACAATTGATTATTTCTGAATTATGTGCTATTGTGGCAAATTTAGTCTATTTAAGTGATATTAAAAGAGTTAATAATGGATAGAATGAGCTTTAATTTTTAGGAACATAATTAATAGAAAGAGCATACGCGAGGGCGTATTCAAAATAAAAACATTTTTGGATTTAATTTTTATATATTTTTAAATAAAATGAATTCTATGCACTTTTTTTCCTTTAATTATTTAACATTAATATAAAAAGTCTTACAACATATTTTTGGTTTTTCTTTTAAAAATGTTGGCACTTTTGTAAAACAAAAGTTTTTTTTTCAGAAATAAGAGGTTTTTTTAAAAAAATAAATTATGGACTGATCATTACGAAATCCTGTATAGTGGTTTCCGTTATTAAATATCTTAATGGAATTAATTTCAATACAGTAGTGAAATTTGTTTTAGCGCTTAAAGTGCTTTTCAGTAAGCTGCTTAATATGGGATCTAAGGTAAATATGAACCGATAATCAGAAAATTGCATGGTATTATTTCTAGCCATATGAACCAAAATTGGACCAAATTTTACAATATCTATAGCTGTTACTTTTGGGTGTATTTAAATAATTTCCTAGAGTGAGCAATATATGGGGCATTATATAGAAAATTATGGACTGAAAGCTTATACATTTTACTATAGTTTTCGAGTTATTTCAAGTACGGATCAGGGATTAAATGGGGCTAAAGTTAACTGTTTGGCAATTGAATAATCCGTATTTGAATCAAGCATTCTGTACTTGATTTAAGAAAATCTGTACTTACCGTACTATTGATACAACTTTACCTTGGTTAAGTACGGATGGATTGATTTTTCTTGTTTCTGTTACAATTAAAAAATTGTTATAGAACATAACTTTTTTTAAGTATATAATTAAATGAATTAAACAAAACATTATTTTTTTTTAATGTTTATCACATACATATGCACGCTAAGCGTATTAAATAAAAATATTTTGAGTTGAATGAATATACATATGTATATGTTTGTATGTATCTATTTTATTCAAAATATTTTACTGCCATATTTATTAAAATACAATAATTTTGCTTAAAAATGTATTTTAAACAAAAATTTCTAATAAAATTGTTTTCTTAAAACTCATTTAAAATTTAAATAAATGGCTTATGAATTCTGCTCTTATGTGCTATTTCCAAATGACAGGCGATGGACTGAGTGCTTTTCATATAATTTTTACTACATAATCAATCGCCTGTAATTTGGAGACAGCCCATTAATGTTTGCGTACGGTAATTTCTTCTTAAAAACGGTAATTTTAAGAAGGCCGTTCGGTAATGAAAAAATAAAAATTAACATCACAAGTCTCATATACATCTAGCATCAAGATTATAGTCGGAGTCGGAGTCGTGAGTCGGAGTCGGACTTAAAAATTTCAGCGCTTGGAGTCGGAGTTAGTACTTTTTCGGACGACTCCACAGCCCTGTTTTTTTCAGTTGCTTTTAATCCGCTAAAATTTGTGGTTCTTAATGAATTACTACTTTAACCATAATATGGTTTCCGGTGACTATATAATGGTTAAATTATCCACAATATGTTTAATATGTTTATTATTTTTTTAATAATTATATTGTTGGAGGTGACCGTATTGTGAAATATTTTTGTTCTGGGTGCTCTAAGAAACTGTAAATAAAAGGATGAAAATATAGAAGTCTGCAATCACTCAATAATTCATCAAGAATTCCACGCATTTTATGAAAATTTAAATCATTAGCTCTAAATTGACTGTTTTTTAAACTTTTTAATGTTCTGCTTTTAAAATACTAAATATATTCCTTTGAGTTCTTTTCCCAAATTTAATAAGCATTAACCCATTAATAGCCAGAACTTTTTTGTGAAATGAAATTTTAAATACATTGTCCTTTTTGTCTAAGATTCATACTTTGTTCAGCGACTTCGCGGAAACAATTTGGTAATTTGTGTTTTCACCCGGCAACTTAAGATGCCAGTGGGCATTTAGCTAACAAATTGCCAATTCAACTGTGGTTTACCTCTTAACTTCAATTTAGCGCTTAAGTAGCTCCAATATTTAGTTTCTGCAGTTCTTTTAGTAAACTAGCGCTCGTCATTAGGTTTTCAAAGAATAATGACGTTTAAGCGACTGATCGCATGATCCAGTAAAAATAAATGTGGTCTTGACTTCTATAAAGTAATCTAAAAGATACAAAAGGATCCCATCAATTGCCTGCAAAACTTATTTTACCAAGCCTGCTTTCAAAGTTCACAATAAATCTAAAAAACGTCTTATTGAGATACTTAGCATGACTCTGTATTGAAGACACGGTCGCCCCTACACCTAGTAAAAGTTCTGATAAGTCTACAAGAACTGACCTTTGGAGCGTTTTTGGAACTCTTATAAGAAAATTTCAAGAAAGATTGTCCTCTGTCCATCCTACGCTGTTGTTCAGCTAAAAAAGATAGGTATATATCTATTGGTACCTTAGATCTTCTAAGTTTTTGTTAATTTTACCTTGAATTTAAATTTAATATATATTTGTATCCGTATGGGTATTGCCGATATTTGTTTTGGAGTATCAGCTTCGGTAAAGAATCAGCACAAAGGCGTATCGCTACATCTTTACTTAAAATATGTCTTAATGAAAATATTCATTCTGTCTTCGAAACAAAAGAGCTATGTGTAAAAAAAAAAATTAAAAATAATTATTAGAAATGCTCCAACAAAATGAGTTATGTGTAGTTTTTCGAAAAAATTTGGTATAGCTGGCCAATGGCCAATAAGTCGAGTTTTATTTCACGAAATACTTAAAACAATGTTAATATTTATTCAATTTAAAGTTTCACTTTAAAAATTTATGCTGTGGTAACTACATAAAACGGGGTTTTTGCTCTCCTGAAAACCCAGGAAAACAACAAAAAGCTCCGTTTATTTGTTTTAAACATTTAAAAAAGGAATTTAGATAAGAAAGGAAAATTAATTTTCTTTAAAACATTTTTATTATTTGCTTAATATTTTAATATTTTTAAGTTTAAATTTTTTCTACCACTATCGCACTTAAATCATTATGCCAGAGGAAATTTGTACTGAAATAAGGTGAAACAATTTATCTATTTGACCTTTTTTTTTCAAGTATATTAAAATTTGTATACACATATTAACATTTGCCAAATTTTAGTCTTAATCTTAAATTTCGTGGGACATGAAGAGTAAGTTCAGAATTGAACTGACTAACCTTTTTTTTAATACCAGTCATTTCAATCAAGTTTTATTTTGGTGAGGCCTATCTTGCAAAATTTAAGCTTAAATATATATACTCAGTGAGGTCTTCGAAAAATATTTCGATGTGTTAAAAGCTCGATGAAAAACCCAATAAACCCCTATTTTTTTTTTATAAATAATAACTAGCTGTTTGTATATAAATCAACCGCTTTTGTTTCCTTGAAATCCGTAAACCATCTTTAAGCATTTCTTCGTTTTTGTTTTCTTTTTTTAAGGTCCTATTCATAAAAATTATAATTGATAATATGATTTATTTTTAAATGCTGTTCAGCTTACTTTGCAAATTTCGTTAAATTAATTATAAAAATTGTTTCCATCTAATTATTCTCCATGAAACGAATACAAAAACTATAATCAAATTTAATTATACATATCATGTTATTGTAATAATAATAATAATAATTTCCAATTGATTTTTAAAACAAAAATCTACCATAACCAATACCTTTCTGCAAGTACTCGTAAGTCAAAGTTATACCAAAAAAAAAAAAGGAAGAAAAAAATACAATCTATGCACTATCAACAAAAATTCAATCAATCATATTAAGTTGTAGTTTTAATGTTAAAGATTTTATAACTCTGAGTACTTGAGGCGTGGGCTGCTGTGTATGCTGAATAGTACACAATCATACACATACACAGTTTATATATGGCTTGCTGTGATCTAAACAAATGGTTAATATTGTTAAAAGCAAATACGTTAACATAATGTTATACTTCAGGCCAAAATTGAAGTGCTGATGCTGGTGGTACTACAAAATTTCGTACGAACTCTCTAAAATCTAAGTTAATTAATCAAAACAATAATCGAACAATGATCAAGTTAAATGTAATTGAACTGAATGATGTTTTCTTTGTTTATGTTTTCGTCTACAAGATATTGAACTTGATGAGGAAATATTGTATTACGTGATAAAAGGAAATTTGCGTTAAATGAAAAAAAAGGAAGGATTTTATAATTTCTTTTTTGGCTTATAAGATATGCTAGCTTACAAAAACTTTAACAGTTATGCTGGAAACATTAAAAATTAAATGAAAATATATCCCCAAAGTTCTAAATGTGCAACAAAAAGAAGTGAAAAGTCGATTAAATTCTAGTATTCTACCAATTGCATTTACGATACTTCTGATATTATATTATGCATATATTATGTCATGTTGTTCCTTTAAGGAACAAAGGGCCACCACAAACTGATTCCATTCAGTTCATCAAATAAGACCACTTTTCATAATCTCGCATTCCGATATTATAAATAAGTTTTTTAAATAAAATTTCTAAAATCAATAAAATGCAAAGTATCAAACATCCTTAGTTATGACTCCTGCCCATCATTCTGGTGACAGATTTCCTTGTATGTAATAAGAATATTGAATGTATCTTTTGCCGGAAACTATTGGCGTAATTATTACTACTTTTAATAGAGTGAATGATATTTTATCCTGGTAGGATTTTGTCGATTGCAAATTATGAAAGGCGCGTTGTTTTGTACCGTTCGTTTGTAAGACTAAGAAATAATAAGCTTACATCATTAACAATAAATATATTGTGGGATATTATATAATTTTCGTAAATAAACAGAACATTTTTTAGCGTACAGTACACATATTTAAAAACGATATCTATTTGTTTAAAATGTGTGTATTAGTGCACAACCCTTAATACCGTTCATAACTATTTTCACGAAAGTAACAAACATTATGTATTCTTCTGTTTTTTTTATTTTTTTTTTTATTTTAAAACCGTACAATCTGTAGACATTAGGGAAGCCAATCGGGACTGGTATTCTCAAATCCCGGGATCCGGGATTTAAAAAAAATCAAATCCCGTTATGCTGGGATTTTTCGGGATCCCGGGATTTATCACAATATCGGTGTTTTTTTTGGGTTTGGGGTTTTAAAAATTAAAAGATAAATGCTTTTTAGATATTTATTAACGTCTTTAAAATATGTTTTCAAACAAAAGTTAAATTATTATTGAACAAGTTACCTGGGAATTCTGGAGGTTAGATAGTTGGCTTATTAGGGTTTAGTGGACGTAGAGTTAGCTATGCCTATTAAGGTATAAGTATAAGCCAACTGGTTAGGTTGTTCCCGTTTTCTTGTTATACGCGGCTTTATAATTTCTCGTCGCAAGGAGAAATTATAAAGGAATTAGAGTTTGGTTAAGTTTTTTGGGGTTAGAAAAAATAAAAGAGTTAGGGTTAAATTCAGTATAAGTACGAGATCAAATTTTATTGATGATGCTCACCGTTGGCTTGCTTCCAGATAAGTGCCATCTTTTTATTTTTTACAATCTTAAGTAAGTTTCGTTAACAATGTGTGTAACAATAATGTGTGTATAGCAAAATTCCAGTATAACATTTTTACGTATAATTCACAGTAATAGAAACTTAATCGTTACATGATATTAACATTAAGGAGTAAATTCAATGTAATCCGTTAAAAAAATTTTAATTTCAAAATAAAAGGAAATTTGGTGTTTAAAATTTTGATTTTAAACAATTATATTAAAGTTAAATAAGCATAATGTTATATTGATTGATTATATTTTTAAAAATTGAAAATTGTGATTTTTTTAAATAATGATTATTTAATTAAAAATATGATAAAAAAAATACATACGCTTTCAATAAATGTGTTCATTGATTTTTTAAAAAATTGTTATCATAAAATCTATATTTTATTTAATTACCTCAGTTGATTCAAACTAAATAAAAGATAATTAATGTTGTAATTAAATAAAGCAAACTACTAATTGATTTATTTGTAAGATTCTGTTAAAATTTTTATTAATAGAATTAAAACGAATAATTTTAATTTGAATTGGAAATTAATTAACAAAACCAATTTATTAAGTTCAACATAAAAATCTTATTTCAACAAAAACACTTTTTAATAGTTGTCTGTCATTTTTAGTGGTACACTCACAATATTATTACAGTAACGGACTGTAGTTTATTTAAGAAATATTCCGTTCAGTAATTTTTAAATAAATAAACATTTAAAATTCCAAGCAAGTTTATTTTTAACTGATTCTAACAGTTATTCAAAAAACTAAGTGCATATTAATACGGATTTTCAGTTGCAGTTAATATTGTCCGTTGATTGAGTTAAATTCTTCTTTATGTTAAAGTAAATAAAAATGTAATTTAAAGCAACGAAAAGTTCATTTAATTTTTACTGTCAAAAATTCCACCGCAAATTCCGTAAAAACAAATCAATATTCAGTTATCTTATATAAATTAATTGTCGAAAAATTAACTACATATTCCGTAAAAACAAATAAATATGCAGTTATTTTATAAAATTTTACTGTCAAAAATTCAACACCATATTCAGTAAAAACAATTAAATATTCAGTTATTTTATATAATTTTACTACCAAAAATTAGTTTTTACTTATCTATAAAAAATGAATTGCTTGTTTTGTTTAAGCAATTCCCATTTTCTATTTGTTAAAATAATTTAGTTAAATACATCAAATTTTAAAAGTAAAATAATTGCGAAGCCATATCGGTCATGCTGCTGGTGTCTTATAATTGAGAGTTCTTCTGTAAACAACGTGGTCAGTACAACAAAAGTAAAACAAACGTGTGTAACTGGGTAAGTAAATAAAAATATTCTCCCTCTCTCGCTTATAAGAAAAACAAGCAGACAGGTGTCTGTCTGGTATTTTTTTAGAAATTCGGCTCTTTTGTGGAGTAAACGAAAATTTAATAAAATAACTGGGGCCTAATTCTCGCATTCGTGATCGAGTACTTTCTCGATTCGAAAGCAATTTTATTTCAGTCAATACTGAAGGAATCAAAATTATTTTTTCAGTATTGTGAAACTCAGATGAATGCTTTACAATAACGAAAAAATATTTCCAATTCGTTCAGTATTGACTGAAATAATTAGATATTAAATTGCTTTCGAATCGAGAAAGTACTCGATCACGAATGCCAGAATCTGGCCCCTGAATATTTAATTGTTTTTACTGAATATGGGGTAAATTTTTTGACAGTAAAATTTTAATAAATAACTGAAAATTTAATCGTTTTTACTGAATATGGTGTTGAATTTTTGACAGTAAAATTTTACAAAATAACTGAATATTTATTTGATTTTACGGAATATGGTGTTGAATTTTTGACAGTAAAAATTAAATGAACTTTTTGTTAAAAATAAATGAAAAATAGGTAGACCGGTTTTTAATTGAACTTTCATTTATTTTATATTACAATTTCAGTTAATTTTACGTACAGAATATTGTGAGTTTAGGAATTATGTAGTGTATAAAATACACTGCTTAATTTGGTGAAATCGCTCCATATATTACCGTAGGTCCTATTCCCACTCTCGTAAAACACTTGAATAATCCTAGCCCTGTAAAGAGTGAAGTTTAAATTTTGAGTTTGATGCACCAGTGGAATTTTTTGTGCATTTTAAAAGACATTTTTTTCTTTAATTAATTTTCTTCTTTTATTATAATTGTTGGACACACTTAAGTTTAACTTTTTCCTTTCGTTTAAAATAACAGTGTTAACCAAATTAATCAAATAAATATTAAAGATCAATCTTGTGTTCCCAATCATCTCAAAGATGAATGTCATGATGAATTTCGTTTTATAAAAATAGGTAAAACAAAAAAATTAAGTTAACAGTTTCGGAATTGAAAAAATCCCGGAAATCCTGGGCTTAAAAAATTTAAATTCCTGGATTTTTTGGGATCTGGATTTCGGCATTGGCATCCATAGTAGACATACATTATGTGCGTTCGTTTACTTTTCCAGTAAAATTCCAGTAAAATCCAGTAGGTGAGTAATATGAAAATTTTACAAATTTATGTGTACGCGAACGCATTTCAGTAAAATCCAGTACAAATTTTGGGGTAAACGAACGCAGCTGTTATTTTTTAATATTCTGTAGTGTTTTTTTAGCTGCACTTCTCACTAGCATTGTTGTTCTTGCTTGGTAATTTGCTCGACCGCAGCACGAATAGCCTGTGTGTGTATCGTGTACATGTATTGTTTTTGTAAACATTTTTTGCTGGCTGTTTGCTTCTTTTTTTCGTTAAAATCACATATGTATTTTGTTAAAAAAAAAAAGAAATATGTTGTCTTTACCAATCAAAAGGGTGCTGAGCACAACTGAAACGAACGAACATTACATTTACAGAATGCAAAGAAATGTTCTCATCTTTATTTTGAGTTGGATAATTATAGTATTTTTTGTTTACGAAGATTTCTACTTCGTAATAACGTACTAAGCAAACGTTACTAGCGTTTGTGTCTTTCAGTACACAAACAGTACAGTATATAATGTTTTCAAAATATAATATTGTATATAAAGTTTAATAATTATGTGATCTTATATCGGTTGAATAACACGTGTTAAGTTATACTCTAAGACTTCAATCGTGTTTGGCTTGTCCACATAGACCATCGACTTCACATTACCCCACAAGAAATAGTCAATAGGCGTCCAATCACTTGATATTGGCGGCCAACTCACAGGGCCGTTTCGAGAGATAAACTGCTCACCAAATTCATCCTTCAATATGTTTCACGAGCTGTGTGGCATGTGGCACCGTCTTGTTGAAACCACATATTAACCAAGTCCAACTCAGCCAATTGGGGCAAAAAAAGTCGCGTATCATGGCTCGATATCGTTCACCGTTGATGGTAACGTTTCTTTCACGGTCGTCTTTGAAGAAAAATGGACCGATGATGCCACCAGCCCATAAACCACACCAAACTGTCGTTTTTTTCGGGATGCATCGGTAACTCTTGTACGGCATGTGGCTGTTCTTTACCCCAGATGCGGCAGTTTTACTTGTTTACGTATCCATTTAGCCAGAAATGAGCCTCATCGCTGAACACAATTTTTTGATAAAACATTTCTCACAGAGCACGAATTTTGATAATAAGCTTCAACGACTTGCAGATGTTGCTCGTTTGTGTGTGTCTCCATGATAAAATGGCAGAGTATACTGAACACTTTTCACTTTCACAGATGTAGTTTGGACACAATTACCAACCAGTGCTGCCAGCCCGAAAAACTTCCTTCATAAAAAATCACCCTTTCTCTTAAACTTAAATTAAATCTAGTAGAATCGGTTCAGTGAGAAAAGAGCAAATATAGACCAATCTCCCTTAAACAGATATTTTTACACATGATTTACCTTTTTTAAGGTATTCTAACAAGCTATTTTCATTCCACTAAAACTTTTTTTACCCGACCACTTTTGCGGAACCGTCTTATTAATACTTACGAAATATCAGAAATTTGCATCATGTGGCGAAATGTAGGTGTTTTCTTAATCTATTTAACCGGAAAAAAATTACTATGGAAAATAAAACAAATAATGGACCCATTAATTTTCAGTTCCTTATCATAATTAAAACGAATATAACAAGTTGCAATTAATTAATTGCTCACAAGGTTAAAATTTGTTCAAAAACAAAATTCCAGCCAGACGGACGGATATCGTTAGATTAATATAGAAATTAATTCTTAAACTATTTAAAATGATCTCCTTAGCCTTACTTACAAAGACGTTTAAATTGATCGAAAAAAATTATTCTGGTAAATTAAGATCAGAAAAAGTTAACCTAAAAATATTGTTATTGTTCGTTGCATTATAATTCCCTAACCTTTTAACTTACTTCAACATGATCCATATTTTCCTACGAAAAAAAAACATCTCAACACCCTGTACACACCCATATAGTCAACATCATAGATAAAACAAAAAGTTTTAAATAAATTAAATTTTCATAAATAATTGTTATTGCAGGTTCAGGTGTCAGTTTAAGTGTTATTCAAGTTTTACGACCTCATAAGTAAATGAACTCAAAAGATAAAAATAAAAATAATATTTTTAAATAATTTTTTTTTTTTGTTATTCATACGACTTAAAAAATCTCACAAAAAAAGTACAGACATATGAAAATCATACAAACACTTGTTGAAAATATTGTTGAAAGACAAATATTCAACAAAAATTTAAAAAAAATTCAAAATAAAAAAGAAAAAGATAAAAAAATAAAAACATTTTTTAAAGTCAAAAAACAATTAATCACCTGTTTGGTATGATCACAAAAGATGAATCACTTGTTTGGTTTCGTTTCCTTGCACTTTATTCTGGGTTAATAATGATAGTGAGATATTTCATACAGATTTCCACTGAAAGCACTCACTCGTGCACACATGCTTCCATTAAAATCTCAAAAAATCATACATCTGTACATTTGTCTCCAATTATAACCCACTTTAATATTTTGTCAGTTTCATGCGTTTTTTTTCTCCTCCATAAATTTTGGGGTATGAGAAGTAGGCCAGAGGAAATATAGCAGCAAATGATAATTGTACGCCCTGAAGGGAAAAGAAGAAAAAACGAAGTAAAAACCGTAAAACAAAAGACCAGAAGAGCGTACTGTAAAAAGACTGTCAAAGTAAAGTTAAGCTTTATGTTAAAACAATCATGCCAATTGCTTGTGGTTTTAATTAATTTAAAGTCAATACAAATTTTTGGTGACACCACACTAAAAACCTCCAACAACAAAAAAGCCCAAAGTCACGATTTGTTTAACAACCAAGTGATGTATGTTTTTGTTATTCGATTTCAGTTAGTATGTTTTATTTTTTTGTTGGTTGGCCCGCATAAGTGCGTGTTAAGTTTGTTATTTAGGTTTTTTTTCTTAGCATGCTGATCTTCTTCACACAAGATCGTACGGTATTTGGTTGGTTGGTCGATCGGTCGGTTGGTGTTTCTCTTTTTTGTGCGCTTCTACAGTTTGATTTAAACAAATCGCCACGATTTGTGTTGATGTTGTAAACGATGTCATTGTGTAGTTTTGGTCGGTATTTGTTTCTTTTTTTGTTGCAGTAGAATTTTTTTTTTGGTAAGTTGTTGTAAAAAGTAAAAAACAAGGTTGCCATA
Source organism: Pollenia griseotomentosa (assembly GCA_963931875.1). NCBI lineage: Eukaryota > Metazoa > Arthropoda > Insecta > Diptera > Polleniidae > Pollenia > Pollenia griseotomentosa. The sequence continues at coordinate 63,908,460 of OZ007561.1, forward strand.
TTTTAAAGAAAATTATGAATATCTTTACATTTCTCTGCACTTTCCATAAGGTTCCTATGTGGATTTTCTTCTTCTTCACTAGTCAACAATTAAAATTTTAAAAAGAACAATTAATCAAATTATTTCTGTGTAGATCAGGTGTATGATTACTGGGGTTAGGTTTAGTTTTAGTTATTGTGAACAGTGGAAATGTGAAAATAATATTATTTAATTTTACTATGAGTCCCTGGAAATCCCGCTGATCGGCAAATCCTCACGGACCTCTAATCAATTAGCTTATACAATGCATTTAGTAACGCGCCATGTGTGGACCCCTTTGCACCAGAGACAACTAAAGTAAATCATCGTGGGATTATAATTTTTTTGGCTAAACGTTGCAACCTTGACCCGGTCCACAAAGTTATAAAATGTAGAAAGGGGAATCGGATCGCGCAGACAGATGTCCCTCGAACCGTTTTGCCAAGCTTGAGACTGGAATCCACAAGGCATCAGAAACGAAGGACGACCAAACAACAACTTGGAGGCGTTGAAAGATAGTGCTCACACTGGCAAAACTTTGACTGAAGTAGGGACGTTAGTAAACAACAGAGTACGATGAAAACGCTTTGTAAAAGCCCTATGATCCGCTAGGAGTTAAGCGGAAATAATGAATATATTCATTTGCGGCTTGCATAGCAGTTGAAGCTGTATAAATTCTACTACAAACAAGATTTTTCGTTTAGTTAAAAACGAATAATAAATTCTTCTCTGTGGTTTGGATTAAGTCCGGGGTCTTTCCTAATTACTGGATAATTTGCCGCGCAAAATTAAGTAGTTTCTCTGGTATGGGATATGATTTCGATCTGCGGTGATCTTGAGAGATCTGATAATTTTAAGCTCCAAACAAGCTTCAGGTATTGGCTTCACGCATATTCCCTAAGAGTGTAACTCAAAGAGCTAAGACGCTTACGCACAACCTCCCAAAGAGAGGGAGAAAAAGAGAGAGAGCAAGTAAACGAATGTGTTTGAAATTTACATTAGTAATTGCAGCTTTTGCTCAAACTAACGGTTCTCTTCACACTAGCAAAATGCTGTTCTTCAACTAGTGACAGTAACGTTGCAAATCAGCTGCTTTATTTTGTTGTATGTAAAGCAATTAGAATGATTATAGCAAGCAGTAAGATGTTACATCTCAATCTGTAAGAATTAGATTGGTGTTACTTTTTTATGGTAAGGTTAAGTTACTATTACTTCCGGCTAACTGAGCCTAAGTCAGTGCAGAGTATCAATTCGCAACCATGTATTACTTTTCCTTTAGCAAGGAGCCTAAATGTCATATCGTCGGCTTAACATGAAACCTACTTAATCCAGTTTTTAAGTAAATTAAGATTTTGATGCCGTGTGGTAGAGAAAGATACGCCTCGTCGACCAGCATGTAGCTTTTCTTCAATTTGAGTCTTGAAGTACGTAAAAACAACTATATTTTTGGTTTCCTCTCAAGCAGCAAATAGGAAAAATAAAAAGTTTTTGTCTCTCCTGTTAATGTGTTGAAACGGAGTTAGCAGATTTGCATATTGAGCCGACGATATATTATTTATTTAGTTATGATCTAATTAAGTGTTAAGTCGATTTTAAATCTAATAGAAGCATAAACACCTACAGTCGGATTGAAATCGTTTGAAATGTGGAGGGATTAGGAAATTGTTAAAATTTCAAAGGTTACAAAAAAAAAAAAATAAAATAAACTAAAATAAAATAAAATCTTTTAAATAAAAGCAAGTCATGGAAATAAAATCGTTTTGATTTTACCTACATTAGAGGTCTTGCGGGCCGCCTAAATTTGTTAACATATTGCCAATTTTTTCAATTTTGTCAAAAATAAGATATTAAAATTTATTTAGTTTTTAATAAAATGTCATACTGTTAATAAATTTTTAGCAAAAATCTTGAAAAAATTTTAGTATTTTTTTAAATCATTTTAAGCATTTTCTATCCCTGTCTAATTTAAGAATGAAATCCAAACCATTTTGAGATCTGGGCCCTGTTTCTCAAAATTACAAATCTACAAGTAAAATACGTTAAAAAAGCAATAATTTAAATTTGTATACTTGTAATACTTGTAGTTTTGAGAAACTTGTAGTTTTGAGAAACAGGGCTATGTTCACACTGATACGTATGCAAACAGAAAAAAAGTTCTTGGAGTTATCTTTATAATTGAAGGTGAAATAGTCAACGTATCACCGTATAGAATAATTGGCTTTATTTGTAGCCTTAATCTACTTAAGTGATCACTTTTATAATTATTATTTTTTCCTTTAGATTCTATAAGAATCATATGGCCAATGCAAATTGCTTCCACTTATTTCTATCCGCAGCTAATATCTCTAATTTATGCCACTATTTGTTCTGAATATCAGCTTCTCAACACTTGAACTACACAAAAGATCCTTTTGGTCGCGGTGCTTATGGCCTTTATATTATAGAAGTATTGTAAGTACATTCGAACTTCCCTATAGTAAACTCCTATACAATTTTCAAGCATAGCTTTTTAAATTCAATTATAGTGTATTTATTCCGATCTCCTTATAATCATTGTCTATAGAGTGAATTTTGCTTTGCAATTACCAAAGTTTTGCACATATAAATTTGGTTTATATGCACATTTATCTCCATATAAAGAATAATTAAAAAATGTCTATATAATAAAGTGATTTTCCGGTCCCATGCGAATTCCTTATAGGGAAGTTCGACTAGAAAAAAATTTAACATATTCAATAGTGGAGGGTTGAAGGCATTTTCAACTTTATTATTATCGACGCAACCGGAAGATTTTTTTTTTCAAACAAACATGAAATATTTTGTGGCGCAAAATGTAAGATTTGATATTCGTATTCGGCGGAATATTGGCGCAGATATTAGTATTCGTATTTGCGAATATTAAATATCGATATTCGTAGCATCACAAGGAGACACATCATATCCAGTCGTTTCCCCCAGTGGATGTGCTGCGCCTCTTAGGGGGCGTAGTTAAAGCTGCTTGAGGATTCCTTCCTCTTGGTGTTACATCCCCTGTAGTAAATACATTCTGCCTTAATTATATAACTTAAGAACTTAAATGAACTGTCATTTTTCGGAATCTCATTCGTTTTAAATTCAGGTGAATGCTACCTGGAATACACCAAACATTCAAACATTTTTTGGGGTCCAGTGGACTTAACGAGGTACGAAGTTGCACTTCAGTACTTAAGTTAAGGTGCTAAGGGAGTCCGTAGCCCCCGATCTTCGCTGAAGCCTTGTTTTTCTGACGGAAATATGTTCTTCAGTAAGTTGTTCACCCTACGATGGTGGAGTGTCTTTTTCAAGGCATTAACTCAAAAAGGGTTCAATGAAGAGCAGCCTTTTGGACGAGTAGATCTTAGCGGGGTGCAATTGGTGGCTTTGGTTTAACCCAAGATCGTGGGTAGGGTTACATTCCCATGGAAGGCTGATTTTTCATGCTAGGAAAACTCGGCCTATGGGTGGCCTTAGGTGCAGTTGCTGTTAAACAGAAGCTGCTGGGATAAATGAATAGCAGTGGAGGTGAGCAAGCTCCGGCTCCTAATTTTTGGCGACTTGTACACTCTAACTGCTACCTGCAATGATCCCTCACAGTTGCATTCACGGTGTATTAAAAGAACCGTGAGGAAGCCTGTAATACAATAGCAAGTACTAACGATTATCTTGAACTTGAATTATATTGAATTAAGATCTAAATACAGAGATAAGACCAACAACTTAAAATTGCTGCAGTGATATAATTGCTTACATCCGATATCAAATATGCAGTCCGGGAAAACAGTTTCAAACTCTGAATGGATTTAAGTCGAATGATCTCAGTTTGCATTGGTTTTTATGTAATGCTAGTGGATTCTTAGGTTCTGAACATTTAATAAGCATCAACTGCGTTGGCAATCCTTTAAATAGGGGGCAGTTTAAATTTCGGACAATCAATTGTCGGCAGTGCTAGACTTGTTCTTATGCTTAAATTTGTTTTTTTTTTATTTCTTTAGCTTTAAGTTGAATTTTCGGTTCAGCTACTATCCACCAAAGTCGTAATAATGTCGCTATCGCTGTCGTCAACTACAGCGTCATCCCTGTTTGTTTGTACGTTTAGTTCATTTTGTTCAGCCGTTCATTTGTTTGGTTGACTTGGTGTTTTATGGCCTGCCCAGTTTGACTTAAGATTATTTGAGCTTTTGCGATGGGTTCACTTAATTTAAACAACATGCAAAATACTTTTTACGGTTGATCTTTTTTTCCAAACTTATTTTTTGCTTTAGCCTGATAATGTGTATGTGTATGTGTGTGTGTGTATGAGCCCATGTGTGTGTCTGTCGTTATTTGTAAATACTTAAGTGTTCATATAGCACTTGCTTTACAACCATATTTGGTTAAAATTCAAATGGCATTAACACGTTTCCGTATTGTACTCGTATTCACATGTTACTTTATTTCCAATATGTGTATGTGAGTATTTTATGAGAGTCACTATAAGTGAGTGTGTGTGTGTGTTTGTGTGTAATTGCTGTTTTGTTGTAGTTCATGGCGATCAATACGATGGCATTTGCACGCATTTGTGTGATCACTTGTAAATTTTGCGGCAAGTTAATTCGTGGTAACCAAACTTACAAAAAAAATAAAAGTTGAGCTTTTTTCCACACTTCGATTTTTTACTAAAAGGTTTAAATTTGTCAACCTTATGTTGGTTAGTTTGGTTGAAAATGTACAATTGTATTTTTTTTTTTTTTTTTTTTTTTTTTTTGTTTTTCTTTAGGTTGGTTGGTTCATTTGTTGTTTTTGTGTTATTTGTAGGTGCTTCATCTTCTTCTCTACTTTTTTTTTGGTTGGTTTTTAAGTTGTAAAGTAGACAATTTGTTGTTTCGTGTCCTCATGATCGGTGGCAATAGTTTGCTACTAACCTGTCGTAATTCTTGCTTTTAATTTGTTTTATGTTTTTTTTCTCTTTATGTTGTTTGACTGTTGTTGATTTTTCTTTTTTTGTTATACTTGTTTTTTTTTTGTATTTATCTTAGCTTTCTTTGCGCGTTGTTTTATCGGGTTTTGCACAATGGGAAAGAGAGCAATTTTATAAAGCAAAACAATATTGAGAATTTGATACCAGTACTAATAGGTTATAGAACTAATGTCTTTTCTTAGAACTATGAATTGAAATCCGGTATTAATGCGCTACCAATTTTAAAAAATAAAGTAAATCATGTTCAAAAATATAAAAATGATATGTTTAATATATTAAAATGGAAATGCGTTTGTTAGTGTGTTTATTTGTTTCTGTAATTTTCTGATTATCCGGCGCGTAACATAGGCTATAAATATCTGTAAATTTCAAGCGGGGGATTTTTAAGAAATAATACGAAAAAAACTCTGCAAAGCCTGATTAGAAGAAGCAACTAATTTCTGCTATTGCTTACATGGTTCCCAATGATTTTGAAGGTTATTCTTGAGTTAGACAGTAATATTAATTATCACATAGAGCGGACAGAGAAAAAATAAAATTGATTTCAATTAAAAAATTTGTGATATTAATTTCTTGAACGAATCCTATATAATCAGATTACTACATTTATGAACACCAACAAATTAATTAACGATTTTCAATATGGTTTTAGAAAAGGAAGTGGCACCGAAGAAGCCGTTGTAAATGTAGTAAATTTTATTTGTAAGGGTATAGATCAAGGAAATAGGGGCGTAGCAGAAATTTTTATGACTTTTCGAAAGCCTTCGATCTGATTGATCACGAAATTCTGCTCAGGAAACTAAAATATTATGCTAACTGTGGAAGAGAACTTTCGCTTATAAAAAGCTATCTTACAAATCGTAAGCAGTTTGTTTAAATTAACAATCAAAAAAGTTTTTTAAGTGATGTTAAATTTGTTGTACCACAAGGCAGGGTTTTAGGACTTTTACTGTTTATAATATATTTAAACGACATAAAAAATCTCGAACTATCTGGTAAACTATTTATTTATGCGGATAACATTTCTGTTTTCAATCCATACAAGCACGAAACTGTGGTCAAAGCGTACATGGAACGCGATGCATTGTTAATAGCTGAGTTTACAAGAATAAATAAACTGTTTCTTAATGCAAGCAAAACTAAATTGATAAGGTTTCAGCCGCACAGTAATCATGATACCGATTTTAGCATTTTCGTTGAAGGAAGGGAAGTTGTGGAAGTTCAATCTGTGAAATACTTGGGAATACGACTGCAAAGGAATCTTGTTTGGAATGAACATATATGCAATCTTAAAACAAAAGTTGCTCAAGCCATTGGTATTTTACATAAGTTTAAAAATAAATTTGTTAAATATACAAAATTTTTGATTTACCAAGCCTTAATAGAAATCCATCTGAGTTATTTAGCTGTCCTGTATGGATACAAAAAAAGTGCAGAATTTAATTCTCTACAGTGTATTGTGATGGCGACCTGTTTTTATTGATAATTTAATAAATTGTAGTTCACATTCTACTAACATTTGGTTTCGGCTGTAGAAAATTCAAATTAATTTCTATATTGATTTATTTTTAAAATTTAATTATATTGGAAGGCTTTGAATTTTAAATTTTCGACTTTTGATGTTTAGGGAAAAATTTTCATTGTAAAATATTATTTGAGTGAGTCGTTTGGGTAGAAAATACTGAAGGGAAAAAACAATAAAAATTATAGAATTGTGTTAAGGTTCTATAAGTTGTAATAATTTGTACATCCAATATCGTGGACAGCGCTATTCTCAAGCTTTTGGTGGTAAGGTTCTTGTTTACAGTATCGGATCTATATTATATTGTGTATTTATGATTTTAGAATTGCTCAGGGAGTTTTGTGGTACCTTATAATTTAAGTGTGTTGGAGTATCATCCTCCGGGTTAACTCAAGAGCCAAATCCCAGGAAATATTGTTCGTTGTCAATTGTACCCATAGAGCCCATATAAGTGACATAATCGGAGTTAAACCGAATAATTGGTTGCTGTAATTTATAAGTCATTAGTGTTATTTACATTTGGCGCCCAACGTGGGGCCTCAGTGGTGGTAACTTTAAAATTTTTCTTGTGCAATTTGATCGTAGATGCGATTCGAAATTTGGGTGTGGTAAATGCTCGACCAAATGGCTGCTGATTTAGCACGTGTTTCCAGTACTGAGAACTCGCAAGTAAACTTTTTCATTGATAGTCAGGCGGCGATCAGGGCTATAACCGCTAAATACTCATACTCATCTGTCATCCAGGAGTGTAGGGACTCGATAGATAGACTCTGTGCCAATAGGAGAGTGCATATCTACTGGGTTCGCGGTCACCAGGGCATAGAAGGCAATGAGGAGGTGGACGAATTGGCGAAACGGGGGGTGCATTTACCATACGATAGGATGATGGCCATCCCGGCGCCAATTCAGAATTTTAGGAGAGATACGGACTCTGCTATACGGAGGAGATCAGAGGCGTTTTGGGAAAACACAAGAACGTGCAGGGTTTCCAAGGTAATGTGGGGATCCTACGATCCGGAGTCGACGAGAATTCTTCTATCGTTATCGAGAAGGGACTGTAGACTTCTGATAGGTTTTATGACGGGTCACTGTTGGACTGCGGTATACGCCCATAGAGCGGGGCGGTTGAATAGTGACAATTGCAGATTTTGTGGGGTACCAGGGGAAAAGGAGACGGTAGAGCACCTGCTATGCTACTGTCCGGCACTCGTGCGCTCCAGGGCGAGTTGTCTGGGAGATCACTATCTCCAAGATCTGGGGGAAATCTCTGGAATTGGGCTAATGAGACTCCTGGCATTCGTCAAGAGAGTGTGGGGTACTCTGGGTACCATCACATCAGACTGACCTTTCTTTTTACTAGCTTTCTTCTGCGGTTATCGTACAATGTGGTAACGCTAGGGACCTATTTGGTCTATGCGGGGTCTTTGTGACCGGCCACTCTAACCTAACCTAAATGCTCGACCAGCTTCATCAGATAGACCGGAGTAGCAAATAAGATTTTGAGCTACCCACACGCTCATCCGATAGATTTTTCCTTTCTCCTCTCTTCTCTGTATGGTTTTGTACTATGTCTTTAAGCTACCTTAATTTAAAATTTTCTGTAGGCGATTCAAAACTGCTATTCGGGAACTGAACACACCCCATCCGACGAGCACACCCGAACTACTAGGTAGCATGTTCCCATAACAATACCCGCAATCCCAAAGAATCGTTACAGTATGCAGAACAAAGCTTTAAAAATTGTAGCAAATCTTCCTAAAACCCACGCAACTATACCCTTATATAAAAATATATTTCCACGGGTATTGCCAGTTTATGGAATTTACAAAATGAAACTTTTATTATATGTTTTTAAATGTGTTCATAATATTGGATATCATACAATACAATTTCAGAGGAACCAATATACAATAAACACCAGAAATAATATGAGTTTAATGGTAGCTCGTTGCAGGTTAGAAACAACCAAGCAAAGAATCGAATTTGTTGGTAGTCGTGAGTTTAACAATTTCCCACAAAATTTGAAAAATGTAAATAGAATTTCATTGTTTAAAAATTTATTAAAAACTTATTTATTACAACAGTCCGAAGAACTGTTAAGTATCTTTTTATTACATTTTTCTTTTGTTAATTATTTTATTTAAATACATATTTGTAAGCTACATATTTACCAACTCGCCTCTAAAATGCCTATTAGGCGCAGAGGCTTAAGTGAAAAACTAAAATTATTTAAATAAATAATAATAAAAAAAAAAAAAAAATATTAAATTTGCACTAGTAAACAAACTAATCGTATCAATTTAATATTTGTTTATATTAACATTTTCTAATGTTGTTGATTTAAGTAAACGTTAAATTCACTTGGCAAAATTTTTCATTAAAACTGATTTAATTTTTGATAAATGGTTTAATTAAAAAAAAAAAAATTGGAGAGAATTTTTTCTGTGAATATGAAGATATAAAATACAAATAAGAAGCAAAAGATGGCAGGTACGAATGTTTTACCACTTATTAGATCTCACAATGGCAAATTCTTGGCTGCTTTACCGGAGAGTAAGTAAATCAAAAAATATCGTTTCGCCTTAAAGTGAGTGAAACTCTTTGTAAGCTTGGTCAGAAAAATAATATGAAGACAAAAAGATCTATCGAAAATGAAATTCAAGCTAAAAAACATAAAGGCCCGGCCCAACATGTTCCCCCAAAGGCTGTACGTCAAGATCAAGTGGGACACTGGCCGATTTGGATGGAAAAAAGAATCCGTTGCAAATTTCCTAAATGTACTGGCGTTTCCCAAACTATATGTGAAACATGTGGTGTAGCATTATGCTACAACAAACAAAATAATTGCTTTAAATTGTTTCACACAACATAATTTTTTTTCAACATTTTACTAAGTGTTACAGAAATGTCACACTCCCTAAAATCCCTAATTAATAAATAAGGATGTATTTTTAAAATTTTTTAAAAATGAGGTGTTTTATTATTTACCTCAATGTATCCAATTTCAAAATTGCAGACATTTTTGAGATCATTGGCTATAAAGGGTTAAATTCACTTGGCAAAATTTTTCATTACAACTGATTTAATTTTTGATAAATGGTTTAATAAAAAAAAAAAATTGGAGAGAATTTTTTCTGTCGATATGCTGTCAAAGACGTGAAAAAATTCACCATTGAGGCAATCGGCGCATTTAAGCAACTTGACTGCATATATTCAAGGCCTCTGTTGTCTTCGTGTTTCTTAACGGATGCGAGACTTGGTTTTTGTCCTCCGTGTCAAGTTCACCACTTCTGAACATCACAAACCATATCTTACTCGTTAAAGTCGATGGAACATTTTCAGGATCCTCTTCGGTGAAACAAAGGAACAATTTCGTTTTTTAATTGAGGTTGGATTTACTTTTATTTTACTCCCGTTGAAGCTCTTATTTTTCTTTGATATACATATTAAATATTTTATTTAAAATTCTGTCACTTCACACCACTGTGTTCTCACCAAATACTAGAATAAATTGTTTTTGTAGTTGTTGAAATTAATATTGTTGTGGTTGTTGTTTTTATTTCGTTTCCTTTGTATTTTATTTTTAGTTCGTTTGTGTTAAGACATTTTCATGTTGTTTCACTTTTTTTCCGTAGTTTAAGTTGTTTTTTAAGCCTAAATTATTAACCCTAGTCCTTTTACAAATGTTCCGCAATTATTGTGTTCAGCTCATTAGCGGTATATTTTGTTTCTTTCTTTATTCTGTATCTTGTTGTATGCGGTTTTTTCTCCCTTTTATTTTAGCCACGATTTTTTTTTTTTTGCCAACGTCATATTTTGTAAATTTTGCGTTTGTGTGAGTGTTAAGAAGAGGGATTTTACTGTTTTTGTTTTACTAATTTGTACATTTGTCAGATAATAAATGTTTAGTGGAAAGTTGTTGTTTATATACTTATTTTTGTACAGTTTTTTTTTTTTTTTTTTTTTTGTTTTATTCCGAATGTTTCTTTTTTGCGCATATTTTTATTGTGAGGTGTGAAATTATGTTCATACATTGTTAAACATGTTAATTTTTGCTTTTGGTATTTTAGCTGAAAATTGTGTGGTTTATAGAGAACTCATAAATGTAAATTAGCTTACATGGCATTAAAGTATTAAGAAAAATGACATGTGAGTTTTTGGTATATTTGGAGATTAAAATTGCGGCCAAACGAATTGATTTTTTGCCAGTAATGGGATTTGTTTTCAAAGAATTTTAAAAATATCAACTGTCTGGCCCACAATGTCGATAAGAACATTTCTGTCGTATATTTATATTAAAAACAATAAAAAAAATAAAAAAATTGGTTTTTGCTTTTAATGTAAAAATGCGAAAGAAATCTTCTTTTCGACATTGTGGGCCAGGCCTACAGTTTAATAAAATAAATTCAGTTTTGCAATATTGTGAATATTTTTGGCTGTTATCATTTTCTAACAGAAGTAACTGAAAAGCATTGAAGATTATAATTTGTATACCCACACCACAAGAGTGTAGAGGGTGTTATGCCTTTGTGCTGATGTGTGTAACACCTTAAAATGTCGGTCATAGACCCACCTTAAACTATACCGATCGGCTCAAAATCACTTACTGTGTCGATCTAACGATGCCCGTCCGGCTGGTTGGCAGGATGGCAGGTCGCAATTTTAGAGATAATTTGATAAAATTTGGCTTATAGGTTCTTATTGGCACAAGGACCAAGCCTACTGAAAATTGGCCGAATCGATGGAACACGAGGGGAGATAGCGGCTATTTCTGCCTCTCAGAAACTAGCAAATCGATTTTAATGAAATTTAAATGAGCATGATTCTCCATGATTCTCCATGGGTCCCGAATAGGGTGCACTCCCGTAAATGTGTTTTAAAATACTGTGGTGTAGGGTATCACATAGTCGAGCTTGACCGACTGTACTTTCTTACTTGTTTATTTGTGCAAATGAGGCCTATTTGAAAACACCGTGTGCCTTTTTATGGTTAGGATTTGAATTTTATGCGATGTTAGATTAAGTCGATCCATAAACTGAAACGGTCAATACCAACGACAACAAATAATTGACTTCGTTAAAGTAAATAATTTTCTCGCATTAATCTCATTTTTATTTAATGGGTACAAAAACAAACTATTATTGCGATATTTCAAACGTTGAAAACATCCCAGGAAAAACTTTTTGATTTTTAGTAATATGTGGTAGTTATTTCATACGTTACCTGGTAAGTAGTTGTCATTACAATTGTCATTATTTTGAAAACTTTAATAAGTACTGACTAGTAATGACCACAACAACTACTTATTTCTTCTATTATTTTCACTACTGAATATTTGCTTACTAATAATCAGCTCAGTAACTACTTATTTCTTGTTTTGATTTCAGTACTGAATATTTACTTACTGGTAACGCACTCAATAATTACTTATTAGGTCTATTAACTAGTGATTTTCTGGCTTCTGGTAAGTATATTGTAAGTATTTACAATTCAAATTACTAGTAGTTAAATAATAACTAGATATTTTTTGACTTCTAGTAAGTGTATTGTAAGTACTGAATTCTGTGGACACCTCGAACAAAAATAAGTAGTTATTCAGCCGAAAAATAAGAAGTGTTTATTTTCACCAACATTATTTGCTTGGTAAGTAAAGTTTTTGCTGGGATCACGCACATTTGCTAAAAAGCCTTAAAATTTCTTGGGCATATTTGCAACCGCCACGAATAAAGAAATCTTATGGCCGTTTTCTCATTACAAGATAATCTTTTTCCCAACGTAAAATTGCACATTAAAGAAATTAGGTTTTCTCAATGTCCTCATTTCCTTTTAATCTCTCGCAAATCTAACCAGCAGTCATCTACCAATTATTAATTTTCCTTTTATTTGCCGTACAGATAAATTTAATCAACCGACTTCAAACTTTACCATGTATTTTAGAGGTATTGCCAACTGAAAAAAAATTTTTTTTGTCGGTATATAGAGAAACCAAAAAACGTTAACGGACAGTTTATCGGTTGAATAAATTTGTGTTGACATAAAGTTATAGATTATTTGTCGATACATTGAGAAAATGGCCGTTACAGTTTTATATTTGTGCACAAATCGAAACTCAACGATCATTAATTAGCAACGTCGGCAAATCATAAGTTTCAATTAACTGGAAGGTTTTGCTTAAAATAATAAAATTTTTGTGAGAAAGTTGGTTGAATTTGCGATATTTGACATTAGAAACTCAACGCCAATATGTTGAGAAACCATAGCATTCCTTTTGCATTACTTTGCAGTGATGTTTTAAGCAGCGTTTAAAAAACTGCAGTCAAAGTTAAAAAACTTCAATTTCATCCACTTCTTCATTTGTCATTGGCCAGAAAAAAAACTGTTGCTTTTACTTCTGATTAATTTAATATAAACAATCGATGTGAAACCAATTCAAAAAGCTAAAAGTTGTACCCAAATTTTCGTTTTTTGTCTACAGTTTTTGGTTTCGACTGCAGTTTATAAGGCCATTTCAAAAACTCACTTATCATCAACGATATCTAGCCATGTTGAACACTTTTTGGTTTTCAATGCGGTTTCAACAGATCGATGTGACAAGCTTAACCTCTAGTGAAATAATTAATTAATTGCCTATAAATTTTCTTTCAACTTATCTACGAATTTCGACAGTGCGTCGCCATTATATAATTTGGTTCATTGGGGTACCTCAGTTCTCTAAATATTTAGGTATTAGGTTTCTACTAACTGAACTTTGTGAATTTTTAATGTGTGACTATTATTTTTGTGGAGTATTTCACAATTTTTTGGTCCACATTTAATTCACGAATAAATATATAACCATTTGACATCACTGATGCAGCGCAGTGATGCATTTACGAACGCACCCCTACACTCAATTCAAATAGAGCAAAATTTGAACTTGCAATCAAAAAAGTCGAATTCAAATATTCACCCTTATTGTGTTTGGCGTATTTAAAATACGCCTAGGACTGTTTGGTAATAGATTAAAGAGAACGTGAACTTATTTTCTTTAATCTATTACCAAACAGTCGTAGGCGTATTTTAAATACGTCAAACACAATAAGGGTCATTGTCTCGCTAAAATTTAAAAATTTTACTTTTTATGTGTATGGTTTTGGTTTTTGTTTTTTTTTTTTTTTAAAGATAAGCATAGTCAAGAACAGTAAATAAAATGAAATTTTGTCAATAACTGTATAATTATTGGCTTTTATCATGAAAAAACAAGTCTTTGATTAAAAATTTAGTGCAACATTTTTAGTTGCACTCAAATGAGTGAAGAAGAAAAAAGTTGCAATAAACCGATGATGGCTTTTTTTTTAAACCAAACTATTTTTTTTTTTTTTTTTTTGAGTGCAAAACTTTTTAACATCACTAACACTCATGTTTATTAAACCTGCAATTCAATTTCAATTCATTACTCAACATCAACAAAATGATGGCAATATTTTTGCACTATCACTAAGTGTGAGTTGAAACTGCAAAATGAGTGCACTACCCCCATCTATGAGTGTCTTAAATATAATTCTGCTGCAGAAGAGACGAAGTACATCAGTGCTTTAGAATCCTGAGGAGTTCACATTAAAACTTTGGAGTACTATATTTGACTAGTAATGAGGACTTTTTTAAAGCGCAGGAAAACTAGAACATTTTGTTTTTTCTTTAAAACATGCATTTTTTTAATTAGAACAATTTTAGCGGGTTAGATTGAGTTTGGTCATTATTATTAGGAATATTTTGGTTAATGAGGAAATAGTGGGAACGGAGATACACCAATGCTGGCATAAAAACTAACCTTAAGTGCAATTTTAAGCTTTTAATTGTATACAAAATTAGGAAAAACGGGATAATCTTATGCAAATTTTAAGCATTGAATACGTTTGGCAACAATAGGAGCAAGCAATAAGAGTAAAACACTATGATAGCCTTAATTTTAAGCCCACATAACATAATTTTTTAAATATAAAAATATAATTATTGTTGTAAGGTTCTTACAACACTTAAAATGAACAAGATTTGGATTTTATTTCACAGAGTCCCCCAACAAAATTTCACCCGAAATTAAGATTTTAGGCACATTTAAGCAAAGAAATAATAGAGTGTCTATACAACTTTTTTCCATTTGGGCCACCGCAAATTTTCTTATAATTCCACAATTTAAAGTTATGTTAATTGAAATAAATATTATCTAAATTAGCTTTAATAATTTAAATTCAATTTAATATTCTTAACACTATAGGAGGTTTTCCTTGCTTTAATTAATAAAAATTTATTATTACTTATAGTTTTAATAAAACAAGTAAGAAATAAAAATCGGTCAACCACGATCACGTGACACCCTTCACCACAGAATTTGCAGATAAATTTTCCCGCAAAACAAATTTATTTATGAGTTTAAGATTTATATGGGCGTTTCCGTCAAAAGGTCCACCGTGACCGAAAATTTAAAAGTTATTAAAAGCTGATTATTTTACGATATTGTTATAGAGAAATATTTAAATATTACTAATTTTATAAATTTACCCATAAATTTGTTCACTTAGATGAACAATGAGACTGCAAAGTTGTGCAAACGTAATTTCTTATTTGTGAGAATGTTTTATTGCATGTTTTCTTTAATATTATCTTCCTTAAAAGAGGTGATATTTGATGAAAATTATTCCAAAAAAATTTTATTACATGGTCTGTAATATAAGGAAGAGTTCGAAGAGAAATATGTTATTTAGACTAACGGTAAATTTTTTTTTTTTTTTATCATTATTCAGTTAAATTATTATGGAAAAAATGTCACGTTCGAAACGTCACGTATCGAACCAGATTTAGGCTTAAAACAAAAAAAATACGGAAGATTTTGCAATCAAACCAAAGACATTTAAATATTACTTTGCTACGTAAAATTCTTAAAGTAGTTTGACTAAAAAATTGTGCCAGGTTTCGTAGAATTACGCCTTTTTATACATGGCCACAAAAACTACTTCTATTTTTTTCACGTTCGAACCGCTACTTCTTTTGCTATTATCTTTGAACTAGAATCGCGCCCCCCATAAACTTTAGCATAAGTAATAGTGCTTTCTTAGTGCTATAATTTAAGGGTTAAAAGAACGTAAAAATATTTGTTGTTTAAAATGTTATTGCATTTTTGATGCGTACGACTGTCACGTTCAACACTTTGGAATTACCCATATAAGATATTTTTGTGCCAAACATTATCGAGCATTAGTACTTTTGCAATTAAGTTGCCTTAATTCCGTAAAATATAAAATTAAATTGTGAAAAAGTTTTTTTTTGGCAAAACAAGGTAAATCCATTTTTCGAAAACACATTGATTTTAGGTTTAAATGTCCAAAAAACCATAATAAAATGGTATATGGAAACACATACTCTTCTCCCAAAACGAAGCTTTTATGGGGGCTATGTAAAATTATGGACCAATTCTCAATATTTTTCGATAGGTTTTTTCCTTATTACAATTAAAATGCATAATCCAGCTGGACAGATGGACAGTTAGATTAATTAAAAAAGTCATTTTAAGTCAGTCGGGATACACTGAAAGAATTTTCTTCACAATACCAATGAATTTTGACATTAATCCCATGAAAAATTGCATTAAAAAGGAACCTATGCAGCGCTTCGTTGGATCAATGAAACCTGTTTCATTTAAAAGTAAAAAATTTGTTTTTTTATTTATTTTTTTTTATTTTATTTAAATTTTTTTTTTAATTTTTTAACCAGAGTCGCTGGTGGGAATCGATCCCGCAACCTAGGTGCTGATAGACTAGCTCACTACCAGCTAGCCTACAGGGGCAGTGTAGTTTTTGAATAAAAAAACTATGTTTTTTTGCTATTACTCAATTAAGAGCGTAAATATGAGATTAAATTGTCCAAAAAACAATAACAACGTTGATTTGCTAACGCATAATAAAAAAGACTACAAAAAGAGAGAACACGCTTTGCCGTATACATCATTTGGTTGACAACAGTTTAAAATAAGGGTGTGTTTTTTTAAGGAGAACATTTGTTTGTTCATTACTTGGTACGTACTATATGCAGGTAGCTATGTACATATTAAAGAATACTAAAAACATACATATTTATGAATTTAAAGTTTTTGTTTCATTACTATAATGACATTTTTCATTTTCATAATGAAAATTTAAATTTATGAAGCATGCTTTTTCGAAATATTTTTGTACTTTTAATTATTGAGACTATAGAGTTATTTGAATTATTAAGACTATAGAGTTATTTGAATGTTAAAAATAATTTTTTTTTTCAATTATTGAAATATGCTTTTATAAAAAAATTTTTATTTCATAAATTTAATGGCATATTACATTAGATGTATGAAATAATTAAATCTTACATTTTTTAATTCACAATTAAACATATTTTTAAGGAAACTATAATTTTGTATTAATTTATGAATATAGTTATGTTTGTATATTGTTTTTTATGTTCCCAATTAAAATTTTTTGTTTAACTTGGACAAACTTTAGTTTTTATATATCCAATGAAAATTTTAAACGTAATTACGAAATCCAATGAAGCGATTTTAACGAAAATACTTCATTATAACTACGAAATTCCATTTGGACAATGAAAATTTTCATTTAACCAGTGAAATTTTTTTTTATGAAAACGATTCATTAACCCTAGATACCCTTTCTTCGTCGTTTTGACGAATACCGTTAAATAGTACTTATTTAACTCCGCAGGTTTTTACTGAAACTCTTCCAAATTTCATGTAGCTGTAGATATTGCTGATCTGCTGTAGTGTGTGAAAGTACGTGCTTGTAGGTTGTGTGTAAGTAAGATTTTTCGTTGATTGCGTTCGTAGCACTGACGATGGAAGTGCGAGAAATATTGGCTTTTAGTATATTTTTTCACCTTTTTTAACCAAAGATACACTTTCTTCGTCGTATTGACGAAAAAAACCTTGGCTTGCTTTTGTTGTTTTTTCAGTATTAAATTTTTGAAGTTAACTATGATATACTATTAAGAATGATTAAAAACTTAAGTATTTTATAAACTAAACAAACATTTTCGTGTTTCCTTATATTGGGTGGGCTTGGGGCCACATCATAAACGGACTTCGTCGATTCGACGAAGAAAGTGTGTAGTGTATTAAAAATAAGAAAGTGTATCTAGGGTTAAATATATGAAGCATTTTTCTTTCAGTGTACTATACGATATATATTTAAGTGTTACACACATCAGCACAAACGCATAATACCTTCTCCACTACTATGGTTCTGCGGGTAGAACTTAATTTATGAATATTTAATATTAACACTTAATAAACGGATATGATAGAAATCTGTTTAAAATAATCTGAAATATTACTACTGCAATATGCATATACATACATACTATCTAATATTAATTGTTTCATTTAAATTGATTTTCACAAGCCCGTAAATCTCTAATTTATACGTGAAATGAAAACAAATAAATATGATTTGCATTCAGGGTAATACTCGTGTATGACATTTCTATTAAACCAATTTGATATGCAAATCAAATAATAAAACCAATGAGAATGATAAAATTGTATAAAACTACAATTCGTTTTATTTCTTTAAGCAAAAATTAAAAAAATAAAAAACTTAAAGTTAAACAACGGATATAAGGTTTTTTATTTATTTATTTTATACTGGCAAATGAAACAAAATCAATTAAATAATACTAACCGTATAAATTGTAGAATAAGTTTTGTAGTTACTTTTAAATCATTAGATCTTAAACTTTTTTCTATGACTATTTATTTATTTGAAACCCCAAAAGCAATTAAACAATACAGTCACCCACTCTTTTTTATTAAAATAAAATCAAATATAATTTCGATGTTGTTAAATTTTTTTACTTTTAGACTTTTTAGTTCTTAAGTCAGGCTTGAGAAAAGTGTTGAAGGAAAAAAAAAACAATTTAAATTTAAATTAATTTATAAAACTCAAGAACTTGTCAAGAAGCTAATGTTTCAATATTTTCACGATTTTTTTTTAGCACCTGACAATAATTTGGCTTTATGAGAATAACCAGACTTCCAAAGGTATGTTATGTTAAGCAAAAAAAAAATTATGTCCGATATCCGACATATAATAGTTTTTATCGCCTGCTCATATAATTCTTCCTAGACAGGCTATATGGTCAACATGGGCAATATCATTTCTTGTAGGTCTTAAGAAGCGAATTTTACAAGTAAGTTGTTCTGAATCGAATAAAAGCAAATTTTTAATCATTTGTATCACATCTAGGGCACAAAAGACCTCTCACAAGAAATAGTTCGCAGGATAATTTTTGAAATCATTGCTTTTGCATTGACAAAGTTTACCCAGTTAAAACTTAGCTTACTTTTTCAAAATGAATAGCTACTAATTATTTAGTAGCTTTCTTCTATAACTACTTCTTTCTGGATGTATGTAGGTAAAAAAATGATGACTTACATTAGAATGCGTTCATTTTGGGACATCCCTTGTAAAATTAATCGGTTCTTTCAGTACAATAGTAAGTAGTGCTTTTAGTTTTTTTTTGATTACTAAACACATTATTTTGTAAGAGAAGTTTTTACTTGGTACTTTGGGTCTTAAACTCAACCACCTCTGTGATAAGCCAGTTTATCTCTTGTTCTAGTATTGATTGTGCTGAAGATACGTTTTGTGGCACAGAAACTGCATTGACGTGTGGTGAATCGCTTGCCTCAAATATTTTGTCAGCGAGTATAGCTAATTTGTTAGGCGGATCACTACTTATTGAAATTGCGGTACGTACACGCAGAGAAAAAACATGTTTAAATATGGTCACCTCCAACAATACTATGTTTAAAGAAATTTTTAACCATATTATGTTTAATTTATCCATTTTTATTTCACTGACAACCATATTATGGTTAAACTTGTTCCCTATCAAAAAGCCGCAACAATATTATGGTTGCCTTTAAACATGTTATGGTTAAATATGACAATAATTTGTTTTTAAAATTAATATAGTATTTTCCTCTGTTTCAAGAGAAACATGCTATGGTTGAAAACCAACCATGCTAATATAAGTGTTAAACATATTTTAGTTATTAATAACCATAATATGTTCGGAGGCAACCATAATATGGTTGTGGCTTCTTGATTGAGGACTATTTCTACCATAATATGGTTGTCGTTGACAATAATATTTTTAAATTAAACATAATATGGTTATAATTTTCTTAAAACATAGTATTGCTGGAGGTGACCATATTTAAATATGTTTTTTCTCTGGGTGTACATTTGGTGGTAGTCGGCTCATCAAGACAGATTCGAGCATGTTGTCAGTCATTACCTTGCCTGCTAAATCTCGCATCTCTCGAAGCAATTGTGTTGGACGCTTGTCGTCAAGTTCCAAATCATGTAAAAGCTTTTTTATACGTTTCTGCTCTGAGACAGCCATGCCTTTAACTTAGCACAATATCACTGATATGTGACAAGACGCTGCTTTTAAACCGGTTAGCGCCCAACTTAAACAAAAAAAAACTTCTTTTTTTTTTTTTTTTTTGTAAAACGTTTTTAATTAAAGTAAAAAACACAAGAATTAAAAAAAAAATTGTTTTCTTAGATATCGAAAATATTGCCCGTCTGTATAAGTGACAAAAAAAACATAATTTTTTTAATGTCCTATAAATAGGACGCTGGCCTATAATGGGTTAATGGCTGCTACAACTGCGTGGTATTGCCAGAAGAGAGGAATCAATACTGACACTCTTGCGATTTTTGCAGCTTCGTTATTGGCAATATGATGCTGTCTATTGTTTTCGGCGGTAGCACCAATATACCGACCATAATATTTTTTTAATTTTTTATAAACTAGTATAATTTTATACACCCAGAGAAAAAACATGTTTAAATATGGTCACCTCCAATAATACTATGCTTAAAGAAAATTGTAACCATATTATGTTTAATTTAACCATATTATAGTCAAAGACAACCATATTATGGTAAAAATAGTCCTCCATCAAGAAGCCACAACCATATTATGGTTACCTCCGAACATATTATAGTTAATAATAACTAAAATATGTTTAGCACTTATAATAGCATGGTTGGTTTTCAACCATAGCATGTTGCTCTTGAAAAAGAGGAAAATACTATTGTTAATTAAAACACATTATAACCATATTTAACTATAACATGCTTAGAGGCAACTATAATATGGTTGTGGCTACTTGATAGGGGACTAGTTTAACCATAATATGGTTGTCAATAACAAAAATATGGTTTAATTAAACATAATATGGTTAAAATTTTCTTTAAACATAGTATTTTTGGAGGTGACCATATTTAAACATGTTTTTTCTCTGCGTGTAGTTGTGATCGATCGTCTTTTTAATTGTTCTGCGTTCTTAACACTGTTTGTTTTCAAATTCACGTCGGGGTTACCATTTAAAGAGTGTGCTCTAACGTGATATTTGGAGTAGATGGTGAACCTTTCGTCGGTTCAAATTTCACAGATTCTGTTTAAAATAGATTCGTATGACGTGGCTATGAATCAAATGAATCGCTTCTTTATTTTGTAAGAAGTTGATCTGCGCTCCATGCTAGTTCGATTTCCGTACATTTTTTATAATGTTTAAGTCCAGTGAATATGTAGGGCCAGCTTAAAAGTTCTATCGAAAGTAGTATGATCCTGGTGGAATGTTTACAAGGAAGACGTTTGAAACTATTATTTATAACAGAAAAACTTTTCTTGTACTCCAAAAAGTTGGTGCCATTCATTTTTGTACTAAAAATTTAAGCAATAAAATGCAAGTGCTCCCCAGACCTTACACCTCCCGCACTACTATGTTACCGATCCATTCTGGAATAGTTTCTTCTAGAGGGCTTGAAAGAAAAAAGTGGAACCCTCGGGTCCTTATAAATTAAACTTTTTCTCATCAGAGAAACGATGCCTCTTAGTTGTATATGTCATGTGTGTACGGTATAATCTGAGCTATTGCTTCTTGCCGGCTGCCTCAAGAGGTTTTTTTCTTTATTTTTTTTTCACTTTATATAATCAGTTTTCGAAATAATTCGTCGGATAGTGTTAAACTCGCCATAAGTCTTGTTTTTTGCTTTATTTTGGCAATTCTGTCGTGTGAATTGGAAGTGTTTCTTAAAAAAAGTATTTGCTCTGAGTTCGATTACACACTTTTTTTGGCCTTAATATTTTTGCTAAAGTCAAATTCATTTAAAAAAATATAGATGTAACTTTTTAAAAAAATATAGAAATAACTTTTGGACTTCTGTTGGTTGATCTTCTTGCTGTAATCGAGTCTCATATCTTTATAAATTTTAATATTTCCTTTTTCTTCATCAATTAAAAATTTTCTTTGATGCATTTCACATAAAATTTTACCACATCAACTCAAATCAATTTGCTAAAAAGAAGCACGTCACGCATACGTTAACTTAGAAAAAAATACATTTTGTAAGGGAGGTACTATTCAAGAGGCGCAACTACATATATGCAACTATTTTTAATCAGCAACAAAAAGATGTTCAAAACAACAGCGCAATTTCATTGAAATTTGTTTTCTTTTTACTGTCGGCAGACAATGCATTTTTGGAAAATTCAGGACTTATAGTTGCCATGTGTGTGCTTTTCCAGTAGCGTAGAGTGCGCATAGCTGTTTAAATGTGAAAAATGGGCCGTATTGGTCACATGCATATCTATGGATTTTTGAATGGAATTTTGAGTTAATAGCTAGCTTTTTGATTAAGATATATTTCATATACGATGTTGGTTTATTTTTAAAATAAGGCCAAATTATTTTTATTAATTTGTTTGTACAAATTTCATCCACATTTAGATTAAGGGAAGATTAAGAACAACAACATTTGACTAACTAAATTCAGTATACAAAGCTGTGAAAATGGGCCATATTTTGCTAAGCAATTCTTATTTCTTCCGAGATAAGTCTATTGGAGCAAGAAATGAGATAAAGTTAGGTTACTTCGTTTTCTGGTGCCAAATATAGGACAACAAATTCAACATAAAATTACTAATTTCAAATTCAAAGTTTCTAATTTGTCATTCACAAACATCTTGATTTCACATTTTTAAGGTTCTGTCATAAGTTTGTATGTCTATTTGAATTTCCGTTCGCCTAACGTTTTAGTTGATTATTTCAAATACTTTAAATAAATTTAACATACATTTGTTCGTGAGTTTGTATCGCACATGCAAAACTGTTAAACTTCAACTTGTCATGTAAAAGTATGTGCACATTTGAACTCTGTACATATTAAAATATTATGTTTTTTTTTTGCTAACTAAGATATGCATGTGTATTTTTGAATTAGCGAAACTAAAAAAAAAACATCTCAGATAAAAAAACAATACAGAATCGTTATTATGAATTATTTTTAATTCTAAGATTGACAACAACCTGTTCTTTCAACAGCTATTATTGTTTAAGACGGATTTATTTGAAATTAAATTGTAAGTGTGTTGTTTTTTTTAAAATTTTTGTATTTTGTCTACATGTTGTGGAGGCATTAATATTAAGAAAAAATAATAACAATGGATATGGTGGTTTCCATCGAATAATTTTATTTTTCGAAAACTGTGTTTGCAAGTTGAAATTAAATTTGATTATTTAGTTTATGCATAAGAAATTTTTAACAATCTTAAAAAATCACTTACACGCTAACCAGCAATACTTAATTGTGCTTGTTTGTTAAGTCTTTTGTTTTATACCCTCCACAACTTGTGGTGTATGATGGTATACTAAGTTTGTCATTCCGTATAAAACTTTTTTATTATTTATCCAAGACCCCATTAAAAATATATATTTGGGTACCTAAGTTAGTCTTAGTCGATTAAGCCTTGTCCCCTTGTCTGTCTGTCCGTCTGTAGAAAACACGCTATCGTATTACTAGGTTTTGTGAAGATGCGTCTATAATTTACTAATGGCCCCATGTAAAGCCGTTATAAGTAATGCTTTTGAAGTAAAATTCAAAAAGTTAAAGTTTCAAAAAATTACAAAAAACTCGAGAGGATCGGTCCATAATTTACCATGGACTCCGAAAAACGCTTTAGCACGTTTAAAAAACGAAACGAAAATGCTAAAATTTAGTTTGTCATAGTTTCATATAAATTTAAATTGCTCTGCCAAGCTTCGCGAGGATCTATAATTTACCATTGACCTAATTTAAAGCTAACTTTAAGAAACAGCATTTCGTAAGGATTGGCCCAAAGCGTACTTTGGAATAATTTTTTTGACAAATATTTCCCTATTAAACAGACTTTTATAGCTCAATTAAAAAATTAGATTATTATTATTTATTAGTTATTTCAATAGTTTAAAGAGATCTGATTAAATAAATTTTGAAAAAAAAAATTTTATTTAAATGTTTAGGATTTTCTTTAGTTTTGACAACACTTGACTTGGAAAATTTTTTTTCTCTTATCGTGGGTGCTGGAGGAATCAGAAGCAGACATAATAAAGAATATCTAATTTCTCAGTCCTTTTCCTGGATTTCTCTTAACATATAAAATCTTCCATTATGCCATTAGAGTCGTGATTTAATTTTTAAAAATGTTTAACACTTCTAATTGTTTCGGGTAATTCTGTTAAGAATATTTTGCTAGTAGGAAATAAACAGCCCAATTATGATGAAAAAATTTCCCGGGAGTTTTTTACCTTTTCCCATTTTTACAACTGAATTAACATAGGAAAAATGGGAGAAGGGAGAATTTTTATTCATAATTGGGCTGATATTGTATAAAAAAATATTTTCTAAACATGTATATGAGACGAAACAATTAATTAAAACACAAAAAATTTGTTATAATAATAAAAAAATTAAAAATTATATAACATCGGTTAATCGGTTAATCGACTGAAATTAACCGGTTTAATCGTTAATCGAAAAAAGACAATTTTTAATTAACCGATCAGTTAATCGGGTAGTAATTAATCGGTTAACCGATTAACGGTTAACCGAATGAATACCCTACTAATAAGCGTAAGGACCACTAATTTTTAAAACAAAAGTCTCATGGTTAAAACAATTATATCGTCGGCTTAATATGCAAACCTGCTTACTCACTTTCAGCACAGTTTAAAGGAGAAACAAAGAACTTTTTATATATTATATATGCAGCTTGAGAGGAAAACCAAAAATATAGTTTGTTTTACACACTCCAGGACTCAAATTGAAGAAACCAAACGGCATCAAAATCTCAATAAACTTAACTTTAAGAAGAAAGGAATCTTGTTTATTGATAATTTTTCATTCTTGACTTAATGCAGGATTCGCTGTTTCGATAGTAGCCACACTATCTCCTCAGAAATCTTTGCCGCTTAACACTCACCGTCATTGACGACGGCGGCAGTCAAAAGTCAAACATTAATCTGTTAGCCAAATGCTGTTTTTATCATCCAGTTGGAGCCACATATCGTCCAATTTCATATCCTTAATTTGTGGCCACAAGAAGTCTGTTATCATCTCGCGATAGCGAATACCATTCACGGCAACTGCCATTGTCTCGTAAGCCACACAGCCAAATGCCTATTTTGCGCGAGAAATTTAATAGCCGTGTTATCTCACGTTGTGGCGATGTTAATTGGCCGTCATGATCATGTGATTTGATGCCGTTGGACTTTATTCTTTGGGGATATTGATAAGAAAAAGTGTACGTGAATAAGCCAAGAACAATTCAAGAGCTTAAGGATAAAATAATTCGGTACATTAATGAGAGTGAAACTCAATTATGTCTCAGAGTCATTGAAAATATGGACCATTGGATAGAGGTATGCCACCGAAGCCGTGGCGAGCAATTGGCCGATATTTTCTTCACACATAGTTTTCATAGATCATTTATAATTATGTATTGAGATAATTCTCTAAACATTTATATAAATTTGGATTAACAACCATTAACTGCCATAATACCAATTAATATTTTTAAATTTTTGCATACATTTTTAGAATCGAATACAGTCGCCGGGAAACATGAAACATTTTTGTCAATAAAGAAAAAACATCATTAGCTTAAATACTCCCCACTATTTGATTTTTATGGAATCACCCATATTTTATCTTCTCAAAAAACCATTAGTGATTGCAAGTTAATTATTATGGTTCAATATTTTTTTAAATCTCTTAACAATGACTTGATTTGGATTTTTTTTTTTTTTAATTTTTCATTGTATTCTAATTGAGTATTTGTTGTTATTGTAGTAGATATTTAAATTGACTTTATTGTTACTGCTATGTAAACAGCAGTCGTAGAGGGCGTTGCAGGCGTCACAAATCTTATGCGTGTTCTTTAGATAGAGCTTGACAGAGCACTAGCAAAAAATAAAGATTCAATTATAAATAAATTTTAAGCATGAAACCACTCTAAATTTTAAATTATTATAAAGACATTATTTTGAATAAAAAAATTGTATACCAATCAAACGTTTATACTTGGTGAATGTTTAAAGTATCACGTTTTTAATTAAAATATAAACTTTATCTCTAAAATACGGCCACTAGCTAATGTGATTAAGCATTAAAGGTTGTTTAGAAAAAAGTCTTGCCAAAATTGTTGTTATATAAAACTTTAGGTCATAATCTTTAGGGTATAGGGATACAGGTTAAAGAGATTAAAATTGTAAATCTCTAGAAACACAATGTTTGTATGATGTCTAATTAAATGTGCTTTTGCTGAACATGATTGGTTAAAGTAAACAAAGTTTTGTACAGCAAATACACTGAAAAGAGTTATTTGTGTTTAGAGTTACAAATTTACTCAAAATGAATTATTAATAATATGTGATGGTTTTGGTAAAATAGTTAGTGTATTCTTTCAACTTGCATTTATGTGTTCAAAGACCACGTTAGCGAAATAAGCTTCTTCGTGCATATGTTAGTTACAGTGAGAATAAAAAGAAGGCTATTCATGAAATGGTGTTATGCTGCATATAGCATATAGGTTTAAACGGTAATGCATTCAGGAAGTTATTGCATATGCAGTTGTTAATAAAATGCTAGTGAAGTTGACAATGACATTACTAATTTTCTGTTTTTATTTTAAAGATCGTACTCAATACGGAATCTAAAAGACGAAATATGTTTCATTGGTATTTTTTTCTCTTAATTATTTACTCGTTTTTATTTATGGGATTAAAAATTTAAAATTTTTAACTGAAAAATACTTTATCGGAAAATTATGTTTTATTTAGAAAAAAAACATTGTTCTCAGTATTCTTATATAAGCGTATGGTGAACATGTTCTCTTGAAAATTATTTGCTCAGTTTATATAGTTTATAGTTATGATTTTCTTATTAAAGCCTCAAATCATTCAGGAAAAAGATTGGGAATTATTAAAGGGACTACTCGAATGAAATATATGCAAAGCAGAAGATGATTTTGCAGAATAACTTTAAGAAATGCAACAGATTATTTTCTAATTATTGAAAGTATAAAGATGAATTCAAATACAAGGATGTTAAGATTCCCATGTACAGAAGACATTAAAAGGCGCTTTCTTATGTCCTAGTTAATGATTAAACAAGATGTACATATATTTGTGGATAAAATGTTCTTGTACAAATGTTTTTTCTCAAACGCCAAGAAAACATATTTGTTTTAAAATATTTAACAAATTAATAATATTTCCAAATAATTAACAAGTTACGAAAATGCCGTAAATTGAAACAAACAGCTGTGTTTCTCACTTAACCCTTAAACACCCATCAGAAAAAATAAGTATTGAACAAAACCAATTTACTTCACGCTGTTACAATGCAAAAATTTTAAATGATTATAAAATTCTCAGTATAACGGTACCAATTGAGTCGAATGATTGAGATAGTGTGGAAGAAGAAACCGTTCTAGTCAGATAATAAAAGACACATAAAGTGCAAAATACATATTGAAAATTCAGGTATTTGATGGTTAACTGTGTCTGAAACATTTTGGGCGATTAATAGCTGTCAAGTAAGGATATTACTAGGGACAACTCCTAGGCTGTTATGGGATTTTTCTCATTATATTTCTAGCCTGTATTGCAAATTTTGGATCTTAAACGCTTTTTAGATTAACCGTTCTCAGATTTTTTGGAATAAACAAACAATGTAAAACAAATGAATCTCATATTCGTGCTCAGCATCCTCAAATTAGATTACAAAACATTTGTTTTATTTAAAACATGACAAAAACTAAAGCTACGGTCACACTTATTAAATATTTGATCAAATAAGCGTAACCCCTTCTTTTGTTAGTAGTTAGTGGATTTTAAATGGTCTTAATATTACAAAATAAACTAAATATACTACTAGACATAGCAAAAAACAGTTTTTTGTAAGATGTGGTATTTTAATCAAAATAATTATTCCCGTTTTTTTCGTCAAATATTTCATAAGTCTGACCGACCGTAGCTTAAGGAATGCAAAAATTGGCCTTAAACCTTAACCTTAAGTTTGTCTGAAATCTGACCTTTTATATAACAAATTGTAGATAATTTGAGCGCAATGAGTTACGACAACAATTACAAAAAATCTTTTTATTGTTGCATAATAATATTATGATGTTTCACAAAATTATAGAGTTTGATCTTGATTTTTAAAATCTTGCAGCCGTGGTAGAGGGCTAAAAGAAAGACCCAATTTTTTTCTTTACTATTTTTCCCAAATGTTTGAGAATATTATGAAATAATATGTATTACCAAAAAATAACTTATTTAATAAAATGCAATTTGTTGTCTGTTTCTTAAAAATTTTGCTCCCGAAAAGAATGAGTGTTTTCGAATAAAACAAGCCACCCTTTTCGGGAGCAAAATTTTTAATGGTGTTTTCTTTTCTACAAAAAATGTCACATTTTATTTAAAAAAATGCAATTTGGTGTTCGTTTCTTAAAAATGCTTTGCTCTATAAGAGGGCAGCGTGTTTTATTCTAAAAAAATTCACCCTTAAATGGCATAAGGCTTTGCACTTTACGCCCCGTATAAATCGAGAGTGTTGATAATGCCCTGTAAAAAGATGGCTTCTGTTTATATATAGGGTTACCAGACGAAGTTGGAAAAAAATCGCCTCTAATCAGGACAGTAAAATTTTTAAGTTTTAATAGTAATTTTGTCTATTATTTTAAAGTAAAAACAAAAGAAAGCATAACATTATTAATGGTAGGTTGTCAGTGACATAAAATTTAAATGGATTCGGTGTTAAAAAATTGTTTTTGAAAAAAAACGTCAAATCAAGAAATCGTAAGAACTTGGTGTTAATAAATTCGCAATCTGGCAAAGGTATTTTCTTGTTTACATATTTTATGAAAAACAAACTAAAGAAATTGGAATTTGGTCATTTATTTTGTTCATTTATTTATTTATTTAATATTAATATATTAACAAATTTGGGTTTATGTGTATTTTTTTTATATTTTGAAGAACATCCTTTTTGATTAATGTACATATTTTTTATATATTGAAGAACAAACTTTTTGTCAGCTGTTAAAAACAGGGCGATCCAATTTTGTGTTTTGTTCTCGTCAAATAAAAAATTGCATTATTACATGTAAGGCAAGACATTTTATAAATGCACTTTTTAAAATGTGGTATTTTTTTTGTAGAAAAGAAAACACCATTAGAAACAGACAACAAATTGCATTTTTTATAAATAAAATGTCACCTTTTTTTGTAGAAAAGAAAACACCATTAGAGAATGAAACGTGAAGATATTGACAACATTAGCGCTAGTTATAGGACCGCAATATAATAAAATCTGTGATAATAATTTTAAGTTGTGCTTTACTGTTTTGTGTTAAATGTTTTTGTACAATTTTATTTAAAATCTGATGCTTTTAATGTAAAATAATATATAATTTTTGTAAGTTCTGTTTGCTTGTTGTGAAGAATTTTTTGTATTAATATTGTCCTTTTATTATTTTTATTTAAATAGACGACTCTTGAAAAAGTCACCAAAAAAGTGACGAAACATCGGGTGAAATGTAATAAATTTGTTTTTATTTACATAAGCTTCATTAGGTCTTATTAGCTTAAAAGGAAAAATAAACTAAAAATTAATAATAAATTGGCCAAAGAAATAAATATGAATGAAACGTTATAGTTTTTTAAAAATACTGATGCGTGTTTATAATAAAATTTTGTTTAGCCTATAATTCTTACTAACAATTAAGCCATTTCTGTTGGCGAAGAGTTAACAGCACTGAGTTTAATGCATCTAATTTTAAATCTTATGCTCCGAAATTTTCCGAGACTTAAACTTAAACTTCAACCTAAATCTAATTGCTTTTAAACTAATTTTCAGAACCAGTTCCGGAGAAAGCAAGTTCGTCATAAACTTTCAATGCACACACAATTTTAGGGCCAAAGATTTTCATTATATATAAATTCCTTTTGTTCCTATAAGAAGCATAGGGCCTTAACGATTGTGTTCCATTCTTGTTTATCTGTTGCAACGATCTTCAGCTCGTTCCAAGTTTTGTTGACTTTTGCTGCTTCGATGTCTAGTAGTCGACGCCAGGTGTGGCTCGGCCGAACTTTCCTGCGGCTTCCTTGGGGATTCCAGTCTATTGCGTTTCTGGTGATGTCGGTTTGTCGGTTTGAGGTCTTCGCAGGGCATGTTCGATCCACCGCCATTTCCGTTTTCTGATTTCATACTCAAAAAGATTTTCATTAATGATTAAAACAAACTCTATGCTAAAAGATATCTTTAATTTCTTTAAACAACATTTTTGTTGCTGGCATAATAAATGTCAGCAGAGAAGTTCGCGGTCTTCCAGCATTACAAAAATATTGTGTTCAATTAATATTGTAAATAACCGATTTTACAAGAACGTGTTTTAAATTAGAGATATATTTTTTTGCAATACCATAACTTCTTTCAGTGTACCGATATCTTAACTATAATTTTGTTTAACATGCTTGTTACTCGTACAACAGTGTATTCAGTGTTCAAGTATTATGTAGTCATATAAATGCTTAAGTATTATTTTATCTATAAATTGAACATTATAATTTACAACGTTTACAACATCAAAATCAACACCACCACCACAACCACCAATGAACAACAACAACGACAAGAACAGCCAGCTATCAGCAACATTATTATTATGATTATAGTGTTGTTGCCGTAAGTATTTATTGTGGTGTATGAAATGTTGTTGTACCTGACAAAATGACATTAATTGAGTAATTTATATTGATGGCGTCAGTATTTTCAAATTTCTTTAATTTTTTTGTTTTGCTCTTCATCAGAGTTGTCCTTTTTTACATTGGCCATGTCTTGTTAATGCCAACTTTAAGTCTGACTAAAAAGAGGGACAATATCATTATGATGATTTTGATCGCCATCCCGTTTATCATTGACTTCATGATCCTCATCGTGATTATGATGATGTTTCTGGTCGGATATTTCTCTTGTTGACTCTTTTTATATTTTTATTTCTTTTCTGTTCGTTTGGTCCGACATCAATGTCTTTGTTGCGATCGTTTCATAAACTATCATATAGTTGACTGTTATTATTATGATTACCACTCAACATGAATTCAATTAACACTTGTCAGTCGATTACTTGTAGGTATGTCTAAATGTATATTTTTTGTTTTTTTTTTGTTGATGTTTTAAATATTTCTTGGTGGTTCCTTCAGCACTAGTTTAAATTGTACACTACGCTCGGTGATAAATTTATAATTTACTTTGGTGATTTTGAAAGGTATTAACAAATATTTAAGGGAAACTCTAGAGCAAAATCTCTAAGGATATACCTGGAGTTTTGAGAAATCTTATGCGTGTATTACACAGTCATACTTGGTATTTTAGCATGGAATATCATTATAACATCAAGTGTAACAGTTTCAAATTCGTGTTTGTCAGTTTTGTATGACGGTTTTCAAAAAACTTCGATATTTTGACCATGCAATCATACTTGCGTACACTGAAAAGAAAAAACAATCCATACGTATTTCGAACGAAGCGGCGTACTACACATTAGTGCGGACTTCCTTAAATTAAGTGCTGAATGGTTGATTCATGTACGGATTATTTAGGTGCCCTTTACTTTAAATAATCCGGAAATTGGATTGACTCAAGTAAAAGAGCGGTAAAAGCTAATATTAAAATATGCTTAATTCAAGTTTAATCCCGAATTCGTACTTCAAATTATCCGAAAGAGACATTGATTCTAACCTAAACACTTACCGCAGTGAGCCCTAGATAGATAGAGATTACACATGATTACCCATTACACATGTTTGTTTTACTTTTATTGTTTTCCGCCCTTTGTTCACAAATAAACTCACAATTAAAAGACACCAGCAGCATGTCCGATATGGTTTTCGTAATCATTCTATTTTGAAAATTTAAAGTATTAAGCTAATTAATTTTAACAAATAGAATTTGGGAATTGTTGCTGCTTATTTAACTTTATAAACTTGAAAATAGTTTATTTTTCTTCTTGTAGTGTTGTTGTTGGTTGTACTACAAATAAGCAAATCGTTTTTAACATACTTTTGTATGCACGCACATTGTTTTTTGCAAGTTATTCTTTTTTAAATTGTTTTAATTACATTTAAGTTTTATTCGTACTTAATGTTTTAAGTACGGCTCGTACTAAAAGTAAGTACGAGTTTTCTTTTTCTATGTAATTGCCTTTTTGTCTGCAAATTTCATTTGTGTTTTCGTAAGCAAAGGGCGAATATGGCGCGCATTTCTAAAAACTTAACTGAAGTATATGAAAGCCTGTCAGAATTGGGCAATTAAAATGTGATATGGGAAATGTAAAAAATAAAAAAAAAAAATTGAAATTATTGGCCATTATTAACAAAAATATCACAATTTAATGTTTGCCTGTCTTATAAATGACATACCTGTCATGAGACCATTCTGATTAGAGTTTTTTTCCCGGACTTTTTTGATTCCCGGGAAAGCGGGAAATTTTTTTAAATTTCCCGGGATCCCGGGATCCCGCTCCATATAAATAATACAAAGTAAATTTTGGTATTAATTAATGAAAAAAAAAAAACTTTTATAAATAAAACGTAAGGGAACTTGTTTACCAAGAAAGTAAATGAAATGGTTCAATACTAAAAAATTAATTGAAGATTGAAATAGGAACTTGAATTATTATCACCTCACGCCTTTATTCCCTATTATTATGCTTTTATTCAGTATTATTATGCTCTGGATAATTCATAAAACAATAATAAAAACAAAATAAAAATTGAGGTACTCAAGATATGAAATCAAAAAGTTAATTAATAAAATAGATAAAATACTTTAAAGAAATATATAACATTTTTTAACGCCTTAGAAAATAACTTTCTGTCACACTCAAAGCGCTTAGTATGTCGTCAAAAAATACATTCCTGATTTTATTTACTAATTATCATGTTTCCAATAAATTTCGTTAATTTTTTTACCGAGGTTGGACAAATAGTTAAAAGTGCACCGTTGTAGCATGCTTCGGATTCACAATCAGAAGCAATTTTTTCTTTTTTATAAACAACGTCTATATCAGTCAAATGTATGTCAAGGTTGATGCAAAAATAGGATCAACCGGACTGCTTCTTACAAACCTTTTCATTTCAATAGGTCCATTTGTAATCTTTAGGACAATGTGTTTTTCAAGTTGTATGTTGTAGTATCTTACACGAGTTTCCAAAATGTGATTTTATTTCAGTTTCCCCGCACTTCACGGGTAAATAAACCAACACAAATTGAAATTGAAAATTTGTGTTTATCACCTGATAAACATATCGGTCCTTCATTGCATCATAGTCATATATCAAAATTTGTAGTAACTTTAGCAAAGTTTTCCTTCATACCTTCTCGTATTATATCTCAAACTGAACCGAAGTTATAGCAAAATATATCTTTAAATCGGTACATTTTGAAAACTTAAATCGCATTTTGCCAAGATCATTTGTTTTTGTAGATATGACTATGTTGCAATAAAGGAGCGGCGATATGTTTAGGTATCTCCTATTTTTAAGACTTGTTCATGGACAATGAAACTTTACTGCCTGCATCTTATTTTGAATTAATGTACTTTATTAACTCTTCACTTCACTAAATGTAATAATTATCAACTGTTGTACTGCCCATTCTGCTTTTAGTATATTTATTGCATCAGGAGACATTGATTTAAATACATGTACTCACTTCTTGTAATTGATCTAATCCACAACCCATCCACAAATGCTAATTTTTAGAGAATAGAAAACTAAATTTCAAAGTATAAATAGCTATTTTCTCAATTTATGAGGAATTTTTTATTTCCCGGGATCCCGCAAGAAAAATCCCGGGAAAACGGGAAATAAAATAATGAAAAAAGCCTAATTCTGATATATAATTCCTGCAAAATTTTCTTTTTTTCATTAATTTCTTTTTTTTTATCACCATTTCTAATCGATAGGGTGTCCACTGCTATCACTCTTGACCAATATATTGTATTTTATATTTTCTCTTATGTTTTTTGGTTTCTAAAAGTTGGTTATTTTAGTGAGATATGATCTTTGTAATGTTATAGTTTACGAACATTTTTATAGGACAACAAGAAGTCTTAATCACGTTTTTATTGTAACATTTTTGAATATGTTAAAGATTTTTATTTGCATGTTGGAACAGAAACAAAATTTATATCACATATGCTGATTTTGCAAATGGTTTTAAATAACAGAAAAAATAGATTACAAAAAAGGCCAGCATTTGGATAAAATAGTAAGCAGTATAATTATTAAATTGATTAAGAAAAACATTAGTTAAGTTAAATGGTAACATGACATTTCATTCAAAAAACACCTCAGGTATACATACGATTTTGAAAAGTTGAAAACAGATTGGGTAATATAGGAGTATATCTAACATTAATCTTGCTACTTATAGGATTTATATAATGTCTAAAGTGACTACTAAAAAGTAGCAGATCTTTGTGATTTTTTTTGGATTCGCTATTAAGCAGAATTGCCGCATTCAGGCAAATGAGAATCCAAAAGTGACTGTTTGGTGCGATTTATGGGCCGTACTTCTTTGCAAATGAGGGCAACAGTTACCGTAAATGGTGTATACCTTTCTGAGTCGACTTTCCGTACTTTAGTGCTTCAGAAAATGCAGAAAAATTTTTTCGGAATGAAACCATTTTTGTTTTCATGAACGGAATGGGAGTTTTCTGTATCTGAAAGGCCAAAAAACTATCAAAATACTCATTCTATTAGTAAACAAATATGTTTTCTTCGATTCCGAATGGAATTGTACTCTGTGACATGGCTGATTACACAGTGCAACAAAATTCGGGTCATCGCCGCTAGCCTCATTAATTGCAACGCGAAATGAATCTAGACTCTTAGTAGAGCAAATCTGCCAAAGGGTTTTGAAAAGTTAGCTCGGGTTCTCGAAATATCGGCCCCTAAAGTTTGTGAATTTCTTGAAAAGGCATTTGGTACAAGTCAAACAAATATACTAAGTGTACTTCTGAGCTAAAAGGCTATTTCAGTTGTCTTCAGTAGAATTGTATGGCGATTCTTTGCTTAGAATATATTAACCCTCTAACACTCATTTTAAGGGGTCATTTTTGTCCTTTTTTAACTTTCACACAAAAGTATACTAAAACGGCACTTTAGAGAGTTAAAATGTTCTACGTGCATCAAATTTCACTAGAAGTCTTCTTAGACCAAAAAATCGTGCAATGTATTTAAAACGGATTTTCGAAATTTCGGGCCTTGAAATTTTTGAATTTTTCGAAAACCCGTTTTACATACATACATTGCACGATTTTTTGGTCTTACTTTCATTTCGCGTTGCAAGTATTGAGGCTGGTTTTTTTGTTGCACAGTGT
The DNA here is from genome assembly GCA_963931875.1 of Pollenia griseotomentosa. NCBI lineage: Eukaryota > Metazoa > Arthropoda > Insecta > Diptera > Polleniidae > Pollenia > Pollenia griseotomentosa. The sequence continues at coordinate 63,943,787 of OZ007561.1, forward strand.
GATATGTAGTGCAAAAAATAATAATATTATAATAAATTCATATGGTTTATATTGGTATTTTTAACGCCCAATTTTATGCGTTTAGAGATGGTTTAAAAGTTTACTAAATTATAGATAGTTTTAACCCATTTTAAACCAAAAAGAGAGTTAAACGTGCACTGATTTAGGCCTTAATGGTGAACAAATCTCATATAGATAAAGATATCACAATAAAATTCGGCACAAAGAACTTTAACATGAATCTTAACCTCAATAATATAATTTTGTTCTGGCGCGGCCAAAATTGCCCATGGGTACTAAACAGGATACACTCGCAAAAATTTGTTCTTATTTACTGTGGTGCAGGGTGATATATGGTCGGACTTGGCCGATTTGTTTTTACTTGATTTTTTCTTAAAAGTATGAGTCTTTTTTCCTACAACATTTTATATTTCTTACAAAAATTTTGCTTCTTATTTGACAAATAATTGTTAAAAGTACCCTTTAGAAGTTTTGCTATTCCAGATGTTTTTGGCATTGGCTCTTCAGTCTTAACTTTAGTATACTGTTGATTTTTGATTGGGTGTATTTAATATGCCCTTATTTTAAGCCGATTTCTGTGGTTTTCATAGGCAATTGCGTAACGTATGAACAACAAATAAGGAAATATGATAACGCACTATTACAAAAATTACTTCTTGTTTACAAAAGAAAATGTTTCATAAAATATAACGGTATAATCAAATTCATTTTACTAAATAGGCAGCATGTTCATTTCAGATTTAAGATGTCGCTTAACAAATAAGACCGACGTAAACTAATATGTAAATTTTGTAATGAAAATCAGGCCAAAGGAAAAGTGATTGAGGACATACGATTTAAAAGACATTTATCTACAACACAATAGGCATGATAGAAAATAATAGCAGAATAGATAGACACTCTTGGCTCGGGTCGAAAGTGCTATTTTCAAGACTCTAAAGTTCGAGCTAAATTAAAAAAGGAAACCTTGGGTGGATTGGCAGTTAATGCAAATGTTTATAATGCATTTCAAAACTTGTAAAATTTTACTAGAAATATTTTAAAAATTATTAAATAGTTTTTTGGCTAGACTCAATTTTGTGCCGAAGGAATGTAACCCACCAAACGTTCCTCAACTTACCCCATAGAAACCTTTTGAGTAGATTTGAAGAAAAATGTTCATAAAAGCGGATACCGAAAAAATAAAAAAGAGCTAAAAAGCATTGACACAGACGGAACTCAGAGGTCAATGGCTGAAGTACCAAAAAAAGTCCGGAATTAAACATTCATAGTATGTATAAAATAAATAAAACTTAATATTAATATATATCGCTAATCATCTGAAAATCGAAAAAATGGACATACGGGAAACCAGAGATTAGAATTGTATTTGGCCATGTTCTGCAAATCAAAACCACGTGAAAGTTAAATCAATAAAGATTTTCAATTGAATTTTTAAAAATTAACGTAGCTTTTCCAGATTTCAAAAGTAGTTTAGGTAAAGAAAATTGGTCCTCAAAGTACGAGGTATATAAAAGGAAATATTTTTACTAACTTTGAACACGGAAGAGTTTTCAAAAATTGTTCGATTTCAATTTCACGTGATATCGATTTCTAGAACATGGCCGATTAGTATTTTTTACAAGTAAATTATTATTAGTATATAGTTTCTTTTTGTTTTATAATTATTTTTTCAACCACTTGTTGCACTATTAGATATAAATAAAAATACAATCTATAAACAAATAAAAAAAAAAAAAAAAAAATCCATTAAAATTCTTATAAATAGGTATTCCTGCATCATCATTTAAGCACTTGTTGCCTAAAATATGCAATCATATGCTTGCATTTATCGTTTACATGTGTGTCAAAAAAAAAAAAAAAAAAAAACGTTGTCATTAAATTATTCGGTTATTTGCCTTTTTCTGCACTTTGTTCTATCGTTATAAACTGTCATAAAACTTGACAAAAAAAAAACCTAAAAAATTTATAAATAAAAATTATTCAAACACATTAAAATATTTATACATTTAAGTATAATTTTCTGCCATTAACTATTCGCATAATTTTGAATATATAAAATCATCGTTAATCCTGCCATTTTAGTTAAATAATCATAATTTAAAATTCATTGTCGTGATGAGGAACTGATTGTCAATAATTTTTCTTCTATTACACATACTTGTTGTTGTAGAATATATTGTAAAAAAAAAAAAAAAAAAATTATATCGTTTTAAAATGAGTGAGTGAACGAATGACTGACTGACTAACTGAATGAATAACTAAATGATCAGCGATTGAATTGCCAACAAATAAAACTGCAACTGCAGCAATTTTATTGCATTCGATTTTGATTTCAAGTTGATTTTTCTTTACTAGACGAAAGAGGACAGACAGACAGACATACAACAATTGATTTGACATTATAAAGAATTTTTTTTTTTTTTTTATTATTATTATTTTCTATTTTCATTTCATTTCCTTTTTCTTATTTCTTTTCAAAAATAAAGAAAAACTATTTTACAAAAATATAGTAAAAATTAAATGCATTTATTCCACCCACCAGATTTTCTTTAAGAGTTTAGTTGTGCATTTATAGATTTTCTTTCTTTTTGTTTTATTTTCTTATTTTTCTGGGTGCATCAATATCAATTGAATAACTTGTTAGTTTTATACTTTAAACGTATGACGTTTTGGAAGAGAGATTTATATTGATAATAATGCAAACTCCAGGGTAATATTTGTAAGAATGTCGTCTGTAGTCGTACTCGTATGTTGTGTTATTCCATAGATAATCAAAATGTAAATTTATGCTATTTCACGTATTGCACTGTTTGTGACACTTGAGTAGGTTCTTAGAATGAGATACATGTGCATGTGACATTGTTTTCGATGTATATTTGTTTGCTTGTATGTTTTCTGTTTCTTCTATGTGTTTAGAATGATGTATCTAAGTAAATTTGTTTGTATCTGTAAAGCAGGAAGGATGTATCTATGAAAATATCGTATTTCTTATTGTATTTAGTTTATAATACAACAGTTAGGGATAGTGCTTTTTTTTGTTGTTGTTGTTAGATTTATTAACATATTGTTATTTAGATTGATTATATGTTGCCTCTTACAGGTTGTATTTTTGTTGTTTGAGGAAAAATTATTTATTTTGTAGGCAAACAAGTAGGTTGCTATTTTTGTTATTGTAGCTTTGGAAAAAAATTTGTTTTTAATGAAACAAAACTTTTAATTGCGTTTTTGAAATATTTTAGTTTTTATTAGAAAATGAAATTTATCAATGGTGATTGCAAATTTATATAACGACAATTTTTAACACGACAACTTTTTTTCGTAATTCGCTCTCTAATTCGTAATTCACAGCTCAATTATGATCCAAATTACATAACTCGTCATACAAAATTTTGAGAGCGAATTATCTCATTTGTTACGTACAAATTCATTTTGAATTACCATGCCAACAACAAACAAATCATTGTCATCACTAATGTTTATCGAAGGCTGTAAAAAAACAAAACAAAACGTATAAGAAAAAAAAAAACATAAAATTAAGGCGAATTCATTATACAATTTGCCTAGCATAAAAAGTAAAAAAGTTGTCTTTTGTGAAATTTAAAACAACAAATAAAGAAGCAATATACGAAGTAATAAAAAACGAGACATCTTAAACTTTTGTTTGCTTTTGTATTAATTTTCAAAGCAAAAATAATTTTCATAAATGTAAGAAGAAGAGTTGTTGAATTAAGAATTATGACGTGTGAACAGCGTAATTGGTATTCTTAATTCAAAAAACGAACAACGTAGTTCAAGATGCCGTGCGAACAAAGCATAAGACATCTAATGGAATAATTTGATATATAATAAACTCTTTTAATATTTCTTATTCACCCCTGCGTTTCGATTCGAATCGAAATTTTCTCCGTATGGCAATTTTGGTATTCTGCGTATCGATTCCGCTCAGTTTCTTTCGATTGTATGTATTCTGCATTACGATCGGAGTTCCGTTTCTCTCAGTTGTTTTTTTGTTAACGGAGGTTTTTTCTATTTTTGTTTTTTTAAGTAAAAAAGTGAAAAAATGTAAGTAAAAAATTAAAAAATTCAAAAACGATTTAAATACAAATTATTATTATAATTTTTTTGTTTTAAATTGTTATTTTTTGTACTGGAATATGAGTGTTTTGTTATGTATGTATGCACGTCAAAAACAACAACACCGGAGCAATACGAAAAACTGGCAGAAACTGCAATAGACTCCATTTGTCCTTAAATTTTAAATAAAAATGCAACTCACTAAATTATTTCTTTACAAACAGTTTTTATTAACATTTTGTCTTTACATATTTAACGACAACACTTTTATTTTCTACTTTTTTTAGTTAATTTCAGCTTCACTAGATTATACACACTTATATACTTATGCAAAACTTATTTTTACCTTTTTCTTTTTTTATTTTATTTCAATATTTTTCTTTTATTAAATTTATAAACAATTTACTTTATTATACACAGAACTTGTTTTATTAAATTTGACATTTGTTTATGAAAATGATAACAGACTTGCTTATTCTGCTGTTTCATTTCCACATTCTACATTGATACAATTGATTTTGTAAACATTGTTATCTTCTTTTTATTCTTTCGATTCCATTTTTCTGCAGAATACCAATTTTCGATCGTAACGGAACTGAATGCGGAGACGTAATCGAAATGCAGAATAGGGGTGATTAAAATCGTATGCAATTTTCTCAGGAATGAAAAAATAACCATATCCATGGTCTGATTTGTACGATTTTATTCAAACTTTAGAATATGTTAGGAAATAAAATTTCAGAGCCCTATGATCTCCACTTTCAGAGATACAGAGTTTTTAAAATTCAAAACATACGAGGGTATGTACACGCAGAGAAAAAACATGGTTGAGGTATGGTTAAAAATAAAATATATTATGTTCCCCGCAATAGCCACATACAAACTGTTTTTGTTTATAACATTACTTTTGTCACGATTAATAATTTTTTTTTAAATTTAACAATAAAATGTTTACCTTCTTTGAAATTTGAAATATGGCTGGATTTAACAATATAATGTTTAAATAAACTTAACATGGCGTTTACATTTGCCAAAACTGGTAAGACAGTATCAATTCATTCAAATTTTTTTACTAATACATAAACACTTTTACAGCTATTTTGTTTTTGCATTGTTTTGCCAACTAATATGTATATGCTTACTGTCTTGCCAGTACTGACAAATGTAAACGCTGTGTAAGCTACAATCATGGGTATAATAATATATAACAATATCATTTTTGTTTTTAACAATATATTATAATACAATAAAAAAAATAGCTTCGATAAATTTTACAAAAAATTTAACTGAGAGCCTCCATTGATTCAATTTGACTTGATTCTCAATTTTAGAACATGGCCGTTTAGATTTTTTTCATTTATTCAGCCCGTCTTTGGAACCTACTGCCCAATCATGTCCAAACAAACAACAATGAGAACAAATTTAGAAATCAATTAGTCAATTATTTCATAAGCTAAAACCCATAAAACTAATCCAATTAATTTTTGCCGTCAAGGCTATTTATTTATTAAGTTTAGCTTATTTTTAATTTATAATTTATATGTAACACTCAGTTAATTTAAAATGTTATCTTTCTTTAATTTAAATGTTTAAGTCCTTTCCATATTCTTATAATGTTCTCTTTTCTGTTTTTTTCTTTCTTTTTCAAACTTTATCGTTGAATTGTGATAACCCATTTATGTTTTAAAGTTATATAATTCCTGCACTTTAACTATAAGATTTATATCTTGTTGTGTAGGATAAGCAAGAAATTCACAAATAAATAAATAAATAAATAAATTATTTGGCCTTATTACGAAAATCGTTGCCGTGGTCGAAGTCTTAGACGTTTGAAATTTTTGTCGATATCGATAAAAATTTACCACAATGACAATTCAAAACAAAGAGAAAGGTTGTCATATTAGTGTCGTTTACGACAATCATAATACCAATCTTTAAAAACTACTGCTCTTCGACAACGAAGACACTCATAATAAGGCCGATTATAAGATTTAAATATAATATAGAATATTTAAATTATAATCTAGTAATGTTTCATAGCATTAAGATTGATAAATGCAGCATGTTTTTTGTAGGAATTATGGGACAAAACTGACCTACATAGAAAATTTTTTTTAGTAATTTTTATACTAATAAAGGGAAATTGTAAAATCTAACACGAAAAATTTTATTTTAATAAAAAAAAATTGTATAGAAAAGTGATAAACAACTAAATTGGATTGACGAAACAAATTTCAATTTGTCCTGCAGAAGAACTCGTGGCTGGTCCAGAAAAGGATCAAGAGCTGCAATACACGTACCATCTTCCCGAGGTCGAAATATCCACCTACACAGGGGAATATCATCCTCTGGAGTTATCATTCAAATCATTCAAAATGCAAGACGCAAGAGAGTGATTAAAGAGCTTGATGAATCGCTGAAAGCAATTAAGAAACCTCTTACAAGATTTATTTGTTGTGTGAGATAATGCACCATGTCATAGCCAAATGGAAATAATTTTTGAAAATTCATCAGCGACTCTTCTTCGATTGGCTCCTTATAGCGCAATGTTGAATCCAATTGAGTTTATATGGTCCAAAATAAAAACATACACAAATAACCCACCTTAGTGTAGCTAATGTGTGTCCTCCTGGTGTTTGCGAACAACGTCTTGTTTATTTAGAAGGTATTATCGGCGAAGCTCGGTCTACTTTATATAACCACAGTTGACTGTGCAAGAGCAGTACAACATTCTACAACATTTTACCACAGGACAATAGAATTAGAGAATATTCCTGCTGGTGAATAACTTTTTATACATATCGAGCCATAACCGCAAAAAAGCTTAAGCGACAAAAACAAAATTTTACAGGAGAAGGTTTTTTTTATTTTATTTCATAAAAATTTTGTATAAAGGTTGTCGCTTGAGATACAATTGTTTTTGCTTTAAAACCGTAATGGTACCTTATGTGACCATGATATTTTAGGAGATGATGCACACTTGCCAGTTAAGTCATTAAAAAAACGAAAATTTAAAATGATGTCGCTTAAGCTTTTTTGCGGTAAGGGCTTGATATCTTCATATACTTGATTTCCAAATATTTTTCGTTATTTGTTTTTTAACTAATAATTTTCTTTGCCTAATATTAATAAAACTTTATTTATCAGGGGTGTTTTGGAAATCGAAAACGCAAGAATTTTAAACGTTGTTTTTTTAATAAGATTTCTGTAATAAAAGAATTTAATGACAAATAATGTACAAATATTTCTCTAGTAAACAGAATGTTATAACAAAAATTAAAAAATTAGATTAAAAGTGTATAAAAACCCACTTTCAAATTCTTGGGTTTTGCGTTTTCGATTTCAGAACACCCCTGTTTATCTCATTATTAATTTGGGTTTTCTTAATATTAACTTGGGTTTTCTCAATTTCGATTTGTTTTTTTTTCCAATATCAATTTTGATTTCTTATTTTCAGTTTGCTTTTTCTCATCATATCAGTTTGTATTTTCTGCATATCAAATTGTTATTCTTAATATCAATTCGTGTTTTCTCAACATCAATTTGGATTTTTTATAATCAAATTGTCTTGGCTTTCAACTTCAAAAGGTGTAGAAGCCAGAAATCTTCTCAAACTAGGATTGACCTTATACCTGAGAAGTACAGAAAAGTGCCAATCATTTCGAATGTTAAAACGAAGGCTTTTTAGTCTATATTAAAATTAATGCTTGTTGTGGATCAGAAAGTTTTTAAAGCGATGTTTAAGGTTTCATTTAAAAGTCTTAAATTAAAGATTTAAAACAAAAGAGTCTTATTATTAAAATATTTTTGGATTAGAACTTCCAAGCTTCCAAATTTTTTTGATAACAATTTTTCTTTTTCGTTTTTATTTAAAAGGGATTCGTTATATTTCGAATTGCTACTAAAATGCGAGCTTAAGATGAAATCTAAAATAAGACTAATGGCCATTTTCTCATTAGGCGATTATCTTTTTTCCCAACGAAAAACTGCACATTAAAGAAATTTGGTTTTCTCAATGTCTCATTTGCTTCTATTTTGTCGCTAATGCTAACCGGCACTCATCTGCCAATTATTTATTTTCCTTTTATTTGACGTACAGATAAATTCAATCAGCTGACTCCCAACTTTTACATGTATTTTGAGTGGTGTTGCCAACTCAAACCAATGTTTTTTATCGGTATATTGAGAAACCCAAAATCGTTAACGGACAGTTTATCGGTATAATAAATTTATGTTGACATTAAGTAACAGACAGTTTGTCGCTACATTGAGAAAATGGCCATTATAGCATAAATATATTGCTTAATATATGTTTAAAAGAAAAAAATATTATAAGTGCAAATAAAACAGAAGAAAAAAATTAAAGCGGTTCAAAACTTTGCTCACGTTTTTCACGTTACTCATATAAAGTCACATGGAACTCTTTGAATCTAAGGGCTCGATTAGTAAAAAAAGCCGGAAATATATAAAACGCAAAGGCAATAGTCAGTCAGATATATTTTAAGTAGAAGTAGAATATTTAAGAATTAGAAATTAAACATTTTTGTTAACTGGCACTTGTTCAGTTTATTTGTGCGTATGAGTAATATTTGCAAATTGCAAAGAGGAGCCCATTAACAATATCAACATCAAATTTAAAAGCAAATATATGTGCCAAATTTCTCTTTCGTTTTGGCTTTTATCGTTGTCATAGCTTAGGTTTTTTTTGGCTAATATTTTTCGATTCGACTTTGAAAGATATATTTTGCAAATTTCCATCCCTGGAATTTTGGATCCCAAAAATATCAAAAAATTTAATACTAAATAAAATTGATCTTCTAAAACTATCAAGGGTGCATAAGACTTGATAAAGCCGAATATGCCCGTTTTGTTACTTTTTGCAATATAGTTTCATTTAAAAATATTTTTTAATCCTAAATAATAAGTTATGTATCCTGCAAAAACTATTTGACTATGATCCATACTTTATGAACACACACACAAGTCCATACAGGTTACATATATATAGTATGTATGTGTGTGTGGATACATTTATTTTCAAGTTTAAAAATATTTCGTAATAATATTTATGACCATCATTATTTTATATTATTTAAGAATTGATTTTTTTCTTGCGCAATTTCTTCTTGCTAAGTTTAAATTCAATTGGAAAAGGAAACAAAAAAAAATGAAAATAAAACTTTAACTACCGTTTTGATTTTTGCTATTTTTTTTTTTATTTTAACAAAACAGCACTGTGCAATTGCACTTCTAAACGACCCAATGGCCTTTGTTTGGCACCTAACCGTAAGTCAGTTTCAGACATCACTATGAACTATAGTGAACATTTTTTTTTTCAACTTTTCTATTTTTTTTTTTATTATTATTGTTGCACTAATGTTTATTACCGCCAACACCACTACTACCAAAATCAACTTACCAGCACATGTTGTATGTATGAATTTGTACCACTGTTGCCAGTGTTTTATGGTGCTATAAGATGCTTAGAAAATATTAATGTAGAAACTTTAACAAAACACATACAACACGTATTGACTGCTGTTCCTGCTACTGAATGAGCCAACATTTTGTGGGGGCATTACGTTGGCTTTTTCGTAATTTTTTTTTTTTAGTTTTAAACTTTTTTTCTTTCTATATGCCACCAATTCTCTAGCGGAGCCAAATTTTTGTGTCTAGAGCAGTCTAGTCTTGCATATTGTTAGTAAGTAAATGGAAGTACTCAATAGGATTTTACAGTTTTTTTTTTGCTTGCTTGATTTCTACTTACTTAGTAACTTGTACAGCTCATAAATTCATTTAATTCAATAAAACCAATTCACATGAACACCATGAAACAATAAATAATGTTATTAATAAATAATAAAAGGTAATATTGTATGAATTGCTACCTGTTTTTTTGTAGGATTTGTTGCATTTTCTTGCAATTGGTTCCTAAAATAGAAACAAAAACTAAAACTCTTTATAGTATTCGTATTTTTTTTTATTAGCTTTTATGATGGCGCTGTAAGTGAATTGGTACTTTTCTATTACTATGTTTAAAATGCCCTACAGGAGATACTGTTGTTAACCCTTAGGTTCATGTATTTGATTATCGATAATTTATAAATGAGTTTGAAAAACTTGTACGACTTTAATATGTATTTATCTTTCAAAAGCTTTTTGTATATTTTTTTAAGCATCTGATTTATTTATCAACAAAGTGAAAACAAAGGAAATTATTAAAACTGCTCTCAATTTTGTTATTTAATTAAATATTCACTATTTCGAATATTGTTCTTTTTATCAAGGTAAAGCGCAATAATGCTTTAATACTACTATCAAAAAACAAGTATTTTATGACTTCATAAGCCTACTGAAAAATGTTAACAATGCTTTTTTTGCGCCACAACCTTAAAGAAACCAATAAAGAATCTTAATCCTAAAAAATATATTACTTATCGAAAAAACGCACTTAAATTTTTTTGCGGATTTCAATACTATTTTTTGATATAACCGAACTAAGTTTGTTGATTTCACTTTTCATCGAAATAGGATGAATATTCTAGGATATGATGCACCTTTTTAAATATTTATTAATTTACTTAATGTTAAAAATAATATTTAAAATTATATTATATCTAAATTTATAGAGTCTCGTGGTAGTGAAACAGACAAGGGTCAAGCGAGGAAAGAACGAGCTCATTAATCACTACTAACCTAGTGAACTCCCCTTTGCAAAGAACTTATATATACATTAACAAAAAATAAGAATCAAATTTAAAATGAATGAACTAAACAAATACTAAACTAGAGCTTAGTTAGAGCTAAACTAGAACTGCTTTAATCTGAAACTTGAGCAAGAAAAGAACTACAACTGAATTAGAACTAAACTAGAACTGAACTAAAATATAACTAGGACTGTCTAGAACTTAACTGGAATTGAAATAGAATGGAACCTGACCTAGGGTTCTAGGGCAATCTAGTTCCACTAGAACTAAATCATAACCAAACTAGAATTAGAAGTAGAACTTAAACTTGAACTGTACTCGAGGCTTAATTACAATAATCGTTTTATTAAAAGTAGTGTATTTCATACGGGATCGCGAGATCCCACACATTTTTCAGCAAAAAATCACGGGAAATTTGACAATTTCCGGGATTTTTCTATTTAGTTATGACAACTTTACTGCTGATATAATTGTAGATAAGTTATGTCAAGAAAGAGCTGTAAATTCAAATCCGATAAGTATGGCATCGGATGCTCTAAAATTTTTTAATAGTATAAGAAGAAGAAGCTGAAACGCATTTTTATTGCATTTAATGATTTCGATTGGTTTGAAACATTCAAATTTATAATTTTTTTTGGTTAAAATATGACCATTTCAATATTTGTTAACGATTTGCGACTCACTTTAAAAAAAAAACTGAAATGTGACGCAAGAATTTCGCAATAATTCAAGTAACGTTAAAGCGAACAGCGGACTACTATGAGAAACAAACATAAAAAATAATCGGCAAATAGAAGCGAAAATATTGAACCCGAAACCCACCCGCACAATCGTTGCATTACTGTCTGAAAGGAGTATGACAAGCATTTACAAGTGTATTTGGCCCTTAAGTAAATATATTTTGTAATCAAAACCACAAATTTTTTTTTATTAAATATGCCGTTTATTTGCTATTTTTTGACCAGTGTTGCCCTGATTTGAAATCAAATGCGAACACGAAATCCTTAAAGAAAACCAACCCAATAAAAAATCGAGCTTCAGGCGAAGCAGGTTTGTAAGGGAGAAATGTAAGGGTTTCGCTTACCATCTCGCTTACGGAAGACATGAATATTTTATGGTGAGTTCCCATTTTAAAGCGATACATTTTTGTCACAAAAAGCGCTTTATTTAACGCATACAAAAACAGTGTGAGTGAAGCTATCAGTTTAACATACTGCATGTTTTGTTACATTTATTATTTAGTATTCTCCCTTACAAATCTGCTTCGTAGTATGGGAATGCCGTAGCACTTGAAATGTTATTTTTTTTTTATAAAACTTGTTGAGAGTTCGTTCACTTACTTAACTGCATCTCTGTATGTCTTATTTCGGAGCGCATAATTGGGATCTAATTTAAATAAATGAACAATTAGTTCTTCGCAAAATGGGAACTTTCTTTGGCATTGCATTTCATTTGTGTACCGCATTGACTTTCGCATCGCAATACAGAAATAACCCCCTGATTTAAACATACATATATTTGATAGTCTGCAGGAATATCCTGTTCTTGCAAAAAAGAACTAGTCAGAAGGTGGGGTTAAGTCAACAGCTAGTTTTTTTTTCGGTGGTCGAGTTGTCAAAGTTTGTATTAGGGTTTTTTCCCTAATACTTTGAAATTTAGTTTTCTATTCTCTAAAAATTAGCATTTGTGGATGGGTTGTGGATTAGATCAATTACAAGAAGTGAGTTCATGTATTTAAATCAATGTCTCCTGATGCAATAAATCTACTAAAAGCAGAATGGGCAGTGCAACAGTTGACAATTATTACATTTAGTAAAGTGAAGAGTTAATAATGTAGTATAATTTAAAATAAGATGCAGGCAGTAAGGTTTCATTGTCCATGAACAAGTCTTAAAAATAGAAGAAACCTAAACATATCGCTCCTTTATTGCAACATAGTCATATCTGCAAAAACAAACGATCTTGGCAAAATGCGATTAAAGTTTTAAAAATGTACCGATTTAAAGATATATTTTGCTATAACTTGGGTTCAGTTTGAGATATAATACGAGAAGGTATGAAGGAAAACTTTGCTAAAGTTACTTTAAATTTTGAGATATGACTATGATGCAATTACGGAGCGATATGTTTATCAGGTGATAAACACAAATTTTCAATTTCAATTTGTGTTTATATACCCGTGAAGTGCGGGGAAACCGAAATAAAATAACATTTTGGAAACTCGTGTAAGATACTACAACATACAACTTGAAAAACACATTGTCCTAAAGATTACAAATGGATCTATTAAAATGAAAAGGTTTGTAAGAAGCAGTCCGGTTGATGCTTGATGCTTTTGCATCAACCTTGACATACATTTGACTGATATAGACGTTGCTTATAAAAAAGAAAAAATTGATTCTGATTGTAAATCCGAAGCATGCTACAACGGTGCACTTTTAACTATTAGTCCAACCTCGGTAAAAAATTAAAGAAATTTTTCGGAAACATGATAATTAGTAAATAAAATCAGGAATATACTTTTTAACGACTTACAAAGCGCTTTGAGTGTATCAGAAAGTTATTTCCTAAGCCATTAGAAAATGTTATATATTTCTTTAAAGTTTTTTTTATCTATTTTATTAATTAACTTTTTGATTTCATAACTTGAGTACCTCAATTTTTATTTTGTTTTTATTATTGTTTTGTGAATTATCCAGAGCATAATAATACTGAATAAAAGCATAAAAATAGGGAATAAAAGCGTGATGTAATAATTATTTAAGTTCCTATTTCAATCTTCAATTAATTTTTTAGTATTGAACCATTTCATTTACTTTCTTTGTAAACAAGTTCCCTTACGTTTTTTATATAAAAGTTTTTTTTCATTGATTAATACCAAAATTTACTTTGTATTATTTATATGGAGCGGGATCCCGGGATCCCGGGAAATTTAAAAAAATTTCCCGCTTTCCCGGGAGTCGAAAAAGTCCGGGAAAAAAAATTCTACTTTGTATACAAACTACAGTTTTTTTATGTAAACTAACTTCGTTTTTACTAGCCATATTTTTTACACTCAGATAACAAAAGCAGAGTTGTTAAAGAGTTGAGCTCACCTATTGGATTTGCCTTGTTTCTTGGTTTTAATAATAAAAGAAAATCTGGAGCGGGGAGCATGGTAGCTTTTTGTAGAGCAGGGTGACCAAAATTCGTATTTTCTAAATATATTTTTTTTTCTCTCTTTCCAATTTAACTAGCGGCAGTTTAAACGTATCGACAGTAAATAAATTTTCAAGAAGATATTATATTTATCAATAGATGATTACCACACTGAAGGAGATAGTGGTTTTTCAATACATAAATATTCCTATTTAGTTAGTACAAATATGTATTAAATATATTAATACAATAATGATCATGATGGTTGCGGTATTTGTATTGGTGTCTCGTCTCAACGTTTATTTAGTAACTAGCTGTGTATTTTTTATAGATATTTTTATACTAGAACATACAAAAATTTAAAAGTTTCTCACATCTACAAATAGTACAATTGATGATCGGTGATTTGAGTTTAGGTAAAGGCGCAAAAAAGTTCTCACATTTTTTTAATAGAACACCAAGAAATAAACATTTAATAACGATAGTTGTAAAGTGATTGCTTTCAGATAGTTTTATCGTGAAAATAAACGAGGATTTTCAATTGGTTGATAAATTATTTAAAAAGTATTTTTGACGATGAGAGAAAATGTGTCAAATTTAATAGGGTTTGTTTTATAAAGTGTTGGTAAAACTTTTTACAACTTTCAATTTTGTGTTCGCACATTGAAGCCATTTAATATTTCAGAGAATTGTGCTTTAAGGAGGTTTAAAACGTTTTCAGTTCGAGGTGGAAGACATTTTTTTGAAGATATGGAAAAGGCAAATTTTTAATAATATTGTTAAATACATACATACATATTTTGTACATATGACACGCAAATTTTGGACCTTAAGAAACTTAAGAAAATTTGTCAGCATAATATGCGCAAATAAGAAATATACTGCAGTAAGTAGTATTATATCTTATGTGTGTTTTAATAACCAAAATTCTAATAAAACTAACTGCTACATTCTATTGTTAGTAGAATAGAAAAAAAACCCAAGAAATTACAAAAATATTTAGTTTAAAACCACATAAAATCAACAACAAAAATTATGTATGTAGAAAATTTAAATAAAAACGTGACCATACAGTAAATAGCCATCATTGTCATCTTCATTATCATCATCAGCAGCAGCATTGTCGGCTATAACAGTAATAGCCCCGACATCAGTTGCATCTGGTGAAACCAATGGTGGGTATCGTAACGCTGTCGTCGCTGGACACTTGTGCAGGCTACCTGATATTGTTTTAGACCACAAGATTGTTCTGTTTTAGTTTTCGTTTATTTTCTTAACCCGATGATTGTCCATTTGGCCTGGGCAGGTCAAATTTGACTTAAGCTTGAATTAAATTAAAAAAAAGATTATGGAGAATTAAATTAGTGAGATATACTCAAGGAATTGAAGTTTATTTGCAGAAGATTGAAAAACGTTTAATGAGCCAAATTCTTATTAATGTCAAAGTTCGCTCAAATGATTTCCTTTTCTGGTTGGCCCAAAGAATATTATTTTTCTGTCCCTCAAGATCTTTTTTGTGTTAATATGTTTTTAACAATAACAATATTTTTATATGAGTAGGTGAGATGCTAATCTCGTTCGTTACACCTTTCCGAATTTTGGGAAAATGCAAAAAACATATAGCGCCGGATTAACTGGACCAAATTAGTTGAACTTTTTTGATTTTGAAGTGTTATGCCATTTTTGAATAATAACTCAATAGTTGAAAAATTGAAAAATAATTGATTTAATTTTGTAACGAACGAGCTTTGCTACGAATTTTCGAAAGAAACTTGTTTTGCTACGATCCGTATGGGATCGAACTAGTTCTGCAACGCACTTTAGCCCACCAGGAAAATTAAGCATTAAACTTTAGTATATTTTGAAAGTTTAATAAATTTATTAAAATAATGCAAACAGTCCTAAAAAATGTTACAATAGTTCTGTTCGTGGGAGATAAACTACTCTAACTCACATTTTTTTTTTTTTAAATAGGTTTTTTATACAGTTGGAATCGAAATTTTTCCTCTATCGATGTGTAAATTCCCATAAGTCCCATCTAATGTAGTTTTCGAAAAAGAAAAGTTAAAAACAACAACAAGTCCAACTTACTTAGACGTTAAGGGCATCAAGTGTACTTACCCAGCGGGAAAAAGAAGGAGTAGGAAGGCCTTCTAGAAGGCCTCTGTACCCCTTCTTTTGGATGTACAAGGCCTTCTTGCTCCATTCCATACTCATATCTTTTTTACACACGTTGTCATTGCGGAGAAGGCCTTCCGCTCTCGCATCTTCAGCAGGTACATAAGAAGGGTAACGGGACAAAAAAAAATTGATTTTGCTTTTGCTTGTGCAAAAAAACAATACAAAAAATGTTACTCCTTTTCTACTCCCTTCTCATAGAAGCGAGTGTGGAAGGTGTATCTTATCTTTTATACGAAAGAGCCGAGGCCTTCTATGAGGCCTTCTTTAGCAGTTAATAAGAATAGTAATTGAATCAAAAAATCTTTTAAGCAGGCCTTTAAAAAGGCCTGAAGTAAGAAGGTCTTCTGAGTTTTCCCGCTGGGTAGTTTTGATTACCACTGGATTTGTAGTCAATAAGGAGAATTTGCTTAGAGGCAAAGAAGAGTCTTTTTTTGTAAATGCAAGGTGAGATAAATTAAAATACTGCTATATTGGTTTATTTTTTATTTAGTCAAATATTTCGACCAACTTTGTTAATCATTCACGGGAAAATAAAATATATTTTTATTTAAACATGCGTTTGCTTCTTTAGTTGTTACTTGTAAATTTTTGTATAATACTTTTTGAAGAGAAAAGTAAGGTAAAAAGAATTGTGTAAGCCTTGTTATATTTTTCGGAAATAGCCGACCTTTTGTTGTTGGACTTGATGCTGTTGCGTCAAGGGATTGAACAGTACCAATACCAACATGGGAGGTAAAGAACACCAATTTAATAAGTAAAGGTATGTTACCTTACATGACGTTATTTTATTAAGGATATTATCGACATAAATAAAACATAGAGTCATAATATTTTTCTTCAGTGTACTTGTCATTGTTTTTCCGTTCCTTTATCAATATTATTATTCTCTAAGTATATAAAATTTTCTCTCCAATTTTTCCCAAGTGGGTAGATAAAATTATTCTCAAATGTTTTTCGGATAAACCCCAACATTGATAGGAAGTATATCTGGAACAATGGCATGCATTTTTTCCGAGTTCCTTTTCCATGTTAAATCTATAAGCATTCGCTTTGAAGGTTGGAATTTAAAATGTAGTTAACTTATTGCTTTCACGACAGGAGTTACAGCAGATTTCCAGTCGAGTACAAGAACAACCCCACAAAAATTTATTTCGATATACGATTTATAAAAAACAAATATGTCAAAGCGAACTTGTTTACAAATTTGCATTTTTAAATTCTCTAATTCGACTCTATATAATCAACGATATCTTGGCCCACTTCTAACAAAAAGTTTAAAACAATGAACCAGCGAGTTTTGTTACACAAAATGCGAAGAGATAGTTTTGAAAATGTCTGTTGAGTGGAACAAACCAGTTTTGTTACCAACTGCAATTTTATGTCACAAAAAACCATAGAAAAGAACATGATTCGATAAAATCTATATATATATATATATATATTCTTATAAAGTGCTAAAAGATCTGTCTAAATTGATTGTTATCTCAATTTTTTTAATTTTTGAAATGAGCGAGTTTTGCAACTCACCTACTCACCTACTCATATATTTTTTATTTTTGTAGCTTTGTGATGTCTCAATGAGATATTAGTATTGTTGTAATACAATTTTTTTTAGCTTGTTATATTTATTCCTTAAGAGGGCTTTACCACTAGAAAGGTTGTTTTTTAAGCCCTAGAAAACTTAAAATTGTAAAAAACATAAAAAATGAAATATTTTTTTAAAAAAATTTTTATTTGAAAGGTCAATACATGAAGAAGCGCCTATTTTTATACCCTCCACCACAAAAAGTTGTGAAGAGGGTATACTAAGTTTGTCATTCTGTGTGAAACTTTTTTTTATTCACCTCAGATCCCATAAAGTATATATTTTCTGGATCCTTGCGTAATTCTAAGTCGATTTAGCCATGTCCGTCTGTCTGTCCGTCTGTTGAAAACACGCTCACTTTCGAACAACTCAAAAAAAATAAAAAAAACTTGGTGTCAAATTGCTTGTAGTTATCCTAAGCAGTTTGGGATTGAAATCCAGCAAAATCTGTTCGGTACGATCAGAGCTATGAATCAAAATGTGGAACCACCACTTTAAAAAATTGATAATTTTGCTACAAAAACTAACATAAATAATTGAAAAATGCATGAAATAATATGAAATTTTGCAAATGTTTGTTTTATTCGACTGGAAATCACACTGTGAAATTTAATTAAGAGCGGTCCATAATTTACCCTAGGCCCCATATAAACCCTACTTCCGGAAAACAGTTGAGTACGCCTTAAACCGTAATTAATAACGCTATCATAACAATTTGGCACGTCACGGGTTTTTAGGACTAGAAATGACACTGTGAAATTTCATTAAGATCGGTCCATAATTTAATCTAGGCCTAATATAAACCATACTTCCGGAAAACAGTTTAGTACGCCTAAAACCATAATTTATAATGGTATCAGAATAAAATTGAATACTTAACAGTTTTTAGGACTAAAAATAGCAATAAAAAATTTCGTGATGATCGGTTCATTATTTACTATAGGCCACATATAAAGCCCACTCTGGTAAATTAATTAAATACGCTTAAAATCGAAACCGATATATTTATTGTGGTAAAATTTCTTCCAACTTAGTTTCATATGGCCAAAAAAAAAATGTCATGCAATTTTGTGATATACGATCCATAATTTACCTTAGATCCCATTTTTAGCAGCCAAAAATCACTCTGCGGTATGTTGGGATGATTGGCTCATAACTTACCATGGCTCCAATATAAATCCCCCTCCTGAAAATCATTTAAGTTCGGCTTAAACTGTTACGAATCAAAATATTTTACTCAAGATTGTCGGTCAATAATTTAATATAGGTCTAAGCCGCAGCCAATTTTAATGCTGATGTCTGTTTTTATAAAGATAAATTATTAATAAATAGACATCATATAGATATCACTCCTGAAATATTCGAACTGTCGGTGGAGGGCATCAAAGATTCGGCACAGCCGAATATAACACTCTAACTTGTTTTTAATAAGAAACTTAACATGAAGCCTAATCGATGACTGATTCAAGCGAAAAATTAGCCCACTACGACAGTTTGTTTCAATTTTTCTTGTCACCATATCGGATAAGTCAAAAATTGTGTTAGCATGAAAATACTAAGTTAATTTTCTAGAATATGAAAGAATAAATTTACACAGATTAAACTCGAACTGGGCCCTGTTTCCCAACACTACAATTTACAAATCTACAAGTAAAATACATTAAAAAAGCAATAATTTTACAGTTTTTGTTTCAAATGTATTTTACTTGTAGATTTCTAACTTATAGTTATGAGAAACAGGGCCCTGGTGTCCCATAGGTAATACAGGAGAATAGTAATGTATATGATAACCCTAAAGTGCTTCTGTTGAATCTGTAAAATGGCAAAGAAATAAAATTCTCTATTTTTATATTTGTTTCTTTCTTGTTTATTTATTTATATAATTATTTATAAAAAAAAAAAATCCTTAAACGTTAAAGAGTTTGCTAGTAATCGTAGGGTTAAAAAACCAACTCAACGTGAAGGAGTTTATTTTTTTCAACTATTCATAAACTTTAATATGTGGTTGACATCCTGCTGAGCTCTTGAAAGTTAATATGCATTTTGGAGATATTTTTTTCTAAAATCAAAAAAAGACAAAAATCCATTAACAGTATGTTGTAGTGTACAGGTTTCTCCATAACTTTACATATCGCTCAATTCATATAAATATATTTTCATCTAATGTTAACAATCTGCACTTGTGCCACTTGCTGTTGCAAAATAGTTTAGCTCCTCTTTTAGTTTAATGCAAACAAAGAAAAATTCAAATAAAATTTAGTAAAACCAAGTGAATGGTTTGTCCTGTCCTGCTTTTGTTCTTATCCAGCATTGGCTTAAAACGCCTTAGTGCTTTGATTTTTTGAACTCTGATATGATTTTATGTTTTAAGCTTTTATTAGCTACTTGGTCTAGCTTCTTAGCAAAACCTTAACTTAAGGTTATTTTTTTATGTTGTATGTATGTAGGTTTAGTGTCTTTTTTTTGTTAGTCAAGATATGTTAATTTTAAGTATTTTGATTTAAGTTTTGTTTCGTTTCAATGACTAACTTAGGCTTACTTTGGCTAAGCACTGGTTCTTTTAAATAGCTAAAAAATAGCAGTTAAGATCTCATGTAAATTAAGCCCACGATCTTTGTTTGGCTATAAGTTCAATGTTGCAATACTATTTGCATTTTACTTTAGTTTAAAGACATTTTTGTTTGGTAAAATAAGCAAAAAAAAATTGTAAGAAGACTTCATTAGATAATAGTAAGTATGTTAAAGCTTTCGATATGTTCTAATATGCTTGTTAATTTAATAATAACTAAAAGGCTTTTAAGTAAAGAAAAGGTATTTTGAAATTTAATTTGTTAAAACCTCTATAGGACAAAAGACTGAATTAAAAGGGATACCAAATTTTTAAAATCTGTAATTTAATTTTTATTTCCCAACCGAAAAGATTTTCTTGAACTTTCTTTTTTATAGGAAAAAAAAGATCGCATTGGTTTTGTAAGAGCAAAAATGTTTAAAGTCTTCATTCAATTGTATTTGTAATTAAAAGTCTCTTATCTCAACAACAAAGCATCGCTAAAGAAATTAGAAATTTGGCCCCTGGACTTATTCATACAAAGTGGAGTGTAAAAAATATTCCTCTATGAAGTTCTAGTTAACAGTATTTTCTTTGGCAGTCTTCTATCTGTTGCTTTGTTTGCTCATTGATTTTTTTGTCACAGGGAATTAGTTAATATGTAAAACAGTGATTGTAATCTTTGGCCAGTTTATAAATATTTATGTTAAGTTAGAGAGTAGAACGATGATCTTAATGACAGTCAAATGTAGATTGTTTTACAAGTTACTGATTTTACCTGTTTATTGCAAAAACATAACCAAAATAAGAGTTTTTAGTATCAGGAATAGACTTAAAATCATAATCAAAGCAGTTTTTATGTTTATAAGAGTTGTAATAATTTTTTAAAGCATTTCATACACAGAAAGAAAAACACTCGGGATAAATTAAGTTTTTTTTAACTTGCTTACGAGTCGTACTCAAAAATTCAAGTTCGAACAACACTAAAACGTTTTTAAAACAATCCTAAATAGGATTACTTTCGAAAATAAATCCCGCAATTTTTTAAAATAAGTACAAAATTCTTAAGCCAAGTAAAAAAAAGATTGAAATTTTCGTTTGTTGTGCCACTCTGAGAGTAAAATTACAAATATAGCGCTTTAATCCCATTTAACTTATCAAAGTTTGTTGCCACCACTACAACAACACCACACAAGTAGTTAAAAAACAATTTGCTTGTTTTGTGTAGAAACAACAGAACAAGACGAAAATACATTATTTTCATGTTTAGAAAGTAAAATTGAGAACTCTTGCTTCTCATTTAGTTTATATTTTTAGTTATATATTACCATTAAGTTTTTAAAGTAAAACCCATGAAATTCTGTAAGGTGTAAAACGGGTAAGTAAATTAATCATAGTAAAATTCTCCTTCTAATTTTACTTCTGGTTTATTTTAAGTACGAATTCGGTATTAAATGGACTGTATACTACTTGCATCAAGCTCATTCTGAGATTGGTTCAATCTTAGTTTTACTTAAATCAATCTCATTTTCGGATTATTTCAAGTACGAATTCGGGATTGAATATGGATAAGTTATGTATTTCACGATTAAAAAACCGTACACGAATCAATCTATCCGTAATTGATTCAAGAAAATCCGTATTGACCGTACTATTAATACCGCTTCGGATTTATTTGTATACGGATGGATTGACGTTTCTTTTGAGCATATATATATACACTGCGCCTGGGACTATGTGTTGATATATCACACTTGTTCACAAAAGGGTATTAACACAAAATATTTATTTTTCACTATTAGAAAAGGTTTTTTCGATTGTCTAGCAAATTTAAAAATTTCGTCATATTTGGTATATTTTTGAAAAAGATTTTGCGGAATTTAACAAAAACAAAATACGTTACAACCGAATTATGAGTTTTTAAATTGTAACGTGACGTTACAAATTAACTCTATATATATACATTTAACACTAACATTATAACTATAATTAACCCAACATCTTGAATACCCTTACTATTTTACTTACTATTATGAATACCCTTACTGTTTACCTAAATTACTTTTTCATGATATAAGTCTCATTTAGTTTATTTTATTTTTGAATAAATAGACAAGGTTTTGCTCAGAACAAACAGAGTAGATATTGCCATTAACCCCAGTATTTACTCTTGGTAGTTAGTATTAACAAGTAGTTTTACGTATCTAGCCGAACACTAGAGCTTCCGAATTCTTCTAGTGTCCGAAGTATTTAATTATAAACCGTAGTTAATCGAACGCCACGGCCTCCGAATTCTCGTGGTGTCCAAAGTAGTTAGCCGAACGCCAAGGCTTCCGAATTCTCTTGGGGTCCGAAGTATTTACGAAGTAGTTAGCCGAACGCCACGGCCTCCGAATTCTCTTGGGGTCCGAAGTATTTACGAAGTAGTTAGCCGAACGCCAAGGCTTCCGAATTCTCTTGGGGTCCGAAGTATTTACGAAGTAGTTAGCCGAACGCCACGGCCTCCGAATTCTCGTAGTGTACGAAGTAGTTAGACGAACGCCAAGGCTTCCGAATTCTCTTGGGGTCCGAAGTATTTACGAAGTAGTTAGCCGAACGCCACGGCCTCCGAATTCTCGTGGTGTACGAAGTAGTTAGCCGAACGCCAAGGCTTCCGAATTCTCTTGGGGTCCGAAGTATTTACGAAGTAGTTAGCCGAACGCCACGGCCTCCGAATTCTCGTGGTGTACGAAGTAGTTAGACGAACGCCAAGGCTTCCGAATTCTCTTGGGGTCCGAAGTATTTACGAAGTAGTTAGCCGAACGCCACGGCCTCCGAATTCTCGTGGTGTACGAAGTAGTTAGACGAACGCCAAGGCTTCCGAATTCTCTTGGGGTCCGAAGTATTTACGAAGTAGTTAGCCGAACGCCACGGCCTCCGAATTCTCGTGGTGTACGAAGTAGTTAGCCGAACGCCAAGGCTTCCGAATTCTCTTGGGGTCCGAAGTAGTTAGCCGAACGCCACGGCCTCCGAATTCTCGTGGTGTACGAAGTAGTTAGCCGAACGCCACGGCCTCCGAATTATCGTGGTGTACGAAGTAGTTAGCCGAACGCCAAGGCTTCCGAATTCTCTTGGGGTCCGAAGTATTTACGAAGTAGTTAGCCGAACGCCACGGCCTCCGAATTCTCGTGGTGTTAGAAGTATTTAGCAAAGTATTTATTACAAACCGTATTTAACCGATCCTGAATAACCCGAACCGTATGTAACCGATTTAGCAGCACCCGTAGCTTGACCCACACATACTAATTAAACCCCCTTTGCTTACCGAAGTTTTTACCAGATAAGGTCCTGGGCTACAACCTGAACCCCGCACATTAGCCGCATCTGCCGTTCAGCTCCGTAAACGTCACCCGACCGGTCGTTCCCGTATTCATTCCCGCCGGTAGCTGCACATAACCCACAGAGGATCATCGTAGCTCTAAGTATTTAGCGTAGATTAAGATTTCGTAAATAAAGCTTTGTTGAAATTATTGTAAACGAACATACACGAAAACATCCCGTATTTCATTTCAAAGGAAGCAGACCTTCGAATTGACCCTGGACAGACTGAGTCATACCTCAGCTGGGAAATTAAACTGCGTTACAAAATTTAAATTTTTAGTTATTTTAAAGAGTTGTTTAGATAATTATAGAATAACAACAATAGCACAATTGAAAATTGTATAAAATTGTCTTCCTTGATATTAAATAGTGAATAGAACTAAAGCAAAATACGTAAATTAGGACAATTTCGGTTGTGCGCACTTGTAAAATAAAATAAATTTGTAAAATGATTTAAAATTGGGAAATATTTTAAATATCTAAAATAATTAAATAGTTATGATATTGTTTAATAATAGATTTGTATCTGTACTCAAAGTTGTGACATCCACTGGATTCCAACATAAGCGTACGCGTTTCCGTACTCGATTAATGATTTATAATTTTACGTATTCTCAGTTCCATACTGCAAAATAAGACTCTAGGTCTTGTGTATAGAGCAATTCAATTAAATTAATACATAAATAAATAAATATCGTTTTCGTACGTAAATCGTTTTCACAGAAAATATAAAAAATTTTTTCTAATCACCAAATTCATAGAATCAAGCAAACAATTTGCTGATTCTGCACCTTTTACCAAAATTATTATTTACATTAAATAAATAAATAAATAAATTTTATTAAAAAAATGACCAATAAACTTCCAGTTAACAATATGTTTTTGACAGGTTTAACTGTTAAGCGAATAAGAATTATAAACCCCAGTTTTACCTGGGACTGTTAGAAAAGATAAACTCACTGTTTATTGTTGTTGATTTTGTTTAAGCTTTGGTATTGTTACAGGTAAAACTGGGGTTTATAATTCTTATTCGCTTAACAGTTTTATTTGTATAATATCTTTAGTTTTTCTAAAATCTTTGGATGAAGTTTCCTGACGATCTGGCCTAAGCAACCAGTGAAATGCGCATAGGAATAGCTTATCCCATCAACAATAAATCTCAGTTTATCAATAGTATGAAATTGGAATTAAGCACATTTAAACGAAACCTTGTAAATCAAAATTATATTTTTAAGTTTCTTTCAACAAAAAAAAAAAAAAAAAATTATTGACTCAATTATCGCATTAATTAAATTTAAACAATTTTTTAATTGATAAAAACTACTGATACTTTTTTCTGTGTTCATGCCTTTAATCACAGAAAGAATTAAACTTGACTTTAATCACCAAATTCATAGAATCAAGTAAACAGTTTGTTGAATTTGCACCTTTTACCAAAATGATAATATTGAGTACTAAAAATTGTAGATATTAAAAATTGCAAATTTTTTTTCAAAAACTTAATTATAAATATGATAAAAAAAACTATGCGATTTCTAGCAATGTGTTAGTTGATTCAATTACAAAAATAATACAGAAAAAATCTAAATAATTTTCAATAACCTCATTTGATTAAAAATAAACACATAACTAATGAATATAGCAATTGAATTGAGCAAACTAGTTATCGAGTTATTTGTTAGATTCAATTAAAATTTTTATTAAATAAATTATTATAAGTAATTATTAAAATTAATTTATTTAATACAAAATAAAATTTTAATTTAAACAAACGAACTGACTGAAAATAACAATTTAAGTCGCAAAATGTTTCTAGTTCTTCTAAGCAATTTCACTTAAACACTTTTGTCACGATTGGTGCAGAATTTACCACAGGTTCCATAAAAATCCGCCTCCAGAAAAGCCCTTTATGACGCCTAAAACGCAAGCAAATTATATTTTTGTATTAAAATTCAGAAACTTTTTTACTCTACCAAATGTTGTGATGTTCTTTACATAGTTTGTCAAAGGTCCAATATAAAACTCCCTCCCGGAAGCCATACATCCGAAATTAATCAATATATTTTTTTTTTCAGAAATGTATCGCAACTATATACAGACATATGAACCTGAATACTAGGGTATTCATTTAATCGACCTTTTGCTTTAATCGGTTAATCGCTCGATTAATTAACCGAGGTTTTGGGTTCATCGGTTAATTTGGTTTTTGATCGGTTAACCGATTAATAAAGTTTTTTTCATAAATTAAGTAATTTCATGATATAGAAATGCATTAAATATTTTTTTTTATTTGGAGTTTATTAGTAAAAAACAATAACATACCAAACATTCAAATTCTTAAACTAAAACGAGCAAACAAAAAAACAATTCATAAATATGTAATATGCATTTTTAAATTATGTAATACATAGCCGGTTGGCATATTAATCCTACGATATATATTTCTAGTAATTATTTAAAGACATAAGACTTTACAACTTTATGACTACCTTGTGAATCCCCCAAGCATGTATTTATAAAAAAATAGACTGAGATAATTTTATTAGTTATTTCAATAGTTAAAGGAGATCTTATAAAATAATCTTTTAGAAAAGTAATTTGGTTTAAATGTTTTGGAGTAAAGCGATTCTTTTCTTTTATTTTGACAAAACTTGACTTAGAAAAAATTCTTTCACTTATCGTAGATGAATATCTAATTTCTGAGTCCTTTTTAAGGATTTCTCTAAACATATAGAATATTCCATTATGCCATTAGAGGCCTGTTTTAATCTTTAAAAATGTTTAACACTTCTAATTGTTTCGGTTAATTTTGTTAAAAGACCGATATGAGAAGGTATTAGAAGAAACAAATAACTAAACACATACATATAAAAAGGACGTAAAACAAGAAAAAGGTGTTTTAACCCGTTTCTCGCCACATTCCTGTTGATTGAACATTGAAATCGGTCGGCGGAAAATGGGTTGAAATGAAGATCACTGAACACCTTTCTTTGTAAGAAAAAATATTTTCTAAACACATACCTTTTGTATATGAGACGAAACAAACAATTAAAAACACAAAAAAATACGTTATAGTACTACAAAAAATTAAAAATTTTATTACATCGGTTAATCGGTTAATCGACTGAAATTAACCGGTTTAATCGTTAATCGAAAAAAGCCAATTTGAAATTAACCGATCAGTTAATCGGGTAGTAATTAATCGGTTAACCGATTGACGGTTAACCGAATGAATACCCTAATGAATACTTACTTTTTTACAAACATACTTATGGTATACTTTGAGCAAGTGGCTGCATGGCGTTTAGTATATCATCATGTTTGGAGATATTTGAAAAATCAACTTGCTTTTGTTGAGAATCTATAGATTTGCGTTCTACTTATCTGTTAATTGAGAGTCGGGGTATTGGAGGCTGTTCTAATATAATATCTTGGTCAAATGTTGACCTTCTATATTATGGAAACAGAATGCGACAATATCATTTTATAAATCTCCAAAAATTTTTCTCTATATAAAATTCATAAACTGAAGTATTCGAAAAATTGCTCATAATTAGCTTTAATCATCTTAAAACACCCACGTTTTGTAATGTTGCACATGATATTTATTACTTTTAATTTATTCTTTTTTGCTTAAGCTCTTATAATTTAATACATTAATGATAAATTAGTTATAAATTTGTGTGTTCTAAAACAGGTATTTTTTTTTTTTTTTTTGAAAATTTCTCTTCCTGACCACCCTCGTTACAATTTTCACGCTTAATAATTAATTTCCCCCTCTCAAAACAAAATCGAAATTTCCATAATGCACCTTAAATACAAAAACTTTAAAGAAGTTAGTAGGTGAACTTATAATTTAGACTTAATAACTACTAATCAAAAGGAAACTACCGCATGCACAGCATTTAAATTAAAAAATAATTTAAGACACATTAATTCGAAATGCACCATAACGCAAGAAAAACAACCAAATCAAGACAAACCATGAAAAAACTTTTTAGATATTTAACATAAATGTATATAAATTTAAATTTTATTAAAAATGAATCGATAAAAAACTGTGAGAAATACAACGCACCTCACACACTCGTACAACGCATGCAACAACTCTCAACTGATTACAACAAGTTTTCGTTATTTGGCGTTTAAAATCTAAATCTACCAAAATATATAGACAGATTTTTACAAACAGTGGCGATGGCGGTAGCAGCCTGCATAAGAAATAGAAAGAAAATAAAAAAAAAAACAAAAGTGTCGGCCGATATCAAATGATATTCAAAGACACACAGACACACACGAACAATACACAGCAGCAATTAAAATACATTTAATAAATTAATATTGTCACTCCCCATTATATTTCTAGATCAGGTCAACAAGTCTGAATCAAGTTGAGTTGAAAATATATTTGTTAACCGAAGTTTTTTTTTATTGAAGATGATGTTAAAGCTGTTGATCCAACACTCAGCCTTTCATATTCTCATGATATTCATGAGATTTGTGTTTCTTTTTCTCGATTATTAGATTGTAATCAAATAATTTGCATAACCCTTGGTCGTTTTGTTATTTTAGTGTATTCTGTTCGTATTCTTTGTTGTTTTTTTTTTTATTTGCTATAAACATTTAAATTTAATTAGTTTTGATTTAATTACAGAAACTTTATGAGTTCGTTTTATTTGATGATCTTAACTATAAAATTTATTCTCAAATTTCAAAGTATTTTGTACAATTTTATTTGTTCACGGTATTTTATTATGATAATTAATAGAGTTTATTAATAATAATTTTATTTTCTAGACAGTAATCAATGTATTTTTGTAATTTGCTTTGAGATGGTTTTGAAAATATTTTTATTTGTTTTTTGAAATAATTTGAATTATGAAATAATGTATGGGTGTAACGAATGTTCGGTTTCACCTACGCTTTTGCGAACTATTTGCTTATTTTTGATAAAAATTTATGCGAATGTTTAGTAATGGCAATACAGTTTTTATCGCTTATGTGCACACCGGTTATAAGCATTTAATGCTTATAGACAACCATAAATGAACAATTTTTATTTAAAAAATTTTTTTTTTATATACAATTTAAAATTTTCATCAAAATTAAAAATGTGTACTTATGTATGTGCTTTTATTGTAAGAAACATAGGCTTACATTTTATGGCCAATTCATCGATTTCAAACGAAGACTTCATTCGCTTAACTTACATGTAGAACGAAAATGTAAGTTAATCAAATGCAGTCTTCTTTCGGAAATAGATGAACGGGCAGTTAAGCAAATTTACTTTGAAAAAATGTGTTTTACAAAACGTATCCAAAAGTGCGAATTTTAAAACAGTTTTCTTATTTTTTTTATGTTTAACCGTTGCGAAGCAATTACGAACAAACATTGATTTCAATAAGCATGTAAACAAACAGAAAAAAACAAAATTTCGTTCTTATATTTGGTATACAAGCACTTAATACTTAACAAAGTTTCTATGCTAAACCGATGCAATTCTGCGAGTTTTTCCATAAGCATTCTCGATGCATTTATGAATTTTCCGTTTATAAGCGCTAAAAGTTGTGCAAATTAAGAAATGCAAATAAGCGATAATTACTGTATTAATAACATATGGCAGCATTAAAAAAAAAAAAAAAACTATACGCGAGTTTCTTGCTACATCTACTGGTAGTTTCTAGTTCGATAATAATTAAATAAATTTAATTGACGCTTCTCAACGCACTACTTTTTAAAGTGATAAAGTATCAAAACTCGCGTTTTTAAAAACTAATATCACTCGTTTCACGGCTCGTTACCCCGTTTAATTAAAATTAGTTACATATTTGAAGATATATCTATATCTATATATATATGTATTGATCACGAAGCAATAAATTTCAAACTTCTACTATTATCCATTTGATAACCAAACTACTTGTTTAAAATTTAAAAACTTTAACTGTAACCGTTATCCAAATATACTGTAATTATAGCCACATCACAATAGAATAGAGGGTATTATGCAGGGTTCGGAAATAAAGAGAACATTTTTTAGCGAACGGCTTACACACCCAGAAACGATATCTATCTTTATGTGTTTATGTATAAATACGCACCCCATAATACCGATAGTAACTATTTTTAAGAAAGTAACGAACATTATACATATACAGTCATGTCACAGAGTACAATTCCGTTCGAAAACGATATTCATTCCATATTTTTGTGATTTAGAAAATTACGAAAAAAATTTCGGAATGAAACCATTTTTGTTTTCATGAACGTAATGGGAGTTTTCTGTTAATGAAAGGACAAAAAACTATCAAAATACACTTTCTATCAATAAAAAAATATATTTCCTTCGGTTCCGAACGGAATTCTACTTTGTGACATGGCTAAGAGTGGTCGTTTCTTCGTCATAAAACAAAACAATTGTAGTGGTTCTGTAGACATGCTCTATATTTTAATGTTCTATAGTGTTTCTTTTTTACATTGATAAAGGAATGAGCAAACAAAATATTTAAGCAACGACCACAGCACGAACAGCTTGCGTGTGTATTGTGTACATGTTTTGTTTGTGTAAATATTGTCTTATTGTTTTTTTTTCGTATAGGCATTTTGTTTCTGTAACAAAATTTTACCAGCCAAAATGATGCTAAGCACAACCGATACGAACGAACATTAATGTGCTGAACCGAACACAACGAAATTTATGGTTAAAAACAAAAAGAACGTAATAAAATGTTCTCATCTTTTTGTTGAGTTGGATAAGTGCAATGTTATATTTCTGTTCGAAGCTCGCGAACAGAAATTTTTTTTTAATAATAGAACTATTACAAAAAAGCTTTATAAAAAAATACATAACTGAAATGTAACTCATAGAATAAATTCGAAAAATAAAAAATGTTGAATTTAATAATTTACTTCACTTCCACAAATCTGTCGAACCTAAGGAGCGATATTTATTGTTTATTTTCGAACACTGGTACTGTTCGTTTGTGCTGATGCTTCTTACAGCTTAATTATTGGTGCTGGAGTCAAGCCCAATCATCGACTGAGAATCACTTCTTGAATTGATTTAACGATGTCCATCCGTCCAGGTGGATGCCCGTGTAAGTTTTGTGTGCGAAGTAAGTGGAGATCATGTTATGAAAGTAGGTTCATTATATTTTAATTTTTAAAAGAACCAATTAAATTGAAAATAGTGAGAACTGGTCTTTAATTTCACATGGCACCCATACCAGCTTATTTCCGGAATATAGTCTTTGTGCCCATTAAGCATGGACGTGGTACTTCATATACAAAGACGTTTATGTACATCTGAAGCACAGTTACAGTAAAAACTTAAAAATTTGATACTCATAGTTTGGTTTTCAATACAAAACATCTGTCAAAGTAAGGTGGGTTGAAGAAATCAGCGTGGCACTTTCAATACAAACCTAATATGGATTTTTGTATATCTAGAAAATGGTAACAACAAAAATTGGTGCAAAGAGGAAACTCTTAAGACTATTTTGATCTCCGGCTAAAGTGATTTGGTTTGATGTGAAGCTAAAAATTTAATATTTTTTGCAAATATTTGATGAGGAATTAGTAAATATGTGGAGTCTGTAGATACTGAGAAATTAATTGGATTATGCTCATATCATTGTTTTAAAATTTGACACAGTCAATTAAATGTTTAAGTATATAAATAGCAGTTTATTTTGATACATTTTAGATTTGTGTTTTATTTAATATGTGACACACAGTTTCTCTTAAGAAAATGTTTCGCAAAACTTATCTCACATATGTGTGACATATTTTTTTGTTACTAAGTTTAGAAGGAAAACGCAAAAAACTGCTGAGTGGCGAACGTGTTAATGGCATAACTTCCTTATAAATGTTGGTATTGACATACAAATTTGCGACAATAGCTTTTACGATAGTTACTTACCCTACGTTTCCACATGCAAGTAATTACTTGCAAGTAGTGTATACGTATTATCAACGAAAAATCGAGAAAACAGCCGTTTGGCTGAGAGTACAAAAATTGTGTGAATGTTAGTGGAAAAGTGTGAGTGTATTGAGTTTTTCGAACTTGTACTTGCATGAGGAAACGAGGGGTTAAAAGCAAACTAATCACCATATCTACATAATAAAGGCCAAATGAACCTTTATATGAGTCTTAACCTTATAACATAATTTTGTACTGGCGGTTCCATGATTGCCCATGAGTCCCAAATGTGGTACACTCTTTGTCTTTAAATACTATGGTGTTTAAAATTTTGGTACTTAAAGTTACTTTTGGGAGTTTTATTTGTAAAATAGCTGTACTGAAATATGAAATGATTTTTAAAAGACTTGGTAAGAAAATGTATGTTGCTATAAGATATTTTTTTTTTTTTTTTTTGACTGAATTAAATTTAAATATCAACATAATAGATGGGTTACGGCCAAAAAGACTTTATTCCGGAATAAAGCTTGTATGGGGGATATTTGAAATTTCTGATCATTTTCCTACCTTTTTGGCTTGGTCCTTGTAACACTAACACTAGCTATGTACTAAATAGAATCAAATTATCTCCAAAATCGCGGCATTTACTTTTAGCACAAATTATACATGATCAGCAAGCCAGACGGATGGACACTGTTTGAATGATTCAAAAAGTGATTGTGGGTCTGGTACCAATTTTTTCAGTGTTGCATACATCAGCACAAATGCATATGTTCGCATATCCCTGCGGGAAATTTGTGGCAATTGGTCCAACAGACTGGTCCTGGGATTTGTGAAAACAGAACAAGTACAAAAAGAAAGGACTCATGACCAGTGAAAGAAGAACCAATCCCTTAACTGGTTTATGAAGAACAAAAAGGTAGAAAAAATAATGAATTACAGTACAGTCTTCACCGGTACTGTGACACATTTTTTGGTACTTTCTTAAATTTGGTTCTTGAATTTAATTCTAGGACTTGTTTTATTGAAATAATACTACATTGTATTGAAATAATACTACATTTTAGTAATTGACACTAAACACGTTCATTGAGAATAGATCTGTGACCGGTCAAATGGTGTCAATTGACCCCCTCCAATGACAACCCCATGTAAAGTGATAGGTCTTATTCATATAAAGTGTTAGAACTAAAAACGGTCCCTACCACCAAAGACCTATCACGGGACTACTTTGGTGTCAGTTCGCTTCCCTCTAGGGATGGTAGTGTGGATATAAAAAATCTCAAACAGACATTTCAAAACGGAAAGAATAATTTGCTATATATGGCTTGAACCAAGAACATTTTGCATGATTCTCGTCCAAGCCAAAAAGTACTTATTCTAAATATATCTAAGGCTTGGTTTAAGTAAAATGTTTTTTTATTTAAGAAAATTTTACTAAATAAGAATAAAATAAGTTAAAACCAACGAGACGAGAATCAAGCAAAATTTAGTAAATAATTCTTACCGTGAATGGACAATATTAGGACGACTTATGGAATGACTCTAAATCGATTAGAATACAGAATGTCTGAGCTCACAAAAACTATTAACTACCTTTATTTCAAAAGCATTAAAAACCTTAAATAAATATAATTCTTTTTTAGTTTATTTTTATTAACTATTCTTTGTATTTTTTTAACCGTTTATTTTTTTCGCTTTTACCTCTATCATCCTAATGGCCTTCATAATTATTCAAATTAGTACTTAATCAAATAACTGACAATTCAGTAACGTACATTTCAAATCCAACGCAGTACAACAGCAACTACAGAGGAATATTACGAGACATTAATAATATTTATTCTCTGTTCTTGACAACCAAGAAAAAAATGTTTATTTTAAGTAAATCAAATTAGTTCTACCTGCTTTCAGTTATAATCACAAGATTCTTCTAATTAAGCAAAGCAAACTACAATATTTTTCTACCTCTATTTTTTTTATTAAAATTAAAAATAAATCTTGTTTATTTTCTCACATTTCACTTGTTTTATCTACAGCCAACAATCAGTGATAATTTTAACAGCTTTTAATAGTAATCAACCTGTTCGTTAAAATCTTGATTGCTTCAGTCATAATGACTGACAGGCTCATTATTAGAGTCTTGAACAAATGTATGTATTTCTTTGTCTTGAGACATTAAGGAAAAAAAAGAAGTTATTTACTGATATTGCACAAGGTTATTATCTGCTAGTTGGTATTTAAGATTTTTTTTCTCCACCGCAGTTTTTTAACATCATCCCCATACAAAGAAAACCTTGAATTGTTTAAATTTCATTTTAATTTAATGATGAACATTTTGCGGCTCATATTTTTTTGTTGTTAATTTTTTCTACAGTCTTTTGTCTGGTGATTTCTTTTAAAGGTTTTTTTTTTTTTGTTAAAGATTTGTTGTCTTGATTTCATCAAAAAACATAATGCTAATATTAAATGGCGCTTTGGCTAACATTTATCTAATATGTTTAAAAATTCAAAATAAAATGATCAAAAAATGTGCCGCTACCTAAATCGTTAGAATCCCTCTTAGATCTTTTACAAAGAAATGAAGATATGTGATACAGTTGATGGCTACAATCATGATGATCATTATTAAAACATACGCACACGATAAATATATAATGTAACATTATGCTATATCGTATGTTGTTTCATCTTTTTTTTTCATCCAAAGCGTTTGCTGTAAGTTGCTGTTTTTAAGCTCTATCTTTTCAATTAAGCAGTACCCTACAGTAAAGTGTTCGGGACTCAGATTAGCTCTTAAATAATCAATCCCTCAATGTTATACATTTCACGCAAGGGAACTAGTCGAATTTTCGAATAGATTGTTAAATCAATAGAGCATTTTGTAAGAGACTTTTTTGCGTTAATAATAGGAGGTGGATGGTCGAAAAGTTTCACGTACGTAATCACAATAAGTACCCAGCAAAAACTTGGTAATGACTTGCAATTACAGAACAACTTACTTTTCAATGACTACTTCATGCCATCTATCTGCTTTACACAGAAGTAGCTCAGTAATGGCTGTTATATAATCTGATATATAAGTACTTGTTCATGAGTTTAATAACGAAACTTATAATTAATTCATAATAAATTGCATCATAGGTTTTATTTATTCAAATCTAATAAAAATTGACTTTAAATATTTGTTCTTACAATTTGTTTTTTTTTTTTTTTTATTTGTTATAATTTTTTTTTTCACTCTTTATTTATTGAATCTTCATATAATAAATATGAACTTTCAATAATTAATCAAATCTTATCCTAATACTTTATTTATGTCCTGCCAGTGCCAGACAAAAATTTTCTTCAGCACGGTTTCTGTTCACATACATAGGTGTTTATCGCTCATCTAATTGGGTAAGTGCTGCAGTGTCTCTTCTACTTAAGCGAGTGTGGCCGCCATGATTTAAAATAATTCGATCTAGTGGATTTGGGTGTTGTTCAAGCCCTTTTAAATATTTTACTTTTATTTATTTTGTTATCATAGTTTTTACTAATGGCACATTCAGATCCTTATGAATGTTTGAGTTTTGTTATAAATGAAGAACGTTTTCTAATAGATTTGAATTTGAAAAACTTAAATACTTATTAAGGGATTTTGATGTTTTTTTGTAAAGTTAAAGTTGTTCCTTTCCTTATAATATCGCTTTTCCATGTAAATATCATAGCGTTTTTGTAATTATATCGTTTATCGTAAAAAAATGTGTAAATTAAAGGAGATTACAAAAATTGAATAAGTTATCAGTGAAATTGAAATCAAAGTAACTTTAAAAACTTAAGAGTATAAAAAAAATTATAAAAAATTAGGTGATTTTTAAAAAAATTTTAACTAAGAATGTCCATAACTATCTGGCACCTCTCACAAAATATGACGGAACTAAAAAGACAAAAATATAAGAAGTAAATAAAAAATTGTCTTAAAAAATATGAGCTCAAGCCTATATTTAATATTTAAATTATAAACCGAAAAAAATTATTGGTTCGCGCCTACTAATAAACTTAACTATACCAAACTTTGGCTTTCAGATCATTTTATAGTCTGTTAAGGGCCAAATACACATTTCAAATGCTTGTCCAGCAAGCAAATTCACTCGCTGTCACATCTAAATTTTTTGATTTTCCATCCAGCATCATTGGTGTGACAAATACAAACACATGTTCATTAATGCTACCATAGCGCTTGATAAGAAATACTTGACGTGTGCAGACCCCTCTAAACCGAATTAGTGTAAATTTAATTTTGTTTTCCTTAATCTTGTTTCGGCATTTTTAATGTATAAAAACTGTATTTTTTGCAGCCAGATTTTTTGATTTTTTTTATTATTTATTCTTTCACATGTTGCTCCTTTATTGCAACAAAGTCATATCTAAAAAAAAATCAAACTTGGCAAAATGCGATTAAAGTTTTCAAAACGAACCTTTAGATACAGATTTAATGAAATATATTTTGCTATAACTTCGGTTCAGTTTGAGATATAATACTGATTTTATTTTTACATATGAAGAAGGTATGAGTGAACACTTTTGCTAAAGTAACTTGAAATTTTTGATTTTTTGAGATATGACTATGTTGCAATAAAGGACCGATATGAATTGTTATTTTGTTGTTTATTGTTAAACTACATGTCTGTATTATTGTTTTTTGTGTTTATTAATATAATTATACGGGCCTGTTCTGAAAATCACGTGCTTTGGAAATAACACGTGTGGTTTTGTGGTGTTTTAAAAGTCATATCGTTGTTGTGTTTCTCGGTGTGCTTTCTGCAATTTAAGATCACACAAAAATGGAAGGCTAAAATATCACATGTGTGATTTAAGTAGGCACATGTGATTTGAAATCACGTGATTTGAGTTAAAGTGATTTTCAGAATAGGCCTGGGGCCAAATTACGGCATTCGATATCGATCGAAACTACAATACAATTTAAATGGGAATTTCGATCGATATCGAATGCCGTAATTTGGCCCCTGATAGTATAAATTCCTGTAGAGATTTATGTTTTTTCCCATTGGATAAAGTTATTTGAATTATTCGAGTTATTCGAGTAATTCGAACAATTTAAAAACCTTACTCGCTTAATCGAGCAAATTAAAAATTCAAAAATCGATTAATTTCTTACTCGAACAAAACCAAGAGTCAAATAATTGGATACTCTAGTACATACTATTAAAATTAAATAGTGACTAAAAATGAAAATGCACTTTAAATGATAACAAAACCAGAATCATGTGAAAAAAAGTTGCCAGATTTTTTTTTAAATTAGTAATGATAACAAAAAATGACAAACTGTTAAAAAAATCGCATAGATAATATAAGTGGTAAAAAAACCAAGTAAATCGCCAGTTATATCAGAAATCAAAGTCTTTCTTGGGATTCAAAAAATTAATTAACAAGGTTTCGTTTAAATGTGCTAAATTCCCAATATCGCCAAAAAAATCGCCAGTCGCCAAATGGAAAATCCCACCAACAAACACGTTCCAAATCGTCACGTTTGGCGAGAAATCGCCATATCTGACAGCCCTGAATGTAAGTTTTTGCTGGGTAAGTATCCCTCTCTTTGTTCATGTTAAAGAGAGAAGGTATTTCTCAAGACACAACTTTTTCTAATTTTTTTTTAACATGTGTTTGGCTAGCCAATAATGAATCGTAGTTATAAGCAAAAAATATGGTTTTCGGATTCGAACATTGTGTAGATTCAATAATTAAGAGAACTAAATGTAAGTTTAGATTTA
Organism: Pollenia griseotomentosa; assembly: GCA_963931875.1. Taxonomy (NCBI): domain Eukaryota; kingdom Metazoa; phylum Arthropoda; class Insecta; order Diptera; family Polleniidae; genus Pollenia; species Pollenia griseotomentosa. The sequence goes on from OZ007561.1 coordinate 63,981,099, forward strand.
GTCCGAGGCTTTAATCATCTAATCATTTCTCAGGTCAGTATACTTATATTTAGGATGCTGCACATAGAGAAAAGCATGTTTCAATATGGTCACCTCCAACAAAACTATTTTTAAAGAACATTTTAAACATATTATGATTAATTTTACCATATTATTGTCAACTGCAACAATATTATGATTAAATTAGTCCTTCATTTAGAAGCCACAATCATATAATGGTTATGATTAATGATAACTAATATATGTTTAACACTTTTTGTTGTTTTTCAACCATAGCATGTTGCTCTTGGAAAAGAGGAAAATACTTTTGTTAATTTTAAAACAAATTATTGTCATATTTAACCATAATATTTAAAGAGGCAACCATAATATGGTTTCAGTGTCTTGATGGAGGACTAATTTAACCATAATATGGTCGTAAGTGACAATAATATAGTAATATTAAACATTAACTGCCGTATTCATAAACGATTATTAAATTTAATAAACATATATTAAGAAAAATTTTCATAGAAAATTTGGTTTTTAACCCTTTATTAAATTTAAAATATTTTTGTGAATAAAGGCAAAAATGTTTAAAATAGTTTTGTTGGAGGTGACCATATACAAAGATGTTTTTTCTCCGCGTGCAAGTGCTAGAATTTGCTTAATTTCTTTTTAAATACATAAAAGTTACCCCCAGTACCAACATTTTTAATACGGGAGATCATCTTTTGTATGGAGCTGATGAAATCATTAAACAATTTCAACACTAACAACTATGGCGAAAAGGCTTAAGAACGTAATTTTAACTTATACTTTTTACTTGACAAACACCAGTACAAAAGCCTCCTTAAAGCTAAGATCCCACTATCGGCGCAATGTACCAATTTTTGTCGTATTTCATGTGCCGATAGTCTGAACGGTCAAAATCTTTTAATATGCGACAATCTGTGCCGAAATTGTGCTGACTGCGGACAATCAAAATTAACCTTGATGCGCCAATAATGTGAACACTCTTTTTCACAATGTGGAGCAATCAAATTGTTTAATATGTACCGATTTTTATCGGCCACTTGTGCGCCGATCACAGTCGCCAATCAGCACCGATACAAGGGATGGCAAAACGAAATTTTTAAATTGCATCAACTGGCTACTAAAATTTTACTTTTTGGGCTCAATTGTACCAAAATTACATTTGTTTTATCTATTATTTATGTATTAAAACGTTAAATAGTACATTCGTACTGTTATATTATAGAGAAAAATCCGCTTTAACCAAAACATTGCAATTGTATCGATGTTGCCATCCCTGGTATGTAAGCATTTGTTTACAAAACAATAATTACAAAAAAAAAAAAAAAAGAACAAGGGCAGTAAGTTTGAATAAAATTGAATACATTTTTTATTATATATTAAAATATTGTTTAAAATTGTTTAATAATGGAATATTCAGACAGAGATTAGCGAATTTCTGAAGTAAAATTTTGTCTGCTAACAAGCAAATAAACAAAAACATATGATTTAATTTGCCCAAATAGCACGATAGTGTGACCGCATTGTACCGATTATTGTCGCAATTGAGTTGTGGCCGGTATGAACCGAAAAAAATTGTCACAATGTGCGACGATAATGGGACCACCCAAGAACAAATTTTGCAATCTTTTTAAATGTGCGCCGATATAGCACGATAAAAATCTTCACAGATTGTGCTATTTGAGCCGATAGTGGGATCTTAGCTTTAGAGGTTTCAAGTTCAATATTTTCTTTTATATAAAGGGTGGTTAAATTTCAAGGGCCGATGTTGATTTTGAATAAAACACAAACTATTTAGGAAATTATTGAAATTTTATTTTATTATGATATATTGGTATTACTCAATTATGTATGGAAGAAAATATCGGCCAAATGGGCGCCGCGACCACGGCGGCACACCTCCATCCGATGGTCCAAATTTTCGATGACCCTGAGGCATAATGGAGGTTCTATGCCATTAATGTGCCGAATTATCTCATCCTTTAGCTCTCGAATTGTTGCTGGCTTATCGACGTACACCTTTTCTTTCAAATAACCCCAAAGAAAAAAGTCCAACGGTGTCAAATCACATGATCTTGGCGGCCAATTGACATCGCCATTTCGTGAGATAACACGGCCATTGAATTTGTTGCGCAAAAGAGCCATTGTTTCGTTAGCTGTGTGGCAAGTGGCACCGTCCTGCTGAAACCACATATCGTCCACATCCATATCTTCCAATTCGAGCCATAAAAAGTTCGTTATCATCTCACGATAGCGAACACCATTCACAGTAACTGCCTGACCGGCCTCATTTTGGAAAAAATACGGCCCGATGATGCCGCCAGCCCATAAACCGCACCAAACAGTCACTCTTTGTGGGTGCATTGGTTTTTCGGCAATCACTCTTGGATTATTATTCGCCCAAATGCGGAAATTCTGCTTATCGACAAATCCACTGAGGTGAAAATGTGCCTCATCACTGAAGATGATTTTCTTCGAAATTTATCATCCATTTTCATAATAAGTCTGGATAACTTTAACACGTTGTTGGATTGTGTATCTCTCCATGGTTCAAATTGAGTAAGTCTGAAAAAGAGAAATGTCAAATAAAATTCGGAAAAAAACTTGGCGTTTAGGTGTGGTTCACATTCAACATCGGCCCTTACAATTTAACCACCCTTTACAAGTGTATATGAAAATAATGCACGGTAGCGCTAAACTTTTTTGACTTACTACCTTCTTCTTTTTAACTTAATTAGCATATTTCTTTTTTATTTCTCTTATTTTTTGTAAAGAAATGTTGTGTTATTTTATACTTTCATATATAAAATACTTGCGTTGAAAGCCTCATCAACAATATCTACTAAACATACAAATAGAAATAAATTATTTGTTTATATGAACTTTTTATTTGTCGAACTGTAAGTTTGGATTTGTGTTTTTATTAATTTAAACACATTTGATTAAATCATCTCAAAGTTTTTTTTTTGCTAGTTCAGTACAATTATAATTATTCCACGAATTATGAATATTAATTATGCGGTTTAAACTGTTTTTTGTGTATTTCGATTATTTATAACCATGGGAACTTTTTTTGTTAAACAAAGTTAAACCAAATTTTTTAAAATTTTGTTAATCTATATGCATAAACAAATAAGAACCAGTTTAAAAAAAACTTGTAAAAATATTGTTAGTCATATGAAAATGACATTAAAAAAAATTAAACAAATTTAAAACTGAAACTTTGCAATGGTAAAAGAAAATTTTAAAAAATAATACCGACTTACCTGTTGTTTTGTTTTCATCACAAAATCTTTATCAAAAAAAAAAAAAAAAATCTTTAAAAATACTGCTTATTTTATTTTTAAGTTTAAATTTGAATTTTCTTAGAAATTGTCTTTTCAAAAAAAAAAAAAAATATCACATCGATACTTTTTTATCCCAAATTTTTAAATCACAGGAGTTTGGTCGCCACCAAAATGTTTTGGTATCTGTTGCTTTCTTAGATTTTTTTATTTATCTTTTTTCGTATAAATAATCATAAAGCAGCAGCTACCTGCGCCAATTTATATTAATTTAATATGTACGCCCGTCAATTCAATAAAGTTGCTACATTTTACGCTCGTATTCCGATCGCGTAGTTTTATTATTCAGCGGCTTAAATCAAATAAAATTTGGTTTAAAAATCAATTTTTTTTTTGGTTGGTGAATATCAATGTTTCGTTTAATGCCAACTGTTGTGTTTGAAGTAGACGAATGAATTTAGCAGGAAATATATATTTTATAGAAAAACAAATTATAGAGCTTTTGTCTTATTGAGAGAATAGAAATTATAATTAAAAGGCTTGGCTTAAGATGAGGATGTCATAAATTTAGATTTTTTTTTTTAATTAAAGGGTTAAAAATTCCATGGGAACAAAAGATTTGTATGTTTGCGGCTGCCATAAACAAGTGTACAAAATTCTGAGAATTTTGAAACTTTTTAAATTATTTCTAGAATTATCCTTTTTGAGATTGGATCAAAATTATTCTTTATTGATTCTTATATGGAACCTGTTACATACAATATTAAACAAAATTAATAAATATAAACGAAAAATCCTTCCACTTGTCATTTTAAATAAGGTGGCGCATAAGTAATGTTAGGATCAACAAAAAAAGGCCATAGTTGGACGAGCTGTGGCACCATCTTGTTGAAACCACAACTCTAGATTGTTCTCTATATCGGGCCTTAAAATATTTTCAATTATTGCACGGTACTGAATGCTATTTACATTTACCGAAACTTGTTCATGGTTTGCGGAAAAAATGGTCCTATGATCTTTTCTGAAATCTTTCACAATATACTAAGTGATTCAATTTGATGCTCAACAATTATTTTTGGATACACGGAACCAAGAAGAGACGACGATAAACGTAAGTTGAGCAATTTTCTTCCAATGAATTTGTTTGTTGTAAAGTTTTTAAAAAAATTTTACTTTAATAATTTAATAGACCGTTCGTTAATATAACGAAAAAGATCGTGAATTTAACGAAAAAGTTCGTCAATATTATTTTTTTTTTAAATCAATAATTTAATGAAAGAATTCTTGAATTCAAAAAACTTATTCTTTAATCGTTAATTCAACGAAAAATTTTGTTTTAGAAGACTCAACGAACGCAGTAGATTGTCTCAAAAAATTATTTTTTTTAAATTTCCCCTCATAATATTATACCACCTGCCCAGCTCCTCACAATTCACTACTGTAACCCTCTAATAAACTTAAAAGGCATTGAAATGTTTATATTTTTACAAATATGTTGCAAATTTATTGTGTATAGTTAGTTAAGGTATAATATTATGTATAAGCTCTCACAGAAAAAATTATCAGTAGTTTTTTATCAATTCAAAAAATTTTTTTTAAAAGTATTTCAATTTAACTAATGTAATAATTGAATCAATTATTTTTTTTGTTGAAAGAAAATTCAAAATATAATTTTGAGTTATTTAACATGATAGTTGTTTTGAAATAAAATTTTAATTAATATATTATTAAATAACAAAAAATCTTAAGTGATTATTTCCATTTAAATAAAATAATTTAAAAGTGTTTAATTGTTGTTGGGAACTGTCAAAACCTGAGCGATTTTAAAGGGTTTCCAATACTTTCTCTTCATTCTTTTAAATGGTACACACATTTTAAATGTGCTACAAAGTCTGCTCAAGTAGTAATGTATTTCAATAAATTTTAATGATCACACATCGACTCGTTCCTCTAAAATAGATACAAAGAATTGAAGGATTTTATTTTACACAGATAGCAAATGATTTTACTGAACCAAATTAACTCGCAAATGAGCTTCTTTACGTTTATTTAATTTGAGAAAGCGTTTCTTAATTTTTCACTGCACTTTTTTAATTGTTAAAATAATATTTTAATAAGAACCAGTTCGAACCGAATTATATCAAGAAATGCAAATAAACTAACAGATTTAAAAACCAACTTAACAAACGTTACGTTACCCCCATGAAGGTTTAGCTAACTTAACGAACATTTTATTAATTTTAACTTACGGGTCCAGGGACAACGAATAGTTAATAAAATTAACGTGCTTTTGTGTAACTTAACGTACATTTTAATTTAGGAAACATATGATTATGTTAAATTCAATTAATTATTCCTTTGCCAAATGAAAGTTTTATTAGTTTTTAAGTACTTTCATTATTGCAACGAATTTTGCATTACTGTTTATATATCCAATGAAGGGTACGTAAATTTGAATAAAGCGAGGAATACCTCAATGAGCCAACGAAAATTATTTTAATAAACGTTTTTCGTTAATATTATAAACACCGGTTTGATTCCAACCTATTCTATTTAGAGCACAAGCGTTTTTTCTTTTAGACTCCAGTTTAACTTGTCTATTAGTGTGGAGGACTTTTTCTTTAACACATTGAGTGCCAAGCGGTTTTGATGAAAACCTTTCCAGGAGACCAAACAATTTTTTTTGTTGTTTACATTTTATACATTTTATAAAACCTCAAAAAACCATCCTAGACCCTTGAATGCTCCTGCAAAAATGTTCAGTAAAGAATTCTTTATTTAAAAATCACAACAAATTTCACTCAAATGAACTACAGGCTCTAAGTAAAATAATTACTGTTGTTCGGAAACATACGACATGGCACCACACGACGCCATTCATCGCCATTACCCTAATTTAAAGATGAATAGGTTGTTTTTCATTATGTGCGACCCTGTATCTTTGTTGAACCCAGAGGAATACACTAAGCAAATTTATATTCCTTTGGTGAAATTTCGATATTCTAATTTTGCTTCTGAGTTTGTCTTTCAAAACTTCAATTAAATTAAAATTATTTAAAAATAAAACTATAATTGTAAAAATATGTAAAAAGCGTTGTGAATTTAACTTAATTTTGCAATAATAACTGATATGTGCACAGTTTCTATGTTTATGTGCTATTAGAAAATAATCTCGAACTTAAAAAAAACTATAGTATTAGTATAGTAAAAATCATATATTGTGATTTTTCTTCTTTTACATATTGCGGTTGTTATATATCACTAGTGTTCATCTATTACACAAGGGAACAACATTGAACTTTTTTGTGCAGCCTGGAACTTTGTTGCAAATTTTTACAAATTTAAGGTCGCTGACTCCAAATGTAATCTCTATTTTTCTCTACCAGCTCGCATTTTTAAGTTACAGTATTTTTGACTTTTTTCCAAAAATTAAAAGTTCAAAAAATCATAGCTGTACTCTTCAATATTAATTACTTTTCAAGATTAAATCATCATAAAAATGGCGGATAATGGTTGTTTAAGTCAAAAAAAAAAAAAAATTTTGTATATGAAAAAATCATGAAAAATCTAAAAAGAGAAAAAATAAAGTGTTATTACTTCCACGTAAAGTCACATAACCTATAAACAAATTGAGATATAAATCATAAAAATCGATGAACCCGTTTCGCTTTAATTCACAATTAAGTGAAGGTATCTCACATTTTCAAGTGAGGGAAAAAACGTACAGCAGCAAAAACATACACATTAAAAAATTTTATTTTTGTATGTAAACCGCGATTTTTATCAATTTTTTTTGCTCAGTAAATTGTAAACAACATCAAAAGTTGTGCACCTATTATATATTATATTATTATATATTACATTATATAAATATCATTTGACTCGAAATATGTTTAGCTTAATGTTTTTAAACAAAAATTGTGATTTTTGTCGCATTTTTATTTCTTATGAATTTTTAAAAAAACAAAAATTTTATTTTTTTAAAAATTGTTTTTTTTTTAACAAATAGAAACTGAGAATTATCTCCTTTTGTAGGTTACTTTATATTATATTCAACATTTTTGATTTTTCGTATTTTTTCTATGACTTACATTTCAGTTATGTATTTTATAAAGCTTTTTTGTAACAAGAAAATACAATATAATAGTCTGGTAGTGTATAAAAGTAATTCCTTAAAATTTAAGGAATAGAACTATTACAAAAAAGCTTTATAAAATACATAACTGAAATGTAACTCATAGAATAAATTCGAAAAATCAAAAATGTTGAATATAATATAAAGTAACCCACAAAAGGAGATAATTCCCAGTTTCTATTTGTTAAAAATCGTTGAGTTAAATACATTCAATTTATAAAGTATCACTATCCAGTGTGACACAAAGAATGCTGACGAAGGCCGTAGCGGGCCAGAAAATGCATTACATTCTGCTGGTGTCTAATAATTGTAAATTTTTCTGTACATACAATATACTTCATTGCTATCCAAAGGATAGCTAAGGTAAAATGTAACAAGAAAATACAATTTAATAGTCTGGTAGTGTATAAAAGTAATTCCTTAAAATTTAAGGAATAGAACTATTACAAAAAAGCTTTATAAAATACATAACTGAAATGTAACTCATAGAATAAATTCGAAAAATCAAAAATGTTTTTTTTTTCAAAACTTCTACGATATCTCTGAAACTACTGGGCAAATAAAAAGCCATGAAAGCACGGCTTATAGATAATATTGTTACCGAATTATTAATTGGAAAATTCCGATAACGTTATATCTCTAAAAGTCGAGCTGATAGAGAAAAATGGAGATTTAATTAGTAAAAATTTTCAACAAAGTTCCAGGCCGCAAAATGACTGTTCCCCAGTGTTATAGTACATATTTTAAAACATATAAAATTTGCTCTGGCATCCGACTGTATGGCATTATCAAATAAATAAAACCATTTATCTGATCTATCCCGGAAAAATAAAAAAAAATATCGGACAGAAATGGGTTGAAAGAATTGAGTCATGGGCTTAAATGAAACGATATACCAAATGAAAGATTTAGGTGGTATTTGTATGAGATCTGTGCACGCAAAGAAAAAACATGGTTGATGCAACCACAATCGCAAACTATCATTAATGTTTGTGGTTATGATTGCGTCAAACACGTCTTAAGTAACAATATATGTTCAGAGATATTGTTAATGGCTTGTTATTGTCTCAAACATATTATCATGTTTAGAAGAAAAACAGAAACGATCTTTTAAACCATGTTTCTATATTTCCTAACACCATGCAACATGTTGTATGGTTTTCGCAATAAAACCAAATAAAATTTTATTTCCAAAAGTTATTATTTATTAATAAATGTATGTACATATTCTTGGTAATATATCTAAAATAAAATAAAATAACATTAAATACATACATATATATTAGGGCGGGTCGATTTTTTTTTTTTTAATCGTATAGGAAAAACGTAATCTACATCAAATTCTAAGAAAATTCTCAAAAGAAACCATGGGTCGAAAAAAAAATCCTAATCCGCGCCTCTCGTCTTGAAAATTTATATACCCGCCTTTGTCAAAAAAAAAATTTTTTTTAAAAAAAAACAAAAGCTTTTTCCAAAAAGAAATCGAATTTTCTGAATAAAATTGTTTAGTAAGGTAGTTGTTTTTCTCTTTATATTTTTCTACACTCAAAATCTTTTTACATTAAAAAAATATTCACCCAAGTAAAAAAGTTTGTAAATAATTTTGTATCTAATATTTTTATAAGGAACATAGATAAAAAAAATATTCTTTCATAAAAAGTACCAAATTCATACTCGTAATTTTTTGAATAAGTATCGAATGTGGTATAAACTTTACTTCTAAGTTTATTGGTGCAAAAGATAGATGGGGTGACAAAAAAGTACCAAAATTCAGGTTTCCCCTTTTTTCCTAAAAGAGCCGAATTTCAAAAAAGTACCACCAACCTGTGCGCTTATTTTTCAAAAGAACAACGATAAGTATTACAGTTTTTTTTTTGTGTCTCTTTTAGTTTTGGCGATATAAATTATCGAATTTACCTGTTTTTACCCTTTTTTACCCCCAAAACATTCGAATTTCCAAAAATCCCGTCTTAGTGGACCGATTTGGGGGAGAAACCCACCTCCGGTCCAAATTTCAAGTTTTTAGCTTCAGGCGTCAGTAAGGTTACAATTTATTGTATATGGATAAAATTATATACAAACTTTTTTACTTGGGTGAATATTTTGTTTTAATGTAAAAAAATGTTAAGTGTAGAAAAATATAAAGTGCAAAAGAACTACTTTACTAAACAATTTTATTCAGAAAATTCGATTTCTTTTTTACTATTTTTTAAAATTTAAAAATTTTACGTTTTTGTGGTACAAATATATTTAACAAAATCAGCATATGCTGCTCGCCTTGATGACTTCTTTTTAAAAATTCTTTGTTGCTTTACTTCGGAACGCAATCACACTTTTTAATATATTTTTTTCCTTGCACTTAAGAACATATAATAACTTATATCGTTTGGAAGGCAGATTAGCCTTTTCTCCCCGAAACACATTTTAATTATTTTATTCTGATTCATGCGACCCGATGAACTGACGCTCGCGGACGGAAAATAACCACACACTGTTTGTTTTGACTTTTTGTGTGCAACTAACATTATGATTTTACTGGTATAGTTGAAAATAAATATTATAGTAGCAAACATTTCACATAATTTAAAATGTTTAGCTAGACCAGAGTAACTTTTTAGATGTAAAACACCATATAATATTATTATAGCGAATTAAAAATTGTTAAAAACAAAAATTATTTTTTGTAGTTGTATAAGGACTATAATAAATTTTTTGGGGTAAGCATATTGGGCAAATATGAACAAAAATGGTCGTAGTGACCACCCATTAATCATGTTTTTTCCCTGCGTGTGGTTAGACCGATTTCATCAAATTATCTTGAAAATGACGACGTGTATTTTGCGCACAAGGTTTACATGTAAAGAGAATTAGCCTGTCAGACAGCCAGCAAGCCGACCAGAATGCCGGACGGACATCATTAGATCGATTTAGAAAGTGATTGTAATTTTTAATAACGTACTCCCCTTTAAGTAGAAAGGCCTCCATAATAGAAATCTGAAAAGAAAAAGTTAAATGTTAATAACAAATTTTCAGCACTATTGGCCCAAAGGAATCAAATATCAGGCAATTCACCAATTATTCAATATTGTTTTCTATAAAATCAATATAAACAAAATTCTACAAAAATTTCTTTGGATACTTTATAAAAAAAAATAAACAAAAAATGTCCATAATGTTGGACTTTTAGCAACTTGTTAACTTAAAACTATCATACCAATAGTTCCAATTTGAACATTGTCTCTGCATTTTTAAGTGTCAAGCGAGCAAATTGCATTCCTTTTTTTCTCTTCAACAGTCAAAACCTTCTAAAAACATCGCTCGTTACACATGCGTACTTTTTACTTTATTTTATACTCTGCTCCGTACACTTTTATATTCTATTTAAGTTCATTTCAATTTTAAAGTAATGAAAATAAAGAAAAATCGAAAAACACTGACTGTTGTAGTAAATCGTTCTTATGTGTATTAGCCGTATATTGAAAGTCGATTTACATGTACTTGTAGGCGTACTTAAGATAACTTGAATTCTTTAAATAATACAAGCTCTAAGGCAACAATATGTTGCCAACGATATGTTAAGTTAGTAACTATAAACATAGAGGACAACATGATGACTGCAACCAGGCAAGGAGTGGTGCAGTGAAGAGCAAAAGAGAGCTGTTAAAAGTTTTTTTTTCTTCACAAGAACTTGTTGAGGAAATACCTAAACATTATTAAGCTTTTAGTTTTTTTGCGATACTAGCTTTAATGTGCCACTTTTGCTTGACACTGTTCGTACTTGTAACAATTTTCACAAGAGGCGTTGTTATTCTAGGTAGAAGGAAAAAGTGTTGTATTTGCATTACGATAACCATACCTAAATTGAACGAGAAAACTAAAACACCAACCGCGAAAAAATTGTGAAAATTGTCACCATGATTACACATTCCATTTTCCAATAATGGTTATAAGTATAAAATTAAAAATAGAGAAAAAAACACGACCAAGAATTTTTATACTTAAAATGAACAATAAATTGAATACCAAAAAGTGCAGATAAAAATTAGGAATCTTAAACCACAAAAGCACTTGTTATCGTTGTTGCTAAAATGGTTAAGAACAGACATTTTCATTCAAATATTTGAAAGTGTTAAAAGATATTTAAGTGTTTATGCAGGAATTTATGAGTGAATTAAACAACAATAAGGTAAAGAAATCAGAGAATTTTAAATATTTTAAAATTATCAAAATGATACCTTTTCCATTTAGACATTTAAGTAACAACACCCGCACCTAACGACCTTTAGACACTCGATCGAACACATTTAGCATAACGACCTGTAAGTAAAATGTTTGTTATTGTTGTTGCAAGACTTGAAATAGACAAAGAATACAACTTATAAATTAAATAAAACAAGACAATGGAATACAAGAACTAACAAACACTTTTTCTATGTTTCTTGTTTGTTTTTTTTTTATTATTTTGTTGAACTCCGACAATAGTACAACAAATCCAACAACATCAATAATATTAACCAACAAAATACAATATTCCTAGAAAAAAAAAGAAAAAAGCAAGTGACTTGTCGCCCTAACATCCAAAACCAATACAATTAAATTGGGGATACACTAGACTCGTTAAAAGGGATGTACCAGGCCAAAAAATATTCGAAAAATAATGGCCCCAGGTAGAAAACACAGTTGATTTGTACTTTAAGATGGTTGAAATGGAGTGGGGGGGGTAAGGAGAAAGTGATAATTCCTAAAAAATTGGCTATGAATTTGATAGTTTCTGTGAACTGACAATGAATACAAAGTTTTGTGACTTAAATTGTTTTAGGCAAAAATAATGGACTCCAAAATTTACTTTTGACATTCTTAGGATTTTTTGCAACTAAAAACGAGTTGGAGTAAAAAACGAAAAGTGACTTTATGAAACAGAGTTTCTTTTAACCCTTCTGTGAATGGCCAGGTACCCGGGTACCTTTGGGGTTTTCAGTTAAATTTTTTTTATAGAAACAGATGATCCATATAGCTGAAACTTCTTGAGAACTCCTAACTATTAATAAGTTTTAAACTATCATTATTTTTTAGCTTAAAAATAATTTCGAAAGGGCGTGGTGGACCAATTTTCATCATACACCCTTAACGGTATGGTAAGGTACCCGGGTACCTTCATACATTTAATATCAAAAAACGGTTATTGAAAATATATTTTTAGTGAATGCTACTAAAGGCCGTTATACACTATCCCACAAAGTCTTTAGTAATTTACGAAAATGGAACCCTGTCATGATAAGTTGTTATTGTTTTTTAAAAATGTTCAAAGAATAATTAGATCAGGGAAGCATTTTTGAAAAATACGTAAGACTTTGTGGGATAGTGTGTAACGGCCTTAAAATACAATTAAAGAAAGTCGTTATGAATATTTTAGATTAAAACTTTTATTTGGTAAAAGGAAAACAAACAAAAAAATGTCTATTATCAATCGGCTTGGAGCATGTGGTGCAAGCTTTAAGGCCCAACCAGAATGTGCATAATCAAACTTAAGCTACTGTCAAAAAGAAAACAAAAAGCCTCTCAAATGCATTTTAAATAACCAAAAGAAAATAAAAAAAACATTTATTCCGTACGGAATGAGCGATTAGTTTTGCACCTTGCTTAAGCAAATGACAATTTATAAAACTTAACATAAAGTTTCCTTAAGTTCAATATGGTTTTACACACATGATTTACATGGATTTGCTCAGTTGCTTAAGTCACGTTATTCACATTCTGGTTGGGTCTTTATGTATTTTTCTTTGCTTCTTACGTAGTTGCAAGCACACGTTGTGATAACTCCCTACCACGCTCTTATTATTTTTTTGCGAACCGGAAAGTTGGAGTTTAATGCATCGCAAGCCAAAGAAGGTTTGTAACTCTGATGTAAACTCTCATTCACCATTGTCCAAATATCCGAAAAATAGAGTATCAGCTTTACCAGTTTCTGCTCGTAATTAGCGGGTTTCATCATTATCAAAACGTATGCACTGCAATCTAGTTTTGAATCTGCAGATAGACATTGCTGCCGGAAAAACGGCAAGTCAGTAGGTTTCCGCAACTCTGTTATGTGTTCTCTATTTCATTTGTAAACGCCAGCATCTAATTCTTCTAAACGAAATGGCTCCGATGCTTTAATTTTTTTTTTTTGCTGTTCTGCCTATGTTTGTGTTGTAGTCGTTTAAAATTTTCTTCTCTTTATGGTTACATCGTTGCAATAACGGAAATCACCAATATTTACAACTTTTTTGTTTCATATTTATTAACTTTGATATGCATGGAGCAATATTAGAGAGAACGTTGCATAAGCCACGGCGTTTACAAGATATTGAAATTTTACTGAAAATAATTACCTGTAAGTAATGCTAGGAACACAACTGGGACGAACGACGAATTTCGCCCTACACGACGAATTTTTTAGTAAAAATTCGCTGAGTAAATTCGTCGTATGAAACACAATAGTGACGAATAACTCTCAGCTTTACTAATTGGAAAAGTTCTTTGCTGTTTGTGCAAAGAGAGAGAAATAGTGTGACCATATAAAAAAAATTTACTTAAAAAACACAAACATTAACGAAACCACAATTAAAAACTTTTCTTATAATTTTCTTTTTTGTATATTTATTTTAAATGCGATAAAATAATAAAAAACAATTATTAAAGTAAAAAAGTAACTTTATATACTAAAATACTTGAAAACTAAAATAAAACATGGCCACCTGGTACTGATTTGTTCGTCGTTCGCCGGCGTATGAAATAGAAATAAATCTATTGCAAAGTCGCCGCGTATGACGAATTTCGGCCGACGCCATGATTGTGTGTATTTTCATATACACAAATATATTTTATTTTTGGCGACGAATATTCGGGGCCAAAAATTCGTCGTTCGTCCCAGTTGTGTTCCTAGCATAAGGCTAATCTGCGCAGTCGCTTTAGAAACACATTTTTTTTGGCAAAAAAAAAAAAATACTTTCTTTGCAAAATTTCCGAATTTTTGTTTTTTAAAACGGCATAATAATTGGGAATTTAAAAATTCGATAAAAAGCCATATTTGAATGGGAGCCTCCCTAAGAGGTGAAGATAAAGGGCGAGTATGTTTTAAGAAAATTTTTAGGACAAAAAACCTATGAGGTCGCTAATACATTTTATCCCCCTAGGGGCGACTCCTAGGCAGTTAAGAGATATTTTCTTCAGTATATATGAATTATATTCTTAATATATACATATATAAGACCGACCTTCATTAGTTTTTTGTTCTTAACATTTTCTCAAAACGTACTTGCCCCTTATCACCACCATCCATTCGCCCATGCAGCGGCTAGGATCCTTCTAGATGGTAAAATATTTCACTAACCCCACCATACTTTCCATCCCCATCATTTATTCCTAACATACCTACCCGCTATCTCCATTGCTTAATTTTCAATACAGGCTATAAATATATTGAAGAAAAAGTCTCGTAACTGCCTCGGGCAGTGTATGATTGTACCAATGTACGTAACAAGACAAAAACTATATTGCAGTTGTGGTTAGGGAAGATATTTTTCATTAAACGTAGAAGTAAATATGTAAGTTTTAATTTGTTTCTTTGCTGGCGAAATTTATATATTTTTTTTATTATTGAAACGTTAATACCGGTAAAAAAACAGAGTATAGGAAAATGTATACCGGTATTTTGCGAAAAGAATAATTCTGTTATCAGTCTTAAAACCGGATTTTTTAAACGGGCCTTAAGCGGTAGTCTTGGGCTTAATCGTTCGTTTAGGTGACCGGTCATTAACGTTCAATTCGAAACAGTGAACGAGTTCGTTCATTTCGTTCAGTCGGTCATTTCAGGTCACTTGTCTTTTTTTTGGTCGGTTGATTGTTTGGATCAGTCGGTCTTTTGTATCAGTTGCTCTTTTGTGGTTTTCGTTCAGTCATTCACAATTGATTGAATACGGCAATGTGTTAAAAGAGTATAGCAATATTCATTTAAGAAATATGTATACAATAATAGAAAACAATAAACACAAAGCAAATTCGAAGAAACATTTTGCTTTGTGTTTTGCATTGTTTTTTGTGAATGACTGATTCAAAAGACCCAAGTGAACCATATTGAACGATGTATTATGAAAATGTGTAAAGCAATGTGACAATGAGTAAAAGAAACAAGTATATTATTCTGGCATAACAAACATATACACAAGAATAGTACTGTTGTTTCTTTTCAATCAGTTGTTCGGTAAGCAACTGAATGACTGATTCAAAAGACCTGAAAAGACCCAAGTGAACCATATTGAACGATGAGACTGAACGGCCGTTCAACGTTCATTTGACTGATTCGTTCAATTGAACCGGGTCGTTCATGACCGACACAACTCTATTAAGCGGTATCGGCATTAAAAACGCTTTCTGTTAACAAACTTGTAGTTTTTGAAAAAAAGAAAATTATCGTCTTCTTTAAAAAGTTATGCATTTTAATTAATTTTTCATCATTATCAAAAAGTATGTCACTAGAAAGCCACTTTATTTTTACAGCAAAGTCCCTTGCACACCAATAAGTCATTTGTTTCAGAAAAATCAATCTTTTACCAAAAAGTATTAAGAAGTACCAAAATATTTTTGTTGTTTTTTCCAAAATTCTTCCTTTTCACCAAAAATTCCTTTTTGAACAAAACGTTATTACATTGTCACGAAGAAGTAAACGTTTTTCAGAAGTGATATTTTTATTAAGAAAAAAAAAATCACTTTTTCTTGGCCAAAAAGTAATTTTTTTTTTACCAAAAAGTAGTGTTTTTTTTTTTTTTTTATCAAAACGTCACTTTTTCACCAAAGTATACATTTTGCACCAAAAAGTCGCTTATTTACAAAGAAGTCTTTCTTACTAAAAAGTTTTTTTTTACTAAAAAGTCCCACTATGAACAGAAAATCATTTTTTTCGAAAAGTACACTCACAATATTATTACAGTAACGGACTGTAGTTTATTTAAGAAATATTCCGTTCAGTCATTTTTAAATAAAAAAACATTTAAAATTCCAAGCAAATTTATTTTTAACTGATTCTAACAGTTATTCAAAAAACTAAGTGCATATTAATACGGATTTTCAGTTGCATTTAATATTGTCAGTTGATTTAGTAAACTTCTTCTTTATGAAAATAAAATGAAAATGTAATTTAAAATAACGAAAAGTTCATTTAATTTTTACTGTTAAAAATTCAACGGCGAATGCCGTAAAAACAAATAAATATTCAGTTATCTTATATAAATTAATTGTCAAAAAATTAACTACATATTCCGTAAAAACAAATAAATATGCAGTTATTTTATAAAATTTTACTGTCAAAAATTCAACACCATATTCAGTAAAAACAATTAAATATTCAGTTATTTTATATAATTTTACTACCAAAAATTAATTTTTACTTATCTATAAAAAATGAATTGCTTGTTTTGTGTAAGCAATTCCCATTTTCTTATCAAAGTTATTTACGGGAATACAAAATTTATCATTAATACGATTTCTGTATGACGTGCTAAATTCCCAATTTTTCATATTTGATAAATACACTGAAATTTATTGTTGAGGGAAAGCTAGCTTCTATGCGCATTTCACTGGTTGCTTAGGCCAGCTCATCAGGAAACCTTTTCCTAAGATTTTAGAAAAGCTAAAAATATTATACGAATAAAACCCCAAAGCGAATAAGAATTTTAAACACTCAAAGTCTTACTCGTAAGTAACAATATCACAGCTTAAACAAAACACCAACAATAAACAGTGAGTTTATCTTTTCTTACATCCCCCTACAATTGGTTGGGTTCTTTCCGACTCGAATTGTAGTTGTAAGTGGGTAAAAAGAAAAAACAAAATTAAAAAACAAATTGTTTCATTGTCTTCGTAAGAAAACAACAAAAAACAATTTGCCAATTCAGTTTTCTGCACGGGCACATGCGAGTATATTATCAAAGTTATTTACGGGAATACAAAATTTATCATTAATACGATTTCTGTATGACGTGCTAAATTCCCAATTTTTCATATTTGATAAATACACTGAAATTTATTGTTGAGGGAAAGCTAGCTTCTATGCGCATTTCACTGGTTGCTTAGGCCAGCTCATCAGGAAACCTTTTCCTAAGATTTTAGAAAAGCTAAAAATATTATACGAATAAAACCCCAAAGCGAATAAGAATTTTAAACACTCAAAGTCTTACTCGTAAGTAACAATATCACAGCTTAAACAAAACACCAACAATAAACAGTGAGTTTATCTTTTCTTACATCCCCCTACAATTGGTTGGGTTCTTTCCGACTCGAATTGTAGTTGTAAGTGGGTAAAAAGAAAAAACAAAATTAAAAAACAAATTGTTTCATTGTCTTCGTAAGAAAACAACAAAAAACAATTTGCCAATTCAGTTTTCTGCACGGGCACATGCGAGTATATTATCAAAGTTATTTACGGGAATACAAAATTTATCATTAATACGATTTCTGTATGACGTGCTAAATTCCCAATTTTTCATATTTGATAAATACACTGAAATTTATTGTTGAGGGAAAGCTAGCTTCTATGCGCATTTCACTGGTTGCTTAGGCCAGCTCATCAGGAAACCTTTTCCTAAGATTTTAGAAAAGCTAAAAATATTATACGAATAAAACCCCAAAGCGAATAAGAATTTTAAACACTCAAAGTCTTACTCGTAAGTAACAATATCACAGCTTAAACAAAACACCAACAATTTTCTATTTGTTAAAATAATTTAGTTAAATACATCAAATTTTAAAAGTACAATAATTGCGAAGCCATACCGGTCATGCTGCTGGTGTCTTATAATTGAGAGTTCTTCTGTAAACAGCGTGGTCAGTACAACAAAAGTAAAACAAACGTGTGTAACTGGGTAAGTAAATAAAAATATTCTCCCTCTGTCGCTTATAAGAAAAACAAGCGGACAGGTGTCTGTCTGTTTGGATTTTTTGTAGAAATTCGGCTCTTTTGTGGAGTAAACGAAAATTTAATAAAATAACTGAATATTTAATTGTTTTTACTGAACATGGGGTCAATTTTTTGACAGTAAAATTTTAATAAATAACTGAATATTTAATCGTTTTTACTAAATATGGTGTTGAATTTTTGACAGTAAAATTTTACAAAATAACTGAATATTTATTTTATTTTACGGAATATGGTGTTGAATTTTTGACAGTAAAAATTAAATGAACTTTTTGTAAAAAATAAATGAAAAATAGGTAGACCGGTTTTTAATTGAACTTTCATTTATTTTATATTACAATTTCAGTTAATTTTACGTACAGAATATTGTGAGTGTATTTTTTTCACCAAAAACTTACTTTTTGGCAAAAAGTAAAGGGTGTTTTTTTAAGCCCGATAGAACTGAAATTGTAAAAAATAACACAAAAAATTAAATTGTAATCAAAATTTTTTTTTTATTCGAAAGAAAGACGTGACATTAACATTTGAAAATGATTTCGGGCATATGGGCACCGCGGCTGTTCTTGACGAAGCGCATTCTGTCACGAATAACACGAACAATGCTGGCCTCCAAGGCGTCAATTGTTGCTGGTTTATCAGCATAAACCAGTGACTTCCCGTAGCCCCACAGGAAATAATCGAGAGGTGTCAAATCGCACGACCTTGGAGGCCAATTGACAGGTCCATTTCTCGAAATCAACTTATCGCCAAATTTTGATTTCAATAAGTCGATGGTTGCTTTCGCCGTATGGCACGTAGCGCCATCCTGTTGAAACCACATCTCCTCCGGATCAATGTCATCCATATTTTCAAACAAAAAATCATTGATCATGGTGCGGTAACGATCTCCATTGACCGTAACGCGAGCTCCGGCCTCATTTTTAAAGAAATAAGGTCCGATGATGCCACCAGCGTGAAAACCGCACCAAACGGTGCATTTTTCTTGATGTAATGGAGTCTGTAGGGTCTCTTGTGGATTGGTCTCGCTCCATATGCGGCAATTTTGCTTATTAACAAACCCGTTAAGCCAAAAATGCGCATCATCGCTGAACACAATATTGCGATAAAACAACGGGTCAGTTGCCAACTGCTCTAGAGCCCAATCGGCGAAAGAACGACGCATATAATGGTCTCGTGGCTTCAATTCCTGCACCAGCTGGATCTTATACGGGTGTAGGCCGAGATCTTTGCGCAAAATTTTCAACGTAGTGGACGGACAGAGCCCCAATTCCTGCGACCGACGACGAATCGATAAATTTGGATCTTCTTCCACACTTTCGTTTACAGCGGCGATATTCTCTTCAGTACGCACATTCCTTCGACGTGTTGGTGTTATTGCATCCTCTAGAGAGTATGTGGTACGAAATCTATCCACAGTTCGACGAATGGCTTGTTCAGATGGACGATTATGTACGCCATAAAAATGACGAAGTCGTCTATAAGTTGCGCGAATCGATGACTGATTTTCAAAGTAAATTTGGATAATTTCGTAGCGTTGTTCAAGCGTGAGTCTATTCATGATAATTTGTCAGAGTATACTGAAACGATAAAAAAAAATATTTCATCAAAATTTAATTTTTTGTGTTACTTTTTACAATTTAAAGTTCTATCTAGCTTAAAAAAACACCCTTTATCTTTTTAACCAAAAAACGCTGCCAGCAACACTTCTAAGCAAATCGTCCAAGCAATATGTGAAAATTCATCTAATTGAAACTTAAATGAAAAATGGCCGAATTAATAAAAATGGAAATTATAGCCAAAAAATAGTGGAAAAAAGGCCCCAGAAATAATAAAAAAGCAACCAATTTTTATTAAATATTTTTTACAAAATAGTTTTAAACATACATATTTTTTTTGGGTTGGAGTCATATGCCTGATATTTAAAATCCCGAATCAAAAATCTCGCATTTCCATATCCCGACTCGCTAACTAAAGCTTCTCTGCAGAGCCGTCCTTCTGTCAGGTACAAGGGCGAATTTTAAAACTTCAACTGCCTGTTTTTGCAATAAAAGTAAAAATTGGGAAATTTACATTGAAACAACAATAAAAAAACTCAAATTTGTCTTTGTTTTCAATATAAATTTCCTAACGAAAATTTTTATTACAAAAACAGGCAGTTAAATTTTGACTTGAAATTACTTTCAAATTTAGGGCATTTAATATTCGTTAGCATTTAATATCAGTAACATGAACATGTTTCCTTTGTAGTTAGGGCTCTGTTTTATAATATTTTTTTTTACCAACCTAATGCTTAGATGCTGTATCGTTTCGTTGGCGGTATTAAGAATTAACCGCTTTTACTCTATGCCGCAATGGTATCATTTTCTATTCTTTTTGTTTTACTTTTTACTTTTTTTTTTGTTATGCCAATTTCTTTGTTGTCGTATTCTTCATTATCAACTCTGAGTGAATTTGTATGTTCACAGTTTAGAAATAGTTGCTTAAAGTTAGCCACCTTGGTTGTAAGTGTTCGTTTGGTATGTAGTATGCATATACATTTTCTGATCATGAGGATGACTGCTGTGGTGGTGATGGTGGTGATTGTAGTGGCAGTGTTGGTGTTCGTTCAGCTGCTAACCTTAAACATAAAATTTAACCTTATGCTTAGTATGGCATCAGTACCGTCATCATCATCTGTGTCGTTGTAGTAGTCGAAGTCGTCGTCGTCATCATCATCAGCGGCAGCCCCCAATAGTTGTAGTAAGTCTAGCACCTTTTGGACCGCCGCATAGTTAAGAAGAATTATTCTTTAACTTTATTTATTGTTGTTTTTTTATGATTTGCACAAGTTTAGCGCGAAAAATGATCGTAACTCTGAAGGAATATATTGGCAACAGGTAAAAGATTAGTCCAAGGATAGAAGTACACTGAAAGGAAAAATCATCACCGCTATACAAAATATTAGTTTAAAAAGGATTTTGTCGCTCAGATCTTAACGTAGCGTAGTACTTGACAAAATTATTTCAACTGTCGATATGAGAACTAAAAAATTTTAGAAGGCTCCTTGCTCTTTTTCATACTCATCGGCTAAATTTCTTTATATGTACATCCACCTTCAACAGCTTGTTTATTATTAAGTTCTATTTATATTTATTTTTTTTTTCGTATGTTCAGCACAGCTCTACCCAATATGCATACACACATACATACAAATTCAATAGTCAAAGAACAGCAAAGAAATATTTTTAGAAACAAAGTTCAAGATTACCGCTATCGTTTCGCTGTTTAAAATTAAAACCTCCGCTCAGTATATTTAATAATGGGAGCTTATTTTAATGAACTATGTTCTATTTTTATTCAATGTGATATACGAAGAGTACCTGCAAAAGCCATCGTAAATATACGTGAAGAACCTTATAGTTTATGTGACGAGGACAAACACTATGTTACTACCGCGCCACGATTAACTACTACCATGCAGTGAACGGCAGTATAGTGCATAAACATAAATTTTTGTGCCACCACTCTACTACTAATAGCGGCCATGTTCAATGTCTTAAACGGCTTTTTGGGCAACAAACTATGCTTAAGTGATTGTCAAGTTAGTCTTTTAATTTATCATCTATAGACAAGAAGAGCAGCTTAAAAAAAACACAATAAAAATGAAAACACTTATACCTAGGAAAACGGCAATCCTGTTTATTTCAAAAACTACACCAACTTCGTTGAGAGATTTTGACGTTCGCGACGTTCGTTAAGTCACTTTTTCACAAAAAATCACTTTTTCACAAAAAGTAACTTGTTTCGCAAAAAGTAAATTTTTCACAAAAAGTACCTTTTTCACAAACAGTACTTTTTTACAAAAAGTAGTTTGCTTAGAAAAAGTCACATTTTCACAATGAGTAACTTTTTTATTACAAAAAAATCAATTTTTTCACAAAAAGTCACTTGCTTCACAAAATGCTTCGTTCCCATATGATTAGAGTAGTCTAATTTTTTTTTCGATTTTCCAAAAAAGGAGACCAGTTTAGTGTTTGGTTAGGGTAAAAAAAAATTTGGTAAAAATATGAGCTCGATCGGTTGAAAATTGCCGTGCCACGCGCGCATTGAAATCTGTGAGAATGAAATTAGGGCTAAATGGAGAGAAAAACGCCCGTAACTACTGACGAGTCACCCCTAGAGATGTAAATTGTATGAGCAACCCCCATTATTTTTGCATCCCCAATATTTCTCTTGAACAAACTTATCCTCTAACTCCAACCCTTCATACGAAAAATTTAATTTTCTCGCAAACCGACTCTAGAACAGACGGACGGACAGCCAGACGGACATGAAGTCCAAGATTAAAAATACGGAACCAATTAGGATGTAATCCAATCCAATTAGGATAAAATTAATAGGAGTTGACACAGAATTTTTAAATTTCGTACAGAAGTTACATTTACTTAAGTTAACAAATTTAAGTTTTAAAATAAATTGGATAATGGACACGCCTACCGCATATGTTCCAAAGCAAACTAATCTTGTATTTATTTAACGTGTTTTTAAATTTTAATGTTATTTAGTGCAGAAAGGGGTTCCCAATACTGTATTTTATGTCCTGCCAGTGTAGGACATCACGGATTCGGTTCGCATATATAGGTGCTTATCGCTCATCTAAATGGGTAAGTGCTGCAGTCAGTGTTGCCAGAACTTTTGGAGGTAAAATCAGCAAAAAACAATGATTTTTCATCCAAAAATCTGCAAAATCTTCATATGGATTTTAAAATCTTCAAAAAATTTTCAAAACAAATTTAGCCCATTTTTTATGTAGTTTATTTAAAAAAAGATGTAACAATTAATTTTAAAATATGTATAATAATATTATATTAAAATATTTTTTATTTCAAGAAAACGAAAACAAATTACACATTAAAGTGGCTAAGCTAAAGCAAAACATATTTTAAAGAAAGTTAAGTTAGGATTAATCACATAAAAATTATAAATTGAAAGTTAATTGCTTGACCTGACCTGTTATTTAAATTACTAAAAGTCACGTTGAGAATTTACAAGAGATCAAATATTGCTTAAATTAAAAATATTTATACATAC
This sequence comes from Pollenia griseotomentosa, assembly GCA_963931875.1. Classification (NCBI taxonomy): domain Eukaryota; kingdom Metazoa; phylum Arthropoda; class Insecta; order Diptera; family Polleniidae; genus Pollenia; species Pollenia griseotomentosa. The sequence goes on from OZ007561.1 coordinate 64,004,554, forward strand.
ATACATATGTATTTACATACAAAGGAATATAAACATAAGCGTACATAATTTCGTGTAAATATCAGATGGCATTAGTTTCAACAAGTCCGGTGATATTAAAGTATCAAAACAATGCGAATTTTTAAGTTTTAAATAATCTTTTGTAAGTAATATTCCTACTAATGAATCAATTTCCAAACGGTTTCGAACTTTTGTTTTGTTTAGGTTTACCTGGTTAAAAATTCTCTCGACGTTTGCTGATGAATGCGGTAAGACCAATATACGTAAAATAAATTTAGAAAGAGTTGGAAAAGCAGATTTAGTATCAGCATATTTTATTTCAGATACTTTTTTTCAGAAATTGACTAAAGTTCTTTCTTCTCCATGTAAAATTTCTTTAAAGTTCAGAATTTAGGGAATTAAAATTTCCCTAAATTCACAATCCAAATCCTGTCTTTCATCCACTTTCAAAAAATTTGGAAAATGTTTCACAATGTCAAAGACTGAATTAGTAGCACCATTTATTATTAGATTTGGGCTAATAATGCTAAGCGATCTCATTTTATTATCAAAGTCAAATCTTTTTAAAATTTGATCCAACAGTTCAATATAAAATTGAATACAATTTTCAATTATAACTTTAACATCGCATTTAGAGATGATATCATTTGCAAGTATTTCAGCTGCATGAATACCCAGGTATACACTATCATAATTTAGAAAATTTGAAGGATCTTTGTAATTCACACTAAAAACGTCACCAGTTTTGATCAAATGTTGTTTTAAAAAATTGCTCATTACTATTTTGAGTAGTTTTTCCATTTGAGCAAATAAATTGTTTATTTATGTTTCTTCGCTTTGGAACATTTTATTTATATTATTAATAATACCAAGTATATACTTCAAAAAACATAAATATGTTCTATTTATATCGTTAAGGTTGTTTAATATTAATTTTGCACTGTCAATTTGATCGATATTAACGGCAAATGAGAAAAATATTTTTAAGCTTTCATATAGTTCTAACAAACGGTTTACAACAGAATCTAAAGAAAGCCAACGAGTTTGGCATGGATGTAAAACCTTTTTGGGCTTTATTTCTAATAAACTTTGTATTTTCTTAAACTGGTTGTGACGCTTTGGACTGTTGGACAGATAATTATATACATCTCTGGCTAGGGTTTCGACAGCGGAAGGGAGTTTAAGGCATGAATACGATGAGCACAACGCCAGTGAATGGCATACACATTTAATTATAAATAAATCTGGAATGTCATTTTTAAAAAGTTGGGCAACGGAATGTTTTTCCCCGTCATTACGGATGCTCCGTCTGCTGCAAACCCAACCATGTTTCTTTTATAATCAATGCCGTTGTCACAGAAATATTTAAAAATTAATAAATATAAACTAGAAGCATCGCACTGTTCTACTTCTACTAATCCAAAAAACAAATCATGGATCTTAAAATCTAAGCAAACTCGCGCTACCATACACAAAGAATTTTTGTTTGAAACATCTGTGGACTCATCTATACACAGTGAAAATATATTTGTTTTTAATAATTCACATACCATTGAAAATTGGCTTTTTCCAACTACGTTTTTTACAATAGCGTTTGCTTTGGTTCTTCCTAATTTCAAACTCAGTGTTATTTCGGAATCACCAAATGAGCTTTGACACACTTTGATCAAATGACCTGTGACTGTGAACAGCAAGTTGTGTTCCACAATAAATAAGGCCATACGTATTTCAGCTTTTTTGATTCCAGCTTTTTCTGTTGAGAATATTTGATTTATTTTCACTTGGTTGGCAAAAATCTTCGAAGCTTCCAAATGTTTATTTGTTTGGGTATGTGATAACAAATCGCTTTTACCTGTAGTAGCTTTAAGATTTGCTTTGCAAATATTACAATAAAAAGTTTGGCCTCGTTTCTCCGCCCAAGAATTTATAGCCGCATTTTCCCACCAGTCATTTCTTATTTTACGTTTTTTTCTTTCATCAATCTAAGATTTTATGGATATTTTAAAATTAGTACAAATGTGAACGCAATGTGTTCTTAGTTATCTTACCAATTCAACAGAATTGCCATCTTCACTTGATTTATTTTTGTCTATATATGAAAAATAGGAAATGTATTTATTAACATAAGGTTTTTTGCAAAACAAAATTGTATTATCTTACCATTTCTTTGCAAATATTTAAGCATTGTTCAACTATTAAATTTATTATTTATGTCTTTAAAACTTCTATTGCCAAATTTGTTCGCTTTATGTGAGAACCGTTATTTATTTTTTTTCAACGCAATCTTTGTTGATATTTTTCTGTACTATAGGTGCAAAAATCTCCGTAAGTACCGAAAATATCAACACTTAACAAACACGCATTTTTTCTATTTATTTTGTTTTGTGTTTTCTTTCAAGAATGGTTGATATTTTTCGTCTTTTAATGAAAGAATTAGAAAATAGTACAAACATAAGAGACAAAATAAAGAAGTTGCCACCGAGCTAAAAAATCTGCGTTTTTAAGCCAAAAATCGTCAAATCTCCATTTTGGCAATTTTGGTGATAAAATCTGCAAAATGCAGATAAATCTGCACTTCTGGCATCGCTGGCTGCAGTGTCTCTTTTCCTTAAGCGAGAGAGATCGGCTGTGATTATTCGAAGAAGTTTATTTTGGCGCCTTTGAATACCTGATTACCGTAGCGCCATATTGGCTTTAAGATAGAGTTGTAAAGCTGAAGTTTGCAATAAAGACTAAGAACAGAATTTCTTCCAATAATCCAATTATTTTAAATTGCTTTTCGTTAAATTTGAGTTCATTTTGCTTCTATAAGCCATTTCCACATTAAAAACCGATCTAAATGTAACCGAGGTATTTTACAATCGAGTGATAAGGTATTATTTGATTATTGATTTAAATAGGTTGGCATAACTTCTGACCCAAGATGAATTTTCAGCTCTAGTTGAAATATATGATCCTGTAAGTATTAAGTTGCTTCTTGACTGTAGTTGTTTGTTGGCATATCCGAGGTATATACTAAGTACAAAAGTGGGCCTAGGATGCTTCCATGAGGAACTCCGTGTCAATTGGCTGATGATAAAGTAAATAATTATAATAATTTGACTAAAGATGTTTTGTCAAAATGCAAAAACAGAAATAGAAAAATATTTATTATATTTATATTATCAAAGTTTGGTACATATCTGTGGCTTGGAGCTAAAAGGGCCAATGTCAAAATATTCACTTTTAAGAAAATTGGAATTGAAGGTTATTATAGATGCTTTTATTGATGCTTTCATAGTGACATTGGCCAGCATTTTATTTATGAACCTGTTCTGGGTTAAGTATGGCTTAAGTTGTTTTACCATAATGAAAGAGAGCAAGAAAACAAATCAAATGCAATGATTAACTCAAAAGAAAAAAAGTGACATTGGCCCTTTTAGCTCCAAGCCACAGATATATTTTAACAGTTTATGGAAATAAGTGCGTTCGTTATTCAAAGCAGTAAAAAATAAAAATAATAAAAAAGACAAACTTTTTTCTATTTTATTTAAAATTATTGTAAAGTAATTAAAAAAACTAAACAGACTGTACTAATAAAGTGACCTCACAAGCGCAGCTGTTTGCAGTGATTATCTTCGTGTGTGACGTTTGGTGTCTTTATTTTTAATAAGGCATTTTGACATTTGCCGTCTCAATTCTTGCAACAAAATGCCTGTTGTTTTTTCTATTGTTTCATTGTTGTAGTACTGAGGGCACTTTGTTAATACATTTTGAAACTATACTTATAAACATTTCTTTAATAAATAAAGTTTTGACAGCTAGAAGAACCTCAAAAATTCAATATTTTATTATAAATTATTTGAGTTTAGCGCCCTTTTGCGACAATATAGAGAATAAACCGGAGAAAGCGATCAGTATCAGTGTTCGAAAATACACACTAAATATCGCTCCTTAGTGCTCCGGTCGGTAGATTTGTGGAAAACACAAACGCTAATAATAGTGTTTGTATAGAAAATCATCAAAACAAATAAAGTTCTCCTGTTTGTAATCTTATGAACACAAAGATAATACTGTTCTTATCCAACTCTATAAAATGATGAGAACATTTAATTCTTTCTAATCGGTTTTTTTTAAGAAACCACAAACTTCATTTTAATCGGTTCAGCTCATGAATGTTCGTTCGTTTCTGTAGTGCATAGCGTCCTTTTGGTTGTTAAAAAACCAAAAATTTTTTACAAAAACAAAATACACAAACAAAAAAAACAAAAAGCCAGCAAAATAATTTCAAACAAACGAAACATATTCACAATACACACACAAATTGTTCGTGCTGCGGTCGCTGCTAAAATTTTTTGTTTATTCATTTCTTTATCAATGTAAAAAAGAAACATTATAGAAGATTAAAATATAATGTTTGTCTACAGTATCACTAGATTTGTTCTGTTTTTTAACGAAGAACAGAACACTATATAATGTTCGGCTCTTTCTTGACAATAGTTACGAACGGTATTAAAAGTTGTGTTCGTCTACACAAGCACTAAAAAAATAAATATCGTTCCTCGGTGTGTAAGCCGAACCCCAAAATAATGTTCTGTTTATTTTCGAACACTGATTCAGTATAATATTTGGCGGCTAATTAGCTTTCAAAAATATATATGTTTATCAAAATCCGTCATAAGTGATCTTTGGGTATGAAACAAAGCACTGATGTTTGCTACTGAAAGTAATATTTTCAGAAAAAAACTTTTTCACAAAAAAACATCCTGACAGCAAAAAATTTATAAGTCTGTCCGTAAAAAATGTCTTAAAAATACTTACAGGGAGTCATCAGTTTGTATATTCCTGGTAATTTAATAGCAGGAATTTAAAAAAAAATCTAAGATTTAAAAAATTCAGATGTATCAGAATTTCTGCATGGACGAGCTTTAATCGCGAAAATTGGTCTTCAAACTTATTCTATATAAAGGGCCAAACACATACACTTGTCATATGCTTGTCGAGCAAGCGAATTTCCTTGTGTACGTGTGCTGGACGCAATATTCGACGTTATATCTAAATAAATAACATACAAAAAGATTTTTACTAATACTACAACAATGCTTGATTCGTATTTTGAGCAGTGTATTTGGGCCTTAATAAAAAATATAATTTTTATCCAATGATTAAGCCAATTAAAAACTATCTTCTTAGAAAATTAAGAAGCTCTCTTTATGAACTTTAAATTTATTATTATTGGTCCCTTATTAAACAAACGTTGCCCTAGTAAGGCCACCTTATCCAAAGAATTATAACTCACAAAACAGTTAGTGTTTCGCCGTAATTGATTTTAAGAACCTTAAATTATCTTTAATTTGGCCACCTACTGTTTTATAAAATACGTTATTGTCTAGAGTGTTTATTTAGTGTTTAGTGGCAGCGGTTATAGTTTTGGTGTGATGTTGTGCTGATGATGTTTCGCGGTTCATTTAAAAACAAGCGTTTAAATAAAACTTCAAAAGACTTAGCTAATGGTTAAAGTTACCGTACATTTCTTCAAGTATAGATGATAGGTCGATTGGAGGTCCGTCCTTTTAGGCAACCTCTAAACTGTAGCTACTGCCAAAAGTATCTAAATATATAAATATGTACATATATTGCATAATCTTTAGTTAAACAGCTTAAAGAAACAAAAAATCCTCCGCAGCAATAAGAAAATACATCGGAAAATATGTTGCTCAATCATTAGCTCCTGTAAACAAAAACAACACAACGTCAATCGGTTTAAAAGTTTGCGTACCTTTTAAAACCTTTTGTTACTGGGCGATCATCATCAGCAATCTTTGGCTGAATTGCTGCTGTTGTTGCTGGTTTAACCAACTCTTTTATACGTTTTTTTTCCTTAGTGTCAGCATTACAGCAACATTGATGTTGCTAGAGCTGTTGTTGTACGAGTATGCTATAACGTTCTACATTCCAACATAATTGATTTTAAGCTAAGGTCGCTAATAAATCGTAACTTTATCGCGTTTTTATGTTAAAGTTTTTCCTACTTTTTTTTTTGCTATTTTTTTTTTTTTTGCTTCTATAATATTGCTACAGGTAGCCATTGTTGATGTTTTGTTGGCGTTGCTTTTGTTATTTTTTATGAGGATCCTAGTTGTCTATTTAGTTTTATTTTTTTTTTTTGTTTTTTTGGGAGCAAATAATTTATCGTAAAGTGTAAATATCTATAATGTGTTGTTGATATTTAAGAGCCTTCTTAGGTAATATTTTTTAAAGAGTCAAATTGCTTGACTATAAATAATGATGGTGTTAAAGAAATTCAATAAAATTCTTTAATGTGTATTAAATCTTTTTTATTTTGCTTTTTTTGTTGCAGAGTTAGAAATGCAAGTTTATAAAATTAAACTTGAATAGAACTAAAATAATTTTCACGTACGGATTTTCAACTGATCATTGTGCCAACCGATTACGATAGTTTTTGTTATATTGCTTCCGATATAATCGCAAATAGGGCTCGATATCGCATACATATCGTTTCTTTAATTTAGAAAAGGCATATCTTACAGTATTTAAAAACTGCAGTTGAAATAGTAAAAGTCATAAGATTGTGTTTTTCTTCGCCATTTTCATTTTTCATTGGACAAAAAAAAACTGTTGCACTTACGTCCGATTCATTTAATGTAAACAATCGCAGTTACGTCAAAAGCAAAAATCGAAAAGTTATACACAACAAAGTACTTTGGCAGTTGACATGTTCGGAAGTTTTTGGTTTAACCGCCTGACACTTTAAGTCAATTCTAAAATGCTTATGAATATCTTTCGAAGTGTAGGAAGTGTAGGACCTTTTCTTCATTTCTTATTGTTCTAAAATTATACATAAGCTTTTTTATATACTATTTTTTGTCATTTTTTATGATACGCCATTTCTAAATAAAATTTTTTTAAGAAAACCCAATATAAAAGTAGAATTTTTATATTAATTTCTGAAAATTTCTTCTATCTTATTTTTTCCAAAGTATTTTATATATTTTCCTTTCATTTTTCGAACAAAAATGTAACTAATTTTTTTTTTTAAAGTTAAGTCTACTTTTACTTCAGCAACAATTTGTATGAAATTATAAATAAACGCTTTTAGTTAGCGAAGCCGGTACTTGTTACACCAAAGAAGAGAAAATCCTTGTACTTAGCCAAAGGCCGGATATGCAGAGCCGCTTTAGTTGGTGAATCTTGTACTTGTTATACCATAAAAGAGAAATTCCTTGCGTCCGTTATGACATACCACCGGTACACAGAAAAAAATAAAAATGGATTTCAATTAAAAAATTTGTGATATTAATTAAAAAATTAAACAAAGTAAACAAATTAATAGTATCAATTAAGCCAGTTAATAGTATTAATTAAACGTTTAATTCACTTGATTAAACGTTTAATTCACTTAATTAAATTTTTAATTAAAACTGATTATATTTTTGATTAACGTTTTAATTGGTGAAAAATTTTGTAGAATTTTTTCTGTGTATCTTTTGAATTTTTGAAAGTAATCGTGTTTTCAACAGTTGGACAGACGGACGGACGGATATGATTAAATCGACTTAGAATTTCTCGAGAAGCCATAATAAAAAAGTTTCACACAGAATGACAAACTTAGTGTAATAATAATAATAATAAATACGCAATTTTATTCTGCGAAAAATTTGCAAACGGTTTCTTAATTAAAAATATGAGTGTTTGCCGTGTCTGTAGGAAATGTGAAAACACCTGTACATTAGGGGTATAACTTATTCCCATTTTTTGCAAATATCAAAATGGCCCTAGCATAGTCGAATAGTCCACTATTAAAAAAATGATATTAATTTTTCGCGGTTTTCAAAAAAGGTCACCCACAAAACGCGGTAAAGTTGGAAATTTATTTTTTTTTTATTTTTATCTTTACTTATACATTTAGCCAAAAAATCACAGTTTTTTATGCAAAACAACACGCACATTAAATTTGAAATACATGTGCTTTAATAATTAAGAAACTTTTTAACTTTTTTTCATTTATTAATAAAATAATTAAAATTGTTTATCAAATTTTTTTCTTAAGGGATTTTAGAAAATCGCTTTTGTGGGTGAGGTTTTTATTTTCAAACGTCCAAAAAAAATTATTTTCGTAAATAGCTCAGCCAAGAATAAAAATTATCAATTAATTAGTATTGTGGTTATTTTGTTGAACTATTTATGGTTTTTAATCCAAATTTTTAATATTTTGAACTTAAGACTAATTAAAAAATATTAAAAATTTGGATTAAAAACCATAAATAGTTCAACAAAATAACCACAATACTAATTATTGTTAAAAGCTAAGGCACGAGCTCTATGTGTTCATTTGTCCTTCAAGTTGTGCTGAAAAAAGGTCAACAAGAAAAAGAAAGACAAAAATGAAAAAAAAAAAACAAAAAATGTACTTTGGACTTCAAGAAAAATTCTTGACAAAAGTACGAAAAAACAGAAGTAAGGAAGAACATGTAAAATCAATTAAAATAGATAATCATTCAAAAAAAAAAAAAAAGCAAACTTCGATCTACCAAAGGTTAAAATACAATTTGGTTTAAGGATTGATGTTTGACTATTGACGTCAGCAGCCTTCGATGGCTGCGAGTGTAAAACGGCAAATCCATTTGAGAAGATCGAGTGGTTGCGATCGAAACATGTCATGGTAACCTGCCGGCCACGGTTCGAATCCCGGCCACGGTCAAAAAATGAAAGATTATCAATAACAATTTTAATTAATTTTCATGTTGTAAAACACCTTTCTTCATAAAAATAATTTAATGAAAATTAAATTTAATGAACTTAAGCCTAATTAAAAAATATTAAAAATTTGAATTATCAATTAATTTTAATTAATTTCAGGTTGTAAAATTCCTTCCTTCAGTAAAATAATGTAATGAAAATTAAATTTTATGAACTTAAGCCTTACTAAATATTCATATTACAAATAAAATGTAAATAATAATACATTTTTTTTTTTTTTGATTTGTCGCGATTTTTAAAAACGATTTTGTACTAATCTTTAACATATTTTACGCGTATTTATTTAATTCGTCATTTGTTCGGTCCCAAAAGCCCGCGTAAATTGAGGTTTGCTTGAACATAGATTTCCAAGCACTCATTATGTTTCTTTTCTAAAAAAAAACATTTCAATAGTCACTTACAAAAGTATTTTCTTAACTTTTCTTTAAACTTTTTTTTATAGACTTTTTAAATATATTATGCTATTAGCTGTTCTCTTAACAAGGATTTTAATTGCATACGTATATCAGTATTCTGACTCATAACTCTCTTTCCATTTAGTCATATGTTTTGTTTCACATTTCACATGTCTAAAAATCACTCTCAAACCAATCACATCAATTCTGTCAGTCTTAAGAAACCAAACAAACAAAAAATAAAAACAAATCCAAATAAAACATTTCGCTGACATTTGAAACAACAACTTTGGGAGAAATAAACTACTGGCAACAAAGCACTACCTAACAAATATTTTTAAGTTAACAAACAGAAAAGCAAACCCAGCTAAGAAGGATTTAATGGAACACTTGTGCTTTTTAACAAACCTAATGTCAATAGAAAACCTAATCAGAAACACACCAACACCAATGGCCAATATGTACGAACTAGGAAATAAATATGGCTCAAAGAAATGTTTCCACACACAAATATGGCAAATATAACCCAGACAGAACTGCAAATGGCTGAAGTGACCAGGGACGGAACGCAAAAAAGTAAGTAAGTGAGTAAATGAGGTATGAATGAAAAGGTTTGTAAGTGATCCGTGTGAAATGTTTAAGTACTTATGCGAAAGGTACTTTATGGCGTGCCATAGTAATGTAGCACACATGTTTTCTTACTCTGACACTGGTAAAAATAATAAAAAAAAGAAATCACAAATAAAACTAAAAACTTTCAAATCTAAAATAAATGTATTTATATCGAAAAGAGTGCACTAAACTTTTCAAACTGCACTTTACAAAAATTTCAACAACAGATAGAATACAAACTGATTTTTGTTTATTTGTTCTTTATTCCTTTTGGCTTTTCTTATGTATCACATAAACCAATAAGAGTCTGGACCAACAATAAACATGCATGTAACCAAACATATCCAAAGGGAATAACTTATGTACGCTTGGGGTACAATAAATTCTTTTTTGGCCAAAAATAGAAAAAAAACCTTAAAACACCAACAACAACAAATAACAAAAAAATGTCAATTAGGCGAGATTTTGTTATGCTACAAAAAAAAATTGCTCTGAAACAAAGACAGCAAATGACGAACAAAAAAAAAAAAAAAAAAACGAATCGAAAGAAACAATTTACAAGATACAAACAAATAAATACTATGAATTGTTGGGTAGACAGAGTGGGGGCATTTTAAATTTTCTTAAAAGTGTACATTTATCTGGGAGTTCCAGAATAAGTTCTTAATTCCTTTTAAATGAGGATATTTTGTTTTTTTTTTTTTTTTAAGAATGAGGGGAAGATCTTAGATGACATCTGTGGCTAGTTTTGCAAAAAATATTCGGTATTTTTATGTTTCGGTTTTATTTTAATTTTGAAACGCAGCGAGTGCTTAAACAATTTACCAATCGGCTAAGGGGCTGATCTTTTGAGTGCTTACAGTCTTTATGCAGTTCGAAAAGATGCAAACGTTGCTCAGGTGTAAGCAAGTATAAAGGCAAACTCTGAAACTTCCTTCAGGTAACGTTCTCAGCAGTTGGTTATGTCAAGTCCTCTTTTAAAAAGAATTTAACATAAGTTCGGCTCACGAGTCAAGACCAATTAAGGTACAATTAAGGTGTTTTACTGTTGCCGTTTTTCAAAAACCGAACCTAGAAAGCAATACGTTTATATGAGAACTATTAACGCCAAAACAGTCACTTAAATAAACAGAATTGCCCCAGAAATTTTAGAATTATTTTTCAACGTCAAATACGCCTACTATAATAAGATGTAGAATTACTTCATAGAGGCTCACTGTACTATACTATACTATACTTTTTCGAAAACGATTAACAAGTTTCGTTCAATAACCTGCAAGGATTAGAATTGTGATTGTAACAAAATGTAGCAACAGGTCCAACATTAAGCTTTCCTGCTCCAAAATTTTGGCAATACAAAAAATCAACGCATTTGTCTTATTTAGACTGGCTTTGTAAGGGATAACTAAAGGGAAAGTTTAATGCTAATCCAAATATCTATAAGCTTAATGCCAATTGCGGAGAAGTGAGGACGCCAAAAGCTGAAAGCAATGGGAAATCAGTGTTCAAAAATAAACAGAACATTATTTAACGATAGATATCATTTTTTTTTTTTCGGTGTTTGTGTAGTACCGTTTGCAACTATTTTCAAGAAAGAGCCGAACATTATATAGTGTTCTGTTCTTCGTTAAAAAACAGAACAATTTGAGTAGTACTGTCGACAAATATTATATTTTAATGTTCTATAATGTTACTTTTTTACCAAAGTTATTTACGGGAATACAAAATTTGTCATTAATACGATTTCTGTATGACGTGCTAAATTCCCAATTTTTCATATTTGATAAATACACTGAAATTTATTGTTGAGGGAAAACTAGCTTCTATGCGCATTTCACTGGTTGCTTGGGCCAGCTCATCAGGAAACCTTTTCCTAAGATCTTAGAAAAGCTAAAAATATTATACGAATAAAAACCTAAAGCGAATAAGAATTTTAAAAACTCAAAGTCTTACTTGTAACAATATCAAAGCTTAAACAAAACACCAACAATAAACAGTGAGTTTATCTTTTCTTACATCCCCCTTTTTTGAAGAAAAACAAAAAACAAACAAAAAATTTTAGCATCGACCGCAGCACGAACAGCTTGTGTGTGTATTGTGTATGTGTTTCGTTTGCGTAAAATTATTTTGCAGGCTTTTTGTTTTTGTTTTCGTTTGTTTTTCTAAAAAATGTTTTATATTTTTTATCAGCCAAAAGGGCGCTACGCACAACAGAACGAACATTAATAAGCTGAACCGAACACAATGAAGTTTGTGGCTAAAAAAAACGACTGGAATTACATGTTCTCATCTTTTTGTTGAGTTGGATAAAAACAGTATTATTTTTGAGTTCGAACGATGACAAACAGAAAACGTTATTTTTTATGATTTTCTAAGCAAACACAATAAGCGTTTGTGTTTTCCAAATCTAAAGAACCGAACACTAAGGAGCGTTATATTAGTGTTTATTTTCGAACACTGTGGGAAATACTCTGAAAAGAGCACGACAGCTCGAAGAATACCATTGGCACCACCTAAAATATATTAACTTAAAATATTATAAGAGCAAAGTGCCAAAATATACGGACTGTTTTTAGAAAACGTAAACAAGTGAGTGAGTGAGAAATTAAAATGAAAACAAAAACAAATTTTCGTTTCTTATTGTTGTTTTCGATATAATTACTCACTCACTCACTTGCTTACGTTTTATAAAAACAGGCAGATAATCTTTGTTTTTATTCTAAATCCTAATATATATTATAACAATTAAGGTGTCAGTTTGTTTGTATGTTGCACAATCACGCCAAAACGGCTATATGCATTTTGATAAAGTTTTATACGAATATAGAACAACATACCGAAATTGCTATACGCCATATTTTTTTATTCAGGAACCTCATTTTTAGAAGTAACCTTTCATCTCAAATCCAAAAGTTTGTTTCGTACGAATTTCTATAGCTTCATCACAATCCTACAAAAAGGTACATTTCGAAAATCAAAAAGTTTTTTTATTTTTGGCTTGAACTACCATCAGGGATATAGGTTTGAAAAATTTTATCTTAAAGTTGCAAAACAGGGTTAAAGTTTGTACTTTTGGTACTTTTTATTAACACGTTTTTTTTAAATATTACTTGTCAACAATAAATTTCAAGTGTTTTTATCAATAATAAAAACTGGGAATTAAGCACGAATAACAAAATCTTTTGAAATTAATATTTTTGCTATATTTAAAAATTTGTCTTTCTATGACTTTCTTTGCCTACGGTGGCATGCTGCAATAAACGAAAATGTTTAAAGTCGTAAATCAGGGAATTTTTGGTACCTTTTAATAATTCCATTTAGAATGCTTAATTTTTGCTTAAACTATCACCAAGGACATACAGACAAGGTATAAAAAATATTTACTTAAAGGAGCAAACCAGAGTAAAAATTCGCACTTTTGGTACTTGTTATAAACATTTTTTTTCTAAAGTGGCAATCTAGTAATGTACATTTGAAAGCAAGACTGGGTGTAAATTCGTTCTCTTGGTACTTTTTGTAAACAAGTATTCAAAAAAAAAAAATAAGTTTTGCACAAACCTATTTTCTTTAACATAAAGGCGGCAGACAAATAAAAAATTTTTGTAAACACTTTTTTGTTAATTAATTTCGCACAAAGTTACAAGTTATTTCCTTTAACATAAAGGACAAGTAAGGAACATTTTATGGCAAAACACCGTTACTTTTGGCACTTTCTTAAACACGTTTTTTTTTTCAAAATAGTTTTTGCGCAAATTTACAAAATTTGTTCATATCATTTTTTTCATAATATTTTAAATTTGAGAAGCAAAAAAGCAAAAAAGTCATGCATTGACTTAATCATAACAATATTTATGCACCACCCTGTATAATCAATTGATAATTATTTTCCCTCGAAATGTATTGAATTTATTTGCATCAACACAAAAGTTGGCTTTGCAAAATTTTATATCGATAAATACTATAACATTTAAGAGACGGAAATGGAACGTACCATAACGAAATTTTGTGAACTAACAACTAACGATTGTAATCGACCGCAACGTTTCGGGTCATTGTCACGATTTTACGATATGTATGAGGTAAGTATTTTGTATTGGGGCACGTGCGAAATTATTGACCAAATTTCATCAATTTCAAAAGCCTTGGCTTTTAAGATGAAACATTGCAATAAATTATATTCAAGATTGTGATCTGCTTTCGGTTTGCTGTTTTTTTTTTTTGTTATTCTAAAAAATAAATCAAGCTAACATTTTCCTTAGACAGACCACTTATTTGCATTATGTGTAATGTAGTGGTATATGGTATATCTATCCAATCTACTTGGAAAAATCCTTAATAAATTTTGGCATTAAATTTCAAAAAACTACACTTTTCAATTCACCCACTTAAAAATGTTTTACTGCATTTTTGGTTTTGTCTTTTTTTTTCGAAAATTGAAGTTTGTTGTTTATTACTGTTTTTGGGAATATGTGGGAGCAAAATGTACAAATCATGGGGTGTTACTAAATACAATTGATTTGTTAAAGAAAAAGACAAGACAACACCTATTGTAAATGTGCTTTTTTCCATTTGTGATAGCTTTAACAACTACAACCACAGCAAAAAAAAAAAAGAGCAACAAAGATGACCAACAAACAAATGCATGGTAGAAAAAATATTTTATAATATTTTTCGTTTGTTAAAAAAAAAAAAAAATAACAATAATGACATAAAGGGCCTTTACTTTTCAACAAACACTAGTGACATGAGAATTGAAGGAGTCAGTAAGAAACAACACTTGTAGCGTGCGTAAAATCTTCATAAATAATAGCTTATTAAAGTCTTCTGCTACAGCTACAGGAGGACACAAACAAAAAAATCAACAACAAGTGAACGAATAAATTGAATTTTCTTAGTTTTTTCTTTTTTTGTTTTTGTTTTTGTTTAAGTACGTTTGTATGTATCTTGTGTTGTATGTACTTGGATGTGCCACATGAAAAACAATCAAAAATAATTGCCTCTCTTAAAACGACAATAGTGTTGCCAGTTTAAGCCTTGTTTAAGTTGCAAGACTTAAGCTTTAGTTTGATATTGAACATATAAAAACAAACTCAAACAACAACTTCGGCAGTAAAAGCAATAGCAACAAAAAGATGCGTTTCTGTTGATTATGCTGACGTCGTTTTGTTGCAGCTGTTGTTGTTAGTGTTGTTGGTAATGGTTGTGAGGCTCATTGAGGGATGTTACAAAGTGTTCAAATACAACATGTTAACAAACAACTTACCAAAAACACACATAAACATGTACAAATATGTTGTGTGTTAGTAATTTTACTGATATCAACTATTTTCATTTGAATACCCTACACTAAACTTTTTCGATTGGTAGTTTTTAATTTATGTATAGGCCAATTTCACCTAAATTGTCTCTGTTTTGACAGCAGAGAAAGAATTGTTCTGATTGTCATATTGAAACATACAGCGAGAAAATAGTTATTTATTGTTCCAAAAATGGAAAATTTTAATATCTTTATGCTCTTATTTTTATAAAAACTTAAAAACCTTCATAGCTGAAGAAAATCCTAAGTATTTTCTAAAAATAATAGATGATGATTTTTGCATTTCGAAAGGAGAAGATGAGGAATTCGAAATTTTACTTCAGATCAATATTAGGTACAAAAATTCATTCAAAATTATAAGAATGAATTGATTTAGAATTAAGAAACAATGGAACAAATGGATGTAGCTTTGCAATTTCTTTCAGTTGTAGATAAATTTTGTGTAAAGAAATGCAAATAAAATATGAAAAAATTCAATATTTTTTGGATTAAGTCCATAAAAGTACAAACGATGGGAAATTATTGAAGACCAAGTCGATTTTTGGGGTAAGCAATACTATAATTAGTATTAGTATTAGTAGGTCTTTTTTTCCTTCCAGTTTTTAAATTCCTGTTGATTATGGTGAATGTAGATGTCAGAACCTCCAGGAGCGTCCAGTTTTAAAATTATATTAGTTATTAATGTTATCTGTTTGTAATTTTTATTATTTCTTAAATACAAAATAAATGAAAATAATATTTTAAAGGCATTTACTCAAATAGTCAAAAAAAAAAAATGTTTCTTAGCAAGAAAACATTTTGTAAAATAGAATCTGTGAATTTATTTCTCATGTTGAGTAGCATTTATTATATAAATTTTCATATTAATTGAATATGTATTATAAGTCAAATTACAATCCTCAAAAGCTTTTATACTGTAATAGGCTTATTCCTTCAATGTTTCCAGGAATATTTTCTATGCACTATCAGAATTTTTCGTTTGTATATTTCTGTTACGAGGCTTACTTTAGCTAACCTTTGGCTAGAAATGAAGTAAATTGTAAAGAAAATTAATACAACTAATAGATACCAGCAGAATGTAATGCATTTTCTGGCCCGCTACGGCCTTCGTCAGCATTCTTTGTATCTTATAACTGGATAGTGCCTATTGTAAATTTTATGTATTTAACTTAATTATTTTAACAAACAGAATCTGGGAATTTGTTTCTCATGTTCAGTAGCATTTATTATATACATTTTTATATTATTCGAATGTGTATTCTAAGTCAAATTACAATCCTCAAAAGCTTTTATACTTTAAATAACATTAGAAGTCAATAAACACTTGTATTTTCCAAAAACAATAACTAATTAGGAGGGATTTAGTTCACTAAATACTCAAGTCAAATTAATTGATATTGCAAAAAGTAAAATTAACAATGTGGGTGGAAGAATAGCCAGACAAATTTAAAAAAATTCAAAACGTTTACAAAAAAAATTAAGGATTCCAAAAAATAAAATAAATTTCAAATATATTCGAGCTGATCTGGAATCAAAGAAGAATCTTAAAATCATAGTTGGGGACAGTGCACTAAATATTGATTTAAATCAGCATTGCACTATCACTTAATAAAACTGCAAAGAAATTAGTTTGCACTCTTTTTTATCAGCTTTAGTGATGATTTAAATTTTTTTAATTACCACTTAAAAAATTTCGTGATATTGGAAATTCTTTCACTATCACTAAACGCAGATTTGAATGCAAAAATCTGGACTCAAATCAAATAGTGCAAAATTTGGACATGCAATCAAAAAAGCTGCATACAAATATTGTCTAACTCAAATTTAAAAAATGTAACTTTGTAAGTGCATGGATTTTGATTTCTTTGAGGATATGCATAAATAAAAAGCATTAAATTTTGTCAATAACGGAATAATTGGCTTTAATCATGAAAAATCAAGTTCTTAATTTTAAATTTAGTGCAACAATTTAAGTTGCACTCAAATGAGTGAAGAAGAAAAAAGTTGCAATAAACTGATGATTGCTTTTTTTACATCAAACTATTTGTTTTTTTTTTTAGTGCAACATTTTTTAACATCACTATCACCAGACCTGGGGGGTCTCAATTACATTTTGTATTTAATTACACCTATAATTACACAATTACATGTAATTGTAATTGAATTTTTTCAATTACAATTACATTTTTTTTGTAATTGAAAAAGAAGTAAAAATCAATTACAATTACATGTAATTGTAACTGAAGTTTTCTTAAATTACAATTACATGTAATTGTAATTGAAAAAATTCCAATTACAATTACATGTAATTGTAATTGGAAAAAAATCCAATTACAATTACATTTAATTGGAAAAAAAAATTTTTCATTAAGTAATTTAAAAAAAACAAGTAATCATTACTTTTTTAAGTATTTATTGTCAAAAAAGTATTTAATTACAAAAATTATCAATTACATATTATAAAAAATTTCAAACATAACAAGTATCCTATTTATATAATTAAACAAGGTGTTATATATAAAAATAAAACAGAATGCAACAAGTAATGTAACAAAAATAACATTTGAAACGAACATTGAAGTTCTGTTTGAACTTCACAATTATAACAACAACCTTATTTATTGGACTAAATAAGGCGTGCTTAAATAATAATATTCTGGTATGTGATGAAAACGGTCGTTTTTGATTTCGTTAAAATTGGAAATTTTAATGGTGATTTGTAAAGCCAAAGTCTTTCTAATCGATTAAGTTTATTAAGATAAGCCAGTCTTTACCATTTAATAATTTTCAGTTTAAAAATGTTACGAACACGTCCGAATTGAAATTTCAATAATGATCGAAATAAAATCGATCGTTTTTCATCACATACCTGATTGAAAAATAATTAAGACAAGGAACCAATTTAAAAAAAATTATTATTTGCTTTAAATAACACCATTTTTTCAAAATTGTCATCCGTTAAACATTGGCGCCTAGCTGTTAAAATAATACCGGCGAACGAAAATAGTCTTTCAACTGGTCCTGAAGATGTTAAGGGAGTGTTTGACCGTAGAAAGAAAACGTTCATCATTCTACCGAACTTTGTACAATACATTTTAATAAATTCATAATTATTCTATAATTTTTTTTATACATCCAACAATTTTTTTTCATATAATTTAGAAAATCGTTTTAAGAATTTTAAATTTTATTTTATGGTTTTAAAAATGTAATTGAATTTTGTTCAATTACAAGTAATTATTTGTTGATTAATTACAATTACAATTACTCGTAATTAGTAATTGAAAATTTTCAATTACAATTACATGTAATGTGTATTTGATTTTTTTCAATTAACAATTACAAGTAATTGTAATTGACATTTTTCAATTACAATTACATTTTATTGTAATTGAGTTAAGTCCTTACTTTCAATTACAATTACTTGTAATTGTAATTTAGACTACCTCAATTACAAATTACATGTAATTGTAATTGTAATTGAAATGTAATTGAGATCCCCCAGGTCTGACTATCACTCATGTTTAGTGAGGCTGCAAATTTTCAATTCATCACTCAGCATCAACAAAATGATTGCAATTTTTTTGCACTATCACTAAGTGTGAGTTAAAACTGCAATATGAGTGCACTACCCCCATCTATGAATAAAATAAATTTTTTCAAAATGCATTGGCATTCTTCAAGTACAAGACAAAGTTTTACTTTTAATAAAACAGTATTTTTTTTTGAAACAAACAAAAATTAAAATTAGTTGTTTAAGCTTTGTTCACAATCAGAGCAACAATTTCGTTTTTTCTTCTATCTTATTTCTTCTCAAAGTATTTCATATAATTTCCTTTCATTCTATGAACAAAAATGTAACTAAAGTTTTTTTGAAAAGTTGACTCACTAGAACTTCAGCAATAATTTGTATGAAAGTGTTTCTGACGTTTAAAATAATTTTATTTAGTTTTGAATGAAAATTTTAACATAGTGTTGTAAAAAATAATAATAAATGTATAAAATTGTTGTGGCTGAGATTTGCAAACGGTTTCTTAATGCAAAATGTGTGTGGTTGCAAAAGAAATTGTTGCTCTATTATGAACACCAAGTGAAAATGTTTCTTTGATTGTGAACGAAGCTTTAAGTTTTTTAAAGATATTTGAATAACAAAAGACTAGATTTCTTATATATTTTTTTTTTTAGTAAAATTAAAAAACGATTTTTTATGGAAATTTTTTAAGTTTTTAGTGCATATTTTTTATTTTTTTAGGTGGATATTTTGGATTTTTTTTAGGAAATTTTAAGCGCATATTTTAGTGCATGAAATACTCATCCCTAATCAGCCAGCAAAATACTCCGACGTTGTCTGAACTAGACATTTCTTGCAAATGTCTGACTTCAGTCTTAAGCTTCGTACAGACGATGGTCAGATCTTACAATATTGTAATTTTTCTGACAATGGTGCCATTGTCAGATGCATTAATTTAACACATCTGCCAAATGAAAATAGCGTACAATGTTCATACAAGTTGCAATTTTAATGACAACATTGTAAGATCTGACCACCGTCTGTACGAAGCTTTAAAGACTTCGATCAGATTTCTGTCCGACATTAAATATACTTATTGTCTGGACAATTTCTGATCGATTTCGAATGGATACATCGGGGGATATTTATGTACAGATATGTCTAATAGAATTCCGACGGAATTCTTACAGATGTGTCTAATGAGACTTATTATTATTTTTTTTTTTTTTTTGTGAAAATAGTGACAATTGTCATTAAGTTGAATATAATTTTTTATTTAATTGTTTCAAGACAAAAGGATTAAAAAAAGGTACGTACATGTTAAAATTATAACTATATACTTTTAAATATTTTGCAATAAGAGAATTCTTTTAGTTATCAGTTAAAAAACCATAAGAATTTCGGCTAACTCATCAAAATTTCCCATGCCTTTTTCATTAGATTTCTGTCAGATATCTGTCAAAAATGTCGGAATTTCCCAAGACATGTCTGTCAGAATTCGTGTCAACCACTTCATACGTTTTTGGGTCAGAAATCTGACAGAATTCTTATACGATTCCGACTTTTTTATCGACGTTTCTCTTAGATATCTGGAAGACGTCGAACTATTTTGCTGGCGGGGTAGTTATCAGCTACAAGGGTTTAAATTTGCTACTAACACATATGTATGTAAATACAAAATTTGTTTTTTTCAATTATCAAAAAATAGCGTGCTCAATTATTCGACATTTTTAAGAAACCGGTTTTCGAATAGTTCGATATTATAGGGTCAGGATCCTAGATGAATTTGCTTTTCATCTGGTGCTTTTTGAATTTATGTTAATATTCGACCTATAAAGATAAATTTATACACTAAACTGGGTGAATAAGAGCATGTAAGGGGAGTTTTTTGGTACTTTCTCGTTCAACATCTGGTACTTTGATTAGTTTTCTTTAATATTAGAGATAGAAAAATAAAAACAAAACATGCAATGTCTTGAGTGGATTACAAGCTATAAAGGAGAACTACAAAATTAAATTAACTCACGTAGAAGATACAATATAAGCCGGAGGTTGGTCCCTTGCCAAATCGATCCACTAATATGGAAAAAATAAATGCTCGAAACATGTAAATTCATATATACTTAGATGTACTATGTTTTCATCATACGTACATAAAAAGTTATGGTCGAATTTTGTCCATTAGACGAAAACAAGTTTAATAAATATTTTAATTCAAAATTTATTTCACAATAACTAAAATGTTAATTAAATTAAAATTATATTTTTAATTTTCTTTAAACAAAAAAATTATTGATTCAATTATCACATTTAAATCCAATTGAAATACTTTTAAAACTATTTTTTTAATTGATAAAAACTACTGATAATTTTTTCTATGTATGTATCAAGCTAAAAAAATATTATTTTAATTATAACGATCTTTTTTTTTTATTTTGTTGTGTCTTTTTTGGTAGATCGGTAAAGCATGAACCGAGAAAGCTACTAGATTTAGGGAAAAAACTTTTTTTTAACGATTTTGAGTGCTAATCGTTCCAAATACGAACCAGCTTTCTGTACTGATGTTCCTTAGCAACTTTAAATTAGTATTTTATCAAAAACTCGAAGATATATTACCCATATTTATTTTATTTATTACGTCGAAATTACTAGATTTTTAAAACAAAAGAAAAGTTGAGAAGCTTGTGTTGAACTTAAATGTGTCAATAAATTCCTAATTATGCAAACTACTAATGAAGCACATTTTGTTACTTAAAGCTAAAGAGCAAAAAGATTTTTTTGTTGTCGTTAATATTTTATACCTTTTCCCATTAATAAATGTGAGAAACGGAGAATTCCCGGTAATAAGAAAAAAACATACACATTTTATACGTTCCCTAAAATGCAGAGAATCCGGGAAATTGAAAACCCTATACGAAACACAAATATGGCTGTACCAGAAGAAACTGATTTAAAAAAGTTTGGTTGGAAGTTTCACCTCTCCTGCTTTAAAGCCCAGAACTTTTCTAATCAGGGGCCTAATTCTGGCATTCGTGATCGAGTACTTTCTCGATTCGAAAGCAATTTTATTTCAGTCAATACTGAACGAATCGAAATTATTTTCTCAGTATTCTCAGTATCAAATGAATGCTTTACAATAACATAAAAATAATTCCAATTCGTTCAGTATTGACTGAAATAATTAGATATTAAATTGCTTTCAAATCGAGAAATTACTCGATCACGACTGCCAGAATCTGGCCCCTGACTTCTGTTTCCAGCAATTATGTACAAACAATTTGGAAGAGGCTTCACTTACTTTGAAGTTTTCCAAAATACTTAAAACTGTAGAGTATTGTCATATCGGTTTTTCCTTTAAAAGCACTCATACTTGTATTTCGCCTTCAATTTTCTTAATGTTGTTTGTAGTCATATACAAGTACTTGCAGCGATATTGTCAATACTAACCAAAGGTTGACTGGCCATTAAAGCCCATTCACACACAGTCAGTCACACTGACAAACACACACACACACACACACTTATTCATTCATAACAAACACATAGGTCAGTATTTTGGTTGATGGATACAAGATTTATATGACAACATTGGCCATATTTTCAAATTTAATGAGACGATATATAGTTTGTTTGTTTGTTCGTTCGTTTGTTTATTCGTTAGTTTTGTTACATTCACTGTATCTATCTAGAAGGTGACATACAATAGAAAGATGATTGGAACCTGTAAAAAGAATAAAACTCAATGCAACACAATATACTTATGTATGTGACTATTGAAAATAAGTGTCAGATTTTTTGAAAAAAAAGAGTTTCATTGAATTTTTGTTAAAAATAATAAATAATAATTGTAGAAGAATTCTTAAATTTTAGTTCAGCAATACAAGATTTATTTGTAAGATGATAAAGTGAAAAGTATTTGGTAAAACGATTAATTATATATTCTTCATGGGTTTTAAGTGTAAAAAAATTATTAAATATTCTTAATAATAATTTTTGGGAGTAAACAATTTTAATTTTAAAGTACTTAATTCTTATACGCTTAACGGTTTTATTTGGTTTAATATCTTTAGTTTTTCTAAAATCTTTTTGGATAAAGTTTCCTGATGATCTGGCATAAGCAACCAGTGAAATTCACATAGGAATAGCTTATCCCATCAACAATAAATTTCAAGTGTTTTTATCAATAATAAAAACTGGGAATTAAGCACGAAGAACAAAATCTTTTGAAATTAAAATTTTGTATTCCCAAAAATTGAAATTACCTTTTGATAATAAACAGGCAAGTGCACGGCCTAAAAAAACACTTAATTGACAACATCTTTTGTAAAGTTGTTGTTGTTTTTTATTTTGTTTTTCTTAACCTACTTACAACTACAATTAATGTTGAGAGAATTTCAACTAATTGTAGTGGGGAATGTAAGATGAGATAAACCCACTGTTTATTGTTGATGTGTTTTGTTTAAACTTTGATATTGTTACAAGTAGAACTTTTGCTATAAGTCTTATACGCTTAACAGTTTTATTTGGTTTAATATCTCTAGTTTTTCTAAAATCTTTATGGATGAAGTTTCCTGATGATCTGGCATAAGCAACCAGTGAAATTCGCATAGGAACAGCTTACTCCATCAACAATAAATTTCAGTGCTTTTATCAAGAATAAAAATTGGGAATTCAGCACAAATAACAAAATCTTTTAAATTAAAATTTTGTATTCCCAAAAATTACTTTGATAATAAACTGGCAAGTGCACGGCCTAAAAAAACTTAACTGGCAACATGCTTTTGCAAGTTGTTTTGTACATGGTATGTGTCTAGTTATTAAATTGATTATGGCGGATAAGAGATTATGAGTTAAAAAAAATTTACATAAGCACCAGCCGTGTTTGACCGATCTCCCTTCCCGTGACTTTTGGTATAAATATATAGTCAGACCGGAGCCGTGATTCCGAGGGCTACTGACTACCGTGGCACCAGAAAGGGGTCTGGTCAGACGCGATCTGATGAGATATGTCAATTTAGAACTATGCCGACTACCCGATTTGGCCAGAGAAAGTAACACAACAAAGTGGCATATCCTTTAAATTCACATACCCTTGGGGACTTAGGAGCATGTTAAAATCCTCAACGTAAGCCCACTGTATTGTGACTTCAGGTCGAAAATCAATTTATGAAAGAGAGCCATTGTCCTAAAAGATTAAACCATCAATATCATGATTATACTCCTCAATTGCTTTCCGCTGGGCAATACAGTTTTACATTAGCCATTGGTTCTACTGAGGAGTTATTGATAATAACATTGGTTACAGCTATCATTCCCGCGCTCATTCAGTAGACAGATAGGAAATGATAGGAAAAATTGTCAAAAAAAAACTATGCATATGACAATCGGGATCGGGCTCGTTAATTATCCAGTTAATTTAAAATAGTTTGAGCACCATATAGAACACTGTATAATAAATCTCCACTTCCAGAGCATATGCAAAATGTTTTAAGTCCAAAACGTATTGGTTTTCTCTTTACGAACATTTTGCACGAACTATTTGCATAAACTGCATACAATTTTTATTGAGAACATCAACAAGTGGGCGAACGCTGACAAAACATGTTGTATCTTAGCGACTTTTATCTGACCGATTGCTAATATGTGGTACTGATATTGTAGTGCTTCCGGCCAATTGTCGATTTTTCGACCACCAAGGATGATGGGCATTTATAAGTCAGAAAACTGGTGAACTACAAATTGATTTTTGTCGATTCTTATAATTAAAATGCTTTAAAAATAATGAAAAAAAAAAATTTTATTTTCTAGTTTTTAATATATTTTTTAATGGAAAAAAGTATTATGGTTGGACTACTCCTAATTAATCTTTAACTGCTTAACAATAAAATGAATTTCAGCAATATAGCAATAATTCCATCAATATAAATAACCTTTGTGTACTACATCCAAAAAAACTCTTTACATATAAAACAAAATATGTTAAAATAACAGGTATATTAATAAGATAGTCTATTTTTTGTAACATGCCTGATATACTTTGTTCACATACAACAAGATAACGCAAGATTTTTTAATTGAAAGTTTTCGTACGCTTTTTTCGCAAAAGTGAATATACGACAAAATGGCTGCGTAATATCTCATTAACCATAAGATATAGAGACATGAGGATTGCGCAGATCGATAGATATGTTAAATTTACCTGAGGAAACGGTCTTATCTATTTTTTTTCTTGATTTTGTGATATACGACAAGATATCTCCGGCACGACGATATGTCGACCATTTTTTAAAATAACAGGTTTCTTGTATTCCATATAATTATGCTTAAATATTTTACCAATAATAATATTTGTAACAAATCTCCCTCTTTTCAAATCTATTTATGTATGCATAACAAATAAGATGGTATTGTTGATCAAGCCCGACCTTTAGAGATTGTACCCTATTTAAAAGCCATTGCCAATCATCGACCCGGCAAAACAAAATTATATTATGCGTTTAAGATTCATATAAAAGTTCTATGTATTTCACTTACTGAGTTTGTCCATTAGTCTTTGTAGACCAGTACCCATGTTCTGTAACTTAAGTGAGAACTTCTCGCATCGATAAAATGTGAAACAAAATATTCCATTGTTTCTCGAAAAGTAAGAAAAAAGTGTGTCTGTTACTCATGTGGAAAACTATTAAAGGAGATTACGTTGTTACGTTATAAATGTCATAATATTGTACTCGAAGCCGATGTGACATTGCAGGCGTTGAGAACGCTAGTCACACATATCGTTGACGGCGACCAAAATTAAAAATGTTTAACTACTGCGCTGAAAATACAACCGTCGCACAGTGGGAAATTTTACGAGAAGGCGGTCAAAATTCCATAACTTTTGACTGGATCGGTATTTTTTTATGCGATTTTTTGTGTTGGATAGGTGCGATGTTAGGCTTTCATTTGCGCTATAAAACGTAAAATTCGACTGATAGGAGCAAAAGTTATGGGGAGTTCAAAATGCATTTTCATTTTTTTGTTGAGTTTCGGTGTAAAAGTTGGATATTTCAAATATGATTTTTTTATAATTTATCATTATTTCTCTTGTATTTTACGACTGATACTTATTTTTTATTGTCGAACTTAGATCCTGTCAGAAAATGCCAATATTTGGCCCCTGTAAATTTTTTAGTCGCAATATTCACAGGGGCCAAAGGTTGGCTGTTTTGGGATGAGACGAGTTGTTATAAGGATAAAACTGAAAAGGAATATTTTGAAAAATTCCAAAATAGCATTCTTGGCTATCGATAACATTTTAGGTAATTCAACCTTTATTTTTGGTTTGAGATGTATGTATGTGTATTTTATTTTTATATATTTATATATATATATATACATAAATCTTTTATTTTTCGAACTTCTTCAGTTATGACATCTTTAGTTTCCTTTTTGTAAACAAACTTTATTGGTCTGCAATACTTTATTGAAGAGGGAATTTCATTTTTCCATACATCCATTTCTGTAACTCTACTGGTTGACGGCTCTAAGCCAATATAAGTTTTTCTTAAACGTAATGGAACTAAAGATACCATGAATAAGTTAGCATCAGATGAATTTTCTGAATTACATTGCTTGTATTGTTTCTGACCAGAGCTTCCATCACATCCCCATTTAGAAAATAAAGTGATGCTGCAATTTTTAAGTTTGTTTAAACAGTCAGCATCAAGTGTATTTAATAATCGTTCTGCAGTGTGTTCGAGAAGAGCCTGCAATTTTACTTCTGCTGAACTTGAAGTTACACTAATAGCCGTTTGCGAAGGTAAGCACTCCTTGACAGAAACTAAATCTCGATATGCTGGAAAGATTTCACAATTTGTTTCATTGGCAGTTCTGTATACTGATTTTTTGTCAGTTTTAAATCCAAAAATAGTGCAAATGCTTCTTCTGGAGTAAATTTCATTTCTTCAGTTGGTGTAGGCATACTTTTTAAAATCCTCTTTGTGCGTTTAGGGCTCGCTTCCACTATTTTTTTCAATTATTGCAATTTTTGTTTTCTTATTTTGCGTTGGTTGAATTTGATGCAGAAATGAATCCTTTATCATAATTTTCACGTAAAATATAACTGCGTGCTAGTTTTTTTACCATTTACCTGCTCTTCTATTTTTTTAAATTAAGTTGCAATTTTCAGGTAATTAAACTATGTAGTTTATGTTGCGGCTATTTACTAATGTTTAACCTTCTAACTTACTCAGAAATCTAACGTGTTAGTCTATTTATGTCGCCTATTCGTTTTGCAGCATCCGTTCACCCACAATAAGTTCATAACAATGGCAATATCTTTACCTTCTCCAAATTAATCGATAACCTGACGTGCTAGATAATTTATGTGGCCTGAACTGCTTTATTTGTCGAAAATTCTTTAAGATTCACCTTCTTTAATTTCAGTAATGTTTCCTTGCAGGACTTATTTTCTGAACCGAATATCTTACCTTGGGTCACAGAAATTACTGTAGTTCGCAAGGCCGTATCCAGATGTGTGTACAATGGGGTATAGAAATGTAGGTTAGATTCTGGACTACAAGAGAGTATAGATTTTTTTTTGACGCATTTTGACGCTCAGGACTTATGCTCTATAAAGTAGGAAATTTCCGGGAAATTTTGACATAAAAAAAAAAAAAAAATTAAATAGTTCTAGAGGTCGCAGAGTTTAATGCTTTAAACCACGTATAGCTAATAAAATAAACTAATACACAAAACTTATTCTGTCAAAAAATCTTAAAAAACAAAAAAGTTATGAGCATTTCAACTTCAAAAATTAACTCAGAAATTCAAAACTATAACCAAATATTGAAAAAGTCCATTTCGGACCACCCTGTTCTCAATGAAATAGTTGAAATAGGGTTGAAATTTTTTGGCTCCCGAGGTTCACTAGTATTTACTTTCACATGAATAAAAAAATTTTAAAATCGGAGAACATAAAAAAAAATAATTTTGGCCGCCTTCTCAAAATATGAACCAGTGTGCGTCGCCTATACCAACTAATGTAACGTTGACTTTAATGTTTCTTGGTTGCAAACGATCTTTGAAAAAATTCTTATATTTTATAAAAATTTTAAAAGCAAAATAATTAAACAATGAAAAAATGTGCTAAGAACAAAAAATTATTATTATTATTCTTTGCATTTTGCATTTTTAATGGTTTTTAATGTTAACATTGTTTCTCACCCCATTTTTATTTCGTGAGTTTATTTGACAGTTCGAAGCGGGAACTTTTCTCACAAAAATGTTAATGACACACTTTTGCTGTAAATTGGCGAGTAATTTCCTACTCACCAAAAAAAGTTACAGATACAGTTTAGTGAGAAAAACAGTTGCTTGTTTCAACGTATGGTATTTTTGTTTCGTTCCACAAATTTCAATCGAAAAGTTTCTCGACGCAAGAGTTACAGAACATGGGCACAGATATACTGTTTGCCAGTACTGTGGTGTCGTCGGCGAAACGTATGTTTTGTCCGTATCTACTTTTTATTTGCAAACTTATTTTCTCATTTTCGATTTTTTTTAAAGATTATTTGGGTGTGTATGTTAAACAGGATTTGTGACCATATACACCACTGTCACACTCCTTTGGAGATGGTTATGTCATCTGTATAATCCTCATTTATTTTCATTCGCACAGCTTGGTTCCAATACAGATTTTTATGCATGTAATTTTTTTGCTTCTAGAATTTCAATTAACGTGTCATATTGAAAGGTATCACAGTCAACAAAGCATATGAAGATGTCCTTCTGTACCACTTGACATTTTTGTATCAATATAAGTTGGGCCTCTCGGGTGCCCGTTTCATCTTTGAAACAAAATTGAGAATCACCCACAACGGCTTGCCATTTAGCATATATTATCTTGTGTATTATATGAAAGTATATTTCGAATGCATAGGACATAAAGCTAAATAATCTGGGTTCATAAGATTTCTTTGTATTGCTTTTTTTTTGGTATTACAATAAACGTCGATTTTAGCCGGAGGATATCGACCTGTGTTATATATGTATATTATTAAAGAGTTTCACAAGTAGTCCAGTATTCTCTTCATCTATAATTTCAAGACTTCTGATGGGATTTTATTCGGTCTAGAATTTGGTGTTCTAGTCACGCTGTAGTCCTTAGCATGGTTAAAGGAGAATCTGTACGTACTTTTTCCGAATCTGTCTTATTTTCTGTTATCATCAAAAAAGGCAACTGGTGATGTCCTTTTATATCTTCCTGCTGCTTTCTTTAATTTTTTATGTAGATTATAGTCAGCATGTCGGCTCAGTAGTAGTTCAATTTCTTGGCATTTACGGTAAAATTATGGATACATTGCGGCAAGTACCGTCATTGGAATCACTTTATTTATATTCCAGTACTTTTCGTCATAGAAGTTTTTATATTAACTTCTTTCTTCCTGAAGTTTTCTGATTTCAACGGCCATTTCTCTTGTTTCGGCATTTTCTTTGGAAACTTCCATTGCAATAATTTAAACGGTCGGCGCGTTTGCTCCTGTGTAAGTTGAGCATTTTGTGACACATGTGCTAAAGCGCCTATTGACAAGTATATAGTTAATTTAAGTTCTTATCCTCTGTTTTCTGTTGTCTTTGGGCGATTTTCAGGTATATAATAATCTACGGTGTGAGTTCAATATCTCATCTGTCATTTCTTTATAATTCACGTTGAAAGAAAGTTATTTAAAGTTAGAACAACGTGAATTTCATGTAGAATCAATTTGATTTGAGTGTGATATAACAGTGCTAAGTAGCATCAGGGAAAACATATGTTTTTATTTCAGATTAATAATAAACAATTACCTGCGGAACCAGAGAGAAAGAGAGCTAGAGAACATAATTACTTATTTTCCTGTTACACGTTTTTGTATTCTCCTTTGTTTACAGAAGCACTTTCAATTAGAAGACACCAGCAGAATTAAATTTTATAATTTTCGTCATCATTCTACTTTGAAAATTTGTTGTATATAACTAAATTATTTTTACAAAAAGAAAACGGGAATTTTTCTTGTTTTTATAATTTATTTTAAGCACGAAAATAAAAAATTTGAGATTTTCTTCTTGTAGGGTTGTTGTTGTTTCTACACAAAACAAGTAAACAGAATTTAATGGATGCAATATTGAACAATGTTATTTTTATCATATTTCATTTAAAACTAATATAAAACAACCATAATTTTTAATAGAGTCCATACGTTTGCAGAAATCCGTAGTATATATAGGGGAATCCACGATCAAATTTTTCGTACAAAGTTGGGTACATGCCATTGTGCTACCACCTACATAGTTTTTTTAACCGATCACATTATACAAATACAATTTTTATAATTTGTTTCTTTGTTTTGTGTATGTGATCGCTAAAAAAGCTATAGAGGTGGCAGCACTATGGCATGCACCCAACTTTGTATGAAAAATGTGATCGCGAATCACCCTATACCTAGTACTGGTTCCAACAGGATGCTGCCAATTGCCACACAGGCAACAAAACAATGGCTCTTTTGCGCGAGAAATTCAATGGATATGTTGTCTCACGTAGCACAATACTTTGATGTAGAACAAAATTGTGCAAAAATAGAAGGATTTGACCCAGATTAATAACATTTTGCATGGAGGTATATATGATAATAGTTAACCAAATTTCAAGTTTTGAAAAAATTCCGTCAAAGGATTAATGTACCTTCCATATATCATTTTTTTAAAAAAATTTAGTTCGGCAACACTTTTTACGTAAAATTGTTGAAAATTACCAAATCTATCTAAATTTAATGTTAAAACTGATGTACTTAATTTTTGTATTTTAAAAGATCCGTTTGTTAAAAAGATTCCAAAAATATAAAATCACTACGCTATATTTCATTTAAATTATATAATTATAAATTTAAAAGAGTTTAGTGCCAAACAAACTGAAGAATACACATTTCTTATACATTTATGTATGTCCCTTGAAGGAAAATATACATGAAGCGAAAATATTTGATATTTATTTTATATTCAATAATAGCAAACAAATAACCCTATGTGACAGTTTTTTGACCAAATGTATTTGACAGCTAATCTTTATGTAGAATTGCCCGCTGAATCCGAATATGAAGTCAGAAAGCCCAAAAGTAGAACAGTTTTTTCAAAATAACTGTTATTTGTGTTTTTAAAAACGATGTTGTCATTTAAATGCAAATACCTTCAAAAATATTAAGCGGACTATTAATTTCTTTTTTAAATGAAAGATAATAAAATTACTAAAATAACAATGGAATGCTAGTCAAGAAATGACAGAGTTACAGGGGAAAAAAGTTCAAACTTCATTGAAAATTTTATGATTTTTTGCAATTTTACTCTCTTCAAGTTATTTTCTTTTTATACCAAACAATTGTAACGTTTTATTGCATGGAGCACTACGAATATTTTGTGCCCAACAAGACCTAGATTGGTTGAAAAATGATAAAGCTAATTTAGATTTAATGAATGAATCCACATAGTAATTTAACAGTTTTAGGTATTTTTTTAATATTTTGGTGTGTTTTATTTCAAAAAATCTTCTGTAACTTTGTCCTTTTTTTACCGATTTGGATCCTATTGAGCACAAAATGTGCATATTGAAATAAGCTTAACTCGCAACGGATAAAACTGATAAAGTTTAATTGTTTGGTTTTAAAAAAATAAGTTGAAAGAGCAAAATTGCAAAACATCATTAACATTTTTGTGAAATTTGAACTTTGGTCCAACGTAACTTAATCATTTCTTGACCAATTTTTACGAACGACCTGTGGTTGTTTTAGTAATTTCATTATCTTTGAAAAAAATAAAGGAATAAAAAATACGTCGAATATTTTAGAAAATACTTTTATTAAAGTTGCATCCGTCATCTTTTTGAAAACCGCAAAAACCGGTTATATGGGAATATCTCGAAAACTGTTCTACTGACTTCATATTTGGATTCAGCGGACAATTTTACATTAAGATTTGGTGTCAGATTCATTTGGTTACGACTTTGTTGAAAATTTGTAACAGTATAATTATTAAAGTATATTATTATTATTTAATTAAGCTTGAGGTCTTTTTTTTATATAAAAAATATATTAAATTTATTAAACCAATATTTCGGCACTCCGTTGTGTGCCTTCTTCAGGGTTTTTCTTGAATTTTTGACAAAATTAACAATTTTTAACAAATTAAATAAATATAACAAAAAATCAAAAAACAGTTTTCAATTAAATACCAAAAAAGGTTTTCCAATTCAAAAACTAATCTATTACATTATAAATAAACTTTTAACTTCCGTTTATGTTTTTATAAACTAAATGCCTATAATTTTGTGCTAAACTTTCAGTATCTGACTTAAAATTAATTCTCGATATTGTCGGTACATTTATAATTTGCAACATTTCTAACATAAGCCTACGTTAAAACTGTTGTATTTTCAAAATCAGTATAATGGTTTAAATTTGCACAATGAGCTGATAAAGCCGTTTTTTGGGATGAAATATGTCTATATTTTTGATCTGACTTATGTCCTGCTAACCTAGTTTTCAGTTTATTCTTCGTTGTACCAACATATATTTTACCACATTGTCCATTAAAATTTCCCCCACAAGGTATCTTATAAACTACATTCGACATTTCCAAGTTATTTATTTTATCCTTCATATTAGTAAATAACCTACCTATTGTGTTATAAGATTTATGCGCAATTGTATACCTTTCCGTATCATAAATATTAGATTTTTGTTATCTCTCCAAAAATTTTGGTACATAAGTTAGCGATTTATAAACTTTTGGTTCCGTATTACCGTTCGAGTTATTTATTCTATGGTTATTATATTGTATTAATAAATTAGATATAATTTCCTTTGGAAAACTATTTTTTCTTAATGCTCTAGAAATTTTCTCCTTATTATTCCTATGGAAACAAGAATCACTTATTTTCAATACTCTATCTATAAAGTTTCTAGCCGTGTTAATAATAATCCTTTTAGGATGATTTGAAAAATAATTAATTATTCTACCAGACGATGTTGGTTTTTGATACCAATCAATTAATAAACTTGTTCCCTTTCTTATTATCAAAGTGTCTAAATAAGACAATTTAGATTCAAACTCCTATTCCATTGTAAATTTTATATCCGCATGAAAGAAATTAAATGTATCTAAAATTTTTGCTATTTCTGATTCCCTTATTACGCAAAAGAAATCATCCACATATTTTGTCATAATTTTAGGTTTAATAGACAACTGTTCCAAACATCTATCTATTAATCTCTCCATAACAATATCTGCTACAATTGGAGACGCTGGTGATCCCATAGGAAGTCCCCTAAGTTGAACATATACATTACTGTCCAATTGAAAATATCTATTATCAATTATACAAAATTTCAGAATACGTAAAAATAAGTCCTTTTCTATGTTAGTGTGTTCTTCTATCTTATCCCATTGCTCCTCTATTATATCTATAGCAAGATCTATAGGTATACTTGGAAATAATGAAACTACATCAAGAGATATTAATTTCTCATCATCATTTAACTTAATATGTTTAATTTTATCTTTAAATTGAAGAGAATCTCTTACATTATATTTTGAATTTTCCGTTATAGTCTTAAGAATTGTTGTAATATATTTACAAAGTTCATATGATGGAGAATTTATACATGAACAAATTGGTCTTAATGGAAAATCAATTTTATGAATTTTCGGAACCCAATATAATCTAGGCGCAATCGCTATATTAGTTTTAAGTTTATTCTTTTCCGTAATAGTTATTATATTCCTACTAAAAAGTTCCTGAACAAAGTCATTATTTATCCTTTGTAATCTATTAGTAGGATCTTTACTCAGTTTCTTATAAACTGAATTGTCCCTTAAAATATCATTAATCCTTAAATTATAATCTGTTCTGTTCATTGCTACTGTCGTATTACCTTTATCTGCATTCAAAATAAGAATAATCCTATTAAGTCTTAAAAACTTTTCTGTTTCCTTTACTTTGTCGAGAACAAATTTATCCCTTTTAGTCAATCTCATTTTATTTATGTAGCTATCTATACTTGTTGTTAATTTTGTCCTAGCTATTTCCTGATCTTCCTTATTTTTCAGTGTTTGAACCAAATCTTCACCTTCCGTTATAACTTTTAAAATTGGAAAATGTTTTCTTTCTGTTGGTAAAATGTGTTTGTGTCCTAACGAGAGAACCCATTGTGCATCTATTGGTATATCCATCTTAGTCTTATTTATAAACCACTTATTATTTAATTTTATACCTAATTCTTTTTTCTGTAAATTTACCAGTTTTTTAAAGTTCATCTTTTGTCTATTCTTGACCTTTTCATTAAAATTCCTAGCTACTTTATCTTCAAAATCCAAAAATTGTTTGTATTCTTCTTCATTAAAATATCTCTGTAAATTCTCTGTGGTCATTCTGTATTCCTTTTGCACTTCCCTCATTAATTGATGTTGTTGATTTATCCTCAAATTTAGAATTTTATGTTGTAGATCTTGTAGATCTTGTAGATCTTTATAAACTTAGGAATGATACCTACATTACACGACAGCGAATTAAGAAAGCTTAATTAAATAAATAATGGAACCCTCAAGGTCATCGCAGACCCGGACGACCACAAAACACCTGGATGAGAACGATAAATCGAGAATGCAGTGCTGTCAACAAATCATGGAACCAAATTAAAGCCCTTGCTAATAATCGAAGCAGATGGAGAGAAATTGTAAACGCCCTATGTTCACCTGAACTTTTATTTTAAAACACATACTTTGTATAAATATTAAAATAAATAAAGGACATATATATATATAATTAAATAATAATAATAAATTTTGTAAAGGTCGAATGAAAGTCTATTTATTATTAAAGTATTTTAAAGTGTTTTTATGAGAGAAGTATTTTGAAATCTTAAATCATCGGAACTAGATCGAAGCAATTTAAATATTTCATAATTAAAAAAAAAAAAACACTAAAAACAAGTACAGTTTGGTGTTCCGGAAAAAGCACAAAAAATAACACTTAAACTCAAAATGTGGTTAATTTTTTTCTTTACATCAATAGTAAGGGCAACGCAGCATATATTCTTAAAAAAAAAACAACTGAAAAAACGGTGCACTCAGTTTTTTTTTTAAATTTAAAGTAAATATTGACGATTTTCATATTTTTTGCAAAAATAACATGCATTTTTTTTATGGCTATATAATAATGTCTAATAACGGCAGAGATTTTCTTGAAGTAATGCTAATTTCAAACTTAGGTTTTTAAACGCGTTTAAGCAAAATGTTGATTTAGCTAATCAAAGCCGCTCACATCACATGTAAGATGATTAAGATGACAGATGATTAAGAAAAAAAACACACAAAAAAACAACAAAAAAATTTATATTTCTTTAAAGTATTAAAAATGGATAAAAACACTTTTATAAAGTTATCAGAAGATTATTTTAATCATTTTAATGATGAAATTGTGAAAATTTTTGAATTACTTAAGGAAAAAAATAAAAACATTGAGCAGAAATCTTGGCCGGTTGTACACGATCATGTTGGCGATTCTACATTTGAGGTATGTTCAGTGGATTCTATGTGATTTTTGAAGTGATTTAGTTGTAGTCATGTCAATTTGAAGTGATTAAAAAATCACTTCAATGTATGTGTAATCATCTCGATTTTGAAGTGATTAGAGCTTAATCACGCTCGAACTG
The DNA here is from genome assembly GCA_963931875.1 of Pollenia griseotomentosa. Taxonomy (NCBI): domain Eukaryota; kingdom Metazoa; phylum Arthropoda; class Insecta; order Diptera; family Polleniidae; genus Pollenia; species Pollenia griseotomentosa. The sequence continues at coordinate 64,039,870 of OZ007561.1, forward strand.
CTTAAACGCGTTTAGGAAGCCAAATGTGAACATACTAATAATTTCTTTAGAACGTCAATTTTTAAACACAGTACAAAGAAAATAGGATAATTGTGCAACTATGTTTTTTTCAATATTGCACTAAAAAATACTTCCCTGCACAAGAAAAAATGGCATTTAAAAAAAAACAAAACAAAAATTGTTCAAAAAAAATAAAAAATTTTTTTTAAAAATTGTAAAAAAATTAAAAAGGAGAATAATATTGATAAAATAAATATCGTTGATTATTAATAAAAGGTAATGCAAATTGTTTAATGTACACAGAAAAAAATATCTCAAGAAAATTTTTAACAACACAGTTTGATGTAAGAAAAGATAAACTCACTGTTTATTGTTGGTGTTTTGTTTAAGCTTTGATATTGTTACTTACAAGTAAGACTTTGAGTGTTTAAAATTCTTATTCGCTTTAAGGTTTTATTCGTATAATATTTTTAGCTTTTCTAAAATCTTTGGAAAAGGTTTCCTGATGATCTGGCCTAAGCAACCAGTGAAATGCGCATAGGAACTTACTTATCCTCGCATAATTAATTTTAGTGTTTTTATAAAAATATAAAAATTGAAAATTTATGACATTATCATTAATAAATAAAAAAATAAAGATTCGATTAACATTTTGTTTGATTTATTTAACATTTTCAACAATTTATTTTAACAAATCAAGTAAAAGTTTTGTTGAAAAGAATTATTTTGGCAACAAGTTTTTTTATTGACTCAATAAACTTGGTTGTTGGCTAAAAATTTAACAATTATACATACAAACTTTTTTATCAATACTGCAAAAATCGTCATCGCAGAAAATTCAAAAATTTTTGTAATCAAATATGCGATTTTCGTATTCAAATATGAAAATTATTTTTTTCTGTGTATATTTCTTTTTGTGTTTGTATGTGTAACGAAAAAACTTATAGTCAGTTGTTTTGTTATAAAAACAAAATCTCGCTAATGTCAAAAAAGAATAATGTAAACGCACTAGATTTCGAAGAAGATTTTAAATCAAATCTACAAGATTTCGGCCTAATGTAAATGTAGTATAAATGCGTTTTGGGCCTTTACAAAATATCATACATCTTTAAAGATACGTTCAGACTAATGAAATATTTGACGAAAATATTTGTTCTGATATTTGCTTCAAACTATGTGAAACAAAAAAATGTTTTGTTTAATGTTCAAACTAAGCTCAAATATTTGACAATTTTTGTTTGTTTAAACAGTTGGCAAATAGTGTCAAATAAAATAAATTAATTTATGTTTGCCATGCGTTCAGACTAAAACAAATATTTGCATCAAATAATTATTAAATGAAAGTGTCTAAAAATAAAAATATATTTCCCAAATAGTAAAAATGAGCGCAGAAGCTATTTTATTTGTTTTATTCTGTGGAGCAGAAAAATTCAGATATTTCAAACAAGACATAACATTTATTAAAAGCCCCTAAAACTGTAAGGAATGGCAAAAATTCGAAAAAAATTGGAAAATTAGCGGAAATTCGCAAAAATTTGCTAATAGCGGTATGAGAGCAAATCCAAATAATTATTAAAAATCGTTAAAGCTGTAAAGATTCACAGGGGAAAAATCACTTTTTCGCAAGCATGACTAAAATTCGTGAAAAATTGCAAACTTGGAAACAAACCCTATAATTGATTTGAAATCGGTTAAAAAACAAATTGTTGGAAAATAACAAAAAAAAAAAAAAAAATTTTTTTCCAAAAATAGCGAACATTTTTAGTATTTCAAACAAACTATTAAATTGACTAAAAGTCCCTAAAAGTATAAGAATGGCAAAAATTCGGTAAAATTGCTTAATTAACGAAAATTCGCAAAAACTAATTATTAATTATTAAAAATGTTTAAAATGTAAAGAATCCAAAAACTTACAGGAGAAATTGCTTATATCGGGAACATGACTAAAATTATTTGTCGTTGTTTGCTCTTACAATTTTTTTGTAATATCAAATAAATGTTTGCTCAAAAATAACTAAAATATTTGATATTATGTGTTCACACTATGTTCACATTGGACAAATATTTGTTTGCCGGCAAATACTTTTATTTGCTCAAAATAAGCTTTTATTTTATTTGACACTCAAAAATATTTTCTGTTCAGACTACGTTAATGAAATATTTGATGTTTGCTTTCAAATATTTCATCAGTCTGAACGTTCCTTAAGTTAGAACTAAAATGTGGTTAGTTTCTCTTTTGATTCCTAATGGCGGCTACTTGGTTTATTAAACGGCAGAGAAAATTGAAAAAAGTATTCACTCAGTTTTTTTATTTGTCCATCAAAAATTTTTTTTTTACTTTGTTTTGTTTTAGTTACGGCAACACTTTTTTAGGATTTATCCGGAGCATTACTAATACATACTTTAAATAAAGTGTGGGCTTATATCAAAGAAGAATGTCTTTTTTAACCAAATACTAACTTAAAAATTGTGGTACTTCTTTGAAATAAATTATTAATAATTAATTTGTATTGTGGTTATTTTGTTGAACTATTTATGGTTTTTAATCCAAATTTTTAATATTTTAATTAGGCTTAAGTTCATTAAATTTAATTCTCATTAAATTATTTCTATGAAGAAAGGAATTTTACAACACGAAACATAATTAAAATTGTTTTTAATAATCTTTCATTCTTGACCGTGGCCGGGATTCGAACCGCGGCCGGCATTATTAATAATTTTTTTCCTAGTACATGGATTAAGTTTAATTTTTCTTGTAAAATTTTATTAAAAATTAGGACAAGTTTGGCGACCTCTAGCAGCGGCAAAACGCATTTAACATAAAAAAGGTTTTTTCTACATGTGATTTATTTAGATACGAATACAGTACAGTAATTTTTTTAAACATTGGAACAACATTGTTTCACCTTATTTTTGTATATGGAACAAGGTACTGTGCGTCGTGGAGATGTCAATTGGCTGTCATGATCATGTGATTTGACACCGATGGACTTCTTTCTTTCGGGATTTTTAAAAGAAAAAGTGTACGCCAATAAGTCAAGAACAATTCAGGAGCACATTAACGACATTGAACCTCAATTATGTCTCGGAGTCATTACAAATATGGACAATCGGATAGAGTTTTTCCACCGAAGTCGTGGCCAGTATTTGACCAATATTTTGTTCCACACATAATTGTCATAGATCCTTCTGTGATAATAAAAAATATTATTGAAAACTTGATAACAACTTTCGGTTTTATATACAATTAACATCGTGCGTTTTGGTTGCACCACCCTTTATTATTAAATGCTGTTAAGTAAAATAACAAATCTTTAAATAAATATATTGTCTAAAAATAATTAGTATTGTGGTTATTTTGTTGAACTATTTACGGTTTTTAATCCAAATTTTTAATAATTTTAATAAGGCTTAAGTTCATTAAATTTAATTTTCATTAAATTATTTTTATGAAGAAAGGAATTTTACAACATGAAAATCAATTAAAATTGTTATTGATAATATTTCATTTTTGACCGTGGCCGGGGCTCGAACCCAGGCCGGCAGGTTACCATGACATGTTTCGATCGCAACCACTCGATCTCCTCAGATGGATTTGCCGTTTTACACTCGCAGCCATCGACGACTGCTGACGTCAATAGTCAAACATCAATCCTTAAACCAAATTGTATTTTAACCTTTGGTAGATCGAAGTTTGCTTTTTTGAATGATTATCCATTTTAATTGATTTTACATGTTCTTCCTTACTCCTGTTTTTATTTCATAAAAATAATTTAATGAAAATTAAATTTAATGAACTTAAGCCTAATTAAAATTATTAAAAATATTGTCTAAAAACTTAGTATTAGTAATATTGTAAATTTTCTTAAATATAGATTTTTAGAATTGCTGGCATAACGAGTGTAATGACATGAAGTGCCTTGAAATCTTTAAAAAACATATTAACCAAAAAAGATACCAGTAGCCTCAAGGTTTCGAATTTAAATATTTTTAAAAAAATCATAAGTACGTATGTGGTCTTGTCTTAAAAAACATTTTAATTAGAGAGAACATATTTAATTTAAATTTACGCCAAAAAATTCGCCATTTTATTATACTGCACTAATTTAATACAAGTTTCAATAACAAGTTTAAAAAAATTTGCATAAATATTCAACAGCTTAAAACTTCCATCCCTGGTTATTAGCATCCACATAAAAAACCTGCTCAAAGTTAAGAAAAAACACTAATGGCGTTCATTAAGTTTGACAAATAATAATTGACATTTAAATACAACGACAATATTTGCAAATTTCTTTAACATAAAGCAAAAACAATACAAAGTGTCATTTGAATTTTCAATTAAAAACAATCAAAATTTATGCAAATATTTTGAAATTAGTATAATAAAATTTAAGCCAATTTTTTTTTTTTTTTTTAAAAAAATAAAAATATGGCGACATAATATTGAAAACTACGCTCTTCTTCGTCTGAAAGTCTGAACAGCAAATAAGTTTTTAGGGTCAATAATTCCATTTAGCAAATTTAAATAAACGCGCGCACAAATTAAGGATGTTTTTTAGTGATATAAAATGAGAAATTTATTAAAATAATGAAGATTGAAAAAAAAACAGGAATTTAATAAACCAGAAATTTTTGGAATTTTTAATAAGATACCGAAAATTTTGTCTAAATCGTTTATGATTTTAATTTAACAGACATGTTCACTGTGATTTTCGGTTAAAAAGTTTTGAATATTTAAACAATTGCCATTGTTGTTGTTCTTGTGGGATAACAATATTGGCCGCAACTGCTGCCTCATTAAGTCAACAACGTTTGCTTTCTCAATTCAAGACTAAACTAAATGTGTCACCAATAGTGTTACCTCTAGCTTGTCTCAACCGTCCAATCAGGTGTTGACTTAATTTGTGTTGTTCGCTTCTTTCATATTTCTGAATAAAATACAAACTAGACTTGTTTGTTTGTAAATCGTCTGTCTATCCTCACTCTAGCGACGTTTGTAAAATAATTTCGATCAATATGTTAATTTTTTTCCCATATTCCATATTCCAAGTAAATTTTAAAATAATTTACATAATTATCTTGTATTTGCTTAACAACACTGTCTTTTCTGTGGCGATCCCCTTGCGTGTAGTTTTAATTTACTTAACATTCCAGTAGTTTATTTAACAAATATTAATAAAATAAAAATAAATTTATAATTTTTTTCTTAAAAAAAATTTCTTATCATTTACAAACAAGTGTTAGATTTGTTCCGCTTAATTGTTTGAAATAGTTTTGAAAATCAATTTTGTTTCACCCATTTTGTTTACATTTTATTTAAAAAAAATTGACTTGAATGCGATTTTAAAGACATCATTTAGAAAATTGTTGCCGGCATTTTAGAAAAACATTTTTTATAGTCATCTTTAATTTTATCTACACACTAATAAACATTTTGTATCAAAGTATTTTGTATTTATTTAGTCGAATTTTCCATTTAGTTAGTGAAAATGAAATCGTTTGTTTATGATTACATTTCGTGTGAAACTTAAATGGCATTTTTTTAGGAAAATTCAATTTGATACAAATTAAAATTATATTTTTATTTTCAGGGACTGTAACGGGTTTAACTTTTAGTCTAAAAATAACTTTTTAATCATTATTTCTTGAGTTTATTTTTCGCTTCCTCAGAAGCAAAAGTTATTTCTTGATTTTTATTTATTCCTCAGGAATTAAAAATATTTTTTTAAATTTATTTTTCGCTAAGAAAACAAAAATTTTTATGGAGTTTAATTTGTGCTTAGAAAATAACAGCTACTTATTGAATTTTTTTTGCTTACAAAAACAAAGTAATTTTCTGTGCTAAAATTAATATTAACCCACTTAAGGGCGAATTTATCCTCAAAGTCCGTTCAAAAACTCTTATTAATTAAATTATTTTTTTTTTATATTTTACTTAATTCCTACACAACAGGACTTACGGTCCTACCACTAAAGTACAGGATAAATAACTCGTAACAATTTCATATGCACAAAACAATACAAGATTTTTAAATTAAACATAAAAATAAAAGAATTAAATAAATAATGGCAATTTTTAATGGACATTCAAAAGCGTTTCTAAATACAAGAGATTGCTCATCTTCAAGTACGGGAATAAAACTTAAAAATACGTTTCCTAATTTGCGTTGCAATAGTAAACTGAACAGATGCTGGTAGTGTGTTTCAAAGACGAGAACTGTGAACGAAATCCAGCCATTCAGATACCAACTTAAATCTAATATGAGTCCGTGCGTTATATCACCATTTATGCTAGTTTTTGTAACAGAATTATAAATTTTTAAGGCTGGTGGTTCCACATTTGCACTCATAACGCTCATCCTACTAAACCTATTTTGCTGGATTTCAATCCCATACTGCTTATGCTTATGCTTTATGGAGTCTGAGATTAAAAAAAATAATGTTTCACACGGAATGACAAAATAAGTATATACTTATGTAACATATAGTATACTACTGGTCATCTCTCAATAATTTCCATAGTAATAGTTATTGTGACCTTTCAAGTAATTTAACCTGTAGTATACACTCTGTTCTTAATCTCAAGTGCAAAACAGCATAAGCTGGTTGTTTCTTAGTGTTATAAATATTGCGATCCCATTATAATTTTAAAAATTGTAAAAAGTGATTTGTGTTGTGGTTATTTTGTTGAACTATTTATGGTTTTTAATCAAATTTTTAATATTTTTAATTAGGCTTAGAAGTTAGCGAATCTCTACTTAGGATGCGAACTTCACCCACCCTTACACGCCAACTTTTATAAGGTTAAATCCAAGCAAAAACACTTGCCTTCGCAAGTAGTCCGCCAGAATCAAGTTGATCACTGGCCTCAATGGGCGAAAAAGAATTTGACACAACTATCCAAAATAAGTAAAATTTACTAATTCTGTGTGAGATATGCATCGTAGATTTATGCTGCTCGAAAACAAAAAAACTATTTCAAGAGTTTCCACTCGTCTAATCTGATCTAATTAACATAAATAAGAAATGCTTTAAATTTTTACGTTAAGCTTTTTCATAACTTTTTTACTTTTTCCTTCCCTTGTTGCTCGTTGTTGCCGTTTTAATTAAATTATTCCTTTAAATTTTTTTTTTTTTAATTTAAAAAAATACGTATTTTTTTAATGATAACCTCTATGTGAATTAATTGAAAATTTGTAATTTTAAGATGTTGAGTTATAGAGGGATATCCTCAGTAGTGGTGGAGGGTATACAAATAAAAGGAATATGAGTGAACATTAAACTACTGAATTGTTCTTAAAAATAGCTTTTTTTTCCACGATAGAGCGGGGAGGTTTCCCTACAGTGACAGGTACCGCGACCAGGACAGGTCTATTGTACCCACTCCCCTTAGCTGGCCAAAAGAACCTCCGCTTCCAATAGGAACCCAACCAGGGCCTTTGCCGATATATTACCGATTCGGGACGCACACATTATACCATGCCCCAACTGCCTCCTCCTAGCCCATGCCAGCGCCGGGCAGTCACACAGTACATGCTCCGTCGTCTCGTCCCCGTCTAGACTCATAGCTTACATTTGTACAAATAAAATATCGACGAAAGTGGACAAAAGAAAAACATAATAAACAAATGTATTCAGGCTTTCAAGACAAAGTCTTGACAGAAAGAATACGAAACAACAGAGGAAAGAAGGCAACATGTATTTTGAAATTTAAAAATGATAATAACAGCAAATTTCGAACACCAGTACTACTGGTTAAAATATTGATGTTTCACTGTTGGCTGGCGGGCACCGCAGTGGGGCAGTGGTTTTAGAACTCAAAGATTTTCTGAAGATAGAATGTGGTGATTCTTGAAACATGTAAAAATCAACCCGGATTCAAATCCCAGCTCAGCCAAGGAAAATTTTCAATACATTTTAATAAAAACTCCAAGTTGTAAAATTCCTTCCTCAATAAAAATAATTTAATGAAAAAATTAAATTTGATGAACTCGAGCCTACTTAAAGATTATCAAAAAAAAAAAAAAAAAAAAAAAACTGACTGTAAATATCGATACTCCCCATTTTTTAGCACTTTAAAAAAAAACATAAAAGATATTTCCAAAATATTTATCAAAACAAGGTTTTTTTGTTGTATTGTTTACAAAGAATTATTAATTTTTATTAAACGTCAAATGTTTGTAACTCCTTTGTGTTACGTCTTCAGGATATTGAAAAAATATTTACAACAATTATTATTTTTAACTGCTTACTGAAAACTTTTCAAGTAGTAGTAAGTAGTAAAACTTTACTTTACACATTAATATAAAGAAGTGTGCACATGTATGAAAGATATATGGATAGTTTAAAAAAGTAAATTTAAACACAGAATAATTTAATTTTAATGAAAAATGTGATTTATAAATTCTTTTAATAATGTCTCTATATGCGATTTTTTAGCCGCATGAGAAATTAATATGATACTACCAGACAGAAATATTGTATTAATGATTTTTTCTATAATAATCTGGTAGATAATTGTATGGTATTTATTTTTCAAATATGATTTCAGGCTTATGTCCGCCGCGGCCACAAGTTTCATGGTGCATTTGATCAGTCCAATTTGTGACTACCTTTGCCAATGAATCTCGTCGTATGGCGTCAATGTAGGCTTAAATAATGGCTACCAATACTTCAAGAGTTGCCGGTTGTCGGCATAAACCAATGACTTAACATACCCCCATAGAAAGGGATCCGGTGGCTTCAAATCAAACGAACAAAAGGGCCAGTGAACAGTTCCACTTCTGGAAATTGATTTTGTAATAAATCGATTGTTAAGAGTGCTGTATTGCAAGTTGCGCCTTCTTATTGGAATGTCGTTGATGTTTAGCTAATTGATTTTTGGAAACAAATATTCAGTCAGCATGGCTTGATAGCACTCACGATTTACCATAGCGATCGCCCCTTGCTCATTTCAAAAGAGCATTTAAGCACCACCAAACAATCAATTTTATTGGATGTGATTCGTTAACGGCTTGAGCATTGTCTTCTCTCCAAATACAGCATTTTTGCTGATTGTCGTAGCCATTTAACCAGAAATGAGCTTCGTAAAATTAACGAAGTGCCTTATGTACTTCGCGAACAGATTTATTTGTTACAAAGCAAATTTCCACAATATGGGATGAGTTGTTTTAGTCTCAACCGAAATTTCAAAATAGTTTGGCATTCTCAGCTGTCAAACCATTGTCATCGATATCGAAAGTTATCATGCAGCTAAAAAAAAACACCCCATGTAATAAAACAATTTTTCAACTTCATTCTTTTTAATTAAAAATATAACTGTTTTCAAAATTTAAAAAAAAATTTATAGAAATTTTTTCGTGTAAATAAAACAAAAGACTTAAGCAACAAACTTCTTTTATTAAACTTTAATTAAAAACTATTAACTAAAAGTCCGATTATTGCAGTATTGATAGGTTTACAAAAAATACTTGTACTACTTAAGTCTAACTTATTAAGTTTTTTTAATATTTACTACAGTTTTATATTTGGAATTGTCAATAATAAAAAAATTCTAACCAAACATTAACACGTTTGTAAATCATTAAGAACATATTATTTACATAAAAATACCACTTTACAACAATTTGTTTCTTACTCCAAATATATGAAGAATAAAAGCCAGACCATAATAAGCACTGCTGACATTTTCTGCAAACAACATCTTAATTTTTACAATATTACAATTATTTGGCCAAAACAATAACGTCAAATACAAAAAGTTTAATAATAAAAAAAATGTAGGAAAAAAAAATGTCACTATAACTTTGGCACAAGCCAAAATAGTCTCCGAGTCTTATTACTTAACATGGTATGGCATGCCAACTGTCGCAAATACTTAACACTTAAGACAACTATGACAGACCAAGCGAACACAGCTCTGAAACCCACCAACAAACAAACAGTTAGAGGGAAATACCAAAAAAAAAAAAAAAAAATAAAATATCAAAACAAAACACCAACAACATTAGCATCAACAAACCCCAATGATACATTTGAAACTAAAACCAAAACCATAAGATAGTCGAAATGTATGAATATGTATCGTTTGCGTTAAACAGAATGGAAGTTCAGTGTTTGTTTGTATTGCAAGTGTGTGTGCAAAAATGATTGTTAAACACGATTTTAATGAGCAACTTAAAAGTGCACCTTATATAAAATATTGTATGTAAATTCTTCTAGTATACAATAAATTATGTTTGTTTTTTGGTCATAGCAACCACTATTATTACCACACTACAAGTGATACAATGGGCCACAATGTGCTTGCGATAACTGGCCAAAAAATAGCAAAGAAAGAAAAATAAGAAAATAAAAAAGTGAAGAGAAAAAAAATCTCTTATGGCATGTGTAACAATACACCTGATTTGTTTGTTCGTTCGTTTGTCTGTCTGTTTGTAGTTTTTATATTTTCCCTGTTATGGAGACCAGGAAATTCATATTGCAACAATATTTCTAACCATACACATGTTATGTGTCACATTCAAGTGTTTTGTTGTTGTTTGTATGCAACTCTACTACTCCTCCTTTTTTTTTTTGACTTCTTTGAAACTACTTAAGTATTAGTTTGAGTAGTTTTAGTTTGGTGATAAGTTTGTAAAGCTTCATGGCTCGATGAAAAGTGTATTTACTTCATAGTTTTTATTGTATATATTTCTAGACAAATTGTGGTTTCTACGTGTAAAGTTAATAGCTTTTTACCCGAAAACATTTCAACTTTTGGCCAATACAAAGATTTCTTATATCTCAGCTTTTCAACTCGCCCCTTGTTCAGGAGACTGAGTATATGCTAGCAGCAGTGCTTAAAAAGCTGCAGTTGAGATAGTAAAAGTCATAAGATTGTGCTGTAACTTCGACTTCTTCATTTGTCATTAGACGAAAATAAACCGTTGCCTTTAACTCCGATTCATTAAATAAAAACAGTTAAAGTCAAGGCAGAAGCAAAAAAAGAAAAGTTGAACGCAACAAAGAACATCGGCAGTCGACATGTTCGGAAGTGTTTGGTTTGACAGACTGAAACTTTTAATTAAATCCAGTAGTTAACTAAGATGGGACTTTGTGCTTGTGTTTTTATTTTCCATATGTTTTTTTAAATAAACACTAACCGCCGAATTAAATAAAATGGATTTCAAATGTATTTTAAGAAAAATTTGTATGAAAATTTTTACATGTACCTATACATAAATACATTTGTATTTATTTTAATGCTTAACATTCTTTTTAATTTTTTTAAATTAAATAACATTATCGTTTTCATATACATACATATGTATGTTATTTCTTTGGTTTATAAGGTTTGTATTTTAAAAGTTCTCTGAATTTTAATAAAGTCTATGTAATTTCACTAACAAAATAATTTTTGGAATGTACAAAAATAACAGCAAGACATAATACATATACGTACTAACATACATAAATCAAACAACAGATTCTTTTTTTCTTCCAACAAGTGATTAAATACATAGAAAAACGTACTTTAAACTGCAAAGACAAAACAAAACAAAAACACAACGTCCTATCTTCGCTAACTTCGGTATTTATAAAAAGTTTCAGTCTGTCAAACCAAACACTTCCGAACATGTCGACTGCCGATGTTCTTTGTTGTGTATAACTTTTCGTTTTTTGCTTTTGCATGGACTACGACTGCTTTGATTTAATGAATCAGAAGTAAAAGCAACAGTTTATTTTTGTCCAGTGAAAATTCAAAAAGTGGATAAAAAAGCAATTATTTGTATCTCTTGAAAAGCCACATAACCTAAGAAAATCCTTCGGCAGGCCGAACTTTCCCACAAGAGGTGAACAGTCAGTGCTTGAACAGGCTTTTCAGTATCACCTTTCCCGCGACTTTGGGTGCAAGCCACAACACGTAATCTTTCAAAACGCCGACATACGTATATTTTTTGGTGTCCTCTAACAGAGTCTGAACTACTTAAGTAGTTCAGATACAAAGCATGGTCCCAGCATAATGCAATATGGTAATTGTCAGTCACACCTTAGTGTCAAGTTATTTGCCAACGTTAATTTGACATTTCTTTGTTTCAGTGTTTGACAAATTCTACCATAGAGAGGTACACAACTGAGCAGTGAGTTTAGATTGTTGAAGCCTTTTAGGAAAATGGGCGTTCAAATCAAAATGCATTTCGTGTTTTTGGTCAGATTCTTTAACAAGCAGAATTGCCGCATTGGGGTAAATGAGAATCCATGAGCGATTGTTAAAAAGCCGATTCATCCACAAAGAGTGACTGTTTGGTGCGGTTTATGGGCTGGCGGCGTCATCGATCTGTACTTCTTCAAAAATGAGGACGGCCAAGCAGTAAACGTGAATGGTATTCGCTATCGCGAGATGATAATGGACTTCTTGTGGCCAGAAATTGAGGATATGACCAGGACGATATGTGGTTCCAACAGAATGGTGCCACATTCCACACAGCCAACAAAACAAGGCTCTTATGCTTGAGAAATTTAAGTGTTATCCCACGACGTGGCGACGTTTATTGGCCGTCACAACCATGTGATTTGACACCATTGGACTTCTTTCTTTGTGGATATTTAAAATTAAAAGTGTTCTTCATCTAGCCAAGAGCTATTCAAGAGCGAAAGGATGAGATACTTCGGCACATTAACGACATGAACCTCAATTATGTCTCAAAGCCATGGGAAACAGGGCCCATCGGATAGAGGTATGCCACCACTTGGCCAGATTTTGGCCGATATTTTGTTTCACACATAATTGTTATAGATCCTTTTATCATAATAAAAAATATTAAGCTAATTCTCTTGAAACTTTTTGTTTTATTTACAATTAACATCCTGCGTTTTAATTAGACCACCCTCTTTAAAAATATATTTCAAGCGAATGTCTTCTATTTCATAATATAAATTAGATGCGAAAAGATTAAAATAAGTGTTATAATATCATAACCTTAATCTTACTTTTTATTTTCTTCATGCTTAAAGTAGCTCAATTTCTTGTCAGAGATTCCTTTTATTCCTTAAAAATTTCTTGCATGTTACATCTTGTTTAACAGTTTTTTTTTTTTTTGTTCCCGCAAACTTTTTTGTTTGGCAATTTAAGCAAAGTGTTACAATAATGCTCTGCTTTTTTAATGTTTTTGATAAAGTTATTGAACATTTTTAAGTGACACTTTAAGAAATGATGTTGCCAACTAAATAACCAACAAAGAATTATTTTAAGATTGTTTAAGTTTTTCGTTTCATATGTTTGTATTTGTGTTTTATTTTTTTCTAATTTTTTAGTTTTTTTCGGTACACCAAATGTAGTCCTTTTAAAGAATACAATATTGCATGTTCGGTCACAAGTGTATGTTTGTGAAACATGCAAGCGTAATGGACATAAAAATTGTGATATGATATGAGTAAAATAAATGTTAAGTCAAGGTGGCCAGAAGATTTTTTTTAAATAAGTCGTAGAAAATATTTTTTTGCTCTAAATGGTTATAAAAATGTCTATTTATTTTGGAAAACTATATTTATCATCTAATAGTTGTAAATCGTAATCCTTTTCTATCGCATCATTTAAATTTATGCATATAATTTCAGTCTTCTTAAAACATGGCCACCTTTTATAGCAAATGCTATATTATTTTAATACATCTCTATTCTTCTTTTTATAGCAATAATGAGTGAGTTCAAATACCACCTTCATGTCATCATAATTTTAATTGTCATTTCAGAAAAAGTAAAGAAAAATATTTGTATAACAGAACTAGAAAAGTAAAAGATTTCCATCCAACATCTTCGGGTTAAAAACTGAAATAAAATATTAATAAACCTTAAGAGCTACAAGTACAATTGAAAATAAAACTAACAACAACAGTTGCATACTCTGATTTGCAATAATATTCAAGTATCTACCACCACCAACAAGCACAACAACAAACACTATGGAAACATAAGTGCGAAGTTAAACTTTATTGTAACACAAACACCATATTTTCTCATTACGAAGTGGACATGATGCATGTGAATTGGAATGCCAGTAACACGCAAAGACTGTATATCAGGCTTCACATTCAAAGAGAACACATTCACATGCACTATCTCCATAAAAATCCTTCCTTCTCTTCGAAAGTCTCAAACGCAGATTGGATTTTGTTTATTTGTATGTTTTTTTTTCTTCTTGTATTTGGTGTTGTGGTTTAACGGCTTGGACAATAAAAAAAAAATGTTAAAAATCGAAATAATTAAATCCGTCAAGTGTTGGCGGGTGGAAAAAAATATAAATCCTAAAAATACACCATAACCAAAGTAAAATTATATTACTTACAGAACCTTAAAAGCTTAAAATCGTTTAAAAAAAATATTCAAAAGATTGATAGTATTTGTTTTCAATTGCTCTGACTTTTACTAATTTCAAATAATAATCCAATCTGTTTATCTTTGTAATTTCTGAAATTTTTATTTATTTATGCTCATTGTTCCACATTTGTAGGCTTCTTATTAGATTCATGGATCGAAAAATAGTAATGAGGGACGAGGAATTATAGCATCATTCTGGACTTAAAAATTTACTGATGTGTGTTCAAACCTGAACGCGTTCATATGGATATTCGGCCTCTGTCTTCGATGTAGCATAGTTAAAGTTCTATTATTCGACCATCTTTGGGGACAATTCGTCTGATGTCATTAACGTTTTCTAGACACAAATCGTAAAAGAAATCAAGAAAATGTTTTTGGGGAATAATCGAGCTAGTTTGATATTCCTAGTTAATTATTTTAAACACTTTATGAAGACTTTTTCGGACAGTAGTAGCTCGAAGATCATTGCAAATATTGAATCTTTTCTTATCCTTACATTCTTAAAAATTACATTTACTCTAAGCAGTTTTTTAAACGATGTTGAGCAAAATCCTATCCTAGCCATCTTTGTATATCGTCAGCTTATTATTGGTCTGGCCTACCGACCATTTTTAAAAATATTGAGTTAGGTATGGGGTATAAATATTTTGAGTACACCTTTCTGAATCCAAAACCAGTTTCACGAAATTTTTTGTGGTTTCTGAGTTTTTAAGCATTAGTTTTGTTCCATATCAACTATTTTAAAGTTCATTAACCCTGAAAGGTTACTCTTCATTTTAGTACATTAAGGTTACTCTTCGTCGAATCGACGTACTTTTAAAAAAAATAAATTCTAGCGGAACGATTTCTAAAGTTAAAAATAAACAAAAATCGGTCTAAAAAGGTAAAAAATAAATTACTTTTTTCTTTCTCAGCCTTTAAAAATAATCAGTCAAATAATACAAATGAGAAAAATATTTAGTTTTTACACTCAAAAGAAAAATCAATCCGTCCGTACTCAAATCAATCCGAAGCGGTATTAATAGTACGGTGAGTACGGATTTTCCTGAATCAAGTACAGAAAGATTGATTTAAGTACGGATTTTCAATCGCAAAATACTTAAATTATCCATATTCAATCCCGATTTCGAACTTGAAATAATACGAAAATGAGATTGATTTAAGTAAAACGAAGATTGAGTCAATCTCAAAATACGCTTGATTCAAGAATTATAAAATTGTTTTAATCCGAATTCGTACTTAAAACAATCCGAAAATGAGATTGGTTTAAGTAAAACTAAGATTGAATCAATCTGAAAATGCGCTTGATTCAAGTATTTTATCCCTAATTAGAAAGAAAAAATTATATTGATTTACTTACTCGTATTACACCTTACAGAATGATAAAACACCAACATCATGCTCGATATGGTTTTTACTTTAGAAATCTTATGTACATATTTAACCAAAAATATAAACTTGATGAGAAGCAAGAGTTCAAATAACCCTTCGTGGTACACATGAGTCAGGCCAGACCTTTTTTCAATGTGTATAGAAAATCCAAACATGCGTAAGCCGGAGGGTTAAACACAACGAAAAGTTCAATCTTTTTTTTATACTTATTTCAAGAAATTCCGGGATTGATTTTCGAAAGTAATCCCATTTAGGATTGTTTTGAGTACGTTTTTGTGATATTCGTACTTAAATTTTTCAGTACGACTCGTACTTAAAGTAATCATAAAAAACTTGATTTATCCCGAGTGTTTTTCTTTCTGTGTAGCCTTATTTTACGCATGAGACACAAAGTTCAATATTATGTTCACAACAGATGCTTTTTTGGCATATATTACATGTACTTCTCGTCATTCTAAGTTTGCTATAGGGACAGAGGTGACAAGCTCTTTTAGTCCTTTGACAACATTTTCGATGGATTCTTGTCGATTAGGTATTTTATTTTAAATTTATTCCTTTACTAAGGTCTGCAAGGGAGGTGTCTCGAATCTGCCTCTTAAACAGGGAGCTACGAGAGATTAATGAAGATTTTTCAGATACTGTCGTCGGTTTTTGGGTTTTTGATCATTATGGAACATATTGTAAGTATATGTGACGTAGCTGTTGACAAAAGTAATGTATAAATTCCAAAAAAGTAGACAGAAAAACTTTCACTAAGGTTACTCTTCGTCGTTGCGACGAGTACACACCTCTGTATTTTAACTTAAAAAAAAAATCATGATCCAGCGTACGTTTACTAACTACAAGCTTATGGCATCAGCTAATCTTGTTGTTGACAAAAAGGGCGTTATTTCAACACTCATTAAAAAATTTTATAATAAAACGAAAATGAGCTTCGTCGGTTTGACAAACAGTAACCATCTAAGGTTAAGTGTAGTTTTCCTCCACACGCCACTGTTTGGCGAATACATCAAATTTCTTATACAAACACGTACAAAATAAATTTCACTCTTGCTTTTCTTCATTGCCGTAAGCAAAAAAAAAAGAAGTTTAAAGCAAAAAAAAAGTGTTCAACAACTTAATACACAGCTGTACGTATACGTATGCAGCACAAAAAGCTACTTTTTAAAAATATATATAGAAAAGTGGCGTATGCGCCACAAAGCAATATTTTTAACTTTCAATAAAATACTATAAACTTTTAGCAAAGTTATTTTTGGGAATATTATATTTATTAATAATAAGATTTCTCTATGACGTGCTAAATTCCAAATTTTTATTTTTGATAAATTTATTGTTGAGGGAAAGTAGTTTCTATGCGCATTTCAGTGGTTGCTTAGACCAGATCATCAGGAAACCTTTTTCCAATGAATTAAGAAAAGCTAAAAATATAATACAAATAATTATAAATACTCAAAGTTTTACATGTAACAATATCAAAGCTTAAACAAAACACCAACTATAAGTTCGTTTATGAACGTTCACAAAAATGTACATATTTCTTCAAAACATATGCCAGAAGGGGTGGCAAAAATATAAAGAACTCTATCGTGTATATTTTCACTGCCTGTTCAACAATTTCGATTGTTAACGTTCGCATAGAATATTTATATGAAAAACATTCGAAATTGTTGAACAGGCAGTCAGAAAACTTCATGTAAACCTTCGTTATCGTTTTTCTCCACTACGACTTTTTGGCAGATCGGAGAAACTAATAAAGAGCTGACTATGTTTTAAAGAAACGCGTTTGCTTGTAACTGATAAACTCGAAAGCTAGTGAATAACTTTTTGCAGAACTTTACACATAATCCATGGAAAGTGTTTCTGTGTCGTTTTCCGATAGATGGCGCGAGGTTTCAAAATTAAAACTTTTTGCTTTTAAACGGTGTTTTTGTATATATGAATGCTTTATGTGTTTTTAAAAGTCAACTTACTTCTCGAAGAACAAAAGCAGAAGACTTAAGCTACGGTCAGACTTATCAAATATTTGACGAAAAAAACGGGACCAACAACCAAACTAAAAACTCATTTCGCTTAATATCAATATTTATTTTGATTAAAATACCACATCTTACAAAAAACTGTTTTTTGCTATGTCTAGTAGTATAATTAGTTTATTTTGTAATATTAAGACCATTTTAAATCTCACTAACTATTAACAAAAGTAGGGGTTACGCTTATATGATCAAATATTTAAGAACTGTGACCGTAGCTTTAAGTTATAAAAACCAAAAAGTTATCCAATATCAAGAAAACTATAATAGGGAGTGTCTTTAAATTTGGTGTACGTTATTTTGAAAGAAATTTGCGTCGTCAAGCAAAGGTCGCAGGCCTGCCAGACTACGGGCATGAATAAGGGGAATCCCTTATAAGAAAACTCAGTTAAAAACTTTTATGACAAATTAAAACCGATTCACGATCATCAGGAGTTATACCTTTTCATCATAACCAGTATTTAAGTTTAAAAACAAATCGTTTAAGAACATTACGTTCTCAACAAACTCATGAGCAGGGAAACCAAAAATATGCAATTGCATGTTTTTCCTTGTGCGACTAATGAAGGCACAAACGGTATATTTATCAGTTTTGGAGCTCTTTATGATAAAGCTGGCAAACAATCGATAGTACTATCGATAGTATCGATAGTTCTCTTTCTATTGGACTATCGATAGATTATTTTCGATAGCGATACTATCGTTGAAATCTTTTTTAAGAAAATTATCAATAGTTTTTAGTTTCTTTCTGGCAACAACACACCAGCCGTCGTTGCCGTCCAGCTTAGCCAGCTGCGGCAGTTATTTAGTCGGCTTAAGGACCGACCGTTTTTACATAACCTTGCTTATCCTCATGTCAAAGCAAAAAATTTTACAAATGTATGTACCAGGTTTCTCAGATTATTTTTCACCTGAGTCGCCAAATAGTATATCGAAAATCGCCAACATTAAATATTTCTAGATTTTAGGTAAAAAAGATTCGCCAAAAATCACCAAATACGAGTTTACGTATATAAAAAAAGTATACTAAAGTAATTTTACCATTATCAAAGTTTTCTATATTAACTAACTGTTTTTTAAACAAAAATAAAATGTTCGTTAAGAAATTTACATATATTGAGAGCAAACACAAAGTTAAGTTGTTTTATTGTTGTTTCAATACGAAAATTTTTATTTTATTTTGAAAAATTTTGAAAAAGTGATTTACTTTTAATGCAAATTCATTTTTTCGCATACTACCCAGTGCACATTATTATTCTTAAAATTTTGAAAATTCAACTTCATATGCAATCGAAAATAAATTAAAAAATTACAATTTTTTTAGTGGCGATCCGAAGATTGTCATAAAAATGATATTAATCCGAATTATTGCACACTGTATGTATATTTTAATACATATTTAAAAAAATTATACCTTGTGATAAGGAAAAATTACTGAAAATCTAAGAGAGATTAAACTTCATTCCAAATTTGGAAAATTGTATTTCTTTAAATTTCTACATGGAAACGTACGATAATTACGTAAAAATTAAATCAAGGAATTCTAAAAAGAGTTCGATACTATCGATAGTATCGATAGTTTATCAACAAACTATCGAAAATATCGAATGTTGCGACTATCGATAGTTTGCCAGCTCTACTTTATGAACTTTGGCATTGATTTGTAAGAGCATATTTTTGCATATTTTACTGTTTGCAGCATTTTTGTGCATAATTTAATACAACGAGTATTTTTGCAGCATTTTTTAAGTTTATATCGCATATTTTGCCTTTTTAAGGCATATTTTGCTACATGTTCATTTTTATTAGATGTCTGCAAGAGCTTTCGCAGTAAAAAAAATTTTTTTTTTCCAAATTCTGGTTAACAGATGGCTTTTCTGTTTTAAATACTTTTCTGTATACTCAACGTGTTGCTTCAATTTCGTCAGCTACAAACAATTTTTACTCTAAAATTGTAAGACAAAGCCGGTTGTAATTTAAAATTAATGTTATTCGATGTGTATAATACATAGAAATCTAGATGAATCTTTTTAGTATACCAATTGACTCAGAATCAATTTTTAAAGTGAACTAACGATGTCCATCCCTCCGTCTGGCTGGTTTTCTTTCCATGTTAACCTTGTGCGCAAAGTACAAGTTGCAATTTTGTAGATAATTTAATCAAATATGGACGAAGTTTATGTTAATGGTGAGAATCGGTCGTGTCCGTTACCATTATGTTGGTATTTAAATTAAATTCGCCCCAAAAATATTTTTATGCAAATTAATATTTCGAATCGGTTCACATTTGCCCAAAGCTCCCATCCTTAAGTACCTTAAATCCCTTTAAGACAAAAATCCGTATGGATGTTAATATCTAGATAATAATCGGCGCAAACATCTCTTATATGAATTTTAACCTAATATGGTCTGAAGCGATAATATTTTTTTACTAAATTGTTGAATATTTTGTCTTAAAATGAGCAATTTTCGATGTTTTTAGGGCATACTTTACACAGAAAAAATTTTTTAGGCCAGTAAAAGAATTAATCAAAAATAAAATCAGTTTTTATAAAATATTTAATCAGGTGAATTAAACTTTTAATCAAGTGAATTAAACTTTTAATTGAAATATTGTCAATTAAACATTTTATACACTTGATTAAAAAGTTTAATTCACCTTATTAAATATTTATTTAAAACTGATTTTATTTTTGATTAATTCTTTTACTGGCCTAAAAAATTTTTTCTGTGTACAGTTTTTACTGCATATCTAATGCGCCTAGAACTCGTTTTTTAGAGCATGTTTCTGGTTTCCCTGCTCATGAGCAATGCGCAGCAGCTAACAAGCTTATTAAATATCGAATATCACGCTTCCGAGAACATTTTACACAACTACAACGCGAAATATTATTTCTTCTTTGAACTTTCATTGGCGTTCAAACATTCAAGTCTATTTTACGACTTTTTGTGTATGGTCGTGCGTGTTAGGGAGATCGATTATTAGACTTTTTTCAAAAACCGGTTTTCGAATATTCCGAATAGTTGCTATTTTAAAAACACCAGTTTTTGGTTATGCATTTTAAGAATAACCAGTTAACCGGTTTTAATTCGTATAAATAAAAATACAAAAACCAAATTAGTTTTTGAAATTAAAAGTTAGTTTAAATAAAAAAATACCATTCTCAAAGTTGAGGAACCAACAAAATACATAGATAGGACTTAGAATTTTTAAAGAACTTTTGTTTTCAAAAATTATAGGAATTTAATAAATTTATTATCTGAGATATTCTCCCAATTTTATTTTTAAATAAATTATTTATTTATTTTTTGGTGTTAAAGCAAATCTATATTTTTTTTTTCAATGTTTTGAATTTTATTACAACTGAGTACATTTAAGACCCATCTAGTAATTTACATTTCAATAAAAATCACATGTGTTTAGAATATAACCCAATGGTTATAACTAAATGAACTAATACAAATTATATTATTTTAAGTCTCCAGACATAGGTCCATTGGTAGAGTTCTTCTTAGTCTTCTTCGGTGCATTGGATTTCTTATCACATCCTGTAGTTCTTCGTTTGCGTGTTGTAGTAGCTTTAAAGAGTGCTTTTTCGCATAAAACTTAACTTCATCATTTAAAGTTGCTATATGTAGATCTCTATATATATCAACATTCCTGACATACCACGGACAGTTGGTGGTTAGTCTCAGGACCTTGTTTTGAACGGTCTGAATTAGTTTAAGATTAGATTTCGCTGTACAGCCCCATATTTGAATACCGTACGTCCACTTTGGTTTAAGAATTTGCTGATAGAGTAGTATTTTATTTTGCATTGACATACTAGAGTATGGGTTAAGTAGCCAATACATTTTTTTGAAGTTAAGGTTTAATTCATTAACCTTTTTCTTCACATGCTCCAAATCTATATAAAGCAGTAGACTTCAACCATATTTTTTAAAAGTCTTAAACAAAATCTCTTAGGCAGGATTATATATTTCAAATGATTTAGTTTCAGCATTGTGGAAATGAGTAACAATATGAACATGTTTTTTTTTTTGTATGAAAGAAATGTCTTTTCCTCGACCACAATTTAAAACCTTTCATTATATTGTTTGATTTCTTCAATTTAGTTTTTCAGTTAATAAATAAAACTGGTGAATTTTTCTTATATCGTTGATTCCGCCGGAATGTTGTAGTTCTTAGCATTAAGATAGGCTTGAACTAAATGCTAAAAGCCATTATTACAACTTGCCGATATTTAAATGTAGGATATTGTACGACGTATAAAAAGTTTTTCACTATTACAACTTTGCTTTAAACTAAAGTGAGTAATAAGTTAAAGGCAAGTTTATCCTACCGGGTAGGTTAAAGTTGAGTTGTTATAATAAATAAAATGTTAAACGTCCAACAAAAAAATAATAGCCCTTAATATTTTTCAGTGCCTGAATGGGCATTCCGCTCACAGCTTAATTTTTGGCAGCGTATTTTAGTAATGTATTATTGTATTAGCTCTTAAGAACTACTTGGAACGGAGTCAAGTTTTATTTGGCGCACATTTATGTCAAGCTTGTGGACGTATCAAAGGTGTTTAATAAGTCGAGGCGTCGAAGAACCTTTGCACTTCAAGGTAATTTATAAACCTGTATAAATATATATTTAGTATTCAGAATACTCTAACACGTATTGCTATTTACCTCTTAACTGAACATTTTTTTGTAGTATTTTGACTTGTTTTTAGTTTTTTTTTTTACAAGAACACGGTTTTATAAGCAATTTCTTTTAACATCGTTCATAATGATACTTTTGTTACATTTTGTTTTGACATTTTTCACAAGAAGTTCAAGTTTGCCCAATACTACAATTACAAAAATTCTTAAATTACGGGTATATTCTTAAGGAAAACGTATATAAATTACACATTATTAAAATTACAGATCAAAATAACCGACATGAGACAAACTAAAATAACCGTTCGATCTCTCTAGTGCGTATGCATGTGTGCGTTTTTAAATAATAAATGAGAGAGAAAAACGTACTGACAGTTTATGAAACTGTAAACTCGTTTCTTTCCCCATCGTCTCATTCGCCAGAGAGATAACAATCATGTCAATAAAACATGAGTCGTCTAAACACAGACTTAGCGTACGGTGCATACACCCAGAAACAGTATTTAGTGTTTGTGTATTAGTACACACTCCTTAATACCATTCATAGCTATTTTCACGCAAGTAACAAACATTAATAGTGTTCTGTTTTTCGTTATTAAAAAAAACAATGGTAGTGATTATGTAGACACTATAGACATTATAGCTTAACGTTCTTTAGTGTTTTTTTTACATTAATGAAGTAATGTGCAAAAACAAATTTTTGCAGGTACACACACACCTAGAAACGGTATCTAGTTTTTAAGTGTTTGTGTATTAGTACACAACCCTTAGTACCGAACATTAACATTTCACGAAGAGAACAAATATTATGTAGTGTTCTGTTTTTTGTTATAAAACAGAACAATTGTTGTGATACATAACATTATATTTTTATGTTCTTTAGTGTTTTTTACATTGATGAAGGAATGAAAAAACAAACCATTTTAGCAACGATTCTCAATAGTATTGTTGTTGTTGCTTGACAGTTTACACCACGAATAGTCTATGTGTTTGTTTTTTTTCATTAAGAACACATGTGTTTTGTACACAAATTTTTTGTTGTATTTGCCAGCCAAAATGGCGCTGAGCAAAACTGAAACGAACGAATATAAATGTGCTGAACCGATCACAGCGAAGTTTACTGTTTTTTACGAATGAAATGTGCTCATCTTTATGTTGAGATGGATAAGTACAGTGTTTTTTAAACTTTTCCAGCTTATGGCTTGCACTTCCGGAAGGTTGTAGACAGAAATTTAGATGGAACCCCTTCTTACCACTAACCACAATCATTTTTTTTTTATAAACATTTGCTAGTGTTTATGTTATTAGACTAGAGAGGTGTGCTTCTAGCTAAGGTCTAGCTAGTCAAATATAAGGTTGAAAAAACTTAAATTAGGGTTGTAAATTAAAAAAAAAAATTCTTAAAATTTTCGGACTTAAGATTTCAGAAAATGTTACCAACTCTATGGGTTCTTTATACCAATATAAAAACGCAAATGACTCTTTTTCCTGTCTGCTTCGCAAACTAAAAACACTTTGCTTAAATACACCAAGAACATTTAAATGCAGACACCAACAAATAAGTGTATTTGTCTGCTGTTGCACTTTTAATGCCGAAAAATAAAAATACATCTTCTGTTTATAGCTTCATATTGTATTTGCCTGGCGGTTAAATTGTGTGTGGTTCTTGGTATAAGTTTGAGTATTTCTTTTCATTTACGATTTGTTTTTTCTTTTGCATTTTGGCGAATTTGTGAGTCTGCAAAAACTAAACACAAAAATAAAGCCAGAAGATGACATTGAATAGTTTATTTAGATCTGTCGTCCATAAAATTGTTACGAACGCATAAAACTCTATACAAGACACATAAAAAAAAACAAATGGCAAATACTTTTAATATTGCTCAGCTTTGGCAGGGCAGGAGGTGGAAGTATTAAGCGTGAACAAATATCGGCGACATGTTATTTAAGTTTTGTATTTTTTTTTTGCAGTTTTTTAATTTCATTGGAGATTTTCTGTTAAGTATTTTTGTTGTACTGATGGAAATGAACGAACGAGAGAAGGATATATATGAATGTTTTTCAAGTTTATTTGGCACCTGAAGATGATAATCGGTTACAAATTAATTGCAATCATATTTATTAAAAAAAAAAAAAAAAAAACAAGTAAGAGTGCTATATAAGGCTATGCCGACACTTTGATACCCTCTACCGAGAGTGGGAACATTTTAGGAGCATACTTTATATAAGATCCAAATCCTTATAAAACCTGGGTTAGACCTACGTGAAATTATTGGCCGACCATCGGAAAGTTTTATGCTTTTATTTTCAGACATATAAAACTTCATTTGATCTTACACAGGCCAACACTCAATTTGCTTCTTTGAATTTATCAACTGATTCTAGTTAATTTTGGTGCGCTGAATTCAAATCTGTAATCAGTTTGTCTCTATCAGCTCTAGTTTTCATGATATAGCTTTTTTATACCCTCCACTTATGACCTACATTTATGACCGTCTGTTAGTTTTTTCAAAAAATTTTTTTCATCAAAATTTCTTATTTACAGTTATGGTAGTTGCCATAGATCAACACTATTTTAATAAACTTTGCCAACTGCAATAAACCACTTCTTACAAGCAACTAACTTCCGATATTCAATTGGAGTGCAACAAAAAAAAATAACGTTCTCAATAATATTGTACATATACAATTCCCGTTAATCAGCTAGCAATTACACAAAAAATTGTTTTACGGAAAAAATGTTTTTTTTTGCAACTACCATAACTGTAAATAAGAAATTTTGATGAAAAAAATTTTTTGAAAAAACTAACAGACGGTCATAAATGGAGGTCATAAGTGGAGGGTATAAAAAAGCTATATCATGAAAACTAGAGCTGATAGAGACAAACTGATTACAGATTTGAATTCAGCGCACCCAAATTAACTAGAAGCAAAAATTTTTTTTAATTTTGTCGGGCTGTGTTATTTGAATAAAACATCATAATTCGGATCAGTTTTACTTTGGATTAAAGTCATTTTCAGATTTTACATAGCACCTTAAGTAAAGTATGGTAGAGTGATTCCTGGTATTAAAAAAACTAAATGGGACCAAATTTCAAACTGAAATTAACCCTTTTATGCAATTTCATTTTAACACCTGCATAACTAAAGTAGAAATTGTTTATTACAAATAGAAAAAATTCGAGAATTACTGCTTTTTGTACTTTAAAATTCATTTAAAAAAATTAACATACAAATTTAGACTACTCAAATGTGCACCTATTACATTCGTTGATGTCTATAGGACATTTTCAACTTTGATAACTTAAGTTTAAATACTTTTTAGTCCATTATTTGCACTTCTAAAGACCGAATTGAATGTAGTATTAATTGAGTAGGTAAGATGCAAAACTCGTTTGTTTTGGAAAAATGCAAAAAACAGCATAAAAATATCGCTCCTTAGTGTTCGGTTCGGTTCATTTGTGGAAAACACAAACGCTAATAGTGTTTGTGTAAAAAATCATTAAAAAATAACGTTTCCCTGTTAGTCATTGTTTCAACACAAAAATAATACTTTATCAAACTCAACGAAAGATGAGAATATTTATTTCCGTTCGGGTTTCTTTTTTTAATCCACAAACTTCATTTTGTTCTGTTCAGCTCATTAATGTTCGTCCCTTTTGGCTGGTATAAATTTAAATTTTCATATTATTCGAATGAAAATTTATATAATAAATGTTACTCACCATGAGAAATAAATTTCCAGGTTATATGAATTTATTAAAATTAGGCAAACAGTGCTAAAAAATGTAACACCAGTTTTGTTGGTGGGAGTTAACTAACCCAACTCAAATTTTTTTCAAAATACGTTTTTTATACAGTTGGAATCGGAATTTTTCCTCTATCAATGTGTCATATCTAATGTAGTTTTCGAGATAGAAATGTTGAAAACAATACCAAGTCCAACTTGCTTAGATGCAAAGGGAATCAAGTGTACTTAGTGTCGTTTACTACTGAATTTGTAGACAATAAGGCGAATGTGCTCAGAGGCAAAGAGCATCAAGAGCAGTGTTTAAAAAACTGCAATAACTTTCATTTCTTTTGATTTAACTTCTGCTTGTGTTGCTGAAATCAATAACAGTTTCAGTCAAAGCAAAATAACAAAACGAAAAACAAACAGTTGAACAAAACTTTTGCCAGTAGTTGTTTTAAAAATTGTGATTTTTTTTTTAACAGTTTCGCAAGTAAAAGTACAATCAGTCTCTTTGCTTTTGTAAGTCGCCGGAGAAAACCTTTCTGTATTTGCAAGTTATAACGTATAAGCAACTTCAATCAGTTGATTTAACTTCTCGTGTTTTACACGAATGCCCCCAGGGGTCGAGCACATTTCGTAATTTTTACACACAAAAATTTGCAAAATTTTAAATTTTCAATGCTTTTACTTTTTTCTGCTTTTTAAAATCAAACATTTATTCTGTTAAAACTTATAAAAACAGTCACAGTCGTAAAAGCAGGCGTTCTTTTAGTTTTGTACATTTCAAGCAGAAAAATATTCTCTTTTCTCTTCTGTCCTTTTTTTACATTTATACATAATTATACAAATGTTTATTATTACTGTTGTTTTTTACAATAAAAACTTTTAACAGAATCAATGTTTGATTTTAAAAAGCATTGAAAAGTTCAAATTTTGCGAATTTTAAACTTTTGACTTAAGTTTTTGAAACACTGATCAAGAGTCCTTTTTTGAAAATTGTGAAGTGAGGTCTTTTGTTTTTAAAATAGGTAAAATAAAACACTGCCATTTTGGTATTATTTTTTTATTAAGTCGAATTTTTCCACCAACTTTGTTGATCATTCTTAGTAGTTACTTGTAAAATTTTGTAAAACACACTTTGAATAGAAAAGTAAGGTTAAAAAAAATTCGTGTAAGCCTTGTTTTATTTTTCGGAAATAGCAGACCCTTTGTTGTTGGACTTGGTGGTGTTGTGTCAAGGGATTAAACAATATCAATACCAACATGGGAGGTAAAGAAAAACAAGTCCAATTTAATAAGTAACCGTATGTTACCTTATATGACGTTACTTTATTAAGGCTATCATCGACATACAAAATATATTAGAGTCATAAAAAATATTCGGGCAAAGGCAAATTTTTAAATTTTTGAGGTCTTTTGTAAAGTTTTCAAAATGTGGCTTGGCATAGTTTATCTCCCACCTGATGTGTTAAAAAATATGAGTTTTCAATAACTAAATTTTAATATCATTAATAGCATTTCCGTATGACGTGCTAAATTCCCAATTTTTGAAATTTGATAAATACACTGAAATTTATTGTTGAGGAAAAGCTAGCTTCTATGCGCATTTCACTGGTTGCTTAGGCCAGCTCATCAGGAAATTTTTTCAAAAAGCTAAAAATATTATGCAAATAAAACCCTAAAGCGAATAAGAATTTTAAACACTCAAAGTCTTACTTGTAGCTATATCAAAGCTTAAACAAACACCAAAAATAAACAGTGAGTTTATCTTTTCTTACATCCCCCTACAATTGGTTGGGTTCTTTCCTACTCGAATTGTAGTTGTAAAAAGGGGGTAAAAAGAAAAAAACAAAATTAAAATCAAATCTGAATCAAATATGAAAAATTGGGAATTTGGCACGTCACACGGAAATCTTATTAATGATAAATTTAGTATTCCCGTAAATAACTTTAAGAATTTAAATATTTTTCAATTAAAAGTGTTGATCGACCTTTTTTGATTACTCTAAATAATTTATATAGTTTCCTATATGCAGGCTTTCAAGGTCATTAATTAAATGTAAATAAAAGATTGTTTATTTCATTCTCAATAAAATCCGACGTTTCGTTGGTATTCTTTCCAACTTCTTCAGTGATTGAGTTTTTATTAAAATAATAATCTTTTTCGTCAGTTTACATCATTTATGAATTATATCACAGTATTTTGTAAAGGTGGACAGCACAACACAAAACTTAAAATATTAAAATAAATGTATGTAAATGTATGTAAAAATTATCACAGAAAATTTGTCCTTTTTTGATCACAGTAGGTATTATTATTATATTATATATTATTATATTTTCCTTCAGTATTCATGTCATTGTTTTTTCCGTTCCTTAATCAATATTATTATTTTCCAAGAATATAAAATTGAAAGTTTTCATTTTCTCTCATATTTTCCCCAAGTGAGTGAGATGATATTATTTTCAAATCATTTTTTGGGTAAACCCCCACATTGATAGGAATTATATCTGGAACAATGTCATGCATTTTTTCCGAGTTCCTTTTCCATGTTTAATCTATTAGCATTCGCTTTGAAGGTTGGAATTTAAAATGTAGCTCACTTAGTGCTTTAACCACATGAGCTACAGCAGATTTCCAGTCGTATATGAGGAGCCGCAGAACAAAACGTACTTTTTCACACATTTAAAATTTTTGGGAAATTGAGGTTTATTTATTTCGACCCCTTAAAAAACTGTATGAACCTGGAAATAGAAACAAGTTTTTTGCTTACCAAAAGATGAATCAGACTGCCGTAAGTCAACACATTAAATGTCAAGGATGTTTAATATCCAACCAATTTTATATCGAAAAAAGTACGTTTTGTTAAAAAAAAATTAAAAAAGTACGTTTTAACTTAAAAGATTTGTTATTCGTGCTTAATTCCCAGTTTTTATTCTTGATAAAAACACTGAAATTTATTGTTGATGGGATAAGCTATTCCTATGCGCATTTCACTGGTTGCTTAGGCCAGATCATCAGGAAACTTCATCCATAAACATTTTGGAAAAACTAAGTACGTTTTGTTTAAAAAAATATTTAAATTTTCTACAGATTCTTGTAATTCTTCCATGTTTTAATTATATTACTGTATTAATTATTTTTTTCATAACATTTATTCACCAAACAATAGTTAAATTATTGGTGGCTATTCTCGAAAACTCGTCGAACAAATACAAATTTACATTAAAACAAAAGTATAGTTTAAAAAATAGTTTTTGTTTATCATAAATTTCTAAAATTAAATAAACGTGAGAATTTTGACGCATTTCTCTCTCTAAAAAACGGTATATTGTATGATAAACACAAAAACAATTTCTTAAACTTTGTTTTTGTTTTAATGAAAATATTAACTTTTTCGACGCGTTTTCAAGAATAGTCACCATTATTTAACAGATAATTTTAACGCAAAGGAAATGACATAACTAAACGTCCATTAAATTAAGAATATTAAGAAATGTCATGTTATTAAAACAACAACACGAAGAAATGGCAAAAACAATGAAAAAAGCACGTTTTGAAAAAAAAAATGAAAAAAGTACGTTTTGTTATGAAGCAATTTTTTTTTAACCCATTTTTTTGGTAAAAAAAAGAAAAAAATATGCTAACTAGATTTTTTCTTAAAGACTTTAACCCAAATATTATAAAAATATCAAAAAACCCATTTGTCAAAAAATGCGAAAAAGTACGTTTTGTTCTGCGGCTCCTTATATAAGAACATTCCTAAAAAATTTATTTCAATATACGATTTATAAAAAACATATATGTCAAAGCGAACTTGTTTACAAATTTGCATTTTTGAATTCGCTAATTCGACTCTATTTAATCAACGATATCTTGGCCCACTTCTAACAGAAAGGCTAAAATAGTGAACCGCGAGTTTTGTTACAGAAAATGCAAAGAGATAGTTTTGAAAATGTCTGTTGAGTTGAATGAACCAGTTTTGTTACCAACTGCACTTTTATGTCACATGAAAACATAGAAAAAGGACATGCTTCGATACAATCTATAAATTAATTCTCATAAAATGCCAAAATATCTGTCAAAATTGATTGTTATCTCAATTTTTTAATTTTTGAAACGAACGAGTTTTGCAACTCACCTACTCAATTAATAAATTAATAAAGTGTATAGTTTTTATATCATTTTTGCACATTTTACGAATTTAAGTTCATAAACTTTCTTTGCCTGTTAATGACATATTGTTATAGAATCATAGAGAGCTTATAAACCCACTGTACTCTAAAACAAAGCGGGCTTCTTATTTTGGTGATGTATTCCGGCAGATACACCTACACAAGGCAATATAAGGAAAGAAGTAAAAAGCCTTTTTTCCACTTGCTTATGATTGTAGTAAATTATACAAATTACAATTTTTGTACAATAATTTTTTTTTTATAAATTACACTACGTGACAAAATTTCAACAAAGTCGTGACCAAATGAATCTGACAGCTAATCTTTATGTAAAATTTTCCGCTGAATCCGAATATGAACTCAGAATTGTCAAAAGTAGAACAGTTTTTGAGATATTCCGAAATAACCGTTATTTGTGTTTTTAAAAAAGATGATGTGACTGAAATGCAAATATCTTAAAAGATTGTAAACGAATTATGTATTTCTTTCTTTTTAGTAAAAGGTTATAACATTTCTAAAATAACCATGGATTGCTTGTGAAGATTGGTCAAGAAATGCCAGAGTTACAGGGACAAAAGTTCCAGCTTCATTGCAAATTTTATGATTTTGTTCAATTTTGCTCTTTTAAAGTTATTTTTTTTAACCAATCATTAAAAAATCCTAATGTCTTATTGCATGCGACGTTAGATTATTTTAATATGAACATTTTGCGCCCAACAAGACATAGATTGGTACAAAAATGACAAAGCTACAGAAGATTTAGTAAATTAACCCACATAGAAATTCAAAACTTTCAAGCAACTTTTAATATTTATTGTTACCAAAAATTTAGCTTTGTATATTTATTAGTTGTGGGTTAATTTAATTAATCTTCTGTATCTTTGTCATTTTTGCACCGATCTGGATCCTATTGGGCACAAAATGTTCGTATTAAAATAGGCTAAAATTTTATTTTATGGATGTTTGCATATCAGTCACATCATCTTTTTTAAAAACACAAATAACGGTTATTTTGGAATATCTCAAAAACTGTTCTACTTTTGACAATTCTGACTTCATATTCGGATTCAGCGGAAAATTTTACATAAGGATTACGTTTCAAATGCATTTGGTCAAAAAATTGTTACGTAGTGTTATCAAAAGAAATTAAATTTTCACTATTTCACTTATAGATTTATGTAGAGTCGAACTTGCTTAGCCTAACTTAATTTTTTTTTAAATGTGTATGTATTTTCATGCATGCATTACCCTGTTGGCCAAACTGCCGTCAACGACATTGTCGTCAACGATTTATGCACGACATGTCCTCTATCACTTAGGATTTCTGCAAGACAATTTTGAGGAAAATGTCGTGGACGACAAAATACTCGACATTGTCGAGTGCACTGTCTTTTAAAGAAGTTAATAAACGATGACATGACAGACATTGTCTTTCAAGTTGTCTCTTGTCAAAGCTTATCCACGACAACATGAGAGACATTTTCTTGTAAGGTATCCTCTATCAACAACCATACACGACACTATGAGCGACAGTGTCTTGTAAGCTGTCCTGTATTAAAGTGTATGCACGACAACAAGACCGACAGTGTCTTGTAAGGTGTCCTTTATCAACTTCTAAGCACGACAATATGAGCGACATTGTCTTCTAAGCTGTCTTCTAAACAAACAAACATAATTTGTTCCCAATAAAAAATAAAAATAACTGTAAAATAACGATAATAATAAAAAAAACAACCAAAGCAAAGTGAAGCAAATCAGTCAGTAAAGTCTGAGAACTCAAAGACTAAGGTCTGATTTTAAAAATATGTATGTCCTATTGTATATTTTTATTTTTTCGTTTAGGTTTATATGCGACATTGTCGTGTAAGCTGTTACTCCTGTAACTTCATCGACATTGTCTTATTAGCAGTCGTTGACGATAAAGTAGAATCCATTGTCGTCTATATAGTCATCAAAGACAATCTGAACGACAATGTCGTTCATATGGTCATCAACGACTATATGGACGACAATGTCGTGCATGTGGTCATCAACGACAGGCTGAGCGACATTTTCTCTCTTTGTGTCGTGCACGATTTGCGCGACACTTGTTTGAAAATGTCGTTGACGATTTGCATTAGTTGTCCCTTAAGTGTCGTGCAGGAATTAACATTGTCGTGCACGAATCATTGATGATTCGTGCACGACATAGCCAACTGGGTAGTCATACAAATGTATATGCATATGTATGTAGAGCATTTAAATGTAGGTGCAAAAATATATCAAACTTATGCACATAAATATGTCTACCACTTTTTTTAACGTTAAGCCCATGATTTAAAAGAAACAAAAAGCACTTGTATTGTATATTATTTTTTGAACACATATACACTTTTCTTACACACATATATACATCGTATATCCCAATACTCATTTCACATTGCCCGTGACACTTTGCCGTAAGAAGCAATTGAAACTGGTGTAGTCAACACTATTTGGATGAATAAAAAGCGAGCAAATTCAAAAGATTACAATGTTGATTGCTAAGCTCTTAAATTAAGGTGCCAACAATAAAAATATGCCATTATGTTAAGTGAAACACACTTTTTAGGCATTAAAAATACCTACAAGTGTGTATGTAAATGACAATACGATTTAAGATGCCAGTGAAAAAATGTGATTCGGCGATATGTGCGACAAATCAACCAATAAAGGTAACAAATCTGTAAAAGAGATGACAAGTTTTTGAGAGGGTCCTATATATATACCATTTATATAAATATATGTATGTATATGTATACAGCATTTATCGTAAATTGAAGAGGTGGATTTAAGAGCTTTTTTTTAAATTTTTTAACCACAGACACATGTCTGCGTGCGTAACAATTGTCACTGAAACTGAACAACTTACAAATTGTAAAAAGCTTATTAAGGAAATACACTGGTTTCTTATGTAGTTTACAGAGCTGTAAAACATTGCAATCAAAATGATTTCAACCAAATTGACTAAATTCTTCGTTTTAAAAATGATTTTACATTTGCAATGATTGCACTCGCAGGATTGCAATAATTTTAAAATCATTCTTTTTAGAAATTATTAAATGCAATAAATTAAATTTTAATCCATTCATTTGCAATCAAAATTTAACTAAAATCACTTGACTTAAAACAATTCTCTTTGGAAACACAACTACAGTCAAACTACAACGAAACAATATTCCTGCGGAATTCCTGGTTCACTCGGGACAATATCTGCGACAGGCATTGCTTTAACCCAAAATTTAATGTGTCTTCAGTAATTTCAGTGACTTGTTACAATGTGTCCAAAAGGTACCAATCAACCACCACGTAGGATATCGCCATGTTAAAGTGACAAGTTCATAAAAAGTGTTAGAATTAGAACTGGTCCCTACCACTTTTGAACCGGCACGTGACAAGTTTGGTGTTAGTTCCATTACCCCTAGGAATACTCTTGGAATCTAGTGGTTGTTAATAAATATTGACATTGTTGGCAATTCAAAATTATCAGTTAACTTTATTTCTAATTGAAGAAGAAGTTTAACTTGAAGAGTACGAAGATCTTTATTT
Organism: Pollenia griseotomentosa; assembly: GCA_963931875.1. NCBI lineage: Eukaryota > Metazoa > Arthropoda > Insecta > Diptera > Polleniidae > Pollenia > Pollenia griseotomentosa. The sequence continues at coordinate 64,073,785 of OZ007561.1, forward strand.
CATTTTGATTGCAATTAAAGAATTGCAATCAAATCGATTGCAATCAAATATGATTGCAATAAATTATTATATAAATTGATTTTTAAAAATTGGTTGAATTTAAAATCGGAAAATTGATTGTATGATTTAAAATCGAAAGCATAAAATTAATTTTCTGATTTCGTCTGCAATCAAAAAAAAAAAATTTGCAATCTTTCCCAGGAAATAATGTGATTGCACTGAAATCGATTGCAATCGCTTACAGATCTGGTAGTTAAGGCAATTTTATATAAAACAATATTAGTTTTAAGTTTTACATATTTTTTTTTTATAGTTTTTTTTAATGATACAAAAGAATTTTATATCAACTATGTTTAAACAAGTTTAGGATACAATAAGTTATTGTCAATCAAATCATTTAAGTTTTTAAAATATAATTAAAAATTTGGTATAAGAAATTATTCGAAATACATAAATGAATATAAGTTTGATCAGGAATATTATAGGAGTTTTCACAACTATTACCAAACTTTGTTGCAAAAATTCGCGATATTTGTCCTGAATGATAAACAATTTAAGGCCCAAATGCACTCAATACTCATCAAGCATTGTGGTTGTATTAGGGAAAATGTGTTTTTATGTGCGACACTGACGATGCTGAATAGAAAATCAAAAAAATTAAGATATGACGGCGAATATTACGTCAAGCAGACGTACACGAGTGAATTCACCTGCATGACAAACATTTGACAAGTGTATTTGGCCCTTAACTTATTTATCATTTTCCAGATCGACTGATCGTTATTCGTTTATCCAACTTTCTTTATTGCGTACATTTTGCAATTTTAAACATAACGTGATGAAAGTCTTTGACTTAAATTTAAGGTTCTGTCACCTTAAATTAAATAAAATTTCATATATTTATAACCGAAGTGTAGCCGGGTAGCCATTCTAAGCTTAATATAACCTATTAAAGTCGATTCTGAGGATAACAGGAGGCTTAAACTGAACACAGGTGGCATTGGGTGCTCCAATCAAATATGCATTTCTTGAACTTTGTAATTTCTTTGGTTATCATAACAGTAAACAAGAAGCATTCCTGCATTTGGAGAGTGAGAATTCACGAGTGATTGTTGAAAAGCCGATGCATCCACAAAGAGTGACGGTTTGGTGAGGTTTATTTTTCTTGCTTAAAGAATTAAACTTTTTACTACTTTTTTAACAATATTCATTAATTCGACACTACAAACTATAACACTGTTAATCGCTATTTTATAAAAAATATAAACAAAATGCCAGAATATAAGGAAATAAAATTTCATGTCGTAAAATTCACAGCCATGAACTTGTTTTAAGTAGGTATACATACATACATACATATATTGTATTTTTTAATCAGAAAAGTAAAAGACACAAAATTAATAATCAAAACTCTTTTTCTGCTTGTTATAACTTCCTTGATTTTAAAAACCATTTAGCGAGAAAAAAAAATCAGCCGAAAAAAACCAACAACATGACTGGAAAAACAAGGTAATTTATATTGAAAAATTATTGTTATTACGCACAAATCGTTTATTATTAATTTTTATGTACAATTTACAGACATCCACCATATATTAATAAAAATTTTGCAAAAAAAAAATTAAATTAATACGTATTCTTTCTTTTGGTGTCTAAACAAAATTTGCGTGCTCATAAAAAAAAAAAATTAAAAACACACAGTCTACTACAAAAACCAACAGAAGGTTCGTTAATGTCTTTCAAACAAAGCCAGCCCCCTTGCATTAAGCTGATACCGGCATAAAAATAGTCGCATATAAAACTCATGGTGGAGTGGATGTTACTTTATTATAGTCACGTGACTCACACCTACACATATTGCCCAGACTGATAGATATTACTTACATACTTGCAACACAGGCTAATCGTTCTACAAACTCTGTATTTCAATTTTTAGTGTGTTTGCAACTCAAGCGGAAATTGTATCATCTATGTTCGTTTCATTTTTATATAAATATATATTTTTTTTTAAGTATATTTTATGTTTACCTTAAACGCGTGTTAGTCTCATTTAGTCTAAATAATGACATGGTACTAAAATATTGTTAAGAGTTAAACTAAACGCACACTTTTTGTTTTCTACCTAAATATTAGTCTAAGGATGTGCCTCTAATAAAATTGGAAAAAAAAATAGTTTAATACATTTTATTAATAATAAAGTGCTATAACAAAACGCATGCAATAGTAATCGTTAATAATAAAAAATATTACATTTTTTTAAGCTTAATGACTTTTCAAAAGTCCACCCTATTTTGTTTGACATGTTATGCCCACCACATGACACTTGTCAAGAACCATTAATTTGTTTAATTTAAAACAAACAAGTTAACCATTCACCCTGACTATTTGTATTTATCGTAGAAGTCGTTTCACTTTTCAATATACTCACCTACACAACCCTACAAGAAGAGAATGAGCGAGTGGTCACTCTTTTCATGTTGGTGTTAAGAAAATGATAGAATGAAATGACCGAAATCAATTTTTCTGTCATTTCTTTCTATCACTTTCTTAACACCAACGTGCAAAAAGTAACTACTCGCTCATTCACTTCTTGTAGGGAGTATATATTTATAAATAAGTACGTTTATTAACCTTTAATGATCCAAGTGATTGATATATAGCATCCCGACTTTTATTATATAATTTATCGGGATTGACGTTTTCTGAGTCGAAAATCCTTTATATACTTTCTTTTACTAAACACTTTTCCATTAGCTGCATTCAAATAAAAACCAACTTTTGTTAGGTTTGATAATGTGATTACGGTTGAAATAGAATATTGTTAGGCTAAATTTCATAAAAATTTTAGGGAGGACGATTGTAACATTGCTAAGTAAAATAATGGACGGGTTTTCATCACTTTCAAATGCTGTGTCGTTATGATAATATAAACCAGAGCCCGGCGAAAAAATACTACACCGTGCTTATTTTTTTTTTTCTCTTTTGAACTCATACCTTAGTTGGGTAGTATCTAGAAAAAACGAATGAATCCGTCTTGCTTTTACTGCTTACATTTAGTGCTACCATTTAAGTACATACACATGATTTTTTATCAAGCACAGATATACAACTTTTAAATAGTGTGGATAAGATAGAAGCTTGAATTATTTATTTTAAAAAAATATTTTACATGTAGCAAATTTTGGAATAATAAATTAATATAAAAGTTGCTTGGCAACACTTCGTAGTTTGAGTTATTGTCTCACTATGAACGATTTCAGCAATTTATGTTTAAATTTCGTTTTTCATGTCAAATAAAAATAAAATTATATATAGAATTGGTGAAATTTGCCATGAGTGCTGGTTCTTACACGTCAAGTTTGACTCGTCAAGTCTTGAGTTTTCAGGAGAGAGGAAAAATGAAATGACATTCTCTTTTTCCTTCTCTCCTAAAAGCTCAAGACTTGACGACTCAACCTTAACGTGTGAGAGTCGGCATTTTTGTCGATTTATCTGCACTTTGTGGATTGTTTCTCTCTAAATTATAAAAGTGCCGATTTGCCGGTTTTTGCTTCAAAAATACCGATTTTTTGATAAACATAATTTATTAATTTTACTATATTCATAAGAGAAAACAATTATTAAGTCACCTCTTTCACTAAAGGAAAAATGGGTTAGGTTGTGAATATTTGAAAAATATTCCACTATGAAGCATAAAAGACCAAAACTGAAAGAAGAAATATTTTTTAGCCCCAAAAAAATTTATGCAGAATTTCTATTTTGTATATTGACTATCAATGAAAATAATTTGAATAAAAAAATTATTCTTTTAAGGTTATAATGCAGTTAAGGATGATGCAGGCACTTCAGAAAGCCAATCTAATGTAAGAAAGTTAAGTAGCTTTGCAAAGTTTTGGCAAACAAATTTTCAGATTTAAAACGCCAGGTTTCAACGGCTGCATTTCCTGCAAAAAGGTATTTTTAATTTGCTGATTTTTTTGATATTTTTTTAAATTTAAGTGCCGATAATGCCGATTGTTTATTTTTGAAAATATTCCGATTTCTTATAAAAAACAGCTGGTACTCCTGCATTTTCTCAGCATAATTGTTGTTGCTAATAAAATAAAATGAGTACATTAATAACTGCTGTTGAGTATTTCCTACGCATTCCCACAAAACTTTTAAGCGGTCCATTCTGACAGGCCTTTTCTTAGAATTTGAATGTGTAAAATATTTTATAAAAAGACATTATAAAAGACCTTTTCAAAGAAGGCAAAGTGAGTAAAAGCTTATTAAAAATGCGTTCGTCGACATTCTTAAGGGTCTTCAAAGTGGTAGTGCGTGCAATTCTTCCCTCTGGGATATGTACTTAGAAACCTTTAAAGTAGATCCGAGAAGGCAAGGCATTGGTCCCAAATGACACTCCGTGTAAATTCGAAATAATGTTGGAGTGCGGCTGGGAGCCCCTACATCTTTAAAATAGCCTTTTTAAGGCCTCGTCACAACTTCTGTGTAACTTGACCAAATCATGCTTCGCACACATACAAAGCTCACATAAACAGACTGTCGTCTGAATAGACATCTAGGCCGACCGTCGGTAATTGTAAGACCGATCACGATGCAAATTTGCACCTTCTATGATAGTTTAGAGTAACAAAAAAGATTTTGTAGGGACTTTCCTCTTACAGTTCGGGCCGGAAAAGATGAGTAACTTGAGATAGCAACCGATATATTTGTTCCTATAAAATCCCTGGAGCATATGTAAATAAGGATGGTTTTTGCTTCTTCAAATAAATTCCAAGTTGATTTGCTTGTGAAAAACTCTCTTACTTCATGAAAATTTAATGGATAATTAATACTAAATGTTTTTTAAATTCTTCTAAGTAGTTTGGGATTGAAATCCAGCGCAATCGGTTCATAAAAATATGTATATAATGTAATTTAAGATGTAGACTTCTTTCAATGTCCAACTAGGTGGGCGTTCACTGTTGTCAATTTAGAGATTTTCCCGCTTAATCTAGCGTTTTTAAAATGTCAATCGCGGGAAAAAAATCCGTTTTAGTGGTAAGCGGGAAATCTAGCGATTTTCCAACATCTCTCCGCGGCTCATTTCCGCTACAAAAACATTTCTCAATATTGAAATTACAGATTTTATACTTTTTCTTATTAAGATTTTTTGTTTTTCTGGTTAAAACCACTTGTTTATGTTCACGGTTTATCTTACTTTTATAGTTTTAGTTTACTAAGGAAATTTGACGTGAAATTTTTTTCGATTTTCAAATAGTATTTTTAAGGGCTGTATGTGACAATTCACAACTTTAAGCTTGCTAAAAAATTTGAAACAAAAGGTAAAGTATTGATCAAATTGTTTCGTTAGATCCCAAGCAATTTAATTCACTTACTTTCATCTAACTTATTTTAACTAATTGCTTAAAACGGTTATAAACTTTTTTGAGTTTTTATAAAGGAAATGTTATACCCTCCAACACAACAAGTTGTAATGAGGGTATACAACTATGTTTGTCATTTTGTGTGAAAGTGTTTTAATATTCATCTAAGACCCCAAAAAAATATGTGTTTCTAGGTTGAGTAATTCTAAGTCGATTTGGCCATGTCCGCCTGTCGATCCGTCTATTGAAATCACGCTCACTTTCAAACGACTCAAAAAAAAGTTAAATATTGGTATCAAATGGTTTCTAGTTTTCCTAAGTAGTTTGGGAAATCCAGCAAAATTGGTTCTGTAGAAAAAAAAAATAGCTATGAATTAAAATGTTATGAATTAAAAAATTTATCATTTTGGTACAAAAACTAGCATAACGAGTGGCGGAATGCAAATATTGATATAAGATTTTGCACAAATTCGATCAATATGACAAAAAATCCGTAACTAATAATGCTATTGTAATATATATTTGTCTGTCACAGTTTTATATGACTAAAAATTACACTGTCAAATTTTATGCAGATCGATCCATAACTTACCATTGGACCCATATAAAGCCTACTCTCGGAAAAAAAACTTTCGTACGCGTAAAACCGTAAAGTCAGTCATAGTTTTATAAGACTATAAATAACATGTTCAAATTTCGTGAAGATCGGCCCATAATTTACTCTAGGTCCCATAAAAAACCACTCCGGAAATATTCTAACTGTGGGTGGAATTTATCAAAGATTTGCCACAGCCCAATTCCTCAATCGAACAAATTTTTTTTTGAAATAAAATAAAATTAGGAAGTTGGAAACCTTGGTATGTAACGTATTTGAGAGACATATACCTTTGAAAAAGCTTTTTATATCTAAATTTATATAAAACTTTTTTAAATGTTTAGGTTTTAGCGGTTTAAAAAAAAATCTAGCGGTTTTGAAGTCCGATTTGGAGGGAAATGTTCAAAAAAAGTTGGCAACGGTGTGGGCGTTACATCAAAAAAAAAAAAAAAACAAATGTTTTTATGCATTTACGCGATCAAATACTTAGTAAGCATAAAATCAATAGTGGATAGCGGTTTTGCCTGAAATTTGGTTAATTTCTCTTAATATAGGTTAGGGATAGGTTATTACACAGAAAAAAATTACGACAAATCAATTGTCATATTAAATACCATATTCGTCAATACAATTAACTTTTTAATTTAAAAGGCACCAACAACCGAATTTGTAAATACAAATAATAATTTTGGTAATTAAAATTGTTAAAACTCAACAAATATTTTTTACAATTATATTGAATAAAATATTTTTTTTAATAATTAAACATCATATTAACAAAATATTTTATTGCTAATTAATGTGAATAAGAAATTTCATTTTAAGGGTTGTTTTTATTAATTTTTTAGGAAAATATATTTAAAGTCACATTAAAAATAACATTATAATCTATTTCAGCAACCTGGATGCACTAGGAAGTTCCGATATCACCACAAAACAAATTTTTGACTACATTGTTGGTAGTATTTGAAATACTAGAATATATAAAAGATCCGTTAAAATGTCCTTATACACAGAAAAAAATAAAAATTGATTTCAATTAAAAAATTTGTGATATTAATTTAAAAATTAATTAAATTTGCACCAGTAAACAAATTAATAGTATCAATTAAACCAGTTTATATTATTAATTAAACGTTGAATTCACTTGATTAAACGTTTAATTCACTTGATAAAATTTTTAATTAAAACTGATTATATTTTTTATTAGTGCTTTAATTGGTGAAACATTTTGGAGAACTTTTTCTGTGTAATTCATTAAATAATATCTTTACTTACCCTGTAGATTGATGCAGCTCCTCAGTTATCGCATGTCCTTTATTCCTTTATAGATTTTTAACGAAAGAAATTTATTTTGTATTTAAAACTTTTTGACACAAAATTATTTTTTACTATGATATACAAATTAATTTTCTACATACAAAAATACAAATTGTTAATATGACAATTAACAAACATATTAATTACGAAAATTGTTTAAAATATTAGAAGCATGAAAATTAATTAAAATTGTTATTGATAATCTTTCATTTTTGACCGTGGCGGGGGCTCGAACCCGGGCCGGCAGGTTACCATGACATGTTTCGATCGCAACCACTCGATCTCCTCAGATGGATTTGCCGTTTTACACTCGCAGCCATCGACGACTGCTGACGTCAATAGTCAAACATCAATCCTTAAACCAAATTGTATTTTAACCTTTGGTAGATCGAAGTTTGCTTTTTTGAATGATCATCCATTTTAATTGATTTTACATGCTCTTCCCTACTTCTGTTTTTTCGTACTTTCTGTCAAGAATTTTTCTTGAAGTCCAAAGTACATTTTTTGTTTTTTCATTTTTTGTCTTTCTTTTTCTTGTTGACCTTTTTCAGCACAACTTGAAGGACAAATGAATACATAGAGCTTGTGCCTTAGCTTTAACAATAATTAGTATTGTGGTTATTTTGTTGAACTATTTATGGTTTTTAATCCAAATTTTTAATAATTTTAATTAGGCTCAAGTTCATTAAATTTAATTTTTCATTAAATTATTTTTATGAAGAAAGGAATTTTTTTATCTATCTATAATAATTTCATTACTAGAGCAAGAAATCTTACTTGCTTAATTTCAAATGTACGAAAAATTTATTTTCCTAGTTAACTTTGAAATAAGTTAAAAAAACAAGTAAAAGTGCTACACTCGCCTGTGCAGAAAAGGCTTTATATGGGGCCTGATAAATAATAAACTGATTTTCACAATACTACTAGTATGATTTAAAGTCATAGAAAATTAATTTATCCAAAATTTAAAGAGATAGGTGCATTTCGTCACTAATTAATGATAGTTTTGGTATCATAAATATCAATATTTTTGAAAGGTTGTTCCAGTTATGGGCTTATAATTCGTTGCCAACTTTGCAACAGATTGTGCTACATTTCAACTCTAACTTCTTAGGAAAACTAGAAAAAATTTCACGCCAAAATGATTCTTTTCTGTTGAGTCCTTCGGAATTTAACGTGTTTTCAACAGACGGACAGATGCTAAATTGACTTGAATTTTAGAAAAGTTTCACAATTTCACCAATTCTATTCAAATATCAATTCATATTAAAATATACAGCCTGTTCAACGATTTCGAACGTTAACGTTTTCATAGAAAATTACACTTAAAACAAAAACAAAAACAAATTTTAGAATTTTGTTTTTGTGTTAAATGTAAATTTCTATGCGAACGTTAACGTTCGAAATCGTTGAACAGGCTGATAGTTTTTCATATAACTTTATTTGTATTTGACATGAAAAACGAATTTTAAACATAAATTGCTTTTTTAATAAGTTGGTGAAATCGGCTATTAGTATACCCTCATTCACCAACAGTGGTGGAGGTGAAAATCTAAATTTCCATCTAACTGTGTTATGTAAATAACACACTAATTTCTTGGGACACCTTTAACACATTCAATCAAATCCATCAACACCTTTTTTTTAGCAACAAGAAAGCAAAAATAAAAACTTATGACCACCAATGTTGCATTTTGCCAACCATGTAAAACATGCCAGTACTAATATCAAGTGGGTTTTTCATTTCTGGTTTGATTTTATATCTCGTGTTTTTTTGCTTTTTTTTTTTGTTTTATGTAGCGGTAATAAAATTGTTAACAAGTATTAAATCTACCTGTTCAATGATTCTAGATAATCAACTTGTGTTGGCTGATATAAATCTTGTATTTATTATGGCGATAAAAAAAATTTAAATAAAATTTGCCACAAAAAAACGAAGAAAAAACTTAAATCACCCCACACAGGAAAAGCTACAAAATAAAATGAATGAATTAATGTAAGACAAATAAATTGTTACGTTTGTAAAACAATGACATTTCTTTCAAATATTGATTATTTTAGATTATTTCCTTTAATTTTTTTGAAAAAAAAACCAGGAATGAGTATGAAATTCTTTTCTTTTGGAATTAGAAAAGAATTTGTAAATTAGTTCAGTCAAATTCATTTTTTTCAATAATAAAGGAAAAAGGCGTGCTCAGGAAAAAGGGAGTTGATTAGGATTAACCTTCGCCTTCTTTTAATTTGTATGCCAATAAATTCCTTTAATAATTTTCTACTCATTTGTTATAAAATAATTCATTAAAAATCATAGTTGGGTTGGTTGGTTGGTTAAAGTGGTAGCACGCACTAGAACTAGGCGTGCTGCAAGTAGTGTCGACAGTGACTCCGTTTTGACACCATACAACTCGTCAAGAATTGGAGCCCCCAATCAAACTTGACCCAAGGGCAATACTGAGGTGGCTAGAGCCAGTCCGTTGCGTTGAGATATTTCAGCAAGTTGCTGAGTTTCACCTACGATGTCTCCGAGAGTCCTTGTAGAAGGTAATTCCCAGATAATCCATGTCGTGTTGAAGAGGGGGTAGTGCACTAAATATTGATTTAAATCAGCAGTGCACTATCACTTAATAAAACTGGAAAAAAATTAGTTTGCCCTCTTATTTACCAGCTTTAGTGATGATTGTTATGTTTTTAACAACCACTGAAAAAATTAAGTGAGATTGCAAATTCTTTCACTATCACTAAACGCAGATTGAATGCAAAACTGCACTCAATTTAAATAGTGCAACATTTTAACTTGCAATCAATAAAGCCGCATACAAATGTTGTGCGTTTATGGTTTTCGATTTTCGTTTTGAGGATATGCATAACCTAAGAACATTAAACAAAATTAAATTTTGTCAACATCACTATCACTCATGTTTAGTGAGGCTGCAAATTTTCAATTCATCACTTAACATCAACAAAATGATTGCAATATTTTTGCACCATCACTAAGTATGAGTTGAAACAGCAATATGAGTGCACTACCCCCATCTTTATATATTAAAGGTGTTATTCAAACGTAGGAGCAATGTTTTTGTCTATTTTACCAATTTTATTTAAATATCCATTTATATTTAAATATAGTTTTTCAAATAATTTTATTTTTATTTCACATGAAAAACGAATCTCAAACATGAATTGATATTTGAATAGAATTGGTGAAAAAGGACCTAAACATAGTATACAACTAGTATGCAGACTGGAGAGAGCGTTCTCAATTTTTGATTTCACCTATCACACATATAGGTTCTGTGTGAATTCAACACACATAAAAACAACAAAAACAAAACAAAATTTAAAATTTTTCTATGTTAATTTTTCACAATACACTAATGGTGTTTTCTTTTCTACACAACAAATATCGCCTTCTAAAAAGGTGCATGTATAAAATGTCATGCTAGCCCTGTTATAATGCTAGTTGATGTTTGACGAGAACAAAACACAAGATATGAAAAATTGAAATGCCCTGGAGCCAAATTAAGGCATTCGATATCGATCGAAATTCCCATATAAATTGTATTGCAATTTCGATCGATATCGAATGCGGTAATTTGGCCCCTGTTTTTAAAACCTGACAAAAATTGTTCTTCATCATTATAGCTAAATTTTTAACGCATTTTTTTTTATTATTTTCTGCCATTTAACCATTACATATAAATTTTTGGGTTTGTTTCCAATATTGTAATTTTTCGCGAATTTTAGCCATGTTCGCGATAGACGCGATTTTTACTGTAAGTTTTATGATGTTTTAGAGCTTTAATTTATTTTATTTATTTATTTGTTGCTGTTACGACAAATCGTGGGCGCATAGAGCTTAAATGATTTTAAACAAATATTAGACTTTTCTATCATGTCGTTGTTAGCTAATTTTTGCGAATTTCTGCTAATTTAGCAATTTTTAACGAAATCGCCATTCTTAATAGTCTAATGGTCATTTTCTCAATGTACCGACAAAGTGTCTGTTACTTAATGACAACATAAACTTATCTGTCTGTTAACAATTTTGGTTTTCTCAATATACCGACAAAAAACATTGTTTTCAGTTGGTAACACCTCTCAAAATACATGTAAAACATGGGAATCTGCTGATTGAATTTATCTGTACGGCAAATAAATAATTGGCAGATGAATGCTGGTTAGTTTTGCGACAGAATAGAAGCAAATGAGACATTGAGAAACCCAAATTTCTTTAATGTGCAGTTTTTCGTTGGGAAAAAAGATAATAATGTAATGAGAAAACGGTCATAAGGGACTTTTAATCAATTTTATGAGTTCTTGGAAAATTAAAAATTTTCGCGAATTTTCACTATTTTCGCAAACTTTTTCATGTTATTTTCGGACATGTGTTATATATATGTTATTTCGGATTTTCGTAAATTTTGATTTTTTTAACTGATTGAGCGATTTCAAATAAATTTTTGCGTTTGTTTCAATTTTGCAATTTTTGCGAATTTTAGCCATGTTCGCGATATAAGCGATTTTTATCTGTAAGGGTTGTGATTCTTTACAGCTTTCACGATTTTTAAGAAATATTAGACATTGCTATTGTGCCGCTGTTTGCAAATTTTTGCAAATGTCCGCTAATTTAGCAATTTTTACCGACTTTTTGCTATTCCTTATAGTTTTAAGGTCTTTTAATCAAATTTATGGCTCGTTTGAAATAATAAAAATTTTCGCAATTTTTTGCTATTTTTGCAAATTTTTCTGAATTTTTGCAATTTTCGCGTAGCTTTGTATCTCTTTGAGGCAATTGTCGCCGTTAAAAAAAAACCCCATATATAAACATCATATATCACTTTTTTTACAGGGCACTAACAACACTTTCGATTTATTCGGGGCGAAGTATGCAATGCCTTATGCCATAAGTAAGGGTGAATGTTTTAGAATAAAGCATGCTTCCCTTTTAGAGAGCAAAACATTTTTAAAAAAACGAACACAAAATTCAATTTTTAAATAAAATATCACATTTTTTTGTAGAACAGAAAACACCATAAGCTTTGTTTAATTTCATGACACAAACACAAAATTAACCATTTTTTCCAACACAATTTGCTTTTTTGCTTTTGAAAAATCTTTTTATATGCCAGAAGCTAAAAATTTAAAAAAATTTTTTTTTTCTGTTGTTAATATTATTAAAGCCTGCAGAGTAGCATTTTGTGGTATGAAAAAAATATTTGAAATCTTCAATTAAAAAATATTCTTCGATATTAAGAAAACTTTATTTTAGAAAAATATTTTTTGACACATTCTATATGATTTTATGCAACTATGTTAAGGGGTAAAAATAGTTCTAAACGCCAATACATATGAAAAAAATCCCACGACTACAGACATCTACTAGGTACTTTGAGATTTGAGTTAAGTACCTGTCAAAGAGTCGGCATACTAGTTTTATACTATGGCCCTAAAAGTTTGTCAAATATTTAAAATTAATAACAAAGTAGTCCAATAAATTCGACCATAGAATACTTTTCAAGACGAGGTGCTATATGGAATTAGTGATCAATTTAGTTAAAATAAAAATTATCTTTCAGAAGTTTCACAGGTTAGTTTCCATTTAGTTCCCGTTGTGTTACCATGTTTTACCGTCTAAAAAGGGTCCCGGTTGATTCAATGGAGTGGATGCTTAACAAATCAACAATAGTGAGACAAGGTCTGTCCCCAAGGGTTCTACGACAAAACAGTTTAAGTCGTAGATTTAGTAAGAGAGATCTTAACAATGCTAAATTAATATTAGATATTTGTTTCAAAGCCGTGAAGTTCGGCCTCTTACTTGTGTTTTTGTTGTCCAACAGAAACTGCTTTGCAGTGGAGATTAGATCGCTCTAGCTTTAACATAAGGCTTATTGGCATGATCCTGCATTTAATCTACTTAAACTTAAACAATCTATTTATATTCCCAATAATCTAATCTAAATCAATCTAATTCTATTAATTTTTTATGTTTTACAAATGAATGCATTATAAACTCTATTAAATAGTTTTAATAGGTGACCCAACTTTGATTCGTTTTTTATACCCTCCACCTCTATGAGTGGTAAATAAGGTCATGTAAGTTTTGTTATGTATTTGTCATTTAGTATAATTCTTGGTCTTGATTAATTCTAAGTCGATTAAGCCATGATCATCACTTTGACTGACCGCCTGTCTAAATGTTGGCAACATGTTAACCCACAAACGATTCAACAAAAGATAATAACACAAGGCAACACAATCGAAAAAATTTTAAAGGCTTGAATAACTACTGTATTTCTTTGATCCGCTAAAGGCACCTAACTGCAAAAATGATAATGTTTTAAAATTCTGTGGTAAGGTTATTGTTAAAAAAATTTTTATTTGAAAAATTGAGATTTTTGAAGATGCTACTGCATACATCTTATCGTAACTTTAGAACGACGAACCCGATTTTGTTTAGCAATCCTTCAAAATTACGCCAGATTTAAGTTTTTGTAATATAATTTTTTAATGTAGAAATTTTTTTTTTTTAATTATTTAGGCGGAAGTGACAAAAAAAAAATATGTTTTTTTTGTTTTTTTTATAAAATTTTTGAATTTGAAAAATTCATAAAAAATTGAAATCAACAAATACTTACCAGTTTTAGTACCTAAACTCAAAGCTGCAAATATTAGAAGTAAAATAAATTTTATTTCATGAAAATCTATGGACAAATTCCTGTTTTATTCCCGATAAACTGAAAGTACCTAGTTTTTACTTTTTTATCACAAATTTGTGTAGATCTTAAAATCACAAAGTTTTTTTACACAATATTTGTTTTTAATCCTTTACTTTAATTATTTTTTTATAAAGCTGCTATAATAGAAATTAAATAAATTGAAAAATTCGATTTTCGGGAGGAAAAATAGGATTTTTTCGGGCTGCGTAAGGACTTTTCAAAAAATTGTATTTCAACACTGGTTGGAGGTGACCATATTATATATATATATTTATAATTTTCGCCAAATTTTATTTAATTAAACTATTAATCAAAAATAAAAACTTTTTTAATTAAGAATTTAATCAAGGGATTAAACGTTTACTTATATCAACAACATAACTGCAGAAAATTTTGTTAATATCAAAAAATATATATGGCCATTTTCTGAATGTATCGACAAACTGTCTGTTACTTAATGTCAACATAAATTTATTATACCGATAAACTGTCTGTTAACGATTTTGGGTTTCTCAATATACCGACAAAAAACATTGTTTTCAGCTGGCAACACCTCTCAAAATACATGTGAAAGTTGGGAGTCACCTGATTGAATTTATCTGTACGACAAATAAAAGGAAAATAAATAATTGGCAGATGAGTGCATGTTAGCTTTGCGCCAGAATAGAAGCAAATGAGACATGGAGAAAATCAAATTTCTTTAATGTGCAGTTTTTCGTTAGGAAAAAGGATAACCGTGTAATGAGAAAACGGCCATTAATATGTTTACTGGTGCAAATTGGAATTAATTTTTGAAATAATATCAATCATTTTTAATTGAAATAAATTTCTGTGTGTAACAAAAACAGTTAAATCTAACTCAGAACTAAGCGAACAATAGAACTACCATAGAATTTGTCACACATTAGTTCAATATGACTAAAAATTTTATTGTAAAATATTTAAATATTAAATCAAAAGAGATCACAGAGTCTATATGGGGCTTGCTTTCCAAAAATTATAACTAAGCGAAGTATATCAAAGATTTCATATAGCCAAATATAGCAAAACTTGTTTGTTTTTAATAATATTTACATCAAACCTCAAGCAATTGTAATAAAATGAAAGAAAGTATGAGGTGCTCAAAATTATGCTCTCCTGAAAACACAAGTAATACAAACAGCATTTCACATCAAATATAATGAGTCATTTGTTCTTCAAAATAATTAAAAACAGGGTAATAAGATGTACATGTATAAAACTCTAGTTTGAGTTTTAAAAAAACGAGTCCAACCTTTATGATATCCTTACAGCTATAGGAAGCAATGTAAAGTGTTGTTAGATGCAAAAAACTACTTAATCATTGTCTATGCTAAAATTAATCAAAGATTCACCACTCAACGAAATTTAACAAAGAACACACGAAATGTTCAACACATTTTAGGGGTCGAACGCTTAGTCAGTCCATCGAACAGAAGGTGGTAATGAATGAAAATGCAATTTCATTATTTATCATAGACGGTTAATATTCTCGTGTTTTTAATTTAGTAAAGTATTTTGTTGGAAGCTACTAAATTATATGAATTCTTCCTTAAAACCTGTGCCGCCATATGTTTTGAAATATTTCTGGCAGCCAGGTTTGCGTGTAATTTCTTTCATATTACCTTTTGCAGTCAAAAATGTATTCAAATGGTAGTCTTAATTTGGGTGCATAAAATTAACTTAAAATGTAACAAACCCAAAACCAAATCCAAAAAATATGCTTAAAAATTAAAAGTATTTTTTGTTTTCGTTTGTTTTTAATCAGGAAGGAAATGAATATTAAATTAGTTTTGAATTCTTTCAAAAACAAAGTTTTCCTTTTTGCTGTTATCGTCAGTTGTTAAATAATTTTGTATTTTGTACAGATTAAGCGTAACAACATGATTAATTACAATTATTTGTTTGAATGTGTATTGTGTATTCCACAAAAACCTTTATTTTTTTCCAGCGCATTGAGAGGAATCTTCTTCCGTGGTCCTTATGCTGATATTTTATTTTACAAATCACCGTGAAACAATAATTTTTAAAAGTTTTGACATTTTTGTAAATTTTTGTTTTAACACAATAAATAATTTTACTATGTGGCTTGGTTTAGTGTAAATAAAATTATAACGTAAACATTTGTTTTATTTAGAGACTTAGTTATGGTACTAATTAAAAATTTCTATGAAACTGAAATAATGGTGTACATATTTAAGTGAAAAACTAAAAAAATCTTTGAAAACCTTAAAAAAATTGTGTTGGGAATAAACATAGATGAATTGTTTTGATGCAACTCTTTTTATACCCACACAACACTTGTAATGCTAAGTTCACACTTAGGTTTTTAAACGCGTTTAAGCAAAATGTTGATTTAGCTAATCAAAGCCGTTCACATTACATTTGAGATGATTAGGATGACAGATGATTAAGAAAAAAAAACACACAACAAACAACAAACAAATTAATATTTCTTTAAAGTATTAAAAATGTATAAAGACACTTTTATAAAGTTATCAGAAGATTATTTTAATCATTTTAATGATGGAATTGTGAAAATGTATGAATTATTTAAGGAAAAAAATAAAAACATTAAGCAGAAATCTTGGCCGGTTGTACACGATCATTTTGACGATTCTACATTTGAGGTATGTTCAGTGGATTCTATGTGGTTTATGAAGTGATTAAGTTGTAATCATGTCAATTTGAAGTGATTAACAAATCACTTCAATGTATGGGTAATCATCTCGATTTTGAAGTGATTAGAGCTTAATCACGTTCGAACTGCTTAAACGCGTTTAAGAAGCCAAATGTGAACATACTATAACAGGCCAACAAATTTATAATCTTTGTATGATGCACTTCTTACTATAAAACCAATGTCTGTAGAAAGCGAGAGATCGTTTTCGGTAGCAGGCAATATACATATCAACAAGGATTAGAAATAGAATCTCTGATGAGCTTTTAAGTGCTTTTATAATACTAGAAAAATGTTTCTTTAAACAAAATTAATTTTACCAAGTTGCTATTAATAAAAAAAATAAAGAAATATATACATACATATAAAATATGCATGTACATTAGAGTGGCCGTTAGTTGTATGGAGAACTTTTTTTTTTTGATTTCTTATACTCTCCCCCTCCAAATCGGTTCAGTTTTATGTAAAAAAAAATACAAAAAAATTTCGTAGCGATAAGTTGTGTTTTAGGGAGGGCGTCCGCCCCTCAAAGTTTGCCATCAAGCCATTTATTCAAATGTAATTTGTTTGCATATGACTATCTTCTAAAAACAACATTTTACAAGAATATGATATATGGCAATATTTTAGCTCTTCTAGTCAACAACTAAGCCTCCAAGAAAGTTTTTTGCTAAGACTAATATCTTAGAAAATAATAAAGAAAATAACAACAAAATACCAAACATTTTATATACGTTTTATATATATAAAAAGGCGATTTAATGTCAAGTGACACAATTTTGAAATCGATGTCTTCCGATTTGGATACAATTTACACCAAGGTTAGTCCTATTAGATAGTAGTTTACACACAAATTTTCAACAAGATCGGTCAAAATGTTTCAGAGGTAGAGGGGGTCAAAGTTTGCCATACAGGTGTTCTTTCTCATCCATGTAATTTATTACCTATTGGTGTTAGCAAAATTTGTCCCAAGTAGCTTAGATAGCTATTTAATCAATCTTTTTAAAAATATTTTTTTGCTTTTTTTAAAAAATTTTTTAATATTTTTTTTTTTAATTTAAAATTTTTTTTTTTTATTTTTTTAGCCAAGTGTTAAATTTAAAAAAAAAATTTTTAAAAATTTTTTAACAAAACAAAAACAATTTTTTTAAAAAGTTAGATCAAAAAGCTATCTAAGCTACTTGGGACAAATTTTGCTTACACCAATAGGTAAAAAGTTACATGGATGAGAAAGAACACCTGTATGGCCAAAATGTTAAACTTTGACCCCCTCTAACTCAGAAACTTTTTGACCGATCTTGTTGAAAATTTGTGTCTGAGCTACTATCTAACAGTACTAAAATTGGTGTACATTTCATTTAAATCGAAAGACATCTATTTCAAAATTGGGTCACTTGACATTAAATCCCCCTTTTATATATATAAAACGTATATAAAATGTTTGGTATTTTGTTTTTATTTTCTTAATTATTTTCTAAAATATTGATCTTACTTTTTTTTATGGCCATAATTTGTTTCTAGCATATCTACCCTCTATCACCATCCTATCCTCTAAGGGGGCTCCTATACAAAATTTTTAATACAGGCTAGAAACATATTAAAGAAATAGTCCCAAACCTGCCTAGAAGTCGCCCTAGGGGGATAAAATGTACGACCAACCTTCATTAGTCTTTCATTCTAAACATTTTCTCAAACATACTTGCTTAGAGTATTTGCCCTTTATTGCCACCCCTTAGAGGGGCTTCCATACAAATATCGCGTTTTATGAAATTCTTAAATTTTATTTAAATTGTTCATCTTCTGTGAATAAAATCAAAAGTTGTAGACAGATTTTAATTAGTTAATGTTGAATTATAATTGAAAAATGTTTGGAACGTTGTTTTCTATACGTGCAGCTACATTTTTTTTAATTTTTTGCCTAAAAATATTTATATTTCTAAAACAACTGTGCACCTTGAAAAAACTAAGCCTTCTTAAAGTAAATTTTATTGTGGAGTTTAAGTTGTTTTTGTTTATTAAATAAAATTAGCCTTTTTTTTAGCTACGCGAATATATGTTGTGCAACCTCTTCCATTTTCGAAATAACGGTATATCTCGAAAACAAGAGCTAACCTAAAAAATGGCTAGCATCACTGGATTCAGCGTACTCGATTTAGGTTTAACCGCCAGGTGCCCTGCTTGAAAATTTTTTCAACAAGCACAATGTTTTCATATGGGCGAAGCCTGTGAAAATGGTCAGCATCGCTCTATAATTTCACTTAGCGTCCCTACAAACTTGTGTCCGCAAACTTTATATGCATGTTTAGTAGAGGGACTCAAAAAAGTGATTTTGTTTCTCCTCTGAAAATAAAGCTTGATATGTTTTATGATGATTCCCAAAATATTCTAGCGTTGACCGTCCGTGAGCTGGACCAGTTTTAACCAGCTTTTTTAGTTTTTCGAATTTTTTTGTACTTTGCTCCACGCGACATAAATAAAATTTGGTATCATCGAAAAGAGTTTTTGAAGCAGCCGCCAAAGGTTTATAAAACTTGACCACTTGCGACCTACTAATTCAGATATTTAACTAAATACATATTTTCGATTCGGGGATTTCATACAAATTCTACGTATGCGGAAATAATGTTCTGCCTTTCAAATTTGAATCTGGTTTAAAATAATATAAAATTTTTTAAAATATAAAAATGAAAAAATTTTATACCCATATTGCCTATATATGAAAAAAGATAAAATATATCGTGTTTTTCGCGTTTTTTGTGAATAATTACAAAAAAAAAGTAAATTAACATTATTTTAAAACAGGTTAAATTTGAAAAGCGGATCATTATTAATTTCCACATACGTAGAATTTGTATCGGCTGCTGCTTTAAAAACTCTTTCCGCTCAGAAAATATAGACTCAACCCTAAATTGTAAACCTGATATAGCCCCAGTGACCACTAATGGTGGTAAAGGTTAAAACAAAATAAATATTACAAAACAAATAATTATTTTTAAACAATTACTTTTTATACACTTTCCATCTCATTTTTTAATACATTTTTCTGCATTTAAAAATATTTTGAAATACAATTTTGAAAACGCCAAAAGAGATTTTTTACAAAATAAATTTTTTTATTTTCTAAAGCTACGGTCAGACTTATCAAATATTTGACGAAAAAAACGGGACCAACAACCAAACTAAAAAATCATTTCGCTTAATATCAATATTTATTTTGATTAAAATACCACATCTTACAAAAAACTGTTTTTTGCTATGTCTAGTAGTATAATTAGTTTATTTTGTAATATTAAGACCATTTTAAATCTCACTAACTATTTATTAACAAAAGTAGGGGTTACGCTTATTTGATCAAATATTTAATAAGTGTGACCGTAGCTTAATGCACTAAAGATAACTTATTGATATTCGAATAAAGCTCTAATATTGTATTAACATTCGAAAAGAATTTTTGTTCTTCTTATTTTTCAAAACCTTTGATAGTAATGCAAACGTTAATCTATGGTCACACTTAACAAGTATTTTAAGCCCCACACGTAACCACTATTTTACTAAACATTTAAAATTTAAGTAAACCAACAAAAATTATTAAAAAAAAAGTTGGTAAATGGTTAGTACCTTAGTTAGTACATACCTTTAGTAAAACTCTTTTGGCTGGAATCGTACTCATGCACTAAAACAAACACGAATGTCATAATTTCCATCACAAATCTACTGAAGTTACTTTATTACTAAAGAATGCCATTAATAAAACCCTTTTGACTATTACAAATGAAATTGTATTAATATCACTTACAATAACCCATATCAATGGCCACGAAATATTAAAATACAACTTTAAGAAATACCGCCTAGTATGAGTATTAAGTATTGCTATCATTCTTTTTATGTTATTGAATTATGGTTGGGGACCTTTACACAGTGTACACAGTTTCATTCTTGACACGTTAACTAGATAAGGACCACCATGCCACGGCATTCCAAATCGACTAAGCTAGATGTTTTGTATTAACTCTATTTTTTTTAATGCTGTGTATTAATGTATTGTTTTCTTTCTGCTGTTTACAACAGTTTTCATGGTCAACTCATTTTTATGCAACAAAAGCAACAGCAAGAACAACAAAGACTACAAAGGTTAGTAATATAAACCAATAAAATAATCTGTTATGTCTTTTGTTTTTATTACACTTGTCTCAAAACGGTGACACATGAATGTCTTTATAAGTAAGATCAATTTTATGGCTAAAAGAGTTTTTTTCAAAGTATCCCAGCAAACACGAACTCAAACTATTGATACAAAATTACTTAATCTGTTAATAGTGTGATATAGATGACTTAGTCATTGAATATCAAGTATAATTATAAAATCTTTTTCAATGGTTTTGTCTTAAAATATAAATTTAAATTCATAATGATTTGTTTATAAACATTTGACAAACAATGTTTTATCAATTTGTGTTCAAATCTTTTTAGAGTGTTATTCTCAAATTAAAAATGAAATTAGCAACACTAAAGAAGAAAAAAAAAACAAGTTAGATGGTGCGATAAGAACAGAAAGTTATATAAACACAGTTCTTTAACCCTAGAAGGCTAACGTTATTTTATTATACGTTAAAACTAACACCACGTAAATTTTACGTACCATAAAATTTTATCTAAAGCACTGTATTTTTTTTATTTTAATTTTTTTTTTTTGCTAGAAGGCTAACCCACGTCAAAACATAAACAAAGCATTTTTAGTCATTAAAGTTCTTTTAGAGCTAGAGTTGACGTACATCAATTTTACTCTTAAAACTAACACTACGTAATTTTTACGTATAGGCTTTTAATGTTGTCGCTCTAAAAGCACTTTCACGACTAGAAATTCATTGTTCATCTCTTTGCGTTTGCTCAAAAAATATTGAAAAAAGCACTTGTTGAATTTGGTACCGTTAGATCACTGGATGCTTACGGAGCAACAATAATAAAATTACACGTAAAATTTTCGTGGGTTAGCCTTCTAGGGTTAAATATAAATAAATCTTTTTCGTGCCACGTCCACTTTTCCATTCCACTCCACATTTTGTCAGTTGCCGTGAATTAATAATCGAAATACTTGTACCTAATTTTAAAACTTGGGCTTTTGCCATTCTCCAATTATACAGAAATTTATGCTGTCTTTGTACGGCAGGTGCCATGCCTACTTCACCATTCCCGCCCATTTGATTAGAGAGGTTGTGTCTTGATTACCTAGCTATGAACACAACATTTGGACAATTTTTCTCTTACGGTTCTTTAGATATAAATAAATCTATTTTTTGCAAAGCCCAGTTCACCACTCCCGCCCATATTTTGTTGGATATTGTGTTTTGAAAACTAAGAGGCTTGTACCTAATTTAAAAACGTTGGCTCTTGCTGTTTCGGCAAAATCAAAACAGTTAAGAACACTTTCCTCCTCTGTTTGTCAACCGATTTGAACAAAATATACACCTACAGAAGTGCACAATATATATTTTATTAAAATCTGTTCAATATTTTCGGAGCTATAAGCGGAGTTATAACACATATACAGAACACATATTTCAATTATCAAGTAATAAAAAAATAGGGTGCTCAATTATTCGACATTTTTTAGAAACCGGTTTTCGAATAATTCGACTGTAATATTGAACTTAGAAACATAATATCATAGGTGCAGGGCCCTGAGTGAATGAGAACATGTAAGATGAAAAATGTTGGTACTTTTTGTTTTCCATCTGGTACTTTTTGAATTTTTGGTAATATTCGACCTACATAAAGATACAATTATACATTAAACTGGGTGAATAAGAACAAGTAAGGGGAGCTTTATGGTACTTTTTCGTTCTTTGGTACTTTATTAATTTTCATTAATATTAGACATAGAAAAATTAAACATGCAATGTCCTAAGTGGATGACAATCTATAGAGGCAATTTTTTGATACTTTTTTGTTTTTCAATTGATATTTTTTGATATTTTTTATATTGAACTTACCAAATTAAATTAAACCACGTGGAAAATAAAATATGAACCGGAGTTTGGTCCCTCGCCAAATCAATCCACTAAGACGGAAAAAATAGATGCACTAAACATGTAAATTCATATATACTTAAATGTGCTATGTTTTCTTCATATTTAGATAATGGTCGAATTTTGACCATAAGGCGAACACTAGTATACATAAATCTTTAATGTCATTGTAAAGGAAGTGCCACGCTCACTTGTCAGTTTTTTGAAAACCAAGTCGCTTGTACCTAATTTGAGAACTTTGGCTCATGTCGTTTTCCAGATATATAAAACTAAAATAAAATAGTAGCAACAACAAGGTTAAAACTAGAGGCAGTCGTGGTTTTTTGCTCATATCTCAGCTATTTGTTGACCGATCAGGCTGAATTTCAAAACCAAACAATTCCGGCTATATGCGACATAAAAACATAAGTACGAAGTCCCCATAAAAGTAGCTGGGGTTTTCGGAAAATCCATTTCAACGGTCAGATGTACAGAAGAACATCATTAATTCAACTTCGCTACTTATAAAGACCCAGCGTCTAAGATCAATATTGTAGAAAGTATAAACGGAATGGCAAAACTATATTTAAACTTTCCACCTGTGATAAAGAAATATAAATTTACCAAACAAAAATTATTTTTCATTTATATTCCGCAGTATATTCCAGTCCATATTTAAAAAAAAACATTTCAGAATTACATTTAAAACCAAGTTAAAAATAAATGTACATATTTTTTAATTTGAAAATAATTTCCCCTTTTTCTTGAGAATGCTTTGTATCGTTTGAGAAAGGGTCTTACCTTTTCATTATATATAATTTTAAATCAAATCTTCGTGTTTGTTGGGTTATGTTTGTAAGTGGGTGAGCACATTTGTATATGTAGAGGTAAGTTAAGTGCAGCATTTAAATGTATGAGTAAGTTTTATATATTTTAAATGCGTGTCCCATGTGTTTTTTTAATCTTTGCGGCAGCGTATCATTTCAATTGGTCATTTTCTTTATTTTTACAGTTATTTTATTTCTCCCCATGCATTTGTATGTGTATGAAAGATTTGTCTAGTTTAGTATCCGTATTAGTAACTGTTAGTAGAGATTCGAAGTATTGGAAATAACAAAGAACTCAATGTATTACATGGCATTGTGGTGTCACATTTTAGTGTTAATTATGTCAGAATGTATTATAGTTTTCATTATATGTTTGTTATTATGCCTTCTCAATTTTGTTGTTATTGTTTATTTTATCGAAATCCACTTGTTGTCTAATATTGTTTTGTTATGTTAATTATTATTTTTTTTAAATTTGGTGTTATTATTTCAACTTTGTCTGGCTTTTCTTTCTTGGTGGTTTACAATTTTAATGAATGTTTATTTTATCTGGAGTAGAAAAGAAAAGAGTTTTTTTTTAATAAAACTAACCTGGGTGGGCTTGTGAAAAAAATAAAAATCTAAATAAAAATAAAGAGTTAAAAAGCAATATTATAGCAAGAATAATAATCGAAACTTGAAAGTAATCTTAACAAATGATCTATTTAATAATATGATATTTTAAAAGTTTTTTTTAGTAGTAAAATTAAGTTCTAAAGGAAGTTTAATTTTTCTTTTTTATTAAAAAAGATTTTTAGCTATCGTAAGCCTAAAAGTTGCTACCATCGTTAGCGGTAAATATACCCTACGCAATAATAATTGAAGAAATCGATAAATTAAGACTCTTTTTCTGAAAAAATATTCGCAACGGTTTTAGTCCAGCTGGCTGGTCGGTTGTTAGTCTGTGTAAAATTTGTGCGTTAAGCACAAGTCGCAATTTTTGAGATAATTTGCCAAAGATACGTCAAATTATTTGATAATAATTATTTCGAAATCTTCAACGGATAATGATGTCCGTCCGTATGGTTGTTTGGCGGCCTGTCTTGCTCTTTATGTAAACCTTGTGCGCAAAGTAGAGCTCGCACATTTGAAGATCATTTAAAAAAATTTAGTGCATTGTTTTTTTTTTCTCACATTAAAATTGCTTAAGGCTAGATTACACTATTATACTTTGTATTAATACATGTCAAAAACTCAAGTAATATGACAAAGTGTGATAGTGTGAATGCAATGTGTCACGAAAAAGACAAGTATTATGAAAGAAGTTTGACATCCAATACGACTTCATCGTTTTTTGAAAAATTTCTAAACAATAATACTTTTCATTGGATCAGGGTTGCATTTTACTTCATGTGTGAGTGTTTATACTTTGTGTGATGGTGTGAATACAAACTGTCATGTTAAATTAGATTTTTTGACAGTCGCAACAAAACTGATTAGATTTAGATTAGATCACAAAGTATTATTGAATACGTAAGACTTGTGAGATAGTGTAATCTAGCCTTTAGAATAATTCAAAAATTTTTCATAGCGCTCATACAAACATCTTTCTGGAATAAAGTCTTTGGCTTCATCTAATTTGGTTTATATTAAATATTATCGAGATTGCTCAAAATTTAACCATAGTCACCACTTCCGGAAA
This sequence comes from Pollenia griseotomentosa, assembly GCA_963931875.1. Classification (NCBI taxonomy): domain Eukaryota; kingdom Metazoa; phylum Arthropoda; class Insecta; order Diptera; family Polleniidae; genus Pollenia; species Pollenia griseotomentosa. The sequence continues at coordinate 64,098,999 of OZ007561.1, forward strand.
TGGGCTTAAATGTCATAACTTCCTTAAATCGGACCATATGTGATCATAGCTCCCATACAAATACTACTTTCGAAAATAACTTTTAGTGCCATGACTTCCTTAGCTACTATGTCACGACAAAATGTTGTGCTGGTGGATCTACAATTAACCATAAGTCCCATATAAACCCCCTTCCTGATATCACTTAAATGCAAACAAATTTCCTGTAGATGATGATATCTAAATAATATTCAGCACAAACAACTTTTATATGAATCTTAAACGCAGCTGCATAATTTTTCCCATGGGTCCGAAATAGAGTTTACTCGCAAAAATTTAGTCTCATAGTGAGGATAAGAGTATCATACAGCCGTACCTAAACTAGAGCGGAAGACGGAACGCTTTCTTTTACTTAGCTTTTACGGTAATATGCCATACCTAAATAAGTGCGTCAACGTTATCTCGCGAACAGTAGTGTTAACTTTCTTGTTTAATAAAACCCGCTAAATTGTCCAAAAAAATAGCTAAATTGCCACTATTTATTAATAATAGATGCCAACTTCACTATTAAATGCGCTATTTAGGGATGTTTCATACAAATTGTATGGGCATGAGCATTTTTGACAGCTAGAAAACGCTTCCCGCTCTTGTATTGGTACGGCTGATATGGTCGTGCTTGACTGACTATATTTTCTTACTTGTTTTTATACCCTTCACCACAGGTGGAAAAGGGTATATATAAGTTTGTCATTGCGTTTGTAATTTCTATAATATTGATCTTAGACCCTATAAAGTATATATATTCTGGGTCCTTATGAGGAGAGAAGTTGATTTAACGATGTCCGTCTGTTCGTCCGTCTGCCCGTCTTACGTTTGATATGTGTTTTCCGGGCACTCCAGACATGATAGCGGATAGGTTGTTTTACATTTATGTCACATATATTCCACTTTTTCTTGCTATTAAAATTCAGCCAGATCGGTCCAAAAATGGCTGAGATATGAGCAAAAAACCACGACTATCTCTTAGTCAAGAGCCAAAGTTTCCAAATTAGGTACCCACATTAAGGTTATTAAGGATTGAACAAGTGGGCGTGGTACCTCCCGTACAAAAAATATCAAAAATTGTATAAAACCCTGATTTTTTGGACTGTCATATGACCTATGGTTACGCCTTATATATCATCTAATATATATTTTCTGAAAAATTCGGGAAAATCGGTTCAGATACGAAAATATTAATTTTTTTTGAAAAATACCCATTTTCGGGAACCATAGATCTTCCCGAGTCCAAGTTTTATAACCAAAATAACTGGCAAATTTCTTCTTTAACACGTGGGTATATAACTCTGTCAAATCGGTTAATAAATAGCAGAGTTATGACCAAAATACTGAAATCCCAAAAATTACTCTTTTTATAATTAAGTTTGTTTTTTATACCCTTCACCGAAGGTTTTATACCCTATAAAGTTCTGGGTATTCTGGGTCCTTATGAAAAGCGAAGTTCAAATCCAGTTGTCAGTTGAATTTAAAATAATTGCTTTTGAAATGGGAAGTATAATTTTTGTACGGGGAGTTCACGCTTTGGAGAACCATTTTCTGCTTATAATAAGCGCTTTAATCGCCTAATGAAACATGCAATATGCTTCTTTTTACTTATAATAACCTTAAACTCACCCTTGTCTGAAAAACTACACAAAAGGAATCATTTTTATGCGATAAACAAACAAATTGTTGAGGGACACTAAGGAAACTTCTTGACCTTTGTAAGCAATATAAATTTAGTACTGAAAATACATTTTTTGATTAAAATATATTTTTTAGTAAAGAAATATTTCAGAACTTAAACTAGTTACTCTCGTGTGTGGTTTTCCACACATATGTAGTTTCTTATCTATTATTTGCGCTGGAGACAAAATTTGCTGTCGGCAAGTATGAATTTTTGATATTGTTGCGAACTTCATGCATTGCATGTTATATAAAGTGAGCGCTTATATAAAATACACAAAGCTTTGTATGGTTTGTTGTTGATCAACAACGGAATAAATACATCATTAATGTTACGTAAATCATGACTTTGATTACAAACGTACTATGGCGCCACAGTAAAGTAGACAGACATTGCATATGTGTGGAAAACCACACACGAGGGTAACTAACGTAAGTTTTTTTGAGGGTGATTTGAGGATTAACTTCTGGCTTGCAAAAAATATCATGACTGCCAAGAAGTACTGGCTGATATTCGCCTTGTAATTGACTTTCTTTGTAATTGTTTTGCTTTAAACTTTTTTTCTGATTGGCGATAAAAAAAGCTGTTATTTTGCACCATAAAAGCTCTTTTATTGGAGCTTAAGAAAAATGTGATTTCTTTACGGAAATTATTGGTTACGGGTTTTTGCCGAACTAAAGTGTTTCAGAGATTGAGCATTATGTGGCGTATATGGTTAATTAAAATTAATAATATTTATGGAACGATTTTCAGAAAATAAGTAGTAGCAAAATTTCTATTCATATAAAACGAATTTGACAATCAGTGAATATCATAAATAACAATTTGGTTGGTTGATCCCCATTTGGGTCTACAACTCTTTTCCTACGAAAACAATTGTGCTGGATTTCAATCTGAAACTGCTAAAAAAAATCTAGAAATAATTTAAGAAATTGTTCTTTTCGTTTCGAAAGTGAGTTTTTCAACAGATGGTTAGACTTTTATGACTTAATCTACTTGGAATTACTCAATGACCTGGAATATATATATGTATACTTTATAGGGTATATTAATGACAAACTAAGTATACCTTCATTCACCACTAATGGTAAAATACTTTTATAAATACTTGTATTAATTTTTTTTCTTAAAACCAATCAGCAAAAAGTTTACGTATTATTTTGTACTAATTTTTGGAATTCCCAATTAAAAAATTAAATGTCCTTAATTTAAACCAAATTGCAACAATGTATTTTCTAATTTTCTTATAACATTTTTTTATTCATTATTTCATTCTGAACGAATTAATGACCATGGAACGGAAAGAGAACCTAAACGAAACAGTCATGGTCTATTACATTTGTACCCACACGCATTTAAATTGTTGTTGCAGTTGTTTATAGCACTATTACAGTAGCTTTTTTAGTAGCATATTATAGCAAATTTATAATATCCTTCTGTTTTTGTCATGATCATTTCTCATTTTATTTTTTTTTTTTGCTTTTTTTATATCATCTGTGGTAAATGTTGCAGTAGTTGTACTTGTTGTGTTGTTTCTGTTTAATGCCAGCGAAAACAATAGTTAACAAACATTATTTATTCTAACTACTGTTTCAGATGAACATGAAGTACATGTGATCAAAAGAGTATGAAAGAATGCATTTTTTTTAAAAAATTATATTTACAAAGACAATGTTAATGTTTGGCATACTTTGTAATTAAGATATTAAAGTCCAATTTAATAAGCTTCATAAAACAAAATATTGTTTTGGTTTTTTCCTAAATTGAACAAATTCTTTTAAATTCTGTTATATAACTTACAATTGTAAGTTTATGGTGCACGTAGAACTGTGAATAAAACTGCAAAAAATATATAATATAAAAGTTCTTCTTTTCATTTTGGCCAACAAAAGCGTATTGACCGCAAAAAACAACAGCAGTATAATGCTTAATAAAACTTAAGAACAAAAAAAGATCTACGAGTATGACCATTAAATTTCAGGGAGCATGACATTCACACGTTTAAAATGAACTTTTACGCACCCAAACGTTTTGTATACTAAACCGAGCAACACCGCTCTGCCACCACCGCCATTGACTCTACCATCAGCAGCCAACAACAAAAAAAAAAAAACCTACAATAAACAATACCGCACCTACTTTACAACAAACACGGTTTTATATAATAATAATTCTCTAGAAAATTGCAACAAAAATTTTTTCCCTCATTTTTTCTCTACATTTTCCATCTTGTCTGTGGCAAGATAATGTGCTGCAATAACACCAAGAACAACTTGAAGGAAGATGAACAATATTGTTGCCACTTTTGTTTTGTCTAACCTGTCGAAGGTGTTGAGGATGATCGTGTTTTTTTTTTTTTTTTTTTTGGTATATATATTTGCTGTTGTATTCTTTAGATATTTTTATGCAGACACAAAACCGACATAAACTACGTGGCTCTTTAAAGAAGACCTTTTATTCAAAGATCATCATCTTTCTGCTTTATGCAGCTTCTAAATGGCCAACAATTTCTGAGACTTAGAAATGAAATAATGTTAAAAAAAAGAGAAGAAATATTAAGAAAAATAAAATAAAAAGCATTATTGTTTGTACGTACCACGAACGATCGATTGCCAAGATCAATGATCATATTCTAGCCACTTGTAAGTTTATACACTTGTTACTGCGGGTTTGTGGTTTTTGGGACCATCATCATTATATCATGCTTTTCTTTCTAGATTCAAAAACTACAATGCGTTTTGATGATGCTCTTGTTCCTGCTTAGTTTTTTAAAATTTTTTCTTGTTAATCTACGCTTATTTTTTACTCTTTTCTTAAGATCATTCTTTTGTTGATCCTTCAAAGTTTGTTTGAAATATTCTTTCGGTTTTCTGTGCATAACGAACAGTAAAGAAATTTGGGAAATATATTTGATTCTGTAATAACTTTTTTTTTTTTTTTGTTATTCAGCTATTCTGCTTTTAGGATGTCCCATTTGATATACTGGGGGATTTTTTCGAAGACTTTTGGATGCCATTATTCCCAATTTTCTTAATCAATTAAATAACGATCATATGGGGGGCAAAGATTTTGGCAGTTTACATACTGGTAATACATTTCTCTTGCAAATTATGACGATGGTGGGCTGTAACGCCTTTGAATGGCTCTGTCTGCGATTACGTCACGACATCTAGGATTTTGATTTACGTGAATACGTGTCCTGCGACTCAACTTCACGGTGGATCTCAATCACATGTGTGTTAAGATTAAGCGCTTACTTAAGCACTTACGCACAGGCAGCAATTCGAGTATATAGTCCACCAAAAATTAATCACCCACCCCTTGTTTCGGAGCCGGAGCCATCTAACCCTCGCATCAGTTAAGCACTGAGGTACAACTTTGAACCCAATAAAGTCAATCGGACCCCAAGGAGCTCTTTCAAGTTACATTCACCTGTTTAAAAATGTATGAGAAAGTTTGCCAGTACATTCATGCTTGATTAATAAGCCAAGCCAGTATTCCCTAGTAGATGTAACACTAAGAGATGACTCCTCAAGATGCTTTAACTACGACCCATAAGGTGCCCTGCACATCCCCCGGTGCAAATAATATAGTAAAATTAAACATATGTTTAAAATTTTCTTTAAAAATAGTTTTGTTGGAGGTGACCATATTTAAACATGTTTTTTCTCTGGGTGTTGCTGTTGGGAATAAAGCCATATGGTTTTATTTCTCGCTCCATTAAAAATAAGGCCATACGGCCTTATTGCCTATGGCTTTAAAATACTGCGCCAATGGTGACTTTTTTTTATTAGTTTTGATGAAATAATTCCATAAACAAATTTTCGGGACTTTCTTATTTTTCAATTAATGAAAAAATTGTAAATAATGCAAATTATATGTTGTTATAACTGCTTATATAAAAAATGGGCCATCCCGAAATGTGAAAATCAGGATTCATTTTTAAATTCCGAATTTTTTCATTTCATGATTTTATATAATTTTTGGACTTATTTCATGGCGTTGAGAGCTACATTATCACTAATTGAACTAATTCCAACAAAATTTCTAATACTGACTATTGGGTTTTTCAACAAAAACTTTGTTTTCTAAAACAAAATAAAACAAAAAATTTAAAATGAAGATGATTCAAATTTTTATTTTATTAAGAAGAGAAAAGTTCGGCAATTATGAATGAAAAATGATTTCTGGCAAATGTCCACCACGAGCACGCTGACAGATGTAGATTCTTTCATCAAAGTTTTAAATGACTTTTTGGCAAAATGGCGGGTCTATTTCGTTAATCACATCACGGATTTTGAGTTTTAAGGCTGCAGTCGATTCTATTGGCTCCGTATAGACTCTGTCCTTAACATAGCCCCACAAAAAATAATCGCGTGGTGTTTAACCACACGATCTGGTTGGCCACTTAACAGCTGATGTTCGTGAAATCATGCGATCGGGAATTTGCAATAAATTTATCGTTTCATTGGCTGTGTGACATGTGGCACCATCCTGTTAAAACCACATATCAGTGATATCCACGTTATCAATAATAGGCGAAAATTGAGTTGTTTACAACTCGAGATAGCGTGATCCATTGACCGTTACCGACTTTCCAGCCTCATCTTCGAAAAAAAAATGGCCCAATCACGCCTGCAGACCACATAGCGCACCATAGAGTGACACGTTGAGCATGCAAAGGCCCAAATTCGGCTCAAGTTTAACGACAAAATTCTTACTAGCGGTCTTACTAGTTGTACGAAAATATCACGAATTTTACGAAATGTAACTTTAACAGAACTACCATTTTCATAGTGGATTTTATTTAACTATTTCAATGCGATTTTCGAGCGAAATTGAATTCATTGTATTAATTGTCAATACATCTTAAAAAGAGTTAGTTAAGCTATACATATAAAGCCCTAACCGCAAAAATAACGTAAGCGTCAAAAACCAAATTTTACAGGAGAGAGTTTTTTATTTTTTTTTATATACATTTTGTATGAATTTATCGTATACGATAAAATTGTTCTTGCTATAAAATCGCAACGGCACCTTTTGTGGTCATGACAATTAAGGAGATGATGCAAGTGTTGCCAATTAAGTCATTTATTAAAATAAACGCAAATCGAAAATAATGTCGCTTACGTTATTTTCGCAATTAGGGCTTGATATATTGTTATTATAATAATTTGGACAATTTTCATGACAAAGTTTTCAAAATAATAATTCTTCTTTTCTTAAAAAAAATTTAGCTGAGTACAACGAGACATTTGTAGATCATGAATTAGTTTTATTAATTCATGCGTAGCGCTGTGAACTCGGAGGTAAACAATATTTTCAAAATAAAATTAATTTTGTGCTTGCAATCATAAAATTTAATATGATAATTTGTAAAAATTATACTTAAGATGAATTTTTTACACGTTGAGAATTACACTGAAGTTTCAGAGCCATGATAAGTGTTTTTTTTTAATTTAAGCAGAATATATAACTTGGTTATAAACCATTTTATCCAAACTCTCAAGTAGAAAATCAATAGGTTACTTTACTTTCCATAGGCAGCTATTATGGAAACAGCTCACTTGTGTCCAATATCAGTCCCTGAGATTTTTGCGCAATCTCATTTAAAGCGATTTGACAATCTAAAGTTAACCTTAATGTTCGCTAGTGATGCGATCTTTATGAAGGAGGACTTCAAAATTAATTCCTTATCCAAAGCTTTAAATACATAAAATTACTAACTTCAATTAAGAATTAGTCAACCGTTTTTAATTAATTGTAATTTCTGTTTAAATTTGTAGCCATTTTCGTCTTAACGCACTTTGTAAATCTGATCGTAATAGCTAAATACAAAACTCCGCAGAGCAGTCTTAGCTGTCACGCATTAATTTGCGGCAAATAAGAAATGTGGCCAAAACCACAAAAACTACAAAAGAATTCAATGCGTAGCATATTTATATAATTTTACGTTCTTTTTGCATCGTTACGACGTATATTTTCCTGGTTTCAATAAAAGATCTTTTGTTCTGTTGATGATGCGTTTGTTATATTAAATTTTCGTAAGAAATGAGTTTTTATGCTTTTTGTTATTTGTTCCATCTTTAACTCGTTAAAAATCGTGTCTATAGAAAATAAAAAAAAAAACGTTTTTGTTTTTCTTAAGAATTTTTTTTTTTTTCAACCAAAAACAACCTGCTAGCTGGATTTTTTTTTTTTGGCTTTCTGATTATTTTGCTGTTGTGGCTGGCTGCTTTACTTTTGCCCTTGGAGCGATACACGTTTATTCCGAACAAAAAGTACGAGTATTACTTTTCAATGATGATCTTTCCAATTCTTTTTTTTTTTTTTTTGTTTTTTCGAATGGAGCATTTTTTCATAGTTGCGGTGGTGGTGTACGCAGCGTTACGTTCTTCATTGGTATGACCACTTATTTACTCTATTATGCTGGTTAGGTTGAGGGCCGTTTTGTAGGTGATTATACCGTGGATTATTGGCCGTGTATGTCTAGTAGAGTTTTAGAGCAAAATAGTTATCATGTGGGTTGTGCTTAAACGTTGATGATGCTGATGTTTTTAAATGACGACGATGACTATGATGCTGCTGATGATAATGATGTGTAGGATAAAAGTTATTTTAAGTGTTCTTGGGGCCCTTTTCAATTCAAGTACCTGTTGTTGCTATTAAAAGTACGTATTCTTCTGTATTACTTGAGTTCGAGTTGTTTATTTTTGTGTATGGAAACTGCGGAATATACTTTGTTTTTATTATGTACAATTTTTTTAGTGCTTCCAATAACAATTGCGTTGGTTGAGGAACAGTGGTTTAAAACAACTGATATTAGAGAACAAAATCCTAATGATTTAACCATAAGCAAGAAAAAATATTCTAGTTTCAGGTTGGTGTTTTTTTAGGAGGGAAATTTAGGTTAGTTGGTGGATACGTCAGGTTTAGCTGATAAGATTTTTTTATTCTTTCTTATGGCCAATTTCACCAATCCTATTTAAATATCAATTCATATTGAAATATAGTTTTCCATATAATTTTATTTTCACTTGACATGAAAAACGAATTTTCGAAACATAAATTGATATTTAAATAAATTGGTGAAATCGGCCATTAAACCTGTGTGTACCTTAAAACGCAATAACTTTGTGAAGTCAATTGTCTTCTTCTTTACCTTAAACTTAAACTTTTCAAGAATTTTTCGAATACAAAAACAAAAGGAAAAAAGAAAATTGAATGGTACGGTCAACTTGATGTGTGTAAACCAGCACTTACACAGGAAGAAAAAACTCTTACTAAATTTAAGCTTTTTCTTCATATTTTTAGTACGAGTCGTATTTTAAAATTTAAGTAAAAAAGTTCTTAAAATAATCCAAAATGGGATAACTTTCAATAACCAATATGCGTGCAAACACCTGTGTTTGTAAAAGTTTGTTATAGAAACAACAACAACATTACAAACAAAAAAAGGCAACGATTTGCTAGTATTGTGTAGAAACAACAACACCACAAAAAGAATAACCAACATTATTTTGGTGTTTAAAAAGTAAAACAAATTGCCAAAAATTCCCATATTCTATCTGTTAAATTTATTTAGTTAAATACATACAATTTTCAAAGTAGTAGAATGATTACATGCTTCCGGTGGGCGGAATACAATAAAAATTAAACAAACAAAAGTAACGGGAAAGTAAATATTAATATTCGCTCCATCTCTGGGGTTTTAGTGTCAAGGTTAGAATCAGTCTCACTTTCGGATTATTTCAAGTACGTATTCGGGATTAAAACCAACTTAGAAATTCTTCAATCTTGGCAACACTGTATATGATTAAGCATGTCCGACTTTATTTTTTTAGAATAGAATTTATTTTATGTGGGACCTACTGTGCCAAAGAACGAATTTTTTCTTTTATTTAAAGCTCTATGGCATTAAAAATCATTAGACGAAAGTTTCATAAATAATGAGTACTATATTATTTCAGTTGTAGCTCAAAGATTCGATGCCTTCAAAATAAAATGAAAAGCTAATAGTTTTGACATTGGATATGAAAAGATATCGTGTTCCGAATTAAAATACAACTATAATTTCCTTCAATCATTTAAGCACGTTCATTCCACTGTAAGCACTTGTCGATCGTGCTGATCTTGTTGATTTCAAATAACCACCTTAAAAAGTCGCTGTCGTCGTCATAGCAATTGCTTGCCGCTTGTTGCCTTTTCAATTTTTTTTTTATTATTTAGATTTTGTTATTTAAGGTTTAAAAGAAAATAAAGCAAAATTAATGTTGGCAATAATAATGAGCCTACAGCAGGTTCATTATATTTATACGGGTACAGGTGATTTTGTCCTTGGGTTAAAAACAGCGTTCTTTAGTTAAAAGAAAAAAATACCTTTATTCTTAAAAATAAAAGGGTTTTTGTAACAACAAGATAAAACTTCATACACATGTACATTTTATTTAAAATTTAAACAAAAATGTAAACAGAAACCATAAATTATTTTCAATTTAAGTTTTGGCTTGGTTTCAATTATTGTTTTTTTTTTTCATATATATATATTTATTTTTGTTAAACCAATTACTTTATGTGAACAATTTATATAACATCTTAATTACTTGAAATACCCCTTAATAGTCCCCTCTACTCTTCAGCTCATACGATCGATGTGTCTGGTAAAATAAAACATCATGTTTGGCAAGATATTTTACATTCAATTACTAGACTATTAATTTTTAGCGCACTTGTTTATTTGAATGTAGTTACACTGTGCCGTACGTTTATACTACTCGTATGAGTAAAATATATATTTTTATTACGATTCTTAAATGTCTAAGTGGCATAAAACGCAATGCCTTAAAGAGTTAAACTCACTTTATCGTGGTTATTGGTTTGTACTCGTGTAAAAATAAAATAAATATAAAAGCCTCTATTTGGCAATTAGTGTTAAATAATGGATTAGTTTTCGTTTTCTCGTTCGATTTTGAAGTTTTGTTGCCCATGGTAATTTATTGGTTGTTAGAGTTGCATATAAATAAAAATTAAATTAAGCAATTTTCAAATTTAAATGCAAATGCCAATTTTTGTGTGTGGTTCGTTCCTTAAGACTTTTATAACTTGGGTTATTTAGAATATTTATAGTTTTTTTTTCTTTAAAGATTTTGCGTACGCAGAATATGCAGAATATGCTAATGTAATTATTTATGCTTAAATGTTGAAGTGATAAATGCGTTTTTGATATTTGAATACGAAAGCGTGAGTTTGAAAGCAAAATAGCTTTGAAACAAAATTGAGTTGACATCAAAATTAACATACTTGAATTAGGGTATTCGAAATTGAGAAAAAAAGTTTCAAATAAGCTAAATATTTGCTAAAATAAGCCCGTTCTTAGAGTTAAGGACCGGTAAAAAATAAATCTGCTGTAGAAATTCTCTAAACCTGGAAATTTCAACTGTTTGATTTTTTCTGTATTTTGAAAATTTATCAAATTATTAAATTTTCTAAAGAACTCCAAGGGAACTACTGACATTTACTTTATGCAACTTATTTAAGTCCTGCTAAGAAACCAGTGAAAAAGTGTCATCTTAAAATTAAGTCAGTTCTCCCCTCTTTGTGCTGAGAACATATTATGAACAACACTGTTTTAGTTGATTATCTCAAAATGAATGTACTAAAAGAGTTTCCTTTCTGCACTTAGCGATTAAATTGTACGAGTAGCTGCGTTATATTCGTAATTTAAAGGTACACGCTGGAATGAAAGCATTTAACAGATTGAACCCTATCTATATAGTGTGGTTACTATCGAAACATGTCAGGGCAACCTGGCCATGAAAACCTGGACTCGATTCCCAGGTCAGTCAAGAATGAAAAATTATTAATAAACTTTAGTTAATATCATTTTGTAAAATTCCTTTCATTATAAAAATAATTTAATAAAAATTAAATTTGATCAACTTTAACCTAATGAAAAATATTAAAATTTGAATTAAAAACCATGAACAGTTGAATAACCGCCTAAGTCGAAATAGTTTTTGAGAAAAGGCACTTTATATTAATGCTTGCGTTTCTGAAAAAAATTAATTGCATTAGAAAAAAGTAATAAAGAATCAAAGGTTCTTACCCCCACCATGCTAAGATAAAAAAATTATAACGAAAGTTGTATTTATTTCAGAAATATTTAATAAAAACATATATACACTCAATCGTTTCTTAAGTAGACTTAGGCCCGTTTTCACAACTTACCGATAGCTAGAGGTAGGATTTTATCGGCCATATAAAAAGTGTTCCATTATTACAACTTTACTTTAACCTACCAGATGGGAAGACCTTTAATTTACTTTATCGCTCACTTTAGGTTAAAGTAAAGTTGTCATAATGAAACACTTTTTATAAGGCTGGTTTAAGTCTACTTTAAGCATATGTTCTTATTGGCACAAGGATCAAGCCTATTTAAAAAGAGCCGAATCGTAGCACCATGAGGGGAGATAGGGGGCAATATCTGCCTCTCAGAAACTATCAAACCGATGTTAATGAAATTTAAAACAAAGATAGATACTTATTTGTACGGACACATAAGCTATGCGTTTTAAGAAAATAGGACCACGAGGTGAGATAGGGGGCAATATTTGCCTCTCAGAAACTATCAAACCGATTTTAATGAAATTCAAAACATTGATAGATTCCTATTCATATAGCCATACACTCTCGCAAAATTTGTTTTAAAATACTGTGGTGTAGGGTATCATACGGTCGGGCTTGACCGACTATACTTTCTTATTTGTTTTTTGTTTACCGTTATTTTTTTTTTGCGTGGGTTTCTGCTTGTGTGTGTGTGTGTTTATTTTCTGTTCGTTACATGAATAATTTTTATATATAGGTAGTTTATTTTTAACAATTGTCTTTTATGTTTTTTTTTTATTGTTTTAGTAAATAAATTGAAAAACCCCGTTAATTCGTATATATTTTAACCTCGTTAAATCGAAACCCCGCTAAATCTAAGACCCCTGTAATTCGTAAGAAATGGCTGGTCCCTTGCGATTACAAATTATCGGGATTCTACTGTACAACGAAATTTTATGTATTTCTCAATCAAAGTGTTTTATAAGGAAAGGCATATTGTTTCCACCTGGGCCCGGCCAGGAGCTGCCCTATTGTATATGTACTGTAGTAAATAACATCAAAACGAAACGTATCAAAAAGCATACGCAAATCATAAGAATTCTTTGTTTATTTTTATTTCGAAGAATTATTCTAGTTGGCAACAAAATGTTCTTGCAATAGCCATAAAACTCCATACAAATAAAAGTCATCCCAGCCAGGCCCAGGGTTTCGTAATCTCAAAATACTCCATTTAAAATACAAGTGCTCCCAGACAGGCCCAGGTGGCAGTTAGTGCCACACAAATTAGGTGTCTACTTAAGAGTTTAACATGTCACCGTAATATCCTGCATACAAGCCGAAGGGCTTCGCGGAGTAAGACATAGGATGAAATGTAGAAATATTTATTAGTCATTTAAATGTAATTGAGTTTTAAAATAAAATTACCCGGATATTTGTTAATCTTTTAGTGGGCGTGGCATCTCTTATATAAAACAGAAATCAATAAGAAATCAATAAATTGTTCAAAAATTAACCAAAAGATGGCAGCACGAAAAACAGCCAGCAAAATGCATCATGCCACTACTCTTATGTAGATGGCTGCACCAAAAATCGCAAGCAAAAATCAAGAGCCAACATGGCACTGTCAATACCACCATGTATGTAGATGGCGAACGGTAAAACCAGTGAACAATTACCCGAATTGGGTGTAGTTTTTACCAGGGCTTAAAAAACTGCAGTCGAAACCAAAAACTGTCGAACAAAAAACGAAAATTTTTGTACAACATTTCGCTTTTTGATTTGGTTTGACAGCGACTGTTAACATTTAATGAATCTGAAGTAAAAGCAACAATAATTTTCTTTGGCCAATGCCAAATGAAAAATTGGAATAAATGGCAGTTTTTCTACATTGATTGCAGTTTTTTAAACGCTGGTTTTTACTGTTGTGAGTAGAGTGTAAGTAATTTCTTTAACCTTTATGTCAGCCGCTACATACCCGGGTACATTTTGAACTTTAAAACGCTGCATCTCTGAAAGTCTGAAAGGCGGTCTGAAATTTCATGATGTACTAACTAGAAGTGTTTTCCTATATATTCTGGCATTTGAATAAAATTGGACAAATCAGACCATATATGACAACAAATAAAATAAAATAATATTGCAAGTTTATTTCATAAGATTTAAGAATTTCACAAGTCTGCTAAAACTCCCATTATTTTAAGTATTCATGCATAAAAACAAATCAAAGTAAGAAAAAAGCAAACAAAATACAAATAAAACAAAACCAAAACAGAAATATATTTAGCAACGTGTAAATTCGCATAAAAAATGTTCTTGCATATCCTGGTATGCTTGCTGTTGACATAAAGGTAAAAGATGTAATTATAAATACTAGTAAAGGCCAGCGGTCGACACAATTGACTGCAATCTAGAAATACAGACTTTGTTTAGTGTATGCCGGCCAGCCAAACGGACTTAATCGGTTGGTACATAAAAAGGGGGGGGGGGGGGGGGGTTCAGAACTAATGTTTTTATCTGTTACATACTTCAGTACAATAGCATAATATCCTCTATATCTACATATGGTAGTATGGGTATTAAAATAGAATGATTGCAATAATATTTAATTTTCTTTTTGGAAAATTTGTTTTTCTACCCACACCACCAAAAGCAGAAAGTATATTATGCGTTTATGCTGAACAAAAATCTTTACGGAATATTAGTTTGTGCCCATTAAAAATCATATCATATTTTTATTTACATTAAATTGAACCCAAAATTATTTTATTGCAACCTAAATCATTTTAGCATATTTTATTGGAATCGATCCATATTTGACCACAGCTCCCGCACAAATACCACAAATGCTATAACTTCCTTAGAAATGTTGGTTTAATATAAAATTTGGCAACGATAACTTTTACAACAGCTTCTATGTGAACTGCGTATTAGTACGTCCATTTTAACCATGCGTCCTATATAATCCCCTCCCTTAAATCACTTTAAAGCTAAGAACCCACTATCTGCGCAATGTACCAATTGTGCTAACTGTGGACAATCAAAATTAACCTTGATGCGCCGATAATGTGAACACTCTTTTGCACAATGTGCAGCAATCAAATTGTTTAATATGTACCGATTTTTATCGGCCACTTGTGCGCCGATCAAAGTCGCCAATCAGCGCCGATACAAGGGATGGAAAAACGAAATTTTTAAATTGCACCAACTGGCTACTGGAATTTTACTTTTTTGTGCTTAATTGTACCAAAATTACATTTGTTTTATCTATTATTTGTGTATTAAAACGTTTAATAGTACATTTGTACTGTTAAATGATAGAAAACAGTTCGCTTTAACCAAAACATTGCAGTTGTATCAATGTTGCCATCCCTGGTTTGTAAACATTTGTTTACAAAACAATAATTACAAAAAAAAAAAAAACAAGTGCAGTAAGTTTGAATAAAATTGAATACATTTTTTATTATATATTAAAATATTATTTAAAATTGTTAGGACACATAATGGAATATTCAGACGAAGAATTTTGCGAATTTCTAAAGTAAAGTTATGTCTGCCAAAAAGCAAATAAACAAAAACATATGATTTAATTTGCCCAAATAGCACGATAGTGTGACCGCATTGTACCGATTATTGTCGCAATTGAGTTTTGGCCGATATGAACCGAAAAAACTTGTCACAATGTGCGACGATAATGGGACCACCCAAGAATAAATTGTGCAATGTTTTTTAAATGTGAGCCGATATAGCACGATAAAAATCGTCACAGGTTTTGCTATTTGAGCCGATAGTGGGATCTTAGCTTAAGACGAAAAAATCTCATATAGATGTAGAAACCTGGATGATATTGGGCACAGGGAACTCTTACATGAATCGTAAGCTTATTACAGATATTCGTGATTGCCCATGACCAATAGTTTTATTTTTTACATACATCAGTACAATCGAATAATCTTAAACATGTATTTCAATAGTTTTCTTTTTGGCAGATTTGTTGTTTTAGTACCCACACAACCAATGTTGGACAGGGTGTTATACGTTTGTGCTGAATAAAAAATTGTGCCTATTGCAAATAGTGAGAATCGGACCAGAATTTCACATAACCCTGATACAAAATTCGTTTCGAAATAAAGTTTTGTACCGTCTAATTATGTTGTCATTTAGATTGAATTGGACCCACATTTATTGTATTGCAATTCATATTTCTTACCAGATTTTCTTGAAATCGGTCCATTTTTAACCATAACTCCTATATAAAATCCACTTTCGAGAATAGCTTTTAATGCAGTAAAAATATCAAAAATTACGTGGGTTTGAATTTCAGCCACAGTTAAGGTGTCAGTGTCATCATTACATTTGTTGAGGACTGCATTACATATTTGGTAATATTGTGGAATGTTTTCTTCGAAGCCTATCAACTCTATTATTCCAGGTTTCACGGCGAGGCATTTTTTAAGAATTTTAGATTTTTGCTAATCACTTACATATATTGTTACTTTTTTAAAACAAAACAAAATTGTTAGAATTTGTTTTTGTTTTAAATGTAATTGTTCTTTCGCACACCAGAAATAGGCTATAAAATCAAGTCTAAACTAATTAACACCAAACACTAATTAATTTAAAGTAACACCAAATAATATTTTAAAAAAATAGCAGAGTACCACCGAGTTGTTGAAAAAAATTTTATAAATTCATTCTATAATGAAACTAATAATGTAACATTAAAATTATTCATATGCAGATAATTTTAGAAATCAACGGTAACATTTAAAATTATTCATATGCAAAAAATTTATGTAATCAACGGCAACATTTAAAAAAATCTCTTCCAAATAGAAAATAAAATATTTAAAATTGTCTGTCTCTTTTCTATTTCTTATTTTCTACGGTTCTCCAATTTGAAGCATAAGAAAGAACTCTGTATGTTGTTGTTTTTTTTAGTATGTAAACACAAAAGAAGAAGCATAACTGTTTTTCGGTTATTTGTTTACATTTTTTTTGCTCACACGTATGTGAGTATTTTCTATGTAAAAGTCACACTTTCTAATGCCTATAACTCCTAAAATACTGAACCGATTTTAATAAAATGTACATTATCCACTTCTACAAAAAATATCTTTCGAATGATGTATTGTTCAAATCCAATGAGTAGTATAGTCGTTAAAGGGAGCAAAAGAAATCAACTTGCCTATTAATATATATGATGATGATGATCTGTGATCTATACCTCACAGTAATTTAGAACCCCAATTTTTTTGGAGAAAAGTATTCAAACTAAACAATAAACTATGGGGTATCTTGCCATTTAAAAATGCTTCAGTTCAGAGAATATTTAGCTTCCTTAACAGATTATCGCAAAAATTATATAATTAAAACAAATGGGATTTTTTAGTTGAACTGTCGATTTTAAATTTTAAATTTTAATATTTAGTTGGGCTTGAGTTCATCAAATTTAATTTTTATTTAATTATTTTACTAAAGGAAGGAATTTTACGACATGAAAATAATTAAAATAAATTCAAACCGAGTTTGATCGCCAGCTCAGCCAAGAATAAAAATTATCAATAAATTTTAATCAATTTCATGTTGTAAAATTTCTTCCTTCAGTAAAATAATTTAATGAAAATTAAATTTGATGAACTCAAGCCCAACTAAATATCAAAATTTTAAATTATATAATTTTTAAAAAATTCAATTCAATTTATATAAAAAAAATTAAGCAATTTAAGACTTACCAAGAAATAACAACTTAAAACAATGTGATCATTATCACATTTATCAGTATTTTAAGGTGACGTAATAAATTGCAATTCATTTTTTAGTGTCATCATTATTAAATTGTGGCCTCTTCCATATTGATCAGTGATCAAAGAAATGTTTATTTAACTTTTTTTTTCTTTCCTTTAATTTTATAACGTTTTCTTGTAGTTCTTGCTAAAATATTTTTTGTGCATTTCGTTTTTAAACAACCTGCATAAAAATGTTAAAGAACAAATATAAAATTAAGTGTTGTGTCATGCAATTTAAACGGAACCACTTCTTTTGAAATACACAACGTTCCCTAAACGTTTATGATGGACACCAAAGGAGTTCTTGTTGTTTTCATTATGAATAAAAAGTTTTCTGAAAAAAACTTGAGGGAAAAAAAGACGACTTTACTAAATGATGATCTGCACAATAAAGAAACAATCTAAATACATTGGAATACACTTGCTGCGGCCGGACAGTCATTGATCGTTGTTATTTATTTTTTGTTGTTTTATGTCTCTTTTTTTTAACCAGAGCAAATATGAACAAGGAGAGAAGAAACATTTTGCGAAAGATAGAACAAAAAAATTGCCATTCAGGGCGAGTCAAACCACACCAACTGATTAAATAATAAATTAATAATATCAACATCAACAAGTCCGCTAAAATTAAATAAAAAATTCTATATAACAAACAGTTTGTACGACGGTCAGACAAACAGACAGGCATTGCTTTGAAACCGATATACGAAGGCAACGCACACACCCAAACTTTTTAAAGGAAGAATTGATCATATTCACAACAAAAAGCAAATAAATAAAGCCGAAATAAAAATTATACTGGCTTTTAAAA
The DNA here is from genome assembly GCA_963931875.1 of Pollenia griseotomentosa. Lineage (NCBI taxonomy): Eukaryota > Metazoa > Arthropoda > Insecta > Diptera > Polleniidae > Pollenia > Pollenia griseotomentosa. The sequence goes on from OZ007561.1 coordinate 64,117,405, forward strand.
TTTAAAGATCATAAAATGCGTAACAATATCTATGGTTATGTCGGTAGATTAAATGCCCTACAGGAGGAAATAGTAGTCGATGAAGTGGTTTTATGTATATGACATAACCCATAAACTACTAGATGCCAAGAGCTACCGGCTTACAATTTTTTTTTTTTACCCTTCACTACAGGCGGAAAGGTTATATACATACATATGTATAAGTTTGTCATTCCGTTTGTAATTTCGAAGACCCTAAAAAGTATACATATTCAGGATTCTTATTAGTAGCGAAGTTGATTGAACAATGTCCGTCTGTGCATATGTGTTTAAAGCCGAAGACGCAGAAATAATGGGGACCATGTTAACATATATATATATTATATATATATATATATACATATATATATTTTATATATATATATATATATATATATACATATATATATACAGTGAGTCTCATAATTATTTTGCATATAAGAAAAATTAACTTTTTAGAAAAAACTTGATTGACATCCATTTAATTATTATATTAAACAGGAATTTCTTTGTATTACCGTGTTAGGAGAAAGACAAAGAATCAAGTTATTAAAAAAAAAAAAAAATAGAACATCTTAATTATTATGCTCTTTATACGAGATTTAAGAAGAATGTTATGCATTTTTAAGGTCACAAAAGTATTTTAATTTTAAAAAATATCACGTATTTTTTACCGTATAAAAATGGATATGTCACAGATAATAATTTGTGGCAAATCCGTTGTTTTTAGAAACTGCAGCTAGTCGTCGTGGTACGGATTCCACCAAAATGTGGCACTTTTCTTGAGGCATTTTTCCACATTCTCCAAATACGCCCATAAATTTTGTATTGGGCTCAAGCCCGGACTTTGAGGAAGCGTTGGCAAATGGTGGTGTTATAAAGAATCCACAGTTTAACATCCAAGGCTGTTTGTTTGGGATCGTCGTCTTGTTGGAAATATAAGCCTCTCGCTGGAAGCCCTATTTTATCAGCACTCGCGTTAAGGTTTCCTTTAAGAATTGACAGATACACATGTCTGGCCATAATTCCATCTATAACGACTAGATTTCCAACTCCTGAGGCTGACATACAGCCCCAAACCATAACAGAACCTCATCCATGTTTTACTGTCGGCTTGATATTTTTTATATTAAGTGACTCATTCGGCTTTATGCATCAGATCCAAAAATATTATATTTGGTTTCATCGCTAAATATTACGGATTTCCAAAAGTCAACACCTTTTGTTATATGTTGATTAGCGAAGGATAATCGCTTATTTCTATTTATTTCAGAAATAAGCGGTTTTTTTGTTGCTACTCGAATATTAAAGTTGTATGATAGTAGTACTCTTCGAAGTGTTTCGTTGCTAACTTTGTTGCATAGAGTTCCTTTTAGCTTATCATTAAGTTTTGGAGCAAATAAATGCGGGTTTTCACGAATTTCTTTAAGTATTTTCCTTTCATTTCTGCCTGATAACAATTTTACACGGTCATGTTGTGCCAAATTTTCAAAATTTCCACGTTCTTATGCACGCTTAATTATATTTTCTATTGTTTGACGACACCTCTCAAACATTTGCGATATAAAAAAACTGTTTTACCTTGGTCATGAAGGTGCAAGATGGTTTTCCTCTCGGCAAAACTTAGTTCCTTTCCTTTCGGCATTTTAACTAGATTAATAATAGCAAAATACCTGGAAAATATTATCTTATTCCAACGAAAATATGATTGAAACGTATAAACGAAGCAAGCCCATATAAGATGTAAAAATTTATAACAATATTTGCAAGGATAAGATAATTATTTTTAAAAAGCAAAATACTTTTGTGAGTATTAATTACACTGGTTTACACTGAAAATGTACATTTAATGAGATGTGATTTTTCTTATGTATTTTCTTCCGCTGAATTCAAAAATCAAGGTTAAATTTTTTTTTATGGAACAGTTTTTGAGATATGGTCATTTTTTCATTTTTTCGACCTTTTTTTACTTGACAAATTATATCTCGAGCTAGATATGTCCTATTGGGTCGTTCTTGGTACCAAATGGAAGGTATTGAGATGACGAACAAATATGTATAACTGGATCTTTGATTGGTAAAGCGGTTTAAAATATATTGATGAAAATATGGTACATTTTCAAAAAAATCATATTTTACAGTGCTTCTGTGCCGATGGAAAAGTACAAATCGTCAAAAAAACATCTGGTTTCTCTTCACGTACGTCAAGATGATACTTCTACGCAAGAACTAACACCAACCAGAAGAAAATCGACCGAAAAATGACAAAGGTATAAGCTATTGAGTGAAACAATCCAAATCCCATATTTTTCGAAAATTTTATTTTTTTCTACAATTTATTGGGTTTAAACGATTTTAATACATTTTTGAGCGGCGGCTTGCATCAGTGGTATGCATTTTGTTTTGACAGCTTGTATAAAACGTAGTATAAATTTGATTGAAATTATATTTATTTGTGTTCACCAAAATGCCTAAAAGAAATCGAGAGTTCGAGTGCGTAAACAATCCAAATAATTTTTGTTACGTATGTGGAAAATTTGTCGCCCAACCAAATAGACGTAGATTCACCGATTCATTACAACAGAATTATCTGCAATATTTTGGAATAGCACCTGCAACTTTTCATGAGCAATGGACACCAAATAATGTTTGTTTATCGTGCCATATCACTCTTGCCGCGTGGGCTTCTGGTTCATCGCAGTAAGATTAAATTTATATGTATAAACAATTCAATTAGTGATAAAGTGAATTTTTTTTCGGAACTAGACGTCACATGAAATTCGGTGTACCGACGATATGGAGAGAGCCGCTCTGCCATTCTGTTGATTGTTACTTTTGCCTGAGCAAATCCACTGGTTTTGGAAAGAGTGCCAAATGGGTTTATGCGACAGTAGCATCTGTTTCGCTTCCAATTCCACATTCAGATGAATTTCCTCATCCTAAGTGCCCCGATTCAACGATTCAATTTTTGGAATCATCACAAGAGACAGACACAAGCAGTGATAATGAATTTCAACAGGAGTAGCAATCGCATTATTTTACGCAGCCTGAACTGAATGATTTGGTGAGATATCTCGACCTGTCAAAGGAAAAAGCGGAGTTACTTGCATCTCGCCTGAAGCAAAAGAACTGTTTGGCTGCGGGAGTAAATGGAACATGTTACAGAAACCGTGATAAACCTTACTCACAACATTTTAAGAAGGAAAACAACATATGCTACTGCAACGATATTCCTGCATTGTTTGAGCAACTCGAAGAGCGTTATGATCCAAATGAGTGGCGCTTGTTCAGTGACGGTAGTAAGGAGAGTTTGAAAGCAGTTCTACTGCATATTGGAAATGAAAAACCTTCTATCCCCATCGCTCATGCCATCAACACTAAAGAATCATACGCCACAATGGCCAGTTTGCTAAAATACATTCAATATGAGCATCACAACTGGAAAATATGTTCCGATCTCAAAGTCGTCGGCATGTTGTGTGGAATGCAGGGTGGATATACAAAATATTGCTGCTTTCTTTGCCTGTGGGATAGTCGTGCTCGTGAACATCATTATAGAAGAAAACACTGGCCAGAAAGGGAGAACGTAACAGTGGACAAAGACAATATTAAATACGTGCCTCTTGTCAAAAAAGAAAATATAATCCTTCCAGCGTTGCACATTAAACTTGGCCTCATTAAAAATTTTGTGAAGGCCTTAGACAAGGAAGGCCAAGTATTTTCCTATTTGAAACCCCTTTTCCCGCAGCTTTCTTTAATAAAAATCAAGGAAGGCGTCTTCGATGGTCCACACATAAAAAAATTGCTAAAAAGCACAGATTTTCCAAAATATTTAACTCCCGTTGAAAACGAGGCCTGGAAGTCATTTCAGCGGGTTGTTGCCAATTTTCTTGGGAACAATAAAAGCTCTAACTACGAGGGAATTATTACGGATTTACTGAAGAACTACAAGAAGATGGGTACGTAGTGCCATTATTTAATTTCATTCCTGCTTGTTTTCTATTGTATTGTTTTTACGATTTCATTTATTTCTTACAGGTGTAAATATGTCTCTCAAAATCCATTTCTTACATTCGCATTTAGATTTCTTTCCGGACAATCTTGGTGACGTAAGTGACGAACACTGCGAGAGATTTCACCAACAAGTTAAGACCATTGAGCGGCGCTATCAAGGATTTTGGGATGCAGCCATGTTGGGAGACTATGTATGGTTTCTCACTAGAGAAACGGATCCCAAAAGCAACCGAAGACAAAGCAAGAGCCTCAACTATTTTTAACACACAAAAAAGTCAAAAATGTATTAAAATCGTTTGAAACCCAATAAACTGGAGAAAAAAATAAAATTTTCGAAAAATATGGGATTTGGATTGTTTCACTCAATAGCTTATACCTTTGTCATTTTTCGGTCGATTTTCTTCTGGTTGGTGTTAGTTCTTGCGTAGAAGTATCATCTTGACGTACGTGAAGAGAAACCAGATGTTTTTTCGACGATTTGTACTTTTCCATCGGCACAGAAGCACTGTAAAATATGATTTTTTTGAAAATGTACCATATTTTCATCAATATATTTTAAACCGCTTTACCAATCAAAGATCCAGTTATACATATTTGTTCGTCATCTCAATACCTTCCATTTGGTACCAAGAAAGACCCAATAGGACATATCTAGCTCGAGATATAATTTGTCAAGTGAAAAAAGGTCGAAAAAATTAGAAAATGACCATATCTCAAAAACTGTTCCATGAAAAAAATTTTAACCTTGATTTTTGAATTCAGCGGAAGAAAATACAAAAGAAAAATCACATCTTATCAAATGTACATGAAAAAAATTTCATTTTGTAAACTAGTGTTATAGGGTAAAATAGTTTTAATATCAGAAAAAGGAAATGAAATTAAAAGTTTTTGTAATATTATTATCATACTTACGTTGCAACACATACCACCTACGTAATAAATGAACTATTTTCTTATAAACTAAACAACTTGTACTTCATTTTGATGAATGTATTATTCTTTATGGAATTAAAAAAATATGCAAAATATTTATGAGAGTCACTGTATATATATCACATATAGTCGGAGTTCAAATGCTATTGAAAAACACCCAGATCGGCCCACAAATGGCTGAGATATGAGCAAAATACCACAACCGCCTCTAACACAGTGCAGCAAAATTCGGGCAATTGCCGCCAGCTCCAATACTTGCAATGCGAAATGAAACTAGACTACTGGTAAAGCAAATCTCCCGTATGATTTTAAGAAGTTACCTCGGGTTTTCGAAATTGCGGCCCTTAACATTTTTGAATTATTTGAAAAAGCGTTTAGAATAAGTCAAAAAAATTATATTCTAAATGTTTTTTAAGCTAAAAAATGATTTCAGATGTCTTCAGTTTTTAATATTGTTTCCGGAAAAATGCGTTCAGCTTATTATGCATATTTATTGTAAAATTTTATGTATTTAATTTTTTAACAGGACAAATAAGACCCCATTAAAAAAAATTTAGGGTTAAGTTTTCTAAAAATGCCATACGATTTTTTATTTTATAAATCCTAATATACCATTTACCGCAGAAATACCCAACACTGTTTTGACTTGGTTACCACTACTTTTATGAAAGAAATATATATGCTTCTTTTCCATTGTCCTTTATTAAGCATTTTACATACATTGCACGAACTTTTGGTCTTAAAAGACTCCTAGTAAAATTTGATGCAAAAAATATTTGTACAACATTTCAGCTCTCTAAAGTATACTTTTGTGTGGAAGTTGGAAAAAAGTACGAAAATGACCCCTTAAAATGAGAGTAAGAGGGTTAATATATTCTAAGAAACGAATTGCTATACAATTCTACTGATGACATCTGAAATAATTTTTGTCTTATTCCAAACGCCTTTTAAAAAAATTCGGCCGAAATTTCGAATATTCGAGCTAACTTTTCGAAACCCTTTGGCAGATTTGCTCAACTAGTAGTACACTGAAAGAAAAATACTTCATATATTTAATGAATCGTTTTCATAAAAAAATTTCACTAGTTAAATATAAATTTTCATTGTCTAAATGGAATTTCATAGTTATAATGAAAAATTTTCGTTAAAATCGATTCATTAGATTTCGTAATTACGTTAAACATTTTCATTGGATATATGAAAACTAAAGTTTGTCCAAGTTAAACAAAAAATTTTAATTGGGAACATAAAAAACAATATACAAGCATAACTATATTCATAAATTAATACAAAATTATAGTTTCCTTAAAAATATGTTAAATTGTTAATTAAAAATTGTAAGATTTTATTATTTCATACATCTAATGTAATATGCCATTAAATTTATGAAATCAAAAATTTTTTTATGAAAGCAACATATTTCAATAATTGAAAAAAAAAAATTATTTTTAACATTCAAATAACTCTATAGTCTCAATAATTAAAAGTATAAACATATTTCCAAAAAGCATGCCTTCAGAAATTTAAATTTTCATATTGACATTGAAAAATGTCATTATAGTAATGAAAGAAAAACTTTCAATCCATAAATACGTATGTTTTTAGTTTTCTTTAATATGTACATACCTAAATAGATATAGTATGTACTAAGTAATGAACAAATAAATGTTCTCCTTTAAAAAAAAACACACCCTTATTTTAAACTGTTGTCAACCAAATGGTGTAGTATACGAAAAAGCTTGTTCTCTCTTTATTATGCGTTAGCAAAAAAATCCACGTTGTTATTGTTGTTATGTTATGACAATTTAATCTCATATTTACGCTCTTATTTGAGTAATGGCAAAAAACATAGTTTTTTTATTCAAAACTACACTGCCCCAATAGGCTAGCTGGTAGTGAGCTAGTCTATCAGCGCCGAGGTTGCGGGATCGATTCACGCCAGTGACTTCTGGTAAAAAAAAGTTGAATAGGAACAACTTTGATTATAAAAAAAAAAATTCAAAAAAATTTAAAAAAAAAATAATAAAATAAAAAAAGTCTATCAGCGCCGAGGTTGCGGGATCGATTCCCGCCAGCGATTCTGGTTAAAAAAAAAAAGTTGAATAAGAACAACTTTGATTAAAAAAAAAAAAAAAAAAAAATTTTACTTTTTTGAAAGTATTCATCCAATGAATAACATTCACAGATCTAATGTAATGTTTCATTAAATACATTTTAATGAAACAGGTTTCATTGATCCAACGAAGCGCTGCATAGGTTCCTTTTTAATGCAATTTTTCATGGGATTAATGTCAAAATTCGTTGGTATTCTGAAGAAAATTCTTTTAGTGTAGTCTAGTTTCACATTGCAACTCTTGAGGCTTTTTTTTGTTGCACAGTGTAATTTAACTGATTTTTTTCTGTATATCTGGAGAATACCAAGAGCCAAAGTTGCCAAATAACGTAAAAGCATCTTAGCAATGAAAACACAATCTCTCAAAAAAATGAGCGGGATAAGGAAAGAGGGCGCTGCACTTCCCATACAAAGACATTTTATATGTCTGTATATCTGGAGAACGGCAAGAGCCAAAGCTTCCAAATTATGTACAAGTATCTTGGTTAACCATATACAACATCCAACAAGCTGTGGGTGTTATTGGAGAAGTGGTTGTAGCACAAAATATACTTATTTATATCTGAAGAACAGTAAGAGAAACATTTTCCAAATTTGGTTCACAAAGGTAGGTTTGACTGTTTGATGAAAAATGTTTAAGTGGGTGAGTGGTTTTAGACGCTGCATAACGTAAGGTGATGGGTATTAAAGATTCGGAAATAAAGAATAAAGAACTCTTACTTGGTTTTGCCCTGGTAACGCAACAAAAAAAGTTGGTGGCACAATTCGCGGATTGTCATTTAATTTTGCACAAATTCATTTTATACAACTACAAACTTCATGCCAATCGGTTCAATTAAGTTTTAAAAGACTAAAAATCGCATAACCAAATTTCGTTAAGATCGGTCCATAGGGCAACTACGTAAGTGTTTTCAAAATACCATAACGTTTATTATTATTTTTGTGGTAAAATTAGGTCTAATTTTTGTATGACTAGAAATAAAATTTTGCGATGATCGGGTCATTATTTACCACAGATCCCATGAATCGCATACTTCTGAAAAATTCTCGGTGGAGGGTATCAAAGATTCGGCGCAGCCGAATAAAGCATTCTTACTTATTTTCACAGGAAGTGTTTAGTATCTGTGTTCCAACTATATACATACAGAATGGTGAAAAGATTGAGGAATTATATAAAATGTGGAATTTTTAGACGTGGTTTGTGCCTTTAACCCTCTAGTCCCCAAGACCGCCTGTAGACGGGCTAAACTTATTGCTCACTTATTTGCTTTAAAATTTTAGTTTTGCTTTTGTTTTGTATATTGTCTAATTCGGGGAAGTCCACAAATTGCTTTTATTGCATCTTTAACGAATGCTGATGCTTTGGACAGCTTTTACGGTCATTTGAAGTTTAAAATTCGTGAAGTACGCACAGAATAATTATTTTGCAAAAAGTGTAATTTTAAAAAAATTAAAAGAAATATTAAAGCTTTCCTCAGTTAAAGGAAAAAATTATTGTTGTATTGCTAGTGATGTAAAGAAAGTAAAAAGTGAAAAAAAACGAAAAAAAAACTTTTCACAAGCTTTTTATTGATCTTGGAAGGTTGCCCGTCTGCAGGCGGTCTTGGGAAAATTTGATAAAAAAAATATATAAGGTAAGTTTTAAAAATCAAAATTCCAGGAGATGTTAAAGCCAAAAAAATTGTTAATAATAGACATGGAGCGTCGACAAATTCAAAAGTTGTCATCGCTTTCAGATGAAGAGATTGGAAAAATTTTGGATTTGATGAGTTTCGAGAGCGATACTGACGAAGAAGATATGGAAGACGATTTGGATGATGTTGCTTGCGAGATGGAGTGCAATATCAACGTTGGATTTGATGAGACGATAGATAAAGTGGTGAATTTATCAGATTCGATGCTGGTATCAGAGATTTGCGTAACTTCTAGCGGAAGTCCTGCATCATTGGCAAACTTATTATCTCCTTCTACTTCGATTGCTTCAAATACTCCTCCATCAAAGAAACACAAACGCAGTGTGGCTGCTGAGCAAAATACCATTCAGCCTGAAGATAGTAGTGTTTGTCAAACAGGGGATTTTATTGGATCGGTTTTTGAAATAGATCCCAAGTCTCCCTCTTTCAAGAAAATCTTGTGGCGACAAAATAACATAGTACTGGATAACTCTGCGATTGCGTTTTCTGAGCCCGAACTAGGAGAAGATCTCAAAAAACTGGATACACCTTTCAAATGCTTCGAGTACTTTTTGGGCGACACTATTATTGATCATATTGTTGAACAATCAAACTTATATGCCACTCAAAAAGATATTACAACTTCCTTTGTTACAACCAATTCAGAAATTCGTCAGTATATTGGCATTTTATTTTTTATGTCCGTTTTTCGCTATCCGAGTGTCCGGGCATATTGGGGCGAATATGCGTTCCAAACAATCCAAAACACTATGCCAAGAAATAAATTTGAGAAAATACGAAGTAATTTGCATTTTAATGATAACATTAAACTGCCAGCGAAGAATGTTGCAGACCATGATCCTTTGTATAAAATACGACCAATTGTAAACCATTTCAATGAAAACAAGCCTAATGCTAACGATAGGCGACATCAGCTACCAAACTTTCGAGCAGAGATTGCATTCGTACTTTGCATGCAGAGTCCTGTGTTGCCAAAAGCTCCTGGACGCCCGCGCCAAGATCTGCAAAAAAAGTGTACAGGAAAAAAATCCTTTCTACCGCCTACAGACGTCCGTTACGATGGTGTCGGACATTTTCCGCAGTTTTTATCACGCGCTGGTAAAAAAACTTTTAAATTAGCTGGTTGCAATTCTAAAACCCAAATTGTATGTCGAAAGTGTAATTTAAACCTGTGTATTTCTAAGCAAAAGGACTGCTTCTACAACTTTCACAACAAATAACTTGAAATAAAGGTTATTGCCTCATAAATATTTATTATTCTCAAAACTTTTTTGTCTTATAAAAAAAACCTATATTTGAACTTCTTCCTTATTTTCTAGATATGTATATCTATTATATTCTGTTTTTGTTTTTTATTTAATAAAACATTTTATTATATATGAAAAAAAAATTGCATTGACATTACTTGGCTTTTTATCCCAAAGCCGCCTAGAGGCGGTCTAAGTTCTTGGCGCTATAAAACCTGATCTGACCAAAAAAAAAATTTTTTTTTAAATACCCTATACTTTTTAAACAAGTCAAACCCCAAAAATAATTTTTTTATTCAAAAAAAAAATTTGGGTACTAGAGGGTTAATAACCTATATGGCGTTTTGGAGGGTAAATATGTGTTACAAAACCATATTTTGCGGGATTTTAGCTTTTCTTCCTGAATACAAAAAAATAGTTATGCAACTAAAGTACATCGATTGCTCACCGAAGCTTATCTTTAATATTTAACATCGATTTTAGAGATGATTTTGACATGGAAAACTATTTTCGATGACCTAGATCTAAAAGAGTTTGGAGATAAGGCATTGGAGACATTACCTCATAAAAATTATTGACAAACTCAAGAAATAGTTGTTTAACAATAAATGCTCAAAATTTGCCAATAATACACCCAATACTTATTGCCATTTTGGATTTAAAATGACCTCATGATTAGGGTGGCTCAAGCCACCCTAATCATAGACTGTGTAAACAAAATTAATATAGATCGGCCTGCCCAACAATCAGCTTATATTTTACAGGGTGGCACATATAAGTCCTAACAATGTTGAACACGTATTACTTTTTTATTTTGTAATTGTCTTTTTTTGTGCAGGTTATACATAAGCGAAAATATTGTCAATGTTTTAATTCAACATCAGCATTTTCAGCCTTCTTGATAAGTCGGGTGTTTTGAGGAACGGAGTTTAGGGTCCAGGGTCCATCACCCTCCTGGAAGAGGTGCTCATCGAAATATTCGTGCTGAAGGAAACTTGGAAGTAATGTGGCAGAGTCTTAAAAATAATCTATCTGCCGAAACTCGTCGTCGTTCTTGCCTATTGGAAACTTTCAGAACAACAAAGCAGAAAATTTTAAAGCTGGATCTTAAGATGCATTCATATAAAATTCACAATGTGCAAGCACTGCTACCGCAAGACCACCAACAACGATATTTGTGGCCTAATTTGGGCATCCCTACAGAACTATTTAAGAATGGTTTTGATTGTAGAGTAGCAAGTTGGTTATTGTCAAATCTTAATAATACTTCCAGTTAAGATGTATTTGGATAAGACTAATGATCATGATAATAGTTCTGATGGGACACTTTTCTGTTAGATATATGTCGAATCGTTGGTATTGCAGCACTGTAGATTTTTTACTACTAACAGAAAAAAATCAAGTTAAAAACGTAGAAAACAAGGTTGATTTAAAATTTTTCGGTGGTGATTTTGCTTTATAAGTTTTTCATGTTAATTCAACCTGATTTTACAATAACTGCGAACAACATTTTTTTCTTTTAAAATAACTATAATTCATGTTAATTTAACATTGCAGTAAAGTTAGAACAAAATGTCAATTATATTGAAATAACAATCCGTATCACGTTGAATGAAAGTTATTTCAAGTTGAAACAACGTGAATTTCATGTAGAATCAAATTGGTTTGAGTGTGTTATAACAGTGTGAAGAAGCTTCATAGACATCATATGCATTTATTTAAGAATAATTCAAAACACTTACCCCTGTAACACATGTTTCACTTATTTTGTTTTCTCCTTTGATAACAGAAGCATCAGCAGAATCGCCCAATATGGTTTTCGTCATCATTCTACTTTGAAAACTTGATGTACTATTTAACTAAATAATTTTAATTAAAAGAATACGGGAATTGTCTTCTTTTTATAACATATTTTAAAAATGAAAATAAAAAATGGACATACTTAAGTTTGTATGCATGTTAATTTAACAACATAAACTTTTGATTTTAATATAAAACAGGTTTTTATGGATTCAATATTGAATCCATATTTATTTATGTGTTAATTTTTTTTTTATTTTTTATTTTAACATTGAATAATATTAATTAAACGTGATTTAAGGTTATTTTATTTAAAATTAATATGAAATAATGATAAATTTAATTAAAGGGCATACTTTTGCAGAAAATTACTATGATTCTCAATCAACATTTTTCCATGTTAATTTTACATTGGTATTTTTTTCTGTGTGGACTAGAATTCTAATATTATTTACTTCGTGACAAGATTTTGACGAAATCTACTCAAAATCAAGTAGTGATGCAACTGAGGTTTTTTCAATATAGCACTAAAAAGTACTTTCCCGCACCTAAAAATTACATTCAAGGCGAATTCATACAAGACAGCCTTATTTTGAAAACAGATACAGCACTCTAAAATTCTTTAAAGTTCTGTCAAAATAATACAACACTGTTGTTAACAATTCAAACAAACATTTAATTTTTTTTTTTTTAATATTAAATCGTGGAATTTTAAATGTAATAATTTAAAAACGTTTACAATTTCATAACTCTAAATGAAAGTTATAGAATTTTTGCAAGATTCCCCAGAACCACCAGAACGGTTCACATTTTGACACATGGTTAGTTATCAGCTGTTGCTTACGTAGCAAGATAAGGTCACCTGGTGTGAATTCGCCTTAATGACATTTAAGTAAAAAACCAAACAAATCCAATAATTTTTAGAAAATGGTGAAAAAAAAAATGGGAAAGGAAAGTAATATTGATAAAATATGAAGTTGATTAAAAATAAAAGGTAATGCAAATGCCATTCTTCTCCATTATCATACCAATAAACTGAGACTTTCTGAAAGAAATCGTTCATAGTGTTAGCCCAGACTAAATAAAAACAATCCTTCTAAGCTTTATGCCTTTAGGTCGAAACTAAAGTATTTTTCGAAATCGGTAGCAGTTTTCTAAAGCCACTTTAATCATTTCCTGCTTGTTTCATTTTTACCAAAAAGGCGGCTTAATAATTTTGAACAGATCAGCTCTACCAATTTTTATTTTGTTTCTTTTCTGTTCATTTAATTTTTCATTCAATTCTTTCTTTTTTTGCGGGTGACTGGACTTGAGAATTTCAATACCGTTTCCAAGTATTCTTTTATAGTGTGTGTATTTTTTTTTTTTTTTTTTTTTTTTTTTTGTTAAAGTTTCATTTATTTTTTGTGCATGTAACAAGTTTCCTTTATGTTCGATTATTTGCTCTTATTGCAAAGTCGTTATGTTCTGTTGTCAAGTGACAGTGGAGGAGTATGGCATAAACCGAGACAAGAAAAAAAAATGAAAATATTTATTCTGCTTGTATTCATATCTTTTCATGGAGTGTGGAGTTATTTCTACAGGTTCATATTGTAAGAAACTGCTTAAATCCATAGATGCTTTTGATATTCAAGGTTACATTTTTCATGTGTTTTTGTTGCTGCACTCACTCACTCGCCATCATCAATAACTACGCACCCAATTTATATGCATGTGTGTGAAGCTTATATTAAGAAACGAGTGGTTTTCTTGAAGTTTTTTTGTTCAAATTTCTTTCAGGTTTCATTTTCCATTTAGTTTTGTGTTTTATTACTGCTTAAGAATTATTTTAAATCTGGCGACATCCAAAGAATAAGATCTCATTATTTTTTATCTTTCCTGTTTCAATTTTTTTTTTTTGTCTCTCTGCTGGCATTAGCAAGTTGTTATTTTTGTACCGCACACGTCGTTACTGGTTGGTTACTAAAGATACTCAAGTGTTTGTGTTAATAATTTGTTGATTTGAAAAATTAATTAAAGTAATCGGTTTAATAGTTTGTAAAATCTGAATTGATTTAGACAAAAATATTTTTGAAAAATTAAGGTACTTTAGAAAAAGATTGTATATGAGAATGATTTATTTAAAAAACAGCAGTCAAAAACAATTATAAGTGCTTTATTCGGCTGCGCTGATTCTGTGCTGCCCTCCAGAGCGAGAGCTTTATATCAAAAAATTTACATTTTTATAACTCGTTACGGTTTTAGTTGAATTAAAGTCTATTTAAAAAGTACGTTTTATATGCGGCATATGGTAAATTATGGACCAATCCTTACGAAATTGGTCAGTGTTATTACTAGTTGTATAAAACTAAGAAAGGCCAATTTTTACTACGATAGCATTACTCGTTACGGTTTCAGGCGTTCTTAACTTTTTTAAAGAATAGGCTTTATATGGGGCATATGCTAAATAACACTGCTTTACAATATTTAAATTTGGAAAAATACCAAGAACGCCACATGCCTAGATAAGTTAATTGGGACCAAAAATCTAAAAATAGTTTCTTGATTTTAATTTATTTTGTTCCTATTTAGTCAAATTTTCTTAAATACAGAAATATTTTGCTTAAACCAAGCCACACATATAGTTATTTTGAATAAGCAAATTTTGGCTTGGAAGAGAATCACGCAAAATTTTCTTTGCCAAGCCATATTTAGTAAACAATTCTTTACGTGCACTATTGGCCTACGTATCCGATTGTGCTGGATTTCAAGCCCAAACTACTTAGGAGAACTTTAAACAATTTGACATCAAAATGGGGTTTTTCTGTCGAGTCCAGTGTTCGAAAATAAACAGAACATTATTAAGCGTACGGTTACACACCCAAAAACGATATCTATTTTTTAGTGTTTGTGTATAAATACACAACCCTCAATAGTGTTCATAACTTTTGTCATGAAAGTAAAAATTATTATAAAATGTTCTGTTCTTCGTTAAATAACAGAACAATTGAAGTGGTTCTGCAGACACACATTTTATTAATGTTCCATAGTGTTTCTTTTTTACATTGATTAAGGAATGAGTAATCAAATATATATAGCAACTACCACTGCACGAATAGGTTGTGTGTGTATTGCGTACATGTGTTGTTTGTGTAAAATGTTTTGTTGGCTTTTTGTTTTTTTTTCGTTTATGTATTTTGTTTTTGTACAAAATTTTTAGATTTATTTACCAGCCAAAAGGGCACTAAGCACAACTTAAACGAACAAACATTACTGAGCTGAAGCGAACACTTCGAAGCTTATGGTTAAAAAAAAGAAAGCTCTAAGATGTTCTCATCTATTTGTTGAGTTGGATAAGAACAGTATTATTTTAGTGTGCGAAGAAAACAAACAGCGCAACTTCTTTTTAAATGATTTACTACAATTACAGTAATTTTGACTTAGCTGCACAATCTCCTTTGCACGATTTTTTGTGCAGGTAAATCAAAAATGCAGCTATCTTAAATGCATTTACCTGCCTTAATGTGCAGGTACACAATTGTGGTACCTGTACAAAAGTGCAGCTAAAGTAACGTGTTTGATTAAAAAGTGGAATAAAAAATATTTTATTAAAATTTAAAAAATAGTTTAGGTTTTTTACAACAAAATAAAAATCAGTAACGTCCATTGTACAATCTTTTTTGCCGCAAAATAATTTTTTTACGTTTGTGCATCAAAAATACATAAAGTAGACGGAAACAATTAACCAAAACATTTGCTCTGGTTTTTCGCAATGCGGTCTTATTTTGCGAAATAATTAAGCGGGTGACGCAATTAAAAGGAACTCAACTAAACGGGTATTTTTACATTGACAGTTATGCTGAATGATTTCGTTCCATGGTTTTTAGTGCAATAAAACGGGAAACTCAATTAAGCGGGGCTCAATTAACCGAAAACAACGTACATAAATTTATACTTTATTAAAATTTTATTTCAAATAACAGATCATTTTATACATGTATGTATGTATTTTTAATATAAAAGAAACATTAACAAAAACCATGAGATTTCACAAAGAACATAAAAATTTATGGAAAAAAAAACAAAATAATCGCGATTTATATTTTTATAAACAGCTTTAATTTGATATTTATGTGAAAAAGTGGCCACCATATTTTTTCATGTGTGCAGCTAACTTTGATGTTTTTATGAAAATATTTTACAGCTGCCCAAAAATATGAAAAATATGCAGATATACAAAATGCACGTAAAAAAGGATTTTGAAGAATAATTTCAGAAAATATTTTTTTTGGGCAGTTAAGTCAAAGTGCAGCTAACTTAAATTTTTTGTATGAAAATAATTTTAAAATGCCAAAAATTTTGTGCATTTATCTTATATGTGCAGGTATAGAAGGTGCACTTAAAAAAGGAATTTGTATGGAATTATAAAGAATAATTCCAAAAATGATCAATTTTGTGCAGTTAAGTCAAAAGTGCACGTAAACAAAAGGCAGTTAAGTCAAAACTACTGTACAATATTAGCGTTTGTGTTTTCCACATTTCTACCGTACCGAACACTAAAAAACAGAATATAATGTTTATTTTCGAAAACTGGTTGAGTCTTTTGAAAGGGAGCGTGTTTTCAATAGACGTACGTGGCTAAATCCACTTAGAATTACTCAAGAGCTCAGAATATAAATATATTCTTTTTGGGGTCTTAGATAAATATTAAAAATGTTTCTTAAGCCTACAGTAAACGCATGTAGCTCTGACGTTATTTTGACGTCACTACATAGCCACAATATCAAGTTCGTGTTGTGTGATGACGACAAAATTACGTCAAAACCACATACGAATGTGGCTTTTTACATTCCGTGTACTATAGGCCTTAGTATACACTCATTCACCACCACTGGTGGAGGGTAAAATAACAGAATTTTGTAATTTGCAAAGAGAAACAGATGCAAGCAAATATGCCTGAAACAAGTCTAATATGTACAACATTTTATTTTTTATAAACTAGATTTTATTAAAATAAAAAATTTCACTTGGTTACTGTTCATTTGTTTTATTGCAGGGTGGCCAATTCCGGCCAAAAATTTATAACTGCTTCATTTCTATCCAA
Source organism: Pollenia griseotomentosa (assembly GCA_963931875.1). Lineage (NCBI taxonomy): Eukaryota > Metazoa > Arthropoda > Insecta > Diptera > Polleniidae > Pollenia > Pollenia griseotomentosa. The sequence goes on from OZ007561.1 coordinate 64,134,306, forward strand.
TACCCAATTTTCTCTCTCCTGTATCCACAACAGCATCACTATATATAATAAATATGTGTCTAACATGGCTTCATATAAGATTATTTTTATTAATATTATTTTGAATTTTATTATTGTATGCACTACATACATAAGTAGCTGGATAAAAAAAAGTACCAAAAAGATTTATTAATTCGAATTTCCGAAGAGTACCAACATGTATTTGAGATCTTCTTAAGAAGAGAATACACAATTTACATTTTATCTTATCTTTATATCTTTTGAAGATAAATGAGTAATCTAAAATGTACCAAAACCATATTTTTGCCATTTTTCGTCCCAAAATGTACAAATTTAAATAAACTAATAAGTACATGTCAATAAAATTGTTGATTCAATAATGACATTTTTTGAATTTTACATCTACCTCTGTTATATTACGAAATATAAGGTTACCGATTGTACTTGTTTTTACCCATCTATAACACCTACGTATATCCAAAAATCCCTTCTAATTTTAACTTCACATTGGGAGGGTAGTCTTCATACACAATTGCAAGCCTCTGGCTTATTTTGTTTGGGATGGGCGATGATCACCCAGTCAGTCACGATAGTCTCATATAAATAAATTATTTCACTAAAAATAGTCTGGTTAGTAGGGTGGCACGTGGTGGCAGCTAAATTTTATAATATGTATGTAGTTACTTTTGATACTTAGCAGTAGTAGTTGTAATAAGCACCTAACCTCCCCTAGCGCCAACTTTCTTGTTATGGTCATTTAAAAATTGGTTTTGTTTAGCTTTTATTTATTTTTAAAGTAAATCACTACACTTATATATATAAAGAAAAATAACGCGAACAAAATTACAACAATCACATGGAATGATTAATTACAAACACGGTTTAAAAATAACTTGCTAATTTAAAAATCAAACTTTGATAGAAAAATCATAGCTTACTTTAATTTCAAAGTACAAAAAATCGACTTTAAAAACCTTAAAATTACAAGAAAAAAGTTATCCAGTTTACTCCAGTATTAACAGCAACATCGTTTTCCAAGAGCCAAATTAAGAAATGATTTGTATGTTTTGAAGTGTTAGCTATAATCTGTCATCCAAATTCTAATTAAATTAAAAAAAAATTATTTTTGGTCGGAATTGACCAGTTTTGTTTTTTAAGTTTTTAAATAAACACTTTTTATACAACAATAACGGGTTTGCCCAGATTTAACTTTTCGTCTAAGCGGGAAATTTTTTTTAATATTTAGAGATTTGAAGATTTTCGGTAATTTAAAAATTTTCACTCCTGGAATATAATTTTTATTACTATATCACACTTTAACATAGCCACAAATTTAAGGTAAACACTATATCAAAGTTATTTCAAATATAATACTTTGCTACAAAAAATTTTTGTACTTTGATACTAAATATAGTTGTGCAATGTCTACACTTAAAATAAAATTCAATCTATTCGTACTTAAATCAAGTCAAAGCGGTGTCAATAGTACGATGAGTACGGATTTCCTTAAAAAAAGGAGAGAATGCCTGATTCAAGTACGGATTATTCAAGTGCCCTGTACTTAAAATAATCCGAAAACGGAATTGACTTAAATTAAAATGAGATAAAAGTTAATCTCAAACTGTGCTTGATAAAAGATTTTCTAAGATGGTTTAATCGGCTTAAACCCAAATTCGTACATGAAATAATCCGAAATCAAACTCGATTCTAACCTAAACCGTAACACGTGTTTGATTCACGTTTGCTGTGCTCCGTCCTTTGTTAACAGAAGAAGTCCAAATTATATGACACTTCCAGCAAACCCGATATGATTTTCGTTAACATTCTACTTTGAAAATTTGATGTATTTAACTAAATAATTTTAACAAATAGAAAATGGGAATTTTTGCGTCTTATTTTCCTTTTTGAACATGAAAAAACTCATTTTTTCTTTTTGTTGTGTTGTTGTTATTTCCACACAAATCAAACAAATCGTTTTCTACTTTTAGTTTTAGTGTTGTTGTTGTTTCTACAACAAACTTTTACAAACACACGCGTATGCACGCATTTTGGGTTTTAAAAGTTATCCCATTTTGGATTGTTTTAAGTACTTATTAGTGTTATTCGTACTTAAATTTTTAAGTACGACTCGTACTAAAATTAAGTAGAAAAACTTAAATATTGTACGAGTTTTTTCTGTGTGGGCTTTTGACAAAACCCCTACAAAATTATTAATACTAGTAACACAAAAGCGAAAGTTATTGTCCTAACCTTGAGAGTATAAAAGTTAAATAATCAATTATTAAATCCAATATGAACGGCTATATAAAGGTACATTTTTTCTTTTAATAAGAGTTAAATATTTGTTCTTATGTTTCATACAGTTTTTGCGTATCACCTCCATTCTTCGGTTACTCTCAAATCGATTACTTATCACAACATTTTTCGTTTAATCGCAAAATGATAACATCACTATCAGTTTAATGCGCGGGCGTTCATTAAACGATAAAAAAAAATTAAGAAAAAAGTACATCAACCTGTTGCTAAATCTTGTATTTCCTGTGCAATCATTTTAAAGCATGACATTCATTGCAAAACGTACCAAACTGGTCACAATTAAACATTTACAGAAAATCGTAAAGGCGGCTTTAGCATTAAGCATTAAATATTTCCGTTGAAAATTGTGTAAAAAAGAACATCTTCAAAAAAAAAGATTGTATTAAAGTCTAAATTAAGAGTAATTAATTTCAGTTTTAGTTTTTTAAACGTTTTGCGATAAATTTACTTTTTTATAAAATAAATAAATTGCATTTATTTTAATTGTGCCAATTAATTTCAATTATACACTTGTTGGCCACTTTGTTGATTGTTTATTATTATATGAAAACTTTTAATGAATATCTACCGCTAATGAACAATCAATCTCCATTTTTTGTGCTTTCCGGCTAGAGAATATTGGCTTTTACTTCATTTGGTGTATATATTAGGGCGGAGGAAGGGTTATGTCCATCAACATTGGATATGCATCGATATCAATTATGCTTCCGTTTCTTGGCCATCTCAATATTTTGAGTTCACAAATCAAACCTATAGATATGGCGACGAAAATTTAGTTTGCGTCAATTTCTTCTTTTACTTTTCTTCTTTAACATTTTTAGAACTCAATGTTTATAAAAAATTTCAACCATTTTTTTGTAGCCAGTTTTCTGCCTCTTAAACATTTTTGAATTTTGAGTTGTTCCTGTTTATGATTTAGTGCTCGATATGTTTATAAATCCAAATTTTTCTAGTTTTTATGGCTTTTTGAAAACTACCAATAACATAGCCCAACAAGTTTTTAACCCATGGACTAGAGTATACTTTTCTAAAAGCCTAAGTTGCGCTGATTCGAATCTGTGCTCAGAATTTCTCCATCAAATCAGGTTTTCACGATATCTTCGCTTTAATTTTAAAACCCCCTTTTTTTCGACCTGTTTGAGACGTTACCACTGCGCGAATTAATCTTTATTTATAAAACCTGATATGTCACAACAGAATTGAATACAATTTATTAAGAAAAGTCTTTTGCACTTACCCTTATAAAAACATCATACTTTAATATGATGTGTGTGAGAGAATAAAAAATATTAACTGTCTAGTTAAATTCTTAACTTAACAAGACTTAACTATCTGTCAGCTTGTTATCAGATTTAAGAAAACAAAAAAAAAAAAAAAAAAAACCGCATTAGAATTTTAAAATAGCCATGACAAAAAACAACTACTGGAGCAGTTCCAACAGCAAGTTGAAATACTGGCTAACACTTCTAATATAAGAACTATTTACAATTTATACAGACATCGTCCACTGGTGACAACAAGTGGCGTTTTTTCTCATTCTATACGTCTGTTTATTTTACTCTCTGCAGTGTATTTCAACTCAATCTGCGTTTATCGCAAGTCATATTACACATTGATATGCACTGCGCAACATATGGTTACAGAAAGACACATTATAGTCTGTGGGTCTGTAGAACAGTAGAGTTATTATGACGATAACTTTTACCTCTAACAAACCTCTTCGATTGCTGCAGCTTTAAGTATCGCGTTAATATTATTCAAATTTAATGGTAGTTGGCTTGATTGGTGGCTATGTTGACGATATGCCATCTAAGATATAAAAGCAGGATAAAAATTTTTAGTTTTTAAATGAAGTAAAATGAAGCAAAAAAGTATAAATGTAAACGCTATGAACGCGCGCTGTCATCATAATTGATACGTTTGATCGATGGATTGGTTAGTTAAAATGTCGCGCTTTTGAGTGACTAGTTGGTGGTGGTGTTTGTTGGCTAGATGAGTGAGTGATAGTGCAGTGGGACTACTACTATATGTCTAGATAATCAAACGTATTGTTGATTTTGACGACCTACCTGTTTATTAAAACACATTGAAGAATTAAAAAAAAAAAAAACAGGAATAAACGAGAATAAACTGAAAAGGTATTGTGAATATTTCCAAAAAGTTTGGTAAACAATTTTACTAATGTGAAAGCTCTTTATCAACCTTTCAAGATAGGAATTGTTACCATTACTCGAATAAAAATTTCAATAGAGATTAAGCGAAGCTTTTCAAGTAGGCCAGATAAAATAGAAAACTAATAAAAAAAATCGCATTGAGGAAGACTTGGAAAATTTTACGCCCCCAATTAATCTAATATGGATTAAAGTTTTTCAAAATTCCAATTTTAAGGGGATAAAAAATTAGTGAGAATAATAATTTGTTTCAAGTAATTTTTTACAAAATCGTTTATTTTCACAAGCAGTATTCTTTTAAACCTTTTTAAGATGAAACTGAAAAAATGAGTTTACAAATTTCAAGAATACTTAAAAATGGAGGTTTGTGGGCAACAATTTTTGGGTAAAAGTTAGAGACAGTCGTAGACCAATCTGGCCTTGTGTGCAACAATCTAGCATTGTGTGAACCGATCTGGCCTTGCGTCCACCAATCTGGCTGAGTTTTAATAGTTAACTATTTCAGACCACAAGTAAGATAGCTACAATTTTAGATCAGAATAATCTTTGCGCTTCGAGGAAAACATGGCACCATTAAGCAAGTAAGTTGAACAGTAAGCGCTCTCCGAAAGGCTTTTGGAAGCAAAATACTGCTTGGCACTCTTTATTGACGTTTCGCAAGTTTCCGACAAGCTCTGGCACGAAGGACTCATTTACATTTTATATTTATATCAAGCGGTAGTTGCCTTCAAACACTCATAAATTTTTGCAAAGCTATTTAATCGAAAATGTTGTATTAAAGATAATAACTTTGTGTGCTCTCCAAAGGATATGCAATCTGGTGAGCCACAGGGTAGTATTATATAAGGTCCCCTTTTGTACATTCTTTACACATCAAAACTACAAGATACAAATCTACAAGTAAAATGCATTTAAAACAAAAACAAAACTTGGAAAATTTCACATCACGGATTTTGATTTTAAAGGCTGCAATCGATTCGATTAGTTCCGTATAGACTCTGTCCATAAAATAGCCACACAAAAAATAATCCAGTGGTAAGACATGTGGCACCGTCCTGTTGGTGTTGGCACATGTTGTATCGATCCCGTCGATTCAAATTTAACGACCAAATTCTTAATAGCTGTCTCAGAAGGATGATTAGGTTGTTAATTTAACAGAAACACCACTTTCATTGTAGGTTTTAATTATTTCAATGCCATTGTAACAATATTGCCAATGCATTTACTACGAATTCGTCAAAAAACTTAATGTCAAAAGTATCATGTTGTTGGTGTTGCCACAATTAAAAACAAAGTTCTTGTTAAAAAACCCGATATTTATTTCTTTGAGATTCTATAAATAAAAAGTCGAATAAATGACCTCGAGCTTAAGTATTTATTTCTTTGAAATTTTTAAGAACTTTATATCTGAATGGTTTTATTTAATAATATTTTATATTCATCTTAAATAATTTTTCAGTCTACCCTCATACTTAAAAGAATACACTTGCCCCTTAATAGATTTAAAATCTACGACCCGGCCACTGTTTCACTTTATAGGAGGGGGTTGACATTTGAAGTTCCCGATCGTTAGTTAAGTTTTCACATACTTATGTGGTGTTGCTTTTAGAGCCAAAATAAAATGGGGAAAAACTGATTGCGTCTTTTATGTTTTAGATGTCTATCACTTTTTTCACACAAAAAACAACACACATATACACACTCCCATGCTCACTTAAATACACTTACCTTTACACATCATTGTGGCAATTGTGTATTGCAATGAAGACGGCCTTTACAACTCATGTGGGAATTCAATCAAAAATTGTCAGTTAAGCGGCACTTTAGTCTACTACACTAGATGTTAGTAGTTTCTCAACTGTCCATATGTACCGACAGACCTGTCTGGTTATCCATACGTTCAAATCTTCGATAATTTTTAATACTGCCTGTCTTTGTGTTCGTTAATGGTAGCGGCTTTTAGTTGTTTTTAGTTTGTCTAAAATTTTGTTTTCTTCCTTTTTTATGTGTAGACATTAAACAATGTATGTTGTTCTTTGTGGTGTGAGAATAACTGAATTTTGTTAATAGAACAGGTACTTTTTCTTTTTCACGCGTCAATATTGTTGGCTGTTGTGTTGTTTTTTTTTTTTTTTTTTGCTCTCTATGTCTTTGCAAGTAAAACATTTATTGTTAAGTGAAATTCTTTCGAAAGAGTTACCAGATTTATTGGTTTGTTTAAGTATATGAAAATATCCTTACAGAATATTACAAGATATAAGTTTTTATTTATACACAAACTAAGCATTTATATTAAAATTATTAATTTATAGAAATTGTATCATTGTTTACGATTTTAATGTTTTTGTTAGACAGAAAGTTACATGAAAGTTAATTTTCACCAGGAGAAAATTAAATTATTTTAAGCAGAAAAGTAACATTTGATATTTGTTGAGGCCCTTTTAAAGCTTGCAAGGCGGTTTTGATAAGGTTTTTTTGTGAAGGTCCCTAACCAAACCACGAAGATAGCAAAATAAAAATTTAATTTGAACTTACTCGATTTTGTTCTAGTATACAGAGTACTTTGGCTTCCACAATAGTTTCATATTCAACAATCGGTGGAACCAATAATGGTAAATAATTGTTTTGTTAGATATGAATCAAAATACTCTCTAGCCCAACGCTTAACAGATTTCAGGACACCAGTAGCTTTGTAAGCTCTTGATATTATGTGATTTTTGAAAACTGGCTTTCTATTTGAAAAGACTTCTAAGTCAGTGAAGGCATTTACTAGTTCATGGATAACATTATTCGTAGCGTAAATATCATTCGCGATTAAAAATTTTAAGGAAGCTGTAATTTTTTTTTGCGCAAATTTTTTTTCGCAAAATTTTGTTTTTTTTGACTTTGCAATTGATTCAGTATCGATAAAAAAAATTTCGCAAAACCATCTTTTATATGCCAATAAGAAAAGAACTACAATGCTATATTATTTTATATAAATGCAATCAGGATTAAAAAAAACATTTACTAGAGTTAAGAAAAAAATTTTCTTAAAAAAAAAAATTGTCGCGGAAAACGTTTTTTCGCGACTATTTATAAAAAATAACGAAAAATTGTATTTAACAGATTTGAATTGATTTAAGTTGAAAAATGATCCCAAAAGAATAAAAAATATCGTTCTACGGTACTTTGGTATTGGAATTCTTAGTTGAGAATATTGCAAATGCAAGCGCTTTCTTTGAAAACGGCTATCACCATTGAATATCGTTCTATGGTACTTTGGTATTGGAATTCTTAGTTGAGAATATTGCGAATGCAAGCGCTTACTTTGAAAACGGCTATCACCATTGAATTCAGCCTACTCGCTTTGGAAGTAGGAGTTCCAGCTTGTTAAAATTTACGACTAGCACATTGTAGTTAATAAAATATTACTCTAATTCTTAAGTTTATGAGCAGGCAGTGCCGTACAAAAACTCTTGCCAATACGAGATCTTTTCAAACATGTAATTGTTAAGCGCCGCTCATCTATTCGGATAAGTCCTGCGGTATTTTTTCTTTTTACCGTACCCATTAATGACATTCTCAATATATAATTTCAACAAAACGACAAACGACAAGAAATTTTTGTACTTGAAAAAATTAACCTTATGTGCTGTTTTCACAACAGAAGTGATTGGACGTGTAGTAAAATTTATATGAAAAGCATTCAGTTTTTTTAAGCACATTAAAAACACATTGACCGATTTTTTTAGTTTCAAATAGACATTTTACTTGAAAGCTTTTTTACTTTAAGGAAGGAGTTTGCAAAAAATAGGGATATCTGGCACCTCTTCTCGTTCTTAAAAAAAAAAAATATCATCTGCTAGTTAACTTTATATTCCACTACATGTCTTCAGCAACATGTTATATGCCACTTTAATGATCTTGTCTTAACAGTGCAATACTCGGTTTGCAACGTGAAAATATAAGAAACAAATAAAAATATTCTACAAGAAAAACAAAAAATTGTAAAATCCAAAGATCATCATATACCTACAATAAACAACCATGATGATGATACTTTGCAACAAGCTTAAAAAAAATTTTTTTTAAAAAAAGAATAGTTTTATGATCTTCAGAAAATGATGATGATAATCAAGTTTTAAACATCATTCAGAGACATCATCGCCATTGCCAAATTGAAGCAACTGCCACCATAACAGCAACAACAACGCCAATCTGAACAAGCTGAAAAACAACAGCAGCAAACATGTTGACCACCAACAGAGCTTTTATTGGTTTTCAGAGGCCTATTAAGTCATAGACATACATAAGGACAGACGGAAAACAGACCGACTATCATACCATCAACACACTTTCATACATTTTATTTCATGCAACTATTACATGGTTAGATAAATGGATGGGACGCGGATGGATGGTGGTGGCAATCAAATGATTGTTTTAAATTTTTCAGGCAGTTGAATCAGAAAAATAAAAGCAGCATGGACAGCATATAAAATAAAGATAGTAGGCTCAAAAATTCCAAAAAAAGAAGGCAAATAGTAATCATATTGTTCACACAATTGAGTTTTTTAATTTGATTTTTATGTTTTTTTCCCCCTTAACACATATTTTGTGTAAGGCCTGATGTGATTTTTTTTTTTTTTTTGCTATATTGATAAATTAACTTTTTCAAGCTTATTTAGTTTATAATTCTGTAAAAAATTTATTAAAATTTAGTGTTATTATTGGTTTTTTTTATATTTTTTATCAGCGGTGTTTGGAACAAACACAGGCACTTTATTTTTAAAGACCACACCATCATCATCACCTCCATAAGGCTTATTGGAAATACCACATTAGGTGGTACAAGTGGTCTTGTAAATGAAAAATTACCAAAACGTTTTTTTTTTACAATATTAACGGTTTTATGCTAATTTTGTTTTTGGAGCTTAATACTTATTTTGCTTTATTTTTCGGCAATATATTTAAGTATGTGCCAGTTTATTTTATTAATAGTCTTCAAAGGCAATGCCGTTTCGTGTGACCAGTCGTAGTTGGCTGAACGGCTGTTTTCGACCTGTTAATAAACAGTTTTTAATTAGTTTTTAACAGCGGTGGGTCGTAATGCTAAAAAAAAATGTTTTTTTTTTCTTTAATGTATACTCCCTCTAAATTTGCTCTATTATTCGCTATTTTTTGTAGGTGAATGGCTGGTTTTCAGTTTTTGTGTGTTCTATATATTCTTATGCAGTCATATTTTTGTCAATTTGTATTAAAATGAGATTTTAAGAAAAATTGCTACAAAATGTTTTTGAAAAAATATAACTCTTTTGTTAGTAAACTTTATAAGGAATCTGTAATTAATCTATTTATACTCGCTGTGGCAAGTTGGAAGCAGCTATTTTTTGAGGGCATATGTAATAGATGTTGACATTATTCAATAGTTATTTACATTGATAATAAGCTAAAAGTTTAGGTTTTATAAAGAGTTAAAAAAAATTTTATTTTCAAAAAACTTTGCCGTTTCAAACAATGTGTGGATTGATCTTGACAATTTCCAACAACAATTTCACAAGTTAAAATTATTTTATTTTAAACGAAATAATTTTTTGTTATTTAATTATTAATTTAATTCTAAATTTATTTCAAAACAACTAAAATGTTTATTAAATCAAAATTATATTTTTAATTTTCTTTCAACAAAAAAAAAAAAAAAAATAATTGATTCAATTATCACATTAATTAAATTTAAAAACTTTTTAAATAATATTTTTAATTGATAAAAAACTACTAATAATTTTTTCTGGGTATGTGACTTTGTTTAAAAATTTCCTTAAATGAATTTAAAAAAAAAATATATATATATATATGTATTTATATATATATAAAGGGTGGTTAAATTTTAAGGGCCGATGTTGAATGTGAACCACACCTAAACATCAAGTTTTTTTTCTGCATTTCATTTGACATTTCTCAATTTCAGACTAACTCAATTTGAACCATTGAAAGATACACAATCGAGTAACGCGTTAAAGGTTTTCAGGCTTGTTATGAAGTGGATGATCAATTTTCGAAGAAAATCATCTTCAGTGATGAGGCACATTTTCACCTCAGTCGATTCGTCAATAAGCAGAATTGCCACATTTGGGCGAATGAGAATCCAAGAATGATTGTCGAAAAACCCACGCACCCACAAAGAATGACTGCTTCTAAACTAAATTGATGCTGCTGAACACGAATATGGCATTCATTTATTTTTCCCAAGAAGCGTTTTCGAGATATACGAATATATATTTCGAAAAATCTCGAGAACTGTTAACTGAATTGTACAAGATTTAACATTTTGCATAGATATCTCTTTCAGCACATATCTATACCGTGTCGGTCGAATAAAGATTTACTGAGCTACAGGACTTTAAACTTGAAAAAAATGTGATTTTTTTTATGTTTTTTCAAAATTCACATTTTTAATTCGCTCCAGTAATGCAATTAAAAATTTTTTTTAACATGTATCTTAAATAATATTTTGTTTTAAACGTAGTAAGCGTAAAATTTTTATCGTCCCACAAAAAATTAAGAAATAAAAAAATTTTTATATAAAATAAATTGTTTTGTTAAGTTTTCTTTTTTAAAAATAAAAAAATATATATATTTTAACTTTTGTTTATAAGAAAAAGTTGCAAAAGAATTGTTCTGTTATTTTTCTTTTTCAAAAATTCAAAAATAAATAAAATTTAGTTATTTAAAAAAGAGTTGCTTATGAATTGTTTTGTTAAGTTTTCTTTTATAAAAATTCAAACATAAATAAATAAAGTGTTGTTGTTTTTTTAAAAAAGTTGTATATTAAGAAAACAAATTGATCCCAAAAAATCCCGAAATCCCGGGATCCCGAAAATCTCGAAATTCCGAAAATTTCGGGATTTCGGGATTTCCTAAAATCCCGAATTCCAGGCCTTTCGCCCAATGACAACCTGTTAAAAAATAAATAGGTATGAAATGCGGCGAGAGGTCTTATGACTGCTTGTGACTGCTAAATAAGGCCTTATATTAGGCCTCTTGAAGGGAAACGTTACTTTTTTAATGATTTACTACACAAACACTATTAGCGTTTGTGTTTTCCACAAATCTACCGAACGGAACACTAAGGAGCGATCTTTTCAAAAGTTACAGACCTTTTGCTGATGAAAAACTAGTTTCAGCTACTGTGCGACGTATAAACCAGGAGCTGTGTGATCTTTATCCCGACATTATCATAGGTAAGCAGGACAACATAACGAGATGACGCTTGCTGGCTTGACAGTGCCAGCGAAATGGATAAAGATGCACCAGCTCGAAAAGTCTTTCAGAGAAGACAACATGTAGGATGAAGAAAAAAACTTCTTGAAGGATCAAGTGGACTAATCCATAAGGAATCTTTGAATAAGCGACTGAGCGAGAATAAAGCAAAAGACCGATTCGGTTGGACAGATATGTGTGTTGTCTTCGTTTAGCAAGTTACCTAGCCCCTCCAGGTTAACAGAAACCAGCTAATTAAGTAATAGACAAACATGTATATTTTTTTCCATTTTCCCCATTTAAGGAAAGAAAAAACCTACATATGGGCATTTCCCTAGAATGGTCTTCGAGGATGAAAAATAAAATGTTGATAATCATCGTTTTTTATTGCTTCTTATTATAAAAAGTCTATGTTTTTATAAAAGAATGGTTTCATATCATATCTCAGCGGTTTTACTTGAGGAAATTGGGCTGGAAACTGGAAAATTTTATATTTTCTACTTTTAAAGACATTTTTATATTCTTATTTATATGCAAAAAATATGTTATGTTTACACTCTTTCTTCATTATCTCTCCATTACAATCAATTGTAAAAGGAGTATTAAGTTTTTTTGTTAACGAAATTTTAAGATATATATGGGAAAATGCATGGTGATAATAATAAAAAAACATATGGAAAAATCGTACGTTCGCGACCGGTACATAAGCCAATTAAACAAAAACTAAGGGAGATATTTTATTTTGTAAATACTGGATGGAGATTTACACTAATACAATATTTAAATAAATTAATCTCTTTTGAACATTCCGTTCCATTAAGCAGATTTTTACATTTTACTACTGTTAGCCAAAGTTGACTTCTATTTTGCGTACGTTCGTGACCACATGTTTATAACTATGATGAATTCCATCTTTTGCACTAAAAACAGAACTACCCAAATGCTACCGAATCGCACGAAAAAATGCTAGGAAAAGTTTGGTTTTCTATATTATTTGTACATCAAAAGCGTACGAACGTACAATCGTGACCACAAGAAATGCCCATAGAGGGCTTTTTTATTACTTCTGGCAATACCGCTTTCAATTTATATTTGTCAAAATAGCAAAAAATATTTTATCCCAAGCTTTGGAATTACCTTTCATACTGCTATAAGCAAAATTTATATTGTTTGGTTATTAAATGTACAAACATACAAATTTTGAAATCCACCTGGAGTGTGTTACGAAATATATTGTTACATCTTCAACATTTTTAAGTCTCATTAAAATTAACAATTTATCTATTAAAAGAAATTTTTTACACTATTTTTTAGAAAAGCGTTAATAATTTGCTTTAAATTTTTTTTTTGTTCAAAACAATTTTTAGTTTTTTGGTATTTTAGGCATAATAAATTGTTAATTTGAGTCAGAAACATGTAAGGCTGGGAATATTTTTATTAACCATAAAATTTTGCGAAATTTCAACAACTTGTCTTATTTTTCAAATTTATATTACACGTATTTATTTCTCTAGATTATGATGAGATTTATTAGATAAAATATTATTTTGGTGGGCCTATTAGTAAAATTAATTAATGTTTAATAGTATGTAGCAACGTGTTAACTTTTAATTAGTTTGTTATTTCTCGGTAGTCATAATTCACATGCTTTAGGTGGTAAAAATTTGATGTGAATGTAAAGGGCATTAACTCCGATTTGTTAGTAAAAATCAAAGTCATGGCAGCATGAAAAATTCAAGTGTTAATTTTTAAATATAATAAATTAAAAAGCGAAAATCACTTTAGGGTTATTTTTGGCTTAAAAATATTTTGCGTTTTAAGTTAAAAAATCTTTGCCATATGTAACTTTTTCTATTAAATCTCTTTTTTAATATTTATTGCAATTTTGCAATTTAATTCCATAAAAATCACCCACAATTAAAATTAATACAAATCACATCGATCACTCCAATTAAAACAGAACTGTATTAACTTCAATTAACTATTGCTAACAAGTTCTTAAACTAGTCCAACTTTAAAAAATTCCCTGATTATTTTTACACGTCCAATCCGTGGCTCGTTGATTAGATCACATTATTCTGCCCACAAATAACAAAACTACGGTCCATACATAATCAATTAATGAATAATTCAATTAATGCCAATTATCAACAATTTTTGCACCCAATAACTAAAATGAAACTTTTTCTTTGCTCCTTCGTATTGAACCTGTTATCAATCAATGATTTAAAAAAAACCGTTTACGGTTCTCATACTGGCTGGTACCGTATGATTTTGTTCACAGTCACACAACCTTTCACTTGAATATTTTCTGCCAGTGCAGGCAGGTTCCATGTCACCGCCTGAAACGAACGTATTGTATGGAAAAAATGCAAAATTTTTTAATGGAAACTTAATGATATCATTAAATGTGTGTTAAAAAATTAGTTAAATAAGCGTCAACAATACGACAAATATAAATCATTTGTAACAGAGTGTTGGGAAAAATAAAAAAAGGAGACAACCGTAGATGAAAAGAAAGACTGTCTAGGCCAACAATTGATAGACATACGAGTACGAGTACGAGTACAAATGGCGAGACAGACAGATATACAAACAACTAGATGGATGGACAGGCGAAGACATACAGGTACTGAAAAATAAAATAAAACTTGATGTGCTGCATAAAACAAGTGAAGTTAAAATGCGAGTAACAAGTGAAGTGGTAGTGTACTGAGACAACAAGTAGTCTTATTTGGGTACACAGTGAGAAACTTTATCTCGATATAGATCGTCCCGTTGTTCTTCTTAGGAACTTAGGTCCTCAACAAATATCTTCCATCTGGGTTTGTCTGTAGCAATAAATTGTATTTCACTCCAGAATACACCAGCATCCGCTGCTTCCACCTCCATTAATCTTCGCCATGTTCTTGATGAGCGCCCCCTTCTTTGGCTTTCTTAAGACTTCCATTCTATACCTTGCCTTGTAATCTGGGGATTTTCGTACGCTGTGTCCCAGCCAGGACCATTTGTGCCGCTTAATTTCCGAATTAATCAGTGTCTGACGTGTTTTAACCCAGAAATCATTATTTGTGATGGTACTAGAATACACGGAGAATTCTACGAAGGCAGCGATCTACAAAAGCTAGCATTATTTGCAATTCGCGATTAGATGGATTCCACGTTTCATATCCGTATAGAAGAACAGGCTTTACGTTGGCATTGAAGATTTTTATTTTAGTGCCTCTGGACTTAGAGGTAGATTGCCAACGTGCTCTTATGTCTTAACTAGAACCACCACTGCAAGAAATATTGCTCCCGAGGTAAGTGAAGGAGAATATGGATTCTATTTCTGTGCCATACAAAGTTAAAGGCCTGTTCGTTGTCGTATTGATGCTCATCGTTTTTGTTTGGTTGACATTGATCTTAAGCCCGCACTCGGTAGAGATATAAGACAGTTTCTGTAATTTGGATGACATTTAGGAACTTCTATCAGCAAAAAACACACGGCCACAATTATAAACAATTTGACCAAATAAGCGTAACCCCTACCTTTGTTAATAGTTGGTGAGATTTTACATGGTCTGAATATCACAAAATAAACTTGTTATACTACAACACATAGTAAAAAACTGTTTTTTGTAAGATGCGGTATTTTAGTAAAAATAAATATTGAAATTAAAGGAAATGATTATTTAGTTTGCTTGTTGGTCTCGTTTTCTTCGCCAAATATTTGTCAAGTGTGACAGAAGCTTAAATCATCTAAAGTTCCGTGAAGACCCCATGCTATGCGATTATGACTTCGAGTTGCAGTATTTACTATTTCGATATTATATTTATAAAAGGGGTTAAAGAGAATCTAAAAATAGAAAATAAAGATTTGTATGCCAAATTGTTTCCAGTTACGCCACAAAATACCTAACATTTGCATACAATCGGAGGCGAAATCAAGGTATTGTCATGACTTCATTATACTTGACTAGAAATTACAACACCTAATTTCTTGAGGTTCAGTCCATAATATACCACAAGGCCCACTCCCGAAAATATTTAAATACGCATAAGACCCAAACGGATACCGCTATTGCAATGGAATTTAGACAAGTTTAGTAACATTTGACTAGACATCACACCACAAACTTGAATATCGGTTTATAAGTTTCCCACATAAGAAATTATTTTGATAAATTTGATAAAATTTTCTTAAAAATATTAATCTTTTCCTTGACCTGACTTGTAAAAGAGCTAAGTGAAATAGTGAACTGGTTTTAATCAAATTCTATCTAAATCTAAAGCTGATGTACAAAATTTCATAAAATTACCTCAAAAATTTCGACCTGTATCATGAATACAGCTCGACTTGTGAAGTTTTAAGGCATTCCGAACTCCAGAACAAGCGCATTATGCAATAGTTTTCCGTTTTAACGAACCCGTACTTTTTCATTTCGTTAAACTTAAAAGTTTGTTATATGCCATACTTATGTCTAGTACCCATGCTATGAATAAATAAATAACTAGAACTGTATTATTTGTCGTTTATTTTGGAATATGTTTTGAGATCCGTATAAAATATTAAAAAAAAAATAAAAAAGGTACAATTCATTGCACTGGTAGCATAAAACCTAAAATAGTTTTAATGAAAAATAGGTTTAAACTAATTTTCAATGTTTGTTTTTTGAAACAAAAAAATTTTGTTTTGTGGCATCTCTTTCACAACGTGACAGACGAAGTTTGTGTGCTAGAGAGGAAAAAAGTAAAGTATGTCACGCATAGAGCTTCGCCCCCTTACCAACAAACTTCGCCTGTCTGCCTTCTGTTTTTCACGTTGTAAAAGGGGACAAAGCAATAAAGTTGACAAATTAACCTTATTTTGTTGAGCCCTTTGAATAAAAATTTCGAAGCTTTTGATAGCATTTATGTATGTGTTTTATTTGTTTGCTCCAAATGCTTTTCATGATCAAAATAATATGCGTAAGTGATCATTGCAGCATAATCAAACTAAAATGTGACATAAACGAAACCTAAAATAGCGGTACTTTTTCTACTCCCTTTGTTTTAAGTTAGAAATTACTTTACATTATGCTTTTTTTAACTAAAATTAAACAAAAAAATATTTTTTTTTTTCGCTATATAAGGTACTCAATGGAGCAAACTTGTGTGTTCGTTATATGCGATGTTCGCAGAATCGAAGGTTCGTTAAACAGGAAAACTACTGTATATATTCTAAGAAAGAAAGTCACATTTCCATTTTAGAAGTTTTGAACAGTGTAGGAAAAAATTCTTCTCGCGATAGCAATTCTAGAAGGAAATATCTCTATTTTATTGAGGAGTATGCCACTGTGTAACCCCAGTTTACTCTTTTGCTATTCACTTAAATGTAAAACAGTTTTCTGGTGCTATTTTTAGAAAAACTTTTGTATTCATTTGATCCTCAGAAAGATTGCAGGGATCTCAACCACTGTGAAGCGTCGTTAAATAGCACTATTGGGTTTGCATTGCAATCTTGAGAAAAATTTCAAGCTTATGTGATTGCTAAAAGATCGCGGTGGATCCTAGTCCAATTTTGTAATCAGGACTGGTAATAAGTAAGACCTTTGCGAAATTCACAAGATATAGATTTATAGCGCATTTACACCTACGACATAAGCAGGTTTTAAGTTGTTTATTTTGATAAACTAGTTTGAGAAACTTGTTTATCCAAACAAATTATAAACACGTTTGTAACTAGCTTTTGAGATAAACTAGTTACAACCAACCAGTTTTTGTTAATGCAACTCTATTTTTTAAAATTTTGTTCTGGCAACACTAGTGATGTTTGACATTTTCTTTTACCTTCTTTTACTTCTATCTGCCAAAAACAATTATAAAAAAAATAAAATAAACAATGAAAATGTTGAAAAAAATTCAAAATTTAAAAGAAATGTTAGTTTTTTTAAATAGTTTCTTTTAGTATGGACACGGAAATAAAAGGTATGTTTATATGTTCAGATGTACGTGCATCAACGTCAAAGATAAACAACTTGACTGCGTAAAATGCTGATGTAAACGGTATAGTTTATGAAAGTAGCTTACGATCAATTTAAATTAAATTAAATATAAACTATTTAAATAAGTTCAATTAATGTCGGTGTTTGCCAAGTATAATAACGTAATCGTGCCATTAGTTTTTTAAAATGTTAACCTGATGTTAATTTTAGTCATATAGGCCAATATGGAGATGCATTATGATATGATATGCCTGATATGAAGCTTAAATGGCAGAAATCCACGATATTCTTAAAAACATTTATTACACGAGATTTTTCAGATTCTTCATTGAAATTTTTTTCAGACAGTCGAGATTCTCAAAGACGCGTAAACCATTAAGATGGTGCTATAGGGGTCTTAACCAGGGCCTAAAACAGCAGTAGAAAGCAAAAACTGTCGCTTTTTGAGTTGGTTTGACGGCGACTATTTACATTTAATGAATCAGAAGTAAAAGCAGATTTTTTTTTTTTTGGCCAATGACAATTAAAGAAGTGGAATGGCGGTTTTTCTACTTTGACTGCAGCATAAAAAAAAAAAAAAAACTAAAAAATTAGAGTCGGTCAGCGGTTATTTTTGAACCAACCAGCAGAACATTCTGCCATGACATAGTATATATCGTTAAAGCTATTGTTGCCAAATACGAACGTTTATAGGGAAGTTATGGCATTAAAAGTTATTTTCGAGAGTATTATTTGTATTGGAGCTGTAGTCAAGTATGGACCGGTTCCAATAAAATTTGATAAATACCAACTAATTGATGCTTCATGAGCACAAAGACTCTAAATATATGTGATCCATTAGCTTTCTATTACTTCTCTATTTATGTATGCAATGTTTACTGGGCAAGTTTTCTTAAGTAAAATATACAAAATATGTAAGCATCCGTGGCATGTGCACTCGTCGCTTGATAATCGACGACTGAGTTGTGTACTCTCGTTGACTAAATGAAAGAGCGTCAGCATGCGTGTGAAGAATGTGTGTGAATTAATTTCCGCAATTGTGGTATGGTCTGGACACCAATGGGTTGGTCATACATTTGTTCCGTTTAGGGGCGTCCTAGGCGCTGCTGGGACCAAATTTAAGAATTTTATCAAGCCGCCATATTTGTATGGTTGACAGATTTTAATCATGTATGGCTTGTTTTATTTGCAACTTCGCTTTTTATATGTCTGAAAAAATAAGAAGCATAGCTGCATTTTTAAACTTTTTAATGATTTTGTGTTTAAAACGAATACATTTTTCTTTAAGTGCAATTTACATTTTTTCTTTCAAGATGACTTGAAATGTGTTAAATCTTTCTAAACATGCGAATATGTGAAATGTTTTGGTGAAAAATTTAAACATCTCCACAACTTCAAAGCATGTCAATTAACGTGACTATTTTATGGCACAACATATATGCGTCCAACATTTATGTAGTTCAAACACTAGCAACAAGCTCTCTCGCTCCACAAAAGAGGGGGAGTTAACTTACAACTTACTTAAATAAATCGAAAGACTATGAATTTAAATTGCCATAGAAAATAAAAAATAATGAGCTGTATGAAATTATTTTAAGTAACAATTTATAAAAAAAAGAATAAGCAAAACTACTTAAACTACAAGTGTAGCACAGAAGTGTCATAGTTTTGCCTACCAGTGACTTAGTGAGAGACTAGAAAAGCTAGAAACAAAATTAAACTAAAACTTAAGCTAGACTTTGATAAACAGTTGAAATACACATTGAAAATAATTGTCAACACACTTTAACACTTTTAACGCTTGTCAGCTCGTAAATCTTTTAGCACCTGAATCAAAGGAGACACAAGATACGAGGTCTTACCTGCTTCACTTACTTACAACATTCACTTAAGGCTTTTGCTGTAGTGTTGAATTCTAGCAAAAGGAAAAAATTTAAGTAGAAACTACTGAACTGAAAACGCAAGGTGCTTTTGATTTTCTGCACTATATTTTACTCATTTTTATCTGTAGCATGAACTGATGAGTAAGTAGTAACTAGTTGGATGAATTTAAATAGTGGAAGTATGCGTGTAATAAATTGTTCATACCTTTTTCTATAAAATAATAAGAAGAAAGAAGCATGCAAACTTAATGACATGCACAATGGGGCTAAAAGGCATTATTTTGCATTCGAAATATTTAAGTTAAATTATATGTGCAATATTCTTTTTTTGGAAGAACATTTGTCTAGAGAAGGGAACAATATTTTAGCCTGACCAACTAGACCAAAATATCACCAAATAAGTATTTTACCTTAAAAAAAACGCTTATCTCGATTGCAATGCTTTCATAGCTGAGAATGTCAAACTGTGTTGACATTGTGACAATTGACGCCATATGGACCGGATTAATGGAAAAAATTGGACTGACCGAATGGACTATTTAACTCGTATCCGCGGCGGAAATATGACGGCAATCATACTTAAAAAATAAATGCCATATACCAGATTTAAAAATAAAATTTCATTTCAATGATATTTTTGTCTTGAAATACCAAATTTTGCTACCTGGGCAGTCTACTGACAATGACTGGGGGCTCCAGCGATTATGTTAAAAATTGCATCAAATCTGGTAATTATTACTTTAGTCTCCTTAATCCTATCTGGTGATCTCCACATAGATCCAAAACTACAAAAATTTTAATTTTTAACTCCCGCATCAAGTCTGTACTGCTTTACGGATGCGAATCTTGGAATGCAGCCCCACCTGATATAAAATCGCTTCAAGTTTTTAAAAACCGCTGCCTGCGCAGAGTCTTGAGAATTTTCTGGCCGCAAACTGTTTCAAATAAGAGACTATGGAGAGAAACGCAACAAACTCCAATAAATGTTGAAATTGTAGGAAGAAAATGGCTCTGGATAGGATATGCGTTATGAAGACCGATAAAGGACATTACAAGAAGCTCCATTGAATGAAATCCACAAGGTAGTCGTAGAGGAGGTAGACCATCTCACACTTGGCGCGTTCAAATAGAAATGGAAGCTGCCAGAAACAATTTAAGCTGGAACGAGATTAAAGCACTAGCTGCGGACAGAACTTAATGGAACAGATTTATTATGGCCCTATGATCCTTAAAGGACCATATGGGTAATTCCAAAGTGTTGAACGTGACAGTCGTACGCATCAAAAATGCAACAACATTTTAAACAACAAATATTTTTACGTTCTTTTAACCCTTAAATTATAGCACTAAGAAAGCACTATTATCTATGCTAAAGTTTATGGGGGGCGCGATTCTAGGTCAAAGATAATGGCAAAAGAAGTAGCGGTTCGAACGTGAAAAAAATAGAAGTAGTTTTTGTGGCCATGTATAAAAAGTTGTAGTTCAGCGAAACCTGGCACAATTTTTTAGTCAAACTACTTTCAGAATTTTACATAGCAATGTAACATTAAAATGTCTTTGGTTTGGTTCCAAAATCGTCTGTACTATTTTTTGTTTAAGCTAAAATCTGGTTCGATACGTGACAATTCGAACGTGAAATTTTTTCCACAATAATTTAACTGAATAATGATTAATACAAAATAAAAATTTACCGTTAATTCGAAAAAAATATTTCTCTTCGAACTCTTCCTTAGATTACAGACCATGTAAGAAATTTTTTTTGGAATAATTTTCATCAAATATCACCTCTTTTAAGGAAGATAATATTAAAGAAAATATACAATAAAACATACTCACAAATAAGAAAGTACGTTTGCACAACTTTGCAGTCTGATTGTTCATCTAAGTGAACAAATTTATGGGTAAATTTATAAAATTAGTAAAATCTAAATATTTCTTCATAACAATTTCGTAAAATAATCAGATTTTAATAACTTTTAAATTTTCGGTCACGGTGGACCATTTGGTGGAAATGCCCATATATCATTTTAAGTTCTAATGCAGCAAAAAAAACACCTCCTCCAATGGCTCCATTGGGGCATTTCGAAAAGGTAGATGCTCAAGATGACTGTTAGCATCTCCTTGTGATCGTTAAGAATGAGTTTTGAATAAGCTCTGCGTTAAATAATGAACCGATTAGGCTGATTGTCAAAAAGGTTGTATAGCTATAAAGATGCTTGACCAAATTTAATCTTCCTAACTTAAAGCACATACATAATTCAAAATGTCACACTTTATGCCCATTGTGCACCTGAACTTTATATTGACATACAAGCTTTATTACTTTATAATGTTATATTTTAAGTTGTTCGTATGGTCATCTTTTCATTTTGTAAAATGCACTTCACTAACAATGGCATCCAGTCGCTTAATGCTTGCATTACTCAATGTATTTTATTTCAAGCTTGAGCTTATTAAAAGTCAATAAATTAATAAATTATCGTATTAAAATAAATTGCATCTAAATGTTCTTAGATGCACATTAATTAAATAGATTGAATGATTTATTACCAGATCAAATATCCAGCCAACATTAACACTACGACTTTATGGAACTGGAACTCTAGGCAACTTTATATGCTGGCAGCAGCAACATTGTGTATGTCGTCAACATGAATGGTTGTCGGCTTTTTTTTTTTTTTTTTGTCCAAAGCATTTTAAAGGCGTTTTTACCTAAATTGGTCATCAATTCGCTTGTAGATGTGTGTGTGTGTGTGTTTTGTAAAGTGCAGCAGACACAATCTTTATGGGAGAATAATGAAGTTGGTGGACTGAGTAATAATTTTTTTATTTTTTCTCAAAACATGAGCGGTTGTTTAGTGGAAGATGATTTTATAGGTTTTAGTAAATTATTTTATTCTACTAATTTTTTTTAATGTGTTGACTGCTTGATTGTTACTATAATAGTTAATGTATATGTATTCGATCATAATGATTACAAAGGTGATTACAGTTTCTTTTTTTCTTTGTTTATAAGCACAAGGTAGCGTAAAAGTTTTTATCTGATGTTCTTTGATGCTTAGTGAAATAGACTTTAAGAACTGACATTTACCGTCATTCGCAAAAATTAAACAATCTTTCGATAGGGGGATGACTTTCGCGCCACCTTGTAGTAATCAATTTTTTATGATTAACAATAATACATTTTAAAGGGATTAGATAGTTGGGTGGTAGTTTTAAATTTATTTATTCTAGGTTATTTAAGGTTTAGGCGTTATGACATTTTTAGTGATTAAAAATTATGTGTCGCGAATTCAATATAATAAAATTTTCGAGAGAGTTGTTATTGAGGCTGTTGTAAATTGAATTTTCTCTTGATATTGAAATTTCTAAAATATTTTCATAGATGAAAGCAGCGTTTAAAAAGCTGCAGTTGAGATATTGTGCTGTAACTTCGACATCTGCATTTGTCATTAGACAAAAATAAACTGTTGCCTTTACTTCTGAATCAGCGTGGCTATTTTGGCATTTGGCTAGATTTAGCATTTTTTTGTCTGATTTAGCTGCACATTTTTCATTTAGCATTTTTTTTTAGCATTTTTCAACTACATATTTAGCATTATTTAATTTAAGAATATTAAAGCAAATTTTTTTTTAAAATCCACCACACTTTTTTGTTGAATGCAAATACAAATCCCTTTTGCTTTTGCTATAGAAACTGTACAATCTTTTAAAAGATTTTTCATATCAAATTGTTTTAAATATTTGCCAGTTTGATCCATTAAATCCATGTTAAGCTGATTTTTTCGCTCCATTACGATTTTGAAAAATTTTTGGTAACGAAAAGATATACCATAACTTTTGAAATAGAATTTACATGCCGAGATTTTATAGCTCAATTAATATGTCAACTTTGACAACGATTGCCAAAAAAATTTTATAATTTAACAAACAACTTTTTTTGCATAGAAAACATTTTAAAGCAAGGCGAATTCATAAAGGTGACCGCATCATGAGATAGAGTTATGCTAGCTATCCCTTTTTATTGAAAAATACTATGTATTTTGTTTTTGTAAAAGGTTAGAGTGAATGTCAAAAATATTTGTTGAAAATAGAAAAAAGGAAATTTTTTTTGTTTATAAAGTATCTACAATTGCTTAAGAAAGTAAATCTTGCAAATTAACTGTGGCTCCACTTATTCCTTACGCATTTTTAAATTCTTGTGTTTATAATTTAATATTCACTTTTTTATTTTATAAGATTTAAATATGTTTTTTTTTAAAAGTATTAAAATTTTTATTGACTTTTAACTTTGAATTAACTTTTTCACAAAATGTAAACAAAGCTTGACATTCATTCACAAAAAAAAAAAATAAATAAACAATAAACAGATGACTCGAAAATGTCACCTGTATTAAAGACAAAACGTCCCATCTTCGTTAACTTCGGGATTTATTAAAAGTTTCAGTCTGTCTAACCAAACACTTTCGAACATGTCGACTGCTGATGTTCTTTGTTGTGTACAACATTTCGTTTTTTGCTTTTGCCCTCACTGCGACTGTTTTCATTTAATGAATCAAAAGTAAAAGCAACGATTTATTTTTGTCTAATGAAAAATCAGAAAGTGGAAGAAAAGGAAATTTTTTTATTTTAACTGCAGCTTGTTAAACCCTGGATGAAAGTAGGGTTTGCTTTTAATCCCAAATTTTCATAATCGCGATTACGTTTAAAGGGAAGGCTTCAATTGTTAATCTCCAATAAACGCATGTCACTTCGAAAGAATTTGTGCACCATAAACTGACTTTAAGCACTTGTTCGCGGCATATTTTGTGATCTTAATAACAAAAGAAGTAAGCAGTTTCTACCGTGTATATACTTCACACGTTTATCAATAAACTAAACACAAAATCATGTCAATTAACATATCAAATCTTTCATTTGAAAAGAATTACATAAAATGAAATATCATAATCATAAAAAAAATCATATAAATGCAGTTAAATTAAAGAGAATTGTAAAAAGCAGCGGCTTTTATTGCATTTTATAAGATAAATTAAATAAAGCGTGGGTTTCATTAAAGCACAAAAAATAAATAAATAATTGAATAAATAAAATTATACAAAAAGAGTCATATAAGCTCTCTTTTTTTTTTGTTGCTTGCAACAAACAAATGCTAAATTGATAAAGTTTTTTTTTTAATGCTGGCAAACAAATCGGCCAAAGATTTTTCTTTTAGATCAAAAAGAGCAAACAGTGCAGGGTGCCATTACTTTACTTGCACGTAATAACAAATATGAATCATGTTTTTATATGAAAAATTTGCATACAATAGTATTGTTCGGGGTTTTTTTTCTACATCTTTCTAAATATCGTAAATATATTTATATTTTAAAAGTGTGTTGTATAAGCACATTAAGTTATAGTATGACAAAAAAAAACTACAACAAAGAAGACAAAAATAAATGTACTTGTATCTTTTTATAAACAAATGTTTAACATAGTAAATCTGCAGAAATTAAATATAAAACGTGCTGCTGCCGTAAGTAGTTACAGCTAAATAAATCTCATGTGGGTAATTATGATGCAGATAATATGACATAAAATTTTTCATATTCACATGTATTCGCCTTTATTTAACAAATCTAAAACATAGGCAACACTTACTTATTTACTTGGCTCCAAATACTGCATAAAATTATTATTTTCTAGGTAATGTAGCTGTGTGCCTTTGGAATGGTTCGAGTAATTGAGATAATTTTTATTTTTTATTTTTTTAACAGCTGCACACAAGTATTCAGACAATCAAAATACAAATCAAGTCATTTGCTAAACTTTTAATGCAAGTACAATAGAAGCTGAAAAGTAAGAAACAAACTGGAAGCAGATTTTCAAAGATTTGTTGACACTTTAAGTGCTTGATTAATTTTTTTTAAAGAGCCAGGAAGGAAAATGTGAATTAAAAAAAAAAAAAAAATTTAATATAAATTTAAAAGTTATTGGGTGTTAAATTAAAAAAAAAACGCAAAATTTAATATGTTAGTTTATTTTTAAATTTTGTGACTTAAGTCTTTTGTTTCAAAACACCACAATATCCACAAAAGATTTCATTGTTTCCTCTTTAAATGTCTTGAAATTAAATCATACTTTTCTCAAATTATGTAGATATCGCTTATTTGCTGCAACGTCTTCATAAATCAAAAAGTAATGATTTTGAGATAGTGATGCAGAATTGTTCGCTGTGTTTTTCTTTACATTGTGTGTAAAATTCATTTATATATCTTGCATACTTTCGCTGCATAGTTATTTTTGGTGCGAGGAAATTAAAAACTCCCCTATTCGGCGGCCATTATTCCCTGGTTCCGGTAGCATTCTAAAGAAAAGTATTGAGCTTTTTTGAAAAGTCATTTTCTTTCTCAAAAGCCTTTGAAAAATTTCCTTGTTATTCTAAACAAAAAAGATAACAAATTCATTAAGCACTTTTTCTATTATTCATTTTTCTCTTATTATTTCGATCTATTGTCCGTTACATGCTTTTTTATGTAAAAATTCCAAAAAAGTCAATCATAAATTATTCGGAAAAGGAAATAATCACTGAGTCATACTTTACTAAAAAGTATAAAGAAGGTATTTGTAAGGCAAGTTCCTCTAGATTACGGTGCTCAAGAGTCTAACGGCCTCTGATTAAATGGTTTCCAAATAACTTGGTTGCTCTGTTGCTTTCATATTTAACCTACACATTATATCTTTTTAAGCTTTTAAGTGCTGCTGACGTAGACTGTCATTTTTAATTTTTAACGTTTTTATCCACCAATTTTGTAATTCCAAGAAATGTACAAACTTCTGTATTTTTCTATGCCGAATTTTATATACAGTTCATTACACAGAAAAAAATAATTTTTATATTTGAATACGAAAATCGCATATTTGATTACAAAAATCTTTGAATTTTCTGCGATGACGATTTTAGCGATATTGATAAAAAAGTTAGTAGGTACAATTGTTGAATTTTTTGTCAACAACATAGTTAATTGAGTCAATAAAAAAAGTTGTTGCCTAAAATAATTTTTTTCAACAAAATGTTTACGTGATTTGTTAAAATGAATTGTTGGAAATGTTGAATAAATCAAACAAAATGTTTATCGAATCTGTACTTATTTATTAATTATGATGATGAGCTAAATTCCTAACTTTTATTCTTTGATAAATACACTAAAATTTATTGTGGGGAAAGAAGCTAGTTCCTATTCGCATTTCGCTGGTTGCTTAGGCCAGAGCATTAGGAAACCTTTTTTCAAAGACCTTGGAAAAACTTAAGATATTATTCAACGAAAACTGTAAAGGGAATGAGAATTATTAGCTAAAAAATGGACAAGGGTTGTAAAAATACTGTCCTTACTTTGATTCAAATATTTTTTTTTATTGAATATGAAGAAATATTTAATTATTTCATTATTAAATTTGTTTTATTGAGTGCTATTTTGTAAAGTGTAATTTTGATTTTTTTTTTTCATTGAATTGAATAAATAATTTGTTGACCTAAAGTTTTATTTTTAACAAACTGTGTTTTTAAAAATGTTCTTAAGATATTTTTTTCTGTGTATGGTACGATAGAAACATACTATTCTTAAGATATAAATAAATCTAATGCTAAGTTCACACTTAGGTTTTTAAACGCGTTTAAGCAAAATGTTGATTTAGCTAATGAAAGCCGTTCACATTACATTTGAGATGATTAAGATGACAGATGATTAAGAAAAAAAAAAAACACACACAAAAACAACAAACAAATTTATATTTCTGTAAAGTATTAAAAATGGATAAAAACACTTTTATAAAGTTATTAGAAGATTATTTTAATCATTTTAATGATGAAATTGTGAAAATGTATAAATTATTTAAGGAAAAAAATAAAAACATTAAGCAGAAATCTTGGCCGGTTGTACACGATCATGTTGGCGATTCTACATTTGAGGTATGTTCAGTGGATTCTATGTGATTTATGAATTGATTAACAAATCACTTCAATGTATGGGTAATCATCTCGATTTTGAAGTGATTAGAGCTTAATCACGTTCGAACGGCTTAAACGCGTTTAAGAAGCCAAATGTGAACATACTATAACTTCCCTACATTCGCAGCCCCTACTCCAATCCTGCTCACATTTTGTGGGATGTTGTGTATTGATAACTTATGTTGTTTTCTTTTCTGACAATAATGTTGTACCGGGTGTCCGCCGGAAAAGTATACTACTTTGTTTTGCCGCCATTTTGGTAAACATTAGTCTTGACAGTTCATATTTGGCAGCCGTGAAGCAAAGACGTGGCAAATTTATTATGCAAAAATATTTGATAAAACAACGTGTTTTAGTCGTTAAAACATTTTATTAAAATCAATCATCGATTACTGTGACGATGAGAAAGTTACGTGAAATTTTTGGGAGAAACACCGTGCCAACAAAACGAACCACTTGTCGTGTAGTGAATGATTTCGAAGAAAGAGGGTCTGTAGGTGATAGGCCCAAGCATGGCCTGCAAGATCGGCTGAAAACATGACTGCTGCTCAAGAAAGTATTCAAAACAAGTTTGACCACAATTTTGCACAAGGATTTGCATTTGTTTCCATTTAAGAGCTTCTTCCACAAGACCATTTACACCGCCGTACATGTATGTAGTATACCTTCCCGGCGGACACCCTGTATGTATGCTACCATTCGCGCGGGTTTTTTTGTATTCTAAAAATATATGCAAAAATGCGAAAGTTGTTATTTTCCTTTCTAAATATATTGCAAAAATAAATGCGTTAAGTACTTTTTTATGCAAGCAAGTATTTTTCTTATTTTCTTGTTATATTGTGATTGGTTATATTGTGATGAATATAAAAAGTGTTTGTTTTTCGTTTGTTTCACTTTTATTTAATAATTTTTTTTTTTTGTCACAAAATTTTTAGCAACAGCTGACTTTAATTATTGAAAATCAGTGCTGTTAACGCTTATTGGAATTCAAAGAAAATTTAATGTTGAAAATTGTTACTACCGTGGGGAATATCGCTTACTAACTAGTACAAACGTTGAATTTAATATTTAACACGCTAAATGCACAAAAGTTTTGAGTGTAAAACGTAGCTATTATTTTGTTCCATTGTAATTAAGAAAAATGTATCACTTCGCAAGGGTGTGTGCAACCTGATAAATATATTCCACCATTATAATGCATTATTATTCTTTAGAAAAAAAAACCATAAGATGCTTGTACCCAATTTAAGAACTTTAGCTTTTACCGTTTTCCAGGTACACAGAAATCTATAATGACTTTGTACGGGAGATGCCATGCCGACTTCTCAAATCCCGCCCATTTTCTATAAGAGTTCGTGTCACTTATGTGCAACAAATTTGGACAATTTTGATCATACCGTTCTTAAGAAATAAATAAATCTATGTTGTGCTCTTGACGTCCTCCAGGGCTCTGATTCTCAAAACTACAAGTTACAAATCTGCAAGTAAAATACATTTGAAACAAAAATTGTAAAATTGTTGCTTTTTTAATGTATTTGAGAAACAGGTCACAGATATTAAGAAAAAAATAAACAACAACAAAAAAGGATTTATGGGTAAAATAAGTGGCAGTCGTGGTTTTTTGCTCATAAATATATGAGCTATTTAATGAGCGGTCTGCGGAGTATATATGGTAAAATATATATCAACATTGTCGCTATTGAATTGGAATTGAAGTGATTCTTTATTAGATAAATAATCGTTTCTGGGTTCTTCGGATAACCCATTTCAACACACGGACAGAAGGACATCGTTAAATCAATTTCGCTACTCATCAGGACCCAGAATATATACACTTTTTAGGGTCGGAGAACAATATTGTAAAAATGACAAACGGAGTGATAAACCTGAGGTGAAGGGTATACAAATATAAACATTTCTCTACACTGACTTTTCGACACTAACTTTACAGATTTAAAAAAAAAAAACAAAGCAGGGATCGCAAAAAATTTAAATAATAAGCAACAACTAGTTAATGCCTTTGTGCTCTTGACATATACTGCAGATTGCATTACCTGATAAATCACAGTAACTGTTATTACCAAAATTTATGAGAGATGGCCAGTATATTGCCTGGAGGACGTTACATGTTACAGAGGATTAAAGTTTTCTATCTGAATAATTTTTAATAGTACCGAAAACTTTCGAAGCTATTATTATAAAGTCATCCGAAGCGCAATTTAGATGTTCATACTAATTGAATCAAAACGTCTTCCGATTACTTTTACCGCTGAAAATGATAATACTACAGTGAAAATCTCCTTGTCACTGACTTAATTATGTATCTGTCCCTTCAGTGAATTCTTCGTATTAATATATTTTCCTTGCACCTCCATTTCTCAAACATGAGTTGGAAATCTATTTTTTTAGCATAAACACTATGCACACTACCAGTAAATTATGATCATGAAGCTCTACTACTGGCTCTCTTAAAGACTCAATTTGTATATATTGTTTCCTCTAAAATGATTTCAAAATGTTGCACTTGGATTTTTTTTATTTAATTAGAAAACAAGAAACAAAGACATTACATTTATATCTTGTTTAATGTTTTTGTTATTTCTAAATAACACATGATGATTATTTCTTATCAAAAACAATGAAGTAAACAAAACAAAAGACTTAAGACACGAACTTGTTTCATGCTAACAACACAGTGTAACAAGTAAATGATGTTCTCTACTTTAACAACCTTGTACTTGAGAGATCACACGACACAAAACACAAGAATTAAAAAAAAAAAAAAAATTAAATAAAAACGTTTAAAAAAAAAACTAGCAAATTCAAAGTAAATTTGTTGTAATTAACAAAAATGTCTTTCTAATACTAAACATTAACGAAAAAGTTAATCAGCCACTTGGTTTCTAAAGCGATCTTAAAAGTAAATAGTTGTGTTTTGTTTTGTTTAAGTATTTGGCGGATTTAATGTATTTCAAGTAGCTGCCAATTGATAGTCAATAACATTCGAATGGGCAACAAACTGGAATATAAAACGCATTTGTTTCTGTCAATGATTTTAGTTTTGCTGGTATCACTGGCTTCCATTGCGGTTTTCAGAGGAAATAAAATTAAGGCAGAAATTTAACGGCAAAAACACCTTTAACAGCGTAACGACTTTAAACTTGGCTTTGTGTATTTTGGGTGTTTAGTTTTTTGTTAGTTAACTTGGTTTATAAGGTGTTTTATGGTACATTTTCTTGTTCTTGATTTTTTTTTTTATATAAAAAAAAGCTTCATTTTTATTTCTTTAAATTGTATTGGCTTTCAGTTTCCTTCTGTTTGTTTGAGTTTTATTTGCAGCGCGTTTTTGATTAGCTTTCCGCATTTCTTTTCGTTGGTTTATATATATATATATTTTTTTTTTGTTGCTATTTTTAACAAAGTTGGCACTTACAAATGATTCTTATCAGAAATCACGAATATTTGTTTTGTTAAACCTGGAGAATCTGTGTTTGCATGATAGTGTGTATTTTTTCTTAACAAATGTTTAAAAACAAGTACAAACTTTTGTACAATCGCGTTTATAACTTAGAAAGAAAGAGAAGACACTTTGAACAAACTAAGTTCCAGTTGTAAAAACAAGTGTTTTCGATTTTTAGTGATTGGGTTTGCCTTTTGTGGATTTTGTTTAAAAGAGTTTTGAGTTTCACACTCCAGTATGGATAGACAAAACCGTTTAGGGAAAATCTATTTATCAATACTAATTATTTTTTAAAAATCATTAACAGGTAGAAAAAATAACTTTAATCAGTGGGGGTTTTAGATACATTGATTTCAAAAACTATTTTCTAAGACATAACAAGTATGTCTGATATTTTATGAATATTTCGTCCCCTCGATATGCCTTAGGCTAGGTTCTGTAGCGGACAAATTCATTGGAGCTTTTTTGGCGAATATTATAAAGGTTAGCGTGTCAAGCCAATTTCCCATTAGGGGTTAAGGTGTACTACCTTCAGTGTTGCCAATTTAGCCATTTAGTGGCTAGATTTAGCCATTTATCACCCTGTTTAGCCATTAAAAAATGAGTTTAGCCATTATCCATTTTTTTTTAGCCATTTTTTAACTTGCTTAGCCATAAAATTATTTTTTGCCGTTTTTCTTTTAAAAGAATAATTTTTATTTTATTATAAAAATTTATAAAAGTAAAATAAACATTTTTAACAATTAAAACGCCTTTAAATTAAATCACAACTTTTACAATGTTGAAAATCGCTACAAACTATGATTATGAAAAGTCTTTAAAAAAAAGGAAAACTATTCCAATATTAAATTTATAAAATGGATCAACACAAACGTCGGTGTTTCTTTCTGGTTGCAAGGATTTCAATAAAGAGATGCAGGCGGCAACAAAAATTGTTTAGAAATTTCAGAATTGACTATAAAGTTGCTCTCATTTACATGGTCTAATGCTTAAGTAGAGAGGGTATTTACCAAGTAAATATTGTTAAAAGTAATTTGAGAAATAGGTTACATTTAGCTACCGTTAATTCGATTTTATCAATTAGGTAAATATTTTTACCATAATAATAAAATATTTATAGCAATACCACAATAGTAGAGATGGTACTATGCGCTTGTGTTGATGTTTGCGACACCTTTAAATATTGGTCCTAAGCCCACCTTTTCGTATACCGATTGACTCAGAATCACTTTCTGAGTCGAATTAACGATGTTTGTCCGGCTGGCTGGCTGGCTGTCCATGTAAACCTTGTGCAAAAAGTACAGGTCGCAATTTTGGAGATTATTTGATAAAATTTGGTACAAAGGTTCTAATTTGAATATGATACCCTACTTATAGTTGGGGTTGACCGACTATACTTTCTTACTTGTATTTTATTGTAGATCTGGACTCAAAAGGAAGGGTAAATATTGTCGTGATTATGATTTACGTTTAAATTATTTAATTTCTATGAGATGAACAATAACGAATTTATCGATGATTTAATTTTTTAAATATCTATCAAAATATTAATTTACGTTTATTCTTATTTATCAAGTTGATCTTCACTTACAATTTCATCGTAAACAACTTTAAATGAATTATTTCTGTTTTGTTATTGAATTTTAATGTGTTTTATTTAAAAAAAGCTTTTAGCCATTTTTTTCCGTAAATTTAACCATTTTTGGTCACCAAGTTTTGGCAACACTGACTACCTTATTCGTGGAAAGACTGTAAAGATGAACCGTTGCTTTGCAATAGAAAAGGCTTTTCAATGAACAGAAGTGCACGATTGCATTCTTGAATTGTCACTTGTGTGCTTAGAAATCCATGTACGGGGACTTTAGTTCACTCAGTAATTAGAGCTCCGTGAAGTAAAGTTATAACGGCAGGTACTCACAGTAGTTCAGAATATATCTGACAATTTCAGGCCATCAGGTAAGGCAGAAGTACATGTCAGCGCACAGTGGGGTGAATTATATGCAAAACGAGGATTAATTTATTCTGTGATTGATTCTGTGTATATTGAAAAAAAAAAACACTTTTATTGTAAACTTTATGTGAAATTTTAATTTTGTTTTATTTTTTCGAACAATAAATATTTTTTTTTTAAACAAGGCACATTTATTGCTAAAAAATGGAATTAAAAATTATCTTCATAACAATCTTCACTTTCATCAAAATTATAATCTACAAGTTATCATCATCAAAATCGGATATATTTAGCAGAATAAGCAAATCAAGTGCTGTTGGTGAAAAATTTAAATTATATAGTTTTTCATCATCACGTTTGTTTTTGCTTGAAATTAAAGGATGTCTTCATTCTATTTTATGTGCCTGTATTAACGAGCATATTGTGCTCTAAAATTTTTAAAATCTTTATAACAAGCTTCTTGTGCCTCCTCAGAAAGTTGGCCTATTGGCAATAGAGCATAAGATACTATTTCGGGTACATGAATTACGGACTTGTGTAAAGTGGGAGGCATATAAAACGATGGGTAAAGTTTTACGAAAGATTTGCGGTTATGGGTAAAGTCGCGAAATTTTTAAAGTAAATCTCGTGACCACAGGAAACCACAAAAAGTATTACATTGGCATTTCCACAGAAATGTCAACCGCAGCCAAAAAATTCAAAGTCTATAAAAACATGTTGTTTTAACATATTTTTATAGGGAATCTATCAACTTTCAATAATGTAAACAAATTTTACATTTATTCATAGCACACTTTGAAATATTCAAATGCAAAGTCGAACAAGGGCAAAAGTTCTGTTTGGAACATTTCTATTGCACGTTTTGTTTAGCTAAATGATCTTAATGAGAAACATGATGCATTGACAATTGCTTTTTAAATCTCGGTTTATATTCAAACAATACAAGAAAAATGTAAACGGAACGATGCGATTGCCAGTTACGGCAATTTTTTTCTTTTTTCGATGTAGCGTGCGACATTGAAAAAGAACCTTTGTTATCAGTGCGTCGAGGGTATTTGTACAATTCGCATCAAATATAAGTTTTTGTTGCAAATTTAATAAAAAAAATTTTGCTGGAAAATAATCAGTGCTTTTCTCTTGGTACGTATTTTAAATTTGTAGCGTGCGACATCGTAAGTGTAAAATGCATAAATTCAAAAATTTTTTTTTTCTTAAATATCTTTATTTGCGATGGCCAACAACTACAAGCAGCAAGGACAGCTTATTCCATTTAAAAAAACTTTATTTGAGAGTAGCAATACTATTTTCAGTTAAGTAAGGTTTTGTTCCATATTTGTATTTTTCTTTATTGAAGATATTTTTTTAAGTGTATAATTTTTGTTCGGAAAATAACTATATTGAATGTATTTAAAATAATGTAGAATCATCTTACGCATGTCTTATTACATAAAAAGTAAAAAAGATTAACATAAAAGTATGATGGAACAAAATGTCGCATGCAACATGTAGCGTGCGACAATGTTTAAAATTAAATTAAAAATAAGCTACACAATATTTTTGAATCAAATAAAAAGCATTATTAAGATACAACAATGCATAACATTTTAAAATTAGTCGCATTTAAATATTTTATCAGGTTTCGCTGAAATCAGTGTTTGAACTGTTTGCCTTAAAGGCGACTTCTGTTTTTGTCGCATGCAAATGCCTTGGTTTTTTTAATTATTATTAAAACGAACAATTGCTCAAAGTCAACCTTAGCACAAATTATAGTGGTAATCCAGAGCTATAAGTTTCGCCTTTTGTCAAAAAAATAATGTTTTGGTGTATGTTTTTTTTCACTTTTAAGGCGTACGAATGACGCATTCGACATTGAAGAAATGCCCATATGCAATCTTTCTATCAATTTTTTTTAATTTTAGTAGAAACTTCTGCATTTCAGAAAAATTACAAAAACTAAAATAATCATTTAAATGAAATAAAACAGAAAAAAAGCAAGTTAATGTATTTTTATAAAATCTCAAATATTTTCAAATAGGGCAAGGTTTTTTTTAAGAATATATAAAAAGTTTTGTCCAAATATTCTCAAAAACATTTTGAAAATCAAAATTTCTTTAAAAAAACTCAATTTTTTGACCAATTTAAAAAAAAAAAAAAATTTTTTTAATATTTCCGCAATATTATTCTTTACAAAAATGTATTAATAAATTAGTCAAATACCTGAAGTTGATGGATCCATTTTTAAAAAATAGTCTTTTATAAGAAACAATTCTCACAAATCGCAATCAAAAGATCGTGATTTTCACCTTTTAACAAATATTTCCAAATTATAATATATTATTCAACTTTGACAGCCGTATAACAAAAAAAGTAAACAACATTGATCCATAATTTTTACAGTTATTCGTGTTGAATTTTATCTACATACTTTTATATGGTAAGAAATACTTATACGAAAAACTAACTTAATTTTTTAATTAATCCTCGTTTTTGATACTGTTCACCCCTCTGTGCAGCGTTCGAAGTATTTTGGCCTCAATTCGAAATGAAATAAATTTGCAAATTTTGTTCTAAATGATTTTTCGAATCTAATGTTTGTCAAAGTAAATTAAAAACAATCCTTTATTCTGCTTCTTATACTTTCCTTTGCTTTCGTAGAATAGCTTGAAATCTTCTCTTAACGTAATGCCCTCTAGAGTTTTTTTTCTCTTAGATTCAAGTCAATTTTAAAAATTTTACACTCATCCTTAAGTAAATTGTCTACAGGTAAATACAATTTGGAAATATTAAATCACATTAAATAGTTGAGAGATTATTGCAATGATATTACATATTTTTAAGAGTATTTAATTTTAAAACTTCTCTGGAATATTCATTAGACTAGTTGGAATTTCATTCTAGATCTTTAGTAAAATAACTTTGAGGTTTCGGTCACCATAGCTGATCTTTGGGGTCTCGACTTTAAGTCCACCTATTAAGCGAAGTCTAGTGTTGTACTGATGATTAATAAGTTGAAAGAGTTGGCGGTTGTTTAAGTCAAGCAGAATTGTCAGTCGATATATGTTTTTAATATTTGATACATTAACTTGAGGTGGTAGATTATTAGAATCCGAGTGCTTGGGCGATGTGTAGTAAGTTATATTGTGGTTAGTAGTATGTCCAGTTGGTTGGTGCTTTTGTTGAGTTAGCAATGTTCTTGTTATTTGGAAAACTATTTGGGTTGTTATCCGGCGGCTGCAGAATTCAACAAACCTAATTCCAAAAGATTCTTTAACCTTACTTAAAGAAACAAACTATACCTTTAAAAACAACACCTATGGCGCTAAATAATGAATTTGGATATTTTGTGAAATCCTGCTTTAATTTTCTACCATAAGTTCAACCTGTTATGTGTTTCAGTACATGACAAAGATTACAAAGAATAAATTAGTTGATGAATGTATAAGAAAGTTACAGAAAAAAGAAAGTTGCTTACATCGAACGTGATAATATTTAAATTTCTTATTGGTTCTTAACTACAACTTATAGAACAGTTAGACTTTTACGGCCCTTACAATGACCACACTCTTTCACTAGAAAGTACCCTAGATTTTTTAAGGCATCCTGGAAATGCGACTGTTCTTAAGGGATTTTTTACAGTGTTAGGAAAATTCCCAAACTGATCTTGTTGGATTTTTAAAGAGACCGGATTGGTCTTTATTGGAATAACATGATTCTTAATAATAATTGATAAACCTTTTGAGAATTATTTAGGTATCACAAAAGGCTTCAGAGTCAACTCGCTCGTTTAAGCCAGCAGCCTCTCAAACTTAAGCCAGATTAGTACCTCTGAAAAATCGATATCAATTTTAAAGGATGGTGTTAGAGAGAGTCTGATCATCATAGGTTTTAAGTAGTATTCCATTGAAGATTCTTGCAGTAAAAGTTTGACAATTATTTTCGGTTTGAGCCTACAGATTTATTGTTCTAATAATCCCTAAGAAAACAATGAAGTCGTTAGATCAGACAACCTTGGAGGTGATTAAGTGTGCCCTATCGAAAAGAAATGCTACCTGGAAATTAGCACAGACAGATTTTACCTACACATTCGCTATCGTTTTCGACAAAATTTGACTTCATAATTCGCTTCCACATTCGCCGCACCCTAATATATTTACATATTTTAATGTCAAAAAGTGTGTGTGCCACAATAAACTTTTTTGAGCGCTTTTCTTTACGCATATAACGAGACATTTGGCCATGACTAAATACATGTTTGATATTGTGAGTAGAAGAATTTATTAACTGCCTATTTCACGATGTCACTGTCTGTTTTTCAAAATAAAGTAAAAATTTTCGCTTAGGAATTTATGTTTATTGAAACAACAATAGAAAAACTAAAATTTGTTTTTGTTTTCAATATAAATTTCTAAACGAAAATTTATATTTTAGTTTGAAAAACAGGTAGTTAAAAAATATTTGTGTGAATATTAAACAGTTTAAATATTCCCACAAACATCTTGTTGTCAAACTGTTTGCATCGTTTATTTGCCCCTTTAAATATGCAACAAATATTACCAACACATCGTTAAGCCCACCTGGCGTATGATTTATATATTTTTGTTGTAAAATTTAGCTAATTACGTATTAGTTAGGGATACCAATTGGGACTGGTTTCCGCAAATCCTAAACTTTTACGGGATTACTGGATTTTTCGTAATTCGGGGTTTTTTTTTATTTAAAAGATAAATGCTTTTTGTAGAAATTAATTTAAAAAAACGCCTTTTGCAAACAAATATTTTATAATTAAATGAAATAAAATAAAAAATAAACTTACACGCCAAGAAAAAACATTGTTCTGGTAAACATGTTCTAAGAGCAACATATTATGATAAAATTTATGATTGTAGTCACCATATTACGATTATTATTGAATCATATTATGACCAAATGTATTCGAAATATTACATCATAATATTTTTTCCTTAATCATATTATTTAAAACAAACGACACAACTGATACAAAATTATTTTATAAATGGGGTTAGAGCTAAGATATTTTGATTGCATCTTAAACATATTATGATAACGTATAGAAAGTTATCATGTTATGGCTATGAAATATAATGAAATGGTTATGAGTAATATAATATGTTTTCAAAGTTATCATTATTTAGTTGTTAGAAAAATTAATATTTTTCAGTCAAGAATACTCAAACTTATAATTGCGGTAAACATTGAAGTGCTTGCAGTAAATATAATATTGCTTTAAAAATAAAAATGTTTTATGTGCGACAACAATATATTGTGACAATAAACATAGTGTAGTTTCCGTAACCATGCCCAACCATATTTTTTCTCTACGTGTATATATTTTGTACATAAACGAATTTATTTCTATTGAATATAACAAAAATTCTAAGTACACGAAAAAATTAAAAATTTATTTTAATCACCAAACTCTCAGAAGGAAGCAAACAATTTTTTATTTTGAATCACTCAATAAAATTATTATATTGATTAATTAATTAATAAATAACTTAATTAAAAATATGATTCCAAAGCTATGAGATTTTAAACAAATAAGAGTGCTATATTCGGCTATACCGAACCTTATATACCCTTCACCATGATGAGATAAGAACAAAACGTTATATACATAAATAACGTTCTTTAGATATGTATTAATAAATATTAATTGAGCCACAATAATTATTATTGTGGTTATTTTGTCGAACTTTTCATTTCGCCATGCCGAAGAACAAAAAAAAAAAAAAAAACAAAAAATTTATATATGTACCTAAGCCCGTTTCCTCTTTTGCCAAAGTTGATGTTAAAATCGTTTTTTAGAACATAAAAAAATTAAATAAAAAAAAAGAAAAAAAATTATTTTTGGGATTCGAACTGGCAATATCATCAGTCTCAGGTGAGAACTTAACTTAACTTAACTCGGCTACGAATGCTTTTACCGAAGAAGCGTTAAATTAAAATAGATTGAGTCTATGAGTTTGTTTCTTTATTTGTGCGGCATATCATGTACATGCATTAATGTGTATGTGTATGCGTAAATTTAAACACATTACAAATAAAATCCACCTCTTGTAGTGAAGGGTATAAAAAACAACAACAAAAACCACATTAACAACACTGTATTACCATAGCCACTGTATGACCGTAGAAACCACAATTGAATTGGTTTGTATGGTATGTTTATATCGTTTTGATAATACAGTGTTGGTATGGTAATGTCACGTTTAATTGGACCTTTAAAGGAAAAATTTTGAGGCAGTCGTGGTTTTTTACTCATATATCAGCCGTTTGTGGACCGATCTTGCTGAATTTCAATAGCAAAAAATTCCGGACCATATGTGACATAAATTTATAATTACCTGGCCCCCATCATATATGGGGTCTTCATAAAATCCATTTCAACGGATAGACGGACATCGTTTAATCAACTTCTCTCCTCATAAGGACCCAGAATATATATACTTTATAGGGTCTAACATTAATATTATAGAAATTACAAACGGAATGACAAACTTATATATACTCTATTCACCACCTGTGGTGAAGGGTATAAAAATGTGTTTATAAATATAAAATTTAATTGAGCAAACTATTTATTTATAAGGTTAAATTAGAATATTTAATTGAATGAATTAAGGTGCATTAAGATGAATAATTGAAATTTGAATTTGAAAATTAATTAACAAAATCCATTTACTTAGTTAACCATAACTTAATGAACTTTAGCCTAATTAAAAATATCAAAATTTGTTTTGAAAAGTTTGCACGGAACTTTTGGTTTTGCTTTTTCTTTTGTGCATATCAAAAGATTTTTCTTTTTTTTCTTTAATTAATTTTCATCTTTAATTTTTTCAGCACTTGTTACATACATTTTCTTTATAACAGTTGGAAGTGCTTCAAAACAAAAACAAAATTAATTAATTTTTTTCTTTAGTTTTCAATGACAGTATAACATGTAAAACGAGGGTTATTTTCAAGGGACTTTGGGGATAGTCACGATGAATTTGTTTTTTAAAAAAATGGCTAAACAAAAAAATCTTAACTAACAATTTCGGGCTTGACTGTTCCCGAAAGTGTAAAAATTTAAATCACACTGATTCCCGAGATTTACGGGACTTCGCGTTTGGCATTCCCAGTTCATACTTTTGCATTAAGAAAAAATTAATAGCCATTTCAGAACTTTGTTATAAAATCAAAAAATATATAACTACCTAGCCGCCGCTGCTCGGGACTTCCCAAATAAAAATGAAATACCAGAGAATTTTGTCAATAACTTGATCCCAGCGCTATCTACCAGATCACAACTTTATCAGGAAACTTATTTTTGTTTAGTATATATATTTAGTGAATTTCAGCCAAATCCTATTATAAATAAAAAAAATTTAAATACCATGACAACAGCGCCACCTTTTGAGGTAAGACTTAAGGTTAACCGGTTTCCCGACTAAAATAAAAGTTAATCGGTTCTGAGGTTCTTGAGTTTTAGGAGCACATATAATACACAAACGATTTTGTATATATAGATATATCAGAAAGACCACTTACCGTATAATATATGTAATACTAGCTGGCCCGACTAACGTTGTTTTGCCATATAATTTACTTCTTCCAGGTGTTACAGTGTCTGCATGCCAAATTTAAAGAAAACCGGTTGATAAGTTAAAAAGATATTGGGAGGGGGAGCTTTTACCGCTTTTGCCATATTTCACGCCATAAATAATAAAAAAAAGGCTATAATTCCTTTCAGATGTTACAATATTTGCCTGCCAAATTTCAAGAAAATTGGTTGATTATTTAAGAAGATATAAGGAGGTGGAGATTTTACCCCGTTTGTCCTATTTCACGCCCTATTACTAATTTTCTTTCTAATGTTACAGTATCTACATGCCAAATTTTAAGAAAATCGGTTGATTAGTTAAGAAGATATAGGAAGGAGGAACTTTTACCCTCTTTATCTCTTTTGCCCTATTTCCCTTCAAATCACAAATTTAATGCTTAGATATTACGGTGTCTGCATGTCAAATTTTAAGAAAACCGGTTGATTAGATAAGAAGATAAACTACACAGAAACACAACTCACGGCCCATAGACACAAAAAAAATAACTAAATATTGCGCCATCTGTCGGACGAACTTTAAACTACACAGAAACACTACTCACGGCCCATAAAATTTGGTCAAAATCGGTCCAGTAGTTTTTGAGCTTAGCGATCATGAACACTTAATTTTTATATATGTAGAGATATTTTTGTTATAAAATTAAACTAATTATGCATTAGTAAAGTAAATACAGTGAGGCTTAGTTATAACGAAATAGGGGGACAAAGGGGATTGAAAAATACTTTGCTATAGCTACTGAGTCTTTGTGCATATGTATTTGTAAATTCTTGGATTGCAAAATTTGAAGAATTACGAAAAAAATTCGTTATAACCAGTGAAACCGTAAATATGCAATTGCATGTTTTTCCTTGTGCGACCAATGAAGGAAGAAACAATTTAATTATCCGTCTTGGAGCTTTTTATGAAGTTTGACTTCGATTTGGTAGTGCATTTTTTTGCATATTTTACTGTTTGCAGCATAATATAGCTAAAAGAGTGAAGCATTTTTTTTTTAATTTATAGCGCATATTTTACCTCTTTGAGGCACATTTTTATACATGCAAATTTTTTTTTAGATGCCTACAAGAGTTTTTGCAGCAAATAAAAAAAAAAAAAAATTTGCGAAATTCTGGCTTTTCTGCTAAAAATATCTTTCTGTGTACTCAACATGTTGCTTTAATTTCGCCGTCTACATTTAATTTTTACTCTAAAAATGTAAGACAAAGCCGGTTGTCATTATACATAAATGTTATTTTAAAGCATTGTTCACAATAAGAGAAACTATTTCGTTTTTTCTTCCAAAAGTATTTCATATATTTTCAAAATTAAAGGAAAGAACAAAAATGTAACTAACATTTTTTTTTAAAAGTAACTAAAGTTGAGTCTACTTTTACTTTTTATTTTAGTTAGTTTTTAATGAAAATTTAAACAAAATGTCTTAAAAATAATAAGAAATACATCATTTTGTTGTGCAAAACATTTGCAAACGGTTTCTTAATTGCAAATGTGTGTTGTTGCGAAAAAAATTCTTTCCCTATTGTGAACAGCAGTGCAAATGTTGCTGTCTATTGTGAACGAAGTTTAAACTTTAAAATTTTTATATTCATATAAGTAAAAATTAAGGAAAAAGCATTTTTGACGATGTGTGTAATACATAGAAATCTGGACCAATTTTTTCTTATACCGATCGACTCAGTATCACTTTCGGTCCATCCATCTGTCCGTCTGGCTGAATGTATGTCAATGTTAACCTTGTGAGCAAAGTACAAATTGCAATATTGTAGATAATTTGATCAAATTTGGTAAATAGATTTTAGTTGTACTAAGGAAGAAGTCTTTGCTGATGGCGAGAATCGGTCTATAATTTCACATATTTCCCATAAAAACTTCTTTCCAAATAAGACTATTTGTGTCTGTAAACCATCTAATTTTGTTGGTATTTAGATTAAATTCGCCCCAAAAATATTTTACTGCAAATTAAATACTGTCGAATAGGTTAGAATTTGCCCAAAGCTCCCATCTGTAAATAGCTTTAACTTCCTTTTATATGTTAACGTTAATGAACCATTAAGCGACCGTACATAAAATACTTTTAAGACAAAAAATCGCATATGGATGTAAATATCAAGATAATATTCGGCACAAATAACTCTTATATCAATTTTAACCTCTAAATATATTTTTGTTTTGGTAAGCCAATGCCTGCCCATAGTTTGCAAATAGCGTTAAATCTAGAAAATAAGTCTGTAAATTCTATGGTGTTTGGACTTTACCGATTATAATTTAAGGACTGCTTTTATGAAATGGAGCTGTTATTAAATTGTTGAATATTTGGTTTTCAAATTAGCAACTTTTAAATTTTTTCAGGCATATTTTTTTACAATATTG
The DNA here is from genome assembly GCA_963931875.1 of Pollenia griseotomentosa. Lineage (NCBI taxonomy): Eukaryota > Metazoa > Arthropoda > Insecta > Diptera > Polleniidae > Pollenia > Pollenia griseotomentosa. The sequence goes on from OZ007561.1 coordinate 64,177,277, forward strand.
AGGGCATTTTTTCAAATTTTTACTGCATATTTTATGCGCATAAAACGCGTTTTTCAGAGTATATTTTCGTTTTCCTGGTTATAACTATTTTTTATTTTTTTTTTTTTTTGGTAAAAATCATTTGTGAAGCTTTACATATGACCTATCAAACACATTTAGACATCATTTGATTGAATACTTCGCTACCCTGCGGGAAATTTGTGTCAATTGTTCCAACAGACTGGTCCTGGGATTTGTGAGAAGTGAACTAGTACAAAAAGAAAAAACTCATGACCAGTGAAAGGAGAACCAATAATTGAACAGGTATTTGAAAAACCAAAAGGTATAAAAAGTAATGACCCTAGAGGGAAGCGAACTGACACCAAAGTAGTCCCGTGATAGGTCTTTGGTGGTAGAGACCGGTTCTAGTTCTAACACTTTATATGAATAAGACCTATCACTTTTACATGGGGTTGTCATTTGAGGGGGTCAATTGACACCTTTTGACCAGTCACACATCTATTCTCAATGAACTTGCTTAGTGTCAATTGCTAAAATGTAGTAATATTTTAATACATTGTAGTATTATTTCAATAAAACAAGTCCTAGAATTAAATTCAAGAAAGTACCAAAAAATGAGTCACAGCACCGGTGAAGACTGTACTGAAATTCATTACTTTTTCTACTTTTTTGTTCTTCATAAACCAGTTTAGGGATTGGTTCTTCTTTCACTGGTCATGAGTCCTTTCTTTTTGTACTTCTTCTATTTTCACAAATCCCATGACTAGTCTGTTGGACCAATTGACACAAATTTCCCGCAGGGGAAGTACAGTATAGTCGTCACCGATGTTGTGACACTTTCTTTTGGGATTTTCTAAAATTTGGTTCTTAAATTTAGTTCTAGGAACTGTTTTATTGAAATAATACTACATTGTAATAAAATAATACTTCATTGTAGTAACTTACACTAAACACGTTCATTAAGAATAGATGTGTGACTGGTCAAATAGTGTCAATTGACCCCCTTCAATGACAACCCCATATAAAGTGTTAGAAATTGAACCGGTCCCTAACACCAAAGACCTATCACGGGACTACTTTGGTGTGAGTCCGCTCCCTCTAGGGTATATATGGGCTTGATAGACAACTCAGATGTTTGGTAACGGAGCTATACAACTTTTTTTGGAATTTAATGTTGTTTTAATCTGATTTCGTTATATAGACGCATTCGGATGAAGAGACTCCTCGTTATAGCTATGGGAACGAAAAGTTTTGCAGCTAAGAAATTTTTTTATTAAAAATTATTAAAAATTTGTGAAATAGAGTTTTTCGTTATAACAAATTCCTTATACCGATATTTCACTCTATTTACAATTTTGGTAAAATGTATTAAATTAAACACTACCAAACTGCTTTAAGTACTTTTCTTGTTACCATTTAATTTTTATTGTCGTTCTTTTAGTAAATTGAAAACGTTACGGAAAAAAATTTTTACAAAAGAGCAGAAAAATCCTAAAAGACAAAACAATATGCAAAAGTAATTTCAATTGCATGTGACAACAAGACACACTTGGCTTTTTAAATGAAACACCAGCTAGAATGATAAATGCAAAAATAAAATTTTTTTTATACAGTTTTGCATATTCGCTCTATAATTTTGTGTTTTGTAGTTTTTGCAAGAGTATTTATGTTTTGTATAATTTTCAATATCTACATAGACTGCACCTTAAATTTAGTCTGGCGCTTGGTGACTTTTTGTTTCAGTTACATTTTTGTTTTAATTTTACACATTTAACGACGTTATCTTAAACTGGAGAGATCTTTTTTCTATTTTTTTTTTTTTTTTAAATATTTGATGTAACAACACCTGGACAGACGTGTGCCAATAAATGGCTAGTTATTTCAATAGCTGAATCAGTTTTGTAGTGCACTACAAACGAGGATTTAAAAAAGTACTTTTAAATTTGTATTTAAATATTGATTCTTTAAGGAAGAAGACCAGATTTTTATGTTCTATATGTTTATATATCTAAAACAATTTTCACTGAAAAGTTTGTTATGTTATTTATTTGAAAAAATTTTTCACAGCTTGGCAGCGAAAAAATCGCGAAAAAGCAATAAATATTTCCCGAGATTTTAGAAATTTTAAGGCACAAGATGCAGTTTTGTCGGGTACTTTTGTTTTAAAATTTTTTCTCATAGTCTTTACCTACAATTGTGCTGAAGGCAGAAAAACCAAGTTGTAATTGGCTTTCAAACTATAGCCGTGAGGAAAATTGCATTTTGTTTGGAAATATCAAATTTTAAATAAAAAATACATGAGGCTATATAATTCGAACTAGAGCTAAACTAGAAAAACCCAAATGGTGTTTTTTTAGTTTCAATAAGTACTTCGAAAAAAATGCCACACGACAATGATTCAAAAATTACACTGTTACACTGTTAAATCATAGACCTTATCCAAAGTTCTAGAAATATGATAAACTGTATATCAAAAATCACCTCTAATGCACTTCTAATTACCTACTCTTAAAAACTTTTATGGTATTTTGATTAATTACAAAACCATTTATGATCAACTTTGCCTAAATATGAATTACTTTGTTTAATTAACAAAAAAATATGTTCACATTAGTTCTTTTAAATGGTGCACATTGTTTGCTGGGAACTGCAGAGTTCTTTCCATAGCATTTACCATCTCTTATCCTAGAAATTTTGTGCAAGCGCCTTAACAGTTAACCAGTTTAAATTAGACAAACGCAATAGTATTTGATCAAGAAAATTTTTGCACGGAATGGCCACTATTGGACGAGCTGTGTAACATTTAGCTATCCAATTGAGTCTTATTAGGGACATGGTGTAACTTATGTAAAATTCTTTGCCAAGATTTTACCAACTACTGCTGAAACTTTCGGGGTTTTCTTTATTACATCATTTCGATTTCCACGAGGTTTTCCTGCACGCTGAAGAAAATCACTCTAAGTCAAACAAGAAATTGTTTGGTAAGTTGGTGCATTTCAAACATAAGAGAATTTCAAACAAACACTAAACACACAGAAAAACATACCAATGTAAAATTAACATGGAAAAATGTTGATTGAGAATCATAGTAAATATCTGCAAAAGTATGCACTTTATTTAAATTTATCATTATTTCATATTAATTTTAAATAAAATAACCTTAAATCACGTTTATTTAATATTATTCACTGTTAAAATAAAAAAATATATATATTAAAATATAAATAAATATGGATTCAATATTGAATCCATAAAAAGCTGTTTTATATTAAAATCAAAAGTTTATCTTGTTAAATTAACATGCATACATACTTAAGTATGTACATTTATTATTTTCATTTTTAAAATATGTTATAAAAAGAAGACAATTCCCGTATTCTTTTTATTAAAATTATTAAGTTAAATAGTACATCAAGTTTTCAAAGTAGAATGATGACGAAAACCATATCGGGCCAATCTGCTGATGCTTTTGTTAACAAAGGAGAATACAAAATAAGTGAAACATGTGTTACAGGGGTAAGTGTTTTGAATTATTCTTAAATAAATGCATATGTTGTCTCTGAAGCTTCTTCTCACTGTTATAACACACTCAAACCAATTTGATTCTACATGAAATTCACGTCGTTTCAACTTGAAATTACTTTCATTCAACGTGATTCGGATTGTTATTTCAATATAAATTACATTTTGCTCTAACTTTACTGCAATGTTTAATTAACATGAATTAAAGTTATTTTAAAAGAAAAATTTTGTTCGAAGTTATTGTAAAATCAGGTTGAATTAACATGAAAAACCTATAAAGCAAAATCACCACCGAAAAATTTTAAATCAACCTTGTTTTCTACGTTTTTAACTTGATTTTTTTCTGTGTGAACAATCTGGCTGCTTGCTGAGTCTTCTCATCGCTAATTTTCATGGTTTTTCTAGTAAGTTATAAAATTAAACAAAAATGTATCCATTAAAATCATAGCGTTACTTCTATTACAGGGATTTTTTAAATTCTAATACTTTTACGCAATATTACAAAAGTTATTTCTTAAAAAATTGTAGAAAGGTCCTCCCTACATTACAAACCCCGCAAAGATTTATAAGAGAACGGCCCATTTTATATATTCCACTGATAATTACCTTGCAAAAACTACCAATATTCTTGGGTAATTATGCGTCGTAAGAATTTGAACGAATACGTTTAACTGCCGCATTGAAGTAATCCGTCCTTTCGGCTGGTTGGAAAAGTGAACGAACACCAAACTTGTCACGTGGCAGTTTTAAAGTGGTAGGGACCGGTTCTAGTTCTAACACGTTAAATGAAGGGGACTTGCCACTATAACATGGCGATGTCCTAGGAGGGGTTTAATTGGCATCTTTTTGAAACTTTGTAACAGACACATTTAACTTTGGTTAAAATAATGTTAATATGATAGATCCCATTCAAAGAAAGTAGTAGAATCTTCAAGAATCAGCCACTATGCCACTTATTTTGTGGCAATGACCTTTCCACTGGAGTAACTACACTTTAAGCACCTAATTACCAGTTAAGTGATATGTTTTGTTTTCATTAGTGACGGGATATGTGCTAGGGTATTCAAACGACTTACCGTTGTTCGATTAATCGATTAATTTTGGGTCAACAGTTCGAATAATTTAAAATTGCATATTTTCGATTAACGAATAATTTGAATAATTTCTTTCGATTAATCGAAAATTTGTTTTTTCACAGTATAAGTTTTTTCTTTTATGTAAACAAAACAAGCCGGTACGTTTAAATACCTTTTTATTATTTTTTAACTTAATTTTTCCTTCGAGTAATAATTTTTTAAAATAAAGTATAGTACAAAGACTGAAACCAAAGAGTTAGGGAATAATTTATTTTTAAGAAAGTTAGGTACAGACTTTTACTACAATGACTCAGATGAAGAAGATGAGTTTTTAGAGAAAATTAAAAACAACCTTCTACCAGACCTTAACAAGACTATTTAAAATTTTTAAAATTTCAAGTGGTATAATGGAAGACTATTTTAAGAAAAGTCAAGAAAAATAATAATCTCCCCAACGTCAACAATAAGTTAAAGAATCTTTTCTAAATCAAGTTTTAACAAAACAAAAGAAAGAAATCGTTTGAAACATAAATATTTAAACTGTATAGGTACTCTTTTTAAAAGATTATTTTTGAAGATTATTTTAAATGTTGATGCTATTTTGAAGTGGGTACCTTTTGTTAAATTGTTTTCACTTTTTTAATAAAATTGTTTTGTCTTATTAGTTTAGAAGTTTAGACAAAATTAAAATTATTCGATTAACCGAATAATATTAAATTGTTCGACTATTGTTTGATTGAATTTTTACCTTGAATAATTATTCGCGCGATTAATTGATTAATACAAAACATCGAGTAATTGAATGCCCTAAAATGTGCTTTATGAACAATTGCTACAAATTTTGCGCACAGATAGAATTGGGATTATATATTTGCTAATACATAAAGAAACTATAAATGAAAAATTAAATACTTTTAGCAAAAAAATTAAAAAGTTTTTGAAAATCTTTTGTAAATGTTAAACGGGAGTTAGTAAATTAAAAATAAATAATTAGTTTTAACGACTTAAGTGACTTAATAGTGAACAAAAATCCAATTAAGATTTCAATTTCTTAAAAATCTAACAAGGGATATAATTACATCTTTTCATTGTCCTTAAATATTTATATCAGTGAAAAAATATTTAAAGTCCAATTACACGAAGAAGGCACTTTTCGAGCAAGATTTTAAAACTGGCTCAAGTTCAAAACATTTCAGACTACCAATCCGCGAAGTTGTTACATATGAACAGCGAGGCTCCTTTATAAGTATATGGCCAATGAATTTTCACTTTTCTAAATTTGCCTAAATAGTAACAAAATCTTTTAAATTAACAATATATATATTTTTAAAAAAATAGAATCTGGGAATTTATTTCTCATGGTGAGTAACATTTATTTTATAAATTTTCATATTATTCGAATTTGTATTTTAAGTCAGAAATATACAAACAAAAACTCTGATAGTGCATGGAAAATATTCCTGGAAAATGTTAAAGGAATAAGACTATTAAGGTATAATAGCCTTTAACCCTTATGTCAACAGCTACATACCCGGGTATGTTTTTAATTTTAAAAACTCTGTATCTCTGAAAGTGGCTGTCATATCGCTCTCAAACTTCATGATATCCTTACTAAAAGTGTTTCCTAACATATTCTGATGTTTGAATAAAATTGGACAAATCAGACCATGGGTGTGGTTATTTTTTTATTCCTACTCCCTCACGTCAACCGTAGTTCAAGTAATAAAGAGCAACTAACAAGTTTTTGCTCAAAAGTCACTTAGTGTATATATTCATACATGAAAGCAAAGAAAAAATGCACAAGTCTTTGCTAAAACAAACGTTATTTTAGGTATTCATGCATAAAAACAATTTAAAATAGGAAAAAATTTCAAATAAAATACAAATAAAACGAAAAAACAATAACAACAACATGTGTTTGCATACCCGGGTATGCTTGCTGTTGATGTAAGTATAATTTTTCAGCTGTTGACATAAAGGTTAAGGATTGTAATTTGACACATATGAAAATTTATATATATTTTTTTAACTTTCCAAGTTTAACACTATACCAATAAAAGGTGAGAAGTCAAATAAAACAAAAATAAATGCAGTCAAGTGCAGAAAAGTGTAAGCTTTCAAATAATGAAACAAAACTTCTTAAAACGCAAAATTAAAATTGGAATTGTTGCCAAGAACCCCCATATACCTGCCCACACGTGCACTGGTGTTGGATTTGTTGACTTCATTGGCTCCTTAATGTATTAGGTGGCTTTTATCATGAATCAAAAAAAAAAAAAAAAAAAAAAAAAACAAGATTGAGGATTGCGCAGGTCCGTTATTATGCTGTGTAGCTGTTTGTGTGACGTAGACCTAGAATTTGTGTTGAAAACATAGAATTTGTGTTGTGTTTTTTTTCCGCATTGTATGATGACGTGGAGAGGCAGTAGAGAATTTTTTGTACTGCTGAGTGTGCAATATTGTTTTTTTTATATATGGGCTTTGATGTACAAGGTTTTAAGGGCCGATCTTGAATGTGAACCACACCTAAACGTCAAGTTTTTTTCTGCATTTCATTTGGCATTTCTCAATTTCAGACTAACTCAATTTGAACCATGGAAAGATACACAATCGAGCAACGCGTTAAAGTTATTCAGGCTTATTATGAAAATGGGCGTTCAAATCAAAATGCATATCGTGCAACTCGTGATTTTTTTCGGTCAATTTAATCGTTCAAATGTGCATACAATCGAAAAAATCGTGCAAAACTTTGAGCAAACCGGGTCTGTAGGAGTTGTGAAAACACCAGTAAATGCTCGTACAGCTCTTACTGGAGAAAATATTGCTGCTGTTCACGATAGTGTAGCTGAAGAGCCGTCCACCTCAACTCATTATCGTGCCCAACAGTTGCACCTCTCACGCTCGTCGTTAATGAACACTATGCATAAAGACTTGCGTTTACATGCTTACAAGGTGCAAGTGACTCAAGAACTAAAGCCTCTTGACCATTCCAAACGTCGTCAATGGTCAGAATGGTGGCAAGGAATGGCAACAGTGGATGATCAATTTTCGAAGAAAATCATCTTTAGTGATGAGGCACATTTTCACCTCAGTAGATTCATTAATAAGCAGAATTGTCGTATTTGGGTGATCGAAAAACAAATGCATCCACAAAGAGTGACTGCTTGGTACGGTTTATGGGCTGGCGGCATCATCGGTCCGTATTTTTTCCAAAATAAGGCCGGTCAGGAAGATGTGAATGGTGTGAATTGGAAGATATGGATGTGGACGAAATCTGGTTTTAACAGGACGGTGCCACTTGCCACACAGCTAACGAAATAATGGCTCTTTTGCGCGACAAATTCAATGGCCGTGTTATCTAATGTGGTAGCAATGTCAATTGGCCGCCAAGAGCATGGCATTTGACACCGTTGGATTTCTTTCTTTGGGGTAATTTGAAAGAAAATGTGTGCGTCGTTCGAGAGCTAAAGGATGAGCTAATTCGGCACATTAACGGCATAGAACCTCAATTATGCCTCAGTGTCATCGAAAATTTGGACCATCGAATGGAGGTGGCTATTTGGCTGATATTTTGGTCCATGCATAATTGAACCATACCAATATTATCATTATAAAAAGAAATGACAATAATATCCTAAATAATTTCTGTTTTATTCAAAATCAACATCGGCCCTGAAAATTTATAAGAGATTTTAATTCTGCTCTTCGAAAGTGTTCAATTGCGGGTTTTCTTAAAAATAGAATTATTATAAAATTATAAGTAATGCTTATTGTTACCAATTCACTTCTAAACAAATCATACCGAAATGTTTTCATAAATCAATAGTTGAGTACAAACCCATTACAATAATAAAATAGTTATTTCTGTAAATATTTTATTTTGTCGTTTTTGTCTAGAATGTCTACATGGTTTGTCTACGCAAGAACAACGTCATTACAAATATAATTTTTTTCTAGAAAGCTTTTACACACTCATACATTAATACAATTAAACATGAATGCATGTAGGTATGTTTGTATATGTTAATAAAAAGTTGTAAGTGTATGTAAATATATTCATGTTTCAGCAATATGACTAAAGGCTTTTACGTTGTAACAGAGATTTTCCTTGTTGCTGGTGTTCGAGTAAAAATGCACTTGCATGTCTAAGCGAGACTTTATGACTATTTTTGTAGCAATTGGATTTTTTCGCTTTATTAAAATATTTGTTTAAATAGGTTTTGTGTTTTTGTTTATATGTGTATAAACTGTTTTTTTTTTTTCATTTTTGGTAACTTTTAACAAGTTTACTTATTTATAAACCTCTAGAAATGTGCGCAGTTTTTTTTTTTTTAACCAGCCATGTGTCTGCGGTTTTACCTATGACTCATGGAAAATGTCTGATATTTTTTTTTTAAAGAACATAGTCCAATATTTTTGTATATTTTTTTTTTTTTTTTTGTCCAAAAAGACTATTTGTTGTTTATGATTTTATTAGTTAAAATAAATGTTTTTCTATCCAATACTTTTTTACAATTTTTTTCTTTACACACAACATTTGTTAGTATTTTTTTGTTTTTTTTTTTTTTTACTTTGGTAGGTTTAACTTGATTTAAGTTTATGGTGTGCATGTTTGTAGTTATATCGTTTTTTTTTTTAGTTTTTCATTTAATGCTTTGTCAATTAACCAGCAAATTGCTTTACAAATTTATGTTGCATTTAACAAATTTTTCTTAATTAAATATTTTTTTTCTAACATTTTTTTTTATTAAAAATGATATTTATTTGTGGCGTTAGAAAAAAAAAATATTTATTAACAAATTTTAGTTTAGAAAAAAATAAACACAAATAATTGAAGTTTTTTGGTTGTAAAATGAAAGACTTAAGACAAATGCGTTACAATTTTATGGCTTCAGTTATAATTTATACGCTTCTTTCGCATACATAACTTTTTGTATTAATTTTTTTTTTTTTTAATTAATCCACTTTTTTAAATGAAATTAATAATATTTTACTTATAAAATTTTATCTGTGAAGCTAATTCCGGGTGGCCGTCATATTGCTAAACCTTTTAAGTTCGGGTTTTCTATTCAATAGGGCTTAGTTAATATCTTTATATTGTTTTGTAACAAAAGGAAGCGTTCTCACACTATTCACCGTCTAAACCGGCCATTGTGTTTATAACGTATTATATTCAGTGTTTCAATTTGACATTATTAGTCATGATTTCGCTTCAAAATTTGTATCCAACATTTAGCAATTTTAATCCATTAGTGCATAAGGTCCCTTTTAAGGGACGCTCTATTTTTTCCACTTTACATCAACGCGAAGAATTAAAAATTAAACTTTCATTTAGCATCTCCTTCTCTTGTGTGTCTTCGTCATAATAAGAAGTGTTTTTATTTAACTTTATTCTATTGAGTGCGTAATATTGTGCAAAAAATGTATAACGGAAATAATCAAATTCGCACCACACGTGAAGGGTATGAAAGAATGAAAAAAAATTAACAGTTTGTTGCTTTATTTATAATTTTTAATGTGTGAATATTAAAATGTGATTAAGTTACTGAATTGTTAAGTTTTAAAATATAGATGATTTTAAAAATATAAGCAATTGGCGTTTTTTATTCATGTCCCTTTTAAGGGACATTATGCTCTATGGTAATATTCATTCCTATTATTATACGGACTTACAGTTGCTGAAATGTTGGAGCAGTTAGAATATATAGACGACAACTTGCAAAATACCGACATATTACAACATTACAATCAAGGCATGGGTGGTTTAGACAAAACGGACCAGTTAATTGCTGTTTATTGGTCACGTATAAGACAACGTAAGTGGTGGTGGCCAATTTTCGCATATCTGTTGGATGCTTCCTTTTTTAATGGTTGGCTTCTAATGAGAAAGCTGCATCCAAATGATCCAGATTGCTTAAACTTGTTGCAAGTCCGCAGATATATAGCCACTTCTTGCCTAAAAACGTACGGTGTGCCCTCTGTAACAGGTTACAGACCATCGATTTTCAGTGCTGACACTCGGTATGACGGTAGAAATCACATAATAAACTACTCCAAAACGGATAAAAGATGTTCAAACAGCGGTAAGAAGTCTAATTTTATATGCATAAAATGCAACAAGGGCCTTCACCCAAAAGAATGTTTCAAAAAATTGCACATTTCAAGTGATGATATTGCATAATGTCCTTTATAAGGGACTCCTTCTTAAATCTTTAAAAAAAATTTATTTAAATAAAACTTCTAAAAATTATTTTAATAGTTGTTTTAAATTACGTGTTCAAAAAAAATTTTGTTAAAAAGTACTTGGGGAACTTCATGCACTAATGGGCTAATAAATATTTAAATAATATTTTTAATTAAACTATCTAAAAAGAAATTTCATATTAAAATACTGTAAGTGTGAGTGAAATTCACACACCAAAACTACAAGACACTTAAATCTAGTTTTGGATCGTACAATCTAGTGGCAAACAAAAGCAAAACTAAGGCCAAAATTAGAATATATTGCGTATTTAAGTTTGTCTTGTCTCCAAACCTTTAACATTTTATATCTTCTTATTTTACCATGAGTTTTCCAAACAGCGCTTCAAACAAAGTTCCTAATGATCTAAGTCCCCAAAACTAAAATGTATTAATTCCCTAAATTTTTATTCAAAACAAAACCCACTCAATATTTAGGGTTTTACCACACTTGCGCTAACTAAAGCAGCTCTGCATGGCCGGCCTTCAACCAGTTGCAGGGATTTTCTCCTCGATGGTATAAAAAATACCGGCTTCGCTAACTAAAGCTTCTCTGTTTCATTATGAAATAAATTTCCAATAATGGGGTTTTCGCTCATTTTGGTTTTGGAGGTTATTTTATATATTTGCGAATTTGTTTAATTTCCAAATTTGGAGTTTAAAGTCATAATGAACTTATTCCTTAATTTAAGGAACTTGGATCATTTTGGTTTTTGGGGCTTGGCTCATTAGGGACTTTGTTCGTAGCGTCTTCAAAACGGAGTATGTTATACGCTTCCTTATTGCTTAAAGTTTACTTACAGTATAATTCATTGTAAATTTTCTTAAGTAATGGAAATAGCCCTTTTATTCCTATTGTAGGATTAACTTGTGCTTAGTAAGAGTACAATATAGAAGGATATTTCACATTGTTATGGAAATTTTAAATTTATAATAAAAAAACATAATTTTAAAATTGAATTATTTTTAAACTATAAAAAACAAACTTTTCTAGCAAAATCTATATATTGTCACCTAAAATACAAAACCACGTATCAGCAAAAATTCAAAATTGACTTTTTGATTGGTTTTTGCTCCTTTTATTTAACTAAATATTTACAAAATTTTAGACTCCTGCGATCAAAAATGGCGACTTTATTTAAGAAATCAAACGCTAAGCACACCTTGTTGTTATTGATTTTGTAACGTTTTTTGCTTCTCCTGTAAACTTATACGTTACGTTGTTACGTTATTTTATATTTTTGGTGACGAACGAAATAAAGACATAAAATCGTTTGAATTTTGGTTGCACCAGAGATCTTGCCTGTAGGCAATCCATATCCCAGTAAAAACTTCGCCTACTTTTTTTTAAATAAATAGCTCTTTCACTCATTATTTATTTCTTCTATATAACTTCTATAACTTCATCTATAACTACTTATTTTTCAGATGAATGTAGGTAAAAAATAATGACTTACATTTTAATGTGTTAATTTTAGGACATCACTTGTAAAATCATTGGTTATTTCAGTAGAATTGGAAGGAGTATTTTTACTTTTTCCTGATTACTTAACATATTATGTTGTAGGCGAAGTTCTTACTGGGAGTCATATGTATATGGTATTACTTTTTTTAATGAACAGGGGAGACTAAACAATTTGACTTTATGTTGGGTGCCCGGCAAAGACAGTTATTCAAACAAAGAATAGTCTTTTACTTGGAAAATAGAGGCGGCTTTCCGCCTTTTTGTTAGTCCTGAGCCTTTTCTCGGTATACCTGGTGTATACACTAGGCATACGATAGAATTATAACGAGAGAGAGAGAGAGAGAATTTACTTGGAAATGGACGTTTAGTTCTGCGTTTCGACAATCTAAAATATTTGTCCTAAGCTAAATCACGTAAATTACTTCTGCTTGCAAAAACTAGACAAGGGGCAATTACTGGCCTATTCACTGGGCACTGTGGTCTCAGAAACTATCAGTTGGTATAAGGTAATTTCAAAAGCAAACACTGCAAATTCTGTATAATGGATGGTGAGACATTTAAACATCTGTTTTTTAATTGTCCCGCCGTAGGTAGTCCTAGACAGCAACATTTTGAGGAACCCATTGTGGGTTCAACCGGAATTTATTCTCCCTTATTTAACATAATAATTGGCTTTCTACGCAGCCTATGTCCATAACGATGAAAATCGTGTCTGCACAAAATATTCAATGGGTCGCAGAACTTATTGCCTCCTATATATCTATCTATAGTAAGTTCTTAAATAACAGACATTTTATCAAGATTAAACCTCTCAGTAAAATATTACTATTTATATATTTTCCTTTTTCAAAATATATCACTAAGGGACATTATTACAATTTGCCGTTAGCTAAAGATAGGATTTCGTCGGACGTATAACTAGTTATTTATTATTTAAACTTAACTTTAACATGCCCTTTAACACTTTGCACTTTAGTTTAAAGCAAAGTTGTGACAGGAAAAAATTTGTTGTACATGGGACAAAATCGTTCCTCTTACTTTTGAGAATGGCTTAAGAATTATTTTATTTCCAATGGAATTTCATATTTTAAAAAAGGTTCTCTTAAGCCCTTATGACACTATATTTTTTATTCATTTATTGATATAGAATTGATAGAAAGAAACAGTAAATGTTAGAAAGAGCAAACTATAAAAAATGTAAACAAAGTTTATAAGTTTTTTTTTCTCTTGTTATGGTCTTGTTTCAGGGATGGCGTTGAGAATTTTTAAAATTGTACCAACAACCTTTAAAAATTGTACTTTTTTACTTTTATCGTACTTAAACATTTTTTTAGTTGAAATTAATTTTATTTATGTTCAACAAAAACACCACAAAAAGGTATTATAAATCTTAATTTAAAAACTATCAACAAAAAAGTACAATTGAAACAACTTAGCCATCCCTGTTTTGTTTATTTTATTAAATGTTGCCAACTTTTTGTTTATGAGAAACCTAAAAACAAAAACCGGTAAATCGCTGAATTTGCCCATAAACCGCTGATTCAGCAACACTTTTCATATTTCAAGCTTGAAATGTCAAATTTAAGTTAAACAATTTTACATTTTTTTTTTGACATAACAGTTAGCCATTTATCTTAATACAGCTTAACTCTTTGCACTTGGTAAATTTTTGTATTACATTATATTTGTACTGTTCACCAAAACTTGAACAATGCATTAAAAATGTAGTGTCATAAGGGATTTAGCATTATTTAAGGTTATTTAAAATTTCATTTAAGCTTTTTTAGCCTATTATTTTAACTAGTGTTTGGCCAACGGTCGAAATTTGACCATAATTATTCATGCAACTATGATGAAAACTTGCATATGAGTATTTTTGGATTTACATATACCGAGCATTTATTTTATTCGTATTATCGGACAGATTTGGTCGAGGAATCAACCATATGTTATCTTCCAAGTCAAGTCAGCGAATGTTTATTTTAGAAAGTACGAATTGAAAAACAAAAAAGTAACGAAAACTCTTCTTTTATGATTTCTCAATCAGTCTGGACTCTGCATGTTGAATTTTATATATTGCTAGGTACAGTATTAATAAATATTCAAAAAGTACCAATTAAAAGAACGAAAAAAATCCATCTTGCAGATAATCATTCCCTAAGGACCTTGGATGTTTAATTTATTTTTTTTGGTCTAACACTAATTGAAATTCAAAAGTACGATTATAAAAACAAAAAGTACCAAAAAGTTCCCTCTTGTAGACTTTCACCCACTTTGGATACTGCACGTTTGATTTTATGTTTCTAGGTCCATTATTAACGAAAATTAAAAAAAAGTAGCATGAAAAAGTACCAAAAAGCTCTGCCTTACAAATTCTTATTCACTCAGAACCATTCATGTTTAATTTTATGATTCTAGGTGCTATATTAAAGAAAATTCAAAAAGTACCAATTGAAGAACAAAAAAGTATCAACATTTCTCATCCTATAGGTTCTCATCCACTTAGGACCCTGCACTTATAATTGTATGTTCCTAAGTTTAACATTATCAAAAATTACCACTTGCAGCACGGAAAAGGAAAGAGAGAGATTTAGTTTCCCGTATTTCCTCTTTTTGATACTTTTTACGATTTTCATCCCTTTAACGTTTGAATTTCTAAAAAGTACCATTTTTAAATTTGTATTTTTTATATTTACACAGAAAAAAATAATTTCCATATTTGAATACGAAAAATCGCATATTTGATTAAAAAATGTTTTTAATTTTTTGCGACGACGATTTTTGCGGTATTTATTAAAAAGATTGCATGTTTAGTTATTATTTTTAGTCAACAACCAAGTTTATTGAGTCAATAAAAAAAGTTGTTGCCTAGAAGGATATTTTTCGATAAAATGTTTACGTGGTTTGTTAAAATACAAGAATGGTAAAAACAAGATTGCGCATGTTAACAAAGTTCAAGTGTTAAATATGACCTCACATCAGCTTCTTTGTATCATGGTTAAAATAAATTGTTGGAAATGTTGAATAAAGCAAACAGCATGTTCATCGAATCTTTATTTATTAATGATGATGTGCTAAATTCCAAATTTTTACTTTAAGATAAATACACTAAAATTTATTATGGGAGGATAATCTAGTTCGTATGCGCATTTCGCTGGTTGATTAGGCCAGATCATCAGGAAACCTTTTTCAAAAGACTTTGGCAAAACTAAATATATTATACAAATAAAACTGTAAAGCGAATGAGAATTACAAATGGAAAAGTGTTGTAAAAATACTGTATTTACTTTGATTCAAATATTTTTCATTGAATATGAAGAAATATTTCATTAATTCAGTATTTAATATGTTTTATAGAGTGCTATTTTGCAAAGTGTAATTTTGATAAATTTTTTCATTGAATCAAATAAAAAGTTTGTTGACCTAAAATTTTATTTTTAACAAACTGTGTTGTTAAAAATGTTCATGAAATATTTTTTTTTCTGTGTTTAAGTTACAAATTTGGCCTAGTCTTTTTTCCATGTTTATTGGTTAAAAGATAGATGGGGTAACAAAGAAGTTCCAAAATACAGGTTATACCCATTTACTCCCCAAAAGGTCCGAATATAAAAAAAGTACCAGACACAGCTAATTTTTTCAATGAATAAGTATGAGTATATATATTTGTGCACTTCTGAAAGTAAATACCTTTCAAAGGGTGTATTTTTTGTTCAAATCGGTTGGCAAGCAGAGGAGGAAAGTGTTCTTAACTGTTTTGCCTTTGCCGATGTATATATAGATGCCAGCCTTAGCTGTAAACAAATTTTAGATATGGTCACTCTGCTTTTATCATTTAAGCAACAATATGGATTCAAAAACTAATTAATTAAATTTTTTTCACTTGCAAAATATGTTTTTTTAGAAATTTTTAATTAATTACATTTAGATATAGTTAGTCTAAAAATGTTTCTCTTTGAAAGAAACCTTGACTTTTTGTAAATATATAAATCTAATTAAGAGTTGTCTTTAATTTATTGTACAACATCTTAATCTTTATAAGTTATTTTTTTCTTGAACCCTTTCCAATCAAATTTCCAAAACAAAAAAATTACTTAATCCCATTCAAACAACACAATTGCATATGAAAACAATAAATATTTTTATTGTCTTTTATTGTCCAAAGGAAGCAGAAACAAACGGAGAAAAGTTATCAGTTCCTCACTATCTTTATGTATTTATGTTAGATATGCATACAATTGTATGTTTTTTCTTAGCAACCAAAATGCTTTTGCTAACAACAAGTTACTAGAGCAGAAAATAACCATATAAATGATCATTATTATTAGTGCTTATACAACAACAACAATAACATCAACTACAACAAATACTACAGAAGCAATAACAATAACAAAATAAAGGATCTCTATAGACTACAACTAATAAAAGATCATGTTTAACAGAGTTGGTAACAATAACAACAACTGTGAGTAACTTTTAGATAGTAAACAAAAGTAATAAAAATACGTAAACAGTTGCACCAAGTCTAAGGGAGTAGAAACAACAGCTAACCAAACAAATGTATACATATGTATGTATAAAGTCTACCAAAAATATAATAACAATAATACTGGACAAAATTATATCTGATAAATTACGTAAACAAGCAAACAAAACAACGACAATGTAAAAGCTTAACTTGGAACACATGTACATGAACATGTATATACACATTGATGTTTTAGGCAAAAGTATTGTCAACCGAAGGAATATGTGTAGTTGGCAAAAATATGTAATTGTGTGTGTGTGTGAAAAAAGAAGAACAGGTAGGCTGTTTATTGTTTAAATAGTTACCTTATGACTTTAAATAAAAAAAGATGGCATAACGAAAACTGCTAGTCTTGAGAACCAACCTGTGAAATTGAAAAATGTCTTACATTTTATGCTTCTTAGTTGCTTAATAGAGTTGCACCCTATAAGCGGTAAAGCTTTTGTTATCACGCAGGCGTAGTTTAGAATATGAAATTCACTTTTAATAAACATATTTTTTTTATTTAATATTTTATCGAATGTAGCTATTTCTATGTGTAAAATTTTATGTTATAAATCTTTATTCCCTCAGCATTTTACATACTTTTTTGCTTAAGCCAACATTTGGTTAACATTGAAGCTATAAATATGTACATATAAATACTTAAGAACAAAACTACCTGTACAATATACTAACTTACTAAAATCCTACATGGAAAATCGTTTTTTTAGAGTCAAACAGAGGAAAGAATACTCAGAACTTAAAAAAATTGGAGCAGGGGTACCACAAGGTAGTATACTCGGCCCTCTTTTGTATCTTTTGTATACGTCAGATATTCCTACTCCTATAAACGACAATATAATAGCAACTTTTGCGGATGACACTTGTATCCTGTCAGTTGGTGATAACGAAGTGGAGTCTTGCACTAAGCTACAATCCTCTATAAATATTTTGCTAGACTGGACGAAAAAATGGAAAATTAAATTAAATGAGGGTAAATCAGTCCATGTCGATTTTACATACAAATCAATAAGATATAAACCCATAAAAATATCGAACTCTATAGTCCCATATGCTAACCATGCTAAGTATCTTGGAATGACGCTTGATTCGAAATTAAAATGGAAAGAACATATAAAAATAAAGAAGACCGAATTGAATATAAAATTCAACAAACTTAAATGGATTATTGGAAGAAACTCTCCAGTTTCAATTCAAAACAAACTACTTATCTACAATCAAATGCTTAAACCAGTATGGACCTACGGAGTTCAAATATGGGGCTGCGCCGCTGAAAACCAAATTAATGTTATTCAACGATTCCAAAATAAAGTACTTAAGAATATTGTTAATGCACCCTACTATATTAGAATTAATGATCTACACAGGGATCTTGGAGTAATGAAAATCTCAGAAGTAATACAGAAATCAGCAGCTAATCACGCATTTAGACTTCAGAGCCATGTTAATCCAGAAGCAGCCATATTATGTAATGATGAAATCTACTCAAGGAGACTGAAGAGAACAAAGCCACAAGATCTGGTGGCTGTTATTGCATGAATTTTATTAAACAGAAAAATATTACTTGTTAGTCTAAGACTAGGTGTAATGAAATGAAATGTATATATGTATATAATTTCTTAAAAAAAAAAAAAAAAAAAATGAATGATTCTATACACTAACAGAATATCTTGTATCTTCCTGTTACATATTCCACTTTAGCTATCCTTTGGTTAGCAATGTTGTTAATTGTATTCTCATGGAAACAAATTTGAAAATATGTTTCATATAATAAAATAATTTGTGAAAAAGAAATAATTCGCACATTCTATTTATAACTACAAACTCCTGTTGTTTAGGCAATTATAAAAAATATTTTTTTAAAATTTTATGTATTGAATACATTCTTGATTGAGTGCGTAAGAAATCGTGCGATCCACGCACTTAAATATTAAATTGCAATAACAGTTCTCATTTTCACGCGTGATTAATTTTGAAAGTAATAATGACTATTGCCAGAACTTCCAGCGATAGTTTCCCTCATTCATGACGGATATTCTCTTTGAGGAATTCAACAGCCTAAGGCCCGTTTTCACGACTTACCTTTAAAGTTCGATATAGTTAACGCTACCTTTAGCACTAGTGAGGAATAAAGTTACCTTCAGCTATTTTTCATTTTCACAACTTCTGTATAAAATAAACTTAACATTTTTAAAAAAGTGGCAATACTAAAGAAAATACTGACTATTTTTGCCAAAATAAAAATACGAACTGGCAACTACGTACTTTTTTACATTTACAAAATATACGTATAATTGGAGTTGCCATATATAACAAATTTGTGAATATAATATGGCAATCTCAAATCTAAACCTTACGACAAAAGTTAAAGGTAGAAAGTTCCTCTCTTTAGATTATTCTTCACTTAAAGGTTAAAGAGAACTTGTGATAATTAAAAACTCATTATCTGTTCGATAACTTCCTACATTTAGCTATCGTTAAGTCGTGAAAACGGGCCTAAGGCCTTAATCAAACCAGTGTAGATTACAGCACGTGAGTTTAGGCGTCTTGCAAATGAATATCGGTTGTAAGTCGTGCATTATGCACCGCTTCCCATTCTGCAACCAGATTATTTCCTATTCGTCCAGCTAAGATAGGAGAAAGTTGTTGAGCATGGCTCTTCAGCACTTGCCATTTAGTAGCCGTTTGGCCGGCGATATTTTCCAAAAATTACCACACCATACAGTAAGTTTGAGCGGTTGTGAAGGCTAATTGTGTGTAAAATACAAATTTTTTGGTGCCCCAGAAGCAGAAAGTATAATAAATACCGTTTATTAGCTATAAATAAATCTATTTTGTGCCACGCCCACTTTTGAATTCCGCTCACATTTTTTCGGATGTTGTGTAATAATAACCAGGATGCTTGTATCTTAATTCGAAACCCTTGCCGTTCTTCAGATATACAAAAAATAAAAGACTGTCGTGGCTGTTTGCTCATATCTGAGCCATTTATAGACCAATCTGAACTTAGCAGAGCAAATGTGACATAAACATATAACAATCTAGTTCTTATCGTTTCTGTGGTCTTCGGAAAACCCATTTTAATATACACACGGACAAAAGAACATCGTTTAATCAACTTCGCTATTCGTAAGGACCCAAAAGTCTTGTAGAATATAAAGAAGAACAGTTATTGATCAGAACAAATGAAAGCGCACTTCAGTTCTTTTACGATTTTTCTTCTATAATCCTTAAAAATGCAAAAGCAATGACATACTTATACCTTTTCCACCTGGTGAAGAATATAAAGAAAAGCAGTTATTAAATGAAGCAAATGAAAGCGCACCTTAGTTCTATCACGATATTTTTTAAAGAACTTTCTGCCGTGTCTGGATCAACACTGAAAGTTGTAAATTGTCCCATACAACCCTAAATCTGAAAATAAAATATATACATATAAAAATGTAGTTATTTTATAAAATAAAAATGTAAGAATGTATGCATGCACTTGCATATTATTAACGTAGTCGGTAAACAACAGATTAAGAAATCACAGCGGAGTTTCAAACTCTTTGACATCGGTAATCCGTGAACCGATTTTGTTTCACATCCCTAGAAATCTCCCATGAATGGCGACGTCAATTTTTATGTATTTATGGTAATTTAATATGCATTGGCTTAAGAATACCGATATTTTATTTCATACCCATTATTGTTTGTATATGGTGTATATGGCGAAATATTTAGAATACAAGGCTTAAGCGGCTGAATCAAATATTCCACCGAATATTCTACCGAATTTAGAAAAGGTAATTTTTTTACCGAATATTGGGTCAGGAAATAGACAAAAAAGGCAAAAAAAAACGTTTCCAGAATTTTTTTGAGAAAGTCTTCATTCTAAATCAAAATTTTTATTGCTCCCGCCGCATGTCAAAAAAAAGAAAATTTTAAAAATCGGTCTTTTAGGAAGTAAAAGTGGGTAATTTTGGTGAATATTTATTTTATTTAACCCCATTTAGACTAAAAAATTTTAAAAGATCAGTCATCTTTATAAGTCATCAGTCATCTTTATAATCTGAGCAACAATTTCGTTTTTTCTTCTCTCTTATTTCTTCCCAAAGTATTTTATATATTTTTCTTTCATTTTTCAAACAAAAATGTAACTAAAGTTTTTTATTTAAAAGTTGAGTAAAGTTCTACTTCAGCAACAATTTTTATGAAATTGTTGATGACGTTTAAAATAATTTTATTTAGTTTTGAATGAAAATTTTAACAAAATGTTCCAACATGTCGACCCCTTTGTGCGAAATTATTGTATATGTCAATTTTTTTGAAATTGAGATTTTGATGCAATCTTGTTCTACATTCAAAGAGACGTCACCTGACAAAATATTGTAGGCACATTCCACTTCGTTGCTCCAAAAATTTATTGTATATTTTCATTTTGATATTGCAAGAGACAACAGAGAAAAGTAGAAAAATGGCTGTCCTGTAAAATTTGGTTTTTGTAACATGCGATAATTTCGCGCAAAGGGGTCGATATAATAATAAATACTTAATTTTGTTCTGGGCAAAATTCGCAAACGGTTTCTTTATTTAAAATGTGTGTGGTCGCGAAAAAAACTTTTGCTCTATTATGAACACCAGTGAAAATGGTACAGCCTATTGTGAACGAAGCATAAAGGAGCAAAACAGGGTAAATGTAAGAACATTTTGTAAACATCTTTTGTCAAAATATGTTTGCAAACTTAAAACCAATGTCCTTTTACATAAAGATAGAAAATAGCGTATTATATAGCTTAGTAGCGTATAATGGGTAAAAAGGGAATTTTATCATAAAGACTAAAATAAGACTTAGGCCCATTTTCACGACTTAACGATAGCTCAATGTAGGAAGTTATCGAACAGATAATGAGTTTTTAATTACCACAAGTTCTCTTTAATCTAAAAGTGAAGGATAATCTAAAGAGAGGAACGTTCTACCTTTATCTATTGTCGTAAGGTTTAGATTTGAGATTGCCATATTATATTCACATATTTTTCATATATGGCAACTCCAATTATACGTATATATTGTAAATGTAAAAAAGTACGTAGTTGCCAGTTCGTATTTTTATTTTACCAAAAATAGTAAGTATTTTCTTTAGTATTGCCACATTTTCAAAAATGTTAAGTTTATTTTATACAGAAGTTGTGAAAATGAAAAATAGTTGAAGGTAACTTCATTCCTCACTAGTGCTAAAGGTACCGTCAACTATTTCAAACTTTATAGGTAAGTCGTGAAAACGGGCCTTAAAGTTTTAAAATTGGTTTATTTTCACTATCACTACATACATAGAAGCATAGATTTGAAAAAATTCAAGTTGGCGGGACAATTAAATATGTTTTATTGAGTGCTATTTTGCAAAGTGTAAATTTGATAAATTTTTTCATTGAATCAAACAAAAAGTTTGCTGACCTAAAATTTTATTTTTAACAAACTGTGTTGTTAAAAATTTTCTGGAGATATTTTTTTCTGTGCATGGTACGATAAAAACATAAAGTTATATGTATTAGTACTATTCTTAAGATATAAATAAATCTAACTTCCCTACGTTCGCAACCCCTACTGCAATCCACGCCTGGATAGCGAATTTAAGATTTCATATAGCTTGTATTTTAGACCCATGTTGTTGAAATTTTTCCTCTCTTTTACTTAAATGCGCTTTACACTAAAATACATAAAAATTAAAATAACATATAAATTTAAAATGCGTAACATGACAAAAAGTGGAATTACCCAAATTCGAAACAAAATATAGGGCTCAGTTAATATTCTTTTCTAGTTTTAAATAATAAAACACTGAGTCCGAATTTGTTGGTTTTATTTTATATTAGAATTATTTTTTATGAAAACTTTTGGCCTGATATTTCGTATCATACATTACCAAGTCGTTTAGATTCGACTAATAGCTTTAACCTAAAAAATATTTCCTATTGGTCATTGTTCTTAACGAAAACTACAAGCGACAATATTTTGTTTGTAGTTGTTTTTGCTAGAGACTCAGGTGTGCTGTTTATGAATGTGCTGGTTGCCAAACCAACTATTTTCCAGCAGCCATCTATTCTTATCAGAGCCAATTAGACTCATATTTTTGCCACCTCCTTTCTACATTTTTCTCTGTAGAAGAATATTTTAAGTATCTCTGATGTTTTTTTTTTTCTGCTGGGCATCATCGTCATCAACATCTTAAGAACGTAAAGGTCTTTTTCATTGTAACATTAAGAAATTCCTATTTTTATGGTGTTATTATGGCAATTATGAGCTATAATTGAAATTTTTATGGTTTGTTAGGAGATGAAGAAGAAACAACAAACGTTTAACCAAAAAAAAAAAAAAAAACAAGAAAAATGCCAAAATTTTTATGAATTTTTATAAAATTAAAACTAATTGGTTCTTTATATGTGGGTGCTGGTTGGTGGTTTGGTTGTTCGGTTGTTTGCTTCTCTTGAAAACAACACTAAATGTTGTGGCTCCTTAATATATTTTTATTGTTTAGTGCTGTTACTATTCGATACTTGTCTTGGAACTTCTTAAGGAAATTTAAAACTTTGTTAACATTCTTAAGCACGTTTTTGGTTTTTATTTAACGAATTTTGTTTTTTTTTTTCATTCTTTTGTTTCTAAATAGTTTCTCTTTGTTAAGTCTAGGGTGGTGTATTCATTATAATTTAAAACTTATTACGATTTCTTTTATGTTTTGCTTAAGTTGTTGAATTGTTTTAAATGGTCACATGTGTTTTTATATGATTTGGTTTTCTACTTTTGTATGTTAAGAACGTGATTTACTTTTTGACCTGTTCCATTGTAAATTCGTTTTATTTGAAGACTTTTTTGTTTTGGCTTTTTGTATTTAATTAAATTTGAAATTTCCATAAATTTGTGAAATTAAATTTCTTTTGTTGGAATTAAAATATTTTTTTTGTGTATTGATACGTAAAGTAAGTCGTGTAAGTAAAATTCGTGAAAAACTATTAAGGACAATGTTAAAATGTTTAATGATAAGTGCTTTAAAAAAAAATTGTGTTAAGATTATAACTTCTAAACAGGACATTTCTGATTTGTAATGAATTTAGTAAAGCAACGATTCTAAAATTACAAATCAAGATAAACTGTCTTTAAAATTGGCGCTTAGAAAAGAGTTACTGCCTATTTCACAACGTCACTGGAACGCTTTTGTTCGCACAAATTACATGTAAAACAAAAACAAACTTTGAAAATTTGAAACGAGAGCGTTCGAGTGACATCGTGAAAAAGGCAGTTATGGATCTTGCAAAATTTTTAGAAAATAGCAGGGATCGTAACGGTTACAAGTAATTTCAATAAAGTTCTTTTATAACAGTCATTTTGTGAGTAAAAAAATTCTTCTGAAACAGTTTTTTTTTAACGTAAAAATAAAAGGTCGAATAAAACTCTTAAGAAAAGAGTTTATTTTCGCCGTCATAAATAAAAAATTATTTGAAGAGTTTTACTTTTCAGTCAGAAATTTAAACCCATTTTTTGTAAATTGACACCCAAAGCTAACCGCTGGTCTGATTATTACAATGCAGTGTAATCTTAAAGCAGGCCATACACGATTCAATTCAATTGTCAACTGAGTCGGTTGTTCTCCAAATCAAAGCGTGTATGGCTTTGTCAATTGATTAGTTTGACGGTTGTCGAGTTGGTTGAAGAAAAATCAAAAGATTTTAATTTTTTCAAGTTGACTACTAAGTCTTTCAATTCGATTGTACTGTATGTGCTCGAGTCTCTTGATTAGCTGTCAAAATTAATTTTTATTAAGTATTTTAAAAATTGTCTTTTATTTCATTAAATTTAAAAATAAATTTAAAATCTTTCAATTCAGTTGATGAAGTTGTCAACTGAGTTGAAAGACTCAGTTGACAACTGAATTGAATCGTGTATGGGGCGCATAATACTGCATTGCACATGAACAAATCGTCGTTAAAATAAAAAAGCAAGAGTGCTTTATTCGGCTATGCCGAATCTTATACACCCTGCACTATGGTGTGATAAGATCAGAAAGTTACATATATGACACATTGCCAAAAAAGCGTTTTTTACAGTCAGATGAGTTTGGCCCGAATTTAATCTAAATTCCAACAAGGTTTATTTACATGGGCAGCCAGCCATACAGCCGGAAGGACATCCCTAGTTCGATTGAAAAAGTGATACAGAGTCGATCGGTATGCATAAATGTAGGCGTTATTTTAAGGTCTTACAAACACCAGCATAAACGCATAATACCCTCTCTACTCTTATGGTGTGGGTATAACACGTAATAAAACTATGAGCATTTGAGTTTGAGAAAAGTAAAAAATGTAAAGATTCCTAGAGTAGATAAATGCAATCAATAGCTTAAGCTTGTCTTGTGCTGAAATTCACAGATAGATAAAAAATAGTTTTGCTCAATCACGCGTGCTGAAAAATCAATAATGCTCAGAAACATAATTCTAAGGGCCACTTCTATGAAGACAACAGAAAATTAAGAATTAATCTGTACAATTTTAAACAACAACCTGGACTATTTGGCTCTGGTCTGAAAGGGGATAACACTTTTTTCTCTTTTAAACTTTTGCAATGATTATTTTCAAAGACTTCACTTTAAACTTTTATTGCTAACAAAACAATTTTGAACTCATGTTAACCAATTCCATAAATTACCACGAAGATAAACCCATATGGATCTTCATGATAAGTCATTAATTAGTTGTTTAAGCTTTTAAATTTAAACATACAATTCTTGAGTTTCATATACACAGGACACTTTATATTTTATGACTTGAGCTTAACTTAATTCCCACGCACGTTTTACTTTATGTGGCCCACTAATAAAAAAAAAAATATCTTGTAAGCTTTTGGTTAAAAAACTTTTTTTTTTTGCAAAAGAAAAAAGAAAGGAAACCCATAGTGCTCAACTCCTCCTGTTACTTTTAGTTGTGGATTTAATTAGTTTTGATGATTTATTTAAACCTTAAAACTTAAATGAAGTCAAATGAAGTTGATGTGTTTTCTTAATTTTTCTTTTACTTTTATATTTTTTTGTAGCTTTTGCACTGTAATTGACACCCATATCATGGAACCATTAAATAAAGAAACCCACACCACAACCATTAAAAGCTTTTCCTTTTTTTTTTCTTCATTGTCTGTATTTAATCTAATTTGTTGCACTATCTTAACACAAAATAAAAATGACTACTGACGCTGTCAGAAACAAGCAAATCCAGACAGCATCATCATAATCAGTGGTGTGGCTGAATTTATGTATGTATATAGATAGCTCTTGCAGTTGCCACGTTTGTTGTCTTTGTCATCGTCATTATCGTCAACATCTTTTATAGCCAAGTGTATTCGGTGTTTGTAATTTTGTCTGTGTTTAAGCCATACGCAGTTAATTGTTGCAAGTAACATTATGAAGTTTTTATAACTTAAGTCTACTGTTTACTACCTTTTGTTTTTTTCTAAATGTGAAAATTTTGGGTGAGTTTCGAGTAAGTAAACTAAAACTTTTAGCATCCTCTCTTCTTATTCGAATAATCGTATACTACTGTTTAAATATTGAAAAGTAGAATTTTCTATTCATCCTTTTTTTAGTAAACCAAGTGTCTTTGGCAATACCAACAAAACATTTATGATTTTTTTTTTTTTAAATAACAAAAACTTTCTAAACTTTTTTTTTATAAGAAGGTATTAACTCAAAACTTTTATATAATCACTTTTTAAAAAAAATCTACACGTAATATTCATATATACATGCTTTCAAAAATATCGTGCTATTTTGGTTTACATGAACAGCCACCCATCCCGCCGGACTGACATCGTAAGATCGATTCGAAAAGCTTTTCTAAGTCGATCGGTATAGTGAGAGGTGAGTCTAACACCAATATTTTAAGGTGTTGCAAACATCAGCACAAACGGCTAATGCCCTCTCCACTATTGAAGTGTTGATATAAAAAGCTTAGAAGTTTTCATTATTTAGAATAAATTACAGCTTTTTATCCCCCCAAAATGCCATAAAAGTTGTTAAAGACTAAAAAACGTGTAAAATAAGAGGCATGTGTTGAGAATCCCGGAAACTTGTATAAGGAGCATAGGGCCGTATTTTTTTAAGTTATACACGCTGTAAAATATACACATATTGCACACTTAGTCATAAACAGGCAGGAAATACAGAAAACTGGCTTCAAAAACAGTGTTGCAATTTTTTAATCAAATTGAATTTCACAAATGATGTCTGTGTCGCTATAAATTTAACAACAAAAATGTCATATATTGAAACAAACAGCTGTTTCTCTCACTAAACTGTGTCTGTAATTTTTTTTGGCAAGTACTAGCTGTTACGTAAGGAAATTACTCGGCAATTTACAGAAAAAATTTTTTGTAACATTTTTGTGAGAAAAGTTCCCGCTTTAAACTGTCAAATAAACTCACGAATAAAAATGAAGCGAGACAAAATTTTAACACTATAAAACAATTAAGAATTCAAAATGCAAAGAATAATAATAATAACATTTTCTTCTTGGCACATTTTTTCATTGCTAAATTATTTTTATAAAATATACAAATTTTTTCAAAGCTCGCTTGCAAACAACAAACATTAAAGTCGCTATTTACATTATTTGGTATAGCCGATTGTTGTATTTTCCCCGCCGTCGTTGAAAAATTTTAAATTTTAGTCAATTTTGGTCGCCGTCAACGGTATGTGGTACTGACGTTCTCAACGTCTGCAATGTCACATCGGCTTCTAGTTCAATGTTATGACATTTATAACGTTTTTTCTCACTTTTCGAGAAACGATGGAAAATTTTGTTTTACATTTTTTCGATGCGAGAAGTTCTCACTAAAGTTACAGAAAATGGGTACTGGTTTATTAAAAAAACATGATTTTGATAAATTTTCTGTTGTACCAGTTTATAATATAGTGTGTGGTATGAATTTTTAATTTAATGAAATAAAATAATAGAATCTAGGAATTTATTTATCATGAAAAATAATTTTCATATTTGAATACGAAAATCGCATATTTAATTACAAAAATGTTTGAATTTTCTGCAATGACGATTTTTGCGGTATTGATAAAAAAGTTTGTATGTATAATTATTAAATTTTTAGTCAACAACCAAGTTTATTGAGTCAATAAAAAAAGTTGTTGCCCAAAATAATTTTTTTCAACAAAATGTTTACTTGATTTCTTAAAATAAATTGTTGAAAATGTTGAATAAATCAAACAAAATGTTAATCGAATCTTTATTTTTTTATTTATTAATGATGATGTTAAAAATTTTAAATTTTTATATTTTTATAAAAACACTAAAATTTATTATGCGGGCATAAGTAACTTCCTATGCGCATTTCACTGGTTGCGTAGGCCAGATCATCAGGAAACCTTTTCAAAGACTTTGGCAAAACTAAATATATTATTCAAATAAAACTGTAAAACAAATGAGAATTATGAGCTTTTCAAAAATGGACAAGATTGGTTAAAATACTGTCTTTACTTTGATTCAAATATTTTTTTTATTGAATATGAAGAAATATTTAATTATTTCATTTTTAAATATGTTTTATTGAGTGCTATTTTGCAAAGTGTAAATTTGATAAATTTTTTCTTTGAATCAAACAAAAAGTTTGTTGACCTAAAATTTTATTTTTAACAAACTGTGTTGTTAAAAATTTTCCTGAGATATTTTTTTCTGTGAAACGATGGAAAATTTTGTTTTACATTTTTTCGATGCGAGAAGTTTTCACTAAAGTTACAGAAAATGGGTACTTGTTTATTAAAAAAAAGTGATTTTGATAAATTTTGTGTTGTACCAGTTTATAACATAGTGTGTGGTATGAATTTTTAATTTAATGAAATAAAATAATAGAATCTAGGAATTTATTTCTCATGGTGAGTAACATTTATTATATAAATTTTCATATTTTCATAGTGCATAGAAAATATTCCTGGAAAATATTTAAGGAATAAGCCTATTAAAGTATAAAAGCTTTTGAGAATTGTAATTTGACTTAGAATACACATTGGAATAATATAAAAATGTATGAAATAAAATAATTTTAATTGGTTTTTGTACCAAATTTGCAATATTTACTATCCTTTTTATTATTCTGAAAATTTATTTAGATTTTAATAATAAAGCGGCAAATCAAATTTAAGAAAATTCTGCATAATTTACATGTTGAACTAAATGAAATAAATTATGTGCTGATTGATTTTACTCCAGTTCTCTGATACCAGCCAAATTGACTACTTTTTTTTTTTTGATCTAACAAATATTCGATTAAATTTACTTTAACAACACCCAAAACCTTTATCGCCCCCCAAAACTGTTCATTTATCTTAGTTTTTTGTGTGTATGTTTCCTATTAGTTCGCAAATTTGCAAATTTTTATATTCGCTCCTGTGGGATGCCACTTTTGCATTAAACCGAGATTTTTCACTTGTAACTCATATTTTATAGTTTGTTTATGTATATTGTGCATTTTTCTGTGTTTCACAACTTTCTTTTAATGTTATCTTGTTGGCCGGCACGTGTCTAAATTCTAGAAAAAAATTCGAATTTGCTAGCACTTTTCGTTGGTTAAGGAAACGGAAATGGCTTAAAAGCATGTTTGGGTGATTAACTGTGAGTGTGTCTTTTTGTTTGATGATGTGTTAGAAAATATCATTTATTTCTTTTTCTTACCCAGCAAACATTTTTAATTAAATTCGGGTATTTTTGAGTCTTCGGTGCGTGTGATAAAAAAAAAACTAGAGTAAGCGGTCATTTTCTGGTCATAAAATAGTTTTTTCGTGAGAAAAAGTTGTTCTATAGGCGACTTTTCTTGATGAGTAATTAATGATCTCTTTTTTTTATTAGTTAATATTCATTTCCGACACTTTTATGATGGTATTTATAGTCGTTTTCAAAAAGCTCTCTATTCATTTATAAGTCTTATTTAACTCCATTTCTG
Source organism: Pollenia griseotomentosa (assembly GCA_963931875.1). Classification (NCBI taxonomy): domain Eukaryota; kingdom Metazoa; phylum Arthropoda; class Insecta; order Diptera; family Polleniidae; genus Pollenia; species Pollenia griseotomentosa. The sequence continues at coordinate 64,207,084 of OZ007561.1, forward strand.
AGTCTTTTTTGAATTATTTATAAGTCATAAAGCTAATCGCTTACGAGTAGTTTTTGAGCTATTTATCAGTTGTTTTCTTATTGTGCGTAAGTCTTCTTGTCAATGATGTTACACGTAGGAAAAAATCTCTATTCGTAGGGATTTTCTGCTAAAAAAAATTGGCCTTAGTGAAAAAAGGGACAGATTTTTAAAATCATTAAAATGCAGGGACTTTTTTAAAAATGTGGTAAAACTGAAAATATTTGCAATTTTTTTTCGATTTGTGACAACATACAAATTAAATGGTTGATAGGGCAACATTGCAAATTGTTAAATATCTTTTAGTGATCGCTTGCCGCCATTTCAACATTGATTTAAAGGTTAATTTGTGAAACTGCCTTTGACAAGAATGGAAATTCTATTAATTTAATTTTTCACAGCAATAAATAGATAATTTGCTAAAGATGGGAATTAAAAAAGTTTTGGAAAATTGTCAGCATGTCATTTCATTTTCCCCTTTAGTCAAAATTAGCCATTTATGATTTATCACTGCCACATGCAAATACAGATAGCGACAGGTTTTTTTTTCTATCATTGATGTTAGTTTTTGGGCTTCTTTTTTAGACAATCTTTTTATTTGTTAGGCAATGAATCGTATATAAATCCTTTTTCCATCGCTTAAGTGATAAATCAGTTTTTAATTATCAAAAGAGATCTGAGAAGACTTTAAATAAAATGTATAAACATTCCCAGCTAGCATTTTCAATAGTCTAGGAGTCTACTGTGAATCTCATAAAAAGTGTTTTTGATCGTCGACGAGCTTATTTTTTTAATTGTAGACGATTCCTCGCACGGTAGAAATCGTAACAAGTGCTGATTCGTATGAGAGATTCTTCCATAGCACAGCGAAAGACGCTCATATTAATCATAAAGGGAATCGTTTATGATGCATGTAGAGATTATCTAACGAGTCTTTCAAAAAGCATTCCAATAGTCGTATGAGACTCATGTAGGGATTATTTTACAACTCGTGAAATGCTCAGCCATATAACTGAGCTACATAAATAAGGGCATCAAGCGTATTTTTCATGTCAAAACTTCTAGTTTTCATACAATTTATATAAAACAAACCTTAAGTTCGCGAAATCAACACCATCCATCCGAAAAAAAAAATTATTTTTTACAGATCCTTAGACCGGTTTGTTTTATTGAAATTGTATTGGCAATAGAATTTTCATATTTCAAAAACGCTCTTATTTAGGTAGCTCAGTAAATGTTATATGACTCTTACAGAGAGTCGCAAAGGTTCATTTTAAGATTAAAAGACGAGCGTGTCAAAAAAAAAAATAAAAAAAATTTAGATGTTTTTGTTTTTGTTACTCGTCAGATAATCATCAAAAGATCCTTTTAGGAGTTGTATATTAAACATAATCGTCATACAAACAGCCTATCCTAGCTGGGATTAATACAAATAGTTTTATTTGTATTGATATTTTAACATTTAAAACTTGTAGGGATTTTTGTAGAGACAATTTCTTTACCCGTAGGCAAAATTAGGAAGGTCTTTCCGCAAAGGGTTTAACGTCACTGCTTCTTGTAGCCATTTATCTGACGTCTTTCAGTTCATTGCAAACTCTTTTCTACGTCATTTGTGCTCGATTTAAAGTCCTTTTCTAGTTGTATTGTAAATCGAATTTAGCCTTTTTTCCTGTGTTTTTAAAAAAGTTTCACTAATAAAAATAAGACATTAAATAAATAAATGTATTCAAATAAGAATTACACAAATACAGCAAATAACTTAAAAGTTTAAAAAAATAAATATAAACGAGGAGTATAAGCCATACAAAAATATGAATAAGTTCCTCTTAAAAATTAGGTGGGTCCTTCACCGCTAGTTTTTGCAATACATTTTCTCTGGAAAATAATATGCCTTTGTATACAAATTTCATCGAAATATTTTAGCTTTTTAATTACACAAGTTCTTAGTTTTTTTAATTCTTATTTCTTATTAAATTGCACTTCTTAGATTATTTTAAATCACAGTTTTATTTAATGATAAAAACACCACAATTCAAGTCTTATAAATAATCAGAAATTGTACTTTTTCCTGTTAACTTAAAAATAGGTTTACTAAACAGATTTATATCATCCATCTGCGCAAAATAATTATCACATTTCAAATACCTTCATGATTTGTTTGCGATCAAACCGTTTTCATTCTACTAGCGAAACATGACCATAAATAATGGATAAAATACTCCCATTTTAAGCGCCTAGATGCTAAATTTACGATTGCAATCAAATTTGGTATTGCATTGAAAATCAATCGCTTTTAAGTCATAAGCGCGAATTATATTTCGCGCTTTTTCGATACGATTTTTAAGCGTGAATTTTGTTTTTGATCCCCAAACATACTGGAAAAAGACTCATCAAGATGATGTTTGAAAAACAATCTTCCAAATGATAGGTGGGTATAAATTTGTATGTAGGTTTTTTGATTTTGTTTGACAATTACTTTCATTTTGTAAAAATAAAAAATTAAGAGAAAATGTACGGCAGATTTTAAAAAATTAAGAAAGATTAGCAATTTGCAGAAATATTTGAATAATTTTTTGTACAGTATAAGGAAAAGAAAAAAAACATATTAGCATTAAAAATATAAGGGTGTTTTAACAAAACCATTTTTTTTTTTGCTACGACAGATTTTTGATTTTTATCTTTAAGTTTTTTTTCTGATGTACTGCCTGTTTTTAAAATAAACAGCCTGTTTTTCTTATGACGAACGAAAAACTCACCCAGAAAAAATTTTTTCACCAATTAAATCATTAATCAAAAATAAAATCAGTTTTAATTAAAAATTTAATCAAGTGAATTAAACGTTTAATCAAGTGAATTAAACGTTTAATCAAGTGAATAAAACGTTTATTAAATTTAATTCACTTGGTTAAACGTTAAATTACTTGATTAAATTTTTAATTAAAACTGATTTTATTTTTGATTAATGCTTTAAATGGTGAATTTTATAGGTTTATAGGTTAAAGATATATTAAAGGAAGGCAAGTACTTTGACCGATTTTGACAAAATTTATCAGTGTGTCTAAAAAATATGGGTTCCAATTTTTGTTGATCATCGAAATCTCCAATCAATATATACAATTAATGCATTACGTCGCACAATGCGTAATGCCTTAACATTGTCGCCGTTTCAAAGAATTGTACCCAGAACGAAAGCAGCGAACAAATCATGGGAACCGCCTTCCGCAATAATTTAGTCCTTAGAACTTGGGAATCAATACCACGCAAACATCAAAAGAATTCCCTCGTATGAAAAAATATCTTTGTTAATAAATTAGTGTATTTAAATATTCACTTGTCCACCAAATTTTAAGTTTTCTTGTTTAATTAAAATATCCATTGCATTCTGTTTTATAAAAGCAATTTATTTTTTTCTTTTTTTTTTTATAATTTATAAATGTATTTTCGTATCAATAACTTCTTTTTTCCTAAAAAATCAAAAATTTTCTCCTTTCCTTTCAAACAATTTTTTCCTATCCCCTAAAAACTTTTTGTATTTCAAAATCCATATTACTATGATTTTTTTATTTTTTTTTTATAAATATTGTATTTTTAACATCCTCGATTTACGGATAAATATATAAAATAAATCTTCCTCATAGGTGTTAACGTTATCCCGATCACTTAAAATGTTCGTTAATATATTCAGCTACAAGGAAGCATTAAAAAAATTATTTTTCTTCGAAAATGTACAAAAAACAGAAAAAATTGACTGGCCACATTTGTACGTTCTACAAAATCAGAATAACAAAAAGCTGATACGTTTATAATGCGCTTCCCCGTCTTATATTTTTTCCACTAAATAGTATAATTTATATAACAACAGTGAAATGGCCCACACACCAACACGCGGAGATTTACACACACAAACATATATTATTATATGTATACAATGTCCCATTTGACATTATTTTTTTGGATTGGCTTTTCTTATAAAACCATTTTTCGAAAATATTTAGTACATAATGTACTTTTAAAAAATATATAGTTTTCATTTAATTTCCTGTACCAAATGCACATCACAAACACAAATGATAATGTCAACCGAGATAGACATCCAATGCAAACAATACACACGCACACCATATTTACAGCTTTATACATAGAAATACAAACAACTATGATTAATTTAATTTCAAGAACAAAAAATTTTGCAAAAATCCAATATTATTTACTTTGACTAAACACCAAATAGGAACGTATGCCATAAAGTGTGATAGTGACAGGTTCCATAAACAAAAACTGCAGAAGTTTTGCACTTCAAACAGATAGATGAGACCCACTATAACGAGCACGTGTCACATAAAAAGAAAATATTTTAAATTAAAGACGCCAATGGCTCTGAAAATTGATAGTCAAGCGTACAAGTAAAAAAATCAAAATCTCTAAGCCATTAAATAAAAGTGTAGAAAAAAAAAATTTGAAAATAAAAACCATTAAATGCAAACAAACATACACATGCCACCAGACATGAAATAAACATTCAAAAGCATATGCTAAGCTTCTCATAAATAGAAAAAAAAGATTGGATTCCCACACCACTTTTTTTTTTTTTTTTTTGCATGGACACATATCATTATGGCTAGACACGCACCAGCAGCAGACAAAAAAATCAACTACAAGTGGCCAATAGCAAACCAAACTAGACAGTAGTAAGAGGTAAACCACCACCCATTGTAATCGCTCACGAATGTAACTACGCAACTTTAAATCTTATCGAGATAAGTGGCCAGGATAACGTAAGGATAAAGTATTTAAAATTAAAGCGCTACGTACGGATTTGTACCTCGTGTTGTTTACAGTTCTTTAATTTTTTCTATTATGTTGATTTTTTTTATAATGAAAGTGGTACAGTGGGGAGAAAGTTTAAAAAAATAGCAAAAATTCTGCAAAAAATGCCGCTAATTCCTTTCTGCTGTTGGTAATAAAAGCGATTAGAAAAAAATCAACAAAACCGAAAGAAATAACCAATAACAATAAAGAAAGTATAATCAGTCAGGCGCGACTTTTGTCAGTTGCAAATTCTTATTTTATGAAATAAAAAACACAGCTTATTAAAAAGAACGTTATAAATGTATTGAATGTTTTTAATGTAATGAAAAATAGTTTACAATATTTTTCATTCAACAAACAGTTTTACAAAAGGTTATTATAATATATATATATATATATATTAGAGCGACTCAAGTTGTATGGAAGCAGAATTCGTGCTCGATGTGCCGTCCTAAAAATTAACCTTGGACTTTTTTAAGATGACATTTTAAATATTTGTGCTCCAGCTTTGACCTCTCGTGAGCACGACCATTTTGAAAAAGGGTCTAGTTTTGCATGTGTTGTTAATTTGAGAATCTGTTTCCTTACCAACTAGGGAATGGTAAATGGATTCCAAAATCGATTTTCGATTTTTCGATCGACTTTTTTTATTACGTTTTTTGAAATCGATTAATCGAACGTCAAAATCGATTTTAAAATCGATTTCAAAATCGTTTAAGACTAGTTTGCAATCTTATACATTATATCAGAAAGGGGGATACACCAGCATTTTTTTGGCAAGCTACTAGAGAAATTAAACTGAGATTTTTACAGGGGGTAGATATGACTACTTTTTACAATTTTCCTGTAAAAAGTGAAAATGTGTAAATTTTGAGATGTCCTTTAGAAGAACAAGTGCATGTACATTGCACATATATATTCAAATTGTATTCTTGTGTAGTCAATCAGGCCTGTCACATAAATTGAATCCGATCGGAAGTGTAAGTGATTTTGTATCTTGCTTCACATAAAACGAAATCACTTTTGATGGGAATTGATATATGTGACAAACCTGAATGTATGTTTAGTATTTCAAAGATTATGACAATAGTTCCTGCTCGGTGGCGACTGTTTTTTTGCTAACTTACTATTAAGTTAGTTTTAGAAAACAAACGTTTGCATAACATTGATGTCAGAAAGATGCAGAGATACTTTCCTGTAATTTCGTATTTCATAGGATAAATTACACACTTTTCACTCTGTTTATAACAAGATTTAAATATCGCTCACACACTGGTCTGTTTGCATATTAGCATATTTCCACAGGAAGGCCATGGCTGACTTTCAGTGTTTGGTTCGATACGATATGTTAAGTACTTTTTGTTCACTGTCCATTGATGACTTTAATTTCTGAAGAACAAGAGATCTTATATTAAAGTTGGAAGTATACCAAGGGTACTAATAGATAAATACGTAAGACTACAACTTTAAACTTGGAAAACTGCATAAGCATACCTACAGACGTATATATGTTCGCACAAAAAAAATAAGTTTTATTATGCATGCCCACAATTTATCGATTTAATTAAGATTACAATTAAAAATTGCCAAAATTTTGATATAAATAAAAAATCGCATACGTAAATTCGATTGCGAAAAATCGATTTTTTTTTACCACAAAATCGATTTTCGATTGGAATCGAAATTGATTTACCATTCCCTATTACCAACATATACAAATAGGGTATCGTAAGAAAGGTTTTTTTTAAGGCGCGCCTAGCTGTTAATACAATTTGTCCAAGGATACAATTTGTTTAAGGATTTTCTGTAAAAAAAAAATGGTTTTTGAATTTTTTGTTCGGGGTTGTTTGTAATAAAAATGCCAAATTAACATATTTTAATCTTTAGTCGATTAAATTAAATACGTGTCTCAGCTTTTTTTGAAATTCGTGCTAGTTCGCGTTTTGACAAAAATGCAATGGGGTGGTAACCCTTCGTTTTAAATATTGCAATATGGGTATCAAATTTCTTCTTTTCTTTCTTTAGTGCCATTTTCATCCATACATGATCTAGAAACTTAATCCGCTATCATATTAGAGTTACTACAAAATTGAATTTATATATATATTCCAGAGCACCATGTGAAATGCATCTAATTTGCAAAAATCTAAATTATTTACACACCAAGATTATGTACTTGGCAAAAGAAGAAATATATATACAAAGTAATTTTAAATTTAAGTACAATATATTGTTATAAATTGTATATTAACAACTTTAAGACATCTTACAGACAACAGTTTTCTTTTTTTATGTTTGAATATGAGACATGTTCATACCATAACGAAATAATTTATTTAAGTGTTCCTGGGTCCATATGAGTAGCGAAATTTATTTTACGTTGTCTGTCTGTCCGTCCGTTCGCTGTTGAAATGGATATTTCGAAGACTTCAGCAATGATGAGAACTAAGTTGGTTTATATATTTCTGTCAGCTATGCTCCATTACATTCAGTCAGATCAATCCACAAGCGACTGAGAAAAATCCCACTACAACCTATAATTTTTATCATTAAATCCCCATTTGCTGTTGTTTTTCCCCTATTTTTTATTTTAATGTGAAGTTTTTTTTTAAAGTTTACAGGAGAAGTCAAAAATTTAACAAAATCAATGACAACAAGTTTTACTTGGCGTTTGAATATCGTTAATAAAGTCGCCACTTTTGATAGCAGGGGTCAAAAATAATAAAAAGTTTAATAAAAAGAACAAAAATCAATAAAAACGTCAATTTCGAATTTTTTGATTTATATTTAAGGTTACTATATATGATTTTTATTTTCTTATTGATTTTTTTGTTAATGTTAATGTCATTAAACGTAATATTATTTTGCACCTTAATCAGTGTAATTAAATCGATGTCTTAATATTTTTTATTTTGTATATTATGTTAATTTTTTATAATTGGTCTGTAAGGATTAATTCCGTAGAACTTAAATAAATAAATATACTCACTTAGTCTTTGAAGAACTATCAACAATAACAAAATTGTTTTGGCTTGAAAATGTTTTTAATAAAGAGAAGTAAATGCTGAAAATTTAAAAAATTTGTATACCCAAAGCACGGTTAGGCCAATTTTTTACGAAAGTCGTTGTTTTTTTTAAGAGTTACAGCAATTTAAGGGACTTTAAGGTCATTCAAGGTAAAGTTTCTCTTTCTAAAGTGAGATATTTCTTAAATTTTTTTTTTTTTAGTCAAGAACACAGTTTGCAATTTATTGAAATGAATGCGATTGCATTCGAAAGCCGTCTAAATGTAAATAAAATTAATTAAAAAAATTAGTGAAACTTTGGAAATTAATTTCCTGAAATTGTCAATCGAGCCATCGAGTCTTACTGAAACCATAAAATGGTAAGTTTTACTTTCAAAATTTGGCTCTAATGCCTTAGAGGTTAAGCTGGTGAAATAATTTAAGCCCAACGACTACGAAACGATTCTATTTAATTTCGTTTCGTTCTGTAGAAATATAATACTATTTTTAAATGTGTATCAATTAAATACAAATGAATCTCGCAAACGTTTTAGTTATCAGGTAAAATTTGGTTTCGAACAACATTTTCAAAGTTGAGGGTTACCATCCAAACCACAATAGTGTAAAATCATTATTGAGTCAATCTAACGATGTCCGTCCGTCCGCCTCGTTGGCTAGCTTGCTTGGTTGTCTATCCATGTAAACCTTGTTCGCAAAATACAGGCTGCATTTTTTTTGGATAATTTGATATATGACTACGTCTTAACTGTCATTAGGATGAACCCTATTGCAAATGATGAGAATCGGCCAAAAATTTCACATATCCCCCATACAAACTTATTTACGGATTAGAGTATTTGTGCCCATAAGCTTTCTTTTGGAAATAATACAAATATCACTCCCAAAAAAAGATTTTCCGCTGCAGTTAGGTTCAAAAAATTACGAATCTTAAATAAAGGACCATTTTAGTCCATACTACTCATTTAACAATACAATAATCAAAGCTTTTTTATTAGCGTTTTATTATCATCTGCAAACTAACAGAGTTTAGCTTCATATCGTTTCTATTTACTCTAGGGCGCTTCAGAATATAATGCTTTGTATTAAGACATAAAATTTTATCATATTGTCTAGAACTTGTCTTTCTCTAATGCTTGTTCTTAGCCTTCTTAGGCAGCCAACCAGAATAAAGCTCACTTGAGTCCTTCACTATGCCCTTTGTAATACCCAGTGCCAAGGCCTATTCTACAAAGTAGTTACTCAATACGTGTCACTGCAGACTTACACCAATTTGTTTTCCTATTGAAAACAAAAAGCAATTTAGTACTATCTGAGATAATTAATCCCAGCAGAAAAACACTTATTTCCCCAAATATCTTGCGCGTTGACACTGAACATATTGAATTCATTGAATTCCAGACCCATTAAAGTTAATGAGTCCCTACCGGCCAGTGCCAAGTTACCACTGAGATAACCAACTTGATCCTTTTCCTATTGAGCCTCAGAAGAGGGTATTTCCTCCGTAAATCCGTTAATTGTGGGTGCGTTCTTAAATGCATCACTGCGCTGCATCAATGATTTCAAATGCTTATATATTTATCAGTGAAGTTAATGTGTACCAAAAAATTGTGAAAAACTCCACAAAAATAATAGTCACACAATAAAAAAAAATTTAATTTTTTTTTTATCGGCTTTAAAAAAAGTTTGCTTTTCTGATGCAGCGCAGTGATGCATTTACGAACGCACCCTATAGTCAGGCTCAGCGAATAAAGGCCTAACGAACTAACGCCTAATTTTTCAAAATGAAAGAATGCCTAAACAAGAACGCCTAAGAAGAAAGTGAAAGAACGTCTAACTTTAAAAATGAAGGAAAGTCTAATTATAAAAATGAAAGAAAGTCTAAATTGTTAGGGTTTCTTTCATTGTGAATTAACACCTAATGAAAGAAAACCTAACAACTGGGATTAAAATGCTGAAAATATATTTTGAAAGGAAAAAATGTATTTTTAAATTATATTTAACTATAAGTTATGTAAATTCAGTTAAATTTTCAACAACTATAGCTCTACATAGCGAACATTTGAAAAAATTTTCACCTGCGTTAGCTTTTAGTTCATTACAACAGTTCAAGCAAATTTTTAAATGCCGACATGGCAAAAGTAATATATTTGGCTTTGAAACCAAACACACTATGCACATCGCAGTATCAGTTTCGCCAAAATAATGACTTGGTATGTTTGGATCAACAGTATCGTCGTCATCATCATTTTCATCTTCGCTATCATTATCGTCCTCGTTATCACTGTTATGTGTATGCATTTTGTAAAAGGGAAAATCAATTGCTTTTATAATTTTAAAAACTAATAATTTTCCCTTTTACAGAATGTTTACATGATGAAATGAAAATGAAAAATCGCCTAACATTAATGAAAGAAAGCCTAACAATCAAAAATGAATAAATATCTAATTAGGCGTTTTTTCATTTTTGATTGTTAGGCTTTCTTTCATTATGAAAAATCACCTAACAATTTTAATGAAGGAATGCCTAAAATATTAGACATTCTTTCATAATGAACAACCGCCTAATTCCTATATAATTTTTTGTTGCAATTTTTAGGCATTATTTCATTTTTTTTTTAGGCGTTAGTTCGTTAGGCCTTTATTCGCTGAGCCCTATAGTCAAGCCATATAGCCTCTGCTAAGGAACAGGTAGATTTAAGGGTCTACCCTAAATGCGTAAGTCTATAAGGCCATAAGGTGCTGATAAATAATATGTCTTTTCTATTGCCAAATTTCTTGTTGAATTTTTTCTATATCGTTGCACTGTATTTAAACATTTTTGTTAGTTTTCTTTCTAAATGTTTCTGTAACTAATTTAAACACTTTTAGGTTTAACATTTTAACCACCAAACAAGAGTTTGAGAAGAGATAGATAAAAAAAAAATTCACTACCAGCAGCCACCCTAAAAGTACAAGTTCCCACGTTGCAGAGTATTGTGCTGATGTCTCCACTTGAAATAACAAAACCATTTAACCATCAATACACAAACATACAAGCACACACTCACTCAAACTTTGCACTTCCTCTTCGCTAATAAAACCAACAATACAAAAGAGCACACGCACTTTTGCTCTTAAATAAGTACAACCTGACAATGACGCGTTATTTGGCTGCTGGTGCTCAAACTCATGAACTAAAACAAAAAAAGAAACATCAGACTATCATGCAATCGTCATGGCAATAATTTTGCTACAATGTATTAATAATACAAGGAGTACCCGTAAGCAATTTGCTGCTGCAAGTGCTTTATCATCATCGTTAATGCTCGGGAAATGTTGCAAAGCCTAACATCAACACAGCGCTTATTTAATTACACTCCCTTAACTTTGTTTTAGCTTATCCTTTTGATTATCCTGATGATGGGCCAATGTTTGAAGCACCCTTATTTTTGAAAACGAAAATTTTTATTCTTTTTATCTGCGTGGAAATTGCATGTTTGTTGTTGTTGATTATCTGCTATTTTACTCAAATGATAATAATTTTGAATGAAATTGAATTTTTTACTTTTTTGTTACATTCATTATTTGTTTCTGAAGTGTTCAATATTGTTTCGTTACGGCTCTTCTGGAGTTTATTATAGTCTGGTTAAGCCTGCTGTGGTCGGTCTGTTTCTTTTGTTCAATTATTGCCCTCAATTTGAACTGTTTTTTTATCTTTTCTCGATTTCACTTCTTTATTGTCTCGATGTTGGTTGCAGCCAAATCAAAAAGAGTATGTGTGGGATAATTTTTAGCAATAAACGAGGGGAGTGCTAATAGATGTACGTTGATTGATTTTCGTCATGGGAATATGAGAAAGTGTTATGAGGTGTTTATAATTGTTTTAATAAACTTATGCTATTTTTTTATTTTGTTTTATTTTCTTTTTTTTTGGGAATCATACGGGGTCTTTCAGGTTTAGGTTTTTATTTCAAAAGCAAACTGCTCTCTTATTTTGCACGTTAGAGTGTTTTTGTGTATGTAAACAAAACTCATTGTTTCGTCGGTTTTATGGCGTTTCACAAGAATTTTTAAATATTGTCAAAATTCGTATTATCAACAAAAGGTCAAAGATAGTGTTCGTAAATGCATCACTGCGCTATAAATTATTTAAATGTTCACCAATGCTTTGCACGACATCGTAATTTTTTGCCGGTAAGCATGCTTCCAGCTGCCTTTTTAAAGAGAAATGAACGAAAAGCAAAACCACACGGGCAATAAGTTTGGCAATTATTGCCGATGTAACTGTCTAATTCTATTGCTAAGACAAGAATTAAACGTGTGTCCTGCATAAATATGTGTTTAAATCAGTGTTCGAAAATAAACACTAAATATCACAAACGCTAATAGTGTTTGCGTAGTAAATCATTAAAAAAATAGCATTTCCCTGTAAGTCGTCTTTCGAAAAAAACAATACTGTTTTTTTAACGAAAAACAGAACACTATATAATGTTCGGCTCATTCTTGAAAATAGTTACGAACGGTATTAAGGGTTGTGTTCGTCTACACAATCACTCAAAAATAGATATCGTTCTTGGGTGTGTGAGCCGAACGCTAAATAATGCACTGTTTATTTTCAAACACTGGTTAAAATACATGTTCAGCAGCAAAAGTTATAATCAGTGTTCGAAAATAAACAGAATATTATTAAACGTACAGCTCACACACCCAGAACGATATATATTTTTTTAAGTGTTTGTGTACAAGCCTAAATAGCGTTCGAAAATTTTTTCAAGAAAGTAACGAACATTTTATTCTGTTCTGTTCTTCGTTATAAAACACAAAGAAATGAGCAAACAAAAAAATTTTAGCACAAATAACTTGTGTGTGTATTGTGCGTGCACATGTTCAGTTGTCAACTTTTAATCTATTTAAATTCTTTCTATTACATTGGCGATATTGATTTTAGAATAAGATTTGATTATTTTGATAAGTTGATAATTATTGCCAGTACATGTTTAATATATGAAGATTCAATAACTAAATAATGAGAAAAACATCAAGGAAAACTTTAATTAGTTTTATGACCTATGACCCAAGAAAGAAAAATTGTTTTAGGTGAACCCCTGTATATTAAGTTGTCCCGAAATTATATTTTTAGATTTCCCTTATGCAAGACCTACTAAAATTAAAATACAATGATTTCAAAAATAAAATATAACAATATCTTTAGAGTTCTACCCATCTTCAAAGTTTTGAAAAGTAGTTATTTTCATGATTATATTTCGCTATCCTTAATTTCGACACCTAAACTAAAAATGCCACGACTATATATTACAACAAGACTTTACCGGCGATTACGAATTTGCTAGATACAGTGGAGTTCGTTTATAACGTACACCGGTTATAACGAATTTTTTAGAAAAACAAAAATTCCGGGACAAAATGGTTTCCAAAACAAACTAAAGTGTTTATTGGAGTCATCTGAGAAGCTTTTCGAAGTTACTGCTTGCAAATGCACTTCATTTGAATTTTGCTTTTGTTTAAAACCTATGAAAGCTCCAATCAGTAAAAGAAGTTTTTTGCTGGATCAAAGAAATTACAGAAAAATGATTATATGTGGAGTTGATAAAAAAGAAACAGCTCGCTTAACAAAACGAAAGCAGAGACAAACTGAACATTCCATAAGGGCAGCAAAAAAGGAGCGTTCTGCTCAAGAAACCGATACTATCCCAGAAAATTGTGATGAAGTTTCACTGTGTGAATCTTCCCTAGAAACGTGCCCAATAACGGAGGCATCTCCCACTAACACACTTTCGACAGATACACCTTCGACTTTAACGACGAATCGGAGTACATTGCCGTTGCCAACAGTGGCTAAGGTCTGTAATAGATACGGCTTATCGACTCGTTCTGCTGCTGCTGTTGCTTCTGCGGTTTTGACTGACTTCGGCTTAATTTCTACCGAAAATTTAACTCCGGTTATCAATACACGTAAAAATACACAGAGCTGTATCTAAAGTCCGGAAAGAAAATTTAAAAGACATTGGAGGTATTGTTATTAACCCATTTCGCCCCACGATTTTTTTCGAGTAACTTTATAAAACTTGGTGATTAATAGATAATTTGGGACTAGCAAACACGAATCTGAAGTCCAAATTTTTTTTTAGATATTTTGTTTTTGAGAAAAATGGTGTTCGATTAATCGAACATTGGGCACTATTTAGCATTTTTATTTTATTGCTCCTTCCTATAAATTGTTAATACAGGAAATCTAAATTTTTTAAAAACTGAAACTTATTAATTTTATTTGATTAAAGAAAAATAGAACAAGGCATTTATTAAAATTAAAAATATACAGTTGAACCTCGACTATCCGAATCGCACGGGACCGGGCTAAACATTGATAATAAAAAAATGATTAATCAACATATCGGGTGATTCATCGTAAGGTTTAAATTATAATATAAAATAAAACGCATACATTTGAAAGTAAACTTGAAATTATTATTATCGGCTAAAAGAACAATTTATGGCATTAACTGTATGAAAGTGATATCATGGAAATGTTGGTCATGACTTCGTCTAAGGTGGTCCATTGTGAAGGTCCAATTTTGGGCGACTCATTCGAGCATAGCGACTGGTATCTCGTGAATAACACGAGTTATGTTAGCTGACTTATTCCTGAAGACGCCAGTCACTACATATCCCCAGAGAAAATAGTTTGAGGTGTGATATCGCAAGATCTAGGTGGCCAATTTATCAAAGCAAAACATGAAATTAAGTGCTCACCAAAGTGAATGGTTCGTAGCGCCATCTTATTGAAACCAGATCTCACCGAGACCATGCGCTTGATTTTTAGGTTTGCTCTGGATTTTTAGGTTTGCTCTGGTACTGTGCCATTTACCAATTTGGCGAAAGTAAGGTAATTGCTTAAGATATTTTCAAGGCGTTTGACAGAGTCAGATATGGTGCACTCTTGTCAAAACTTGTTGCATTTGGTGTTGGTAATAGTTTCTCTCGATTTATGTTGAGTTTTCTCAGAGGTCGCACTTTACGAGCTGTTTAAGATAAGGTTTCGTCAAACGAATTCAAAATCCATTCAGGGATGCCGCAAGACTCCGTTCTTTCTCCTACTATTTATATTTCTTATTTTTCTAAATGACCTCTTATGTCAAACTTCCAACCCTTTTACTCTTTTGGTAATGACAGCAATCTTTGCCATTCGTAATCATTTGATTATAGACCAAGCGTTTCCAATGTTGGTGCTATGCTTTAGAACTGTTCGTATGTGGAATAACCGGACTGTTCGTATGTGGAATAACCTTCCTGCTGAAGTCTACCCTCTCACTGTCAACATGAATAAGTTCAAGTCGAATGTTCACAGGCACTACTAACTTTTCTCTCCTTTTCATAACCTTTTTTCCTAGTTCCAACCCAATGAAATGCATTAGTAGAGATAATCCCCTGATTGCTGGTCCTAACACAAAAAAAAAAAAAAATAACATTCTGATTTTTCTCAATTTTGAAAACAATTTTGACCAATGATTACACTCCAACTGGATCTGGTCTAACCGGTCGAGCATCATACACCAATGTAAACTGAGACTCAATATTGCGAATGATGTTGGCAATAGTAGTTTCATTAGGCCGATTATCCGCACAGTAAGTTCCTCGAATAGCACCAAAAACATTTCTCACAGAACGCTGATTGTGCATAAACTTCTTATTGTTCAGCAAAAACAGAATAAATTTATTTCCCTTTATTTAAATGCTTGAAAAATTTATATTTTGGTAATATGCGATGATTCAGTTAGCCTTTCAGAGAAAGAACAAAAGTGCTAAATAGTGCCCAGTGATCGAAAAATCTAACACAGCTTTTTAAAGTCAAATAACCAAAACACAATTGAAAAACACGGAAATGTGTTTGCTGTTGTTGAAAGTTTAATCGTTTTTCAGTGGAACAAAGTTTTCAGTTTTTAAAACTATGCTAAAATAAAGTTTTTTTCTTCCCCCTTGTGGGGGTAAGGTGGGTAAGAACTTTTATTTTTATATTTGTAGCTTACCACTTACTTGGTTAAAAAAAATGTTACACTTGTTTAAAAAAATTAATTTATTGTCTTACCTAAAGAGAGCAAAAAAATTACAAAAACGCGTAAAATTGACTGTTCGAAAATTCGGCCATTGGGACGATATGGGTTAAAAGCATTTACTTTGATGGACGAAAAGACAAGACTCTGATAAGTAAGAAAATAAGGGATCGTTACTATCGCAAAGAAATTTTAGAAGAACACATCTCAATTTTAGCAGAACCGAATCAATGAGTTACCCTTCGTCATATATTCTTGACTTTAGATGTTTGCACTTCGGGAAAAGAGAATATTATGAACTTATTGGAAAACAGTTAGCTACTTGTGATAATGAAAGAACGGTATAATTTTTTGCGGTGGCTGGTTATTTGCCTGACTTGCCAAAAAATTTGGTCGATCAACTAAGTACGGATCAAAAATATGCTTATGAGATATGTAAAGCTGTACAAACTGGTTATTGTAGTCCTGAGCTGGCAAACCGTAAACCTGGAAAAATTCCGAACTCGAGATGGCTAACCTCTGCTAATCGTCTACTCAGAGCTTACGTAAGTACCCTTTATCCATCAAAAAATTTGCAACTGCTGGTCAATTACGTTGTTAAAGTATACGCTCCGATTTGGTTTCTAATCAAATAAAAAACATCTATAAACGAAGGAGCCAAACATATTTTTCATCTGATTATATACTCTCGTTTTTACCCGAAAATATTAGATCAGTTGTGGATTCTGTTATCGTAAGAAATGCTTTTTTTGCTCTCCCGGAAAATCTACTTGTCAGTATGCTGTTTGATAATAGACGACCGCATTTGGGAGCTGGCATTGCAAAGAATAATCAAAGCTAGAGAAGCTGAAAGTAGCACCAAACACAGAATATTTAAACCACTAAAAATTCACTTCTCTGCTGGAGGTAACACCGAAATTATTATATGGCACGAGTGTAAGTTTACAGCACCGCCGGTTTTTCGGCATATTTCTTATGTGGACTTTCAAGTCATGGCAAAAGATAACAGCTTGGAAATTATTGACTTTTCTTGTCACACACAAGCTGTGGAAATATTATGTTAAAATTTTAAGTTTTAGTCATTTATTATAAGTTTTATTTTCTTGTACATTTGCAAGTATAAAATATATTAATAAAATAAATTTGTATCTCGTTTTTTTATTATTTTAAGCATATTATTTTAAGATGGCATGTAATTTGACGCAAATTTTGATACCTCTTGCGAAAGTGTAGCTCGAGAAACAATTTTTCTCATTCAATGACATGACAGCCTACTGTATATATCTTCCTTCACTTTTGTTTTACCGATTAGATTTATTTGAAATTGTACTTTTCATGGATTCTTAGATTGACAGGCGGTCATCGTTAAATCGATCCAGTAGAAGATTTAGAATATATGGAATTTTTTTGGTAATAATAACACTGGTTTACAGCCAAAAAATACCAAGAACGCCACATGCCTAGATTAGTTAATTAGGACCGCCTGAACACGAAAATCGCTGTAATTTTTTTTTCTAAGTACCGTTTTTTAGATAACGGTACTTTTTTGTTTTTCGGTTTATGGTCCCACTTAATCCCTTGTGGAGCCCAACCGAAAAGTCCGATCGTTTTTTTTTTAAATTTTTTCATTTTTATTTCGTTTTTTTTCTGGAATGTTTTATTTTTTTACCAAATAGTTTATTTAATTACCAACATTTAAAGCGTAATTGGAAAAAAATCAGATGAAAAATTAAGTTTTTATAAAGGATTTTGTGGAACGACAATATTTTCATCTTCATTGCTCACACACTATATTCGGCGTATATTCAAAAAATTTAAATCTAAATGGCGAGCGTCTTGAATTTTGCGTTTTTTTCGGATGGATCTTCGCGAATGAGGAACCAAAAATAGTCCGCAATCATTTGTTCATCCCACCAGCCTTTGTAACGTCTCTCGATTTTTTCCATTTCCTTGTGAAAACTTTCACCTTGTTCATCACTTTCGGAGCCCAAGTTCGTGGGGAAAATAACCAAATGACTGAATAATTAATTTTCGGTTGGGCTCCACAAGGGACCATACACCGAAAAACACAAAAGTACCGTTATCTAAAAAACGGTACTTAGAAAAAAAAAATTACATCGTTTTCGTGTTCAGGAGGTCCCAATTAACTTATCTAGGCATGTGGCGTTCTTGGTATTTTTCCAAATACAAAATTTGTAAAGCAGTGTAGTATTCACTATTTATGGCAAATTTTCTGATCTTTCAATATGTTTTAGGAAACTTTGTAAAATTTAATTATAAATTTTAAACTTTAAAAGAAATTTCAATATTTTCTAGAACATTATGCAAAAAACCACTGGAATATTTGCTATTGTTCAGGAAAAACTAATGTGAGATTTGAATGCAATTTAACATGTTTATTCAGTAAAATTAGTAAAATGTTATCATGTTTGCAAAACTGTTAGATAAATAGAAGTTTAAGATCATACAGCTTTATTATTACTATTAATGTCATAAATAAAACGTAGCTAATACAATTTTAATATATTTTTTAAATAATATTAAGCAAAAATTTTAAGTTTCCCCCACGCTTTTAGCCCATGGTTGATTTCCTTTATTGATTTCGATCTATACCCCTAAACAAATAAATTCTCTATAGTCTTTAGAAAAACAAAGATTTATAATTAAATCGCACATATAAATAAATGTTTTCTATCTGCATTCAAAATTTATAATATTAAGTCCCTCTTAAAAATATTGCAAAATATATGCAAATCTAAGTGAATAACAGATAAAAAGCGTAAATTTGGGCTAAAAAAACAGTTATTTAAATACTAACGTTTCTTTGACTCTTTAAAACAAGACAACAAAAAGTAACATTTAACACTTTATTTCAAACAACAACGCACCAAAAAGGGTGCTTAGCTGACAAAAAAAAATTAAGTTGGGCTTTTTTGTCTGTCTTCCATGAAACTTCACTCAAACTATCTATGATGAATCAAAAGACCTAAAAAAAAGCCATAATAACAATAGAAAGACTATAACAGAAACATAACAGCGGCGACATAAACATGATTTGCTGCTGTCAACCATAAACTACAGTTTTGTTTTGTCTATCAAAGTAACACACACACACACACACATGCACTCAAAAACTGGGTAATGAATGATCAAAGTGCTCGTATAACAGGGATCATATGACATCCAAATACAAATGTCTCTCTCTCCATACGAGCACGAAAGGCAATTTGCTCTGTAGTGGTGCGTATGTATGCGCGTATGTGTATTTAATCCAGAAAAAAGTGTGCAAAACAAAGAAAACTTAAGGCTTAAAAATAACAATGGCGCCAAATGCTTTTGAAGTGATTAAAAAACAAAAAATAATAAACAAACTAATATCTACTTTACTCACACGTAGTCCGTGACGTTTCTTTTCGTAATAAGCAATTTAAGTTTAGTAGAAGGTTAAATTATTTTCAAAAAATTTTACGAAATTTCATGATTTCAAAACAATTTTTTTGAAATTTTGTGAAAGTGCGCCTTTTTTAAAAAATTCCAAATAATTAGTATTGTGGGTTTTTTGTTGAACTATTTATGGTTTTTAATCCAAATTTCTAATAATTTTAATTAGGCTTAAGTTCATTAAATTTAATTTTCATTAAATTATTTTTATGAAGAAAGGAATTTTACAACATGAAAATTAATTAAAATTGTTATTGATAATCTTTTATTCTTGACCGTGGCCGGGGCTCGAACCGCGGCCGGCAGGTTACCATGACATGTTTCGATCGCAACCACTCGATCTCCTCAGATGGGTTTGCCGTTTTACACTCGCAGCCTACGACGACTGCTGAAGTCATTAGTCAAACATCAATACTTAAACCAAATTGTATTTTATTCAACCTTTGGTAGATCGAAGTTTGCTTTTTTTTTTGAATGATTATCCATTTTAATTGATTTTACATGTTTTTCCTTACTTCTGTTTTTTCGTACTTTTGTCAAGAATTTTTCTTGAAGTCCAAAGTACATTTTTTGTTTTTTTTCATTTTTGTCTTTCTTTTTCCTGTTGACCTTTTTCAGCACAACTTGAAGGACAAATGAACACATAGAGCTCGTGCCTTAGCTTTAACAATAATTAGTATTGTGGTTATTTTGTTGAACTATTTATGGTTTTTAATCCAAATTTTTAATTTAAAACACGAAAATTAATTAAAATTGTTATTGATAATCTTTCATTCTTTAATTTCTTTCTTCATAAAAATAATTTAATGAAGTCAAGCCTAGTTAAAAATATTAAAATTTAAAATTCCAAATATTAAAGCAGCTTAAGAAATACCACAATTGTTAAGGGAAATTTGCTGCAAATTTCCATTCCTCAGGAATTTTTGGTTTTGCAAAGGAAATTTCGCCAAACAATTTAACGCAATTCCTCTGCGCTCTCTGAATTTTGTAAAATTTCACTTTGAACTGAAAACTCAACCATTTTTTAGAAAATTTTTCAAAATTTTAGTAGTTTAAAATAAATGAAGCATTGTGTATAATAAAATTATTTTTTACAAAATTGCAGAACTTTACAGGACATTTTCAAAACTCCTTCAGTGGTGTCTTTGTGGTACCCAGCGCCAATGTCAATCCTACAGAGATAGCAGTTAGTTAATAGAAGTCACTTCAACCAATTCGTCTGCCGAATGAAGAGAAGAAGCAAACGTACCTCTATCTTAGATAAATCATCTAAAGTAGCAAACACCAATTTTCCCAAGTATCTCTCCCTAATGTCCTGAATTCAGGACACATACATAGAAAATGAAACACTGTCTCCTCTTCCTCCTTATCGTGACAACTTCTGCAGTATTCATTGAATTCCAGACCCATTCCACTGGCCAGTACCCAGTTATCACTGAGACAACTGTTTTATTCTGTCCTCAACTGAATCCAAGTAGAGAGCTTGTTATCCATTGGTCGCAGCCAGGCCAGAATGCACTGGATACGGAGAAGGTAGATTCACTAGTCCACCCCAACTGTGGACGACTAAGAGACTCGCGCTTAATGAGTGACGTACATCGAGCCATTGGAAAGGTAAGGAATTGTTTGACCACCTCGTTTGGCAAGCTGATCTGCTATAAGGTAACCTTTGCAGTTCGGTATCCACATTAGCGTTGCCTTTGAATGTTTCAGAATTTCATTTAAAGACATCCGATATTCAGCAGTTCTCTTAGATATCATATAGACACCCGCTACGGAAGCAATGGCTGCCTTTCTATCAGCAAAAATACATATACCCATCGATATGCGAAAAAAACCTTAGCCAGTTAGTCGCTCGCCTTAGAGCAGAGATTTCCAGCTGCAGGACACTACAGTCACCCGGCAGACGAAATATCCATATGAAGAAACCCCAGCCAACTCTACTTCATTTCCTCGAATAGTATAGAGCCTTAGCGACTGTTCTCGAAAAGAAATCTCAATAGACTGCCAATTCAAGGTTCGCAGCACTTACGGTAGTCCACCCCACCAGAGACAATCGAGTGATTAAGTATCCTAGCGTGACTATAGTCAACTGAGAACCAGCTGTGTGCAGCTTCCAGCCATACCACCGAGCAGTAAACAGCATCCTCGTGGGAGTAGAAAACATTGCTCCAGTAATCATTGATGCGACCAGTCTGTATATTTGCTTAAGCATCGCACGATATATGCTTATATCCATCACACTCCACGATACAACAACCCCATAAACCTGAGTCGGCTATTTTTAAGAAAAATTTTGCAAAATCTTCGAGATCTGCGACTTTTTTAATATTTAGCGTTAATTTTCTCTTGCTGAAAGTCGCCAATTAGACTCCACAAAGCTCAAAATGGTAATTTCTTAATTTTCTGAAAAAATAACAACCTCGAACAATTTGAAATAATGGAAAATCGTTATCGTTTTCTAACAAATGCTACATTAGAGCAAACATTTTGCAAACAACTGTATAACACGATAAGGTATAAGTAATGAACATCGAATACAAATTGTGGCTACTAGAGGCAAAAATATAAACATGCATATAATTTTTGTTCAGCTGTTTTTTTTTTATCTTTATGTATATAAACTTGAAATTATTACAATATTAAAATTATTTCATTGTGATTTTATGAATTTGTTTGGAAACTACGTATACCCA
Organism: Pollenia griseotomentosa; assembly: GCA_963931875.1. NCBI lineage: Eukaryota > Metazoa > Arthropoda > Insecta > Diptera > Polleniidae > Pollenia > Pollenia griseotomentosa. The sequence continues at coordinate 64,229,122 of OZ007561.1, forward strand.
TTTATGACATATGTATCTAAAATGTTGATATATTGATAGCTTTCGAGTTAAACGCAAAAAAAAATGTAAGGGTGATTTTTTATGAATTAAGTTTTTCGGGCTGGCAGCACTGGTTGGTACTTGTGTCCAAGATACATCTGTGAAAGTGAAAAGTGTTCAGTATACTCTGCCATTTCATCATGGAGAAACTCACAAACGAGCAACGACTGCAAATGGTTGAAATTTATTATCAAAATTCAGCTCGATGGATATCCATCCACTGTTTTATCGAAAAATTATGTTCAGCGATGAGGCACATTTCTGGCTACATGGATACGTAAACAAGCAAAACTGCCCCATCTGGGGTGAAGAACAGCCACATATCGTACAAGAGTTACCGATGCATCCCGAAAAACCACAGTTTGGTGTGGTTTATGGGCTGGTGGCATCATCAGTCCACTTTTCTTAAAAGACGACCGTGGAAGAAACGTTACCGTCAACAGCGAATGATATCGGGTCATGATACGCGACTTTTTTTTGCCCCAATTGGCTGAGTTGGACTTGGTTGATATGGGGCTTCAACAAGACGGTGCCATATGCCACACAGCTCGTGAAACAATGGACATATTGAAGGATGAATTTGGTGAGCAGTTTATCCCTCGAAATGGCCCTGTGAGTTGACCCCCAAGATCATGTGATTTGACGCCTCCTGACTATTTCTTGTAGGGTTATGTGTAGTCGTTGGTCTGTGTGAACAAGCCAAACACGATTGAACCCTTAGAGTATAGCATAACACGTGTTATTGATGAAATACAGGCCGTAATGCTCGAAAAAGTGGTGCAAAATTGGACCTTACGAATGGACCGTTTGAATCGGAGCTGTGGGCAACATTTACATGAGATATTTTTAAAAAAGTAAATGGCAAAGACCAATTTATCGATTCTAAAAAAAATTAAAAAAAAAAAATACGCTTAAAAAATCACCCATTATTAAAAAAACCCTAATTTTGGCATTTACCTACCCTCTTTTTTTAGTTTTTCTTAATTTGTCTTCAACCCAAATATCAAAGCAAAAAAATAAATCATTGACTTGAGCGTGTAAATTGGCTGCCAAATGTGAAGCTATTTGCCATTTTAAATTAAAAAATGTGCCATTTTAAACAATTTTTTTTTATTCCTACTGTGTTCATTCTACAATTTGTTTTCTCTAAGTGTACAACCAATTTTTTATTTATAATAAAAGATAGCAAGCCAAATTACCTATTAGAAATAAAAACCGTGTACGGTTGAAAACAGTTTGATTGGAAAAACACCCTCTATATCACATACCGGGAAAATCAGGGCAATTATATAAGTCTCGGGAGGAGAAAGCGAGACATTCAGTGTTTACTCTTAAGTGGGTTCCTGGATACAGGGGCATACATAGCAACTGTATGGCTGGCTCGGTGGCGCATGCAGGAACCTACTTGAATCGTTACAGTTCGACTTATACAGGTGTGTCACGTTTTTACCTTCACTAGAAAACCTAAAACGCAAAAAATTTTTGTTTTCTTTATTCATAAAAGCAATACGAAAAGCATACGAAATAAAAAAGGAGGAAATTTTCACTTTTCTACAAATTCTGTGACATATCTGATGATAAAGGTTTTTTACTCCTACGGAGTACATAAATATTATCTCATTACCAGTCAGAGATAGTTTGATGAAAGTACCTGTGGGGAAACCAGAAAAAGCTGGTCCATCTCGAAAAATAACTTAGCGTGCATTAAAGCTATCCAGACTTCACCCTAGGAACCAATTTGCGGCTACAGTAGGCCACTGCCCCATTGGGAAACATGCCCAAAGACTAGGGCATCATTACAATGACCTATGTAGAAGCTGCGGCGAAGAGGAAGACGAAGAGACAACAAACAACCTTCTCTGTTTTTTGCCCAGAATTCCTAAGACCTAAGACTCAAATTGTTTACTCGAAAAAACATCAGGCACAAAACTTGTCTCTCTGACACTGATTTAAACAGGATCCATTCCTTTATTGAGTCAACCGGATATCTGGGTGGGAAATTCAAAGGACTCTTGGGAGATGGTTCAATATGGTAACACAATGGAAACTAATTACTGGATACACTTGAGCTGCGCTTGATTGCGGCAGTCAAGTGAAACTTACCTAACCGTATACGGTATTTGAGGTAGCCCAATATTTCCCCGAAACAATAAAAATGGTTGGGTATGCATATCTTGAAGTTGAATAATTTTGTTATAGAAAAAATTCTGATCAAATAGAGGTCCCTTTTAAGATCCACCACATATTTTACCACAGATAATCACCAATTGACAAATGATCCAACATACATATTTGTCTACATATCGCTCATATGCTGTAAGACCGGCATAACTCACAAAAATCAATTTCGAGATAAACGCATTTTAAGTTTTTTCATTGCTCTAACTACTTAGAAAAAAAGAAGACACATTCTCTTTAAACTGGGAAAGTATAAAAGATATTAAGATGCATTTAATACACAATATAAAGAAAAATAAAGCGAACAATTCTGTATCTCTAACTCCAAAATTTCATTTTTTGAGTTATGGCGGTCTTGCAGCAAATGAGCGATATGCTCTAACTATTTGACCTACTTCCGAAAAGCATTGAAAATTTCCCGGCTATAACTTCAATTTATTTTGTAAAAATATGCTATTACTTTCGCTGCTATCGCCATTGACAAGTTTAATTCAGTCCTCAACGTAAAACGAAGCGCATTTGGTTTGCTAACATATCTGAAGATTAGCAGTTCCTTTTTTTGGTTGGTAGCTACCCTAGAGGGCAGTGAACTGACACCGAAGTAGTCCCGTGATAAGGCTTTGGCGGTAGAGACCGGTTCTAGTTCTAACACTTAATATGAATACGACCTATCACTTTTACATGGGGTTGTCATTGGAGGGGATCAATTGACACCATTGGACCAGTCACAGGTCTATTCTCCATGCACGTACTTAGTGTCAGTCACTAAAATGTAGTATTATTTCAATACAGTGTAGTATTATTTCTATTAAACAAGTCCTAGAATTAAATTCAAGAACCAAATTTTAGAAAGTACCAAAAAATGTGTCACAGCACCGGTGAAGATTGTACTGAAACTCATTACTTTTTCTACTTTTTTGTTCTTCATTAACCAGTTAAGGGATTGGTTCTTCTTTCACTGGTCATGAGTCCTTTCTTCTTGTACTTGTTCTATTTTCACAAATCCCAGGACTAGTCTGTTGGACCAATTGACACAAATTTCCCGCAGAGTACTGATTAAAGTCTTTTTTAGGAAAATTATTAACGCTCGTGATTTGCAGAAGTAAAATTCGAAAAACTTTGCTTGTAAGTGATTTCCTTGATGTAATATAACACACTCTTTAGTTGAATTTATGTTTCTTTCAATGTTTTATAATGAAAGTTTTGTTGGTTTTCTTCTTGAATAAAACCAATTTGAAAGATTATTGAGTGCTATTGGTGTAATTTTGTTTCTTACATAGAAAACGACTAGAGAGAGAGAGAGAGAGAGAGAATAAAAATCTAAGTCGGCTGTCAAAAAATCTAAGGAAGCATTAGTTCGTACGTTCTGTTCTGTTGTGAATCAGCTGTTTTGTTCCTGTTCAATTGAAAGTCTATATGTGTGGTTTGTCTTTCCTTTTTCGTTTTGTTCTGCTGCGGACAAATCGGTTGAAAATAGAATTCAACGTAAGTTACAGCCAAAAGTGCGACCGTATTTGTTTGTTTATTTCTGATTCCTTTCAAGGAAAAAGAAATTACAATATTTTTGCTACAAAAACGAATGGCGCATAATGGCAAACGAAAGTAAAACCTAATGAGAAATAACGTTTATGACGAACTTTATAAGATCAAAATTTTGAGTTGGAAATTCTTATTTTGTCTTGAAAGAGAGTTTCTTTCTAGTCGTTTTCTTAGTGTTCTTAATTGTTTTACTTATTAATTTATTGAGAGCTTTAGCTCAGTCGGAAATCAAACCCACACACCTCGCACTCATAGACTAGCTCAATACCAACCCAGTAAAAAATGGAGTTTACTACACTGAACCAAAAATCCAATGAAAATGTACGTTAAGCAAACGAAATTACTTTTATTAAAATATTTTCGTTGGCTCAAAGAATTATTCGTTAATATAATGAAAGTTTAGGTATTATTTTCATTATATTAACGAATAATTCGTTGAGACAACGAAAATATTTTAAAAAACGTAATTTCGTTTGCTTAACGTTCATTTTCATTAGCTCTTTGGTTCAGTGTAGTAAGCAGTTTTGTTGGGAAGAGGAGCACTATACTCCCTTACAAACCTTCTTACAAGAGGCATGATTTTAATATGGTGAATTCGCACTTCGAAGCACTACTTTCTTCCTCTCTGTTAAAAAACATTTTGATGACTGATTGCGTTATAAAAAAAATTAAATTTCTATCGGGTAATATTTCGGGAATGATCGCAAACACATTTTAAAATCATTGCAATACAACCTGTTTCCATTTAAGGGAATAACAGAAGCACTTAGGACATTGTTAGTGAACTTTTTCTTTAAATAATAATTTTAATTATTCACTTACAACCTGCTTACTTATGGGGGTTAATGCGAAGTTATTCAATAATTTTTATTTACTTAAATTAAAAATTCACTTCAATGGTATTCGCTTTTCTGCTGCTTCTGGGTAGTATGTAATAGCCAGAAGGTTTCCAGAAACCTTAAAATTTTTTACTGTGAAGTAGCATACCGAGGAACCTTTAATTCTTAACCAAAACAGTAAATTTCTTTTCATTTGAAATGGTGAAATCGTTCGGTAATAATTTCTGATTAGTGGCTACCAAAATTCGACTCGACCATATGTGGCATTCTATCTTAGTTTTTCTAAAACATATTCCTTGATGATTTTCACTTACCTACACTTTTGGACATGATGTCGCCAATTCAGAAATAACATATTTGATGCTGTTTTTATTTTTTGCTCGTATCAGCAAAATAAAGTCCAACTAAGTATGTGGAATAGAAAGTGTCATGTTTTCTTAACGTTCAAGTGTTTCTATTTAGGTATCTTTTCTATGCCGCAAAACTCTTAGTTTTAGCAATATTTTGCTTAATTTCTAATACTGGCGTCTCTAAAAACAACCCACTACCACTTGTATCTGCATAAATGTATAAAGGTATGAATGTGTATGTGAGTGTGTATGTATGTTTATTTAGATAGAAAAACCTTTATATGCAACTTTTACATAAATATATTTTGTTTTTTCTGCATTTTGAATGCAGGATAACAAAAAGGCATAACATATGCAAATTATTGCGGGTGTTATGGTTGCCACAGTGGTCTTTCAAATGCGGCTGCTGCAATTCAATGTTGCTTTTTGCTGCGGCAATTGTTGTTGTTGTTGGTATATCGTTATTATTTTGTATTGTTCTTGGCGTTAACAACACAATATTCAAACTTTATGCAAAGTAAAATTTATGAGAAATTAAAGAAAATTTATTACACTTACCAACGAATTTTTTTTCGTAATTTTTTTTTTTTTTTTGTACTTTCCTCCCTGTATGGAAGTATACATACAGAATTAGTCCGTTGGGTTGTTATTTTCATTTTTTTTTTTTTCTGATTCACTTAAAAAGTTTGTAATGTTAAGGAAATAGACAGGTATGAGGAAAATAATTGGTGCAAGGGACTGTCTAGTGCACTACAATAAACTTATTAGCCAATGAACCTTTATCAGGATTCTTAAGCAATGAAAAGATTCAATGCGTTAAAATTGTATTGCCATTTTTTATTTTACGTTCGTAAAATTAAAGCCAAATCTTTTTCTAATATTAGTTGATTTTGGAAATTACGCTTCTCTTGCAATGAAGCAAAATGTGCTGCAATAATGTGGATGTTACATTTCAAAGGATTTTCTTAAAATACCTTTCAATCCTTGGTAGGCCTACCATCAACTAGAAAAATAAAATTGGTTTGAGTGATTGAGTTTTTTTTTTTTATTCAGTTTGTGCAACTTAAAGTAAGAAGAGTTATGTTTGTTTTACCAACAAAAATGTTTGTATGATGTTGATTTTAATCTACATTTGCACAATGGAAATTTGTGTAGGTGTATAAATATTTATTCAAACAAAATAAGGAAGAATACAAAGTAGAAAAACATTTTGGATAGTAGAAAATTTAATTGAAATATTGATTTATGGCTAAAGAAATTATTTGTTCATGGAAATTTAAGGCACATTCTAAATAAACGGATGAGAATTTAAGTGATGGAAAAATTTGCATTAAAAAAAGAACATTTTTTATTTAAAATGGAGTTGGAGTGGATGATTGAAAGAAAAATTAAAAAAAATGTTTTACTCCGAAGAAATTAAAACCACAAAAAAATAATTATTTTTTAGACGTGTAGAACTTCTGAGAGGGATTTAACTTTTTTTACAGCATGCTTTAGCAAATCACCATGGATATAATTACACACAAACAAAGCATTGATAAGCAGGGAAATTTATTTCCAAAATTCGCGCTCTTTTCGCCAAACTATTAGAGCACTTCGCCACGTTTACGGTGCGCATAATCGGTCATATGATCAGCTACTACTGAATGAATGAATTTATCCATAGTATGACCGCATTTACTTTTTTGGATAATATTCATCCAAATGGAAAATAAAGCTCGTGGCGTGCTTGCTCTTTCCAACGATTGGCTAAGGGATTGACTTATCTAAAAACCAAAAGTATGTATACATCCTTAGTAAGGCCTATCCTAGAATACGGTTATATTATTTAGGATCCCTCACTGATTATCACAAGATCACAAGCGCTTTGAATCTGTTCAAAAACAGTTTCTTTTATTTTGTCTGGGAAATACAACATAGAATGCAAATGTGAATCTTCTTCCATATTCTGCAAGACTCTCTATAATTAATTTGTCGACTTTAGAAAGTAGACGCATAATGCTTAACGTTGCTTTTTTTTAGTAAATTTATTTAATTGTTCAATATACCTCTTAGGTCTACTCGGAACTTCGCACCACTTCATCTACAGTGTTTTCAAACTCCCTTTGCAAATGCTAAACCCTTAAGGAGATTATGTAAAACTTTTCATGATTTCTATAATATTATTAACAACCCTGTAAATGTTAATATTAGAAAACGTAGCATCATTTTAATCTCGAATCTAAATCATTAGTTAAGTATCTTAATAAAATGTAGATTACTTTATTGGTATGTAAGCATTTTAGTTCATAGATTAAAATTAATTAAATTCAACAAAACAACAAACAAAAAATATAGAGCTCGTACCACGCGTATAGAAGAAGCATTCACCGCTGTATATGTGAATGTTACAGAGAACTCGAATTTATCGGTCCAACGACGCTCTTCTTATCGTCAAATTATCTTCAGCGATGAGGTTTATTTCTGGCTTAACGCGTATCTAAACAAGCAGAATTTTCGTTTTTAAAGAGAGCAGAGAGATTGTTGATGCTCCATTACATCCCGAAAAATCACTCTTCGGTGCCGAAGGCGTCATCGGCTTATTTGTCTTCAAATGCGAAACCAGTGCAAACATTAACGTGAATGGCGAGCGCCACAGGTAATTGATTCTGATTTCTGTATTCCTCACGCCAGTGCAAATCATTTGGAGGAGAAATCGTTCCAACAAGATGGCGCAACATGACACAGACCGCGTGAAACCATCCTTTTGTTGAATCAAACGTTAAGTGACCGAAGTATCCCCATAAATACCTGTGAATTGGTCACCTCGTTCATGGGATTTGACACCTTCGGGCCACTTTTTGTGCGGATTGTCACATCTCTAGTCTATGCTAAAACACAAGCAACAATTGATCATTTAAAAGCCAAAATTCGACACACTATTGACAAAATAAGTCCGGGTATGCTCGAAAAAGTGGTGCAAATTGCACCGATAGGATGGTGTTCATAGGGCCATAGATGGGGGTAGTGCAATAATTTTGCCGTTTCTTTCACTCACAGTTAGTGATAGTGCACAAATATTGCAATCATTTTGTTAATGTTGAGTGATGAATTGAACATTTTTCAGCCTCCCTAAACATGAGTGATAGTGATGTAAAAAAATTTTGCTCCAAAAAAAATAGGTTGATTTAAAAAAAGCAATCATCAGTCTATTGCAACTTTTTTTTTCCTTCACTCATTTGAGTGCAACTAAATTCAAAATGTGCAACTAAAAATGTTGCACTAAATTCAAAATCAAAAACTTCTTTTTTCATGATTAAAGCCAATAATTATACCGTTATTGACAAAATTTCATTTTGTTTAATGTTCTTTGCTTATGCATATCCTCAAAAAAAGTCAAAAACCATGCACATACGAAGTTCCATTTTTTAAATTTTAGTGAGACAATATTTGTATGCAGTTTTTTTTATTGCAAGTTCATATCTTGCACTATTTGTATTCAGTGCAGATTTTTGCATTCAATCTGCATTTAGCGATAGTGAACAAATTTGCAATATCACTGAATTTTTTTAGTGGTTATCAAGAAAATAACAATTATCACTAAAGCTGGTAAAAAAGAGTGCAAACTAATTTTTTTGCAGTTTTATTTAGTGATAGTGCACTGCTGATTTAAATCAATATTTAGTGCACTTCCCCCAACTATGCATAGGGCACAGTCGAGGAGGCCATATGCCAGAAATTATTTTTAAACATTAAGTGCCATGAAATGTTTGAGCTAATGAAGACAAAATTTTGGTCATTCCATCGAAATGGTTGTGTTTTTTTTTTAAGTTGTACTCCTCTTAAAAAATTTATTTTATATATTTTGCCTAAATTAGCCATTCTATAGGAAATACTGCCCGAAATTTGTTAATTTATAGGAAGTTTTGACCAAAATATTTTATTCTATAGGAATTTTTTTTCTAAAAATTTGCTATTCTAGTGCTATTCTATAAGAAATTTTGTTGTATCGTTTCGTTGAAAATGCTTTTTTTATGCTTTGACTTATTAGGCCTGCAAGCAACCTTCGGTGATGCTGAAGGAATTTATTTTTTTTAGTCAGGATAGGGGTTCGCCCCATTCCCTAGAAATCCTCCTCCTTTATCCGGGCTATACAATACAATGGAATCCCCAGGGGAGACGAAATGTGGTACGGCAACGAACAACATGGTCGTTACACTCAGAGAAAAAACAGGTTTCAATACAATTTTAAAAGAAAATTTAAGCCATATTATTATTGTAGCTGAAAACCATATTATGGTTAAATTAGTCATCTATCAAGACGCCACAACCAAATTAAGGTTGCCTTCGAACATATAGCTAAAATATGTTAAATATAACTAAAATATGTTTAAAACCATGGTTGGCTTTTAACCATAGCCTGTTGCTCTTGGAAAAGGGGAAATTACTATTGTACATTTAAAAACAAATTATTGTAATATTTAACCATAAAATGTTTAGAGGCAACCATAATACAGTTACGGCTTCTTAATGAAGGACTTATATAATCATAATATGGTTTTCGGTGACAACAATATGGTTAGATTATACAAAATATGGTTAAAATTTTCTTTAAAAATAGTTTTGTTGGAGTTGATCACATTAAAACAGGTTTTTTCTCTGTGTGTAGAAGCGGAAAATCAACAACGACGACTTACGAGCCACAAATCGAGCATATAGCACTAGATAGGAATCGCTCGAGAGACTTTGTGAACACTTTGCCTGAACAATAGTCCATTAATATTATTTTCTTCGTCCTTAATTTATAACTGTACTAAAGTTAATTTGTTTTTCTATTTATTCAATGTAAATAGTTTTTATTATTGTATCGCTTGAAACTCCTTCTCTGGACTAGCACTCCCCGATCTGTGCTAACTAAAAAGAAAAAGAAAATAACGGAAATTTTGACAAAAATTTGCTATTCTATAGAAAATGTCACCCAAAAAATTTACGATTCTTAGCTATTTTTCCCAAAATGTATTATTCTAAAGAAAAATTTAGCCAAAATTTGATATTCTACATGAAATTGTACCCAAAATTTTCTTTTCTATAGGAAATATTCCAAAAAACTTTCTACTCTATAGGATATGTTGTGCAGAATTGGCTTTTAATTGGAAATTTTAAGGATAAATTTTCTATTCTAAAGGAAATTTTGCCATTCTATAGGAAATTTTGCCCATGATTTTTAATTGTAGGAGTTTAACAACTGCGAATAAAATATTTTATCAGAATAGGTGGTTTCTTATCTTTTAATTTTTTATATCTTAACCATATATATGAATTGTTACAAGCAAAAGAATACCAAAAATATTTTCCCGAATTTCTTATGACATTTTTTAAAACTTTAATATTGCAAGGCACTTAATTTGCCCAGCCTAACAGAAAAACCGCTAAAATATAACAAGTAAGCAGACAGTGATTTTTATACAAAAATAAACATAAACAAAGCCCCTTAAGCATTTTTCAATAAAATGTTACAAAAAACTCCAACATCGATATCAGAAAACTTACGAGCATTAACAGAAATAGCCGCAAAAGGATCAGCTACAAATCTCAATATGATTATGATTACTTAATGGTCATATTTGCTGTGTAAGTAAAAATAATGAACAACCGAACGGTTGTACGAATAAATGAATGGACTTGCAACAGAACAAGTTGCATGCAACTTAACAAACAAAGTAATTGCCGTTTACTTAAGTTTTTCTTTATTGATTTAAGTTGATTTTCTTATGATGTTGCTGCCGTTGATGTTGCTATATTTTTTGTTGCTGTATTTATTGCAGTTTATTCCTGTTTGTTTAATAATCTATTGAAAATAGTTTCAACTATATAAGTGAACTTAATACAGATAAAAAAACATGCGTAGTAAATAATTTTGTGCTATATCTCGAGTACGAGGGTTGGTTTGTAATAGAGTTGAAGGCAGCATTGGTTTTTGACTCACGAGAAAGTTTTAATTAAAACGATCAACGTTTGCTAGGAAAACTATGTTACTTTTATGTTTATAAATTGCTTAAACCGTAGCTGTTCGCTACTTCCATTAAAAAAAATTAGTCAACTTTTTTTTAAAACAGATCACAAATTTGTTCTATTATACTTCGCCAGATATTTAGACAATTATGTTATGCTTTTAAGGTGACTGGAAAACTAAGTTGAAGGCTTTGCAGTTTATACTTTACTTTTGATTTACAATAAATGGGATTATATTGTAAAGGGTGGTTAAATTTCAAGAGCCGATGTTGATTTTGAATAAAACACAAACTATTGAGGAAATTATTGTAATTTTATTTTATTATGATATATTGGTAATACTCAATTATGTATGGAACAAAATATCGGCCAAATGGGCGCCGCGACCACGGCGGCACACCTCCATCCGATGGTCCAAATTTTCGATGACCCTGAGGCATAATGGAGGTTCTATGCCGTTAATGTGCCGAATTATCTCATCCTTTAGCTCTTCTTTCAAATAACCCCAAAGAAAAATGTCCAACGGTGTCAAATCACATGATCTTGGCGGCCAATTGACATCGCCATTACGTGAGATAACACGGCCATTGAATTTGTTGCGCAAAAGAGCCATTGTTTCGTTAGCTGTGTGGCAAGTGGCACCGTCCTGCTGAAACCACATATCGTCCACATCCATATCTTCCAATTCGGGCCATAAAAAGTTCGTTATCATCTCACGATCGCGAACACCATTCACAGTTACTGCCTGACCGGCCTCATTTTGGAAAAAATACGGCCCGATGATGCCGCCAGCCCATAAACCGCACCAAACAGTCACTCTTTGTGGGTGCATTGGTTTTTCGACAATCACTCTTGGATTATTATTCGCCCAAATGCGGAAATTCTGCTTATCGACAAATCCACTGAGGTGAAAATGTGCCTCATCACTGAAGATGATTTTCTTCGAAATGTATCATCCATTTTCATAATAAGTCTGGATAACTTTAACACGTTGTTGGATTGTGTATCTCTCCATGGTTCAAATTGAGTAAGTCTGAAATAGAGAAATGTCAAATAAAATTCGGGAAAAAACTTGGCGTTTAGGTGTGGTTCACATTCAACATCGGCCCTTACAATTTTACCACCCTTTATTATGTAATTTAAATAATTTAAATAAATAATTAAACAAATAATTCTTTTATCAAAGTCTAAGTTAAAATAAACTGAATTATTTGTAGGTCGTTAGTGTAAAATATCCGCCACTGTTCAGCTGAACTCTCAAAAAACAATATATTTCAAAAATATATTCCTTCTTTCTCTAGTATATATTTTCAGATCAGATAATATTTCACATAAAGGTAATAAGTCCTTAATTGACCCTTACGTACATAAAAAGAAAATATCGACATTGGTACCGCAAACATTAATTCTATGTAACCTTGTAGCATACTACACACTGAAACGAAAAATCAATCCATCCGTTAATATTTTAAACCGAAGCGGTGTCAATAGTACAGTAAGTACGGATGTCCTTAAATCAAGAAAAAAATACTTGAATCAAGATTTCGAGTGCCCCGTACTTAAGAATATCCGAAAGCATGATTGACTTAAGTAAAAGTGCGATAAAAGTTTATGTCAAACTGTGCTTGATTTAAGAATTTCTTAGTTGGTTTGTTCCGAATTCAAACTTGAAATATTTTGAAAGTGAGAATAGATTTATTCTTAATTAAATACTTACCCCATAAAACCAGTGATAGGGCCAATATTATTATTTACTAAACCATTACTGATGTTTGTTGCACTTTTGTTTTATTCCGTCCTTTATTTACAAAATAACTCTCAATTCTAATCATTCTACTTTAAAATTTTGATGAATTTCTTATTTTACTTTTAAAACATGAAAATATTGCATGTTTTTCTTCTAATAGTGTTGTTGGTGCTTTTTTACAATTTTTTACAATTTTTTGTTGTTTCTAGAATAAACTTTTACACTGACGTATGCGCGCATATTGGTTTTCGAAAGTTCTCCAATTTCGGATTGTTTTAAGTATTTTTGTTGCTGTTGGGACTTAAATTTTTAAGTACGCCTGGAACTAAAGGTAAGTAGAAAAAATTTTATTTAAGTACGAGTTTGTTTCTTTCTTTGCAGGATCTAAAATGAACTTCGTGCTAGTGTTATATTTCATTTATTACTTAGAACCTATCAAACTATCAGATTAAGGCCCGTTTGTACTTTTATACTTGTTTTAAGCCCGTTTTCACAACTTACCGATAGCTAAAAGTAGACTTTAACCGGCCTTATAAAAAGTGTTCCATTCTTATAACTTTACTTTAAACTAAAGTGAGCGATAAAGTAAATTAAGGTTTATCCCACCTGGTAGGTTAAAGCAAAGTTTAAATAATGGAACACTTTTTATACGGCCGATAAAAGCCTACCTTTAGCTATCGGTGAGTTGTGAAAACGGGCTTAAAACAAATATAAAAGTATAGTCGGCCAAGCCCAAATATTGATAAGCTACATCACAGTATATAAAGACCAAATTTTGAGAGTGTACCCTATTTGGGAGCTTTTGGTGCATGGACCCGGCAAAACCAAATTATGTTATAAGGTTAAGATTCATATAAGACTCCTTTTGTGCCAAATATTAACAAAATTTAAACTTCTATATGATAATTGTTCGTCTTAAAGCGATTTTGGAGAAGGGTTTATATGGGAAATTATATAGTATAGTCAATTGAAGCACAGCCGCGAATAACGTTTTAAGTTACAAAATAATTATTTTTCAGGAGAGCAAAAAAACGTTTTTAACAGGCAAGGTTATTAATTTTTTATTTTTTTTCTTTAGATTATTAAAAATAATGGCAATAAGAACTTTTATTTAAAATATCAAAAAATTTAAAATTTAAATTACATGCGAATTTACAGTTTATAACCTTTTTTTAGTGGAAAAACGTGGAAAAACGTTTCATATCCACAATCGCGATGTCATTTAAAACGTTATTCCACGTTTCAAAACCATTTACTTTGTATCATTTTGTAAGTAACTTACAACGTTCTTCCACTAGTTGATTCTTTGTATGTCACTTTGAAGGCGTTAGGGTGCATAATTTTGGGTGATTTAAGGTTTAAACATTCTAAAAGGGTAATGTTAACGGTTATCTGCAAAAAAACAGTTTTTGCAAAAAGTGGCTTTTACAACGTTATTCGCGGCTGTGCTTCAATTCTAGACCTACCAGTACAAAATTATGCAATGACAAAATTTATAAAATTTATTGTCGCCAAATTGTTTATTAATACCAAGAATTATTAGGATGTTATGTTAGTTAAAGCTTTTTTCTGGAGTGGTATTTGTATGGAAGCTTTCGTCAAATATGAACCTAATTAAAAAAAAAAAATTGGTAAGACGATTTATGATCCAAAATTATATTTTTGAGTCAAATTCAATTTAAATACCAACATATTAAAATACACACACACAAAATAAAATAACATGGCGTTATGTTGATTGAAAATCATAGAAAATTTCTGCAAAAATATGGACTCTATTTAAAATTAGCAATGTTTTAAATTAATTTTAAATGAAAAATGTTAAAATAATATTGTTCAATATTGAAACCATAAAAACCTGTTTTACTTGTTTTGTATAAAAAAAACAACACCACAAAAAGAAAAACATAATTTTTTTTTTCCATGGTTAAAATAAAAGAAGAAAATTCCCGTATTCTTTTAGTTTAAACTATTCAGTTAAATAGTACATCAAGTTTTCAAAGTATAATGGTGACGAAAACCAAATCGGGCCATTCTTCTGATGCTTCTGTTAACAAAGGGGAATACAAGATAAGTGAAACATGTGTTACAGGGGTAAGTGTTTTAAATAATTCTTAAATAAATGCATATGTTGTCTCTGAAGCTTCTTCTCACTTTTATATCACACTCAAACCAATTTGATTCTAATAAAATTCACGTTGTTTCAACTTGAAGTAACTTTCATTCAACGTGATTCGGATTGTCATTTCAATATAAATGACATTTTGCTCTAACTTTACTGCAATGTTAAATTAACATGAATTATAGTTATTTTATATTTATATAAAATCATGTTAAATTAACATGAAGTAACTATGTAGCAAAATCACTGCTGAAAACGGTAAAATCAACCTTATTTTCGACAATTTTACATTGATTTATTTCTGTTCCGGAAAGAAGTTTGTAGCCATATAATTTACCCTTAAGAAAATATTTTTAACACTGGAAATCAATTTATTGATATTTTCAAAGTTTGTTCGAATGAATTCAGCTAATCGATGAATACCATGTGCAAAACATGTTAAATGAAGCATTTTCGGATACAGTGCCTTTAGAGAAGATATTCCACTTAGCATATATGCAGATGCATCCGTTACTACACGTAACACTTTGTTATATTTTATGCCTAAATACAGAAAATTAATATCAAATCTAAACTCGATTTCTTTTCTACTTTACCATCTGGCCACAATATTTGTAACGAATCATTACAAAATACTGCAATAGATGCGCCATTTGCCGTTTCAAGTACTTGCATGTTCAATAAATAAGATTTATTGTCTTTCAATTCTTCTAAGACTCCAAAAATAAAATTTGCAACATATCTCTGTTCGCTGTCCGTAGTTTCATCTACAGAAATCCATATATATTTGGCTGCTTGACGCATTTTTTCTATAGATTCCCTATACAATTCTGGTATGTATTTCTGGCGGATGCAAGTTTCAGACGGAACCGACATTTGAGAATATTTCTCAATGAAATTTTTGAAACTGGGAGAACTGACTTTTTTATTGGTATATTGGATTCTAACAATGCTTTACAAAGATCCTTTTGAAATGTTGTGGCAGTTGGAGTCACTGGATATTCCGTAATTAGTTTCTGTGGATGGTTCTCTTGCTTAGAAAACGCCAATTGGTGTTTCCCACATCTTATATGTTGATCCACATTAGACTTTTTCGAACAATTTATTTTGCAGCAGCATATATTGCAAAAGAGCCAATTTTCTTCAATTTTAAAGACACCTTCATATGTTTTTACCATTTTTAATAATAAATTTCTATTACTTTTCTCTTTCGGTATTTTTTAAACTTTTTTATTTATTTCTATTTTTAACAGCCTACTATGATTTCAGTTGATTGTTTTTAAAATGAAAACAGAGTTGCAAAAAGGTAGTAACGAAGGCGAATTCACTTTTATAGAGGAATTCGCCTTGGTAGTAACATACGAAGTTTTTAATACAAAAATGGGAAGTTTAAACAAAAAAATCGAAAAAAGCAACACAATTGTAAAAGAAGCAAAAAACAGCAGGTTTTATAAAAAACAGCTAAAAAAAAGCAAAAAAGCAAAAAAAGCATTTTAGTCTTCTCTGCTTATTACATACTGTATGTAGGTAGGTATGTACATATTAAAGAAAACTAAAATCGTACATATTTATGGATTGAAAGTCTTTGTTTCGTTACTATAATGACATTTTTCATTGTCATAATGAAAATTTAAATTTATGAAGGTATGCTTTTTCGAAATATTTTTATACTTTTAATTATTGGGACTTTAGACATTTGAATGTTAAAAATAATTTTTTTTTCTATTATTGAAATATTTTGCTTTTATAAAAAAATTTTTGATTTCATTAATTTAATGGCATATTACATTAGATGTATGAAATAATTAAATCTTACATTTTTTAATTACCAATTAAAAATTTTTTTAAGGAAACTATAATTTTGTATTAATTTATGAACATAGTTATGTTTTTATATTTTTTTTTTTATGTTTTACTTGGACAAACTTAAGTTTTCATATATCCAATGAAAATTTATAACGTAGTTACAAAAACCAATGAAGCGATTTTAACAAAAATACTTCATTACAACTATGAAATTCCATTTAGACAATGAACATTTTCCTTTAACCAATGTTAATTATTTTTATCGAATCGATTCATTAAATATATGAAGCATTTTCCTTTCAGTGTATGCTGTGCAACCTCCTCCATTTTTAAAATAACGGTATATCTCGTAAACCAGTGCTGACCGAAGAAAACTGTAAGCGCCATTGGATTCAGGGTTCCGAAATTTTTTTAAAAAACCTGGTGCCCGGCTTGTCTGTTTTTTCAACTAGCACAGTGTAATTTACAGATTCTACAAAGGGCCCACGCCTGAAATATTCTGACTGTCGGTGGAGGGTATCAAAGGCACAGCCGAATATAGCAATAATTCTACTAAATAATTTTTTACAATCCTGTTTAAAACAAGATAAAATTTTTATTTCTATTATTGGGCTTTCGCATGTTTTATACCAATATTAAGGTTCAGTTTTGTATAAAAAAATTGGAAAGATTTCGTTTTCTTACGATACCTTTCCTATAAATTAAGTGCAAATCATATATTAAATTCGCCACTATTATAGTAGAGGTGGGTAAATAAATTCGTTTATTGCTCTCACTTATTTGGCTCTACCTTTATTGCATACTTTTGTTACAACTTAGTATTTATATCATGTTGTATTATATACATTCAATATATTGGATACAGTCATAAATATTGTGTATTTTATTGAAGTGCCACCAATTTATTGATTAATTTTTATCGCTAAAACATTTTAAAAGTGATTTATTAAGAGTTGAGATAAATCATTTAACTAAATATTGATCACAACATATTGCTGTCCACATACAATAAACCATACTCTTTTTTCCTCTTTAATAAATACACTAACCTACTATACGTTATAGTTTAACTTCTTTTTTTTTTGGCAACATGCACGAAATATGATCATAATACTTAAATGTATCGTATAATATTTGCACGTACGTATTACCAAGTAGTAATTTGGTAATATTCATGTTTAAGTTAACAGCCGAAAAAGTTAAGAAAAAAAAAAAGATCTGAAAAACAAACACTGCACTCATAATAACAATATTACCTTTCAAAAGTTGCTGCTGCACAAAAAAAAAAAAAGAAGTTGGAACTAAAAATAAAACAATTTACTCGTACGTGTATGTTCATGTCTTTTTGTGATACTTTATGTTTCCTTTTATTTCGATGTTATACTTTTTTTTTCCTTTATATTTATTTGACTTTTAATGATATGTTATTGATATCAAAGTGATAAATTTGTTTATATTTTGGTAAATGTTTTAAACGATTTTTGATTTTGCTCTCTTTCTCAAGCTCTGAAATTTGCGGTGGGGAAGCAAAATCTGATTGGGAAATCGAAAGTTTAAATACAGGCAAATAACTTTTAACATCTACTGATAATTTTCTAAGAAATTTTAAGGCATTTCCTATTAAAAAAATAATACAACAAATATCGAATACGATTTTTGTTATATTCACAGAAACCCTACACTATTTAACTGTTTTTTTTTATTCTTAAAATATTTAATGCTTCAATTTGAAACTGGGGGCTTATACTGGCAGTCGTGATCGTATACTTTTTCGATTCGAAAGCAATTTTATTTCTAATCATTTCCGTCGATACTTAACGTAACGAAATTATTCTTCCATTGTTGTAAAATCTTAAATAAATAAAAAAAACACTGAAAAAATAATTTCGATTCGTTCAGTATCTACTGAAAGAATTAGAAATAAAATCATTGTTAAATTGAACTTTTCCCAAGGTTTCGTTTAAATGTGCTTAGTTGCCATTTCATACTATTGATAAACTGAAATTAATTGTTGATGGGATAAGCTATTCCTATGCGCGTTTCACTGGTTGCTTAGGCCAGATCATCAGGAAACTTCATCCAAAGATATTATACAAATAAAACTGTAAAGCGAATAAGAATTATAAGCACCAGTTTAACGTGTAACAATATCAAAGTTTAAGCAAAAAACTACAATATACAGTGAGTCTATCTTTTCTTACAGTCCTGACTACAATTGGTTGATTTTTTGTACATTTTCTTTCGTTGTGGCATTAAATTTTATTACTCTAATCCGACTTTCTGAGCATCAAGTTTTCCTTTCATGTAAACATTCACCCTTATCGTGGTTGGTGAATCTAATACACGCCTGCGACTGTTTGGTAATAGATTAAAGAGAACGTGAAGTTATGTTCTCCTCTAAGCCAAAATTTATTTCTGTGGCATTTTGACAAAACATCTGAAGTGGAGATAAGAAAGTTTTTAAAAAACCTCGGTGAAAAAATCATTCTATTAAATATTAAAATAAACCAAAATTAATAAAAAAATTTCGTTTATAACACAAACTTTAAAAACGTAAACCAAAATGTTTTATTTTTTATTAAAATTGGTATGATTAACAACATTTTTTTCAACTTTTTAAATTTGACTTAAGATGTTTGGTCGAAATGTCACAGATTTATTCTACATAAAGGGTGGTCCAACCAAAACACACGATGTTAATTGTAAAAAAAAAACAATAAGTTTTGAGAGTTTTATCTTAATATTTTTTATTATGATAGAAGGATTTATGACAATTATGTGTGAAACAAAATATCGGCTTGCCACGGCTTCGGTGGCATACCTTTATCCGATGATCCATATTTTCAACGACTCTGAGACATAATTGAGGCAAATATCGTTAATGTGCCGAACTATCTCATCTCTTAGCTCTTGAATTGTTCTTGGCTTATTGACGTACACTTTTTCCTTTAAATATCCCAAAATCCAATTAACATAGCCACGACGTGCGATAACAGGCCATTGCATTTCTCGCGCAAAGGAACCATTATTTCGTTGGCCTTGTGGCAAGTGACACCATCCTGTTGTATTTTCGCCGCCTTCGTTGAAAAATTTTCAATTTTAGTAAATTTTGGTCGCCGACAACGATATGTGTGGCTAACGTTCTCAACGTCTGCAATGTCACATCGGCTTCGAGAGTAATATTATGACATTAATAACGTAACGACGTAATCTCTCTTGATAGTTTTCAACACGCGTTTTATAGACACGCGTTTTATAGACACGCGTTTTTCTCACTTTTCGAGAAACGATGGAATATTTTGTTTCGCATCTTTTCGATCTGAGAATTTCTCACTAAAGTTACAGAACATGGGTAGCGGTGTATAAATACTAGAACGGGATACTTAACGGTAATGACTTTAAGAGCAAAAAAATTAAAAAAATTTCTCGAAACCGATTGGCAAAAAAAATTAACAGGGGTGTGCTGGAAATCGAAAACGAAAACAAGATTTCTGTAATAAAAGAATTTTATGGCAAATATTATACAAATATTTCTCTATTAAATAGAATTTAATAACTAAAATAATAAAAATTAGATTAAAAGTGTATTAAAAACAACTTCCAAATTCTTGCGTTTTATGTTTTCGATTTCCAGCACACCCCTGTATGTTAGGGAGTGTACCGGAACCAGTGCTGCCAGAAGATTTTTTGCAAAATAACTACGCAAAGTTAAAAAAATCCCTACGCGTTTTAGTCATTAAAGTATAAAAAATAGTTATAAAAAAATAACTTCATTCGCATATGTTTAATAAAGCTCTAACAACAAAAATAAGTTATAAATATAAAAAAAATGTCTGTACTCTTAATTAAATTCAATGAAAAAACAAGAGGTTTAAAAAAATATGTAGCCCCGTATCCATAAACATTTATTAAGTTTAACAAACGATTTTTAACTAAAATTTTTATAGAAAATTTGTTTTGTAAACCTTTATTAAAATAATATAATTTTTATGAATACGACAGGTAATCTTTACATAATAATTTAAACTTTATTCAGGTACAATAGCAACAGGGTACATATTTTATAAATAATCGGCCATGTCATGGAAATCAAAGTCACGTCAAAATAAAATCGCATAAATTTTGAAAACTCAAAGTTTAAAAATATATTTCCTTTTAAATACCTGATCTACTTTTGATTTCAGGAAAAGCTGAGTCGATTTTTACAATCAATTGAAAATTTTCGTCGATTTCAATTTCACGTGATTTTGATTTCAATGATGGCCGAATTATTGTATTTCTTTTGAACTGAATTTTCTAAAGTGACCGTTAGTATATTCGAAATTAATGCAGCTTCTTTCATTGTTTTGCGAAAATTATCCTATAATACAAATTAAACTTAAAGTTGTGTAGCTCTATTTGACTAGCTTTCTTGTGGCCTCTCTGCATCACCAGTTGCATTGGGTAAAGCAAACAAAGTCCGAACTAGTTTTGATAAATTCGTCATTATAGTTTTTCCTTTTAACCATTTTTTATCGAAAACTGTTCCAAATCCATGTTTCAAAATAAATTAGTTTCACAATTTCAGAAAATTAATTGTACACTCAAAAAAAATATCATTGAGGCTTAAGTTAAATTGTTAAGCCGATAGTTGAAATTTGTACTCATCTTTTTTTTTTGTCCAAAAATCTGTGGTTTTCATGGGCAACCGCGTATGTCAATTTTTTCGATTTTGAAATGTTGATGCCATATTGCTTAATTTTAAACTCTCTTTACATGGTTCTAAAAATTTTTGAAAACAGATTGACCCATTCCGAGTTTTTAACTCAATTACAAAGTTCAAAAGGTGGAATACCTAGCCATAGTTTGGTCTAGAATGGTTTTTTCGGCTCTCCTAAAAAATTTTATTTTAAGACATACGCGGTTGCCCATGAAAACCACAGAAATATGTCTGCACTTAAGAATCCCATTTCTTTAAATATTAAATCATTATTATAAATACATTTTTTAGCATTTATTTCAAATACAATGGAATATGAGAAAAAATGCCTACATTTTGACGAATATAAAAAATCTTTCCGATTTTCCCTACGCTCCCATTTTAGTTACAAAAACCCTACCTAGGGATTTTTCCCTACTTTTGGCAACACTGACCGGAACTGTTTTTTTTTTTTTTTTTTTTTTGAAATACGTTCTACTGTGAAAATGTATGGCCCGTTTTGGCCGTCTGTACTTTCTAAATATTTTCCTTTAAGTTTTTTTTTAAATTAAATTATTATTCAGAATTACTTAATTGTTTCTATTTAGTTGCTTGATTTTCAATGGTTTTTTTTTAACAATAAAAAAATTTGTTTTAGTTCACGAATTTTTTTTACCCTGAATTATTTATTTCCTTCAATTTTAAGCCCACCTAAAATGAAACCACCTGCATTATTAAACGTAAACTAAAACTGGACTAAAATATATTATCACTTTTCAAAAATCTCTTTTTTTTTTTGTTTTAACCCAAAAAAAGCATAAACTATAAATATATGTAAGTTTTTTCGTTACTTTAACAATTCTACACATGTCACTTCCACAAAACCTATAACAACAAGCAAATCAACAACTGAGAGAATAAAAAAATCAATGTTGAAACAATCAATATGCCACAATGAAATGAAAAATAAAATTTAAATAATTGCTTAGCATAAGTTGGCACAAAAAACGCGACAATTACTAAAACAGCAAATAAATAAATAACAAATTGATAGAGAGCGAAATAGCAAAACTTTAAATGACGTTTACGTTTTCGTCGTAAAGTAATCAACAACATGCAGTCAATAAATCGTAATTAATTAACCAAAAATCGATTGATTTTTGTGAAACAAAAAAAAGTAGTTATTTTTATTCATTTTACATATGAAGGAGAATGAATATCTGCACAGATTTGTTTTTTTAGTCCAGATTTTAATTTTTTGATTTCGATTTTCAACAAAATAATAAAAAAAAAAATAAATTATTGTGCATGCCACAAAACATACTGCAAGGAGTATAAGGCTAAATTTGTTATTTTTATGCTTCATTTTTTTTTTTTTTTGCATAATACTTTTAACTAAATGCATAAATGATTTTGAAATTGGTCAGCAGTTAGACATGGTCCCAACATGTGGTCGTCTGCAAGTAAACAGACCAAACCCAAAATACTTTGTAGTAGTAGTTGATCTACAAGGTGTATTTTAATTTTTTTTTTCTGGCAAAATTTCTGGTATGATTTTAGCTTTTTAGCCTAATTTTGCAATACGAGTAAATACAATATATGTTGTGTGTTTATGTATGTTTTTACTTTAATAGTTTGGACGTTTTTTTCTTGCACTTTATATCCTAAATTGTATTTGAACACGTAGAAAATACAATATTAATGTACACCCAGCGATATAAAAATAGCATTAATTTCAAAAAGAATAAAATCTTAAATTCTTTCGATTTCAATCCAAATTTTGATATTTTAATTAGGCTAAAGTCCATCAAATTTAACTTTCATTAAATTATTTTCATGAAGAAAAGAATTTTACAACATGAAATTAATTAAAATTTATTTATAATTTTTCATTATTGACTGCAGCGGGAATCGAACTCAGGCTTTCACGGACAGGTTACAGTTACATGTTTCAATTGCAACCACTCAATCTTTTTAGAGGGTTTTGCCGATTAACACTCACCGACATTGACGACGGCTAACAGTTAATAGTCAAACATCAATCTTTATAACAAATTGTATTTAACCTTTGGTAGATCGTTTTATAATTTCCTAGCAACTTATAATTTATTCCTGGTTTCGAATTTCCCACTACACAGAAAAAAATATCTCAAGAAAAGTTTGTTAAAAATAAAATTCTTGTCCATTTTTTAATAGCCTTAATATAAGTCTTGAGTGTTTGTAATTCTCATTCGCTTTACAGTTCTATTTGTATAACATCTTTAGTTATTCAAATAAATTTTAGTATATCTATCAAAGAATAAAAATTGGGAATTTAGCACACCATAGTTAATAAATAAATAAATAAAGATTTGAATAACATTTTGATTGATTTATTCAACATTTCCAACAATTTATTCAAACAAATCATGTAAACGTTTTGTTGAAAATTATTATTTTGGGCAACAACATTTTTTATTGACTGAATAAACTTGGTTGTTGACTAAAAATTCAATAATTATACCTATAAACTTTTTTATCAATACCGCAAAAATCGTCATCGCAGAAAATTCAAAAATTTTTGTAATTTAATATGCGATTTTCGTATTCAAATATTAAAAAAATTATTTTTTTCTGTGTGATCTTCTAGTAGAATCGCTTTTGTAATGCTTAAAAGTCACGTTTTTTCTGAACGAAGTATATTCCGCAATACGAAATCGACTATTGCCGCATTAATATTTTGCAACCCGGCTGTACGTTTGGCAATACATAGGTTGTATTTAGGTGTTTACTGGGTATGATTCAATTGACAGCTGGATCTGTTTTATATCTATTTGGGTTATATTAAATAGAAAGCAGACAGGCGAATTTGCTAGCAGACCCATTTTTGCCCTTGTTGCAAGCAAAACTCCGAACCTAAGCTGGCATAACCACTCTTTCCGCAATTACGGGTTTAACGACAGCCACATAAGTCGCAAAATTGGGAAGAACTATTTTTAGCCTTCATTTAAGAATATCCTATGAGGTGGCTACGGAAAGAAGTAGCGAATCCCTAAAACCATCATGCCGGGGGATAGCTAGAAGAAAGTGGTATAATTTTAATATTAATATATGTAGTCAAAGTAAAAAGGATTAGTATTTGTTCCTTAACTCAAAGAAATATATCCTTACTCATCACACTCTCAGTGTTGAAAGTTGCCAAACTCAAGTCAGCAATTGTTAGTTAAGTTAGTTAGGAACTAATCAGTGTTACATACGCCCCGTAACACTAAAGAAAATTAGCCACTAACATATGTCTATCTACCTATCTATAGTTTTCGTTAACAATTTTTATGTGTGTTAATATTATTACAACTTTTTTCTCTGCTTAATTCAAAAGCAACCTGTTGTGGGTTTTTCGGTTTGCCTCAATCTTTATAAGGTTAATACGTATTTTACCCGAATCTAGGTATTTTAGACTATTTATTTGTGTATTGGACTGTTACAATCATAATCAATATGCGTGGATGTATGTGTGTTCATAAACACATGTAATAGTATTAGTGTAACAATATGTTTTTTTATTGATGATATTATCATTAACTACATGTTAAAAGTCATAAACATGTTTACGGTTTTACTAACAAATATGACTGCACTTAAACTTAAACAATTGCAATAACAATAATGTTTCAATGTATTTAGTTTCCTAAACAATTGTGTTATTATTGCTTTTAACAGCTTTATGAATGTATTTATGTTTATGTTATATATATATATATATTTTTTTTTTTTTTTTTTTTTTTGCCGAAAAAAAGAACACCAACCGACCATAACATATTAAAATTAGAGCAAATTATTATGACCCAAGAAATACTAAAAGAAAAACAAATCAGTGAAGAAAAAAATTGCATTAAGGTGGGGCAGTCTGGTAAAATTATAGACAGCAAATATTAGCAAAAAAAAAAAAATAAGAAAAAAAAAAGTTGGCAAAAAGTAAAAGTGTATTAATTGGATTTTTATTAGTTCACACATATTGGCTTAAGAAAATTTGTAAGTTAATACTTTTAATTGAGGTGACGCACATTTTGAAAGGAAAAACAGGTGGTAGTGATAATTAGCAACACCTATGAAATAAGATTATTTTTTTTTTTCTAATTTTGCATACATTTTTAAGGATTGGTGCTAATCAGAACTGTCATAACCACATTTTCAAAGTAGACCAGTTAAAATTACAGTTTTTTAAATACAAGGTTAAAAATGCGGTTTAAATAATGACTAGTGTAGCTGAAAATATTTTTTGTAAGCGAAATTAGGAAGAAGAAAATTAGCAGCTTTAGTCTAGATGAATTTTAATTTAATAATGGCTTTCAAGAAAAACCCTCATTTTTCACCCCTCTTCCAGTATATTGGAAAGTATTTCAAGTATTAGATTCAACATTCTTATAATTAAATGTGTTATGTTTATATTTTTCGGCTTGAGGTCTGTTTCATAAAATAGAATAAAAATAAAAACTCTTGTTTTGTTTTAATTTTTATTATTTATTTGTTCCAATATTTCGACCAACTTTGTTGGTCATCCTTAGGGAAATAGTTATGATCTAAAATATTATAAATTTAAACATGTTTCTTAATTTTAATAACAAACAATTAATTTACTTAATATTTAATGCAGTGTTGCCCGATGTTGTCGTTTTAAGTTCTCTTCACTGACTGTCTAATAATTTTCTTTTGTTTATTACTCTTGTGTTTGTTTATTGTATGACGATATATGTGAGCGCAATTATCGGTATCAGTTTTGTAGTTAATTCTCTTTACGTTTGGTGTATTTATAATATGTAGCATCTCCTGCATGTATCGTTTAGTGTAATTATTCGATGCGTTTCGCACCATTTTGGGAGCATTTTTAAATTTTGTGTGCGAAAAATTCCTTTGTTGGTGCGTGGTGCGCTTTTTTTAAATTTCGGTGCGTTTTTTATCTTTTGGTGGCTCCAAAGCAAATTGAACACAACTTTTTGTTCCAGTATGAGAAAAAAATCTTTGTACAATAAAATGTACCTGTTTCAATACTATTTCATTCAATAGTGTAAAATTTTTACAAACAATTTTACAGACCACAATAAGAACAACAAGTAATGATGTTTAGAATGTACCAAATCATATGCACTAAGTAAAACGTTCTTGTTGTTGTAGCTAATTTTTATTATGTATGAATTTTGCTGTATTATTTGAATCTATACCATTAATCGTTAATGTCTTTTTTAAAAAGTTTTGTATAGATAGATTTTATGATAATAAAAAAAAAAAAATATTATCTACACCATTTTTCATTGAAAATGAGAAAACTCCAGATAAAATTGAAAAATTTCCACATGAACATGAATATAATAAAAATTATAAAAATCAATTTTATCAATTAAAAAGTAAAATTTCTCAATTTCGTTTGGAATTTTCTAAATTTCAAATTTAAAGCTTCGTTCACAATCAGAGAAACAATTTGGTTTTTTATTCTATCTTTTTTCTTCCCAAAATATTTCATATATTTTCCTTTCATTTTTAGAACACAAATGTAACTAAAATTTTTTTAAAAATGTAACTAAAGTTGAGACAACTAGAACTTCAGCAACAAATTGTATGAAATTGTTTCTGACGTTTAAAATAATTTTATTTAGTTTTAAATGAAAATTTTAACAAAATGTTGTAAAAAATAATAATAAATGCATAATATTGTTGTGGCTAAAATTTGCAACCGTTTTCGTAATGCAAAATGTGTGTGGTTGCAAAAGAAATTGTTGCTCTATTATGAACACCAAGTGAAAATGTTTTTTTGATTGTGAACGAAGCTTAAAGTCTCAACTTCGTTTGGAATTTTCTCAATTTCAAATTTAAATTCTCAATTTCGTTAGGAATTTTCTCAATTTCAAAAAAAAATTTGCAATTTCAACTGCAATTTTCTCAATTTCAAGTTGATATTATCAATTTCAATTTTATTTTTCTAAATGGAACATCTCAATCTTATTTGGAACTAGCTTAACCCGGTGCGCTTCGTTACACTGCTTTAACCACGTTTGAAGTCTCTCCCTTTAATAGTTCTTCAGTTGAGATATATTTAATATATGCATCCTATGGGAGGTATTTCTCCCCTGCGCCTACTCGCTTTATTTTTATGTTCAAAAGTGTAGTATACCATAAGAGTGACTTCTACAAAGTTTGAACATTCTCACTCTAACAGTTCTTAAGATATGCGATATTAAACATTGGCGTTCTAAGTGGGGTACCACTTCCCCCGCTGCTATATTATTTCAATTTCGGGGCTCAGAAGATCCTACTACCAAAAGTTTAACAAAATGCGTGCAGCGGCTCTTATTAATATTTCTATCTATGAGGGGTACTGCTCCTCCTCTGTCCACCCCGCCCATTTTAATAATGAAATTTATAGTTTACCATAATAGTAGCATTACCACGTTTGAATACTCTACCTTTAATCGTTCTTCAGTTAAGCGATATTTTTTATTTTATTATTTTATTTTCAAAAGTTTCAAATACCATAAGAGTGACTTCTACAAAGTTTAAACATTCTCACTATTCCAGGTCTTAAGATGTGCGATATTAATAATTGGCGTCCTATGGGGGTACCACTTCCCCCGCTGCTATTTTATTTTAATTTTGGGGCTCAGAAGATCCTACTACCAAAAGTTCAACCAAATGCGTGCAGCGGCTCTTAAGATATGCGATATTTAATATTGGCATCCTATGGGGGGTACCAATTCCCCTGGTAGCCTATTTTATTTTTTGGGCTCACGTGATGTTTCTGTAAAAATTTCAGGAAAATCGGTTCAGTTGCTTAGGTTTTCTCAATTTTGAATTAAAATTCTAATTTTCATTGAAAAATTATGTTAATTGTTAAGGCCCTAATTATATAAAACGCAACGCAACGCCAAAGAATTACATCGAAAGCCGAAACAAGGTCATACATAGTTTGCGATTTTGTTGTTGGTTTCAACAGAAATTCATTTACCGTTTTAAAATCTTCAACGACGAGCCGTCTGAAATTTTAAAACGCAATGGGAATTTCTGTAGCAAGCAACAACAAAATTACAAAATATTTATGGCTTTGTTGCGGCTTTTTATGTTATTCTTTGGCGTTGCGTCTTACATAATTAGGGCCTTAGCCTTTTTTTATTTTTTTTTTTTCTCATTTTGCAAAACCCTGAACTGTAAAAGACTGTTTTATTAGTTACTATATGTAATTTCAATACAAAAATTATACTTTTTACGCTAAATTAACTCAATGTACATTTTAAGTAAAAAAGTTGGTGCACTTTCCTTCAAGTGGCGCGTTTTTTCTTAGTTTTGGTGCGTTTTGAAATTTCAAAGTTGACAACGCTGACTACTGAAGTTAATTTATAGTTTTCCATGGTTTTTTTAAACGTGATCATCTACTTGAATCGCTCATAACTTTGCTTTTATAAGTTTTTCGAGAAAATGATCACCCGCTTTTCATGCCAAAAATCAATCAAAAAAACTTTTAATTATCTAATTTGTGCTCACCTATTTTTTAAGCAATCAGTCCTTTTTAAACCCCCACTGCTAGTGGTTAATGCGGGTATACCAATGCTGTTTTCTTTTCTAAAAAATAAATGCCACCTTGTAAAAAGTTGCATGCATGAAATGTCTTGCCAACCTTGTAATAATGCAATTTACTATTTGACGAGAACAAAACACAAATTATGAAAATGTGGAATGCCTTATTTTCCTTCAAAGGTTACTGTATATTTCAGTACATTAAAGTTTTTCTTCTTCGAATCGACGAATTCTTTAAAAGCAAATTCTAGCGGAACGATCTTTAAATTAAAAAATCAGCAAAAATATTATTAATTAAGCATTTTATTTATATATATTAAAAAAAACAAAAAAAAAATAAAAGTTCTTTTTCTCTCTCAAACTATGTTGCGAATTTTAGCACTTTTTTGTGTTTTCAAATTGATTATTTCTTTTTAATCTTTCTTCATCAGCTATCGTTGTTTAAAATAAGAGCGTAATTTGACTACACATAAAAAAGTTGTATGGACAATTCGACGAACAGTAACCATCCAGGGTTTAAAGCTGACAAAAAAATTTGTTCTTTGAAATAGAAAAATTACTGCGGTAATATCCATATTTTTAACACTTCGTCTTAAAATGTCAATAATTTTCTTTAGTTTGTTTTTCATAAAATATTTGTTTACAAGAAAATTCCTTTGCCAGATTGCCAAAGTTTTTAAGATTTTTTCAGTTGACGAATTCTTTTTAGAACAATTTTTTAACACCTAATTCACTTAAATTTTTTTATCACTGACAACATTCCATCAACAATTTAGTGCATTCTTATGTTTTTTACTATAAAATAATAGAAAAAGTATATATTTAAATTTAATATTTTTACTGTCCTGATTACAGGCGATTTTTTCCCAACTTCGTCTGGTAGCCCTATCAATAAACAAAAATCAACTGTTTTACAGGGCATGTTCAACACTTTCGATTTTTACGGGCGTAAAGTGCAATCAATGCCTTATGCCATTAGTAAGGGTAAGTTGTTTAGAATAAACAAGCCAACCTTTTAGAGAGCAAGGCATTTTTTAGAAACAAACACCAAATTTTATTTTTTTAAATAAAATTTCACATGTTTTTGTAGAAAAGAAAACACCATAAGTTTGTCATTCCCTGTGAAATTTTTTTGTTATTCATATCAGAGCAGTGTTGCAAAATTGAAATTTTGAAATGGTACTGAAATTCAACTAAAAGAGTACATTTCCTACCAAATGGTACTTTTTGTTAAAAAATGAAACAATCATTTATGAAAATGAAGGGAACAAAAACTGTTTTATTTTAATTTATTTATCTATGTATTTAAGAGCAAGGATTATTTTTAATTAAAGGTAAACATGTTAATATCATATAATCCAATAAAGCCTTTTTTTAATTTTCTGCCACTTTTAAGAACAAACATCTTATTCTGGATAGCAAAATATGAATCCTGGCGTCCTCGCTTTGCTTTTCAATATTAACGTCGTTAATTTTTTTTGATACACAACAACATAAATATTGCAACAAACACTTGATTACCAAAGTCTGCTATCGAAATGATCACATCACAGTTAAAAAGTAAAAAAGCGCAAATGATAAAAAAGTACTAAAAACATCGCGGGGGTAATGCAGTATTTTTTATATGAAAAAGTACTGAAAAAAGTACTAAAGTATTAAATTTTTCAACACTGTATCAGACCCTATAAAGAAGTTCAGTAGGTTAAGAGTTATGAATCCAAATGTGGAACCACCACCCTAAAAAATGTTTAACTTTGTTACAAAAAAACCAACATAAATGGTGGTATGATGCACGGATTGATATAAGATTTTCCACAAATTCATTCTATATGACTACAAATTATATTGCTAAATTCTGTGAAAATCGGTCTATAACTTACCATAGGTCCCATATAAAGCCAGCTCTCGGAAAACAATTAATCCTAAAACCGCAACGAATAATGTTTTTATAGCAGAATTTGGTCATTCGTAGTTTCATAAGGCTTCAAATCACCGTAGAAAATGTCTCGAAAATCCGTAAGACCGCAGCAAATATAGATATTGTTGTAACATTTTGTTCAATTTAGCTTCATATGGCCAGAAATAATATCGTGCAATCTTGTAATAATAGGGCATTGTGAAAACCACTTTAAAATTTTAAAAGCCTATAACAAATTTCACTACTATATCGACATATTGGTTCATAATTTACCACAGGTCCCATATAAAGTGTACCTTTGAAATAGACTTTAATACGCCTAAAATTGCAATGAATTATTGCATCGGAGAGCTAAGTTTTTATAAATATTGGTTTAAATTTTTTAGATATAAATCCCGATCATAAAATTTTCTAACGCTCGGTAAAGAACATCCTTGTTTTTAATTTAACACTTTATCCAATATTTTCTCAATTATGGAAATTTTAAAGGGAGTTAGCTTTCCATGGGTTAATACAACATTTTGTCTTGACCATTTTAACGTTTATTGTCCTATATGAAGGTTATTTTCATTCATTATATAGACTTACGAAACTAAATATGTTTTTCTTTTTTGTACAATTTCCAACCGAAATCATGGGCGTTCGCAAAGTTTTATGGAAATTGCTTAATGTCAAAACATTACTACACCCATATGCAGATTAGCTGCAAACCACAAATATGTATATAAAAATACATAAAAAATTTACATGATTCTTTATCACAACGACAGGTTCACTGAAATAAAATAATAAAATTCTCCACTGCCAACTTAAAAATGCAAAACTTAAATACTTAACAAGCTGCAGAAGAAACCAAGGAAATTTCTATAAATGTTAGTACGAGTAGCCTCTTTTTATGAAACTCTTTGCAGTGTGTAACTCTTGAATTCAAAGATTCTTATAAAATGAATTTTGCTCTAGTTCAATGGAAGTAAACACCAAAAATGTATTCAATTTGCCTGTTGTATAAAAAAATTTTATTTTTGTACATTTTTCGATAACGATTATTTTCCATTTTTCTGAGTTTTTTTTTTTTTTTTTTTTTGTTTTTTAAAGTTTTTTGCTGCTTTGCATAGCTTTAAGCAAAATCGTGATTTTACATTTATTTTAAGAATTTGATTTTTTTTCTTTTTAATTTAAGTTGCTTAAATTGAAGAAGATCTTCTTCTTCATTTTTATTTAAAGTTTATTAAACTTGATTTCATATCATATTTATACGTACGATCGTTACGTTTCTGTTCATTTTATTTTACTTGTGCAGGTTACGCTTGAGTTCACCTGTTAAAGCCAGATTCCTGTCTGGAGATTAAAATCACCTGCCTTCGCTGTATGTACTTGAGATTTTTTTCCTTCTATTTATTTTTTGGTTGCTAAAACTTTGCGTAAGGCACCCACGCATTGCACAATAGTGGACCTTACCAACGACAAGTTTTAGTTTTAAGTAGCTTTTGCTGTGTATCCCATATCATCGCAATAACTTTGTATTTTGTTCGTCATCGAAATGCTAAAGGCAGTTTGGAAAGATTTTGTTTAAGGTTCGTTATTTGTTATTTTTTTAGAGATGATGAAGTTGGCAATTTATACCATTTTTGGGTTTGGTCATGTTTTTGTAAGTGCATCTGTACCTGTGACTTCGGATGAGAGTTTAATGTAGTTGTAGAAAAAATATTGCAGTTTTTTGCCAAGTAAAATTATGATTTATTTAGCTTTTATTTGAAACAAAAGCTTAAAGTATTTAACGTTTGGTAAAAATTTCGTAACTAAAAACAAAAGACTTAAGAAACATACTTGAATATTAGGTTATTTAGAGCAAACGAACTCAACATTTGTTCGACCATAAAAAAATAAAAACTGTAATTTTTAAGTTTTTGACTATGGTTGCTATCAAGAAGCTAATTTAATCTAAGGGAACAATTATATGGGTTCTAATTGGAATATTTAAAATATTTGGGATCAAGCCACGATGACATCATGTTATTTAAACAACTTTTTCCTTTTGCAAATTTTTACAAGATTCATTTCAAATAATATTTTCCCCTGCATAATTATTCGATTATATAACAAATAAATCTAAAAATATTTGTTTCCAGGAATCACCCTTCATCTCGAGGGTTGTAAGTTTGCTTGTTAATGACCAATTGCCTCATGCAATTAAATTCTAGTGGATCTAGATTTTCAATAGTCCCTTCACTCTGTTTTGCTGTGGCTTTTTTTTAGAACTATTTGACGGCTGATTTTGCAGGTGAAGTTCAATAGTTCCGGCTACTACTGAAGCGTTCAGTGCCGCATGTAAGACGACAGTAAGAACAAGCAATTTCCAATAAAGACTTACGTATATGCCCTATAGTGCTTTAAGCATGCAAGGGGATACACAGACCGAAATTGATCGTATGACCTGCAGCCAGGGGTTATGTACTGAATTTGCGGTGAAAAACAAAATACTTCTTATGTAATTTTTATTTCCCAAAGTTGTTCTCAAAAAAGGAAACCTAAGTAATTTCTGCTGAAAGGCTATTAAAATCCTAGAAAAAACAATATTCTAAAACAGCTTACCCAGTATAGTTCTGATGATAATGCAAGCAACTATTTATTATTTTCACATTCTGTGGGACCCTACGTTGTCAAAAACCTTTTTTCTGAGGGACGTTTTTATGTAATGTAACGATTCTGTTACGAACCGTTTGGTCTGGCGAGGTTTCCAACTAGCTATTTGGCATGAATGACCTCAAGAAGGTCCCAACCCTCCTCACCAGCCACGTATTCGAACATTAAAAAAAATGAAACATAAAATACAACTCAAAACTATCACTAAACACAACTCTACCACATGAAGAATTTGGGAGACAGCTGCTAGTCTCCTTTGGCCCTCCCAACCATGTCATAGAAGCATCCGCTTCTTCTTCCTATGACCCATTTTTCAACTTGCTACGTCCAGGGATACGCAGTTGGAGCTATGGTTAGTAATCCGACTATAAATAATCTGTGCTCATTAGTGTGTCCCAAAAAAAAAAAAAAAAATTTGTGGCTCAAGCATAATTTAAAAGCTTATAAGGTAAAGTATTTTTGAGATATTTTCAGATTTTTCGGAAGAGGTTTAGAGGTCGCTCGATTTTCTTTAAGTTTTTGTTATAAATTTGTCAAAAAGGCGATTTTCTTCAATTTTAAGGAAATAATTTAAAAGAAAAATGTCCAAGCTTTATTTTTATGTGCATTCCCTATAAGTTTTTGCAATGCATTTGCTCATTTATGCACCCTACATTACAATTTTTCGTAATTTTTCCATAAATTTTGTAAATAGTAACGCTTTATAACTTTTAGGGCCAATATTACAACTTACAAATAGTTATTTTTAGGATGCTATCTGACAGATAAATAGTTTTTGGTTATTACAAGTTAACATTAACCTAAAAAGTGACAGAAAGGCTAACATCAGGTTTGTCCTCATGGTAACTTTACAAGTGAACTTTAAGAACTTGAAGATGCCATATTATCTGCTGTAGATATGGTAACTTCAATGATAGACTTAAATTACTCAACTTTTTCAAAAAACACAATTTAACACAAAAAACAAAACAATTTACCATTAAAACCAAAAATAAAGCACAAAAATTTACTTGTTTTTTTTAAAAATTTCCTGAAGAAGATTTCCAACGGAAATCGAAATATCGAATAAAAACATTTTAATTAATTTTTTAAAAAAGTGACCTTAAGCTTAAATAATTTAATAAAGTATAAAATTTAATAAAAAAGGTCGAAGAAAAAGGATTATAATTTACTAAAGAAAGAAAAGAGCACCATGAATTATCAAGATTTCAAGGGATATGAGGGTAATAAAAAATGGATTAACAGGTTCAAAAGAGTAAGGAAAATGATAATTAAATGTAAGGCAACAATTACATTTTTGATAAGATGCCGAAATGAGGGGATTATGCCAAAATTTATCAAAGATTCAACTAAAAATATTTTCAAGATCTTCCATGGACAGTCAAATGCTTCAATAACTTATCAAGTCGGAAAATATGTTCAAGGCATACAAAACAGGATTCTTTATTCATCAATCAAGCAAAAACATTACCAATTAAGGGACAATCAAGATGAATTGGAATATTTAAAATATGTTATAAGCAGGTACGGCGTTATCAACTCATTGTAGGGATTTTAATCATTATCCTGATTTTGAAAACACATCAATTTTGAATACGGAAAGTTTTAAGAAACGTAGATATATGTTAGAAATGTTGCAGATAAATAATGTTCCATTTGAGAAAAGGATTAATTTTAAAAAAGATACTGAGGGCTTAGCTCAAATTTATAGACATTTATTGAATAAAAATAAATAGGTTGATGTAAGGGATAATTATAAATAGGTATTTGTCCTTGATTGTTTATGAAATAAATTTCAGATGGCATAGCTTATTATTGACGGAAAGGGAAATTAAAATAGGTTTTAGGCTTTTAATAAATTTAAAATTTTGTTTTCCTTTTTTGTTTGTTTGTCTTTTTGTTTAAAGTTTGTAGAATGGAATTTTAAATTTATTATGACAATTTTGTTTTTTGAAATTTTTAAATTTATTTTTCCATATTTTATTTTTCCATTTATTGTCAAATTTTATTTTATTTTAAAAAATTTCCTGAAGAAGATTTCCAACGGAAATCGAAATATCGAATAAAAACATTTTAATTAATTTTTTAAAAAAGTGACCTTAAGCTTAAATAATTTAATAAAGTATAAAATTTAATAAAAAAGGTCGAAGAAAAAGGATTATGATTTACTTTTATTGTTTCTTAACTCTTCTGCCAGACAAGACTATTAAAATAGTTAAAAAATAAAAAAAAAAAAAAATCAAGTGGTATAATTGAAGACCACCAATTTTTAGAAAAGACGTAAAAAAGAACAGAGAAATTGGTTATGATTTATAACGCTTTACTTTAAATCTCTTCAACGTCAACAATAAGTGAAAGAAACTTTTCTAAATCAAGGTTCATCAAAACAAAAGAAAGAAATCGTTTGAAACATAAACAATTAAACTGTTTACTCTTTTTAAAGATTAATTTTAGAAAATTTGCTTGGATTTTGATAAATTCTTGTTACTTTTTTAATAAAATTTTTATGTTGAAAAATACAATTTTTGGTATTATTTTTAAACTTAAAACGGCCAATTTCACCAAGATCAGTTAAAGCTAACTATTACTTTAACTTCCAGTTAACAATATGTTTTGACAACTATAACTGATAGTTAATTAAAACAAAACTTGGTGAAATTGGCTATAAACTAGACGAAATAAAAATTATTTGATGAACCGAATAATATTAAATTATTCGATTATTATTCAATTAAAATTTTACCTCGAATTACTATTCACGCGATAAATCGATTAATACAAAACATCGAATAATTGTATACCCTAAGATCGCCTTTGTGTTTCATCTAGGAAAGATTGTGTGATGTCTGCAACACCAGGCGGAATGCGTACACGCCTGCAAGATCTCGACTACGCTAATGACATTTGTCTATTGTCGCACACTTTTACAGTTATGGCAGCGAGGATGCAGACAAGTGAAGAGCTTCGCGGGATTTGCTTAGGAAATTAAAAAAAGAGAGGCCAAAATTTGTTAAGGCCCTACCTGTGCTTCTTATAAAAAACATATATATGTATAACGATTTAGTTTATTTTTTATGTCAAATACCCTTTATTTTTATGAAGTCTTGGGGCCAAACTATGTTGTTTTATCTCAGTATATGTATGTAAAAAATAACTCTTACAAAATCTCAACATTATAAGTTTTGTTTTCGTACTTTGTCTTGATTAAGACGAAGTTTTGTTTTCGAGCTTTGTTATGCTTTAGATGAAAAAAAAACAGAGACAGATAGACAGTCATGATTAGATCATTTTAGTATATGTCCGGAATCTAGAGTATATATATTTTATGGGCATCGATGATGATTTCGTTGTTTTACAATGAAACACAACTTTTTGGTACACACAGAAAACAAATTGGTCGGAAAACGGTTGCAGTAATAAAATATTGATCAAGTTACATGATTTATTATTGCAACTATTAAAAATGTATAGTTCTAACTGATTTTTAATTCC
Source organism: Pollenia griseotomentosa (assembly GCA_963931875.1). Classification (NCBI taxonomy): domain Eukaryota; kingdom Metazoa; phylum Arthropoda; class Insecta; order Diptera; family Polleniidae; genus Pollenia; species Pollenia griseotomentosa. The sequence goes on from OZ007561.1 coordinate 64,266,006, forward strand.
CTCGATTATTAAAACGATGTTCCAACTGAAATACGATTCCTTCAATTTTTTTATTAGTTATGATAACTAATTTAATTTAGTTCTAAAAATTAGTACAAATGGTTAGAATCACAACCGAATTCAATATAGTGCAATACTAAATATTGGTCATTGCAATCAATAATTTGCTTTCGTCAATAAATTTTGTAATATAAATGTTCATTCATTTATTGCAGCTAATTATTGATTGTTGGAACAGTTTCAATTCGAGTACAACAAATGAAAATATAATTATTCGGAATTCACAACCAAAAAATAGTTAAAAGCCCTAATTGTTTACTAAATTTTCTGTCAAAACATTTCATAGATTAAAATAATTTTTAATTTTATATTCAAAAAATATATTTGCAGTCAAAAATGGAAAATGTGCAAAAACTTAATAAATAGGGGTAAGTACTTTACGTATTCTTATAGGTATGAACATATACACGTACATATGTATGTATTTTTTTATACACCCTGCAAATTATATTGGACTACTTGATCCATTTTGATCCTTGGCTAGTCCAATGTAGTGCAAGTATGGACCATGTCATTACTAAAAAGAGTTTGCAGTAAAACGACATGTCTTCGTTTTTTAACGACATGTCTTCGTTTTGAAACGATTTCAAAGCTAATCCTGGAGTATGCCATGGTGTAGTTTTAAGACTTCTCCTTTGTTTTGCAAGCTGGGTTATATGGTCCTGCCCTAGGACATCGTACTGTAAAATAAGCCATTTTTTCCATTCATTGGGGTTACCTTTGGACAAGTCCTTGCCCCTTATGGGCTACATTAGACCGTTTGAAAAAAATATATTGATAACGACAATCAAATCTCTTGTTATGAACACCAATTATGTGTTAATTCAGTTGCAGCTATCATATATTCGGGTATAAGCACAATTTTGTTTCTAATAATCAAACTAACAACATCTGTTCAAATGTTGCTATCAAAAATATTATGCTAAGCAACGAAATTTTCAGTAATTGAAACCGAATTGTGTGATAGTACATGCAACCGACGAAATTCGAATTGGCGCCAAATTCGGTTGTGATCACGAATCTGTTTTCTCTGTGTAAGACTATAAATACCTAAAACCAAATTCACTCAGCAATAAATTTCAGTGTATTTATCAAAAATATGAAAAATTGGGAATTTAGGACGTCATACAGCAATCTTATTAACCCATTTAAGCCCAAACAAAAACTACCGGACAAAAAATAAAATATTGTCTATTTTATTATTTAATTCATTACATATAAACAAAAAACAACAAAATTCATTTAATTTTTTTTTTTAGTTTTTTTTTTGAATTGCCAATTTGGGTACACCCCTTGTACCCAAATTGGCACTTAAAAAAAAAAAAAAATTCATCACCATAAAAAAAGGCAAAACAATCTAAAAAAAAGTAACCCAAATTTTGGCACACTTATTTTACTTTTTGTCATTAAATGTTTCAAAATTCAGCACTGTATTTTTTACATTTTATTAAATAAACAAGTCGTTTTTAATACAAGTCTAGAATTGCGATTTGTACCAAATAAGTTACGGCGATACTAGATAATCAGTTAAGTCTCTAGTGTTGCAATTAAAAATATAATTTTTACATGCTGACCATTCCTAAGATGGAACTACCAACATTACGTTGTTTGTTGATCTGAATATTAATATATATTTAAATATGAATAAATTTAACCGGAAAATTTCCAGAAAAAAAAAAATCAAGTTTAATTGTTAAGTCTGTTGTTTTTAATGGCTTAAAATCGAAGTGCTTTCTTAGAAATAAACTCCTTCATAGAGTGATAGATTGAAACATTAAAATCAAAAGACTTGAGAAGCAAACTTGTTCCAGTTAATACTTTTTGTCTATATCGTTTCCAACTCTTTTTTTTATTAATCCTAAAATTGATTATATTTTTGTTCTTAAAACCGCAAAATTGACCTTGATAATTTAAATTAAATTTTTTGTTGTTGATTTTACTACTTATTTTGAGAGTAGTGGTGTATAAATATTTTTTATCTTTTCAATTCCATCATGTTTGTTTTAATTTCATAAACAAACAACACCATATAATTGTTAATAATTTGTTTAAAATAATCATAGTAAACCAATCGAAAAAGATTGTTTTTATTTAAGTTTTAAGGTGATAAAAACTTAGGCAAACACTTTTTTTTGGGCTTTTGTTAAAATTACAGCCATTATCGAATATCGTATATGAACGCTGAACATGTTTGAACATGAACTGCTTTAAGGCAAACAACCAAATTAAAGAAACCAGTAATAACTTAAATAAACAGGTGAGTATGTACATATATAACAAAACGTTTAAACAAAATTACAAACGCAGCCCTGTAATTATAAAGAGCCAGGTATAATTAAAGTGATTTTTTTTTTTTTTGTAATGTAAACAAATTTAAAAATTACAAAACCAATGAATAATGCAATTTATCTTTGTGTTAAGTAAAAATAAATCTTTACAAAATAGATTTAATGTTTCTTTTTAAATTTTAAAATGTTTGAAATATTTCAATTTTTATTTTTCAAAACATAAACCGTTTAAATTAAACCTAAATTGGAGTTTTTGTATTTTGTTTTGTCCTGTTGCTACTAAGACTTAAAATAACTTTCAATTTATATTTTATTCTAAGAATTGAAGGTTTTTATTTCCCATTTAAGTTGCTACTAAATTGGTTGTTGCTTGTGTTTAACAATAAAATTCAAAACTTATTTGCAAAACCCATAAATCTTCAAAAACAGCTTAAACGAACCCAAAACAAAAAAGTATTTGTATCTTCTCTCCGAAACAGATCTCAGCCATTGTTGTAGGTATATGTATTTCTGTTTTTTTATTTAACTGAAAAAAAATATAAAACTGTTTCTTTGTGGTCTGTTTTTCTTAAGATCGTTGTTGCATAATTTCTTTAACCAAAATATAATGTGAACAAGTGTTAAATTTTTGTCTCTTTTTTAGGATAAACTACAAAAAATTGGCATTTTGTGTTGGAGGACATATTTGTTACATTGAAAAGCGCTTAAAAGTTAACATCGGAAATTAGCAAACTACTGGGAATTTTTTCATAATCGTATGACAACTATTAGGTTTTAGCATTTTTATACACACACAATTGATGCATATGGGTAAAATTTTTAGCTTAAACGCATTTTTATGTTGAGCGCTATGTAGAAGGGCCATAGGCCAGAAATGGGGTCTTAGTCCAACTAGACCGACCGAGGTAAGACCGATTCTAACTTACGCTTCTGTAATCTGGTGGACTTCGTTGAACAGAGCGTTCAACACAAGACCACTTTAGGGGGCCCAGCGTACATGCTTCTTGGGTATAGGTGGGGCAATGTGCCCTACATCAACCAAGGCTCTGGAGACACTGCTGGGTATACGCGCGATCGGAACGCAGGTGAGGTACGAGGCGGCACTTGCGGCCGAAGGACTCTCATCTCTCGGCGAATTATATTGCAAGGCATGTATCAGTGTATATCAGATACATACATTGACCGGAAACGCACGTCCATCGGACATACCCGACCGAATACCAGAGACGGAAGCTATCGGAAACTGTAAGATTATGATCCCTGATAGGGAATCGTGGTCGAGTGGAATTTTAGGGCAAACGCCTGTGTGGATATGTTGCTACACGGACGGCTATAAGCTGGGGAATAAAACGGACATGGGGCTGTATGAAACCACTGAAACCGAGTTATTCTATTATCTTCCTGATCACAACACTAGCGTCCAGGTGGAAGTCCGTGCTTTTACGGAGTGTGTGGGATGCATTGAATCGAATATGGGGCGTCCACCAACATATTTACCGATAGCCAAATGGCAATTAAGGCGATATCAGTTAATAGGGTTAAGTCCAAGATCTTATTGGTCTGTAGGAGGTCCATTTCCACTTTCCAATTCTCCTCGGGCGGTAGGATCCCATTCGGGGATAGTCGGTAACGAAAAGACCAATGCACTTGCTATTAGGGGAAGCGAAGCCGTTTTTGGCCACGAAAACGGAATTGAAGGCGTATACTATGGCAAACCACACGGCCAACTGGAACAGTTGCTGGGACCACTAAGATTTTGTGGGGTAACCCAGACAAGAGGAGGACAAGAAACCTCCTCAATGGAAGAAAACCCGCGTTTAGTATGATGGTGCGTATCCTGACTGGTCATGCAGGATTACGTGCACAACTACACATAATTGAAGGGACAGAATCTGATGATTGCAGAGTGCGTGGCGAGGCGGGCGAGACCCGGGCACACTTTCTCTGCCACTGTCAGGCCCTTGTCGAATTAAGTTCCAAACACCTTGGGAGCGATGTAATGTTGGACTAAGGATCCCTGAGGAACGTCGACTGGAAAACCTAAAGAAATTACTTCCGAGAAACTGAGTTTCTTAATGGCGAACGTTAACTCCCCCCCCCCCCCCCCCTGAAATGTGTTGGTATTATTATTCACGTAAATCTCCATGTTCTTAGAGAGCGCACAACAGATCTAGTAGAAGCCTTGGTGTAGATCACAATGAAATGAGGTTGCTTCATTGATGCTTCATCCTCTTTTCGCATTTTTATTGCATCACATGACTTCAGTTGGTTTAAAAAACTATAATATATATAATTTTTTTGCACGCTTCACTATTTGTTAGCGATTAGTACTTTCTTTTGCTCATGTTGAAAAAATTTAAATGTGACTCAAGAGTTTCGCAATAATTCAAGTTACGGTAAAGCGAAAAGCGGAATAGTGTGAGAAACAAACATAAAGAACAAACATCGCATTCGATGCATGCCATTCTATTTGAAATTAGTCAAATAGAAGCGAAAATATTGAGAACGAAACCTACCGGCACAATCGATGCCTCACGGTCGGAAACGGCTAGGCGAAAATTCTTGTGTCAATTAAATTTTACATGAAGACATCCCCTTATCCACTTTAAGAAAACGCCGCAGTAATTTTTTTTAGAGATTTCCAATGAAATAGCATGATAAGATCCAGATGTATCCACGTAGACACTTTCTCGTACAGCATCGACAGCCTCTCCATCGCGAACAGGTCAAGCAACCGTTCTTTGTCGTTAAAATCGTACTAAGCTCTGCTTCTTAAAATTAAAATTATGACGGTTGATCGTCCATTTTAATAACTTTTAGGGCAGTTTTTACAGATAAATTCAATCAGCTGACTCCTAACTGTTACATGTATTTTGAGAGGGGTTGCCAACTGAAAACAATGTTTTTGTCGGTTAATCGTTAACGGACAGTTTGTTTTTTTTTTAACAAATTTATGTCGACATTAATTAACAGGCAGTTGGTCGATGCTTTGAGAAAATGGCCATAAGTCGTAAAGATTTTACAGTACTGTATAATAGTTAACAAAATATCATTATCAAAATTTCTCGATTTCTTATACATAATTTATAATTATTTAAAGTAAATCTACATTTAGGGTATCCCCTCAACACACTTTACCTAACTCACTTGCTTTAAACCATTTCTGCAACTTAAGTTCCCTGATAGCAAAAGGCTTCTTCACATCACTACTTTTTTCTTTAAAGTAGATATTTATCGCTAAGAATTTTGTTTTATTTTTCTGTCTTTGCAATGTTTGCTTTTTAAATTTTGTAAATTGTAAGCAGCCTGATTTTATTTAAAGGTAAGGCCATAAATTTTACCAACATACAAAAAATAGCACTGCACCATATGCACTTTTTTTTCTAAAACTTATTTCGAAATATTTAGTGGGAGATTTGCAAAAAAAAAAGTGTTACATAAAAAGAAAAAGGAACAAATGAAAAAGCTTTCAATTTGTTTATATTTTATACTATTATGCATATGAATTTAAGGATTAAAAAAATAAAACCAAAAACTAGCAAAATCGACCAAAGAGTTATTGTTTGGTTCAGGTGTTATTTGAAATGGATTTTTGTGTAAAACACCTTCATTTCAATTGAAAATTTGCATAACTATCTTTGATTTAATAGTATGTAGGTATTGATACTCGCACTACAATTGTAGAGAGGGTTATATGCACTTCTGCTGAGGTATGTAACATATAAAAAAATTTGGTTCTACCGATTGACTCAGAATCAGGCAAAAGAGTGTTTGTGGCCATAAGCATTTTAGTGCATAAGTATTAAGCTTATACATTTCAAAAAATTGTCTGTATAAACCGTGATTTACCTTTTGGTGTTACATTCTGCGAGGGTGCACACAATACCTAGGATTCGTGAAAAATCTAAACTTAGAAAATCCGAAGAGATATTCTTAGATCTCTTGATATCGTGGCTGACCAGAAATCCTATCTGATACCACGGGAGTCAGCAGTCCCAAATGGCACTGCCGCGGACTCACTATTAATTTATTCCTCCGAAATGGATGATAGTCTTTTCGGGGATATTAATTTTCCGTTGAAAATAAACTTTTGCGCATCACATGGTGGTTATACAGTAAACCCAAAGTCGTCGGAAGGAGGGAACCTGAATACCTTACTTAAGGCCTGATTTTCAACCACTCGTGGGAGAGTTCGGCCTGACGGACGGATCTTTCCTATGTGCTGTATTTACTCAACAGATGCTTCCAGCATATTTCCAAAATGCAGCGTAGTTAAGATAGATCCAACACAAGAGGCGAGTGTATATTCTTGCCTAGCTATTCAATCAAATTGAAACCTGTGTATGTGTTTGCGCCCACTCTCAGGGGCTGTTCGTAAACGCATTGTTTGTCATCCAGTGGACAATATCCACCATGAGACCACACCATATGTCAGGTGCTAATATTAAACTCTTCTAAATCTGTATATACTGTTGTGTAGGGTATCATATAGTCTGGCTCGCATGACTATACTTTCTTACTTGTTTTTATATTTGTTTATTTAAGAAAAAAAAATTATTAAAAAAAAAATATTTCTTGTCTTTAAAGTGTGGCCTTTTATTGATATAAAAATATCTTTAAACAAATATAGACTTATATCAATAAAAGCAAATATAAATTTATTGCATAATATTGTCACAGATAATTAAATAATCCCGTTAAAAACTATAAAAAGATAATCCCAGTGAAAATCATATATTTAGTTGGGCCAAGTATTTGATACCCTCCACAATGGCTGGTAGCTCAAACTAGTGGAACGACATGTAACATCTCGCCAGAGTATGTACGTGCTGTATCAGTCTGGGACTATCGGAAGAGCAACTACAACCTCCTCCATAGTGGCCTCTGAACCTGAAATCGGCACCTAGAGGTAGCGGCTAGTTTTGATGGGCCACTTACCATGAAGTGGTATAACTTTGTAATATCTAGAGTACAGAGGAAATTGTAAACAGAACGTATTGGCGCGCAGCCAGCAGCTCTGGCACCAGAACCGGATGCAGTGGACGTATTACCCTTTGATCATAAATTATAAAGATCAACGAAACCTAAACAAATAGAAATAAATGTATTGATAAATTAATGACGCTTAAGGTCCCTTTGTTCCAACTAAAAATTATGGGTAAACATACATACATATACACACAGAAAAAAATCAATGGAAAATCCTCGAAAACAAAGTTGATTTTACATTTTTTGGTAGGGATTTTGCTTCATAGTTACTTCATATTAATTTAACATGATTTTAAAATAACAATAATTCATGTTAATTTAACATTCCCGTAAAGTTAGAGCAAAATGACATTCATATTGAAATAACACTCCGAATCACGTTGAATGAAAGTAATTTTAAGTTGAAACAACTTGAATTTCATGTAGAATCGAATTGGTTTGAGTTTGAATTAACAGTGAGATGAAGCTTCGGAAACAACATATCCGTTAATTTAATAAACATTATAAACACTTAACCGCGGAACCAGAGAGAGAGAGAGAATAATTATTAATTCCTTGTAACACATGTTTCACTTTTTTGTTTTCACCTTTGTTTACAGAAGCTCTCACAATCAAAAGACACCCGCAGAATAATGGCCCGATATGATTTTCGTCATCATTATACTTTGAAAATTTTATTTACTATTTAACTTAATAATTTTAACAAAAAGAACACGGGAATTTTTTTCTTTTTAAAAATAACTTTAAACGTAAGATAATAAAATGTATGTTTAATTTTTATAGTGTTGTTATTGTTTTAAATATAAGACAAATTCTACAGGATTTTATGGATTCAATATTCGACACGGTAATTTTGACATTGTTCGTTTAAAATTAATATAAAACAATGATAGTTTTATAAAAAGTCCATACTTTTTCAGAAATTTACTATGATCTTTAATCCACATAAGTGTATTAAAATTTTACACTCCTCCTTTGCTGAGGCGCTGGAGCTATCTGACCCCCAATACTGAAATACAGCAGCTTTTGTTTATTATCAACAGCTCCTAAGGACACAAAATTTCCAAGCAATAGGTGGAAATAAGTCCAAATTGCCGTTTTTTAAGGTGTCTCCCAACAGCTTGGCTTGGACCGAAGTGACTACTGATACCCGCTACTTGTATTCCTACAAATTAAACTCCTTATTTATAAAAAATAAAGGGCTTATTAAACAAATTTTCATAGAAAATCCGTTTCTCAAAGCTTTTATAAACCGGTTTTATTTTTAATTAATAAGGCCATTAGACTTTATATATTATCCAAACCAATTTCGAATAATGAATTTGAAACTTTTCTCAAATCCACAAATATCCGCATAAACAAAACTCTTAAAAAGAAAATATGCTTTTTTTATTATTTTAGTTGCCTCTCGTAAAAGGAAAATTTACTAAGAGTTTTTATCAAACTATTTTCTGACAGACTAAAAATTATAAATTACAAAAAGTATTTCAAGCTTTTTCATAGCAAATATATGTTTATAAAAATGTAAAGCAATAAAATTCTTATTTCTAAATTTAATTGAAAAAGTTGATTAAACTTTTACAAAAACATTTATTTTTTTTTTTCCTGAAATAGCTTAAAGCTATTCATTTAAAGGCTTTTTATATATGTATAATAAAAAAATATAAACTTGTTTAACAGCTCATCATTAAAAAGAGTTAAAGAAAACAAACTTTTGTTCACCATTAAACAGCACCCGCATAGACCACAATACATTACTCTTTCCATAAATAAGTCTCTAAAATTCTTTTACAAATCGTCTTAAAAAGAAAACACAACAATATTCCCAGGCTTCACATGATTATTATACAAGTGCAACAAACAATCAAAACCCTTAGAGCATTCATCATCAACAATTACTTGAATGACGGAGATGGAGCAGTAAAGAAAACGAACAACAAAAAAAAAAAAAAAAAAAAAAAACGATATAAAACAACCTTGAATCATTTAGTTTAAAATCCAAGATTATGTTTAAAGTCTGTCTGTTGTTAAAAAAAAGAACACACGACTACAAGTTTAAAATCGCTTCAAACATCATACAAATATTATATAGAAAAATGCATCATCAACATACCACCATCATCCCATTATCACATACCAGACGCACTTGCTGCTTGCTTACTGTTGGGCTTTCTTTGTACACACCACAACCACTACATAGAAAGGCAGACAGGCAAACGCTTAGACGGCCAGACATGATGAGTAGGCTGGGACTTTGGTTGCTTAAACTCATGAAATAAATCGCACTCACAAAATGTATAAAAAAAAAATAAAAAAATGTTTTGCTTTAGGCCATCGTAAGAAAAAAGTAATCCAATAAAACTGTTGTACCAAAACTTTAACAAAAAAAAGTTAAGGGGTAATTTTTTGTTATTGAAAACGATGGAGTACCATGAAGTGATCGATAAAAAAAGTTTTGGGCTTAATACGGGTAAAAATGCTATAATCGGCTGCCCCGAATATTTTATCGACTCCCCCAAAAATTTAAATTTTTCAGGGTTAAATTTGTATGGGATAATAAAGCTTTTGAGCTCTAGCTGCCTCTTACGTAGGCCGTTAAAAAATTCTGTTATCGAAACAACAATATAGCGTAAGAAAAATTAATTCGCTTTAGTTTTTTTTTTTTTCAACAAAAAAGAAATCTCTGTTATTTAGGTAGACTGGTCCACATTTGGATCTTTTTTGCTATTGAACTAATTGTACTGGGTCTGCTTTCCAAACTGCTTAAGAAAACTAATGCAAATATCTAACGGCATATTTATTCTTGTCTATTGATTCGTTAGAAAAGGAGCGTTTTTTAACTTATGGACAAGCCTGAATTGGCTTAGATGATATTTTTTATCAAAGTGAATGCTATAATACCCACGGAATAAAAAACTAAGAAAATTATTTGCATGAGCTGGTCGTTATAAAAATATACACACAGAGATAGGTTTGAATACATAGAGGCTTAAGGCGTACAAATTTAAGTTTTAATTAAGTACACACTTAGAAATGGAATTATATTACGCTGGATGTGCATAAATATATTAATTCTAAGAGCCTTGAAATAGAGGATTTAGTATTTATTCTATATATTAAGAAAATAAATTTTCTAAAACTTATTTTTTCTATAAAAGAACAATTAAATAAAAATAAATAAATGTCTCACAGACACATGTTGGTAAGATTAGGGTTAAAAACACTCTTCATATTCTTTAATAAAATAAACATGTTAATGTCATACTTAGAAATTATAAATCTTCTTTATTTATCTTGCAATTTAGAAAATAGTCTTATATAACATCTGAACTATGTCTTAAAGATTGTACAGGGTAGCGCAGAATGAGCTATATGGTTTGAACTATTTACAACTTTTTTAATTATTATTCTTTCTTTGTTGTTTGCAGCATTTTGTAAAGAAGGCTTTGGGAATTATTAATGAGTAACTGTACAATCGAACAAAAATAATGTCCCGCAAAATTTTGCGAAAAGTTATTGAAAAGAGCACGCATGTGCGAAGCAGAAAATGGGCATCACTTACGGGATATAATTTTTCAAAGCTAATTGGAAAATGTCCCCAATAATATACTGTATTAAAAAAAAAAAAAAAAAAAAAAATTAAATTATAATAATCGCATAAATAAAAAAGTCACAAGCCATTAAGGCCCTATGCTCCTTATAGGAACTAAAGGAATCAATATATCAATATATTAAAACCATAAAGCTCATTCTGCGCCACGCTGTATTTAACAAGTATTTAACGAAAAAATCCAAAAAAGCGAGACCCTTGTGTTAATACCCGAATTTATCCACATTGTTTAGCACCCGGGTTACCCGGGTACCCATATACTATAATGTAATAATCCATATTTTTATGAAATAAAATTAAATTTTTAAACTTTTTAAAAGAGTGTTAAATTATATTTATGTTAAAATGTGATTTTTTAACTTTGAATTGCATAACGGCTAAAATTTTAAATTTTTTATACAGGACAGTATTTTTTAGTATAACAGTTGAACATTTTTGGTCATACATGATATGTAAATGAGACTTCCCCGTATTATAATACTAGCGCTTTGGAAACTAAACTTGTGTAACTGTATGATACAGAATTTAGTTTATTGAATCTTTTGAGCAGTTCAAACGTGTTTGTGTTATCCCATAAAGTGTATTGTATTGTATTGGGTACCGGGGTACCCGGGCGCGAATGTTGCGATGGTTAAATTGAGTATTAAAGGAGCAAAAAAATAAATCTAGAATCTGGATACGCTTTCTTTTAAGTTAAATAAAGACGATCCAGAAGATTGCTTAAAAATTTTAATTCTTAGTACATTTTTGTTATGTAAATACACCTAGGTGGGTACCATGGTACGTGGGTATTAACACAAGGGTTAATTGAACATTTAACATTGACCACAAAATTTGAAAACATAAAATAACTTAAATAAAATATGCTTTATTAGATAGCAATAACCTTCGCCTTCATTGTCAAAATCGTTGGCTTCCTATTGTTCGCCAGTTAAACCCATTTTGGCACATAAACTAAGCTAACACAAACGAGTTGGCCGAAAACAAAGACACAAAGGTAACATAGTGGCTGGGACTTAGTCCGCGCGTCGACTAAGGAAGGGAAGCTAGCTGCCTTTTATAAACCGGTTATCACAGATTAACAATAAAGCAGTGTGGGTAAAATAAGATCAGCTTTAACCTTTTCAACTTTTCAGGGTCTTTACCTGAGATAAAGTTGTGAGGAAATCGTCAATTTCCTGATAAAAAATAAAAAAAATCGTCATCACGTTTTGAAAAGTCGACAAAAAAAATCAGACAACTTAAAATTTAGTTTTTTTTTTAACAATTTTTGTTCGATTTTTATAAAAAAAAAAACATTCAAACAAAAACATAATTACTTCATACCCAGCTAGCATTTTCAATCGTGTAATTGCTACTGAGAGTCTTATAAAGAGCTTCTTTGATCGTCGATGACCGCATTTTTTAATCGTAGAAGATTCCTTACACGGGAAAAACTGTAATACGAGTGAGATTCTTTCATAGAACAGCGAAAGACGTTTCTTCGATTGTTGCGGGAATCGTTATAGACGAGCCTTTCATGTTAAGAATCGTATAATACTCATTTAAGACTTTCTTAGTTACAAGATTTATAAGCGATTCATAATGATTCATTTGATATTATCTTTAAACTCGTGAAATGTTCGCCGTATAATTGTTAAAAATATGCTTTATACAGAGAATCGTAAAAAGTTCATTCGGTGATGGTTTGACGAAAGATAAACAAAGTGTAACATTGTTGTTTTTGTATTCTGAAAATAATCATTTTAAGATTTACAAAAGTGGCACGCGTTTTCTAGTTTTTGTTTGTAATTGGAAAAACCGATTTTGACAGCTCGTTTAGTAGTGAAGTTTGCCGCTATTGTTAATTAATAATGGCAATTTAGCTATTTTTGGTCAATCTAGCGTTTTTATCTCTATTTTTATTTTAAATTTGTGGGTTTTATTAAACAAGAAAGCTATCACTACTGTTCGTGACATAACGTAAACGCTCTTGCTTAGGTATGGTATATCAGTGTAAAAGCTTAGCGAAAGAAAATGTTCGGCTTTTCGCTCTTGTTAAGGTACGGCTTTTAAACATTCCAAAATTAAAAAAAACGAACGTGTCAGAAAATGTAATGTTATATTCAGACTTTGGAGACTGAAAAAAATCATCACTTTTAGAAAAAATCCAAAATTAAAAAAACGAACGTGTCAGAAAATGTAATGTTTTATTCAGACTTTGGAGACTGAAAAAAACCAGCACTTTTAGAAAAAAATCAGCAAATCAAATCGGCAGTTTGCTAATTACGGAACAAAAAAACGTCAAAATGACGATAAATCGTTGAATCTGGCAGCTCAGACTGTCTGAGTGATATCATGCATGAATTAAATGACTCTATAAAAGAAAAAAAAATTAATTTTGTTCATCTCTCTCTCTCTTTTGATGCAAAAAAGAGAATAATTAGAGGCTAACATGACTAACAAAGTAATGGCCGTTAAGTGTCAAACAGTGTCAAAAATATTGGCCGATAGCTCGCTTCCTGTAACCATTATGCTTCCAAGGTATTTAATCTTAGGAGTATAAAACCAAATATAGATGTCCAAGGTTTAAATTTCTTCTTGTTGCTTTTAATAATCTCTATGCTTAAGTACGACTTACATAAAAATTTCTTCAAATTTTTTCATCCCAGAAATAGAAATTTTAAATATATTTTTGTAGTTTTTTATCAAAGACAACTAAAAAAGTGTCGCATGTGGTCTTTCAGTTGGATAAAGGTTGCAGACAGCGCCTTTTTGTCTAAAACGTTCAATCAGATCATGTTACATTCAAAAAGCCGATAATCTCGTTGCGTTGAAACAATTGATTGCGGGTTATCAAAATAATATTTCATTATTATTTTTTTTTTCGTTTATTAGTAATTTATCTTACAACTCAGAATTCCTTTCAATAATCTGAAGAAAATAATGTAACAAAAATTTCAAAATAATGAAGTCTTCTTTCGGCCACCCTATAAGAATTGAACCTAAAATTTAATAACCTCATAGATCACTATGCTGTAATTTGTATATTAATCTTCCAAAGATTTTCTGGCGAACCATGGATTTTATTTTAAAGACTAAAGGACGTATTCATAAAAAATATTTCAGGCTTATCACAGGTTTATAAAACGAATTTCTTATGAAAATTTGTTTAATAAACCTTTTATTAATCAAAAATATATTTAATGAATATTGGGGTAAATAAACATCAAATTCAATTTCCACCTTTTGTTGTAAAACCCTTTTTCTTACAAAATAATTTCTGGAAATTAACAAAATTTTATATGAAAAAGTTTTTGATGAAGTGATTTACAAAAAAACCCACTTAATAATTTTTGTCTCTGATTTTTTTTTAGGAAATTTTTACAGATGGATCACAAATTTATAATCTTTTCTGAGCTCATAATGTTTTATTTAAATTTAACGCTGAGTTCAGCTTTTGATGAGAAGGATATTTTTATATAAATATTTTATTGAATATTTTTGTTGGAAGTTTTAGGCGTTTTTTAATTCCACCTGTTGCAATGGGTTTTTTTTTGTGAAGCCTTAAGCATTAAGACAGCAAAAAAAAACTGATAATCATGAAAAAAATTTGGAAAAAAAAACAACAAAATAATAAACACAAGAGCAACAAAATCGTGCTTCATTTTTTTCAAAAGATTCAGCAAATTACAAACAAAATATTTAACGAATTCCAAAGTTAAGACTGGCATATTAATGAAGCTTTGTACACACAATTGCGCATATTCTTAAAGACATGCAGGGTTCTTTGCGATACTCAAAAGCGGCATTTAATTGCTTTGTAATGCAAGTTTGTATAGAGAAGATGAAGAGAAAAAATAATAAATGAAACAAAACCACCAATCAATGAACATACAAGTTATTATTTCCTAGCAATCAATGCGAACAAGCCCACATACATTCACACACATATTCATTCAATACAACATAGATAATTTCCTAAAGATGTTGCAAAGCCAAGCACTGAGCAGAGTATTGATTATTTAGCAATAAAAAAAACAAAAATAAATAAAACATAAAAATGAGAAATTTATAAAAACGCGTAAAAACATTAATACAACAACAACTGCGATCACACCAACAAACCAATAGACCTGCATATGGCAGTTGTATCTAAGAAACACAAAACATTAACATCAACAACATTAACAGCTTTAGCAATAACAGCGAACTGCATCAACATCATTCACATTTTACAATAACACCAATAAAAAGCACTTCATGCTGCCAATCAATCAATCACTCATTCACTCACTAACTCACTTTAATACAAGCCAAAAACTTGTAGCACGTACAGCATCATCAACAACCAAGTTAATGCTGCGTCCAGCTTAAAGTACATCTTCTCTAGGAGTTTTAGTCATAGTTGGAATTACTGCTGGTGCATTTACACCAACACCAACCAACGTGTGCTGTGCGCTTCGCTTTTGTTAAATGTTCTTTACTGCAGGCAAAAAAAAATACATTTTTTTTTACTTTTTTCAAAACTATATGGGAATAACTTTTTGCTTGATAGTCTGTTTATAAGTTTGTATATATTTTTTATAATGGTAGATGATTTGAAATTATTGTTACGAGAGATGGTCAAGTGTAATGGTTTTGTCATGATGTTGCATTTAATGCCCGCTTTTCTTTCCTATCATCATTATTTCTTTCGTTTACACCACCTTCTTTGTGAAGGTAAGTATTTGGACAGAGTGGAATGTAATAATGTGTACAGAAAGAGAATTTAAAAGGAGTATGAAAGTATATTTTTGAAGGAGCCTAATCATACAATAGACAAATTTGATTTGTATAGGAGGACTGATATGGAAAATTTTTTCAACTCAAGCCTACAATTTGAAATTTCTGTGATGAGGTTGTAAATGCACAAAAGTATTTTTGCGAATTTTGGCATTGTTAGGCATGGAGAGGTTGCACCGAATTATTTTGGCATTCATTGGATTTATTTATGTCGAATTTAGAAAATTTTTCAGAAATAAATCTATAATTTCTCAATGATTTAAACAATTGACTAGAATTAACTTGACAATATCAGAGAAGTATTCGAACGCAGCCTATAAGAGATTCCTTTTGAAGTCAGTTGGACTCCTGAACCCTTGTTCTCTAAGTTTGGTGAGAAATTCTTGTGCCGAAAAAATTTAAAAAGTATATGCCATCGTTTCTCATAAAGTTAATGGCAGTAATTGCAATTTTCAGAAGTCGTACTTCTATGGGAGCTACTCGTATGATGAGATATTCACTGATTCCTGATTTGGTAACGTGTTTAAGGTTGCAATAAAATATTTTTGAGCTGATATGAATTTAAATGCCAATATAAAAAAAGGGTGGTCAAACGTCAAGGTTGTTGCCCAACTTAATTAGACATATCTTTGTTTCAGTGCTTGACAAATTCAACCATAGAGAGGTATACATTTGAGCAACGCGCTTATATTGTTAAAGCTTTTTACGAAAATGGGCGTTCAAATCAAAATGCATTTCATGCACTTTATCTTCAGCGAGGAGGCAGACTTTTACCTCAGTGGATTCGTTAACATGCAAAATTGCCGTATTTGGGCATATAAGAAACCACGAGTGGTTGTTGAAAAGCAGATGCATCCACAAAAAGTGACCGTTTGCTGCGGCTTATGGCCTGGCGGCGTCATCGGGCCGTAGTTCTTCGAAAATTAGGTTGGACCAGCAGTTACCGTGAATGCTGTTCGCTATCGCGAGATGGTAACGGAATTCTTGTGGCTAGAAATTGAGAATATGGACCTGGACAACATGTGGTTCCAACATGTGATGTGGCCGCTTGCCACACAACCAACGAAACAATGACTCTTTTGTGCGAGAAATTCAATGGCTGTGTTATCCCATGTCGTGGCGATGTTAGTTGGCCCGCACGATCATGTGATTTGACACCATTAAACTTCTTTCTTTAGGGTATTTAAAAGAAAAAGTGTACTTCGATAAGCCAAGAACAATTCATGAGTTAAAGGATGAGATAATTCGGCACATAACCGACATTGAACCTGAATTATGTCTCTAGTCTAGTCTTTAAAAATAAGGACTATGGGAAAGAGATGCCACCGAAGCCATGGCGATATTTTGTTTCACACATAATTGTCACAGATCCTTCTATAATAATAAAAATTATTAAGATCATTTTCTTAAAAGAAACTTTGTTTTATTTACAAATAACATCGTGCGTTTTGGTTGGACTACCCTTTAGTTTTTAGGCTTATAGTCTATCCCGGGTGGACGTTTGTACAGAGGCTAGGAGAAATCTTTGGCGCTTTTCATAAGGCTTTGCCCTTGGGCCAATGGGATCTTTTGTATCAGCTTACAATTCTTAGCTCCGTTCCTATTTAAGCAATGGATTTGTTTAAATAGAAAATTCGCTTTTAAAAACAATGAATTATCGCCATTAAAAAGTAAGTTGCTTTTAAGGAAATTTCCCATTGCAATATACTTTATTTGGTTAGCCTCCCTAACTAAAGGCTTTCTAATATAAAACTCTGTTAAACGTTCTTAATTATTTAGTTTTCTAATTTGTTTCTCAAGTCTTCGTATAGGTCTGCAATAAGAAGAGTATAGGTTATTTCTTTTAAGAAGCTTCTAAAGGTCTTACGAAAAACCTAAAGAAGTCCTAAAAGAAAAAAGCAAATGGATCAAGCCATGCTTTTATGACAAGGCGTCTAAAATGTAATTTATTTAAGATTCGGATAAGCAGAAAATAAGAAGTCCTTTTAAGAACAATATAACAGTCATTAACTATGTAAGAGCAATATGTAACGAATTTTATTTCGATGATATCGATTGTTTGAGAATTATGGCAATTAGAAAAGTTTTCAAGAGTCAGGCTCATTTTGCAAAATTTACTAATAACAAAACTTTTTCTAAAAATCCCATTTTTAAGTAATTTATTTTCAATACAAATCCTTCTTTAGTAATAATATTTGGCTATGTTTTTACTGGCTTTCAATCATAAACTATGTATCTATTAAATAATTATTGATATTAACATAGGCTAATTATATATACTACGAGCTTCCAAGAAATTCCTGCTTATAAAACTCTGTCATATTTTTGCATTTCACTCTGTAACGCTTTTCCCCTAAAAGCATTATAGTCTTTTCTTCCACTGATTTTCTACTTATTCTTGTCCAAAGCCCTACCACCAATAATATAAATAATAAAAAATTAAAAAAAAAAAAAAAAAAAAACTAAAACAAGTTGCGTAGGTTTTCATTTAATTGTCGGCAATATTGTTAAGTTTTTATAATTCATATTGTTAATAATACACTTGATTGTTAAAAGCTGAGTGTGATGTATGGTCGTTACTTATTGCAGACAATTTTTGTTGATTTTTTTTTCTTTCTTTCGTTAAACTTCTGATTTAATATTATTTACTTTTGATGAATGTTGGGGTTTTGGTTCAGTTTTTTGTACTAATGAAAGTAATTAAGTGCAATGTTAACATTGTGTTTACAAAATAAGGTTTGTTGCTTAAGTCTTTTGATTCATTATTGCAGCCACAGTGGCATGAAAATTATGATAAAACAAACATGTAAAATGAACTTGATATGTTTTATTTGGTATTGTAATTTAATTTTAATGGGTTATTGGTTTTTGTAACCATTTTTAAAATTTAGAGGTATTTTTGGTGAGGCATAGTTAAAAGAAATTGTTGTGGGATGATTCAAAACCTAAATATTTCAACAGTAATTAAATGATTTGAAGTTTTTTTTAATGTAATTTATAATAATTTTATATGATTTTTTGAAAAGCAGTTGTATTTACTATTATTTTCAACCAAAATAAATTTAGTCTTCTTAAAAAAGTTAAGTTTCTTTTAAGAAAACTTAAGCTACGGTCACACTTATTAAATATTTGATCAAATAAGCGTAACCCCTACTTTTGTAAATAGTTAGTGACATTTAAAATGGTCTTTATATTACAAAATAAACTAATTATAATACTAGACTTAGCAAAAAACAGTTTTTTGTAAGATGTGGTATTTTAATCAAAATAAATATTGATATTAAGCGAAATGATTTTTTAATTTGGTTGTTGGTCCCTTTTTTCGTCAAATATTTGATAAGTCTGACCGTAGCTTTAGTATGCTAGAGCAAAATAAAGGAAAAAATGCGATCACATTTATTGTCCAAAACGATTAATTTTGATCTTAAACTGTATATATATATTTTGTGTAAAATCCCAGAGCAAAAGAGATATCAGTTTTTTATGACTCTTACTGCCCTCTCTTTTCAACTTGATTTTTTACATTAAAATGTAAAAACGCATTATATATGAGGGACTTAAATCACAAAAGGTTTAAGTGCTTTTTTTCTAAAATTGAGTATTATATGAAATTAATAGGTGAAGTTCAGAGAAGTTCAGAGCACAAAAGGTGAATTTGGGATAAATATATATCTTAGGTTCTCTATTAATTAAAAAGTAATATTCTAGAAACCATCTTTAATATTTTATGGCAATTTTACTTAAACTTCAACCCCTTCTGCTTGTAGCCCTTCATATAGAAAAACACTAATATTTTACCCTCGACCATCACAAGTAGTAAAGAGGGAATATTTAGTTTGCCAATTCGTTCATCCCACAAGTCGTCCTTTTTTGAGGAAAATAAAACCCTGTCGTGTTAAGTTGTTACTGATTTTTGAAAATTTTGAAACAATAATTAGATCAGAGAAGCATTTTCGTCAAAATACGTACAACTTGTGTGACCGTGAAACTACCGTTTAGTTACACGAAAAAAAATCCTCTTTTATTATTATTTATTCTAAATTTCTAAGTAGATTAAAGCAACGAATGATTTCGATGTAAGATTTTTTTAAGTATTACTGGGCAGTTTTTGTTTCCAATCCAGCACAATTAGTTCAGTTGGAAGAGAATTCGTGCGTACCTCCCTTAAAAATGTTATTTAAATTCTTTAATAGAGCAATTACAATTTAGGACCAACCATAAATACTTTTGTCAATTATACTGGCGATAAATTAGTAATGCAGTAGAAGCGCAAGAGCAAAAACAATAAAAATCTGTGATCACTCATATTTCGTACCAAAAATCGATTTTTAGACTGATTTTGTATAAAAAACTTAAAACTCGATTTTCTTGAAAACTAGAAGCGCTAGAGCAAAAACAATGAAATTCTGTGATCACTCATCTTTATACGGCGCTGCGAAATATGGCTCCAGGAAATATGGCCCCAAAAATAAATGAAAATTGACCCCAAATTTGGGACTATTTTTAATAATGCAATATGACCCCATTTTTTTTAAATGAAAATTAAAAATAACCCTAAAAATAAAATGAAATATGACCCTTAATTTGGGGTAATTCTGTATTATGAAAAATCACCTCAAAATTTATAATGCATTTTAACCCAAAAAAAAAAAAAAAAACAAAGAAAGTTATATTAAAAATATTTGGGTGGAGTTCATATGCCCGAAACTAAAAATCCCAAGTTTAGAATTCCGATTTCAAAATCCGAATAATTATACAGTTTTGGTTTATAAAATCGTGCGATTGATATCATGGTTGGGCTTTCGACCACGCGCAGGGATTTTTCCTCTATGGTATAACGAACACTGGCTTTGCCTACTAGAGCTTCACGTTATAGCCGGCCTTCGGCGGGGCGCAATAATCTTCTTTTCTCTGGTATAACGAACACTGGTTCGCTCAGTTAAGCTTGTCTATATAGCCGGCCTTCGGCCGGGCGCATGGATTTTTTCCTCTATGGTATAACAAACACCGGCTTCGCTAACTAAAGTATCTCTGCATAACCGGCAAGGATTTTCTCCACTTTGGTATAAGAATTCGGGTTTTTTATACTATCCCTAGAAACTTTTTCATAAAATTTTATAAAATTTCTGTAAAAATGTTTGGGGTGATTTTTCATTTCTTAAAATTTGCAATTTTTTAGTAAACGAAAAATAGCCCAAAAGTAAAAATTGTTATTTTATTTGGCCCATTTTTCATTCCTTGAATTTGGGGTCATTTTTCATTCCACTTAAAATGCAAAAAAGACCCTTACGAAAAAAAGATAAAAAACAAAAAATTGCCCCAAAAAAACCTTGATATCATATATTTACGGAGGCAGGTATTGCCATCAAATTAAAATATTAACTTTCATGATTACCTGTTCGTAAGTAATTTTAGGTTATTATTTTTATCAATTTATAATACCAACTTCTTGATAAAGAGTGCAGAATTTACATAAGGCCCTCGACCTTAACACTCTTTAACAAGCTTCAAACCGAAACAAATGATATTGGAGTGCATTTAAGTCCCATTAAATTTTATGAGACCAGAAATAACACTACCAAATTTAGTGATGATCGGTCCATAATTAAAAAATCCAAACAAAACAGAGAACAATTCAAACAAAATAGAGAACAATATTCGAGATGTACAGGCAGGTTCCCGGTCGAATAGAAGCGGCTAACATCAAGCCAATACTCTACGCTTTATAATAGAACAATTGATAGAATGACGTACTCTCCTGTATCTATTATTTATAGGCTTCATAAAAATCTTCGATAGCATCAAACGAGGATGTATGAGAATGCAGAAGTCTAGGTTCTTCTACTATTTCAAATAATCCGCATTTGAAGAAGAAAAAATGTGGTATAAAAAATAAAAGGCATACAAAAACTTTTACAACAATACTAAAGTTACTAAAATTGCAAATTTAAAAATAATGCTTTTTCGCTTCTCCTGATACTGAATATTTAACAACCCTTGCTTGTACTCATTACTATTCTATCTACTACTAGTCTACTAGTCTATCACATATCAAAAAATCAACAAGATCGGGGAACTGATTTATTTTTACTTTTGGCCACCAAAAAATACAAGAAATCACACTGTACAGTAGGGTCTAGAGTTTTTTTCCCCGCACTTTTTCGAATCCCGGGAAAGCGGGAAATTTTTTTAAATTTCCCGGGATCCCGGGATCCCGCTCCATATAAATGATACAAAGTAAATTTTGTTATTAATTAATGAAAAAAACTTTTATAAAAAAACGTAAGGGAACTTTTTTACAAAGAAAGTAAAAGAAATGGTTCAATACTAAAAAATTAATTGAAGATTGAAATAGGAACTTGAATTATTATCACCTCACGCCATTATTCCCTATTATTATGTTTTTATTCAGTATTATTATGCTCTGGATACAAGATAAAAAGATAACATAAACATAACAATTTAATTCATAAAACAATAATAAAAACAAAATTAAAATTAAGGTACTCAAGATATGAGATCAAAAAGTTAATTAATAAAATAGATAAAATATTTTAAAGAAATATATAAAATTTGTTAACGGCTTAGGAAATAACTTTCTGACACACTTAAAGCGCTTAGTAAGTCGTCAAAAAGTATATTCCTGATTTTATTTACTAATTATCATGTTTCCGAAAAATTTCGTTCATTTTTTACCGAGGTTGGACAAATAGTTAAAAGTGCACCGTTGTAGCTTCGGATTCACAATCAGAAGCAATTTTTTCTTTTTTATAAGCAACGTCTATATCAGTCAAATGTATGTCAAGGTTGATGCAAAAATAGCATCAACCGGACTGCTTCTTACAAACCTTTTCATTTCAATAGGTCCATTTGTAATCTTTAGGACAATGTCTTTCCCCGCACTTTACGGGTATATAAACCAACACAAATTGAAATTGAATATTTGTGTTTATCACCTAATAAACAAAATTTGAAGTAACTTTAGCAAAGTTTTCCTTCATACATACCTTCTCGTATTATATCTCATACTGAAACGAAGTTGTAGCAAAATATATCTTTAAATCGGTACATTTTGAAAACTTTAACCGCATTTTGCCAAGATCGTTTGTTTTTGTAGATATGACTATGTTGCAATAAAGGAGCGATATGTTCAGGTATCTCCTATTTTTAAGACTTGTTCATGAACAATAAAACTAAATGTAATAATTATCAACTGTTGCGCTGCCCATTCTGCTTTGAGTAGATTTATTGCATCAGGAGACATTGATTTAAATACATGTACTCACTTCTTGCAATTGATCTAATCCACAACCCATCCACAGATGCTAATTTTTAGAGAATAGGAAACTAAATTTCAAAGTATAAATAGCTATTTTCGGAAATTATGAGGATTTTTTATTTCCCGGGAATTCCCGGGTCATAACTTTTTGACATTTTTGCAAATATTATTTCTTCCAAGATAAAATCGTGTAGGGAATGGAAAAATATTATCTTAAAAAAGTACACGCGCTAAACGCCTTGAAGTTTTGAAGCAAAATGTTTATTTTTTTTACTATAATTACATAATATTTATGTGAAAATACTTTGCTTTTCAAGTCATTTTGTCACATGATTTGCAGTAGAGTATCCACTCGATTAATCGTTGTTCGATTAATCGAGGAATTTTTCCGCCATTATTTGATCGAATAATTAAAATAGGCAATTTCGAATAACGAATAACTCGAACAATTTATGTCAATTAATCGATTAAAATTAATTTCTTAGAAAATTCTTCTTTTTTAATCTAAAACTATTTTGTTTAGATTTCTTTTGCATTTATTTTCATTACTCATACTTAGTTTAGTTTATTTTTAGATTTGGGCGTGTGTGACAAATTATGTAAACTGGTTTAAAAAACTGCAGTCGAAACCAAAATCTGTCGAACAAAAAACGAAAATTTGTGTACAACCTTTCGCTTTTTGAGTTGTTTTGCTATCGGCTGTTTTCATTTAATGAATCAGAAGTAAAAGTGAAGAAGTGTTTGGAATGGCAGTTTTTCTACTTTGACTGCAGTTTTTTCAACGCTGACTAAAAATGTCAAATTGGTAAAAAAAAAATAATTATCAGCAGTTATAAATGTGTAAACCATGTACTGTCAGATTATGGGTTCCCTTTTATTACCCGAATGTCTATTTTTTTATTACCTCGTATCTTCTAATCGGCTGAATGTTGACATTTGAGATATCATTAAAAACTTAAGTGTCTTTAATACTTTTAAAAATAAATAACCCAAGCCTATAGAGTAGTTTTTTAAAATAAAGGAAATTAAAAGGGAATTACAAAAAAATGTCTATATAAGTTATCAGCCAAGTTTTAAAACCGTATACACATGAGTGAAATTAAAATCAAACTTATTTAAAAAACGATCCTGTTTTATAGTTTATAAAAAAATAGTACATACGTTGAACTCTTATCTTTACCAGAACTTCTCTTAAAATTAGGACAAACTACGGTGATTTTAAAAAAAAATTCAACTGAGAATCTCCATCGACTTCAATTCAATTCCAGGAATATTAAATTGGTTAAAAATGTTTTCATAACTTGCTGGCACCTTTCACCTCTCTTTTTCTGTTTATTAATTAATAAAAGTATGAGTTCAAATAGTTTCTTCTCATTGGATAAAATTATTTGAGTTCTTCGAGTTATTCGATTAATTCGAACAATTTAAAACCTTTATTCGATTAATCGAGCAATTTTAAAATTCAAAAATCGATTAATTCCTTGCTCGAACAAACCAAATGTCAAATAATTGGATACTCTAATTTGCAGTTAATTGAAAATAATGTTGGTGTAGTCGAAATGAGCCATTAGATAAGCAAAATAAGGTAAAATTGAAGGACAATATTTGCTATTTTGTCCTCTATTCTTCTTTCAAATTACCAAGAAGTTTTAGAAACTATATGTGATTTTATTTGTGACGCATGGCTTGAAATTAAGTTTTCAGACCACTGTAAATAATTTTAAAACATTTTGCGAGCGCCCACGATTGTTTCATCGAACACCGTCTGCAATTTCGAATCAATAACGCTGTATTATATGCGCTTAACGTGAAATTAGTGCAAGTCATATATCCACGTTGTAAAACATTGCGTACAAAAAACTTGAAGTTTATTTCTTTTAATACTTAGTCATAACCATATCTGTGGCTTGGTTCTATAAGGGCCAATGTCAATATTTTTTTTGTTTTGAGTTAATCGTTGAATAAGGTGTCTTTTATTACTCACTTTTATTTTGCTTAAACAGTCAAGTTCTATTTAAACCCAGAACAGCTTCATAAAGGCTTTGCTAGCCAATTTCAGTAAGAACTCTTCTATAAAAAAAAACTTTAATTTCAATTTTCTCAAAAGTTAATATTTTGACATTGGCCTTTTAGCACCAAGCCAAAAATATAATGTTATAATTTTTGTATAGAGTTATTAAAAAAAATTAAATGCATTTTAATGCAAATGTTTTTTAAGCAAATTTAAGTAAAAATGTATTTTATTATCAAGAGCACTATGCGCTCACGATCTGGCGTAAAAGCAACAAATAAAAATAACAGATAGACCCTTGTGTGAATGACGTCCAAAAAAGTTATAACCCTACTGTATAGACTAACTATATATATTTCTATTTGCTTTGATAGCTTACAGCATCATAGATGGATACTGCGTTTATGTTAGCCTTTAGTCGATTAAAGAATGTCCGTTTTCTTTCTCTACGTTAATTTAAAATTTATACAAATTGTTAAGAAAGCTTAATTTTCTCAAGAAACGTATTCTGCTGAATGGTATCATTGGTTCATGATTATTATTTTTTTAATACATTTTCGGGAAAAAGTTTATAAACATGGATTAAAAACAAAAAAAAAAAAAAATTATTAGTCTTTAAAAATCAAAAATAACCAAAAAAAAAAAAATAAACCCAACATGCGTACTCTGATTAAATACTTCTGATAAAACAGTTAAATTTAATTTTTCTTTATTTTTTAATTTTCAACAAAAATTTTTCTTGGTCACGATTTGATCATCCTTAAAAAAAACAAAAGTTTAAAAAAATAAATATTATTGTTTTAAATTAACAACAATGTTTATCGCAAAAATATGCAAATTTTTACAAAAAATTTTTGTTGCTACATATAAAAATGTACTAAATGTTTCCAAAATACGATCACAAATACTCCTTTAAAGTACATACACACTTATACTTATAGATACATTTCTAGAAGCATATTTCTTTTTATCAAGGAATTTATATTGTTTTGTATTAATATGTCTTAAATTTCGATAAAGAAAAAAATCCAATATTGCGCTTTACACATTTATTTATATGGTAGATCTTATTTTTTACCACAATACACTCTTGTGCACCATAACTATTGATCGGCAATTTGATCTGTGGAAAATAAAATAAAAAAAAAAATAGTATCTAAAAATATAAATTGTTTAACGTTTGCTGTGCTAACGTAATGCAAATTTTTGCTTCTTTTTTTATCGTTCAAAAAAATATAAAAATAAGGAAAATATTGAACATAACGACAACCCCTGCTGTGCACTTGTTTTACCCAAAAGTTCACAACAAATAAACAGCAGCAGCAACGAGAAGAGTATAAAAAGCAAACAACATAAGCTTCATTATGCTCCTGTTGCTTAAGACAAAAAGTTTTTTTGTGCTGGGGTTTTTCTTGTGAAAAAAATTAAGAGTGCGTTGCAATTCTTTTCTTTGCGGATTTGGAAAGTAAATAAGGGACAATTATGTAGTTTGGTACTTTTTTTTTAACTTCAACGAGTTTCTGCAAAATTCAAAAACAAGCGGTGCATTCCACCATAAATGAATGTTAATACATATCATTTATTAGGGTGGTTTGTCCACATTTGGATTCATAATTCGTTTCCTACTGAACTAATTATGCTGGATTTTATTATACTTTGTATTAATATATGGCAAAAACTCAAAAAATGTGTAGAACTGTGATGGTGTGAATGCAGTGTGTTATAAAAATGACAAGAAAAAAAAAATGACAAACCATTTTTTTTCTGCGTGTAGTAGTGCTGGGATACTATCGATATTTTCTACTATCGATATTTTTATCGATAGGTAAGATTTCACTATCGATATATCGATATTACTATCGACGCAATGTTTGTACTTGTGCAGGAAAACTTTAACTAGTTTTTACCAGGCTACAGTTCGTTGTTTTTATCACTTTATTAAACGTATGAGACGTATGTAATTCAGATGACAGTTTTTTAAAAATGGATAAGTACATACCTTTCTTAAGGAACCGAAGCAGCAGGGACTGACTATAAGATATTCTTTTGCAACTTTAAATAATTTTCTAAATGGGTTTGGATTCTCAACCAAAAGCCGTAATCAACCTAGCGGACTTATCCTCTAATGGTCGTTCATTGTTTTGTCCCATGCTCGCAATTGCAATTGCATTTGGATTTGCATTTTTTTACAACATTTGACATTTAGTCCCTATATAAACATGTACAAATTTCGACTTAAAGGCCTTTAATTAGCAGTAAAAAGCACAGATAAGCAAAATGTTTCTTTGTCTAAGAAAATTTTACTAAATACGAACGAAATAAGTTAAAATCAAGAAATTATTATGAATTTTAAGAAACGAAATTGATTGCTTTAAACAAAATGAAAAATAGAAGACAATTTGTGCAGATTAATAATTGTTAGAGTGATCTGGGAAATGTGGAACATAGTATTCCTCAAGGTAGTGTGTTGGGGCCTCTATTATTTACATTTTATGTAAATGACATAATGAATATTGAGCTTACTGCGGATGATATTTCTTTGTTTTGTGGTAGTAAAAGCATATATGAAATGGGATTCTGCATTAATTTTTGAATACGCAAGATTAAATAAATTGGTCATTAATTCAACAAAAACCAAATTAATGAGATTTCAACCATATCGAGGTAGTGATTTTGGGAATTTTAGTTTTTTTGTTGACGGGGAGGAAATTTTTAAATCTCTATCTATGAAGTATTTGGGAGTTTTTCTGCAGAGCAATTTGTCTTGGAGCATACATATACAGAGATTGAAGGCTAGAGTAAGTGCTGTAATAGGAATACTATATAAACTTGATATAAATTTAATGAAAGAACCAAACTATTACTTAATCAAGCATTAATCCAAAGTCAACTAAACTACTTAGTGATAATTTACGGTTGTAAAAACACGTCAGAGTTAAAAGCTTTACAAACGCTACAAAAAGGCACTTAAAATTATTTTTAATTTGCCTATAAGGTATTCATTCCACTTTGTCTTTGTGTAAAGATAAAGCTAAAAATATTCTGCCAATAAACGGATTATATAAAGTGCAATTACTTCTCTTTGTATTTAAATCACTGCATAACAATGGACTTACTACAATAAAATTTCAGCGAAATCAATTTTCGTTTAATACAAGAAATAGTTCAAATTTAAGAACAACAAGATGTAGATTAGAAACCACAAATCAAAGAGTTGAATATATCGGCAGTTATATATTCAATAATTTGCCTTAAAGTTTAAAAAATATGAATGTTATTTAAAATTTTAAATTTTCTTTGAAAGAATTTTTACTGAAATGCTATTGATTTAATTTATTTTTTTTAAATTTAAATTGAAACTATGTACCAGGGTATTCATTTAATCGGGCTTTTGCTTTAATCGGTTAATCGCTTGATTAATTAATCGAGGTTTTGGTTAAATCGGCTAATAATCGGTTAATTTTGTTATTGATCGGTTAACCGATTAATAACATTTTTTATAAATTAAGTAATATCAATAAATAAAAATGAAAATTATTTATTATTTAATGGCGATTCTACATTTGAGGTATGTTCAGTGGATTCTATGTGATTTATGAAGTGATTTAGTTGTAATCATGTCAATTTGAAGTGATTAACAAATCACTTCCATGTATGGGTAATCATCTCGATTTTGAAGTGATCAGAGCTTAATCACGTTCGAACTGCTTAAACGCGTTTAAGAAGCCAAATGTGAACATACTATAAAGTTTATTAGTAAAAAAAATAATAACATAACAATTCTTGAACTAAAACGAGCAAACAAAAAAATAGCTTATAACTAGGGCAACCAAAAAAAAGCACTATAAAAACAGTTTTAAGCTCTTAAAAAAAGCGATTAAAAACATGAAAATAAGCTGTTAAAACTAAAAAAAAAAGCAATTTAAACTTGTTTATTTTCCACTTAATTCGTTTAATACGTTGTTATAGTAAATTATAAGTTGGTGTAATAAATTTTCGAAAAGAAAACTATGTCTGTTTGGAGTTAGCAAGTTCTTCCTACGTCTACAGATGTTGAGGGAGCATATTTAAAATTGAGTATTTGCTCTGAGGTATATTTTATACGATTGGACTCATAATTCCGCTTGCCTGCCAAAATATCCCCCAATATCTTTTAATACCGAAAATCCTTAGTTTTTTAATGAAACTGATTTAAATTTTTTATTAACTTTGTCTTCTATATCCCCTGGAACACGGGACATTTTTCTTACGGTCCATAACTATGTTCACTTATCCTGCGGCCACACGATCAAGATGTTCTTGATAGTCTTTTACATATACTGCTTGTCAAAATTTACATAAATTGAAAGCTGTGACGTAGGCTGCATTCAATTTTTAAGCAATTTACTTTCAAGATTTCATCAAGAAAACAATTTATAAAGACTACATGTTTGTCTCAGCTGTTAAATTGAAAGTAAAATTGCCAAACAAATGGAGAGGTGAAATTGAAAGCCACCGCATTGTCAATTTAAAAAGTGTGAGTGTGTTAGTAAAAAAGTGAGAGTGTATTGCAAATTGAATGGAATTGAAAGGCAAAACTTGATTGTGTGGCCACCAAGTTGGAAGACCAATGAAAGATTTTTTGTTTCCAATTTTGTTACTGTAGGAGTATGAAAATACTTTGTTATATTATACAAAATTTTAAGTTCAATTTTTTATGTAGTAAGTTTTTTTAATCATTTGAGTTTTCAATTATTTTCTTTATAATTTGAATTTTATAAAAATAGATTTTACTATTAGATTTTGCTGTTAACTTTAATTTTAAATAAATAATATTTCAATTAAATTTTAACTCAATTAATTCTATTAATATTAATTCATCTATAAATGGCGATCCTGCGATATTGAACGTGGAGAAATAAGCAAATAATTTTCAAATCGTACAATATTCTATGGAGCTAAAAATTATCGAAAGAACCTGTGCGTACAATAAAGACAACAGCAAACTTGATTTTGATTTCATCTGAAAATAATTTTGTTTATATCAATTCGGCTGGAGCCTCACATCAGTTTCAATTCAAAACAGCAAACTATTTTTTTCAAGATTTTTTAAAAAAAAAAAACTCTGTTCTAAAGGAAAATTTACCGTCACTTTTAATTCCCGAGAAAAGAATTCAGTGTAAGCGTTTATATCTTGTTCCATATTTAACTAGCCCTTAATGTGGTTTAATTAAATTATTTTACTTTTACTAATATTAAATATTTGACAATTTTGTGGTATTTTAAAAAAAACCAATAATTAATTCCATATTAATCAATTTAAATTAATTTTGTTTGTAAGCTTTCCCTCTTAAAATGACCACTCGCTCTCCAACGCGTACTAATACAAATACACAAAGTGCAACACATTCACAATCTAATTCAATTACTTCAAATAATAATTTAAACACAAGTTTGGCTGGTAATCATCCAATCGATAGAATACCCCAAAGTGATTTAGACATCTGTGCTTCCTCTGTTAAACTACCTCAGTTCTGGACCAGTTGTCCAGATGCATGGTTCGTTCATGCTGAAATGCAATTTGCAACCAAAGGTATAACTACAGACCAAACCAAATATGAATATATTATTACTGCTCTACCACAAGAAGTAATAATAAAGGTGTTGGACATAATTCAAAATCCAACTACACATGATAGGTATCTTAATCTCAAAAAAATTTTGATTGAACGCCATTCCTTAAGTGAAACTTCTAAATTAGACAAAATACTCTCTGATAGTGATATGGGAGATAGAAAGCCATCGGAGTTTTATAGATCGTTAGCCCTTCTTGCTGGCTCTAATTTTAGCCCAGATGTTTTAACAAAACTTTGGCTACGTAAACTTCCAAAGTCACTAAACGTTGCTTTAACTGGATCTAATATTAATGATCATAACGAATTAATTCAATTGGCTGATAGATTATGGGAGGTTATTTACAATGGAGAAGTTTGTAGTGTCAGACAACCTTCTAGAACTTCAAATATGGAACAAGTTGTACAAAATTTGACTGCTTCTTTATGTGAAAATATAAATAAATTGGCGTTGGAAGTTACTTCTCTTAAAAGGGAATTAGAAACCCGGACTTCACGTCCTTTTTATAGAAGATATAGCCGAAGTAGCTCACGCTCTCGTGGTCGTTCACCAAATAAGAACTGGTTATGTCGTTTTCATTACAAGTTTGGTAATCAAGCGAGAAAGTGCGAACAGCCCTGTTCATTTTCTAATGAAAATTCAACAAACTAAAATCATCCACTGTTGCAGCGACGAACAGTGGAAATATTAATTATTCTTCCAGTCGCCTATTTATTTTCGATAAAAATAATAATATAAGGTTTTTGATTGATAGTGGGGCAGAAATTTCTGTGTTGCCCTCCTCAAAATTCAGAAATAGTAATAAGAAATCTGATATAATTTTAACAGCGGCAAATGGTTCAGATATTACAACATTTGGAAAGAAATTGCTTAATGTAGATTTAGGCCTTCGCCGTGAATTTCCTTTTATTTTTCTGATTGCAGATATTTCTAAGCCTATTATTGGTGCTGATTTTCTTAACAAGTATGGGCTTTTGATAGACATTAAACATAAGTGCCTTATAGATCCACTAACTAATTTGTCAGTTAGTGCATTTTCATGTTGCTGCAATGTGACTATTCCAAAGTTATTTTCTGTAGATAACCAATATACACAACTTTTGAGGAAATATCCTTCACTAATAGCGGAACCTAATTATACAAAACAAATTAAACATGCTACCGTTCATAGATTAATTACAAACGGTCCTTTGCCTTTTACAAAACCCAGGCGGTTAGATCCCATAAAATACAAGGCAGCGAAAACAGAATTTGAGTATCTTGTGAAAGCAGGTATATGTAGACCATCAAACTCTAGTGTAGCATCAGCTTTACATTTAGTCCCCAAAAAGGATCCAAACGACTGGCGACCATGCGGTGATTTTAGACGTTTAAATGTTGTGACTGTCCCGGATAGATATCCATTACCTCACATTCACGATTTAAATATGAATATTAGAAATAAGAAAATATTTTCTAAGATCGACTTAGTACGTGCTTATCACTAAATTCCGATAGCGGAAGAAGATATATTCAAAACAGCTATAACAACACCATTCGGTATGTTTGAGTTTCAACGAATGCCATTTGGTCTTCGAAATTCTGCACAAACGTTCCAAAGATTTATCAACGAAGTGTTTGCTGGCTTCGATTTTATATTTGTGTATATCGATGATATACTTATATATAGTGAAAATGATGAACAACATTTATATCACTTAGAGAAAGTTTTTGAACGGTTAGATGAATACGGTTTAAATATTAAACCAGGGAAATGTACATTTGGTGTTTTTAATATAGACTTCCTAGGTCACAATATCTCGAATATTGGCATTAGGCCATCTGAGGAGAAAATATTAGCAATAAGAAATTTTGAACGCCCGAAAACGGTTAAGCAAATTCAAAAATTTGTAGGAATGGTAAATTATTATCACAGATACATTCCTAAGTTAGCCGAATTTACTAACCCAATTCATGCTATAATTACCAACGCATTGAAAAAGAAATGTAAAAACTTAGATTGGACTAAGGAAGCCACCAATTCATTTGACCGTATTAAGGAATCTTTTGCATCACGTGTTTTATTGAATCATTTTAATAATGAGGCAAAGTTGACATTAACGGTAGACGCTTCAAATGTGGCCATAGGAGGTGTTTTACAACAAGTTTTTAATGGTATGTCAGAGCCGCTAGCATTTTTCTCTAAAAAGTTAACATCCTCGGAATCTAAATATAGTACTTTTGATCGTGAATTGTTAGCGATATATTTGAATATTAAACATTTCAAGTATTTGTTAGAGGGCAGATCTTTTGTTGTGTATACAGATCATAAACCTTTGGTTTTTGCATTGGGATCAAAAACTGATAGAAGTCCAAGACAGACTAGACACTTAGAATATATTTCTCAATTTACAAGTGATATTCGTCATATAAACGGTGAAGCTAATGTTGTAGCTGATACCTTGTCCAGGGCATTCGAGGTCGAGGCATTCAAATCCGCTGACCTTAATCTTAGAAATTTATTTGAGGAACAACAGAAAGATAAAGTTCTTTCGGAACTTCTTGCTGATGGAAACAATCATCTCAATCTAAAATTCTTAAAAATTCCAGTTCTTAACTTAGATATCTGGTGTGAATGCACATTAAATACACCCAGACCTTATGTTCCGTTTAATTTGCGAAAAATTGTATTTGAGAAATTACACAGTATTGCACATCCAGGCATCAGGGCAACTCGCAAATTAATAACAGAACGCTATTTTTGGCCCAATATGAGCAAGGAATTAAACGTTTGGTCAAGGGAATGTCTTGACTGTCAAAAATCAAAAATAATTAGACACACTAGATCACCAGTTGTAAAAATTGATATACCTAAAGGAAGATTCGAGCATATCCATTTAGATATTGTTGGACCTTTACCTATATCTCACGGGCATCGGTACATATTAACAATTATCGACCGATATTCTCGTTGGCCAGAAGCATATCCTCTAAAGGACATCACAACATCTAATATAATAGATAAGTTGATTAGAAATTATATTTCTCGGTTTGGGGTTCCTTTCAACATAACAACTGACCAAGGGGGACAATTTACTTCTAAAATGTTTACAGAATTAACAGAAATGTTAGGATGTTTTAAAATAACAACTTCTCCGTATCATCCTCAATCTAATGGCATGGTTGAACGATTTCATAGACAGCTTAAAGCAACATTGATGGCTAAGGGTAAGTCAGCAACTTGGTACGACGAACTGCCGATTGCTTTATTAGGTATTCGTTCAATATTTAAAGAAGATCTACAAGCTACTCCTGCAGAAATGGTTTATGGTCAAAGTTTAAGGTTACCTGGGGAAATATTAGCACGGGTCAAAGATTTTGATGCATCTGACATTTTATACAAATTAAAAACCCATTTTAAAAATGTAAGATCTAATTTAAGTCATCATAATGACTCAAGTACAGGTATATATGTTCCAAAAGATCTAAGGGACTGCAAATATGTATTTGTTCGTGTTATTCATAAGAGATCTTTGCAACAACCCTATGAAGGACCTTTTAGAGTAATCGAAAGAAACAAGAAATATTTCAAAGTTGATATAAATAATAAAATAATGGTTTTGCCTATCGATCGATTGAAACCAGCTATAACGGAAAATACTAACTATAATTCAAACATGCAAGCCTCTAATTATAAACAAACCGCAAAGAGAGTTTCTTTTAATTTATTGGGAATAAATTTTTTGGAGGGGGAGTAGTTGTAGGAGTATGAAAATACTTTGTTATATTATACAAAATTTTAAGTTCAATTTTTTATGTAGTAAGTTTTTTTAATCATTTGAGTTTTCAATTATTTTCTTTATAATTTGAATTTTATAAAAATAGATTTTACTATTAGATTTTGCTGTTAACTTTAATTTTAAATAAATAATATTTCAATTAAATTTTAACTCAATTAATTCTATTAATATTAATTCATCTATAGTTACAACTTCGTGTAAAACCCCAAAGTTTGCAGAAATTAACAATATTTGATATACAGAGAAATTCTTAATAGTTAAACTATATTAAAAAAGCCAAAAAATAAGACGTTAATATACCAAAAACAGAGAGAAGTGAAACTAACAGACGTTACTTAATGCAAAAACTATATTTAAAAAGAAATAAGACGTTACAGACTGAGGAATTTGATCGTAAGAATACAGCTATGGAATTTTCGAGAGAAAATAACTTAAACAAGCAAATAATAAAATAAGTTGATAGAAAGGCTTAATACTAAAATACAGCTATGGAATTTTCGAGAGAAAATAACTTAAACAAGCAAATAATAAAATAAGTTGATAGAAAGGCTTAATACAAAAACACATAAACATAAACACATACAAATTATACACAACACTATAAAAGATTCGTTACAGTACCGCTAAGACAGAGTTGCATAAAAATCAAGTAAGAAGGTATAGTCGGTCAAGCCCGACCGTATGATACCCAACACCACAGTATTTAAAAACAAGTTTCGAGAGTGTATGACTATATGAATGGAGATCTATCTATGTTTTTAATTTCATTAATATCGGTTAAATAGTTACTGATGGGCAGAAATTGACCCTATCTCCCCTCGTGGTCCTATTTTTTTAAAAAATGAACATATGGATCTATATACATATGTCTTAAATTGCATTTAAATTGGTTTGATAGTAGGCACAAAGACCCTCTTCCGGATAGCAGCTTGTATGGGGGCTATATTAAATTATGGACCGATTCGCCATTGTGCCAATTAGAATCCACGTACCAAATTTCATTAAATTATCTTTAAAATTGCGACCTGTACTTTGCGCACGAGGTTACATGGACAGCCAGCCAGCCGGACGGACATCGTTAGATCGACTCAGAAAGTGATTCTGAGTTGATCGGTATACTTTAGGACTAATATTTTAAGGTGTTTCTCACATCAGCACAAATGCATAATACCCACTCCACTCTTGTGGTGTGGCCCACACCCTGTGGGTATAATAATTGTGGGGATGATATTGTGCAAGGGAAGCACAAAATATTACCATAACTGAACGATTTTTTTAACCAGAGTTGTTACAGCACAGAAATGATGATTGATTTTTTAGTATTTATAAAAAAAAGTTGCACATAAAAAAAATAATAATAACGATTTTTGCAAAATTTTATTAAATAAGTTTTTCTTCGTATGAAAAAAATTAAAAATTGTCTTAAAATGGCAAAATAAGCAAAATAAAGCCGATATCGCAAAAATAACTAAAAAAAAGCCGATATTACCAAAATAAGCAAAAATAAGCCCTAACAAATATAGCTCATTTTCTTTGTTTTTTTATGATCGGAATTTGTGTTCAATCAAAATCTTTCAATCTTGTAAACCAAAAAATAAGCATTTGCTTTTTTTTGGTTGCCCTACTTATAACCATGTTATACATATCTTTAAATTAATACGTATATATTCTGTATTAATTAAAAAAAAAAAAACTGCGTGACCATTTTATTTCAATAGTTTAAGCAGATCTTATAAAATAATCTTTTCTTTGGTTAATTTGGCACTTTTCTTTAGTTTTGATAAAACTTGACATGGAAAAAATTCTTTCAGTTATCGTAGATGTTGGAGAAATCGAAAGCAACCCATAATACAAAATTTCTAATTTCTCAGTCCTTTTGCTGGATTTCTCTAAACAAATAAAATCTTCTATTATGCCATTAGAGTCCTGTTTTTATTTTTTAAAATTGTTAATACTTTTAATTGTTTCGGCTAATTTAGTTGTTGTGTTACTATCGAGAGTTTCTTCTGTTGGCAGGTCATTATCTAACTTATCCTGGCAAAGCTCAGCACCGAGCATTTTGCAAAAAAGTTCATTTCCGAATTCCTTAATTTCTGTTTTTGTACTGCATTTTAAGAATGAATTTCTTAAAGGATATATATTGTATAAAAAATATTTCTAAACA
This sequence comes from Pollenia griseotomentosa, assembly GCA_963931875.1. Classification (NCBI taxonomy): domain Eukaryota; kingdom Metazoa; phylum Arthropoda; class Insecta; order Diptera; family Polleniidae; genus Pollenia; species Pollenia griseotomentosa. The sequence continues at coordinate 64,302,563 of OZ007561.1, forward strand.
CAACTTTTTTGGTGCACTTTAGTAACTTTTTTGGTGAATTTTGGTACAGATAACATTGTAAAATTCGACATGATTGCATTGCAGAATGCATTTAAAGAAGCGTGTTGGTTTGCAACTGCCGTTTTAAAACTCACCCATAATTAAAAACACAAAAAAAAAATGGTTTAATGTCACAAAAAATCAAAAATTTTGTTACATCGGTTAATCGACTTAAATTAACCGGCTTAATCGTAAATCGAAAAAAGCCAATTTTAAATTAACCGATTTGTTAATCGAGTAGTAATTAATCGGTTAACCGATTAACGGTTAACCGAATGAATACCCTACTATGTACCTCTTTTTTTAAATAGTAAATTTATTACATACAAAGAAACATGTTAACTATAATTATTGTCAACACGTCCCAAGGACGCTGAGACAATTGAATTTATGAATTTTAAATAAGTAATAAATAAAAAAAAAATAAATAAATAAACTTTTTCCGTGTAGTAAATCGGTTTATTAAAAGGACAACGTATACTGATTACAGCTACCAGATGCATAAATAATTAAAGCAGAAATTTCACAGTAGAATTCAAGAACGTGTGTCAATTCAATTCAATTCCCCTAAAATTACAATATTTCTTTTGTAAATTATGTTACCGATAAAAAAAAACTTACTATTTGACAAAAAAAATATTTTTCATTCTTTTTTGAGCCTAAATTTTATATACATATCATTTTTTTTCCAAACTTTAGTACCAATTATAGGCTCCATCACTGTGCCATCACTATCAGCAGTTCGATTATTAAATGGAAAATATTTCGTTCTGTATTTCTGTGTATTTTATTATGTCCGACAAAGTTTGCGTAAATATTTTTGTTTTCATTTAAAGCGCAAAAATTCACAGGAAGTGAAAACACAGCAGTGCTCGTATTAAAATCCCAAAAAAAAAAAAATATACAAAACAAACAAAAAAAAAAATACTTATATTCAGAAAAGATTGTCATCATATGAAAAATGTAAAAACGTTTGCAATTTGACACATTTTTCGAAAGCTTATAAACTGTCTTGTAGATTTTGGCTGGTTTTTTATTATTTGCAGAAAACAAAAAAAAAAGGTTTCTGTATTTCAATATGTAGATGAAAGGATGATTTTTGTTTATAAAACAAAAATGTTTTTCAAGTAAAATATTTAACAAGTTCTTCTGTAAGACTAAGTGGCCATATGTTGAAATAAATAAGTATTTTATAAATAAAAGTTTTTCTTCTGAGTTAAGTAAACTCTTAGTTCTTTCACTTTTTATATTTTTGCATGCTTGTGTTTTTATTAAACTTATTTAAATTTTGGCATATTTTTAAAAATTACTATGTATTTTCTCTCTTCAGTAATATGATGTGAATATTTGCGTTTTTATTAAAAGCTTTTTGAAGTTTACTAATAACCCAGCATTTAGCAGATAAGTTCTGAAAAAAAAAATTAATTATATTCAATTTGAGTTCTTCGATAACAGGTAGAATTTTGTTTTTGCTAATGAAGATTTCTTAAAGTTGGTTTTTTAAAAGTAGAATCTATACTTTTGTAATTTATTGTATGGCCATTAAAACAAAAGATTGTGGAAACGAACTTTATTCAATGAAACAATGAACATGTTTTCAAAGAACATTTCAAAATTGTTTGAGCTGTGTTGTTGGAAGAGGATTAATACTATGGTTGCTGTTGACAATAAAATATGGCTAAAGTAAACATAATATTTTTAAAAAGTTTCGTTTTGTTGGAGGTGACTATTTCTCTGCAAAGCCAAATGCATGAAAATTAAGTTTCAGGATTTTGATAAAAATTGTGCAAATTAAACAGAGTTCGCTAAATCTTTGTTTTATTTTTGGAATCTTCGCAAATTTACGTAAAGTTCACACCAATAAAAAAATCACGAATAATCAATTTAAATTTTATAAACATATCTGAAGTTGAAAAGCAGACCATTTAAATTAAAATACTACAAATTAAATTTCAACAACTCTAGTGATTATCGATCAGAATAAATTTGTGTCTGATGTAGTAAGGTTTCATATGAAGTAAGTCCCCAAATTTTGTCAATAAAATAATGTCCAATATTCAATTGTAGGGGCTTAATTCATATATCGTTCAAAGTGCATTAAACATTTTGAATATTGATACATACAAATTTGTATGGGTTGGGGTCATATGCCTGAAACTTAAAATCCCGATTTCAAAATCCCTTATTCCAAAATCCCGAATCGATAACTTAAGGTTCTCCGCATAGCCGGACTTGAGCCAAGCGCAAACATTTTCTCTTCTATGGTATAACAAACACAAGCTACGCTAGCTGAAGCTTCTCTGCATAGCCGGTCTTTGGCCGTACGCAAGGACTTTCTCCTTTATGGTATAACAAACACTAGCTAACTAAAGTTTCTCTCTATATAACTTATTTCTTAATTTTCAATTTTGATGGTTTTGTTCGTAATAAAATTATTTCCTAATTTGAAGGACTTAGCTCATTTTAGCTTTCGGGTCAATGTTCATTAATGGCTTAGTTCGTTGCCTACAAAAATATTTTTGGACCATTCTATTGCCCATACTATAAAACATTCCAGCCTTAATTCAACTAATAACACTGGTAAACAAAAAATCCTTATTTGCGTCTAAGAAGAAAATTTTTAACTGATTATGCTAGAAACAAAAACAGAAAGAGGAGATTAAGTGGTCGATGATTTTACAAAAAACTGTAAAAACTTTGTTTTTTTTCAAATGTATTTCTGCAAAAGAAAGCCTTGTTTTGTTGGCAGCTAGTGTTTTTTATCGAGCCCTCACTGCAAAAAAGCTTAAGTGACCAAAAAACAACTTTACAGGAGTAGGTATTTTTTATTTTATTTCATAAAATTTTTGTAGGAATATTGTCGCTTAAGCATAAATTGTGTTTGCTATAAAATCATAACAGTATCTTATGCGACCATTACATTTTAGGAGATGAAGCAACTGTTGCCAATAAATTAATTTATTACAAAACAAGTTAGAGTCCGTATTCGGCTGTGCCGAATTTTTGATACCCTCCACCGACAGTTTAATTATTTCAGGAGTGATATCTTCATGAAATCTATTTATTATTAATTCATCTCTATAAAAAAAGACTTCAGCATTAAAATTTGTTAAGTTTAAGATCAATATTAAATTATTGAGCGACAATAAGAAAGTTTTATGCTTTTTTTTAGCAATTTTAACTAGCTTGAGTAAAATATCATGATTCGTAACAGTTTAAGCCGAACTTTTTTTTTTTTTTTTTTTTTTAATTCCCTAAGCTAAACCCCGCGAAGCTCTGCGCTTGTCTGCAGGAAAGAAACCAGAGTCTCTGGCGGGAATCGAACCCGCAACCCCGGCGCTGATGGACTAGCTCACTACCAGCTAGTCTACCGGGGCACTCGAACTTAAATGATTTTCAGGAGACGAATTTATATTGGAGCCATGGTTACACAGAAAAAAATTTTTACGCCAGTAAAAGAATTAATCAACAATAAAATCAGTTTTAATTAAAAATTTAATCAGGTTAATTAAACTTTTAATCAAGTGTATTACATGTTTAATTGACAATATTTCAATTAAATGTTTAATTCACTTGATTAAAAGTTTAATTCACCTGATCAAATATTTAATTAAAACTGATTTTATTTTTGATTAATTCTTTTACTGGCACAAAAATTTTTTTCTGTGTAGTTATGAACCAATCACCCAAAAATTCTGCAGAGGTATTACAAAAATATATTTGAATAAATTTCAAAACAGTGGTTAAATTAGTTTTAGCGTTTACAGTAAATTTCAGAGGGCTGCTAAGTATGGGATCTAAGGTAAATTATGGACCGTATATCACAAATTTGCATAACATTTTTTCTGGCCATATGACACTAAGTTGAGAGAAATTTTACCACAATAAATAAATCTGCTACGGTTTCAGCCGTATTTAATTAATTTAACAGATTGGGCTTTATATGGGGCCTACAGTAAATTATTGACCAATCTTCACGGATTTTAACAAGGTGATTTATAGTCCTATAGAACCGTGATGTATTAAATTTGATTCTGAGAGCATTATTACTTACGGTGTAAGGCGTACTAAACTGTTTTCCGAGAGTAGGGTTTATATGGGGCCTAGGGCAAATTATGGACGGATCTTCACGAAATTTTACAGTGTGATTTCCAGTCAAATAAAATAAACTTTTGCATAATCTTGTATCATTCCGTGCATTGTTGCACCATTTATGTTAGTTTTTGTAGCAAAATTATCAATTTTTTAGGGTGGTGGTTCCAAATTTGGATTCCTAGCTGTGATCCTACTGAACCGATTTTGCTGGATTTCAATCCCAAACTGCTTAGGGTAGCTACATGCAATTTGACACCAAGTGTGTTCGTTTTGTCTGAGTTTTTCGAAAGTGGGCGTGTTTTCAACAGACGGACAGACATACGGACATGGCTAAATCGACTTGGAATTACTTAAGGAGCCAGAATATATGTAATTTATTGGGTCTGAGATGAATAATAAAATACTTTCACACGGAATGACAAACTTAGTAAACCCTCTTCACAACTAATTTTGGTGTAGGGTATAAAAACGAACATTGAAAATTATGCCGCTTAAGCTATTTTTGCGGTAAGGGCTCGATAAAATGACGAATTTTCTGACAATTTTTATTAAGTGTATATGATTTTTTCCGAAAAATTTAAAGATTTTTAGCACATTTTACCTGGCAACTATGTCCCTGACAGTTATTCACCAGCATAGCTGAACTGTATTTTCCTGGTATCGTTTAGCTACGGTAACAATGTCTTGGCCCATTATCGAAGGATGAAGTCCAAATGTAAGTGAGAAAAACTCAAAAATGGCTTTTCAATATCATTGAGTTTTTCTCTAACTATTTCATCGTTATAACCTGTCTGATTTGAGAACCTTTAATTTTGGAGTCACTGATTTTGGAAATGTTCCTTATAGAAATGAAAACCTAGCATTAGTTTAATCAATTGCTTTTACGCAGTTTTACATCAGGCCAGGCATGGACTATTTGGGAATTACCTTCTACAAGGACTCTTGGAGATATCGCGGGTGAAACTCAGCAGCTTGCTGAAATATCTCAACGCAATGGACTGGCTCTAGCCACCTCGGTATAGCCCCTGGGTAAAGTTTGATTGGGGGTTCCAATTCTTGACGCGTTGTGTGGTGTCAAAACGGAGTCACTGTCGACTCTACTTTCAGCACGCCTAGATCTGTGCGCGCCACCACGTTAACCACCAACCAACCAACATCAGGCCAAGTTTTAAGATTATATCTTCAGACTGTATGAAGCATTTTTTACATTTTTAATTCCCTGTAGATTATCTTTTAAGCTTATTTTCCCTTAAATACTGGTATATTTCTATTTCTTGTGTACTATTGACAAAGAAAACAACCGAATTTTATATACCCAAGCTGCAATCCTTATCGAAAGGCGACGACTTTTGAATCTCCATAGATTTGGTCCATCCCGTAAGGAGCCTTACTTATGTAATACAGCAGATGTGAATAACCCATAATATCCTTTCAACGGAAAGGTGCTAATCATTACAATAGTGTTGAATAAATAAGTTAAATATATCAAAATTACTGGCAGCAACATCTTTATGACTTCGGCCCACTGTACTTGAATTAATTAGATGATAAGAGAAAAAAAATTGATTAAAGGTTTATTGGAAACTTTTTCGTTTATGTTTTGTTAAGCTCCTTGACATCAAATTGGCAGTTGCTTACATTCCCAGTCCTACCAACCCCAATCCCTCTAATACATTTGCATGTCTGCCTAGAGTCGACCGTAGAATTAAAACGTCTAGAATAGTACTCTGTTTTAGCAATTATGAATCCATCATTTAATTTTCTTCTAGTAGCCTTAAATTCTGCTTTCAGATCTGGGGTTCTAAAAAGATTCTCTCTTAAAAATAAGAAATTAATACGAACTTGTCCTGTTTCAAAGTTTTGTTGACTAGTAAAATACTACAGAAATCTCTATTAACATGTAACATTAAAGTAATAAATTTCTCAATTTTTTCCATTGTGTACAAGTACACAAACAATCTTTTGAATACTTTTCGTTTTACGAAAAAAGGTCACAATAGACATTCTAGAGACATGTTAGAAAAAATGCAATATCCATTAAAATTTCTCTTTTATTGTTATTAATTAAAAAGAAAATAATGTCTATTGTAAAAGCACATACAATAATTTCTAAATTAACATATTATAATATGCCTGTCCCTTTAAATGCAACAGGTTATCCTACAAGCAATAATACAATCTACAAAAAAAAAAAAAAAAACTACAAAATACAGGCAGACACTTGCACAAAAACATTATACACACATAATCACTCACATACAAGTAGATAATTTACATTATCATAAAAAGCCTTTGTAGTGTAAGTGCAACATGAAAACTAACAACAATTGATTGATTACCACAGTAAACACAGCACCAACTGCAGCAAAATTAAAGAGTTTTAAATTTTTTTTATATTAACAAAAAAATAATAAAATTTGGGATGCATTAAAACGCAAGATACAAAAAAAAATTCTTTTAAATTGAACATGATTTCAATGAGTTTCTTAACAACAAAAACTAATAAAATTGACAAGTAGACAAATGTACGGAAGAGTATGAGTATAGAAAAATCGACTTTCATAGAAACAATTTTTTTTTTATTCGACAAGGAAGGAAAGTTTATTTTCTCCTACAACAAGATACATTATTTATTTTTTAACAAATATTTCTTTGATTTTTTATATGCCAAGAAAACGAAGGTGTTTTCTTTAGATACGCATTTCAATTGCCATGTCAAACATAATTTAAGAAATTGTTTTATAAAAAAAATTTTTTTCTTTCTTTAAAAAACCCCATAAAATGAAAGCTTATTAAGGTGGAGCTTTTATACACCCTGATATAAAAAAGATATTATTTGTCTGTTACTTTAAAAAAAAAAAAAAAATTTAAAATTAATTGTCGCATTGATTATCTTAAGAAATAAATTGAGAAAGTATTCTTTGCAATCATGAAGTGAAAAATTTTATAAAAGTAAATAAATAGTGGAATTGCTTAGATTGTTTTAAAGGCTCGTGCTTCACCTTTTAACCCGCCATAAGCAATCGCTACAGTGCAGAGTTTACATGTTAAGCCATAATCTCCGTTCATAATTTGTCTCTTAAATCCACTTAGAAATAGCTTCAGCTACTGCAGCAGACATAAGCTTTTAACTTTATAAGTACGTATATACTTGTAGTATGCATGCAAAAAAAAAAAAAAAAATATACTGAAAAGTCTACCATTAATTTGACAACAATTCACTCAAGATTAATTTCAAACTCATGAAAAAAGTAGACAAATTATAATTATTTAATAGTAACAAAAATGGAAGAAGGAATCCTAGTCGTAAAAGCTCAAACATTTTTATACTTCTAAAATATAGCGCATGAAATAGAACTTTGTTTAAGACATGCAGGTAAAAAACTTAAGTTTGTTTAAAAAACTAAAGTTTGTTTAGGAAATTAAAATTTGTGTTAAAAATGCATATCTTGAATAAAAATGGTATTTGTGCAAAAAAATTCAATTTTGTTTAACGAAAGAAGGAAACTATATTTTGTATAAATTTATCTTAAGTTTTTTTTTTCTTGGTAAAAAATAGCATGTTGTGTACAAAACAAGACTCAGTATAAAAAAAATTGCAATTCGTATAAGAAATGACATTTTGCAAAAAATTGCATTTTCGGTCAAAAATATGTAATAATAAAAATATGTCAAAAATAATAAATGATATTTTTGCAAAAAGAGCGCGGGCACGGTTTTCGCAAGCCCCGACTCTCGCTGCACTACGATTTTCGAAAAAGTAAATATTTTTACATTGCAGTCTTTATTATAGCAATTATTTTTAAAACATAGTGTTTATAAGTGCAACATAATTTTTTTTATTCATTTAAAATATTTAACTCTTCTTGTATTTTGGTATTTTGCGTGTGTGCTGGTGTTTTTTACCCCTTAAATTATTGGTCCTAGATCGCGAAGCTCTACTCTTGTCTATAGGAGACCAGAGTCTCAAGCGGGAGGCGAACCCGCAACCCCCGCACTAATAGACCAGCTCACTTCTAGCTAGCCTACCGGGGAACTAATAATAAAAAAAATGGGGCGAATCGGTCCATAATTTTACATAGTTCCCATACAAGCTTATTTCCGTAATAGGGCTTTGTGCCTATAAATCATCTTATTGTGTCGGTATTTCGATTAAATTTGGTCTAAACTTATTTTATTGCAATATTAATCAACTGACGTAATTTTATTGTAAACGGTCCATATTTGACCAAGCTCCCATACAAATAATACTTCCGAAAATAGCTTTTAATACCATAACTTCCTTATAAATATTGGTATTGACATAAAATATAGCGAAAATAACCTTTTCGATAGCTATTGTGGCATGACAGAATGTTGTGCTGATAGGTCCGAACCAACTATAATGCTACGAGCGAGAGGTCATTTCCTACCCTTCGTCGAATAAGAACACGAATCACACCAAAAACACAGAAGATAGACTGCGCTATCTAAATTTTATATTAAACTAACTGGTCTTATATTTTATTTAACCTTATTGTTAAATTTGTTCTTAATATAATATACACATATTGTTTTTAATAAACTTTTAAAAATAAATTTTTTGTATCATACAAAATCCCCCCCCCCCCCTAAGGCTCAAGCTGGATCCGCGCTTGGAGGGTATACTAAGTTTGTTATTTCGTATGAAACTTTGTTGTTATTCATCTCAGACCCCGTAAAGTATATATCGATGGCTTAATATAAAAAAGGCCTAACTCGGTTTTTTTATTTGTTTACAGGGGAAAAAAGCTTAATAAAGTCCCTAAAATTTTAGATAAAAAAATTATAATGCAATTTTTAATAAAAATATATATAAAAATCTAAATTATATTAGGCACAAAAAAATTCTACATGAATCTTAACCACATAACATTATTTTGTTCTGGCGGGTCCATAATTGCCCATGGGTCTCAAACAGGGTAAACTCTCGAAAAGTTCTTTTTAAATACTAGGGTGGAGAGTATAATATGGTCGGGCTTGACCGACAACCTTCTTTCACGTTTACAGTTAGTTTTTTTTGTTTTATTTTACTTTGTTAGATTTTTTTAAAATATGTTTAAACAAACTTTGATCAATTTGTTTATGTAAAAATTAAGAGTGCTACATTCGGCTGTGCCAAATCTTGATACCCTCCACCGACAGCTGGAATATTTCAAGCATGGGCCCTATATGGGAGATATAAATTATTAAATTATCTTTATAAACACATTCGTCAGTATTAAAATTCGTCGCGATTAAGGCCTTCATATGTAACGTTATTGACCGACATTAAGAAGGCTTTATTTTATTTCCAGTCATATAAAACTTAATTTGAACAAGTTTCAGTAAAATATCATGATTTGTACCAGTTTCAGCCGAACTTAATTTATTTTCGAAAGGGTAATTAATATTGGAACCATGGTCAATTATAGTTTATAGTTTTAAAGTGTTTTTTAGAAGGCTGTTTGATATGGGACATAAGGTAAATCATGGACTGATTATTACAAATTTAAGGGCCTGTTCGTAGATTTCGAACGAAGACTTCGTTCGCTTTAATTACATTTAAAACAAAAACAAATTATAAAATATTGTTTTTATTTTACAGTATATCTTTTTCAAACTATTTATTAAGACAAAGGAACCAGATTACCTTTACAAACGTTTACGGTTTACAAGATCGTGCAGAGGAAAAGGTATACTTCAATTTCGTCACCGTGACAATGCATCTGAATGTCAATTCTTTATATTAACAATACGTCTCTGGAATCAACTTCCAAATAATTTGCAAACCACTAGCAACGCAATAATGTTTAGAAAATTACTGTTAGAATATTTTTCGTAATACTTGTTTGTTTAATTCTAACGCAAAATTATTATTTTATTTATGTTATTATTTTATTTGATTATTTATTATCTTTTAATTCTATAGCTAAAATTTATATTCACTGTTTTTGGAGTATCATTTTGAAATATTCAACTCAATTTGTTTAATTTAACTTGTCTGATTCTAATACTGTAATTTATAAGATATTGTGTAAATAAATACAAATACAAAAATACAAATTATCTTAAAAGAAATGTTAAGCGAACGAAGTCCTCATTCGAAATCGACGAACAGGCCATAAATGGTATTTTTTGTCATATGAAGCTAAATTGGACAAAATTATACCACAATACCTATATCTGCTACAGTTTTATGCGTATTTAAATATCTTCTTAGAGTGGGCATTAAATGTGGAATATGGTTAATTATGAACCGATTTTCACGACATTTTCAACTGTGATTTAAAGCCTTCTGAAACTACGAAAGACCAAATTCTGCTACAAAAACATTATTCGTTGCAGTTTCAGGCGTACTAAACTGTTTACCGAGAGTCGGTTTCATATGGGGCCTATGGTTATGTATGGACCGATCTTCACGAAATTTAAACATATGATTTCAAATCTTATAGTTCAAATTTGTGCAAAATTATGTATTAATCCGTGCATTATACCACCATTTATGTGAGTTTTTGTAACAAAGTTACCAATTTTTTAAGGTGGTGGCTCCACATTTGGATTGATAACTCTCATACTACCGAACCGATTTTGAGGGATTTCAATCCCAATCTGCTTAGGATAACAAGCAGCAATTGTTCTTTTATTTTGAGTGTTTCGAAAGTGAGCGTGTTTTCAACACATGGACAGACGGACATGGCTAAGTCGACTTAATATAAAAAAGGTACTTTTTAAAAATAGCTTTTTTTGTTTATTCTTGTAGCTGATTGATTTAAAATTTGTAAGGGGCTGTAGTACAACATTTTTTGGATATTTTTATTACAAATTGCATTATAACTTTTTTATTTAAAATTTTAGGGACTTTATTAAGCTTTTTTCGCCTGTAAACAAATAAAAAAACCGAGTTAGGCCTTTTTTATATTAAGCCATCGATATATACTTTACGGGGTCTGAGATGAATAACAACAAAGTTTCATACGAAATAACAAACATAGTATACCCTCCAGGCGCGGATCCAGCTTGAGCCTTAGGGTGGGGGGGGATTTTGTATGATACAAAAAAATTTATTTTTAAAAGCTTATTAAAAACAATATGTGTATATCGTTACCTTAATATAAAAAGGCCCCAACTCATTATTTTTGGAAATCCGTTTTTTTATTGATTCTTGTAGAATGGTTGCTAATACACATTCTATTAAAATTTCAAGCAAATTAGATAAAAAATAAAGAAGTTATAAGCAGAACACAAAATGCCCTAACTCATACACACAATTTTTCTAAAGAAAAAAAGCCCTAACTCATACACACAATTTTTCGAAAGAAAAAAACCCTGACTCATACATACTCATACATATGTATTTCAATCTGAATTCCTCGTTTAATTTTAATAAAGATGTTTTTTGACAATGTTTGTGTAGCTATATTATTTCAGCTTTTATTAAGTTTTTTCCTTCTCCTGTAAAAAGTGTTTTTGATGAGTTGGGGCCTTTTTATATTAAGGTAACGATATTATATTAAGAAAAAACTAAACAATAAGGTTAAATAAAATATAAGATTTTGATCTGATTCATGTTTTTATTCGACGAAGGGTAGGAAATGACCTCTCGCTCGTAGCATTACTGACGAGCATTGAAACGAAAATCTGATAGATTTTCAGATATTTTCCATGTTTGTTGCCAATGCAACAGTTCAAGCTCAAGTTTAGATGTTAGTAGGTGTTTATCTCTTTTATCAAACATAATCAGCTCATCAGCTAGTTGTGGTTCCAAAAGTATTGTATCTGTATTTGATTTTACTTTGAGGTAGAAATTTAGGTATGTTCAATACATTTAGGATATCTATTGGGAAAGGTGTTTTGAGATCTTCTAAAATAAATTCAACAAAAAGAATGTAACCTACATCTCAGTAGTAATCTTCAACATTTTGGATGTGATTATTTCGTTCAAATCTTGTCTTTTCGATTGGAACATCGATTTGAACACAAATAACTTTAACTTTTTCAAAATCGCTTTGAATTGTTCTTCAGCTTTATTTCTTTTCTCTTCCAGGCACATGATTAAAGTTTTGATAAGGCTTGATCCTCTTTCAAAATCTATATCGTGCTTTTTTAAAATGATACAATCGGCTGTGTTACAAATGTATATTCCGCCAAAAATTTCAAAAGTGCTAAGTACGTTCCTTAATAAAAGGCTTTTGATGAAGTATCACTACCTTTCCACTCAGATATTTTTTCCAAAGATTCTACTATACGATGTAAAATTGAGTCGTGACGGTCCACCTATCTTGTCTCGCATTATGTAGAAAGTTTGGCTCCCCAATACTTTGCTAAACTATGCGTTTCTTGGGATGATTACATGTAAAAAATTTTGTCATTTCTTTAACAAATCATTCAACTTTTTGTATTAATGGCACTTTATTGCTTTTAGAAATTGAGTTGTTTGATTTATGGGAATAGCAAGGCGTTTGGTTTGGCATTTTTCTGACATCAGACGACACCCATCTGTTCAAACCCCTACACAATTTTTTAGGTCAAGACCAAAATTTGTCAAAGCTATAAGAACAATTGATGGTAGTGTCTTTGCATCAATTGACACAGCAACGTTATCAATATCCTTTGAAGCCTTTTCAAATGCGTTAACAACAAAGCCAATAAATTCTTCCCTAACAACTTTTTATTGTGTGTTGAAATATCTTAAAGATAAGGAAATCTGTCTTTTCCCCGACAATTCCGTGCTTTCGTCAAAAATTATCAAATAGAATTTTGATTCATATAACACATATATACATAAATATTGCATATACTTAGGCTCAAACGTTTACCCTTTGGATATAGATGGCACCTGCTGGGCTTGAATGTAAAATAATAAGTATTTGAATACGGTTCACAAGATGTTTCATTGGAAATATCTTATAAATAACTACTAGGCTTAAGATTTGGATACTTATTAAAAATTTCGTTAGAGATTCAATAAAAATAAACCTTGCTGAGATTTCCAAAAATTTTGTAGATTTAAAAAAAATATTATTATTGGGAATTCTTGTATTATCGAAATAAACAAAACATATTTTTATAATTTAGGGGGGGGGGCGCAATTTCCTTATTACCCCCCCCCCTGAATCCGCGCCTGATACCATCATTCACCACTAGTGGTGGTGGCAGTATAAAAATATAAGATAAAATATAAAGTTTTTTTTATTAAAAAAATGGGGTGTCGTTTAGTACTTTTCGCTAATCACAACAGGCCAGACTTTTTCAGTTGCTCACACTGTATTATAATATGTACAAAACTTAATTCTTATCTAACAGAATGAATTTTTAAATATTTTTATGTAAAACAGTGTTTTTTAATGTGAAAAATAATATTTTGTGTAAAACAAAACTTTTGTGTCAATAGTGACTTTTTGTTGTACAACATGACTTTTTGTGTAAAATGTGACTATTTGCGTAAAAATTTACTTCGTTAAATGTGACTTTTTGTATTTATTGTTAAAAATGTGAATTTTTGAATAAAAAGAAGTAAAATTTGTTGTAAATTAACAAGGTTTTGTTTGTCGTGCTTAATTCCTAATTTTTATTCTTGATAAAAACACTGGTTGCTTAGGCCAGGTCATCAAGAAACTTCATCCAAAGATTTTAGAAAAATCTAAAGATATTAAACAAATAAAACTGTTAAGCGAATAAGAATTATAAGCAACAGTTTTACAATATCAAAGCTTAAACAAAAACAACAACAATAAACAGTAAGTTTATCTTTTTTTACATTCCCTACTACAATTGGTCACTGTTTATTGTTGTTGTTTGTGTTTAAGCTTTAATTTTGTAGAAATTTAATTTTGGCTAAAAATATTTTACTTTTTATACATAAATTGGACTTCTCGGGTCATTGTTAATACGATTTTTGTATAAAAATTTTATTTGCACAAAAAGAAACATTTTTTTTATAACTGTTGCTAAAAAAGGTTAATTTTGTGGAAAAAAAATAAATTTTTTAAGTGGACATTTTGCCATTTTTATAAACACTTAATTATTTTCGAATCCTTCCCAAAATCCCAAAAATATTTTACTAAACACCACAAAAATTTAGCAGCAAATTGGTATCAAACGTGATTCTTAAATAATGCAGCAGCATTTATTTCTGCATTTTAGTTGTAATCCAATGAAAAGGATTGTTTTTAATATTACGTGACCAATAATTGCCATAATTCCAGTAACACGATTTACATTTTTTGTTTCTTTTTAAATAGTTAAGACTTTTAAAAATTTGGCAAATAAAAAAAAAAAAAAAAAAATTTTATTGCCAACATTTTTACAGGTGTCTTTGGAGTTATATTTTTTTTATTTCTCTACGTACCATTAACAACACTGTGTCAATGGGAGTTCAATGTGTAACCTTTTTGGTTGTTGTTTTTGTTGCTGTGTGATTATAGCAACAATTCTTAAGCATTTAAAACCCCAGAGAGCAAACCAAAAATGAAATAATAATATATATTTTTTGTTTATTTGTTTATAATTGCTGTTGATTTTATTTTTATTTGCGCAAAGTGTTTTTTTTTTTTTTGGTTCAATGGCTTTTTTATTTTTTACTTCAGGCTTTTAAGCCAACTTTAATTCAGGTACCAACAGTTTGTGTCTATATGCATATTTGTTTACGAGTATTTACTTTAATCTTTTTTTTTGATGTTTGGGATTTTTTTTTTTTTTTTTTTGGTTTGTCATTTATGCAAATCGTGACTTTGTTACGTTTTACGGTAGTACATGCCACCAATATAACAGTCATTCAATCACTCACCCAATCATTCATTCACTCAGTAACTTATTCTGTCACAACTTGTATTTTAGTTCCTTTTGTCTCGTATTTTGGGAGTGTATGTAGTGATTTGTATGTTTACATGTATTTTTGTAGGTAAGTGTATTGAATTGTATGTTTATGTCTGCACAATTTTGACCCGTTTTTTGTAAATTGATTAATGAGGATTTATTGTCTAAAAAAAAGTTTAAGACAAGTTGTAATCATTTCGGATGAGAGAAATTGGAAATATCGTATGTAGTGTGTAAGAAGCTGAGAAATTCAATTCTTTTTGCATAATTTGTTGCTCAGTAAAAAGTTAAAAACATCGGTAGCTCAAAATTTTGTCTAAGAAACTTGCGTCTAACTAACTTCAGTCACAATCCCTTTGTTTACTTTGCATAATATTTTTTTTTTTTTGCTAAACATAATTAATATTCTTTTAAAATTAAATTTTAAAATTACTTTTTTTCAAATGAACTAAGGGTTGTACACCAGTGGGTTTTAATTAATAAGGAACAAAATTACCGTTATCCAATAAAACATTTTAAAGGGCGTTTTCAAGATTGATTTTAACTGGGTGATTTTTACACACTGACCAAATGGGTAAGATCTTAAAGAAAAACTAATAAGCAAAAAAAATTTTTTCACAAGCTCTAGTTCATTCCAAACGATAATAAACAAGATTTAGTGCCTTTATTGGAAAATAAAGCTCTTGAAACATTTTATTATTTAATAAGTAATTAATGATAATTTTTTTAAATTTTTTAAATATATTTAACAATATTCTTAATTAACATGTTTGTAAATTGTTAAATTAACAATTTGTTTCAGTTAAAAAATAAATACATACAATAAAAATTAATTTGTGTCAAAAAGAAAAATTAAATACGGTATGAAAAAATTTTTTAAGTATTTTGGTCAAAGGCCAAATAATTGAAAGCAGATTATTGCAAAACTGAATCAGTCTTTTGGGGTAAGTAAAGTTTTGATTTGATTTCTCTTATTTTCCAAATACTAGTCGATGATTCCCCTTAATGCAGATTTTAAAACATTATTGTGCATGTAGTTCAAAGTCTGAAAAAGTATGCTGAAGTAAATATTTATGGTGCTTGCGATGTAGTTTTTAATGTATATTTTAATAAACATTACTTAAACAAATATAATAAATGAATTTCATTCTTTCAAAAGGGATTAAGATAGTAATTAACGAAATATTTTATTAATATGACAAACTCGTAATTAAAATTTGTTTACAAATTTTTTATTTAATATTTCAACTCCGTTGTTAAAAATGTTTGTTCAATATTACAATTTGAATTAACAAAATTAATTTGAATTGTTGGTGCTAATCCAAGAGTTTGTACACCGACAACATCAAAACCTGTTGGCGCTTCTTCTTTCTTAACAATAATTAATCATACATCTAGAGGAGCCACTTTAGTTGATATTTAAAAACCACATCAAAAAATTTCAGAAGCAGCATAGAAGTATGCTTTTAAACTCCATCGCCCAATACTTTGATGACAACACCTTACACTTAGACTTGTTTAAATTGTTTTCAACTTATACTTCTCGAAAATTTGTTTTTAAATACTGAAGTGCACATGGTCTGGCTTGACCGACTATAATTTCTTACTTGTTTTTCGCTGGGTTTGGGTTATTACCGTTAGAAGGATTTATGCGGATCTATGCCACCCCAGACAAATCGTTGTTTCTTGAGTTTCTTTCAATTTACATGTGATATTTTCGTAAAAAAAGAATTCTACAGTTATTTCGACTTTAAAAATATGTAGCTATGCCAATTGGGGTGACTTATAATAAAATTACACGCAACGAATATTTTTTTTAGCATCTAAACATATTTTTTACTTCAGGTTTGCCAAAATATCAGTATCGGCGATATTTTACTGTTTATAGTTGTGAAATGTTCTTTCATTGCTTTATCTAATATGCATTTGTTCGCTTAAAATTACAGAAGTAAGCAAATTTCTATCTTCCAAAAGTCAAATACAATTTGGTTAAAAGATTGATGTTTGACTATTAGCTGCCAGCAGCCGTCAATGGCTGTGAGTGTTAAACGGCAAAACCCTCTGAAGAGATTAAGTGGTTGCAATTGAAGGGTAACTTGTCCGTGAAAGCCTGGATTCGATTTACGCGGCAGTCAAGAATGAAAAATTATCAATAAATTTTATTTTATTTCAGGTTGTAAAATTCCTTTCTTTATAAAAATAATTAAATGAAAATTAAATTTGATGAACTTTTGCCTAATTAAAATATCAAAATTTGGATTAAAAACCATAAACTGTTCAACTAAATAGCCACAATACTAATTATTAAACTTTTTCTGATTATTTTCATTAAATATATATATTCGTTCCTTTTACTCCTGCAAGGAGCATAGGGCCGCATTACGGTTTCGGTAATCAGGTTTTTTTTTTTTAAGATGAATGACTGATTGGGCCAAAGCATCCGATCCTGGTATTGGTGCTGCCAACATAACATCCAGGTATGCTAGGGTTATACCGCCCATGGTCGGTTATGTTATTGGTTTTGTTGGTTGGCGCCAATTGCTCACCACGACGTTACAAGGATCACAGGCAAACTCGGGATTTGGTGGGAGCTCGAAAGACCCTCCGAGACTCTCCCCTTGTAACCACTGACTGTCCGCGACTGCCAATGGCAGCTACTCCACATATCTGCGGAACGTACCACTATCCGCAACCTGTGACGCGTCCGGTAGCACTCAGCTATGCTTCCCATAAGCAGGCAATATTTTATGCATCATCAAAAAAAATGACAATGTATAATATGCTATGCGCAAGGGCGGACAAGTCATATTGAATACCATTTTTTACAATTAATTTTTTTTAATGAAAATGCACTAGCAACATAATTTGTAAATATAAAAATAGTTTTGTTAATTAAAATTGTTAATATTCAACAAATATTTTCAACATCGAAGTTGTTATATTGAATAAAATATTTGTTAACATTTATATACAAATTTTTAATACGAGCTTGTCATATCCTTGCTTGATGGCGTAAGAGATTTGGCACAGCCTTTTCTGGCACTCTCCCTTGTTAAATTTATATAACTCAGTTCAAAAAGTTCTTAAATATTAGCCTTTGAGAAGATTTATGATCTTTAATCTAAAAAAAAAAATTAAATACTTTTATTCATATTTTTTAATAATTTTAATTAGGCTTAAGTTCATTAAATTTAATTTTCATTAAATTATTTTTATGAAGAAAGGAATTTTACAACATGAAAATTAATTAAAATTGTTATTGATAATCTTTCATTTTTGACCGTGGCCGGGGCTCGAACCCGGGCCGGCAGGTTACCATGACATGTTTCGATAAAAAACAGAAGTAAGGAAAACATGTAAAATTAATTAAAATGGATAATCATTCAAAAAAGCAAACTTCGATCTACCAAAGGTTAAAATACAATTTGGTTTAAGGATTGATGTTTGACTATTGACGTCAGCAGTCGTCGATGGCTGCGAGTGTAAAACGGCAAATCCATCTGAGGAGATCGAGTGGTTGCGATCGAAACATGTCATGGTAACCTGCCGGCCCGGGTTCGAGCCCCGGCCACGGTCAAAAATGAAAGATTATCAATAACAATTTTAATTAATTTTCATGTTTTAAAATTCCTTTCTTCATAAAAATAATTTAATGAAGATTAAATTTAATGAACTTAAGCCTAATTAAAATTATTAAAAAATTTGGATTAAAAAACCATAAAATAGTTCAACAAAATAACCACAATACTAATTATTAAATACTTTTATTTAGTAAACATTGTTTCTTTAAACAAACAAAAAAAAAAAAAAAAAGAACACATCGCAATTGATCATAAAGAGGGTATTAACTCAAAATTTAAAAATTTGCAGTAGAAGCAAAGCATGTTTTAATTTAATATAAAAGGCATATGAGAAAGAATTTTAAAGCCAACCGTTTCATTGCCAAAAAGTAGAAAACATAGGACGATATTTTTACAGCGGATAGATAAACATTTTGAGTTAATACCCTCTTTATGATCAAGTGCGACATGTATTAAATTCCCATTGGGTTAGTAATCAATAAAAAAACGAAAAAACTGTTGTAACCAAATAATGTCAACATATTGCCAACAGGAATTAAATCAACAAGCACAATATACAATTTTTGGACATAACACAAAAAAAGAACTACCCACAAAAAACATAAGTACATATTTGTCATATGAATCTATAAAAAATCGATCAATTTTTCATACCTTTGAATAATTTTTGACAACTTACAACAAAAGCTTTCTTGTCAACTTTTAAGACCCTTAAATTTTTTATATTTTACAGGTTGTTAAACACACTCAAGTGTAGGTAAAACAGCCAACCAACAGCCAACGATCGAGTGAACGTGTGAGTAAGTGAGATCAAACAAAAAGCAAACGATATTTGCCGCCAAAGTTGATGTTGCTATTGCATATTACTGCCACAATACCTGGCAAAAATATACAACAACAACACATTGTTACATATTGCCACACAGTTATGAATGCTGTTGCATGTTCATGTAAATTTTATACAAAACATTTAACATGTTCTAATTTTTATGTTTCATTTGCTTTATAGTTTTATGTAACTTATAAACCAAAATCAGTGAAAAGTATATGAAAACTAAAAATTATGATTTTTATAAAGGTTTTGGTACTTTTTGATTTTTTCCAGGCATAAAGTCTGCTTTAGCGCTTTTTATAAAGAAAAAATTTGTTTTTTGCTAACACACAATTTTTTTTTATGTATGTTTAATGCAAACCAATCACGTCAATTTCTTTTTTTTTGTCTCACTAATTTAAGCAGGCCTTTAAAATTTTTATCTTTAAACACTAGCAACAATCGGGCTGGGAAGAAGGAGGAAAAATGTTTGCAAAAGAGAAATGTATAAAGTAAAACGCATATGAATTGGTTGTAAATTCAAATTGCGTTTACACAGTTAAAATGCGATCAATACGCCCGATTTTCTTACTTAATTCTTTTTCGTGTAAACTTTGGTCAGCAATGTGCTGCAGACTAAAATAAAGTGTAATAGTACACCGTTTCCTTTAAAGCCTTATGCATTTACCCTTGGAATCATAATTTTCCAACTAAATGAAAAAAGCTTTTTTGCATTTTGCATAAGTAAAAGTGATTTCTTAGTCTTAACCCCATATGGACTCTATGGATAATTAAAGACCCTTGGCTAACCGGCTCAAAAACTAAGTTTGCGGCGATTACGAAACTAAGTCCGGGTTAACACACATCAAGTCTGACTCGTCAAAGTCCTTCGTTTCTAGGAGAGAGGGGAAAAAAGACTAGAAAGGGGTACCGACTTGACCGTATCAGTCAGTTTCTTTTTTTCGTTTTGCCATTGTATTCTTAATACTCGAGATGAGCTTAACTTCACGCAGAGAAAAAAACATGTTTAAATATGTTCACCTCCAACAAAACTGTTTATTAAAAAAATTTTAAACATATTATGTTTAGCTTAACTATATTATTGTCACCGACAACTATTACTTGGTTAAATTAGTCATCCATAAAGAGGCCACAACTATATTCCCTCAAAACATGTTATGGTTAAAAATGACAATAATTTGTTTTCAAATTAACAATAGTATTTTCCAAGAGCTACATGCTATGGTTAAAAACTAACCATGCTATTATAAATGTTAAACATATTTTAGTTATTATTAAACATAACATGTTCGGAGGCAACCACAATATGGTTGTGGCTCCTTGATGGAGGACTAATTTAACCATAATATGGTTGTCGTTGACAATAATATGGTTAAATTTATCATTATATGTTTAAAATTTTCTTTAAAAATAGTTTTGTTGAAGGAGACCATATTTAAACATGTTTTTTCTCTGAGTGTGCCTATTTCACTAAAATTCTAAAAATTTTGTTTTTGTATCAAATGTATTTGTGCTAAATAAAGTGCTCTTTCGACATTGTGAAATTGGCAGTAAGTTTAAGGTAAAACATATGAAAATCTACGACACAAACTGATTATATTTGAACATACACCCATCTTCAAACGAAAATTAAAGAAAACCTGATCAGGTAAACCTGACAGGTCTAAAACAGCACTAGCAGGTGCATCAGGGTAGCATTAATCATTAAGAATTTCTGGTCTCAAAAAACTACATAGAAATAGTGTAATAATTTCGAAGGTGCTTGCTTTAGTTTAAAAAACGTTTGAAGTGTGTGTTTCTTAAGTTTTTTGTTTCATTCAGTTTACTTACATTTTTTTGCGAGAAAAATTTTCTGCCATTGGTGGCAGGCGATATTCGTGCATAAATTAATAAATATTTTCGGACCGCACACAATGTTTAACATGTTTTATTAATTCAATTTGTGCTTAAATTAACGTGTAACTGCAAAATATTGAGTTACTTTTATTTTTTTATTTGGTTCTTTCTTCCTCTCTAAGTTGTTGGTTGGATGTTTGTTATTATTGATGTTGCTGTTGTTGCAACATTAATGTAGTTTATAGTAAATGTTTGTTGTATTTGGTTACTCAAATTAAAACAACTTGGACGACGAAACAAAAACGACAACAACAGCAACAGCAACAACATCAACTAAAAACAAAAAATCGAATGAACGACGACAACACAACAATATTTGTAAGAACAGCAAAACTAACAACAAACATTAAGGCATGATGCCTTCTGCATTCAACATGAATGTGTTAAAACAGAATATTATTGGTATTAAATATATTTATAAGTTTACAATTTTTCGCAGGGTTTGAAACTGATTTGATTTTTGTTATTTTCTTTAAAAAAATATGTATTCAGCCTTATTACGGTTATCGTTGTCGTCGCCGACTGTGTCGTTTTTTTGTAATATAATAAAGTGACACCCAATCAGTGTTCTTTAATCTTCTACAAAAAACGACACTGTCGTTGACAACAACGACAACCGTAAAATGGCTGATTTATTATTCTTCAACTTTATTCATCAATTTTATTATTTATAACCAGGGAAACCATAAGTATGCATGTTTTATCTCGTGCGACCAATACAGGAAGAAACAATATATTTATCCGTTTTAGAGCTTTTTAAGAAATTTGGCATCGATTTGTTAGTGCATATTTTTGCATATTTTACAGTTTGCATCATTTTTTTCATAATATAGTTAAATGAGCCTTTTTGCAGCATTTTTTAAATTAAGGAAAAATTCATTATTTACGTTTTTGGCGATGTGTGTAATGCATAAAAATCTGGACCAATCTTTTTGTATACCGATCGACTCAAAATCACTTTTTAAAGAGATCTAACGATGTCCATCCGTCCGTCTGGCTATTTGGCTCTTCATGTTAACCTTTTGCACAAAGTACAGGTTGCAATCCTGTAGATGAGATAATCAAATTTGGTAAAAACATTGTAATTGTACTAAGGACGAACGAAGTCTATGTAAATGGTAAGAATTTCACATATTCTCCCTCTTTGTATCCGCAAACCATCTTATTTTGTTGGCATTAAGATTAAATTCGCCCCAAAATGTTTTATTGCAAATTAAATTATTTTCGAATCTGTTCACAATCGCCAAAAGCTTCCATCTACATATAAACAGCTTTAACTTCGTTTTAAATGTTAACATTAATAAACCATTTAGCGACCGTCCCTTACATCCCTTTAAGACAAAAAATCTCATATAAATGTTAATACCTAGATAATATTCGGCACAAATAAGTTTTATATGAATTTTAGCCTCTTAACATAACTTTTTTTGTGTGCTCATTGTTTTCAAATAGGTTAAAATCTTGAAAATTCGTCTGTAAATACTATGCTGATTGGGCTTTACCGATTATAATTTTAGGATTGTTTTTATTAAAAGGAACTGTTATTAAATTGTTGCATATGTTTAAAAATTAGCAATTTTTAATTTTTTTGGGGCATATTTTTAACAATTTTCGGAGTATATTTTCAAATCTTTACTGCATATTTATTGTGTATAAGCATATTTCTGGTTTCCCTGTTTATAACCAATACAATATTTATAACCAATACAAGTTTAAATATGCACAAAAATTTGTGAAATATGCATGAAGAGAAGCCGAAATAACTTTGAATACATATATGCAGAATAATATACACTCGACAAAATATACACTTATAATTTTTAATTAGCTTAATTTGAAAAAATGTTTATTACAAAGTGTTTATCATGTGTTTTTCCAAGTTTTAAAATTGAAATTATTTTCGGCTGCCACACAAATATATCAACATCGGACGATGTTAGTGGCGCATGCCATAATAATATAAGATCTCATGAAGATAGTATGGCAATATATTCATCGACTTTTTATTTTATTTTATTTTATTTTATTAATATATATGTTGTTTTTTAACCCTAATCATAATGTGCATGAGTTAGCTTAAACACCTGTGCAAGTACATTTAAATCATATGTGTCAAGCCAAAATGTACGCAAGCAAAACTTTTAGTTAAGTTTTATGCAACTGATATTTGCTTAAGCAAAGGGCGAAACTTATCGCACATTCCATACAGTACAAATGTTTCTTGATTTGGCTTTAATTTGTACACCCTTTAGCAAAGGTAAAAGGGTATGTATAATTTTGTCATTCCGTTTGCTATTTGTACAATAAGATCCTATAAAGAGTATATATATTTATCTAAGACGCTATTCAGTATATATATTCAGGTATTTATGTCAGTCTGTCCGTCCGTCTGTACGTGTATCCGTTGAAATAGGGTCACCGAAGACCCCAGATATGATGGAAACTGCTTGTTTATGTTGTTACGAAAGTAACTTTAGTTAACAATTAGTTTAATTTATCAGTTATCTTGTAGGTTTTAGTTAATTAGCATTTGTTTGTTATTTTATTAGTAACAAGTAAGAAAGTATAGTCGGTCAAGCCCGACCATATGATACCCAGCACCAAAGTACTTAAAAACACATCATGCTTATGTGTCCATATAAATATGGATTTCTCTATGTTTAAAAACTTCATTAAAATCGGTTTGAAAGTTTGTGAGAGGCAGAAATTGCCCCCTACATCCCCTTGTGGTCCTATTTTTGAAAAACTATATAGCTTATGTGTCCATATAGATATGGATCTACCTATGTTTTAAATTTCATTAAAATCAGTTTGAGAGGCAAAAATTGCCCCTTTCTCCCCTTGTGGTCCTATATTTGTTAAAACTGTATAGCTTATGTGTCCATATAGATATGGATATATCTATGTTTTAAATTTCATTAAAATCGGTTTGAGAGACAAAAATTGCCCTTATCACCCCTTGTGGTCCTATTTTTTTAAAACAGTATAGCTTATGTGTCCATATAGATATGGATCTATCCATGTTTTAAATTTCTTCCCTCATGGTCCTACGAGTGGTCTAGGACCACTATTTTAATGCGTTACACACATCAGCACAAATGCATAATACCCTCTCCACTATTGTGGTGTGGGTATAAAAATTGTTTTTGTATTAGTTATGCATACTACTACAAATGTAAAATGTTAAAGCTGTTATACATAATTGTACTTAAACCCTACTGTAATTTTCGATAAGCGTTAAAGTATTCCTTTGTTTATTGATGTGTAATAGATCTGTTCAAATTCAGCTATAGTGTGAATGCATAATGCATTGGCTGAATAAGGTTAGATAATAATAAATAATAGTTATCGAAAGGTCTAGATTCATCTAGACGTGAGGGCTAGAGTATAAATACCACATCTAGATGGCAATGAAAAGTTAGTTTGAGTTTAAACATTCAAGTGCGTAGATTACAAATAGAGGTTATTAAAGTGGCTAAGTTCTTAATAAAGTTTGTGAACTAAAAAGTGTTAAAGTGTTGTGTTTTTTGTTATCAAACTTGCAAGAAAAGAACTCAAGAGTTTTATTATAAAGGAAATAAGCCAACAACGTTATTGAAAAGGCAGTAACGTAACAATATATTTATGTGACAAATAGTCCAGACTTTTTCGCTATTAAAAGTCAGCTTGATCGGTCTACAATTGGCTGAAATATGAGAAAAAAAACACGACGGCCTCTAATTTTACTCATTAATCCTTTGTTTTTATTTTTTAATGTTTTTTTTTTTGTATGTATATCTGGAGAGCGGCAAGAGCCAAATAAGGTACAAGCATCTTGGTTATCAATACACAATAGCCGAAATAATGTGGGCAGGATTAGAGAAGTGGGCATTGCACACAATAGATTTATATATACCTAAAGAACGGTGAAAGAAAAATTGTCCAAATTTGGTATTCATAGCTCAGTTATCAATAAAGAACCTTACTTATTAATAGACAGGGTTAAAGAAGTGGGCGTGGCACCTTCTGTACAAAGCAGATTTCGATTTCTGTAAGTTTCCAAATTAGGTACAATAACTTTGGTTATCCACACACAACATCCAACAAATGTAGGCGGGATTAAAAAAGTGGGCGTGGCAATAAAACACATTTGTTTATGTCTAAAGAATGATTTTTAAATAACTTTCTGTTCTTATCGCAACACTGTGAAGGAAATATAAGATTCGGCATAGCCGAATATAGCAGTCCTTCTGGTTTTAAATGCATTCTTAACATTTTGATAAAAAGGTTTGTTAGATTTTTCATAAACATTTGATTCTTAATATAATTTTCCCTAAGCTAATCCCGCGAAGCTCTACGCTTGTCTAGCTCACTACCAGCTTGTTAGAAAAATGAAAAAATATATATATTTAAAATGAATCACAGTAGCTTTCAATTGCTTTAAACAAATTTAGAAACAATTTCAATATGATATTTTCAGGATTAAACACACACACACACACACATTTAAAAGTAATTGCTAGCTTCGTTTAGCTCGCAAATACGCATTTAAATATTGAACAGCCTTATAACGCTAACAAAAAGTATATACATACACATACAAATGCATATTCACACTATATTATTCCCAAACCCTGACTTTAAGAACAGAATGAGGCGTTTAAACAGCAAAATTAAACCAAAAACATTGACTTCCTTTCTTTGGCATGACTGGTGTCGTTGTAAAGAAAAATCACGTAAAATCACATTGTAGCACAGTAAATGTATCTCAGTTAAGTAGGCTTTTACTTACAACATTAAAAAATATACATTACACTTAAATTTAAACAAAAAGCTTACAAAGTCAAAGATTTCTTATTTCTTTCTTTCTTTTTCTTAAAACTCGTACACTGCCATCAATTTAAATGGTCGCGCGCGTTTCTTTATCTTCCAAAAGGTGGGTTTGTCAGGTCGTACGACCTCTCTCACTCAGTTTGTTTTGCCACTAAATTGCGTGATTGTTTAGCGTTTACAAAATGCAACAACAACAACAACAAAAAAAACTGTATAGAGTTGCGTTTTAAGCCAAAGAACTCGTAAACATGCGTTTTTGATATGAGCATTTAGATAATTTATATTGTAAATAATGAAAATAAACCAAAATGCAGCAACTCAAGTGATATTCTTTTAATGCGAATTAATACTGATGATATATTGATTTTACTTTTAGGCGGAAGATTAAGTATTTATTTTAATAAAAGGCAATTAAGGTATAGTTGCTTGGTGAGGAAATCAATACAAATATTTTTAAGGTAAACAGATCAATATAAAAATATATTAAATTCCTTAAAAGGCGTTTCGTTAATAAATAATTAATCAAATTTTAAAAAGTTCGTAAAGTTTTAAAGTCAAAGTGAGAAATTATTTGAGGCAGTGAGAGCATAATGAAATGTCATGGCAAAACAATCAATCAATTAAAAATATAATTTTATATAGAAAAATTAAAATGCGTTTGTTTGTTTGTGTGTTTGTTCGTTTGTTCCCTACACAGAAAAAAATAATTTTCATATTTGAATACGAAAATCGCATACTTGATTACAAAATTTTTTTAATTTTCTGCGATGACGATCTTTGCGGTATTGATAAAAAAGTTTGTATGTATAATTGTTAAATTTTTGGTCAACAACCAAGTTTATTGATTCAGTAAAAAAAGTTGTTGCCCAAATTAATTTTTTTCAACAAAATGTTTACTTGATTTGTACAAAACGTTGAATAAATCAAACAAAATGTTAATCGAATCTTTATTTTTTTATTTATTAATGATGATGTCATAAATTTTAAATTTTTATACTTTTATAAAAACACTAAAATTTATTATGCGGGGATAAGTAAGTTCCTATGCGCATTTCACTGGTTGATAAGGCCAGATCGTCAGAAAACCTTTTCCAAAGACTTTGGCAAAACTAAATATATTATTCAAATAAAACTGTAAAACAAATGAGAATTATGAGCTATTTAAAAATGGACAACAGTTGTTAAAATACTGTCTTTATTTTGATTCAAATATTTTTTTTATTGAATATGAAGAAATATTTAATTAATTTGAGTGCTATTTTGCAAAGTGAAAATTTGATAAATTTTTTCTTTGAATCAAACAAAAAATTTGTTGACCTAAAATTTTATTTTTAACAAACTGTGTTGTTAAAAATTTTCTTGAGATATTTTTTTCTATGTATAGACACCTGACTACCTGGGGTTTGGCATAGGCCATACAACTTTGTAAGCTTTCAAGTGGGCGTGGTACCTCACATTCAAAGATGGCAAAAGAAATCACTCTAACAAATGGAGAAAAAATACAGCGAAAGATGGCACCACTGAAAAATACAAAAGCCACTACTTACATGTAGTTGGCAGCACCAAAAACATCTTACAATATGCCTCGTCATGATCATTCAAAACAATATAACTGTCTTAATATCTTGAGAAGGATTAAGTTTGGTTGAAATTGCGTATCAACACACGAAATCTGTATTAAAAAATGTTTACTAGTTAAATATAAATGTAGTGAGGCGAAGCGCACCGGGTTAGAAAGCAATAGTAGTCGAAATTTATTTAAATTAAAACATATAAGAAAGTACGGTCTTCAAAACCCGACCAAATGATTTCATATATCAATAAACAAATTGTAGGGTATAATGATCCGATTACATTCATTTTTGATACAAAACAAACTTTAAATTCAAAAAGTATGAATATGTTCGTAAATGCATTACTGCGCTGCATCAGAAAAGCAAACTTTTTTTTAATGCCGATAAAAAATAATTATAATTTTTTTTATTATGTGATTATTATTATTGTGAAGTATTTCAAATGTTTTTTGTCCACTTCTACTTCACTGATATATATATATATATATATATGTATATATATATATATATATATGGGGGATTTCATGTCAAGTGACCCAATTTTGAAATCGATGTCTTCCAATTTGGATGGAATTTACATCAAGGTTAGTCCTATTGGATAGTAGTACAAATTTTCAACAAGATTAGTCAAAAAGTTTCTGAGACTTGACATTTTGGTCATACAGGTGTTCTTTCTCATCCATGTAACTTATTACCTATTGGTGTGGCAAAATTTGTCCCAAGTAGCTTCGATAGCTTTTTGATCAATCTTTTGAAAACATTTTTTTTTGTTTTTTTAATATATTTAAAACAATTTTTTTTTTCAAATTTAAAACTTTTTTTTATTTTTTTTTTATCGGGAATGTTTTTTTTTTGTTTTCAAATAAAGCTTATGTCTGTTGTAGTATGCACAACAGCTATACGAGGTAAAACATGGCGATAACCTCTATTTACTTATATGCTGAATTAGCGTCTCCATCGCTCGACTTTCGTTTATAAAATGGACCAAATTCAGATTCGCCGAAGTATAGTCAAAACTTTTTTTCGACATTTGAATAGTAAAAAATCTTATCGAACGCGGCAAAATTCGTCATCAGGGTATCAGGTATGAGCTTATACAACGTTAAACATTTCCCACTAAAGGTGATAAGCCAACTGAGTTGTGCTGTATGCCATAATAAACTACGTTTTGAAAAATAACGTGTCGAAATATTTTTCCTTTTAGTTTATGTTTGGATCTAACGTCGAACTTTTTTATAAAGAACTGATGTGTACATCGTATTCCATGTACACATTTGCATTTTGGCGGCATGAAATAACCCCCCAAAAAATAATGATAAAAACAATTAACTAACTGTACAGTTTTGGCTTAATGAATTGCGCGATAGATAGCATGGTTTGGAATTTGGCCAGGCGCAAGAATTTCCTCCTCTATTATATAACAAACACCGGCTTCGCTAACTAAAGCTTCTTTTCATGGACGGCCTTCGGCAAGGATTTTCTACTCTATTTCACACAGAAAAATATCGATGTAAAATTGTCGAAAACAAGGTTGATTCTACAGTTTTCGGTAGTGATTTTGCTTCATAATTACTTCATGTTATTTTAACATGATTTTACAATAACTTGCGAACAACATTTTTTTCTTTTAAAATTACTATAAGTCATGCTAATTTAACATTGCAGTAAAAGTAGAGCAAAATGTCATTTATATAAAACTAACAATCAGAATCACGTTGAATGAAAGTTATTTCAAGTTGAAACAATTTCATGCAAAATCCAGTTGGCTTGAGTGTGAAATAACAGTGAGAAGAATCTTAAGAGACAACATATGCGTTTACTTTAGAATAATTCAAAACACTTACCCGCGGAGCAAGGGAAAGAGAAGATTCAATTTTTTATTTTCCTGTAACACATGTTTCACTTTTTGTGTATTCCCCTTTGTAAGAAGAATGGACCGGTATGGGTTTCATCATCATTAAGCTTTGAAAGTTTGATGTTCTACTTAACTAAATAACTTTAACAAAAAGAATACGGGAATTTTTCTTCTCTTTTTAGATTATTTAAATCATGAATATAAAAAAATATGTTTTTTCTGTATATAAAAAAACAAGTAAAACATGTTTTTATGGTTACAATATTGAACAATTTTATCTTAACTTTTTTCATTTAAAATAAACATGAAACCAAAATAGTTTTAAATAAAGTCCATACTTTTGCAGAAATTTACTATAATTGTTTGTCAACATTGCGCCATGCTAATTTAACATTAATATTTTCTTCTGTGTGTTTGTGTTAACATATGGTCCAGATTTCAGAGAGAATATTTATACAGGATCGATTTTTATATGATACACGTATAACTCGATATTTGAAAATTGTGTTTGTAATTATCTCCTTGCATATCTGAAACTAACCGTTTTAAGCTTTTATAACATTTAAGAGAAAACATTTTAACATTCAGATCAAGTTATGGCCCAATCTAGAACTTATTTCGTCACAATAATAATAACTCTGTATATCATTCACTACCAGGCCTGTTTGGTTTCACTAAAAAATTTTAAAAAGCTTTTGTATTGGTTTTATTACACCCTCCACCACGAGTGGAAAGTGTCATGTCATGTGAAACTCTTTAAATATTCTATGATCCATAAGATCCAGATCGAATAATCAATGTCTGTACGACTGTAGAAAACGCGCATATTTTCTAATGACTAAGCAAAAAACAAAAATGGTAATGTAAAATTATTTATGGTTGTCGATCCATAACAAAACCATATGTCCCTTATAGAGCCGCTCCCGAAAATTGCTTTAATACGCTTAAAACCAAAACCAATCATGATATTTTGTGAAAAAAGATCTAACTATTTTTAAAATGGACAAAAATAAAATCGTAAAATTTTGTAAAAACATCTTATACAAACCATATTCTCGGAATGTACTTTAATACTCCAAAAACCGTAACAAATAATAATGCAAATAAGGCAAGTACTTGCCATGTTAACCTACCTCATACAGGTTTCATCTACGGGCGGCAAAAATTGCGTTTAACAACTGCCCCTACGTATGAGAGCAACTAACACATACACTTGCCTCTTGGTTGGGCATTTGAGCTATCTAGTCTCCGCCACGGGTTTGAAGGAAGCAGCATCTGTTGAAATAGCAACAGCACCCGAGAAGCTCCGCTTGCTGCCGAGTTTCCCCTCAAAGAAATCGGCCAACTTTTCCGCGAATTTGGGTTGAAGCCACAATCGCTAAGTGATCCCGAAGAGGACATCACTGATAGTCAGGCGGGAGCCAAGGTTCCAGTGGCTTTTGACTCCCGTGGTACTAGATATAATTTCTGGTCAGCTAGATATAATTTCTGGTCAGCAGAGATCACAAGGGATCTGTAAATTTTATTAACTGCACCTGATTTTCGCGGATGATGTAACACCAAAAGATAAGATATATGTAGCTGGGATGTGACAGGATTTTATTCCATAAAAAGATCACTCTTGAAAAGGTTTAGTTTTTAGTGAATGGTATCTAAGATTTGCCACAGCCAAATATAACATTCTTACTTGTTTTATAAAATTTTTGCTTCAAAACTACATATAGATTATTCAGCTCTTTGTGTTCTTTAACCTTAGGAAAACCTAACATAATTTTTAAAAAAACATTGCTCTTGAATTTTACTAAAATAAATCTGTACATACACATTCATCTAGAATTCCGAATAACAAACATCTAAAGATACGTTTGTACTTGTTACTACAAATGTACCTCACACAGTTAAACATGATCAATTGTATTTCAATATAGAAAACACAATAAAAAAATGGTAAAATTTTATTTTAGAATCGAAAAAGAACTTGAATCGATACAAAAAAAAAAAAAAAAAAAAAACAACAGCACAGAAACCCCAACTGTCTGTCAGTTACCAACTGGGTTAGTCTTTTTTCGCTCCAAACATTTTTTCCTTCTTTAGTTTCTCAACTTATGAGTTGGCGTACTTTCGGATACATATAAAATGTAAAGTATCATCGACATCAACACAATCAAAATTTCACGTTAAAAGTTGAAATCGGAGAAAAAAAAAAAGAAATGGCCACCAATTGTGCAAAACTGTATTTTAATTAATTGAAAGAAAACAAAACTGAAAACTACAAGACAACAATAAAACAAAAGCAAATAAAGATAAATTTAAAAGAAATTAAACATCACCACCTGTGTATTTGTGGTATGTAAAGCAGTAATTGAACGTGTGTTTGTATATGTTGATACACAGACAGTCAATTCAATGTTTAATTTTGTGTGGGGGTACACTTCAATATTGGAGAATCTTATCCACAAAGAAACGTTATTCATCACAGGTGGTAAAAGCAACGCCCTTATTTGTGTCATACACTTAATGGCACAAGCCAGACATTTAACTCAAAGTCGCAGAATGGATTTTTTGTTTTTTCTTTAATTTTTTTCCTCATTTTGTGATTTTGGGGTCATTAAAACGAGCATCACTCAAAACGAAAAAGAAATTGAAGAAAAAATAAATTAATTATCTGTCTAAACAGAGTAATTTTGAATGAAAATAATCTTATAGTATGTAAAAGAGACTTTTTTTTGGCAGATCTATCAACGAATATCGATTAATTGTTGTAAGAAGAAAAATAACACTAGCCAACAACGTTTTGGACTGGAGCAACCAAATATCTTGCCTAGGGTAATTTGGTGGCTGGATTCGAATCTTTAATTGGTTTTTCTCTATCGAGTCAGGTTTTCGAGATACCAAAAAATGTTTTTATTCGTTTCTTACATAAAAAATCACTAGTTTACTTAAAAATCAATGAAGTTTCAAAAGTGAATGGCGTTATTTGAACGTCGTTTGTATTTTGTTAGTTCGGTTTCACGCGTTAGAGTCCAGCAATAGTCTCCCAGCATGCTTTTGTCTCAAAATCCTTGATAAATTCTTGAAATTTTCATTAAATCTTGGTGAGAACGCTCCCCTTGCTCGCGTTCACGGCACCTAGTTTTTTTTTTAGAAAAAATCTAAAGAAAAGGTCGCTAAATTTTAAATTATATAAACATTTAAAAGGATAAAATAGCTTGAATATTTTAGGGATTGATATTTGAAGAAAAGCTGTATGTTTAAATCTAAACCGATTCAACCATAGTAGGATATTTTGGGCCAAATTTATCTTAATACGAACATGATTAAATGGTTTATGAACATAAAAAAAGAAGTTTGCATGGGGACTATGTGATATTATAGACCGATTCTCACAATTTACAAAGGTTTCGTTTTTATGACAATTAAAACGTATTTACCAAATTTTATCAAACTATCTAAAATCTGCTACTTTTACTTTCCGCACAAGGTTTACATGGACAGACAAATAGCTAGATGGACGGATGGACACGAAAATATCACTTTAAAAAGTGTTTCTGATTCGATCGGTGTTCTCTACGATGCGTGCAGATTTCTATGTATCAGCACAAATTTATATAAGTGCTTTATTCTTAGTTTTTGCTAATAGATATATAAAACTTTACAGTTTGAAATAACATTTATTTTCAACGAAAACTTGCTTTGGCTTACAATTGTAGTGTGAAAATTAAATGTAGATGGCGAAATGAAAGCAACAGAAAATTCATCTGTTAACCAGAATTTAAAAATATTTTTTTTTTTTATTTGCTGATTATGTATTAAAATATGCTTCAAATACGTGAAATATATGTGCAATTAAAATGCAGCAATAGCTTAAAAGAGCAAATTATAATATTAGGCAATTGCATATTTACGGTTTCCCTGACCCAAAAATATTGGCATTTTTGGCGAGGTAATTATCCGTGGAATACTGTATTATGAAGATTTAAAATGAATGTGGGCTTCTGTCAAATAAATAATTGTAAAATTGAAGTGTCAGTATTGACTGTTTTACAGTATTGTCAGGATAAAATATGAACAAGACGTGATAGCTCAATTTGTATGCCAGATTGAAATTCAGCGCACCCAGAGTAGTTTCTGCATTACATTTCTTTTCCAAATTTGTAGACCAAAGTAATCGGTATTTCAGTTTAGACGAAATGCTTATTTTAAATCTCGCATCGATTTTGATTTTCGGGTTAGATGTATTGAAGATAATTTTTAGAATAGATAAGTATTCTTTTTGATAATAAGAAGTTTTTAAATGTAATTTATGTCTAACATTTAAAAAAAGTTGTAAACAAAGTTTGGGGACTTTAACCATTAAATTAAGGATATATCCCCAAACTGATTAAGCTCTTAGATTTTGCACCACACTGTATATGCTCTTCGTTTTTTCACCATGTAGACTTACATACAAAAGCAAATCGACTTCTTTGGTTTTCCTCAATACTTTGATCTATTGCAATAATTTCTATTTTGTTTCAATAATTCCACTTTAATTGTTTCTTAAATGAAAACCATTTTGGGTTAACCAATTATGTCGTTCGGAAAAAAAGTTGGCTGCCGTGGAATTTTCGTTAATCAATTTAACAATCCCAAACTTAACTACGATTTTCGACATCAACATTATAAAATTTGCACAGTTGCTCTTCAATGCTTGTTAAGTATCTGTCGAAAAATAAGCTTTTATAGGACCTTGCCATGTTTTTTTTTTAGTAAATACTTTAGGATTATTCTTAAAAAATTTAAAGAAAGTTTTAAACATATTAAACATTTCTTATTGTACCCATAACACAATAGTGGAGAGCGTCTTATGCGTCTGTGCTGATGTAAGTAACACTTAAAACTATTAATTCTAGACCTGCATTTTGTAAACCTATTGAGTCAGAATTACTTTCTGAGTCGATCTTATGATATTCGTCCCTCCATCCGGCTGGCTGGTTGTCTGTCCATGTATTTTTCTGTGCAAAGTACAGTTCGCAATTTTGAAGAAAATTCACAAACTCGCATAAGGACGAAGACTATTGAAAATTTTGAGAATCAGACCATTATATCACTTGGTCCCCCATACAAACTTTTTTCCAAATAGTCTTTGTGTGCATAAATTATATTATTAGGTTTGTATTTAGTACACAGAAAAAATTCTCCAAAATTTTTCACCAATTAAAGCATTAATCAAAAATATAATCAGATTTAATTAAAAATTTAATTAAGTGAATTAAACGTTTAATCAAGTAAATTAAACGTTTAATTAATACTATTAACTGGTTTAATTGATACTATTAATTTGTTTACTGGTGCAAATTTAATTAATTTTTTAATTAATATTACAAATTTTTTAATTGAAATCCGTTTTTATTTTTTTCTGTGTAGGGTATTCATTCGATTAACTATCGGTTATTTAAAAATTGCTATTTTCTATTAACGATAAAACCGGTTAAAAAATTTATAATTTTTTGTAGTATTATAACAAATTTTTTGTGTTTTTTATTACACTGGTCAACACACCAAATGTTTCCTGACTTGTGTCCATTGCTTTTAGTTAAATTGAGAGTGCTAATTACGATGGCATCATTAGTTTTTTTTAACAGCTTTAGTTTTAAAGATATAGTGACATTTTATGTTTGCATAATTAACTCCATTTTTTGTATTATTCGCTTAATATTTCACAAATACAAACTAAAAAATGTTTTCTGGATTATTATTCTACACAGAAATCTCTTTTATTTGAAAAGAACCACAAAAGTAAGTATCTCGGTATAGCCAACTTAAATTGCAACGATGTTCAAAGTTATGTCTTTTTAGATTAGTCCCTCAAACTTTGAAAAATCCAATTGATTTCCACCATTTTTTATGTATGCACAAACTAGATATTCCAGCGAACCAATGTTAGCAAAAAAAAAAATGTAAGCCCCATTAAAAGGGTCGTGAAATATTTAGAAAACATCTTTATATATCTTCTTATTTTCTATATGTTTTAACACGTTCACCACTCAGCGTCACATATATGTGACGGGCGAGTTTTCACAGAAACTCATGTCACAAATAAGTGTCCTGTTTTTATTGAAATGTATTTGCTTCTAATTTCGTGAATGTTTCTTGAAAGTATTTTTCTTGTACGTTTGAGTCTCTGCTACAATGTAATATAACTAAAAGTGCTGCGGTTTGTGTCTAGGGTGAGCAGTTGTTTAACAAACCAGCTTTTAGTTTGGGTATTTCCCGAAGTTTTACAATGTCTCATTTTATATAAAAACTAACTTAACAAGCGTTTTTAGTAGTGCAATCACTTCATTAAAGAGTTGTGTTTTATATATCAATTTGATATTAATAAGTTAAAGGCAAGGTTTATGCTACTTAAGGGCTGCCAGAAGTCCGAACCCGTCGACCAGGACAAAGCAAATCCAAGCACGAATCATATACAAGTAAGCCCTAACATTTTTTTTTTTAATACATGTAGTTCAACAATTAAACAAAAGATACAAAACTTAACATGTAATTCATGCACAAAAAAACAATAAATAATGAAACTCACGAGATAATTAGGGAGTTAAATAATTAAAAAAAACTTTTTACAGCAACCAGGTAAAACCAAATATGAATTCGAATTGGCTCTTTTTTAACTTTATTGCAATTGATTGATTGACGTTTACCCAAGTCAAGAGTTGCTGGTAAAATTGCTTCATGTCGAAAGCGTTGTAACAGAATCTTAACGTCTGTTCATAAAAAAACTTAGTAAAAATTAAATTTTTGTCTGCATTGACATGGATCAAAAAACCAAGACAATTTAAGAGTGGACCAGGACACCAGGACAATTTGCCTAAAAGAAGGACAAATCCTGAAAAACCAGGACGTATGGCAGCCCTATG
This sequence comes from Pollenia griseotomentosa, assembly GCA_963931875.1. NCBI lineage: Eukaryota > Metazoa > Arthropoda > Insecta > Diptera > Polleniidae > Pollenia > Pollenia griseotomentosa. Next base: position 64,338,961 of record OZ007561.1, read on the forward strand.
CTATTTGTAAATGCTTAACGTATTAGTTATTACATATGCATATATTTTTAGATCTTTTACAATGGAACAAACTAAAAAAACAAAGATTATGTCTGAAGAGGAAATTCTTAAAGCAATTTTAAACTCCAGTGAAAGTGATTTAGATTTTGAGGACTCTGAAAGTAGCTTTATTCCAGATAGTGAAACCGAAGAGTCCGAGGAATGCAATTTTTTCAAAGAAAATATTTATTTAGAGGGAGATCATAATGAAAACATAAGAAATGAAAATGATTTGATTGATGTAGAGCCAGAAGAATGTAATATTCAATAAAAATACCGTACAAAAACAGAAACTAAGGAATTCAGAAATAAACTTTTTTGCAAAATGTTCGATGCTAAGCTTTGCCAGGATGAGTCAGATGAGGACCTGATAGCAGAAGAAACTATTGATAGTAACATAAACAATCTTTAAACAGAATTAACCGAAACAATTAGCAATTACTGAAATTACTTAACTTATAAAAAAAAACTTTATCAACCGGTTAACCGATCAATAGGAAAATCGACCGTTTAAACCAAAACCTCGGTTATTTAATCGAGCGATTAACCGATTAAAGCAAAAGCCCGATTAATTGAATACCCTGGGACTTAGATAAAATGTTGGTCCAAATTTTTTTCAGTGCAATCTCATTGCCAATCTTACTAACCGACAATAGATGTAGATGTCATAGCTTCCTTAAACATATTGGTATTGACTAATCATAGCTACTAGGTCATTTTATACTGCTAGGTCCAGAGTAAACCATAGGATCCATGTTAACTCCCTAACCAAAATCGCTTTAAGAAGAACACATCTCATATAGATGTTGATATTTAGACATTTAGTATGATGGCATGTCATAACGCCCAGTGACACAGTCTCCATGGACACTATGGCGCTTTTAAAAATGGCATAATATCCGTGAGCATTAAGACACTTTGCAAATGGATTATGTAATTTTGAAACATGTCTTAAGGTCCATAATTAGTAAAGAAGCTTAATACTAAAAGATCTACACGAAGAGAAAAAAAATGTTTTATTATGGTCACAACCAACAAAACAATTTTTAAAGAAACTAATTTAACCATTATATGGATGTCGGTGACAATAATTTGGTTAAATTTAACATAATATGGCTAACATTTTCTTTAAAAATTGTTTTGTTGTTTTTTCTCTGGGTGAATATATTAAATATGGGTAATTCCAAAGTGTTTAACATGTCGTACAGTCGTACGCATCAAAAATGCAATAACATTTTAAAAAACAAATATTTTTACGTTCTTTTAACCCTTAAATTATAACACTCATATTCTAGGTCAGAGATAATGGCAAAAGAAATAGCGGTTCGAACGTGAAAAAAATAGAAGCAGTTTTTGTGGCCATGTATAAAAAGGCGTAATTCAGCGAAACCTCGCACAATTTTTTATTCAAAATTCTTTCAGAATTTTACGTAGCAATGTAACATTAAAATGTCTTTGGTTTGATTCCAAAATCTTCTGTATGTGAAGAAAAGCTTTAGTTAGCGAAGCGGGTATTTGTTATACCATAGAGGAGAAACCCCTTGCGCCCGGCTATGCTTTTGAGTTTGTTAACATTTTGTGGACATTTTGACACTCTGCAAAGTGTCATTACGCCGCGGACATTACGACACTGCACTGCTGGACATTATGACACTTTTAAAAGCGTCATATTGTCCACGGACCATATTATTGCGTTAAGTGTATCATCTATACATTATAATGAACGGACAAGCGCCAAGAATGCCATTCGTTTTTGTATACAAGAAATTAATACAAAATCACATGAGCACCAAAGAAACTCACACGCATTTTGAGGTGAAAGAATAAACAACAACAGATGTCACATGTGTTGCATACAGTCTGTGATTGTAAATCATTTTTTTTTTAATTCTTATGATTTTTACTTCTAATATTTAAATTTAAAACATTTCTCCGATCTTATAAAAAATAAATTTAAATTAATGTTTCATTAAAATCAAGAGTTTTTTTATATTCGTTTTTTGAACAATTTTTAGTGGGGTTGTTAAGGAGGACTAAGCTTCGAAATTATAATCTAGTTTAATATTTTTGTATATTTACACGCAAGCCAAAATAGTAGAGGGGGTTTTATGCATTTGTGCTGATGTATGAGAAAGACTAGAAAAATATTGGAACAAGGCCAACCTTTAAGTATATCGATCTTTTTAGAACAACTTTTTGAATCGTTTTTACCATGGCCATCCGTCCGTATAGATGGCTGGTCATGAACTTGTCCATATTTTCAAGATATTTAAAAAAAAAATTTTGATTGTAATAAGGACCAAGACCAAATATGGTCCACAATTTAAAATAGCCCCACTTTTTTGAGCGTCATAACGTCCATGGACACTGTGTCACTGGACGTTATGACATGCAACCTTTAGTATTCAACACAAAGAACTTCTATACGAACTTTAACCTCATTACAAAATCTTGATTTTTCGGATTCATTATTGGCCATGGGTTTCAGGTATACTCTCGAAAACTTGTGTGTAAATATTGCGATATAGGGTTTTCCATGGTCGGGCTTGACCTTCTATACTTTCTTACTTGTATTGTTTTTAGTAATGAAACAATTTACATTTAAAATACCACTTAAACTTTGTAGACCAATTCTTTAAATGTTATTTAGAATTATATAAAATATAAATGTTTTTTAAAAACTTTATTAAACATGCATAAATAAATTTCAGATATTTATATGTATGCATACATAAGTACATACACATATGTATGTATACATTAATTTACTATATAGCATATATGTACATATGTATATAATAAAAATACAACTATAAATTTTTGGCTGCTTTAAAAACTTCAAAATAATCTTAAGTCACCAAAAAGGCGAAAAAAGTTTATTCCTAAAAACGTGACTCCCACAATTTAACCCTTGAACTTCTATATGAAACAGACAGCAAAATAAGAAAACAATCAATGAATGAATGAGTTAAAAAATAAAATACTTTTTTTTAGGAACTAAATTTAGTTTTAAATAAAGTCAAAAGGCTTACATACAAATGCACATACAAATATATAAATGAACATACATACAAACATATATGCCACCAGAAGATACTCATACTTCAACACACAAAATGAAAGAAAGAAATATCAAAACACTTTACATTCAACAACAACAAAAAAAAGAAAGAAAATAACTAAATATTTACTTGTATTAAGAAAAATAATATGAAACCAAAACGAAAGAAGATTTAAAGTCCTCAACGTATTTAAAAGGAAAAGAAATTAATATGAAAGGGACAAATTTGGCTTCTAATATACCCTAAATGGTCACTATATTTCTTATGATCTGAAAATTCTGTTCGCTAGTTTAGAGGTATACAACTGATATGAGAGGCTTTAGATATGATCGAAAAGGCTTAATTAGTCAAATATTCATTATTTTATATTCAACGGTAAGTAAAATTCTTCTTCATGAAAAAAAGTTAGTATTGCAGAAGTGAAGTTTATGGCGAACATGCACCCTCTAAAACTTTTTGTACAGTCCTAATTGTTGGGTTATTTACTTCCTAAGTCGCTCTTAGAAGACACAGAAAGAAATGTCGCTATATAATTGGACTGATATTTCTGAATTTGCGTGATCACTACATCATAGAAGATGCTAAATCACCTGAGAAAACCCATGTTAATTGTTGTATTTGTTGTCATAACGGGTTTCTAAAGTCCTTTTCTTCTGTCACAACATGTGGCCAAAGTTTTAGAGATTGCCGCTTTGTCATAAATTTCTCGTTCCAGAGAATAAAAATTTATCTTTTTTTTACAATGTCGTAATAAAGAGTCGTAACTTTAAGGGCCGATGTTGAATGTGAACCACACCTAAACTTCAAGTTTTTTTCTGCATTTCATTTGACATTTCTCAATTTCAGACTAAGTCAATTTCAACCATGGAAATATACACAACCAAGCAACGCGTTATAGTTATTCAGGCTTACTAGGAAACTGGGCGCTCAAATCAAAATGCATATTGTGCACTTCGTGATTTGTGAGGAGGCAAATTTTTACCACAGTCATTTTCACCTTCGTCAATAAGCAGAATTGCCGCATTTGGTCGAATGATAACACTGTGCGTAATTTTTTAAGTCATGGAAAAATAACCATATACGGACAGTTTTGCCCAGTTTTGCCCAAAGATATGCACTTTTTTTATGGGCCCTTAAAGATTTGGGGCCTCGGTGTCGTTTTTGCAAAAAAGTGATCCTTTTCTGAGGCTCATATCTTGCAAACCGTACGGAATTTTGATTAATCCTCTGAGACAAAGTTGTAGCTCCTGCCATGAAGAATAAAAATTGTGAACATATAAGATCAAAAAAACTTCATCTTCAAGATCAAAATCGCAAAAAACTTAAAAAAATTTGATTTTTTTTTATCTTTTTCCGCTGTTCAGGTTCATAGGTAGCAAACCGTTTAAAATTCAAGGAAACAATCCACAACAAAAATGTATCTAAGATCTCAATAACCAACTTTCTAGAGCATATGAACTTCCTAGGAATGATTCTTAACACCGTTTAGGTAGCCGCAATAGTGAAAAATTTCCCGAACATTTTTTAATTTCATTTGTTCTTTATGGCAAGAGCTTCATGCCGCCAAGATCATGTGATTTGACACCATTGGACTTCTTCATTTGGGGTTATTTGGAAGAAAATGTGTACGTCGATAAGTATCCAACAATTCAAGAGCTAAAGGATGAGATAATTCGGTACATTAACGGTACAGAAGCTCAATTATGCCTCAGCGTCATCGAAAATTTGGACCATCGGATGGAGGTGTGCCGCCGAGATCGCGGCCCATATTTTGTTCCACACATAATTGAACCATACCAATATTATCATAATAAAAAGAAGTGACAATAATTTTCATAATAATTTTTGTTTTATTCAACATCAACATCGCCCCTTAATTTAACCACCCTTTACATTGTATTACCGTGTAAACTAGCCTTTAGCTCGAAGTGAGATTGTTGTGTTTCTTAAAATTGTAAGCATTTCTGTTCCAAGGCACAGGGACATACATGGGGATAGGGTCAATGAGCTTCCTATACTTGGCACCACCAATGGATGTTAAAGGCGTGGGGTACAGTTGCTGTCTTGTCAACTTAAACGTTGACGCATGACAATTGATACCGCAGGTAACGGATGGGCTTAAAACACTATAGGATTACCTGGTTTCCATTTCCACTAATGTGGTGTGTGTATAATAATAATGAGAAATGCTAACTTTCCGGCACTACTGCAGTCAAAGTAGGCTGTCCATTTTGATCGAAATTTGTAATAATATGCTTTGAAGTGTTAGCTCTAATATTGCTACAAAATTTATTAAAAATCCAAACAATTTTGGGTGGTTTTGGTTTGTGCATTGTTGTGAATAAAATATTTTAACAAAAAGATGTTTCGAAAAAATTTTTGTTAGAAAGAACTTCCATAAGCTCAATCATAAATTTAATTATATTAAACATATTTTTCCAACAGTATTTTTAATGCAAGTACTATCAATTTTAGCTATTTGAGTTAAAGTTAAAAAATCTAGACTTCCGTAAAAATAGTCGAAATAAATAAAATAAAAAATAAAAATAAAATAAAATAAAAAACGAAAATTTGTTTTTGTTTGTAATAGATTTTTTTCTCACTCACTCACTTGTTTTAATTTTCTGCAAACAGACAGTACATTTTTTATAAAGCGACAATATTTTCTTTTACATTTTTTTTTTAGCAAATATATCATAAGTTTAATCATTCCAAATAAAATTTCGCAAACTTTTGTAAAATCAATTAAGTTTGGATCTAGGTACGTTTTAAAACAATTAAGGTACATTCTGTTTAAAATGTTTTTAATTATGCAAGAGCACAACCGAACGCTTTCATCCAGGGAAGAACCGCAAGATTCGTTAAACTTATTTAAAAATTTTTTTAACTTAAATAAATTAAATCACTATCCGTACATATTTTAAGGAAAATATTTTCCATTTTCTAAAACAAATTTTCATTATACCACCGAATAATGTAGGGTGTTCATGCAGAAAAAAAGGTTTTTATAAAACATTAAAAAAAAAATCCTTAAAAACAATAACAATTATTTATGACTTTGCCGGCACATTCTTATAACATTTAAGTGAACGATGGAGAAAAAACCTAAAGAAATGTCTATAAATCACATAATTTCATGTTAAATGCAGCAACGAAAAAAGAAGATGAGACATAATACTTTATTAATGTGGAAAGATAAAAAAGAAAACACTTTACTCGCCACAAAAAAGAAACAAATAAAAAAAAACAACAGTTACTTTCAGAAAAGGCAACAAAATAAAAAATTCCAAACAGCTTTAATTCCCCCACAAGTTCATTTAAAGATAAAAGCTAAACAAACACTTGAATTACTTCCCCTTTATCGGAGCTAGAATAATCTCTTAGCTGTCATTTTTGGGGACAATTGTCTAACAAAAAAAGTAATAGGCAAAACATTTTAAAAGAAACCGCTTTAATCCTAAGAAACTTATATTCACAGTTTTGGCACCAAAATCTAGCCTTAAAAGAAGAAATAATTTCAAGGAAAAATCTTTTTAAGTCAAAACCTTCAAAGCTAATTGTCGCCACTAATTAATAAAAAAAAGTTTCACAATATTTAACTTATTTCATCTATAAAACAAAAAAAGTAAAAAAAAATGTTTAAGTCAGTCTTAAGCAGGATTAAATTGGTAAAAAGAAAACCTTTTGCCCGCTAAAGTTAATCTTCTCAATAAGTTTTCAATAAAAAAGGACCATTCACCTTAAACACTTGTTGGTCACTTAAATACAAAAGCCAAACAAAAATTTCCAACGAAATGACAGATCCCATATCGAAATTAGAGTTTCGTTACGGATTTCAAATGTCAGCATTAGATGAATTTTATATGCCTGTTTAGAAGCATGTGGATTAATTTGCTTTAAAAACAAAGAAATCAATTCTTCATCAATGTTGGGAACATGAGAAAGTTTGCTTTAGTTATAAGAGAGAAGATATGTTGTTTTTTATTTTGTTTTTAACTTAACAATTTCTTGGAAATATTATCAAAATATGATTAAAAAATTTTCGAAGCTAATATTAGGGAATGAACAGTAATATTTTGAATAAGTCTTTTGGGTTGGATTCGCCGTATTTAAAAAAATAACAGGTAAAATAGTACTATGAAAACATTTTTTTCTCGGCCTGAGTGTTTATGTTCGTTAAATAAATTGGAAATAAAAAGCTTTTTCATACCAAAGTTTACTTATAAGTAAAATCTATAGATAATAATGTTCATACAAGATTTATAAGAGCGAGAAAGAGACTTTTATGAAAACTATACTAAAAAAGGGAACTTCGCTTACAAAATTTGCGTTAAAAATGTACCAATTTAAAAAAAAATGGAAACGATTAAGATCATTCAAAATGTTGTCTAAGAAATGTTAAAAATTAATAAAAGTCGACCTATCTCTTTAGTTCATTTTTAGTAAGACTGATATACATATTAGAAAGACATTTGTACCACAGCTAGAAGTAATAATGGACCAATTTAAGCAATTGAAAAAAAAACAAATATAATCGCAAATGTGACAGTATTTCATGGAAGGATCAATTATAGACCTACTCTAAAGCCCTTATGAAACTACATTTTTTACTCATTAATTGATATAGAATTGATAGAAAGCAAGGTATATTTACACAAGGTAAACTCGTTGGCCCATATGTTTGTCAGCTGTTTACCCTTAGTTGGAACCCAAACGGCAAATTTCGTGTATATGAGCCAAAATTTGTACATGTGTGCGTTAAATTGTTTTTGTTTTATATGAAGACAATTTTGACAACTCAGTTCCTTTTATAGAGCAGCATGTCTACACTCCCAAATGAGTCTACTTTGTGTAAATATACCTTGATAGAAAAAACAGTAAATGTTAGAAAGAGCGAACTATAAAAAATTTAAACAAAGTTTTAGTTTTTTTTCTCTTGTTATGGGGTTGTTTCAGGGATGGCGTTGAGAATTTTTAATTTTGAAATTAATTTTATTTATGTTCATAAAAAACACCACAAAAGGGTATTATAAATCTTAGTTAAAAAAGTATCAACAAAAAAGTACAATTCAAACAACTTAGCCATCCCTGTTTTGTTTATTTTATTAAATGTTGCCATCTATTTGTTTATGAGAAACCTAAAAACAAAAAGCGGTAAATCGCTGAATTTGCCCATAAACCGCTGATTCAGCAACACTTTTAATATTTCAAGCTTAAAATGTCAATTTTAAGTTAAACAATTTTACATTTTTTGTTGACATGACTTCATTTTTATCGAAAACTTTAGTAACATTTTTGACGGTTTGCCATTTATCTTAATACAGTTTAACTCTTTGCACTTGGTAAATTTTTGTATTACATTATATTTGTACTGTTCACCAAAACTTGAACAATGCATTAAAAATGTAGTGTCATAAGGGCTTAAGAGTTAGAAAACAATTGAAATTTGCCCAGATTGTTATTTTGAAAGTCTGTGATATAACCGTTGTTGGTACCGAATATTAAAAACAATTCCAAGTTTTAAGTATTATATCTACACCACCTTAATTGGAGAGGCTAGTAAAGCCCTTATGACACTACATTTTTAATGCATTGTTCAAGTTTTGGTGAACAGTACAAATATAATGTAATAGAACAATTTACCAAGTGCAAAGAGTTCAGCTGTATTAAGATAAATGGCAAACTGTCAACAATTTTTAAAAGTTATCGATAAAAAATGAAGTTATGTCAAAAAAAATGTAAAATTGTTTAACTTAAAATTGACATTTCAAGCTTGAAATATTAAAAGTGTTGCTGAATCAGCGGTTTATGGGCAAATTCAGCGATGTACCGCTTTTTGTTTTTAGGTTTCTCATAAACAAAAAGTTGGCAACATTTTATAAAATAAACAAAACAGGGATGGCTAAGTTGTTTCAATTGTACTTTTTTGTTGATACTTATTAAACAAAGATGTATAATACCTTTTTGTGGTGTTTTTTATGAACGTAAATAAAATTAATTTCAACTAAAAAAATCTTTTAGTACAATTAGGGTAAAAAAGTAAAATTTTTAAAGGTTGTTGGTACAATTTTAATAATTCTCAACGCCATCCCTGAAACAGAACCATAAGAAGAGAAAAAAAAAACTAAAAAACTTTGTTTACATTTTTTATAGTTTGCTCTTTCTAACATTTACTGTTTCTTTCTATCAATTCTACATCAATTAATGAATAAAAAATGTAGGGTCATAAGGGCTTAAGTGTCTGTGCTTATGTTACACAAAAGGTATTCATTTGGTTAACTGTTCATCGGTAAACCGAATAATTACTACGCGACTAACTGGTCAGTTAGTTTAAAATTGGCTTTTTTGGATTAACGATTAAACCGGTTAATTTTTAATTTTTGTAGTATTAAACCATATTTTTTGTGTTTTTAATTATTGGTTAGTTCCAAAACGACAGTTGCAAAGCAATTCGCTTTTTTAAATCCATTCTACAATGCAATCATGTAGAATTTTTATGTTATCTGTACTAAAGTTCACCTAAAAAGTTACCAAAGTTCAATATATTTTTTTATACAATATATTTCCTTCTAGAAATACATTCTTAAAATACAGTTCAAAAATAGAAATTAAAGCATTCGGAAATGAATTTTTTTGTTGAATGTTCGGTGCGGAGCTTTGCCAGGATGAGTTAGATGATGACCAGACAACAGAAAAAAAACTCTCGATAGTAACACAGCAATAGAATTAACCGAATCAATAAGAAGTGTTAAAAATTTTGGCAAAATCAAAACAGGACTCTAATGGAATTATGTTTAGGGAAATTTAGGAAAAGGACTGAGAAATAAGATATTCTGCATTATGGGTTGCTTTCGATTTCTCCAACATATACGATAAGTGAAAGAATTTTTTTCAAGTCAAAATTTGTCAAAACTAAAGAAAATAATCGCTTAATAAACATTTTAACCAAATTGTTTTTCTTAAGATTATTTTATAATTTCTACTTAAACTTAAAATCTATATATATAAAAATGAAAAATGTTTGTATGTTTGTTTGTTTGTTTGTTTGTTTGTTTGTTTGTTTGTTTGTTTGTTTGTTTGTTTGTTTGTTGGCTTATAGACTCCTAAACTACTGAACCGATTTTCCTGAAATTTTTACAGATACATCACGTGAGCCCTAAAAATAAAATAGGCTACTTATTTTTTCGATAGGGGCAGGGGAATTGGTATCCCCCATAGGATGCCAATATTAATTATCGCATATATTAAGATCCGCTGCACGCATTATGCAGAACTTTTGGTAGTAAGATCTTCTGAGCCCCAAAATTAAAATAAAATAGCAGCGGGGGAAGTGGAATCCCCCATAGGACGCCAATGTTTAACATCGCATATCTAAAGAACTGTAATAGTGAGAATGTTCAAACTTTCTAGAAGTCACTCTTATGGTATACAACACTTTTGAAAATAACAATAAAGCGGGTAGGCGCAGGGGGGAAATACCTCCCATAGGATGCATATATTAAATATCGCTCAACTGAAGAATTATTAAAGGGAGAGTCTTCAAAAGTGGTTAAAGCTATAATTATAGTAAACTATAAATTTCAATATACAAATGGGCGGGGTAGACGGGGGAGGAGCAGTACCCCTCATAGATAGAAATATAATTAAGAGCCGCTGCACGCATTTTGTTGAACTTTTGGTAGTAGGATCTTCAGAGCCCCAAAATTGAAATAAAATAGCAGCGGGGGAAGTGGTACCCACCATAGGACGCCAATGGTTAATATCGCATATCTTAAGAACTTTTATAGTGAGAATGTTCAAACTTTGCAGAAGTCTCTCTTATGGTATACAACACTTTTGAAAATAAAAATAAAGCGGGAAGGCGCAGGGGGGAAATACCTTCCATAGGATGCATAAATTAAATATCGCTCAACAGAAGAACTATTAAAGGGAGAGTCTTCAAACATGGTTACAGCTACTACTATGGTAAACTATAAATTTCAATATAAAAATGGGCGGGGTAGACAGAGGAGGAGCAGTACCCCTCATAGATAGCAATATTAATAAGAGCCGCTGCAAGCAATTTGTTGAACTTTTGGTAGTAGGATGTTCTGAGCCCCAAAATTTAAACACAATAGCAGCGGGGGAAGTGTTACCCCCCATAGGACGCTAATGTTTAATATCGGATATCTTAAAAACTATTAAAGTTAGAATGTTCAAACTTTGTAGAAGTCACACTTATGGTATACTACACTTTTGAAAATAAAAATAAAGCGGGAAGGCGCAGGGGGAAATACCTTCCATAGGATGCATATATTAAATATCTCTCAACTGAAGAAGTGGTTTAAGCAGTGTAGCGAAGCGCACCGGGTTAAGCTAGTTACTTATAAAATGATCTCATAGTATATATGTATAAACAAATACATATGTAAATATAAACAAAAGAAAGTGGCCAAAAATAAAGAATAACTAATCTCACAGTTTATTTTTTAATTAATACCCAGTAAAAACTTTGCCTACAAAATAATGTGTTGAGTAATCAGAAAAACAATGAATGAAAAAACCAATGAATTTTACAAGGGATGCCCCAAAATGAACGCATTCAAAAGTAAGTCATTCATTTTTTCCATTTACACATCCAGAAAGAAGTAGATATAGAAGTTGTTATAGATGTAGTTATAGCAGTTATAAAGCTACTAAATAATGAGTTAAAGAAGCTATTCATTATGAAAAAGTAAGCGAAGTTTTTACTGGGTACCCAGTAAACACAACATAATAACAAGAAACAAATTTTATTCTGGCTTAGGCCAGATCGTCAGGAAACTTCATCCAAAGATTTTATAAAAACTAAAGATATTATGCAAATAAAACTGTTAGCTTATTTCATCAACAGTAAATTTCAGTTTATCAATAGTATGAAATGGAATGAAACCTTGTTAAATAATCAAATATAGTTGACCAATTCACAAAGTGTTGTAAAGTGCTAAGGTTCCTTTTGAAAAGGTTTTTTCTTTTTTTGAAAGGAAGGAAGTTCTTTAGGAGAGGGCTTTACCAAATGTAACTATATGTGCAACAAATAAAAGTAAAATATACTACATGTGTAATACTAAAAAGTCGTAAAGTTAAACAATACTGTCAAAAATGTTTAAATAATATTTGTTATGAACAGGATATAAAAACATTTGCATGCGTACAATGTGTTTAATGAAAAATGTTCTTGTGTGTGATTAAATCAAAGCATTTTTCTTCAAATTTTCATGTATGTGTCTTAGAGACACATGTTGATAGGATTTGAAATATTTTATGTCGGTATGATTAGGATTTAATTATCTACAAACATACTATTTTATAACTTGTTGTTGAGTTAGGCTTGTGCAAACTACGCATCAGTGTTACCACTATCAGATTAATTCTGAAATTTAAATAAGTATCCAATATTTATATTAACAAATTAGAGTGATATATTCGGCTGTGCCGAATCTTTGATACCCTCCACCGACAGTTCGAATGTTTAAGGAGTAATATCTGTATGATGTCTTTTTATTATTATTATCTTAAACTGTGACGATTTGTTATTAATTATGGTTTTAGGAGACTAAACTGTTTTCCGGGAGTAGGGCATATATGGGGCCTAGGGTAAATTATGTACCGATCTTCACGAAATTTCACAGTATCATTTATAGTCCTATAAAATTGTGACGAGCCAAAATTTGTTTTGATTGCATTATTTTTTACGGTTTTAGGCGTACTAAACTGTTTTCCGGGAGTAGTGTTTATATGGGGCTTAGGGTAAATTATAGACCGACCTTCGCGAAATTTTACAGTGTAATTTCTAGTCGAATAAATCGGACAAATCTTATGTCATTCCGTGCATTTTTGCATCATTTATGTTAGTTTTTGTAACAAAATTATCAAGTTTTTGAAGGTGGTGGTTCCACATTTTGATTCATAGCTCTGGTCCTACTGAACCGATTTTGCTGAAATTCAATCCCAAACTGCTTAGGATAACTACAAGCAATTTGACACCTAGTTTGTTTATTTTTTTTGAGTTTTTCGAAAGTGAGCGTGTTTTCAACAGACGGACAGACAGACAGACAGACGGACATGGCTAAATCGACTTAGAAATACTCAAGCAGCCAGAATATATATACTTTATGGGGTCTGAGATGAATAATAAAAAAGTTTCACACGGAATGACAAACTTAGTATACCCTCTTCACAACTAATTGTGGTGGAGGGTATAAAAAATAATTTCAAAAGTCCTCAATATTAGACTTCAGAGGTCAACATATTTCATAACATAATCAATTCCCAGAAATTTATATATTTAGGAAATTAAATGTTCATGACTGACCAATTTATTTGTAGTTTACAATAAAAAAATTTGATTTATATTTGTTATAACTAGGGCGTGAAATTTTATGCAAAGGCATGTGATTATCCGAATCAAAATTTTCACTGAAAAAAGCATCGATATATTAGGGCATATCTTTGCATAGTTTTTAGTTGATTCATTTTTTGTCTCGCAATGTTTGAGAATGCATATAATGTTAACTTTTGCTTAAAAAAGCAAATTTTTTGTTTTCAATTATATGACTTTTGGTGTTATCAACATAAAACATTTTTAAATATTGGAGACAGCAAGTTATTTATTTTAGAATTTCTGTACAAGAACTTTTTTTCGATTAAACTTTTTTGTTGGAAAAAGTGTCTTGTTAGAAAATACGAATTTACCGAATTTATTATTTAAGTTGTATACTTTGGCTTTTAATTTTCGTACATTCATTAAAAATTAAGTTTGCTATTCAGAATCTCGACGAGTGTAAGAAAATCGTCGCGTTTTTACTTAAACCACGTAAGCGCCATTTTTTTCGAAAACAACTTGTTTGGTTTTTATGATAACATTTTCCACTCATCTTAACAACTTTGTTTGAACAAAAAAAAATTAAAGCTTTTTCGAAAACCTCGTAAGCGCCATACAAAATGAAAATTGCATTCAAAATAGAATGGCTGTTATAATAAAAGTTGGAAATTTTAAGTCTCGCCCACCGATATTTTTTTTTTTTTTTTTTGAGATGAAAAAATGTTTAAAGTTTCAAGGCAATCTGAGCATTTTTTAGTAACTTCGGTAAAAACGGCACTTTTTGTTTAGAAACTCTAAAACTATACTCCCTATACAGCACAAATATTCCTCGAAACCCCATTATTTTAATAAAATGCAACTTTTTTTCCTGTAATCCAAAGCTCTATCTCGATATCTAAACATGACTCCTGTACAAAAAACCGCTCTGAGCCGAAATTCGTTTTCGGACCCTAAGGGGTAAGCGCGTGCCTTACTAAGACCGTCCCGAACTATTTTTTTTATTGCCAAGCCAAGGATTTAAAGCACTATTTCTAATAGTATCTCCCATACAAACCGTAAAATGTATGGAAAAAATATGAAATGTGTGGAATTTGAGTTTTTTTTTTAAATATTTTGAAATGGAAAATTTTCACGGTGCGATAGATAAAACAAAATTTGTTTGAAGTTAAAGGTCATTATCTTGGGGACTTAGTATTAAGGGCACCGGATTAAATGTTTAAGCTGGAATAATAAATTTAAAAATTAGCAAAAAACTTGATTTAATTTCCAAAATGCTGTTTGCGTCAAAAACACGTAAGCGACAAATTTGGCTACAGTTACAGAATGATGAAAGTAACAAAGATTTTCTACATCCTTCAGAGAGTCGCAAAGCCATACATATGTATATGTTCACATTGATCCTTCAAGAAGCATAAGGAATCAATAAATTGTTTGAACATATTCCTGTCGCGTGCCACTGCTCTCACTTCGCCAAGGTTTTACCCATTTGCATTCTCCAAGTATGAGCTGGACGTCCTCTTTTTCGACTTCCTTGCGGTTTCCAGTCTATTGGATTTCTTTATCTTCTTAATATGAGGCCAATCTACCACCATTTATGTCTTTTTATTTCTGTGGCCATGAGTTGTTGGGTGGATTGTTCCAAAAGCCCGTTATTGGACATCACTCTAGGCCAGGATACTCACAATATCCTGCAAAGTCATTGATTCACAAACACCTGTATCTTCTGCATGTCTCAAGAGGCAGCGTTCCATGTCTCGCATCCGTAGAGGAATGTGGACTTGACATTTGTGTTGAAGATTGTTAACTTTGTGCGCTGAGAGAGTGAAGACGGATTCAATGGCTGGCATCCTCCACTGGATTACATCCTGTTATAAATAATTACTGGGACATCGCGTTAACTTGCATTGTTTTGGTTTTAGCAGTGTTAATCTGAATTCCAGCCGCATCTGTTGTTGTTGTTATATTTCGCAGATTTAATGCAAGATCTGAGAATTTCTGAGCTAATAGGCATATATCATCTGCGTAATCAAGATCGTTTAAATGAACTTGAAGTCTCCAAGTAATTCTCTTTGCAAGGGACTTTTAAGAACTGTGTCTAAGACTATATAAGATGGAATCGATGATAAAATACATCCTTGGCTAGCACGGATTTCCACTATTGCTATCCTGCTAACCGCTTTACCATGTTTAACTCGACAGCTGGCATTGTGGTAAAGGCACCTAATATGTGAGATAAGTTTAAGCGGGACGTTTTTGCATCGTAGTGCGGTCCAAATCACGCTATGACTTAATTTGTCGAAGGATTGTTCGAAATCAATAAAGAAAATATGGAGTGGTGATCGCCATTCAACACAGAAAAAATTATTGCTGAATTATTTTCAAACAAACGCTTGTTTGAAATTTTTTTTAATTTCTACAAATTTTTTTACTGATTCAATTAATATTTTTGTTTGATTTTTATTTTAGCCAACAGAAATGTTGACAACTATTCAAAAATATAATAAACGCGTTATTGGCTTCTAGTTTTCATAATTTTGTATGAAATATTTAACGCTCTTTATTTTTTTATTTGACCGTAAGCAACAATTTCTTTATGTGACATATAAGAACAACAAAAAAAAACACATAGTCTATTTTTGGACGCTTTGAAAAGGTACAACTATAAGAAAGATGATAAAATATTGTGGCGAGGTTTGTAGTAAAAAACAACAAAAACAATAATAGGTAATAAACGTTTCACTCTTTTTAAACAACAACAACATTAGAAGAAACAAAATAAATTTTTTGTTGGTTTCAAAGTTGGTAAAAAAGAATGAAAAACAAAATCCCGTATTCAATTTTTCCAAAATGTTTAGTTAAATACCTACATCAAATAAAAGAAATAAAATGATGACGAAAAACATGTCGAGTCTGTCTGCTGCCAAGGAAAGGATACAGAACAGTGAGTGAAGAAGAAAAACATTGTGTGAACAAACAAGACTTGGTGCAAAAATTATTCCAACAAAAAAATGTGTCTCAAAGCCAGCCGGCGCCGTTCTGCTCTGCCTTCATCTACTTCTACAGTGCTTGCTTGTGTGCGCGTCATTGCTTGTGCAAAAACTTTTTTGTTTGATTCAGCAAAATTATTTGTTTGAAATTTATATGATTTTCAGTAAACTATTTGTTTGATTCAGTTAAATTATTTGTTTGAAAAAATCAGTGTTTTTTTTTTTCAATAAACGAAATGCAAATAAATTGTTTGAATATGCGAATTTGTTTGTAGGACCGATTTCAGACAAAAAATGTTTTGATTCTACAAATTTTTTGTTTGAATTGGAAAAATAATTTTTTCTGTGAACAGATTGCTCGCCGATAACACGGAGACTGTTTATATGGTCGATACGAGACGGTTTATATCGTGATAGTGGGTCGGAATCCCGTTTGGCGATTATGTAGGCAATGACCTTGTTGACCATACAAGACAAAGTAATATCAACCAAATTATTTACGCTCGTAAGATCTCTCTTCTTCGGAATGTTTATTAATATGCCTTTTATCACTTCGTCAATCAGACTTTCATTTTCCCAAAAGGGGCGGTTGATTGGATGGATTATTTTTTCGCTTGTATAAGAGTCTGCTTTTAATTATTCAGTGTAAATTCCGTCGCGAAGCCATGTTTCGAAAAAACCCATATTTTAAAAGTTATTAAGATTTTTTTATTTTCTAAAAAGTAAGTTGTTGGCGGTTTAATAAGAAATGCCAAAATTAAAAACAAAAAAAAAAACAAAAACTACCAGTTTTTTTTTAATAACAAATAGATTTTTTTTTATTAATTTTTGAAGTCTATTTTGAATTTTTAAAGCATGTGTTATGTGCAGTTTTTCCAACAATAAATGCATGAAATTCCGCGCCCTAGTTATAACTATTTATTAATTTTAAATACATTAAGTCTCTTATAGCAAAGAATTTAAGTAAAATTTATTTGTAAAATCTATTCGTTTAGACAAGAAATTAACAAAAAAGTTTACGCCGAAAAAATACAAACTAACATTTGATAAATTAGCCTTAAGAATCTAATGGCTTAATTTTGAACTGAATACACATAATCGTGATTTAACTAAATACACGCACAACCTAAAAACAAGCCAACATGTGGAAATACATTTCAGTAAAAATTTTCATATTAAAATTGCTTGTGAATTCAGTAGCGCTTTTAGAAATCGTGTCTTAGAAAAAAACTTAACGCATTATTTTTTTTTAGAAAAAAAAAAACAAAATTTATTAAAAAAATAAAAACAAATATTAAATACTTCTTAGTTCAAAACAAGATTTTGTTGTTAATTTTACAAAATGTTTGAATATTACAAGCAAATATAATTAAATATTGCTGTGTGGTCCAAAGTTTTCAAATCTAAATGAAATTTGTTGAAATTGAAAAAAACTCTACAGCCAAAGAGAAAAGGAAAAAAATCACACACAAAAAGAATATGTTTTTTTTTTTCTATAAAAATGGTTCACGTTTACAGGTCGATAGTTTATCTTGGCAAATGTCATTTTAAATTGTCGAAAAAAAAACGCTCACTCTCTAACTGCAGACACACAAATTTGTTACCAACAAACATTTAAAATTTTTTTTCTTCATCTAAAATGCGTGAAAAATTTGTTAACAACTTTAGCTACTTGTGTTAGGCTCATGTAAGCGAAAAACTAAACAACAATAACACAAAATATAGTATTTAAAAAAGGAAGGAAAAAACAACAACAAAAAATATATTTTTAAGATTTATGTAGAAAACCCAAGAAATATGTTGGTCACCATTTATTTAGAGGAGTTACCCATAAGCAAACAAACGGACATGGGGCATTTTACTATTGTCTCTAAGTGTGTGTGCCTATGTGTGCATTTATGGCAGTTGCAAACAAATTCAACATTTAAATAGAAATACAAATATACCAATATGGGAGAAAAAACGAAATAAACGATTTATAGAGAGGAAAAATATTTTAAATAAAAAATAATAAACAATTTAACAAACAATTGCACTTGTAACACTTTGTGTGTCATTTTATGACGGGAAAATTTATTGTTTTAACTGCATTTTATAACAATGAATCATAAGAGGAAAAATGGTAATAGGAACAAACTTATTCAAATTGAAGTTTTTATGTTTGCTTAGATTTTTTCCCTCTTTTTGCAATTCACTATTTTCTTTAAGTGTAACAGGCTCATTGTTATACACTTGCGAAAAAATGTTGGTAATTTTTTTGGTATTTTAAAATAAATTGCTTATTAGGGCCGGTTTTCACTATCCTATACAATCGTACGATTCCCTTACATGAAAATCGTGAAACTCATAACATTTTCTGCAAAATCAGTTTTTTAGTTCCATAGTGAATGGCTGAGTTCCAAAACATACTAATAACACTACGTGGCAGTTTTTTTGACCAAATGTATCTGACACTTAATATTTATGTAAAATTGTACGCTGAATCCGAATATGAATCAGATTTGTCAAAAAAATAAAAGTTTTCGAGATATTTTTCATGAAGGTTGAACTTTTGTCCACTGTGACTCTGTCATTTCTTGACTAATCTTCACAATCATTATTTTAGTAATTTCATTATATTTCACTAAAAAAGAGAAGTACATAATCCGTTTAACTTTTTTGAAGATATTTGCGTTTCAGTTACATTATCTTTTTTAAAAACATAACTAACGGTTATTTTGGAATATCTCGAAAACTGTTCTACTTTTGATAATTCTCCATATTCGGATTTAGTGGACAACTTTACATAAAGATTAGGTGTCAGATTCATTAGGTCAGGACTTTGTTGAAAATTGTGACAAAGTCAAAAATGTAGCATAGAGTTTAATGATGCACAGTTTTCTTAAACTGAAGGTAGCATTCGAACACATCACCTAAGTGATGCCGCATAAAATGCATTGCATGTAACTTGAAACGTAAAATGCAAGAAGGTATGAAGCAAATGCAATGCATTGAGGCGAAAAACGTGGACCTCCAGCTTTATTGTGAAAGATAACATTCAAAAATTCTTGACGGTTGCATTTCAGAATGCATTAAAATTTTTAAAAGTGACTTTAATCACAAAATTTGTAAAATCAAGCAAAATGTTTGTGGATTTTGCACTTAATACCAAATTGATTACTAAACATTTTGGTAATTGAAAATATTTTTTTTTTTTTCAAGAAATAAAATTTGAAATTATGACTAAATATACACAGAAAAAAATTCTCGCCAATTTTCCTTCAATTAAACCATTTATCAAAATTAAAATCAGTTTTTATTCAAAATTTAATCAAGTGAATAAAACGTTTACAACATTATTGCAGAAAATGTTGTTAGTATAAAACATATTTAATTGATACTCTTAACACAGAAAAAAATTTAAATTGTCTCTAATTACCAAATTCATAGAATCAAGCAACCCATTTGTTGATTTTGCACCTAATATCAAAATGATTATAAAGATTACTAATTTTTATTAATATTTATTTAATTGTGAATAATTTTTTTTTCAATGTGATGATTGATTTTGACAATTTCCAACAACAATTCCACAAGTTTATATTCTTTTATTTTAAACGAAAATTTTTTTAATTATTTGATAAATATTTTAATTAAAAATTTATTTCAAAACAACTTTAATGTTAATTTAATCAAAATTATATTTTTAATTTTCTTTCAACAAACAAAATAACTGATTCAATTATCACATTAAGTAAATTTAAATACTTTTTAAACAATTTTTTTAATTGATAAAAAACTACTAATAATTTTTTCTATGAATTTGTTAACTGGTACAAATTGAATAAATTTTTTTTATTAATATTACATGTTTTTTAATTTAAATCAATTTTTTTTCTGTGTATGTTAAAAGTGTGCAATTTCAAACAATGTGTTAATTGATTCAATTAAAAAAATAATTAGCAAAAAATCCCTATTTTATTCCATTATCTCAGTTGATTGAAAAAAAAAAAACAAAATAATTAATATAGCAATTGAATTAAGTAAACTAGTAATCAAACTATTTGTTAGAATCAATCAAAACAAGGGACCGAAAATAACAGTTATATTCGAATTTTAAAACAAAAAAAGCATATAGAAGTTAATGTGGAAAAACTGATTCAAGTATACCATATTGATCCTTATGAACTTGTCTATGATAAAATATATTGATTTTTAAAATTTTGATTTTTATTTTTTCGATAAAAATTAAGAGTTATTTTTTGATTTTTATTTTTTTGAACAAAAATAACTGTTATTTTTTGATTTTTATTTTTTCGATCAAAAATAACAGTTATTTTTTGATTTTTAATTTTTTGAACAAAAATAACAGTTATTTTTTGATTTTTATTTTTTTTTTGAGAAAAATAAAAGTTATTCTGTAAAGAAATGTACGTGTAATAATAATTAAGTTGACTTTAAATGTTTATTTTAATGTGTAATCATCATTGGGAGTACTTATGCATATTAAAATAAATATTTAAAGTCAACTTAATTATTATTACACGTACATTTCTTTAAATATTAACTTTTATTTTTGCACAAAAAAATAAAAATCAAAAATTAACTGTTATTTTTGTTCAAAAATTTAAAAATCAAAAAAAAACTGTTATTTTTGCTCGAAAAAATAAAAAAATAACTGTTATTTTTGCTCGAAAAAATAAAAATCAATTAATAACAGTTATTTTTGTTCAAAAAAATAAAAATCAAAAAATAACTGTTTTCATCTGACTTTTATGAAAAAAGGAATAACTGTTACGGTCCCTGATCAAAACATTTATTTAATAAATTAATATGTATGAATAATTAAAATTTAAAACTAACTAACTTTTAACTTACGTATATAAATTGTCATGAAATTTCTTGTCCTTGATTCGATTTATAAATGTCCGTTTGCCTGTTCGTTGGTTAGAATTATGCTCAAACAATTTCTTTAAACGATCGCTAGGGTGGGAGCTACATCACAAAAATTCTGATTTAATGTATAAACACAACAAAATACTAAATTGGTGGAATATTAAATTATGCACACATTCGTTTTGTATGACGAGAAAACACACCAACAAATTTCGTGGCGATCGGTCCATTATTGAGTCTTGTTTCTGTGCTCACTGCCGGAAAACACTTTAATACTTAAACCATAACGAATAAATATATTAAGATTCAATTTAGTCCACTTTAGTTTTATATCAATACCATGTAATTTTTTCATGATCGGTCCAGAAAAACCTTCTGAAAAACGCTTTTCTAAAACAGAAATGAATCATGATAGATATTTTAATTTAACAATTCAGCAATTATTTTAATAAAAATTATTTTTGATAAATATAGCTCAGGTTTGACAATTCCCAATATACATATATGTAAATACCCAATTTCACAAGTTAAAATTTTTTTAATTTCACATTACTTTTTAAACAATTAAAATGTTATAAAAATTTATTTTTAGCTTTTGCTTACTAAAAAAAAAAATAATTTATTCAATTAGCACATCAATTAAATTATTATACACCAATACCTGATTTGCGTCGTTTTCGAAGTTACGCCTTTTTAAAATTTCTGTGATTTCGAAGTTGCGTAGATTTTGTTTCACTTTGCGTCGCATGGCTTCGAAGTTACGACGATAGTGCTTCGATTTCCGTCATTAATATAACAATATTTATACAAAGCTTAAAAAGAGAAAGGGGAATTCCCGTTTAAGTAAAGTTTAATTTAAATATTTTGCAACAACGATTCAAAAAAAGCAAATAAGCTTAGAACAAAAACTATACATTTTGACGCGTTCTAATTCAGGGGAAAAGGCTGTTGATATTGAAAGAAACCTTGAACTAGCCCCTTCTACAATAAAATCCATTTGCTGTTCCAGTGAAGCTGATCAAATTAAGAAATTTGTCGAAATTAGAAGATCGTTACAACATAAACAGGTTATAAAATTTAGAAGTCTCTTAATGAAAAAAAGGAAGCCATTTCTTACTAATTGGATTGAAGATCAAAATAAGCTATGAATGCCCTTAAAATGGTTATTCAAAAGAAAGCTTCGAATTTTTTTGAAGATCTAAAATAAAACTATCCGTTATAAAGTCTATCAAATCAAAATTTATTTTTTTCAGCTCGGAACCAATTAAATGAAAATCAATACAAATGTACGGAAAATCGTGCTTCGTTTCGGTTTGCGTCGAGTTTTTCTGGTCCCAATTAACGACGCAAGCCGGGGTATTGGTATACTTTCCAAACAATATATTTAATTAATAAAAAAAAAAAAAATAATGATAAACTAAACTTTTTCTGTGGACTCAACTGTTTTACGCAAAAAAAAAACACAATGTTGGGTTGGGGGTTATGAAGGTCATGACCCCACTGGTCTTTTCGAGCACTGGTACTCTAAAATTATATACTGGGCTTGGTGAATGCCCCTAAATTTCCATTACGTAATCACCTGTCCGTTTACATATATACTTTTCACTAACTAAAATATGACATAATTTAACTATATATACAGTAGCGAGCATAAGTGAGTGCCTGTTCAGCTTAATTTTATCATAAAATGGTAAATAATAAAGAAACATTTTTGTAACTTTCAGCACACTCAAAATATTATGTAGTTAAATTCAAACGAAAATTCATTTTAAATAACTTAAAATTCATTTAAAAAACGGATCATTTACATTTCATTTAAAACAAATGATTTTTACATTAATTTTTAAATTTTTTATTTATTAAACTGCATATTCCTTAAAATTGAATAGTTTTTACTTTTAAAAAATATATTTTAACCGACAAAAATCAAACTACATAACAAAATAAATACGGAAAAACATTAGTTTTTGGTAGTTTGTTTTTTGAATAACAAACATAAATGTTAAAAAATAAAATTATTCGTAAAACAACTATATTTTTATTAAATTTTAACAGTACGGAAAACGAATTTAATAACCCACAATCAGTTACTGTAATAATTTTATAAGTGCAATTATTCTTTATTATTTTAGAAAAAAAAATTGATTGTAGGTTTAATGATAACAAATTAAAAACCAACATATTTATGTTGAATGATATTGCCATAAGTTCTTTTAATTTTTTTTTTCTTTTATCATCATATTTGATATATATTGTATTTGCTTAAATAATGAAGAATAATTGCTGAAGGTTTTATGAAATATATTATTTAACATTTTATGACACTTTAGACAAAATTATGCTGAACACTTTTGCACGCCACTGTGTTTTTTTAGGAAAGTTTTTTCTGCAGAAAATCTTTACAGGAAAAATATATTTATCTTATGCTAGCAAAATAACTAAAAAAACAAAGAAATAAAGAAATTTTCAAAAATCTTGCAAAATATTAAAAAATTATTTATTAGTAAAAAAGTTTAAAAAACTTACCCTGATTATTAGCATCCAGATTCACAACCCGTAGCTTTATTGTGGATACCCAACATTTTTCCTATGAGTGTATACTTGTTAACTTTTGTCTGCCGGCATTTTATTGTTATCTTTTGACATTTTCGTTCAATATTGTTTGCATGTTAACAATTTATTAGTCATAAAAAATACTATAAACTATTTTTTATTTTTTTTTTTTTTTTTGCTTAAAGTTCTTGGTCTATTTAAGATTTAAAATTTTAAAGTCAAACAAAGAAATCTTCCAGTTTTAAATTTCAAGAAAAAAAAAACAAAAAAATCTATGTACAAGCAGTTTTGTATAAAAGTCTTGTACATGTATAGCAAACCTTTATGTTACAGATATTGTTTCTTAATAATTTGGGTCAATTAAAGTATATTTTTTGTCATTATTAAGCCTTCAATTTGTAGATTATTCTACACCCAAAAAATGTCATCTACTGCTGGTGAATTTTTTAAGATTGTTTAAAAAATATATAGAATTGAGCGTTTTTCTAGTTGTAAGATTTGTATGTATGTGTATATACAAATGTATGTATGTATATATGTTTGTATAATTTTATTCTGTTATCTTGACTTAATATCAATATGAGATTGTTTTTAATGGAGTTGTCAATAACATATGCTGCTTTTAATTATTATTAATCTGTATTTTCGGTATTTTCTGTGATCTTTTCCGCCACAGCTTTTTGTTTGTAAATAATAAAAGAAATAATATTAAAAAAAAAGCTGAAATCTATTTAATAATGGAACCTGTGACACTTTGTGTTTATTAAGGGATTAAAAATGAAATCAAGTGACATAAAAGTTATATATTCTTTTTTTGTATATACATATATATATTAGACCTGGCGTTAAAAATTTTTTTTTGAATCTTGAATGTGGGTAGCGATGAAAATATGCGATTTGATACCAAAATTAATGTAGCAAATTTTCAGGCTGATCGGATGGTGCCAACCCGTGCCATGGGGAGGTCAAAGGTCAAAACTTTGAAAAACCACCAAAATACTATTTTTTTAACTTTATAAATTTTTTTAATAATAAATACTAATTAAATAAAGTATTTTTCTTTAATTTTTGTTTATTATTTTTATGTTAAATCAATGAAGATTTTGTATAGGCTGGGAAGTCCTTACGGTAGCCCTCTACAATGTGTAGCAAGTACTGTTTATCGTCTTTGTTGTGTGTTAAGCATCTGTTAAAGTCAGTTATTAGTTTGACTTTTCTTTCGGCGGGATCATTCACAACAGTAATGCTTTTCACGATCTGCTTCCCTTTACAAAATGATTCGCTCTTAGGCCAATTTGCTGGATTAATGCGTAAGAAATCCATAGAAATTTTCAAACGAGAAAACAAATTTTTTGTTTTGGTAGTCACAAAAGAGCTTAAATCCTTGGATGTGAATAATTGTAATTCATCGACGCTTGCACACAATTATTTTGAAGGAAAAATATCAACATCGTCACCGATGTGATTGTCTTTATCTAAATGCATGGCGAAAACCATATTTTCCTTTATTTCTGATTCTACATGTGGATCAAAAAAGGCAAGTGCAACTGCTTCCTCTGATAAATACCACAGATGGTTTCGAATTTTTTCCAATAGCAGTTTAGATATTTTTTATATCCAAGTAGCCAATAATCCCCTTTATTAGTTGCATATCTCTATTTGGCGCTTCAACAGCATTTGCGGTGCTGAACCAGTATGGAATATAGAGACTTACTAAGAAAATGCACATATTACGTATTCCATCCAACTGGCCTTGGACATGAATCTTGCATGAGACGTCGCTCCTGGTGCACGAAACGTAAAATTGGGAATGCTTCCACCAAGAAAAATTAATGCAAGTTGTAGTAGTTCTCTATAATCATGCCAAATGTGGACTTAAGACAAAAGTGCTTGTTTTTTCGCGTTCCTCGACAGATATGACACGCAAAACTTGTTCATCCTGCATACAATTGATGTATGCCTTTGAGTTAAGGGTGCTCCATTCCCGTGCAAAACGTTCAAAAATTGATACCTCTGGGCCACTTGATTTTCCGAAATTTATCTCAAAAATAGCTCTTAAGATAATTTCTGCAATATGGTGGCGACATGGTAACCACAATAAGCTGCGTCCCAGCTTGCGCTCCAATAAAGTTCCAGCACTACTAAAAGGGCCAGTATTTGCAGCAGTTGTATCAAAACATATCATTTCTAATGAATGCAGCATATTCATTTGTACCAAATAGTCGTATACTGATTGCGCGACTGCAGCACCAGTTCCATATTTAATGATGGGGATAGCTATCAACTTTTCAACGTTCTCCGACGTGAGCACAATAGCCAAGTGATCCACTTTATCTTTCCCAGGAATAGCGGGAAGTAGCTTTCCGTCCCAATACAAAACAAATGTTTCAGGGATCTAAAAAAACTTTAGCTCAAAGAAAAACTCATAACTTGGCAAAAATAAAAAATTACCTTGAAATTCTCAATAATTTCTTTGCCATGACGCCGACGATATTTTCTACGTTGTTCACGTGCAATTCAGAACAAGATCCTCAATATTGTGTCCCAAAGCTTTGGCAGTTGCACTGATGAAATGTATAGCTAGTGGAGTTGCCAGCATACTACATACTACATACTACAGCGATAATACAACTTATAAATAATGATGTTCTAATTTATAGTAGTTTTATTAATAGTATTTTTTATTAAAAAATTTATAAAATACAAAATAAGAGTATTTTGGTGGTTTTTCAAAGTTTTGACCTTTGACCTCACCATGGCACGGATTGGCACCATCCGATCAGCCTGAAAATTTGCTACATCAATTTTGGTACCAAATCGCATATTTTCATCGCTACCCACATTCAAGATTCAAAAAAATAAAAAACCCCATATAAGCTACGCCAGGTCTAATATATATATATATCTATCCCATACCAATAAATTTGAAAAGTACACAGAAAAATTAAAAATTGTTTCTAAACACCAAATTCATAGAATCAATCAAACAATTTATTGATTTTGCACCTATTACCAAAATGATTATATTGATTACTAAACATTGTGATTTTTTTTTAATAAATGATGTTTTAAATTATAATTAAAAAAAATTATAAAAAAAACTTTGCTATTTCAATCAATGTGTTAATTGATTTAATTAAATACAGCTCAGGTTTTGACAATTCCCAACAACAATTCTACAAATTTAAATTATTTTAACAAATAGAAACTGCGAATTATTTTCCTTTCGTAAGTTACTTTATATTATATTCAACATTTTTTATTTTTCGAATTTATTCTATGAGTTAAATTTCAGTTATGTATTTTATTAAGCTTTTTTGTAATAGTCTTATTCCTTCAATTTTTCAGGAATGACTTTATACAACAAAAAACGATAAACTGTCCGTTAACGATTTTGGGTTTCTCAATATACCGGCAAAAAACATTGTTTACAGCTGGCAGCACCTCTCAAAATACATGTAATAGTTGCGAGTCAGCTGATTGAATTTATCTGTACGGCAAATAAAAGGAAAATAAATAATTAGCAGATGAGTGCTGGTTAGCTTTGCGACAGAATAGAAGCAAATTAGACATTGAGAAAACCAAATTTTTTAATGTGCAGTTTTTCGTTGGGGAAAAAGATAAACGTGTAATGAGAAAACGGCCATTAAAGTTATTCTCAAACTTGGCTTGATTCAAGAATTTCTAAGTTGCTTTAATCCCGAGTTCGTACATGAAAAATTCGAAATTGAGAGATTGATTCTAACCTAATCAACACTTACCCAAGAGAGAACCAGAAATAGAGAGAATTTCATTTATTTACTTACCTTTTAGGTACACACGTTGTTTAACTTTTGTTGTATTCCGTCTTTTGTTTGCAGAAGAATTCTCAATTATAAGACAGCAGCAGCATGCCCGATATGGGTTTCGTAAACATTCTACTTTGAGAATTTGATGATTGTATTTAACTAAGTTTTTTAAACAAATAGAATATGGGAATTTTTGCTTTTTATTTTACTTTTTAAACATGAAAATAAATTATGTTGTTTCTGCACAAAACAAGCAAATCGTCTTTACCTTCTTTTGTGTTGTTGTTGTTGTGGTTTTTTCAACAAACTTTTACAGAGCGTTGTCATGATTGATTAATTGTAGTTCGCATATTACGGTAGTTTCTCGGCCAATTCCCGCTTTGAACTTTTAAGTCACACCAAATGCAGGGCATTATCGTAGGCACTATGTATATTCAGCTTTGCTGAATATAATTTAATAAATATTTTTTTTTTTGGGCATTCAACGGAATTTTGGAGAGCAGTAGCATGGGTGATACCAATGTGCCTGGTTTTTGATGCATCTGGCCACTTGCAAAGATTTTGAATTTGTTGCTTGAGCTGCCAATTATCTTGCCAGTTCTTCTTTTTTATTTTGACAACAGTCATTAAGAATAAATATCATCTTAGAACTTGGAACAATCAATGTGTTCGGCTGCAGATTTTTTTTTTTTTCAAATTAAGAAGTAAAGCTAAACTTTTTAAAATCCAGTATTACCTAGTGCTGCAACTATGGGGTTTTTCCATATGGACTAAAATAATACCAAAAAATTACATTTTCTTAAAAATTAAAAAAAAAACAAGTAAGAGTGCTAAATTCGGCTATGCCGAATCTTTGATACCCTCCACCGACAGGTTAATTATATCAGGATTGATATCTACATGATATCTATTTATTATTAATTTATCCTTATAAAAACAGACATAAGCATTAAAATTAGTTGCGACTTAGACCTTTATTAAATTATTGACCGACAATCAGAAAGTTGTATGCTTTTTTTTTATCAATTTTAACTAGCTTTATTAAAATATCATGATTCGCAGCAGTTTAAGCTGAACTTAAATAATTCTTAGAAGGGTAATAGTAATTAATTGGTTAACCGATTGACGGTTAACCGAATGAATACCCTAATTCATAGCTTTGATGGTACTACACCGGTTTTGCTAGATTTCAATCCTAAACTGCTTAGGATAGCTACAATCAATTTGACACCAAGTTTGTTCTTTTCTTTTGAATTTTTTGAAATTGAGCGTGTTTTCAACAGATGGATATACGGAGGGACGGACGGACAGACTGGCACGGCTAAATCGTCTTAGAATTACTGAAGGAGGAGAATATATATACTTTATTGGGTATTAAATGTATTATAAAATAGTTTTATGACAAACTTAGTATGTATACCCTCATTCAGCACTAGTGGTGGTGGAGGGTATAAAAATATGTTAAAAAAAAGCTGTCTTGAAAAATTTTAAGTCCTTAAAAAAGGGTAAAAGAGGAGGAAATTAAAAACCAGGTACGAATTTAAATGAAGCACCGTATTCCTATTATCTTTTAATCTTAAATTTGTTTAAAATGTTAACCTTTATGTTGTGCCTACAGATTTTACACATCACTTTTAGTCTAAAAAATTTGACATTTTGTTGTGATAAATCGATCCATAAATGACTACAAATCCCATTCAAGGACACACTCTCAAAAGTCATTCTGTTTTTTTTTTTTTTGCAGGCAATATGGTATTTAATAAGGACGGACTTATTGTCTATAAATTAAATTTATTTCAATATTTTGTTAATAACATCTAAAGTCCATATAACGTTTCCATTCTAGTCCGTGATATAAAAAATTTTCCCAGAAAATAGTTTATCAATTTAACAAAAATATATATATAAAATTTTGATTTTTCAGTGTTAAATATCATTGCAGATATTTTTTTCTATTCCTTCCATTAAGTTGAACTTAAATTAAGTTAAGCGTTTTATCTCTCGCTAGGATTTTTTTGTACTAAAGCAAAAAAAACAGATGTCTTCTCCAAATAACCCAACACTTTTAATGGCCTTAACACGACAACATTATCATACAATCATAATAGACATCATAAAAACAAAAAAACAGCAGAAAAAAACCAAAACGTTTAGGGATTTTAAGTGAAAGAAAAAGATACCGCAACTTCATCACCATTGCACTGAAAATCGGTAGCGATTTTATATTTTCACAAGAAATTGTTAAAATTAGTACAAAAGCTCTTCATATGAAATTGACCGTGTAACATGACATTGATAAACTTTATGAAAGAAGAGACTCAATAGGTTTTTTTTTGTAACCAGTCTACGATTTTTAAAACACTAAAAAGTCTTAAAAAAAATGCAAATAAATACAATTCAAGTGCGATGGGAAAATTTGGCGCACCAAAAATAGACGAAGATGTTTTGGAAGCTGCAGGAAAAAAATGCAACAAAACTAAAATGCAAAGCAAAACAAGTGTTTAAACAGCATGTAAGTGATGTTAAAAAGAAAAGTTTTTTTTGTTGCGAATATTTTATTTTAGTTTTGCTTATAAATGCCCTATAGAATTCAGACGTCGCATACGCAGGTATTCTGCTCATCTAGTCGGCAAAATTATTTATTAATAAGGGCATCGAAAATATTTTTCAATTATGAATTATACCTTAACCCTTTCTCGCATATGGGACGCATGTGCCCCACCGCCTCTTACTGCTCTTTGCTAAACGTACTCAAAATTCCACGCCAAATCGGATATTTTGAGTATCCTTAAAAGAGCCTTCCTGGATATGCTTATTTCCAAAAACACGGTTTAAAACTTAAATCCTAAAATATTAATCGAAAAACTTGAAATATTTTTTTCTGTGAAAAGCGAATATTTCACAAATTTCAATTTGAATCATTATTAAGAAAGTTATGAACAAAAAAACTAAAAAAAAGAATTACTGGAGGGAGTAATCAAAAAAATGTCAAAATTTACCGGGAAGGCCCTCTTGACATGGACTAAGAAATGTTACAATATGGAGGATATCAAAAAAAATTTTTTAAGCCATCTGTTTTGCCATGATATGCCCCATATATTTTAGTAATCTATGATTTTGATATTTATAATGTTAAACTTATAATTTTTTAATATTATGTAAATGAGTCTAATGAATCAATACGATATTGATGAATGACAT
The DNA here is from genome assembly GCA_963931875.1 of Pollenia griseotomentosa. Classification (NCBI taxonomy): domain Eukaryota; kingdom Metazoa; phylum Arthropoda; class Insecta; order Diptera; family Polleniidae; genus Pollenia; species Pollenia griseotomentosa. The sequence goes on from OZ007561.1 coordinate 64,369,808, forward strand.
GGTTCTTCATCGTCCTGATCGCTATCCGTGTCTCCAAAACTACTTTTTAATTAGAATTCAACTCCTTTTTAGAATCAGATTCAGCAGGAGTCATCAAAGAAATGGCATTTTTTGTTTTTTGTGCAGGTTCGTTTTCGTGCCAGTAATAAGTTGGTCAGAACAGACCAACAAACGATTTAAGATATCAATATTAGAGATAGAATAGAAGTAAATCGTCAAATTAGAAAGGCTAAATCTAAATGTTATGCTAGGCGTTTTAGTAACGCAATTGATGGAAAAAGTAAATGGAAAACCTTACGTGAAATTGGTATTGGGAAGATTAAAAACACTAACAGTATCAGATCTCAAGAAAATGTAGTAAATACTCATAAGGTTGACTAAAAAGTATAATACCGTTATCTCTTCAAGAGTTAAAAGCACTTATAAAGTTTGATTTAAAGGTAAACAAAGCTCCCGGGTATGATCTAATAACTGGAAAAGTTCTGAAAGCACTACCAGACAATGGTATAAGAAAGCTATTGTATATCATCAATGCATCATTAAGATTACAATACGTTCCAAGTCAGTGTAAAGTTGCTGAGGTTATAATGATACTGAAGCCAGGAAAGCAACCAAATGACAAAAAGTCTTACAGGCCAATACGCTGCTTCCGACAATGTCAAAAGTATTTGAAAAACTTCTTTTAAAAAGGTTAAATATTATTATTGAAGATAGGAACCTAATACCAACTCACCAGTTTGGTTTTAGATCCAAACACTCAACTGTAGAACAAGTGCACAGGGTTACAAACGAGATAGAAAAATCGTTTAATAATAATTAAATATGTTCAGGAATTTTCATAGACGTGGCACAAGCTATTGACAAGGTTTGGCATGATGGTTTGAACTTTAAACTTTATAGAGATTTACCAAATCAATATAGTGGAATACTAAAATCGTACATAGCTGGAAGATTCTTTCGTGTAAAGTTTGAAGACGAATATTCAAAAATAAGAAAAATAACTGCGGGAGTACCACAGGGAAGTGTTTTAGGTCCAACCCTATATACTTTTTACAAGAGACATCCCAACTGCAAATGATATAAAAATTGCTACTTTTGCAGATGATACGGTAATACTTGCAACGGGTTCGACGGTAACCGAAAGTACCAGAAAGTTACAAGCCTCAACAGATGATATTATCAGTTGGACGAAAAAATGGAGGATAAGGTTAAATAATACAAAATCTGTGCATGTCAACTTTACAAATAAAAAAAATACAAAACCTATCTGTCTATATGAACGGTAACGCAATACCATACGCCAACACAGCAAAATATTTAGGGTTTACATTTAATGCAAAGCTAAAGTGGAAGGAGCATGTGAAGAAAAAGGTTAATGAATTAAACCTTAACTTTAAGAAAATGTATTGGCTACTTAACCCATACTCTAGTATGTCAATGCAAAATAAAATACTACTCTATCAGCAAATTCTTAAACCAAAGTGAACGTACGGTATTCAAATATGGGGCTGTACAGCGAATCAAATCTTAAACTAATTCAGACCTTTCAAAACAAGGTCCTGAGACTAATCACCAACTGTCCGTGATATGTCAGGAATGTTGATATACATAGAGATCTACATATAGCAACTGTAAATGATGAAGTTAAGTTTTATGCGAAAAAGCACTCTTTAAAGCTACTACAACACGCAAACGAAGAACTACAGGATGTGATAAGAAATCCAATGCACCGAAGAAGACTCTACCAATGGACCTATGTCTGGAGACTTAAAATAATATAATTTGTATTAGTTCATTTAGTTATATTCTAAGCACATGTGATTTTTATTAAAATGTAAATTACTAGATGGGTCTTAAATGTACTCAGTTGTAATAAAATTCAAAACATTGAAAAAAAAAAAATTATCAGTAAATATAGTGCAGATAAACTTAATGATGTTTTAACAAGATTACCAATTCCTGCTCTTGGACAGCACAACTATAATTTTGATAATAACCAGAACCGTCATGACATTTTCCAATTTTGCTGTGTAAATGAACCTGAGGTTTTACAAAATATTATTTCTATTAAGTCTAATGATATTTGCAAAGATAAAATCAGCCCAAATTTCTAAAAATCCTTCTTTCCCAGCTGTTGTCATTCATAACAACATATTTAACACCATTCACATGAGTATTGTCGTCCCAACTAACTGGTAACGAAAAAAATACCAGTTTCATAGTCTAACTCTGAGTACAGGCCTATAGCAATTCTGTAATTTCTGTTTAAAGTTCTTGAGAAAATAATATATAAACAGATAAGTGATCACCTAGCTCAATATAATCTACTCAGCAGCAGGCAATCCGGATTTCGACAGAAACACAGTTGCATCACAGCTTTAATTCACGTTACTGAAGATAAACGTTGTTCTATTGATGGTGGGAATTTAACACTTTTGGTAGATCAATCGAAAGCTTTTGATACTATTTTGTAATTTTTTAATTAATTTTAATTTAATTTAATTTTTAAAATTTTTTAATCTACAAAATTTTTAAATTTTTTATACTTCTTTTTAAATTAAATGGTATTAAGAGACTCAAACTGCTTTTCAAGCTGAATATCGGCTCTACAGTGTTTCCGAAGCTGTAAACGAACGAAAATTGCATTTTTTTGCGACCAACCGGCTCGGATGTCAAGAGTGAAGGTCCTTTTGGATTAACGAAGAAATTTGGCTGATTCCCAATTTTACGCTAGTTCTATTTCTTTCACAATTAGTGGGTAGTATTTCTGATCTTTAGAACACCATTGCAGTAATTGGTTTGTCTTAGCGAACGAATTAATTAAATTAATTAATTTAATTAAATTAATTAAATTAGACTGTAGACTGCAAAAGTTTCGACCATTTCATTGCCTGCCCAATCACATACTTTTTTCCAGACTCTTGTGGCAAGTGTGGGAAAAAGTTGCTCGTGCCAACTACTGAAAACGCATTTTAGTACTTTTTCTATATTTTTTGTTAACATTTCATACATTCGTATTTAAAATAAAAGGAGAATTTCTTTTGTATACAATATTTTCTTTCTTTATTTTTATTTTTTTTTTTTGCAATATTTTTGTGTGTTAAAAATAACAAAACTTATGAATTCCATTAAATAAAATCGTGTCTTTGCCATATTTTTTGAAGTTTTGTTGGTCGGTTGTATTTGGTTTGTTTAATAAGTGTTTTTGTATGTGTTGTATTTGTTGCAGTCTTCAGTATGTTTACACCACGTTTAATGTTTGTAATTTCTTCGCTTAAGTAGTTGTATTTAACTTGACAAAAATCACACATTAGCAGAAACAGCACAACACTTTGCCACAAAAACGACTATAAATGCTGCAACAACTAAGGCAGCAGCAACAATATATAAAGAGAGAAAAGAGCGAAAAAAAACGCAATATTATGACATAAGTTGCACGTTTTTGCACCACAGGATAGCGATTGTAAAACATTTGAAAGATGTGTTTTTTTCCTTGAATGAAAAAAAATAAACGTTCTACAAAGTTTAAAACGCCTGTTGGGGAAAAAGTGTTAAACAGCCTTAAGAAAAATATGCAAACATTTTGGGAAAATAAAAAAGAACCCATGATTTTTGTTGCTGCAAAAGAACAGAGTGATAAAATATACAAAACAAGTATAAATTGACACTTATTTTTTTTTTTTTTGGCTTAATATTTTGCAGTTTTGTATATTTTATGGAAAAATATTAAACGTGACCAGGATTTATAATGTTTTATTAGTTTTTGTTGTTGATGTTTTTTTCAGTTCCTTATTTAAACAAAGAAATTAAATTATTTACTTTAAATTATAATTTTATAGAGTTAAAATAAACATAAATTTGATTTAAAGTTGTTTTACTTAAACAAAATTTAATTTGGATAAAATTTTATATATTGGCTGTACAAATAAGTTAAAGCTGTTTGTAAACCGAAGAGTTTGCTTGCGAAATTTATAAACGATAATTTAAATTTAATATTAAATTGTATTTAATTACACTTTTATTTTTGAGTAGAGGTAATCACAAATAGGTGGGTTTTTTTTGCAACTGTTAGCTCTTGCTACGTTTTTATCATTAGCGGAGTTAGGTATTAGGCTTGCAATAGAGCAAATGCAAGATATCGTAGCTCTTTTGTTAATTCCAACAACAACATACACAGAGTTTCCGTTAGATTTCATCTAACTACTACGACATTTTGCTACGATTTTTTAGCGAAACAGATCGCACTTTCCGTATGAAATAAAATATTTTTTGATTTTATTTTTGTTTTTTTTTTTTTAAATGCTTTTGAGAGGCTTTTTGTTACTATTTGAAAGTAGCTTAAGCCAACTTATGCATATTTTAAATTTTTGGGAGAATGTTTTCTGATGATCTGGCCTAAGCAACCAGTAAAATGCCCATAGAAACTAGCTTATCCACAAACAATAAATTTAAGTGTTTTTATCAAGAATACAAATTGGAAATTAAGCACGACAAGCAAAATCTTATTAATTTTTATCTTTAATTGGGATTAAAGTATGGTGTGCCAAGCAGAACAGAAGTACTGAATGCTATAAAAAGTTTAAAGAGTGGCAAAGCTCCGGGCAACGATAACATAACTGCCGAAGTCCTTACGTGTGACCCAGAATTAGCTACGTCAGTGTGGCTTCCATTGCTACAAAGAATATGGAATGAAGAAATCCTACCATCGTCTTGGAATGAAGGAGTTTTAATAAAAATCCCGAAGAAAGGAAACTCACATGACTGTAACAACTACCGAGGAATAACTCTACTACCAATTCCAAGTAAGATTTTGAGCAAAATTATACTATCCCGAATTTCAGAAGCAGTATTAAAAACATGCCGCGAAAACCAATTTGGGTTTCGTGGAAATAGATCTTGTGTTGACCTCATAAACACCGTAAGAATAATTTTTGAACAATGCAACGAATTTAGAACATCTGTGTATGCGGCGTTTATTGATTTTAAGAAAGCTTTCGATAGCATTAACAGATCGTTTTTATGAAATGTCTTGGAGAGAAGAGGAATGCCAATAAAAATCATTAACCTTATAAAAGCTATGTATAATGGTTTTTGTTGTAGAGTACTTCACCAAGGCATGCTTTCTGAAACATTCGATGTAGAATCTGGAGTAAGACAAGGCTGTATACTGTCACCACTTTTATTTATTTTGATCCTAGACGAAGTTATGAGAAGTACTCTCCAGGGTAGGAAAGGAATCCAATGGAACCCATTTACACATCTCGAAGACATCGAATATGCTGATGATATATGTCTGATGAGTCAAAAACTTAGCAGTCTTCAGGAGAACCTAACGGAACTTAACGAAAACGCTAAAATTGCAGGACTGGAGATAAACATTAAGAAGACGAAATTTATGTCTGGTGGTTACAGTGCATTACATCAACCAACATTGTCAACCAACAAAGTCTACGTTTGGCATGTTAAATAACATTTGGCGATCTAGTCAAATTTCAAAAAATACCAAACTAAGAATTTTTAACTCAAATGTAAAATCGGTTCTGTACTACGCATGCGAGACCTGGAAAAGTACGAGAAGCATTGATAAACGTTTACAGACATTCACAAACAAATGTCTCAGGAATATCCTGGGTATATGGTGGCCAAATCGTATAAGTAACTCAGACTTGTGGTTACACACAAATCAAAAACCAGTTCCAAATGAAATAAAACGAAGAAAGTGGCGGTGGATTGGCCATATACTTCGAAGGCCTGCAGAAAACATAGCTCGACAAGCACTAACTTGGAACCCCCAAGGAAGTCGACGCCTTGGTGCACCATCAAAAACCTGGAGAAGAACTATTGATGAAGAGTTGAGTACTGCAAATTACAGTTGGAATGACATATGCCGTGAAGCTAATTATAGAGATAGATACAGAGAAGTTGTTGAGGCCCTATGCTCCAACGGGAGAGAAGGATGACAGAAGAAGAAGAAAGTATGGTTTCGCTTCTAAATATAAAAAAAACATCGTAAAAAAGTGTATTTATTTATAAAGTGGTATCAAACAAGCAGCTAATTGTTTTTGTATTATTATGATATGTAGTCCATTATGCTAAGTTATACACAAAGTAAACTTTGGTGAAATTCTTTTTTATTTAAGTGTTGACTGGAAAACAGAATTTTGTATTTAAGAAGATTTTTTCTTCATCTACACTTAGAGAAAAAACATGTTTCAATATGGTCACATCCAACAAAACTATTTTAAAAGATAATTTTAAACATACTATGTTTAATAATAATATTGTCACCTAAAAACATATTATGGTTGAACTAGTCCTCCATCAAGAAGCCACAACCATATTATGGTTGGCTCTAAACATGTAATGGTTAAATATGACAGTAATTTGTTTTAAAATTGACAATAGTATTTTAGTCTTTTTTCAAGAGCCGCATGCTATGGTTAAAAACCAACCATGCTATTATAAGTGTTAAACATGTTTTAGTTACTTTAACCAGAACATGTTGGGAGGCAACCATAATATGGTTGTGGCTTTTTGATGGGGGACTAATTCAACCATAATATGGTTGTCGAAGACAATAATATTGTTAAACGAATTATAATATGTTTAAAATTTCCTTTAAAAATAGTTTTGTTGGTGGTGACCATATTTAAACATGTTTTTTCTCTGGGTGTATACATGTTTTATGTTAACCCTAATCTTACCAACATGTGTCTGTGAGACACATTTTGATGTTTGATTCAATAAAACAACGAAACTTTGTTACATATTGACACCAAATTTTATGACTTTTATTTTACATCTGTTTAGTATAATTTCACAAAACAAAGTTGATAAATATTAAATTCCTCTATTTTTTATAAGCCAAAATAAAAAAATGTAACATAAACTACCAACATGTGTCTCAGAGACACATACAAAGAATTTAGTAGAATGCGCAAATTTAGAACAAAAGCAACTATCTGTCATATATGTTACAGAATTTATATTTGTTTAGCAGCAACTATCTTTCATATATATTTATACAAATTGCATATTTTCATATCACTATATTAAATTTGGGGAATTCCCTTTTATTGAAATCAATAATCACCTGATACTGAATGTTGAAAAACAACAAATTAGTTGCGGTTAGATTTTGTAGAGTATTGATGTGCAAGTTCATTTTATAAAAAAAATATGCCAAAGCGACTTACAGAAGAGGAAATCCGACTAGCCGCGGAAGAAATTGATGAAGATACGGTTGATGATATAGAAGACGAGGATATGTTTTTGCAATCTGATATCGAAGATAGTCAAAATAATGAAAATATTGAAGATGATGCTTCCGAGATGTCTGATACTATTTCGGATATTGAGCAAGATGCAGGTGAGGAATATGGTGAAATATTTTTTGGTAAGGACGGAACTCAGTGGTATTCTATTTCAAAACCTCAAAGGCGTATTCCTGCTCGAAATATAATTCGGTGCCCATTGAACAAAGTTAACATGCCACCAGGAAAACAAATTGAAGACCCTTTAGAGGCAATCGAGCTATATTTGAATGACGAAATTTTTGATTCAATTGTAAAATTTACCAATTTGTATGCAGTGACTACAAATCAGAATGCCTGGCGTCCAATAAATGTAACAGAAATAAGAGCCTATGTTGGACTTTTGATTACAGCGGGGACAAAAAAAGAAGCAAACACAGAGATTGCTGAGTTTTGGAGTTCGCGATATGGTTGCCCAATTTTTCGGGCTACTATGAGTCGAAATCGTTTTATGGAAATTTCCAAAAATTTGCGGTTTGACGACAAAAGCACTAGAAGCATTCGACAGCAAAAGGATAAACCTGCACCTGTAAGGGATTTATTTGAAATTGTCAATAAAAATCTAAAAAAATTTTACACTCCTGGTGACAACCTTACTGTCGATGAGCAGCTTGTTCCGTTTCGTGGAAGGTGTTCTTTCCGCCAATATATGCCTAGTAAAACAGATAAGTATGGACTAAAAATTTGGTGGGTATGTGACAGCAAAACAGCCTACCCACTCAACGCAATACCTTACTTAGGCAAAATAAACAACCAGAGGGGTTTTGGTTTGGGCCAAAGAGTTGTGGAGGAGTTAGTTCAACCCTATGAAAACACAGGCCGAAATATAACATGTGATAATTATTTTACGAGTTTGGAACTTGCGAATAACTTATTGGCTAAAGGTTTGACAATAACGGGCACTCTAAAGAAAAATAAGCGCTGTGTTCCTTCATCATTTTTGCCAAACAGAAAAAGGCAAGTTGAAACAAATTTGTTTGGTTTTACCAATAATAAAACTTTGGTATCTTATGTCCCTAAACCGAATAGAGCAGTTCTTTTACTCTCTACAATGCACTATGACACCCACTGCGACTCACAAAATAAGAACAAATCGGAGGTAAATTTACATTACAATCGAACTAAAGGAGCAGTTGACACTTTGGACCAACTTGCACATAGTTTTACTTGCCGGAGAAAATCAAACAGGTGGCCATTTACGTTCTTTTCCAATTAAATTGATGTTTATGCAATTGCAGCATATATTATTTGGAAAAATTTACATCCATCATGGAAAGCAACACAAGCAAAAAAAGCTCGAAAACTCTTTTTACGAGAAGTTGCCGCAGGACTTATTGCCCCCCAAATACATCAAAGGTCAAGAAATAAATTACAACGTCCTATAGTTCAATGCATGGAAAAAGTTCTTCAAGAAGGAAATACACCAAGTCCAACCACTTCTACAACAAATAAACGTAAAAGATGCTATATGTGCGATCCAAAAATAAGTCGTATAATAAAGCAAAGCTGCCAAATATGTAAAAATAATGTCTGCAATGAGCGTGCTACAAAAGTTATAAATTGTAAAGAATGTATTCAATAAAAAATTACTTAACATAAACTAATTTGTAATTGTCTTATGCTTTTTTCTTTTAATTTGTATGTATGTGTCTTAAAGACACATGTTGGTAGGATTTGTAAGTTTTTATGTCGGTATGATGAGGGTTAAAATAATTTGAGCACTAGATGCTCTTGAAAAAACCGACATTTATTAAAAAGAGAAATAGTACCAAGAGCACCATTTTTTCCAGTTTTTACATCATAAAAATTACCCTATATTTTAGTCTGGTCTATATGATAACTCTACCACAGAAAAAAATAATTTTCATATTTGAATACGAAAATCGCATATTTGATTACAAAAAATTTTGAATTTTCTGCGATGACGATTTTCGCGGTATTGATAAAAAAGTTTGTATGTATAATTGTTAAGTTTTTAGTCAACAACCAAGTTTATTGAGTCAATAAAAAAAGTTGTTGCCCAAAATAATTTTTTTTAACAAAATGTTTACTTGATTTGTTAAAATAAATTGTTGAAAATGTTGAATAAATCAAACAAAATGTTAAACGAATCTTTATTTTTTTATTTATTAATGACGATGTCATAAATTTTTAATGTTTATACTTTATAAAACCACTAAAATTTATTATGCGGGGATAATTAAGTTCCTATGCGCATTTCACTGGTTGCTTAGGCCAGATCATCAGGAAACATTTTCCAAAGACTTTGGCAAAACTAAATATATTATTCAAATAAAACTGAAAAACAAATAAGAATTATGAGCTATTCAAAAATGGACAAGAGTGGTTAAAATACTGTCTTTACTTTGATTCAAATATTTTTTTTATTGAAAATTATTTCATTATTAAATATGTTTTATTGAGTGCTATTTTGCAAAGTGTAAATTTGATAAATTTTTTCTTTGAATCAAACAAAAAATTGTTGACATAAAATTTGATTTTTAACAAACTGTGTTGTTAAACATTTTCTTGAGATATTTTTTTCTGTGTACACCACACTTTTCGAAAACAGAAAAAGGACCAAAGGTAAAAGAGCACCAGCTTTACTCATTTTAGGACCTCAGAAAGTACACTGTATGTTAATGTAGGCTATAATATGTATGTATATCAATTAAATCCCGTTTTTACTTCTTAAAAAGTTCGAATTTTTTCCCCTAAAGATACCCTATATTTTAATTCTGACCATATCCAATCTGCACACGAAATATATCAAATAGATAAAAAGCACCAAAGTACAATTTTTTCCCGATTTCCCGCTTTAAAAGTACCCAATATTTGAATCTGGGACATAAGCTATCTGTCTACCAAATTCCATTCAAATCCATTAAGCGGGTTTCGCGTGATTTTGTGTTTCAATCACGCGAAAAACTAACAAACATCTAACCTTCTAAATATTTAAACATCTAAATATCCAAACATACAAACTTTCACATTTATAAAACTATTAGGACAAAGATTTATTTCAAACACTTGAAATTGATGAATGTTTACGGCGAACATGCTACTTTGGTTTCTATCGTGCAAATAGTAAAAAATATTGAATGCATCGACTCGATTAGAATCCATCTAGCACTTTACATTTTCCGAAATCACTGATATATATTGGTTCCTACGTTTAGAAAAATATAACGAATTGGTATCCTCAATAATAATCGACATTAAACATTTTTTGGGAGCATTGAAAGATGTTTCGATCATTTTAGTTTAATCTGGTTGTAACTTATCCGAAAGTAACAAAATTGATTTCAATGGTAATAACCTCAAAGGTCGAGCAATCTTTTTAGAAGGGATGAACATGTAAAATCAATTAAAATGGATAATCATTCAAAAAAGCAAACTTCGATCTACCAAAGGTTGAATAAAATACAATTTGGTTTAAGGATTGATGTTTGACTAATGACTTCAGCAGTCGTCGATGGCTGCGAGTGTAAAACGGCAAACCCATCTGAGGAGATCGAGTGGTTGCGATTGAAACATGTCATGGTAACCTGCCGGCCGCGGTTCGAGCCCCGGCCACGGTTAAAAATGAAAGATTATCAATAACAATTTTATATATAACTTTTTGTTTGACCTTTTTTATTTAATTACTTTTAATTTTATTAATTTTAATTAATTTTCATGTTGTAAAATTCCTTTCTTCATAAAAATAATTTAATGAAAATTAAATTCAATGAACTTAAGCCTTATTAAAAATATTAAAAAGTTTGTACGAAATTTCATCAAATTATTTTTAAAACTGCCACCTGTACTTCGCCAACAAGGTTTACATTGACGAGCCACCAGCCAGTCAACCGCACTAACGGCTGGCTAAGACCTATTTTTTTATATGTAACCAAACTAAGCACAAGCTCGTAATAAACTCTCCACAATTGTAGTGTGGGTATAAAAATTAGCAATAACTTTTTTTAACTGCCAATATTCCTGATTTAGTCTTAAACCAATTTATTTTAAAGAAAGTACCATAATCATTGTAGATTTATCTAAATACTAAAAAACTCAGTTAAATTAATGCACGCATTTTAGAAATTTATATTATGATCGCCTTTAGTATCACTATGGCCCTTTATACAAATATCTCAACTTAAACAATTGTTATGGTTATTTATCATGAAAGTTTCAATAGTTTAAAAAAAATCTCCATTTTTAAAAGAAATTTTTCTTTAAACAACTTTGTATTAAATCGTGTGTCAATGCTAAATATCATTATTCGGTCATTATTAGTTCGATTTTTTAAGTTACTTTTTTATAATTTTCAAAAAAACAATTGTCTGTTTAAACGAGACCTTAAACAAGCGCAAATAATGCAACGTAATGACAATACAGCCACAACAAAGTGCTCACCAACAATAACAACATTAACCGCAACAAAAGACAAATAAAACAATAATAAAACGACCGACCAACAAAAACAAAATAGGTACCGAAACTAAAACTGATATCGATAGCAAAGTCATTGAGTTTGCGTGCGGAGAAAGTTCACGTTTTCCTTGTTAAAAAACATGAAAAACAACCTGTTAATCTAAATATCTCACTCATAGAAAAAAATGGACGTAAAAACAATGGAGCACCACAAAAAAAAAATAAAAATCAACAAGCAAATCCACAAAAAATTTACCTTATTTTAAAATGTTTAAAAAAGTTAAAAAAAAAAAATAGCGATTGCACAAAAAATTGGTATTTAAAAGCAAAATAATGTAACAACAATAATGTGACAACAAAACTATTAAACAACAGTTAAACCACTCATACTCTATTTAAAAATTCATTTAAAATCTATTAACAAATAATAAAAAACTCTTAAAGAGACCTTTTAAAATACTGAATAGACATTTGCTACAGACAGCGTTGCCGTTGAAAAATTATAAAAAGGAGTACAAAAGGGGTATTTTTCAATGAAAAATGGAATATTTTAAAGATATCTTTGATAGTTCGATTCTTTTAGGCGTGGGCTTTATATGAAATCTGTAAACTATGAGCCAGTCATTATAAATACCGACCTCATAGTATTATTTTTCGTTACCGTTTTTGGCCAAAATGTTCCAAAAGTACGATTTATGTGGGGCATATGACGCATAGCACTAAAAATAATTCTGTTAATGCAATTTTACGAACCGAACACTACTTTACAGGATGGTTACCTTGATAGCTAAGAGTTTAGTTATATAGGCCTATTAGCTTCAAGTCCAACATATTAAAGCGAAGGGCACTTCGAATCATCACATCCGCTGTCTGGTTTGTAAAAAAACTCGAACATTCATTAAGACCTTAATGTGGCAACAGTAAAAATATCTAAGAAGGCTTGAATTGCACCTAAATCCACTAGCTCGAAATGTTTTAAATGATGGCAGCCACATTAGCTGAAGGAGCAGAGAGACTCCAGAACTTATGCCATCAGAAGAGCGCTAAGCACCTGTGTGAATAGGAACCGAGATTATGAGAACTTTCTTCCGGCATTGCCAGGACGTAAACTTTAGAATAAGATTAAGGTTATATTACTCATTACACTGTGCAACAAAAAAAAAACTAGCCTTAAACTAGACTACTGGATGAGCAAATCTGCCAAAGGATTTTGAAAAGTTAGCTCGGGTTTCGGCCCTTAAAGTTTTTGAATTTTTTTAAAAGGCGTTTGGAATAATTAAAAAAATATACTAAATGCACTTTTGAGTTAAAAAATTATTTCAGATGTCTTCAGTAGAATTGTATGGCGATTCTTTTCTTACAATTTATTAACCCTCCAGCTCTAATTTGAAGGTGTCATTTTGGTCTCTTTTTCCCAACTTTCACACAACAGTATACTAAAACGGAAATTTTAGAGGTTTTAAATGTTCTACGAATATTTTTTTAATCAAATTTCACTAGGAGTCTTCTACGACTAAAAGTTCGTCATAAAAGAATATTTAAAAGTAGCATATATTTATATTTTTAAAGCAGAGGTAATTAAGTGTAAAGAATTTCTGAGCCTTATGGAATATTAGGATTTATACAAAAAAAAAATATTATAGCATTTCTTTTAGAAAAATTAACCCTATATTTAAATTTTTTGGGGTCTTATTTGTCCTGTTAAAAAATATACTTATAATTTTACAATAAGTATGCACAATATGTTTTACGAATATTTTGCAAAACAAGCTGAACGAATTTTTTTTCCGTAAAAAATATTAAAAACTACGTGCTCCGAGCTCTTTAAGATGTTGTTGATAGATGGAAATTCTGGTAATCATTGCTTTCAGCTTGTGAGTCCGAAGCAGAAGTAATCATTACTTCTGCTTCTGTCTCTGATAAACGTACAATAAAGAACTTTCCTGTCTTGCGAAGCACTTATAGTAAATTTTAAAAAGTAAGCGCACATTTATGTGATAAGCTTAAAGACATACAGAGATGCAGTAAGGTAAGTGAATGATGAATCCTTAACACGTTTTTAAAAAAATGTAAATTTGGAAGCAGGTTTGTAAAGGAGAATTTAAAGAATAGCGGTAACAACAAAAAATTCAGTTTTTAAAGCTGACAGTTACTGTGTCAAAAATAAGTTGCTTCAAAGTGGAAACTCACCATATTACTATATACTATATAACAAATTTCTTTCGACTTATATTCACATATTTTCTCTTCAAACAAGTTTTAACTCCACCAACAAATTTCCGCTAAAACGGCATCAGGTGACTATATCACATAGGTTCTAATAATTTGTGCGGAAAAAATTTCGTTCAACTTGTTTTGCTAAATATTCTTAGAACATGTTATGCATACTAATTGTAAAATTTTAAGTATTTTTTTTAACAGGACAAATAAGACCCCATAAAATTAAAATATAGGGTTAATTTCTCTAAAAAAAATGCCATAAGATTTTTTTGTACAAATAATATACCATTTAGCTCAGAAATTCTTAACACTGTTTTGACTTTATTACCACTGCTTTTGTTAAAAATAAAAATATATGTATATAATATGTATTTTGTTCGACCTTTAATATTTCAAACATTACTAAATTTTCGAGCTTAAGGTCTTTTTGTTATAAAGAACTTTTAACGTTTATTTAAAAACCAATATTTCGGCACTTCCTTGAGTGCCTTCTTCAGGGTTTTTTTCATAATTTATAAATTTTTAACGTTAAAAGTTTTTTATAACAAAAAGACCTTAAGCTCGAAAATTTAGTAATATTTGAAATAAAAATATATGCTACTTTTAAATTTTCCTTTATTAAGCCTTTTACTTACATACATTGTACGAACTTTTGGTCTTAAAAGACTATAGTGAAATTTGATGAAAAAAAAAATTCGTAAAGTTGCCGTTTTAGTATACTTTTGTGTGAAACTTGGAAAAAAGGTCAAAAATTACCCCTTAAAATTAGAGCTAGAAGTTTAATATATTCTACGAAAAGAATTACCGTACAATTCTACTGATGACATCTGAAATCGCCAAACGCCTTTTAAAAAACTTAAAAAATTTCAAGCGCCAAAATTTCGGAAGCCCGAGCTTACTTTTTACAAACCTTTGGCAGATTTGCTTTACCAGTAGTTAGAATTCATTTTGCGTTGCAAGTATTGAGGCAGGCGGCGATGACCCGAATTTTGTTGCACTGTGTTATTAGTTCATTTTCTTATATATGAAGATTCAAATTAAATATTGTTTGGATTTATTAAATACTGGGTCATAAAAAAACGATTGTCATCGTTTTTTTTTTTTAATTTTAATAAAATTTCGTGACGTTATTAAAAAAGCTTCAATAGCAGCATGAATGGATTTCAAATAATGCAAGTAGATGCATTAAAAAAAGGGGCATTGGAAGTGAAAAGAACCTCTAAAGGGGTAAGATTTACGCTTTAGGGTTACAACGACAACGCTGGCAGTGGTGATGATCTCTTATTAAAATATCACAATAGTAAGATCATGGTGAAACAACGGAGTTTCATCATAGTAATCAACTTCATCGTCATTGTCGGTATGCTCAATATCGTGTATAATGATCGTCTGTATCATAACTGCCATTTGTACATGTCAATTGAAAATAGTTTTGCTTTAATTCTTTGGTTTTTATAGGTTTAAATTTTTGCAAGCCAATATTGGGAGCATGAAAAATTTAACTTAAGCTAGACCGAATTGGATATAAGCTACATGTGGTGAACAGCTTATTATATGCTGGTTGAGCCCAGTTTATTGATAACGCAGTTTCTAAGATTTAGCTTAAATTGCATTTTTTTTAAATAATGATCAAGGGGGGTGCTTTAAAACCATGGGAGATAAGGCCATGATGGCTTTATTGCTCAATTGAATGGGAGATAAAGCCATAATGGCCTTATTGCCCAATCATTGAGAGGTAAGGTCATATTTAAAATTTTACGTAAGGAGAGATATAGCCATATTTTTTTTCGCAAATGAGAGATAAAACCATATTTTTCCAGAATATTGTTACTTTACTTAAGTGTTTCCGGGAAAAGTTATTTTTTCTTGTGACGCACGCAGGAAAACTTTATTCAGCGAAGCCACCTGCCGTGTCCTACTGGAGGAGAAAACCCGTAAGCGCGGCCGCAGGCCGCCACGCAGAAAAACTTTAGTATGCGAAGCCAGATTCCAATACTTTACTTTAGTGTTTCCGAGAAAAGTCATTTTTTTATTCTTGTGACGCACGCAGGAAAACTTTATTCAGCGAAGCCACCTGCCGCGTCCTACTGGAGGAGAAAACCCGTAAGCACTGCCGCAGGCCGCCACGCAGAAAAACTTTAGTATGCGAAGCCAGATTTCAATACTTAACTTTAGTAAAAGGGAAAATCATTACCTTTTAATTATAAAAATAAGAAAACTATTAATCAATGTAAAATGCAAAAGTTCTTCATAACTGAAATGAGAGATAAAGCCATTTTCTAAAATTACTTATGTGAGCTAAGGCCACGATGGCTTTATCTCCCATTCAAATGAACAAAAAAAATAAAAGACTTTATCTTTATTTTGAATGAGAGATAAAGCCATCATGGCCTTATCTCCCATGGTATTAAAGCACTCCCTCAATGATCAAGATGCCGTTCAAACAATTCTCTTCTATATTTCCTTAAAGAGAGGTTTTCGAAGTCTAGCTGTGACTATAGGTCAGGCTTTTATCATTTCTGCTGACATGTTGTCAATGCCCAGGGTGATCGATATTTTGCCCGTTGTGTGGTGCAATTTTGAGCCGCACCGATGCCAAAATCTGTTGTCCTTCCAGAGTCTTCTATGGCTCATCTGGTTTGTGGTGATTCCACCTGGAGAATCGATATTTTTTTTTTGCATTTTTTTCAACGATTTCTGAAGCAATCAATTATCTAAATTTAAAGATAAAATATTTTTTATCTCCAAACATTCACCAGTACCCACTTTAGTGAGAACTTCTCGCATCGAAAAGATGTGAAACAAAATATTCCATCGTTTCTCGAAAAGTGAGAAAAAACTGAGTCTGTAACTCATGTCGAATACTATCAAGGAGATTACGTCGTTATAAATGTCATAAAATTGCACCTGAAGTCGATGTGATATTGCAGACGTTGATAACGCCAGTAACACATATCGTTGAAGAAAACATTCTTTTATTTATTTAAAATATTAAAAACAAAATAATTAAACAATAAAAAATGTGCCAAGAACAAAATATTATTATAATTCTTTAAATTTTGCAGTTTTAATTGTTTTTTTATGTAACATTTTTTCTTATCCCATTTTTATTCGTGAGTTTATTTGACAGCTCAAAGCGGGAACTTTTCTCACAAAAATGTTACAGACACACTTTTTCTGTAAATTGACGAGTAATTTCCTTTCTAAACCTTTTCAACACACCTTTCGTGAAGGTGTGATGCTTTTGATCACTAGTATATCAGTGGCTATAAACTAGAGGCGATAAGATGGAAAATTAAACTTCATACAACATATTATGACGGCTGTTAACAAAGCTATAGGAGTATTGGCTTTCGTCAAACAATAATCAAGAGAATTTAAGGATCCCTTTATCACTAAGAGATTATTTACTTAACTTGTAAAACTAATTTTGGAAAATGACTCGGTTGTATGGGACCCCTACAATCAAAGCAAAATCATGGCTAAATTACCATGATATGCGCCAAACCAAATCTGAGCTGACGATATGTTTAAAATTTTCTTTAAAAATAGTTTTGTTGGAGGTGACCATATTTTAACATGTTTTTTCTCAGTTTTTGCTCTTTTGTTTGGAGACGTTTATTAAGGATATTGCGCTGCTCTTCCATTATATTCATCAGGAGATGACTTGATTCGACTGCCAACATTAAAAAGACGAAGAATTATGCTTAATGTTTCATTTCTTGGAAATCTTTTAAGTGGAAATGTTTTCTTTATTTAAGTAATAATAATAATAATATCTTAAGTAATACATCAGTGAATAGTAATATATCAATAAATTTTTTTCAACGTACATTACGGTTCAATGACCCACCTTATGTTTATGTGCCTTCGAAGTTTCCTTCACCCAATCCATGAGTTCAGTTCTGGTTTAGTTTTAGTTCAGTTCTATTCTGTTCTGTTCTTTTCTGTTCTGTTTAAATTTGAATAATTTCTGTGTTACTCTAGATTAATTCTAACTTATTTTTATTTTATAGTTCTAAGTAACGTTTTTTTCTAAATTAGCTAAAATAACATGTGCTTATTTCTTTTGGTGTTATTTAAAATTCCTGAGGTAGGGTATTTTCGTATTTATTTTGCTTTAAATTCAACAATTTTGGGGGAGAAATTATCTTTTGAAAAATGGTAACTATCTTTATTAAAATGCGGGCATTTCACTTTGAGAGTAACAAAAAACAACAACAAAAATGAATCATTGACTTTGATACCAGTTACTAAAACCAGTGCACCACCATCATCATTAAGAAAACAAACTATCTCATTTTGCCTAGTCATACTTTTTGGTTAAAACAAAACCTCAAAAAAAAAAAAACTAATGCAACTAATGGAAAGTTATTTTTGGTTTTTTCCTAAAAACTCACAAAAAAAAAATAACATCATTTAAGAAATATTTATTATTTCTGTTCCAGAAACAGCCTGCGTTCCATCTGTAAAGCTTACTAGATGGACTGATGGTGAACCAACTGTTTGACTGAACAAGCACAAAAACGGTCTCCAAGGAAAAAAATTATAACCATATTCAAAATAATCAAAACTTCCACTAATGACGATGAAGATCGCAGCTACTGTCAGCGTAATTGAAGTAATAATTGTGATCTATGGTTTTATATTACAGTTTAGTTGTTTCCCCATTTTTTCTTTAGACTTTAAGTGGAGAAATCAGTGTTAAAGTTATGTTCGTTGTTGTTGCCATATAAAGTGAGTCTATGACAACAAGTTTATTATAGTTTTGTTGTTTTTATATTTATAACTATTTATATTGTTAGTTAAATCATTTTATATTTGAACAGAAATTTTTTGACTTAAGGGGTATTCGTCTTTTTAAGTGCCACTTAATGTGGCACAATAGTAATTCATGCATTGGCATCAGGTTGCTTGTTAATTTAGTAAGCTTTTATCTGCATTGGTTTTTTTTTCGTTTAAATTTTAAATGTCACAATTATCTTAATTTTTCTTGGAATATCTTGAACTATTTCGGCTTTTGCTTTAATTGACAGAAAAAATGTGTTTGTTTTGATAGTTTTATTGTATGTCATAAATTACCTTGGCTTGTACCTCATATACATTTGTGTACTTATGTTACAAATAATTTAACCCTTCTGCATTCCTTGGGTCAATAAGACCCAATTTTACTTTTCCATTCACTTTTTTTAATGCAACTGATAATTCAGTATTGATCTAATGTTTTATCTTATCCTAAACAGAAAGGAAAGTAACTATTTAGTAGCTAAACAGTTAAACAGTTTTTTTGGTTTTTCTTTCACATACAAAAAGTCTTATACACAGTTAAAGTCTTGTTGGGTCAATGTGACCCAGCTGATTTTTTGGCCTTAGTTGTTGGCCTACAATAAAAAGTTTGTCACTCATATTTTTAATTATGCTTTTATTTATATGGTAACCTCATACTAACTGATATTGATGTGGAAATATCAATTTTATTAGAAATTAAAGTACATAAAGATGAAATTTCTGCAAAATCTTATATCAATCCGTGCATTATTCCATCATATATGTAAAGTTAGGTTTGGTGCAGAAGGGTTGTGTGCTCTAGGGCACACCTCCACCCGGAGATCAATGCGATCCATTGTCAATTCCTTCAATATAGAGGAAGAAGAAAGAGAGAAAAAGAGAAGACTAGAATTGATAGGTAGATCTTAGATAAATTATAGAGAACAGTACTCTCCCTAAAGTCACCTCGACAGACAAACCCGGCCTATTTCCTTCACAAACTCCAGTAAATCGACTGGATTACATCCAGCGATACTCCCCAGTTCGTCGTAAAACCTATCTCCTAACCATTTTCGCCTGAGAGCCTGTACCCTAGGACAGTGGCACAGTACCTGCTAAATCGTCTCTAACTCCTCAGCACCATCGCATATTCTGCAGAAGTCTGGTATGGTATTGTCCAATTTGGTCGTAAAAGCCCTTACAGAACAATGACCTTTCAAAAACCCTATAAGAGTCCTGAGACCACTTCCATCCAAGCTTTTGCATTCAATGCAGGCCATAACGCCCTAGACACCCTGCAATCAGCTCTATCCATCCAGGAACGGTGTCGTGGAAACTATCTCGGATCACCGCATGGTAGTGACATAAGGGGGCTTTACCCCCTCATCCCTTAATTTTAAGTCTAGTCACGAACCCTGTATCGCGAGTTCGTTCGCTACCTCATTACCACCCACCTTGCAGTTTCCGGGTACCCAACACAGCCTTACATGTGCTCCTTCAGAGCATTCCTCCACAATGCGACCAGGCAAGACCGCACTGTATGACCTGTCAATGCTCTGAGCGCAGCCAGACTACCCAGTTAAAATTGAACTGGTAAGAAGTTTTGTTAGAGGGAGAAACACAATATCCCCTACAAACCTGCTTACAAGAGGCATGATTTTTGTATGGCGAATTCCCACTTGGAAGCACTACTTTTTTCCTCTGTCCTAAAAAACAATTTGTGAAATGATTGCGTTATAAAAAAATGTAATTTCTATGTTCGGTAATATTTCGGGAATGATAGTAATCATATTTTAAAGTCATTGCAATACAACCTGCTTAGAACATAGTTCATGAACTTTTTCTTTAGAACAATAATTTTAATTATTCACTTACAACCTGATTACTTAAAAAGGATAATGCGAAGTTATCAAATCATTTTTATTTGCTTAAATTAAAAATTCACTTAAAACTTAAAATTTTTTTCTGGGTATCGACGTAAATTGTCGCCACAGATCCTATAACGATGTGAACTAGTATAATGACAAACTAAGTATACCCTCATTCACCACTAGTGGCGGTCGCGAGTATAAAAAGTTATTTGAATATCTTATTGTAGCACATTTTGCGCGCCCCTCTGTATTATATTATGTTATATATCAATTTATCTGATTTTGCGTAACCAGGACATTAGCGTTCATCCAATAGCAAAAGTAGTTCATTTGTTTCTCCTCTGAAAATTTAACCAATATATGGGGTTTTACGAAATTTTATGGTATGGAATGATTGCCGTTCAATGTTTTACCATGTTAATTTCAAAACTTTCAATAGTGGTATTCACACTGAACTTGTTAATTTGTTACTCGGTAGATTGTTAATTGGTTAAAGTTACCAACTGTGAACGACCCCCTTTTTAAAACTTTGTTAGTCTGGTAACTTTCGTAGTAAAACAGCATTTAATTAACATACTTACTCTCAATGTACACGAAAATTGCCAAAACACAAATATTTTTTTAGAAATGTATCACAAATGACTTTTTTATTATATTTATTTAGAAACTGCAACAGCTGATTGTGAGTTACCAAGCAACAACTATTTTATCAGGGGTGCCGTGTCGTTAATTTGTTAAATGTGAATCCGGTAGCGCGTTAAATATACAAAAACAAAATGCGTGTAAAAAAGTAACGATTAACGACTAACAAACTAACAAGCTCGGTGTGAATCCCACTAATATTATTTATGTAATCAATCACAATGCCACATAAAGTATAGCAACTTTAACATGTGAAGGCGAAGGTCGATTTTGCCGCTATATTATATACTCTTATTTTTTATAACAGAAGTCCTGGCCATTTCAATTCAACATTTCATTTCATTATCTGCTGTACAATTATCCGTGGCCATACGTTTAAATATTTACAACTGGACATACGTTCTATTGAGTTTTTGTTAATAATGAGCTGGAGTGGTGGAGTTTTCTCCCGACTTACATTTATAATTATCGTTTTTCCTTGTTGGTTTTTAACCACATCAGATCAGAAATATCTGGGGGTCTGGAATGTTATCCGATGTTAAAGTGGTGTCGTTGTTATGGTTATTAAAATCTCCTTATGCTTTAGTGCCCTGTATAATTATTACTAGCAATATTAGCCAGATAACGATAAGCTTATCTGCAAGAAATCGTATGTGAAGCTTTGCGAGCCTGCTGAATCAACGACAACAATAAATATCCATTGAGCCAAAGTAATGATTGGTTTTTGATGGTACCAGAATGGTACAAACTATCTTAAATTTTCGGCCATTTTAATCGGACCAAGTGCTAACAGCGTGACTTTATCTAATGCAAATGATTCTCTTAATGCTTGCAAAGGGAAAAATCCGTCTCGAAAAATGCCACTAGATATTAAGTTGTAATATCCCAGCAAAAACTTTGCTTACAAAATAAGCAGAAAAATAATGAGAACTTGACGAACAGACTACTTATTTTTCTACTAGAAGAAGTACTTATTTTTGTTCGAGATGTCCCAAAAGTAATCCTTTATAATTTAGCCTATTATAATCTAAAAAATAATATGTTTTTTTTTGTACTTAAAATTTTTATAAAAATATATAGTTACACAAAGTCAATAAAGTAAAAATTTTTTTATTTTTTTTTAATTTTTTTTTTTTTGTTTTTTTTTTTAATTATTTTATTTTTATTTTTTCTTATCCTATTTTACTTTATTTTATTTTTTTGTCTCTGGCGGGATTTGATCCCGCAACCTTGGTGTTGATAGACTAGCTCTCTACCAGCTAGTCTACCGGGGCTATGTTTTATGACTATAATGACATTTTTATTGCATAATGAAAATACAAATTTTTCTGTATATTTAAGATATAATAATAAAGTTATTATTTAATATATAACTAATAATCCAAAAAGTGGCGAATAAAGCTACAAAGTAATGAATTCTTGAAGTCATTAAAAGTAGGATTGTAAGTAAAGTTTTTGCTGGGATTCCATCATGACAACGCTCTGCCTTATATTATAAGGCAACTAAAAACTAGTTGGAGAATTTTGTTTGAAAAGTTTTGCCTTACCTGAATTTAATTTCGAACTTGACTTGTCCGCCTCCGTTTCACTTAAGAACATGGTATCCGAAAATGCCCTGATTCATTTTTGGCCTTGGAAAGTTAACAGTTTTTCTATAGCGGAACTACACAATACAATATGTTTAGGTTAGAACATTGCTTTAACTGTATTTTTCGTTATGTTTATGATCTGAGGTATAGGACACGTGTGTCATCGTTTTTAATGTTTTTTTTTTATTGGATGGGATATCAGCAGCTTTGTAAATACCAGGCTGTTTATTTTATTGAACAAAATCATTAAAAGTGAAACTCTATCTTATTTAAGGGATAGATTTTGCCTTAGAAACTCAACAAGGACAAATATTATACTTCCACCTAGGTTCACAGCCTTGATTATGAAAATATCGTTTTTGTTCGGTGTATACCCCTTTGGAAGTCAACTGTTTCGTACACTGAGAGCAAAATTTTCACATTGTATTTATAAATTTAAGAAAATTGTTCTTGAGAATATTTGAATTCTTTATACTGGTTGATGTCAAATTTTTCAAGAATCTTATTATATTACTTTTTATTAAAAACGGTTGCTGAATTTGTAGTCATTCTTTATAACTGTGCATTGACTGCATGGGGGAGGGGGGTTATAAATTATAATTTTTTAATATGAATTAATTTTTGTATACAAACATAATTTAGTATAAAATGATAATGCCATATTGTATTTTCTGATTTAATTTTGCCCTACCCAGCAAAAACTTTGCTTACAAAATAAGTAGAAAAATAATGAGAACTTGACGAACAGACTACTTATTTTTCTACTAGAAGAAGTACTTATTTTTGTTCGAGATGTCCCAAAAGTAATCCCTTATAATTTAGCCTATTATAATCTAAAAAATAATATGTTTTTTTTATACTTAAAATTTTTATAAAAATATATAGTTACACAAAGTCAATAAAGTAAAAAATTTTTTATTTTTTTTAATTTTTTTTTTTTGTTTTTTTTTTTAATTATTTTATTTTATTTTTATTTTTTCTTATTCTATTTTACTTTATTTTATTTTTTATTTTTTTTTTCTGTCTCTGGTGGGATTTGATCCCGCAACCTCGGTGATGATAGACTAGCTCTCTACCAGCTAGTCTACCGGGGCAGCGTAGTTTTTGCATTAAAAAACTATGTTTTATGACTATAATGACATTTTTATTGTCATAATGAAAATACAAATTTTTCTGTATATTTAAGATATAATAAAGTTATTATTTAATATATAACTAATAATCCAAAAAGTGGCGAATAAAGCTACAAAGTAATGAATTCTTGAAGTCATTAAAAGTAGGATTGTAAGTAAAGTTTTTGCTGGGTAGGGGCTTATGAACTATTGAATTAAGAAATAAATAAAACTTTTTAAATAATTAAATTAAATTTTATTTTTTCGACCTTTTTTAAATTATTAAAATAAAAAGTTTTCTCGAGCTCGAGGCCAATTATTTGTAAAAAATATGTATATTATTTATTAAATTATTTGGTCCAATATTTCGATATCCTTCGGATATCATTATCAAGGAATGAGTTACAAATATATTTGCAAGAGACGTATTACTATCTCCACATTTAATATTGCACTATTAATACGTCTCTTGCAAATATCTTTGTAACTCATTCCTTGATAATGATATCCGAAGGATATCGAAATATTGGACCAAATAATTTAATAAATAATATACATATTTTTTACAAATAATTGGCCTCGAGCTCGAGAAAACTTTTTATTTTAACTTTTTAAATAATTTATATAATTTATGTTAAATTAATATCTCTTTTGCATAACTTTTAAAAAGTAATTAACAGAATTTTAATTTTATTTCAATATCTATATATAAATCGGCAAAAGAAAACAGTTAGGAACACTTGTCTCCTCTTTATGTTAACCGATTTGAAAAAAACACACACCATTTACTTACAGAAGTGCACAATATATATTTTATTAAAATCTGTTCAATATTTTCGGAGTAATAAGCGTTCAAATTAGCTACTAACACATATGTACAAAATACAAAATTTGTTTTTTTCAATTATCAAATAATAAAAATATAGGGTGCTCGATTATTCGACATTTTTAAGAAACCGGTTTTCGAATATATCGGCTATATAAATACGCGAAATTAAATTTCTTTATTTTACTTTTACGTGCTGCATGTAGTGATTTATTAAACTTAGAAACATAATATTATAGGTGCAGGGTACTGAGTGAATAAAAACCTATAAGATGAAAAAAGAATAACAACATGTAAGGGGAGCTTTTTGGTACTTTTTCGTTCAACATCTGGTTTTTTTATTAATTTTCGTTAATAATAGACATAAAAAAAAAATAAAATGCAATGTCCCGAGTGGAATACAATTAACAAAGGAGATTTTATGATAAATTGTTGTTTTTAATTGATATTTTCTGATATTTTTTATAGTAGAAGATAGAATATGAACCAGAGGTTGGTCCCTTGCCAAATCGATCCACTATGATGGAAAAAATGAATGCTCAAATCATGTAAGTTCATATATACTTAGATGTAGTATCTTCATATGAACTTTAAAATTAGTGGTCGAATTTTGACCATTAGGCGAACACTCGTCTATATATAAATCGGCAAAGGCAAAACATCCAAAGGATTAACCGATTTGCAGAAAATATACACCATTTGAAAGATATTTACTTACAGAAGTGCACACTATATATTTTATTAAAATCTGTTATATTTTCGGAGTTATAAGCGTTCAAATTTGCTACTAACAGATATGCAGAACACATAAATACAAAATTTGTTTTTTTTCAATTATCAAATAATAAAACCGGTTTTCGAATATTTCGACTA
Organism: Pollenia griseotomentosa; assembly: GCA_963931875.1. NCBI lineage: Eukaryota > Metazoa > Arthropoda > Insecta > Diptera > Polleniidae > Pollenia > Pollenia griseotomentosa. The sequence continues at coordinate 64,395,440 of OZ007561.1, forward strand.
TATAAATACGGGAAATTTAATCTCTTTCTTTTTCTTTTCCGTGCTGGATGTGATAATATTTAAATTTTCTATAATATTGATCTTACAAACATAATATTTGCTTTGTTGGGTACTAGGGTATTCATTCGGTTAACCGTTAATCGGTTAACCGATTAATTACTACCCGATTAACTGATCGGTTAATTTAAAATTGGCTTTTTTCGATTAACGAATAAACCGGTTAATTTCAGTCGATTAGCCGATTAACCGATGTAACAAAATTTTGAATTTTTTGTAGTATTAAACCATATTTTTGTGTGCTTTTAATATGGGTGATTTCCAAAACGTCAGTTGCAAAACAACTCGCTTTTTCAAATGCGATCTACAATGCAACCATGTAGAATTTTACAATGTTATCTGTACGAAAGTTCGCCAAAAAAATTACCAAAGTAGACCAAAAAAGTTGTATTTAGACATGTGTTTTAAACAATATATTTTCTTCTAGAAATACGTTCTTAAAATACAGTACAAAAACATTAAGGAATTCGAAAATAAACTTTTAAGCAGAATGTTCGGTGCTGAGCTTTGCCAGGATGAGTTAGATGATGACCTACCTGACAACAGAAGAAACTCTCGATGGTTACACAACAACGGAATTAGCCGAAACAATTAGAAGTTTTAAACATTTAAAAAAATTAAAACAGGACTCTAATGGCATAATGGAAGATTTTATATGCTTAGAGAACTCCAGAAAAATGACTGAGAAATTAGAACTTTGATAAGTGAAAAAATTTTTTCCAAGTAAAGTTTTTTCAAAACTAAAAAAAAGAATCGCTTAAATCCTAAACATTTAAACTAATTTATTTTTCTAAAATATTATTTTTTAAGATCTCCTTTAACTATTGAAATAATTAATATATATATCTCACAGTTTATTTTTTAATAAATACATAATATGTATTAATTAAAAACTATGTATTACGTAGTTATTAATTATTTTTTTGTTTGCTCGTTTTAGTTCAGGAATTGATATGTTGTGGTTTTTTTTACTAATAAACTCCAAATAATAAATAAATTTTAATTTTTATTTATTGAAATTACTTAATTTAGAAAAAACCTTATTAAACGGTTAACCGATTAATAACAAAATTAACCGATTAAACCAAAACCTCGATTAATTAACCGAGCGGTTTACCGATTCAAGCAAAAGCCCGATAAAATGAATACCCTAGTTGGTACTGTTTGAATTCGTATTTTTATTCGACGTATAAAGATAAAATTTCACATGCATGGTCCTGAGTGAATAAGAATATGTAAGGGGAGCTTTTTTGTACTTTTTCGTTCAACATCTGGAACTTTGACTAATTTTTGTAAATATTAGGCACAGAAAAATAAAATTAAACATAATTTTCTGAGTGGATGACAATCTTTAAAGGAGATATTTTGATACTTTTTAGTTTTTCAATTGATATTTACTGATATTTTTATATTGAACTTACAAAATTAAAATAACTCACGTGGAAGATGAAATATCAACCGGAGGTGGGGTTTCGCCAAATTGATCCGCTAAGACAAAAGAAATAAATGCCCGAAACATGTAAATTCATGTATACTTAGCTGTGCTATGTTTTCTCCATATGTACCCTGCAGGAAATTTGTGTCAATTGGTCCAACGGACTGGTCCTGGGAGTTGTGAAAATAGAACAGGTGAAAAAGGAAGAACTCATGGCCAGTGAAAGGAGAACCAATAATGTAACTGGTTTATGAAGAACAAAAATGTAGAAAAAGTAATGAATTACAGTACAGTCTTCACCGGTGGTGTGACACATTTTTTGGGACCTTCTAAAATTTGGTACTTGAATTTAATTCTAGGACTTGTTTTATTGAAATAATACTACATTGTAGTAACTGTCACTAAACACGTCCACTGAGATTAGATGTGTGACTGGTCATATGGTGTGAATTGACCCCCTTCAATGACAACCCCATGTAAAAGTGATAGGTCCTATCCATAGAAAGTGTTAAAACTAGAACCGGTCTCTACCACCAAAGACCTATCACGGAACTACTTTTGTGTCAGTTCGCTTCCCTCTAGGGTACATACAAATTTCTGGTTGAATTTTGACCATAAGGCGAACACTATTATTATTTTTACATATCAATTAAAAACATAAAAATTGTTGCTGCAAAAACAGAATTTTTAAGATTCTTTCAGAAATCTAAAAGTCTTTTTAAATTTTTAGAAATATTAAGGGGTCTAATCACTTCATATCGAGTAAATATCCTATCGAGTAAACTATCATATTTTTCTGCATACGTTAGACACTGTTTTATATAATGAAAACTAGAGAGATGTTATGTCTTTGGCTACTCGATATCCAATGCTAATATCTCAAGTTACGATACATTTCACGCGATATCGAGTGTCATGATATCAAAATAAAAAATGTTAATCAATTTCGCTCGATATCGTATGCGGTGATTAGACCTCATTTTTGTCACAGGAACCAATTCCGATCATAAGTGGAAGTAGTTCCGCATTTTTCTTCTCAAAAAAAACCAAAATTTAATTAAAGAAGCTAAAACAAATTAAATGGGAATTGAATAACAGGCCTGATTATTATCATAAAATCAAAGTTTAATTTTAAAAGCGTTTGTTCACGCAAAGAAAAAACGTGGCTATGGTAAACATTTTCTAAGAGCAACATATTATGATAAGATTCATAATTGTAGTCACCATATTACGATTATTATTGAATCATATTATGCCCAAATATATTCGTAATATTACATGATAATATTTTTCTCTTAATTATATTATTATCCTGTTAAGAAGTAATCATATTATTGTCATGTTAATCATAGTAAGATAAGATGTAGTCACATTATTTTCATGTTAATCATAATAAGTTAAGAAGTTATCATATTATTGTCATGGTAATTATAACAAAATAAGAAGTAATCATATTATGATGCAGTGGTGCTGTCACAACAATTAAAAAAAAAATTGATTTTTTTTTTGTATCGATTTTTTATTTTGTGGCACTTTACAATTTTTTTTTAATGGTAATAAAATTTCTTTATTTGTTTTTTACAGCCTGTTCGTCGATTTCGAACGTTGACGTTCGCATAGAAAATTATATTTAAAACAAAAACAAAATTGGACAATTTGTTAACGTTCGAAATCGACAAACAGGCTGTTAATTTTTTTAATTGTTGAACCACTTACTAACAAATAATTCGATAAGCATATTTAAAAAAACGACACAACTTAAACGAAATTATTTTACAAATGGCGCTAACAAAATTTTATTAGAGTAAAAATATTTTGACTGCATCTTAAACATATTATGATAAATGTATAGAAAGTTATCATGTTATGGCTATTAAATATCATAATATGGTTGTGAGTAATATAATATGTTTTGAAAGCTATCATTATTTAGTTGTTAGAAAAATAATTATTTTTCAGTCAACATTACTCAAATTTATAATTGCGATAAACATTGATATGTTTACTGTAACTATTATATTGCTGATATTTAAAAATAATAACAATTATTTGTCTACGGCAACAATATATTGTTAAAATAAACATAGTGTAGTTGCCGTAACCATGCCCAACCATATTGTCTGCTTGCTTTGGAATGTATAGTTCTGAGTTTTTTACTTCAAACTTCTAAGAATCATGGTGTTACCTAAAAGCAGAAATGACATGATATCACAAGAACTAACGGTGCGATTTTAATTAATGTAATTTAAATTAATACGTTTTAATCGGTATTGATTATATAGAATATATTTTTGGATGTTAATAAGAAACAAAATATTAATATTATTCAAGATGCAAATTTTTATATTTTAATCAGGCTAAAAAAGTTCATTGGATTTAATTTTTCTTAAATTATTTCTATGAAGGAAGGAATTTTACAACATGAAATGAATTAAAGTTAATTATTCACTCTTGACTGAACTGGGAATCGAACGCAGGTTTTCACAGACAGAAAACATTTCATGTTGTTAAATTCCTTCCTTCATAAAAATAATTTAATATAAATTAAATTCAATGAACTTTTTTAGCCTGATTAAAAAATCAAAATTTGTACTAAAAACCATAAAGAGTTCAATAAACTAACTACAATACTAATAAAATACAAGCTCTATGTTTGCATTTGTCCTTCAAGTTGTGTTGAAAAAGGTCAACAAGAAAATAAATGCAAAAACATGAAAAACACAAATGTGTACTTTGGACTACAAAAAAAATTTTTGACAAAAAGTACTAAAAAACAGAAGTAGAGAAGAACATGTAAATCAATTAAAATAGGTAACCATTCACAACAACAAATTTCGTTCCACCAAGTAAAAATGCCATGTGGTTTAAAGATTGATGTTTGAATATTGACTTCCAGCCGTCGTCAATGGCGGTGAGTGTTAAACGGCAAACCCCTCTGAGGAGATTATTTGGTTACAATTGAAACATGTAGGGGCAACCTGTCTGTGAAAACCTTGGTTCGATTCCCAGTTCAGTCGAGAATGTGTAATTATAAATTAACTTTAATTCATTTCATGTTGTAAAATTCCTTCTTTCATAAAAATAATTTAACCCATATCGTCCCAATGTTCGATTTTTCGAACAGTAAATTTTATGCTTTTTTGTATTTTATTTTCTCACTATAGGTAAGACTAAGAACTAATTTTTTTATTTGAATATCTAGTGTAAGGGGTAAGCTACAAATATAAAAGTAAAAGTTCTTGCCCTCTTCAATCCCCCCTTTTATTATAGGGGTGAAGAAAAACCCTTGATTTTAGCATAATTTTAAAAACTTAAAAATATGTATAAATTAAAAAAAAAATAAAAAAAGTGTAAATGTAGTTTAATTGAAAAACGATTCCACTTTCTACGACAACTTAAAATAGTTTTTGTTTATCACGTGTATTTTAGTAATGTAACTTCAAAAAGCAGTGTTCGATTTGTCGAACACTGGGCACTATTACGCACTTCTGTTTTTTTCCAGAAGAGGTCGCGTTTTACCATATTGTAACTAATTACCGAATTTGAATTAACAGAAATAAAGTTATTATGTTTTTATAGTGCTGCCACATTCTTTATTTAACATAAAAAAAGAAAAATAGAAATATGGCGACATTATTGTGCTTTAAAATTTTTTATAATAAGGGGATTTACATATTACATTATTATGTACGTATGCATTCAATTTTATAACTCACTTTGTATTGACACTTGAACGCGGTCAGTGTAACCTTTAGAGAGAAAAAATTTTATTACAAAACTTTTCAATAATGAATAAACAGTCGGGATCAAGACGTGCTCTTACAAAATATGAGCTGGAGGCAATAATTGATAGCTGGAGTGACGAGGAGGCAGAGGTGGACAAAATTTGCATTATACCTCCTGATAAAACGGATGAAAATACAGACGAAGAAGATTTTGATGATGACGTGATTCCGTATGGTGATGTAAGTAGCTTATAACGAAAATTATATTATGTACATATTGCAACAGTTTCGTCAATAGTCAGATGCTATATTGGAATGCGCTGGAAGTTTTGAGGTGGAAGCCATTAGAAAAGCTTCAGGAGAACCTTGTGAGTTCAATGAATTTAGTAATAACGATGATGTCACCATTCTCCCAATGGCTCCCTCAATATCGTCTACTATTACTCAACCGTCAAAAAGAATACGAATTGAAACTCAGCCACAGGAAAAAAAAAATTATAAAAAACTGTCTGATTTTGATAAGCCGAAGTGGACACAAGGGAGAAATCGTGAAGGCAAGTTCGAATATGAAATTTCCCCAATAAATTAACCACTCAATGATGTGAAAAAGAAACTGGCCGATAGTTTAAGCGGAAAAACGCCGCAAGATTTATTTAGCCTCTTTTTTGATGATGAGGTTATAGATATGATAATCAAGGAAACAAATCGCTACGCTCAGCAGCAGAATTCCAATTTTGTTTTAGATAACACTATGTTACAACGATTTCTAGGCATTTTGGTATTGTCTGGATATCATACCGTGCCTGCAGCTCGCGATTATTGGTCAAATCACCCTACATTAGGCGTTCCTGCTGTGAAGTTATGTATGCCAAGAAATAAGTTTTTGGACATTAAGAAATTTATTCACTTCAGTAACAACTTTAATTAAGACAAGAACGACAAAATGGCAAAGGTATTGTTCAATTCTCTCGGAATTATTTTATATTTTAATTTATATATTATTTATAATATTTATTTCATAAAATAAAAGATACGCCCTTTGTACGAGATAATCAACAAAAAGTTTATGCAATTCGGAGTGTGGGAGAAAGATTTGTCGGTTGATGAGCAAATGGTTCCATATTTTGGACGACATTCTTGCAAAATGTTTGTACGCGGTAAGCCAATTCGTTTCGGCTATAAATTATGGTGCCTCTGCTCGGCAGATGGATATCTTTATAACTGCATACCCTATGCTGGATCGGCAGATAGCTACAACAAAGAAGTTGGCTTAGGAGCCGATGTGGTTCTTCGCTTGTTAGATAATATAGAATTTGCAGATAGGCATACCGTATATTTTGACAACTTTTTTACTTCCTACTACCTAATGTGCCTTTTGACTGAAAGAAGATTGTGTGCAACAGGTACTGTGCGGGCAAATAGAATCGGGGGAGCTGTGCTTAAAACTGGAAAAAGTTTGGAAAGAGGCAATCATGATTTCCAGTTTGACAGCAACAATAAAATTTTATTTTGCCGCTGGCAGGATAATAAAGAAGTAACAGCGGCCACTAATTTCGATCAGATCTATCCCACTGTGCCCGCAAAAAGATGGAAAAAGCAAAAAAAATAATAGTGATGGCAAAATAATAGAACAAGGTCACTTTGTTATTATGACCAACCCCTACTATTGAAAAACTACAACAAAGGAATGGGAGGAGTGGATTTGCATGACAATGCTGTACAAAATTATAGTGTTGCAATTCGAGCAAAGAAGTGGTATTGGCCTTTATGGATTGCTACTCTTAATTCTGCATTGGTAAACGCTTGGAAACTGGACTATTTCCGTCGTCGTTACCAAAACAAAATTATTAAATCGCAAAAGGAATTTCGAGTAGAACTTGCGTATTCTTTAATGGTGAAACAGCAGGACATTGATTCAACGAGTGATGACAATGCTGGTGTCTCACAAAGGCCTTCAATAAATAGTCTTCCTATAAGAAAAAGTAAGCATCTATAGTTAAAATAGAGCAAAATAAGAAATGGAGATGTAAGCACTGTCATAAACCAAGCTCTTTTTTATGCAAAAAGTGCAATATTGCGCTTCATACACATTGCTTTGAAGCATTTCATGACGGAAAATAAAAAATATTTTTACTCTAAATAAATGTTTTGTTCTATTTTTCTTTTAATAAATAATATGAATTAGTTTGAGTTTATAAAAAACTTTGTTTTCTTTTTTTACATTATATGGGAACTTAAAAAAAAAAATGTTGAATAGTGCCCAATGTTCGATTAATCGAACACCATTTTTCTCAAAAACAAAAAATTTTAAAAAAATTTTGACTTCAGATTCGTGTTTTCTAGTCCCAAATTACCTATAAACCACCAAGTTTTATAAAGTTACTCAAAAAAAAATCGCTGGGACGATATGGGTTAATAAAAATTAAATCCAATGAACTTTTTAGCCTGATTAAAATATCAAAATTAGGATTAAAAACCATAAACAGTTTAATAAGATAACCACAATACTAATTATTACTAAAGATGTCTTTGTAAAAAAACAAGGAAAGAAGAGGAGTAAAATTTCTATAACCTAATAAGTTTAATATTAATTCTTATTCCCAATTTACGTTGAGCTATTTTACTTCTATGAACAAACTTGTTTCTATTCTCAGAAATAAGTTTTTTTTTTTTGTAATAATTATATTTTGGTTCTTAATTAAACAAAACTACTTAAAGTAAACGCAGTGTCTTAAAATGTTCTTAAGAAAAACTATGCACTGGCTTTTCCAGACTTGATCTTCTGATATTTAATCTTTTTAATCTTAAAACACCTTCTAAAACATAATTAAAACATCATTTTGTTTGAGTAATTTTCCACAAAAATAACCACCACCACCTTCTATTAAACTCCAACAAATTGCCTTAAACTTGTAATAGAGTTTGAAAAAGAAGAGAAAAAAATAGATGAAATTAATATACAACAGACCATCTTCATAAACCACCAAAATAAACAGAAGTGTAAAGCTGTCTACTTAAAAATACTCTAAAATCCTGAAAAAATAAAAAACTAAATTATAAACACCATTAAAAAATTTCAGTCTAAGCTAATAATACAAAATCTAAAGAAGAGATGATGACCTTTTCATCTAAACACGACAACTTAAGGTCAAAAGCAATCAAAACGTTTAATATATATATATATATATATATATATTTTTTTTTTGTTTTTGCTAAGCCGCCTTTTGCTAAAGCAACATCTTTAAAACAAACAACAACAGCATTACAGTTTAAAAAAGAAAAAAAAAACTAATATTAACAGAAGCATTTTTTTAAAACGATGCTTAAACACTCGTCTATAACCGACTAACTACAAGTTTGTTACACTCAAGTACTCGTACCTCGTAATAGTTCATAATAATTATTTCATATAATTTTTCTTACAATGAAAGTTTCAGTTAACTCAACAAAAAGCCAGCAATAATATCTAATAATAACAACAACTTCATACACAACTCCTACTGACACTTTGCGGTTTGTAGTTTGAGCGAAATGTGAGCGAGTGATTTTAAAGAGGATAAAGTACGAATTTGGAGTACAGTATTTATCTTTAATTGGCATTTCATTTTTTGCAACTCTTTTAGTGCTTTTAAACGAGGAACTCGCTTATTGCCCACGCAGTTCTCGCTTCTAAAATCAACAGCATGAACAAAAACTATATTACAGTAGATAATGGATACAAGAGCATCTCATATAAGAAAAAACGGTATAAAAAATGTATTTCAAAATAACCGTGTCGTTTTTCATATGTGACAATATAAAAAGTATTCTGCATAAGAAAACTTCTTATAGGAAAAAAGCTGATACAAGAAATATTTTGCAATGCACCAATAATAACATTGCGTACAAAAAATATTTTGTATGATAATTGAGAATAATTATTATGTATTATTATTATTGTGATGAATAAATGCGGGATATGCACCATAAAGGGTTATCCATTTTTCGTTTTTAAAAGTAAAGTTAAAAAAACACACAAAAAGCTATGATTACAATGAAACTTGTATTTCGTTATTATGCTTGGACCTTGCAATACGTACGAAATACAATGCTGTTTAAATGACCGCCTCTAGATTGGTTGGGGCAGTTGTTCCTTTTGAGGTAGTATTCCACCATTTTTTTACACATTTCGGGCGGTGTATCGGCGATAACTTGACAAATGTTGGTTTACAAATGGGTTTCAAATTCATAAATGAATTAATCGTTCTAAGATTGCCAAAGTTGCATTTATTTTTCAATAAATAACATATGTTGGTCCTACACTCACAATATTATTACAGTAACGGACTGTAGTTTTTTTAAGAAATATTCCGTTCAGTCATTTTTAAATAAATAAACATTTAAAATTCCAAGCAAATTTATTTTTAACTGATTCTAACAGTTATTCAAAAAACTAAGTGCATATTAATACGGATTTTCAGTTGCAGTTAATATTGTCCGTTGATTGAGTTAAATTCTTCTTTATGTTAAAGTAAATAAAAATGTAATTTAAAGCAACGAAAAGTTCATTTAATTTTTACTGTCAAAAATTCAACAGCGAATTCCGTCAAAACAAATCAATATTCAGTTATCTGATATAAATTAATGGTCAAAAAATTAACTACATATTCCGTAAAAACAAATAAATATGTAGTTATTTTATAAAATTTTACTGTCAAAAATTCAACACCATATTCAGTAAAAACAATTAAATATTCAGTTATTTTATATAATTTTACTACCAAAAATTTATTTTTACTTATCTATAAAAAATGAATTGCTTGTTTTGTGTAAGCAATTCCCATTTTCTATTTGTTAAAATAATTTAGTTAAATACATCAAATTTTAAAAGTAAAATAATTGCGAAGCCATATCGGTCATGCTGCTGGTGTCTTATAATTGAGAGTTCTTCTGTAAACAACGTGGTCAGTACAACAAAAGTAAAACAAACGTGTGTAACTGGGTAAGTAAATAAAAATATTCTCCCTCTCTCGCTTATAAGAAAAACAAGAGGACAGGTGTGTGTCTGGTATTTTTTAGAAATTCGGCTCTTTTGTGGAGTAAACGAAAATTTAATAAAATAACTGAATATTTAATTGTTTTTACTGAATATGGGGTCAATTTTTTGACAGTAAAATTTTAATAAATAACTGAATATTTAATCGTTTTTACTGAATATGGTTTTGAATTTTTGACAGTAAAATTTTACAAAATAACTGAATATTTATTTGATTTTACGGAATATGGTGTTGAATTTTTGACAGTTAAAGTTAAATGAACTTTTTGTTAAAAATAAATGAAAAATAGGTAGACCGGTTTTTAATTGAACTTTCATTTATTTTATATTACAATTTCAGTTAATTTTACGTACAGAATATTGTGAGTGTACTGTAAAATGTTGAAAATATTAGATACGTGGTTTTGCATTTTGGCTACATCCCTTATAATAAACTAATCATACCCAAATTAAGATCACCTAAATCCCATGGAAAAACATCCAATATTTTTTTTTTGCAAATTATTGTAAAGAGAGTGAAAAAATATTGTTAGAAAAAAGTAACATGTTAAAACTTAATGAATGAGATGATGGCGTGTTTGTTTTAAATCATCGTTGGGCCTTGGCAAAACAGTTAAATCGTTAAAAGCTCTTTGGGTTTTTTGGCAAAACAAATCATTTTGTTAGGAGACATGTAGTAGGCGATATTAAAGTGCACCAGTATCACTGGCGGTAATAAACAAAGTGGAAGGATAAATGGAAACTGAGCAGATAAAACAACAGTAATAAACGATTACAAGTGTTGTAGATTTTTTTTTTTTGTGTTTTTTTGCATAGCATAAGTAATAATTTTTAGATGAAATTAGTAAAATCATTTTTTCGGTGGTTACACCCAGAGAAAAAACATGGTAACCTCCAACAAAACTATTTTTGAAGAAAATTTTAAACATTATTGCATAAAAATAGTTTAAATTTAATAAAGGTTTACAAACCAAAATTTCTGCGAAAATGTCTCTAAACAAACGTTTGTTAAATTAAAAATTCGCTTATGAATACGGGGGCTTATGTTTAATTTAACCCTATTATTATCACTTTTAAAACAAATTAATGTCATATTTGACCATAACATGTTTAGCATTAACCATAATATGGTTATGGCTATGTTATGGCTTGATGGAGTACAAATTTAACAATAATATTTTTGTCGGTGATAATAATATGGTTAAATTGAACATAATCAGTTTAAAGTTTTCTTTAAAAGTAGTTTTGTTGGAGTTGACCATATTTAAACATATTTTTTCTCTGCGTGTAGTCGTCATACAAAAACAGATTATTTTATGGGAAATAAAATAAATTTTAAGGGCCGATATTGATTATGAATAAAACACAAATTATTTAGGAAACTAGTGTCATTTCTTTTTATTATGACAATATTGGTATGGTTCAATTATGCATGGAACAAAATATCGGCCAAATCGGCGGCACACCTCCATCCGATGGTCCAAATTTTCGATGACGCTGAGGCATAATTGAGATTCTATCCTGTCAATGCACTATGTTTCAAACACGTACTTTTTCAGTGCGAAATTAATAACTTTTAAAATATTGAACTTTTTGGAGCCACATTGATACGGAAGCTAAAGACAGGTATTTTTGGATAAGTCTTAGAAAAAATTAACCCATTGGTGACCAATTAAACGCAAAAAAAGTCAATTTATTTCATTATTATTTTTTTATTAAAAAAAAATCATTTAACTTTAGTTTTCAGTCGAATTGATTGTATCAGTTAACTGCAATTCATTTTCTAGACACATTTGACTGAAAATATTTATTGAATTAGGGGATAAAAATTCGCCTTGTTCGTAGTGGTTTTCTTCTTCCATATTTTCATTCATATCATTGGAACTTAGAAGTTTTATCACTTCATGTGGAAGGTGTAGAGGCCTATGTTGTTGCATGCGCCTGCTTAAGTATTTGTCGAAATTATTGGATCGGATGTATCTAAAGCTCTGTTGAAAACATCCAGAAGGTTGTTAGTTCTGCTGTTTTTGCGAGCATGATGCAATCTGTCGGATTTATAAATCTTGTAGCGTGATTCAGCTGCCGATTCGCCAAAAACACCAATTGGCAGTACAGAGTTCTCTATAACCTGCTTCGAATGAATTAACACCTTGTGAACAGTGGAGGTCATTGGTAGCCAACGATACAAATCTTGTATCATTTTTGCTGTCTGAAAGCAGTATGTTTCAAACTTGTTTGGATTTATGGGAAAGTTGCACGATAAACAGATCAATATAATTTTTAAGCGAAAAATTAGATTATGGTTACCACCTGTGATGTCAGCGAAAATTACATCACTAGAGAAAGCTCGACGTATTTCCGTCGTTGGAGCTTCCGAAGCCTCCAACTTTAGGCATATCCACACGAAGACCCAGCTCCCTCCAAAAAGCATTTTGAATTTCTTCTTTTCTCTTTGAAACTTTAAGTTTGTGATCCTCTGACCGTATTTGCCATTTTTCTACTTTACATTTATAGCCTAAATGTAAAATGAATTCAAAAAAACGGATCCAGCAATGTAAGGGACTTAGTCCGAATTTGATGTAAGACTCTTTTGCACGAAATCTTTCACATGAATAATCAGTTATACTAAGGAAGTCCGTTGGCGTCGCACCACAGATAGGACAAGCTTGAGTCGATTTAGTCCCAGTCAAAATATTTAAAACTTTTCCATCTATTAATGTTAGATATAACTTGAACGATATTTGCACCGTTTTTCCATTGCCAATATGTATGAGTAAATTTTGTAAAGCATCAATTTATTTTCGTAAGTCCAATTCTTCTCTTAAAATACATTCCTTCCTTTCCTTAACGAATTCCAACTTAATTGGCCGACAAAACCTTGTTGACTGGGGCGTATTATTATTCCAAATAGGTGTTCCAGAGGAGAGTACGAGTCTCAGTGGTATAATTGTTGTGGCTAAAAGCGAAGCATCAGATTTATTGGATGAGTCTGTTGTTTGAAACATCTGCTTATACTGCGCTTGGCCTGTGCTACTGTCAAATCCGTAGCTAAAAATTAACTCACATTTCAAATAATCAGAATTTTCAGATTCCATTACGGCTTCAAAAACCTCCTTTTGCATTTCAGCAATTCTTTTGGCAGTATGTAACACAACAGATTCTAACGGTCTCGGTTACTTTGATACCTTCTGGTCGGCATTTTGACTTCGCAGCTAGACTTTGGTTGTAGTGAGGATATATGTCACAGTTTCTCGATTTACTTTCACGACGTATTGCGTTATACTGTGATGTTGTGAAACTGTTTTCTATGAAAAAAGCTAACGCTTCATCTGCAGAAAGAGAAATTGGTTAAGGTTGACTTTCTCAGCATATCTTTTTAATTTTGGAAGGTCTTTTTGGACTTGCAATGGTTTCCTTAAGAACTGCAGCTAAGTTAGCATTTCCTTCCTTCCTAGCAGAGGTTGCTGCTGCTTGTACTAGTAAATTAGTTTGCCCTAATATAGCCGTTGAAAGCTCCACTGCTGCTCTTCTTTTCCCATATTCCGACTTTTTGCAAAAAGGAACCTCTGGACGTCCCACAGTGGAAGGTGTAGTTTTTGAAGATGCTGTTCTAATTTGGAATGATATCTGGCTGTTTAGCCATGAAAAGTTTTCATTTCGAAACTGATTTTCTCTTCTTCCACTTTTTATCCATTTTGTTTCTAGATACTAGCAGAAAAGACGCACCTTCTCCACCAATAATTTCTCGCAATCAAGACGCAACTTTATTTAAGACATATTGAGCAAGGATATCATTTTTTGAGTTTTTTGAGGGTTGCTTTAACCAAATTTCAAAAAGTTCGATTTTTTTAAGGCATAGGAATCTGCAAAAAATTATATTATTCAGATTACGCAACTTTACGCAATATGAGATAAATCCTAGTTAATGAACCACACTTTAGTGTATTCAAATACGATTACATTTGGTTTGCCAAACGTTAACATTTTTTTAAAAGCTTACATGAAATTTAACTTTTGATAAAAAAAAAACGCCATTTTAAAGGTTATGTTAAAAATATAATTTTTCAAAAAAATTTTCGAGAATTTATGAAACAAATCTTAAGTACTTACATGGCAGATTATTCTCCATTATAAACTTTTTATAAAATTTGTACACACTTTTCACAACAAATGCTCAAACTTTCGATAAAAAAGTGATATTTTAGAAAATTGTTTCAACACGAATGGGAGCAATGACTTTGACTGCGCGCTGTCAAACAGTATTTTGTATTTTTCAAAAAAAAAGTAACAATTTGTTTGAATTGGAGTATTAGTAACTGGTTGGCAAAAAATCAAAGCAATATGGATGGTTTCCAAATTTGAATTTCGCACGGAAAAATCAGGTGTTTGAAACATAGTGCAATTTGCCGAATTATCTCATCCTTTAGCTTTTTAAATGTTGCTGGCTTATCGACGTACACCTTTTCTTTCAAATAACCCTAAAGAAAGAAGTCCAACGGTGTCAAATCACATGATCTTGGCGGACAATTGACATCGCCACCACGTTAGATAACATGGCCATTGAATTTGTCGCGCAAAAGAGCCATTGTTTCCGTAGCTATGTGGCAAGTGGAACCATCCTGTTGAAACCACATATCGTCAACATCCATATCTTCCAATTTGGGCCATAAAAAGTTCGTTATCATCTCACGATAGCGAACACCATTCACAGTAACTGCCTGGCCGGCCTAATTTAGGAAACAATACGGCCCGATGATGCCGCCAGCCCATAAACCGCACCAAACAGTCACTCTTTGTGGGTGCATTGGTTTTTCGACAATCACTCTTGGATTATAATTAGCCCAAATGCGGCAATTCTGCTTATTAACGAATCCACTGAGGTGAAAACGTGCCTCATCCCTGAAGATATTTTTCTTCGAAAATTGATCATCCACTGTTGCCATTTCTTGCCACCATTCTGACCATTGACGAGGTTTGGAATGTTCAGAGGCTTCAGTTCTTGAGTCAATTGCACCTTGTAAGCGTGTAAATTCAAGTCTTTATGCATAGTGTTCATCAACGACGAGCGTCAGAGGTGCAATTGTTGGGCACGACGACGAGTTGAGTTGAACGGCTCTTCAGCCACACTATCGCGAACAGCAGCAATATTTTCTGCAGTACGAGCTGTACGAGCATGCACTGGTGTTTTCACATCTTCTACAGACCTGGTTTGCACAAATTTTTGCACAATTTTTCCGATTGTACGCAAATTTGGACGATTAAATTGACCGAAAAAATCCCGAAGTGCACGATATGCATTTTGATTTGAACGCCCATTTTCATAATTAGCCTGAATAACATTAACGCGTTGCTCGATTGTGTATCTTTCCATGGTTCAAATTAAGTCAGTCTGAAATTGCGAAATGTCAAATGAATGAAGAAAAAAAACTTGACGTTTAGGTGTGGTTCGCATTCAACATCGGCCCTTAAAATTTAAGCACCCGTTAAAAGGAAATTGTAAAAGAGACGATTTAGAAGACTTCTTTGTAGAGTTATTATCAATTTTCAGGAATTAAAATTTATATTTTATGAATTTTAAATTTTCAAAGATCAGATTTTATGATTGATAAATTTTGGGTTTTTAAAACATTAACACCACGGTCTAATCATGCATGTCAAATGATTGAAATGTTTCTTTAGAGATAAAATTTCAAAATCTACAAAAAGAGTTACCAAATTTTTTTAACTTGTGGCATGTATTTTAAATATCTAAAACTAAACAAAACAAAAACAACCAGCTGTTAACAAAAGGCGTGTTTATTTATTTATTTCTAAGCCAAATATAAAATGGAAGACATGAAAAGTTGTAAGAAAAATTTTTTTTTTTTTTTTTTAAAAAAAGAAAAGTTTCACTTTGCTGTTTAAGGAAATAACGATAGAAATGTCCATTTTTGAGGCGTGCAAATGTTTCCTTAAAGAAAAGTTGAAAACAAAGCCAAAAACCTACAAATAAACAAAAAAAAAAAGAAATGAAGACAATAATATATGAAACTTAAGACAAGTAACTGAAATAAAATAAAAAAATAAAACAATAATCATACCAATAGTGGGTGAATAGGTCAAATGGCAGAAAAGAAAACAAAAACGGTTTATTTTTTTTTTTACTAAAGGCAAAACCGACAAAACCGAAAAAAGTCTAAGCCGAAATTTAAAAAAAAACATGTATTCAAATCATCACAGTTTGGCCACAGTTCTGCAATAGTTGATAAAAAACTTAGGCAACGCAAAAAAAAAAACAATGAAGAATTAAAAATGTATTTAATTTTAAAGTGCTGTTTTTGGTTGTAAGCCTTACACCATTTCTTAAATAAAATATTTTACATTCATTAGGGAACTGATAGAAAGAATTTGTTTGTTTTTTAAACTCAAGCGACTTTTTTTTAGTATTTAGAATTTTTTTTATCTCAGCCATCGGTCACGGTGTTTGTCATTTCATTTTTCTAACTTTCGCATAGAAAATTTCTATGAAAAATACTCAGTTTTAAAAATATATTCCATATAAAATTCTATACGAACGTTAACGTTTGAAATCGTTGAACAGGCAGTTATTTTTAAGTCATATAAAACTTAATTTGTACTAAATCGTTTTAGGATGCTTTATAGGTATATTGCAGCCATTATAAGTTATGTTAGCATGGTTAAAATCAAAAACGATCAATAAAAATATAGTTTTTACTAAAATTACTAAAAACTACCTACAAATGGAACTATTTTTTTCCTACGCCTATAAATCAACGGTCTTTTTAATTGCTGATGAAATGTCTAAAAAGCTTCTTTAAGTAGAAAATGTACACGATACACCATCACCAACACCAGAACCATTAACAAATTCTAGAAAAATAAATGTAAAGAAAATACAAAAGCCTAAAAAAATCTTTTAAAAAAAAATTTGACGTCTACGAAGTCACGCGTAACAGGCCAACAAATTTATAATCTTTGTATCTTCTTACTATAAACCAAACGTCTGTAGAGAGAGAGAGCACGTTTTTGGTATCAGGCAATATATTCTGATGAGCTTTTAAATGCTTTAATATTACTAAAAATTGTTTTCTTAAAGAATTTTACCAAGTTGCTATTAAAAATAACTACTTAATATTAATAAGTTTTAATAATTTGTGATCTCCAAAAAAAAAAAAAAAAAAAAAAATAATAATAATAATAATAAATATATGTACATTAGCGTGGCCGTTAGTTGTATGGAAAACATTTTTTTATACGTTTTATATCCCCCCACTAACACAGAAACTTTTTTCACCGATCTTGTTGAAATGTTGTGTCTAAACTACTATCCAATAGGTGTAACCTTGGCAGTGTTGCCAAAACTTGGTGACCAAAAATGGCTAAATTTACAGAAAAAAATGGCTAAAAAATGGCTAAAAATGGCTAAAAATCGGCTAACAATTTTTTTAAATAAAATACATTGAAATTCAATATCAGAACAAATATAAACCATTAAAAATGTTTTAGAATGAAATTTTAATCTAAGATTAATTTTCTACATAAGAAAAAAAAGTAAATTAAATATTCTGGCATTTAAAAAATTAAATAATCGATAAATTCGATGTCGTTATCGTTCATAAATAAAAAGGTAAACCATTATCATGACATCCTTTACCCAACCTTTTGAGTACAAATCTACATTAGAAAATACAAAAAGATAAAAAATATTTTATTGGTAGAGCCAAATTTTTTACCTAATTCATAAAATAGAATTTACGGTTGCCTATTTCTCAAGTTACTTTTAAAAATGTTAACTTAGCTATATACTCAATTTACTTGAGCAACTTTACAGAAATACTAAAATTTCTAAAACTTCCGACCAATAAGAAACTGTTGCTTTTGTTGGTCCATTTTATAAATTGTATATTTTAATATTGTTTCTATTATTTTACTACAAAAACGGCAAAAAAATTTTATGGCTAAGCAATTTGAAAAATGGCTAAAAAAAAATGGCTAAATCCATTTTTTAATGGCTAAACAAGATGAAAAATGGCTAAATCTAGCCACTAAATGGCTAAATTGGCAACACTGAACCTTGGTGTAAATTTCATCTAAATCGAAAGACAACGATTTCAAAATTGGGTCACTTGACATTAAATCCTCCTTTTATATATGAGGGGCTTAAAGCACAAGGGGTTCAAGTGACTTATATTAAATAATAAGAAAAAAGCGGTTAAAGATAAGTTGCAATAAAAAATGTAAAATTCTATCTGGAATATTACTCTTTTATTCAAAGCTATCCTAAGATATATTTTAAACTTACAAAATTAAAAAAAAACTATCTTTTACATGTACAAATACCCAAAAATTACCTTTGAAGTAAGAGAAGTCGCACTTGTACCCCTTGTGCTTAAACTTTTTTTAAAATTTCTAAATAAATGAACTTGTATCTAAAAAGAATTTAAGTAATACCTAATACGAACACCACATACTCTTAATTTTTAAAATAACATTTTATTAGGAATAGCTTATATGGTTCTTCGTTAAATTTGTTAGTAATAATAAGATTCCAAAGCATCATCAGGCTCATCTTCATCCACACCTTCGCTTTCGATTCTTTCCGCAATTTCGTCCATTCTATAGTAAGGAAGTGGTTTAAATAGTTCATGTTAAATTGGTGGTATATAGTAAACAAAATACTGGAGGTTCTTGAATTTCTCGAACTTTATTGGTTTAACGCTGATTTATGTACTCACGCACTCGGTCCATGTGAAAAATTAATTTAAGTTCCTTTATACCCCTTGTGCTCCCACCGAAGCAGGAATTTTAATGACAAGTGCTAGAATTGGTCGCCATATCTCGCTAACTGATAAGAATCCCACATTCACCTCCTATGCTCTAAACTTCTCTGAACTTAAACTACTTGTTTCATATGTAACCTCAATTTTAGAAAAAAGGCACTCAAACCCGTTGTGCTACAAGCCCCTCATATATAAAACGTATATAAAAAGTTTGGTATTTTGTTGTTATTTTCTTAATTATTTTCTAAAATATTAATTTTAGCAAAAAACTTTCTTCGAGGCATATGTGTTGACTAGAAGAGCTAAAACATATTGCTATATATCATATTATTGTAAAATTTTGTTTTTAAGAGATAATCATATGCAAACAAATTACATTTGAATAAATGGCACCCCCTAAAACATAATTTATCGCTACGAAATTTTTTTGTATTTTTTTTTTTTACATAAAACTGAACCGATTTGGGGGGAGAATATAAGAAGTCAAAAAAAAAAAATAAAATAAAACAACGGCCACCCTAACGTACATACATATATAATATGCATGTAAAGGGTGTTTTTTTAAGCCCGATAGAACTTGAAATTGTAAAAAATAACACAAAAAATTAAATTGTAATCAAAAATTTTTTTTTATTCGAAAGATCAATACGTGACATTAACATTTGAAAATGATTTCGGGCATATGGGCACCGCGGCTGTTCTTGACGAAGCCCATTCTGGACGTACAATTTTGGGCCACTTTTTCGAGCACTGCTGGCCGTATGTCACGAATAACACGAACAATGCTGGCCTCCAAGGCGTCAATTGTTGCTGGTTTATCAGTATAAACCAGTGACTTCGCGTAGCCCCACAGGAAATAATCGAGAGGTGTCAAATCGCACGACCTCGGAGGCCAATTGACAGGTCCATTTCTCGAAATCAACTTATCGCCAAATTTTGATTTCAATAAGTCGATGGTTGCGTTCGCCGTATGGCACGTAGCGCCATCCTGTTGAAACCACATCTCCTCCGGATCAATGTCATCCATATTTTCAAACAAAAAATCATTCATCATGGTGCGGTAACGATCTCCATTGACCGTAACGCGAGCTCCGGCCTCATTTTTGAAGAAATAAGGTCCGATGATGCCACCAGCGTGAAAACCGCACCAAACGGTGCATTTTTCTGGATGTAATGGAGTCTGTAGGGTCTCTTGTGGATTGGTCTTGCTCCATATGCGGCAATTTTGCTTATTAACAAACCCGTTAAGCCAAAAATGCGCCTCATCGCTGAACACAATTTTGCGATTTAAATTTGGATAAAATTTTTAAATTTTTCAAAGTATGTAACAATTTATTTGCGTTTCATTGGAATTAATAAAGCAAATTATTTTAGACTGTTGTATACGTGTAAATTCTTTTAAAAAAGTAAAAACTTTTGTCTTGAACTCATTTAATGAAATCATTGTTTTATATAAAAAAAAAAAATCCCGGGAATAAGATTTTTTTGTTTCGTTTTCCGGGAATAGAAAAAGTCTTGGAAATTAAAAACCCTAGTGTAGAGTGATTTCTTGTATTTATTACAAAATCTAATTTAGAGCGAATTTCAGTACAGTAGTGAAATTTGTTTTGTGTTTTAAACATTTGGAAGTGTTTTTCAGAAGGCTGATTTATATAGCGCCTATAGTAAACTATAGACCGACAATCACAAAATTGCATGGTGTTATAACAGATCATAAACAGCTAACTTTCAACTACATGGTGTGTTAATACTAAACACACCGGTAGCAATTCGAGTGTATAATCCACCAAAAATTAAACACCACCCTTTGTTTAGGAACCGGAGCTATCTAGCCTCCACTGCTTTTTATCGACTCCAGCAGCTTCTATTGAAAAGCAACAGCACCTAGAGAGTTCACTTCCCACAATTGGACTTTCATAAGAGAAAATCCCAAGAGTTTATGAAATCTCTACCCGTGACTTTGGGTTTAAGCAACTACAGCAAGCACGTGCGCCCCGATAGTAGCCTTTGAGTGAAAAGCAAGGCCTCTGCAAGGACATTCATCCTAAAAGACAGGAAGCATTTATCTCAAGAAGCATACTAAGGGAGACCTCACCACAGTCATACCAGCCAGCATTACTCACCAAGAGCGGCTGACTCCCGTGGCACTATCATTTAAGAACTGAGGTACCATTTCGAACCCAATGGAGTCCATAGGACCCCAAGGAGTTCTGTCATTTAAATATTTGGTGCATTCCAGGTAGCATTAACCTGAGCTTCAAATATATGAGATTCCGAAGAATGCCTGTAAATTCGTGCTTCATTAATAACAAAGCCATCTTTTCTCGTGGATGTAAGACCAAGAGGAATGCATCCTCAAGATGCTTTATTGGATTCAATACTGCAATCCTACTAAACTGATTTTGCTGGATTTTAATCCCAAAAGGCTTAAAAGGACTTAAAGGATTTAAAGCCAATATTTTTCTTTATTTTGCGTTGTTTAAAAGTGATTGTGGTTTCGTTTTCAACAGACTGACAGACAGACGAACATTGCAACATCAACTAAGAGTTACTCAAGGACACAGAATATATATAATTTATGGGGTCTGACATGGATATGTTATTAACCATAACATGCATGCTGTCGGAGTTGGCAGCATGCATGTTATGGTTAATAAGCAATCATACAATTTTTTTGTGGTAAACATAGGTTCCTATTATGAACTAAATTCGATTTTTGACAGCATTCGAATTAGCTGATCGAACGAATTTTCATTTGGTATTATGGCGCGCATTCGATAAAAATTTGCTATTGTGATTTTGTTAATTCACAGTAGTACATTTTCGATCAGCTGTCACTTAAAATAAAAAATTTTTGTTTAAAACGTGACCACGGCGGAGCTATGGTTGTTTTCAAATAATTTAGCTTCAGTGGGGTTTCATCCCACTTTTTTACATGCTGAACTTTGCTGCAAATCATTGGTATACGAACACAAACAAATTTACAAAAAGTTACATTTTCAACAAGTTTTTTACATTTATTTGCACCGTCGAAAGCAAATTTGTTTTCGTTGAAAAATTCGCTGCACAACGAAATTTTCGACAGTGCTGCCAACTCATAATACCAAATTAATATTCGATAGTTGAAGTGCGATAGCCAGCGAAAATCGTTTGTCGAATGTAACTCATAATAGGGGCCATAATAAAATTAATAATAGCGATAATAAGATATGTTGGCGTCTGGCTGGTGTGGACGTGATGTTTTCTTTAAATCAGTAGTATTTTTGTTTGCCCGTGTGAACAGGGGCAGTTTGATCGTGTGGCTCGTGGCTCCGTGCTGACTTATCATTTTTTTTATCATTGTCATCTCCACTCTTGCTATAAAACTTCAAACAAATAATCTTCAAAACTAAAGTAAAAATAATAAATTTGTAGAAATAAGCTGAAATAAATAGTTGTAGTTCTAAAGAAAAACGTTAACGTAAATAAAAACATCAAAGAGCCACAAGGTAAAAGGCCACTATATCACGTGACAAAAAAAAAAAAATATGGTCGGTATTTCTGCAGCGCAGCCAGTCTGTGCGTTTGTGCCAGCTACTGACCTGCTTCAACTAGCCAAGAGTTGAGGTCCCCGGACAAAGCTCGTTTGTGCCACAGTCTACCCAGTGCATTCATCCAGAACCAGGTAACCCCGTTTGCACCATAACAAGATTGAAGGTAGCCATAATATAGCTGTGGCTTCCTTATAGAGGACTGATTTTAACATAATATAATATTTGCAATTTTTGATATTAAGTTAGGCTTGAGTTCATCAAATTTAATTTTCATTAAATTATTTTACTGAAGGAAGGAATTTTACAACATGAAATTAATTAAAATTTATTGATAATTTTTTTTTATTCTTGGCTGAGCTGGGGATCAAACTCGGGTTAAATTTATGTACGTTTCGAGAATAACCACATTCTCATCTTCAGAATTCTTTGCAGTTTTACCCTCTGCACAACTGCGGAGCCTGCTAGACAACAGTTAAACATCAATCTTTGACCAATGGTATTGGTGGTTCGAATTTCGAAATTTCAATTAATTTACATGTTTTGAACATAACATGTTCAAAATTTTTTCGTTAAAAATAGTTGTGTTAGCGGTGACCACAACAAAAAAATATGGTTTTTTGCATGTTTAAATAAACATAGAAATGGTGTAAAATTTTATTTTAGTGAATAAAAATATTCATAAATCACCGCACAAATGTTGTGCGCAAAAATTTTGCACACTTTCTTGAACCAGAAAAAAAGCAAACCATACACAAAAAGAAACATTAATCGTGATGATCGTTCTTCAATATGATCAATAGTAACGATGATGATGATGATGGTGGTTGCAGAACTGGCAGGTTCGGTGTACTTACTGGTGTAGATGTTTAAGGAGACTAACATTTGAAAATACATCTAAACAAAACCGTTGTGTTACACAAACCGAAATAATTGCAAAAACAGAAATAATTAATTGAGAAAACAATATAATAAGAAACAATAAAAGAAAACAAATCAACCATCAATAATTTAAATAATTTCTCTACATAAAGAAATACTAGGATGAACTGTGTGAAGTTATAAGAGAGAACACATTTTTTCTTTTTTTTTTAATAATTTTCAAATATTTTTTGTTCCTATGTGTACATATATAGATTTCTTTACTTTAATGGTGCTATTAACACTTTGTTTAATTTGAACAAAAGAAAGCTGCAGGGTAATCAGTATCAATTTTTAACTTTACTTCATCTCTTACACAAGGTGTAGTGCATTTTTTTTAAATTTTTTTTCTTGTAAATTTATATAATTTCTTTCTGTTCGAAATTTTTTCGTTTGTTAAACAACTAGTAGACACTTGAATTTAAAAATGTTAAATGTTATTTTTTTGTTTGATTTAATAGTACCCTACAAGAATTTTTGAAAAAAGGTAAGCAACTGGGGCTTGCTAAAAACTTTATAAATATATATAAAATACAATTCAAGAATAGTTTTGTAAAAAACCGAAATTTATTATAAAATGTTTGATACAAACAGGGGAAATAATGTTGGAGTACTGATTAAGAGAAAATTTTTGATAAAAAGGATTATACTTTCACCTTCTGACCTTAATTTTAAAATTGGATTTAAAACGCCCTAACTTTCATTGGAAATTAAATCATTTTATCCAGTTTCAGTCATAAAATATGTTAGACTGTTTATGAACCTAAGAGTAAAACTAATATTTTCAACCATGTCGCAGAATACAATTCCGTTCGGGACCGAAGAAAACATATTTGTTTATTCATAGAAAGTGTATTTGATAGTTTTTTGGCCTTTCAGATACAGAAAACTCCTATTCCGTTCATGAAACCAAAAATAGTTTCATTTCGAATTTTTTTCGTCATTTTCTCAAGCACCAAAATACGGAATGAATTCCGTTTACGAACGGAATTTTGCTCTGTGACATGGGTGCTTATTAAAATTGGAAAGAACTATGCATTTCGGTTCCGTTATGGACATAATATTAGAAATATAAAATAATACAATTGTATGGCTGTTGCTTCGTTATGGAGGGCTAATTTAACCAGTATATGACAATAATAAAGTTAAATTAACCATAGAATTAATTAAAAAAGGTTTTGAAAGTGTTAACAGTTATGATTTTGAATACCTGTCTTGCGATTTAACTTCACGGTGTAACTCAACCACATGGTGTGTTAATATTAAGCCATTACCGAATGCTCATGTGTGAGTGAAGGATCATTTGCACACACAGGTAGCAATTTAAGTCGGAGCTAACCTCCGCTGCTATCAGTAATCCTGAAAGCTTCTGTTAAATAAAAAGGGCCATCAACAGGCCGAAGTTTCCCACAAGGATAAAAATCAGCCTTTCATGAGCATCTAACCCTACCCTCGACTTTGGGTTTACATCACATGCGCCCCGATAGTATTTCTTTATCAAAAAATTTGATCTTTGTTGAATCCTTTAGCGGGTTCATGCCATGAAAAAGGCACTCTCCTATCGGACGGTGAACAATGGAAACCTAACTCCTATCAGAAAAGCAAGGCTTCCGCAAAGACAATCATCCTGAAAGACAGGATGCATTACTTGCAAGAAGCATACTAATGGAGACTTCACTTTTGCTTGCACTCTCCAAAGGCTACTGACTACTTTGGCACCTCAACTAAGATCTAAGGTTCAACTTCGAACCCCTTAAAGTTAATTGGATCCCAAGGAGCTCTGCCTTTTGGAAGTTTGAGTTTGATGCAACACAGGGAGCATTCAGCAGATGACGTATATCTTCTTAAAACATAAAGGCCAAAGAAGCTGGGTTGGAAAATAATATAGCTAATACCAAATTCTTGAAAGGCGGATATTGTAACATGCAACAAACTGCTCTCAATGTTGATTATAATATTATGGAAAGTAAGGAAATCTTTTTCTTTCTTGGCAGAATTATTAATAAAAAAAGGGGAGCTGAAATTAATGTCGATAGTAGAAAATATAAGGCTTAAGGTAAACTTGTCATGTTAAAAAACATTTGGAGATTATGCCAAATATCGACCAATATGAAATTGTGAATCCTTAATTCCCGAAAATTTTCACTTTTGCGGCTACATAAGCGCTACTTAAACGGCGTTAAGAATCATTCCTAGGAAGTTTATATGTTCTAAAAAGTTGTTAACTGAGATCTTATGTACAATTTTGTAGTTGATTGTTTCCTTGAATTTTGAACGGTTTGCAACCTATGGACCTGAATAGGCGAAAAAAAAGCAAAAGAAAATCGAATTTTCTAAAGAATTTTGTTCTTTGTGTTAAGAGCTACAACTTTGTCTCAGAGGGTATATCAAAATTCCGAGTGGTGTACAAGATATGAGCCTGAGAAAATTATCACTTTATGCAAAAATGACACCGAGGCCCCAAATCTTTGGGGCCTATAAAAAAGTGCATGACTTTGGGCAAAACTGGGAGACACGGTTATTTTTTTTTTTGGTCTTCTATCACGTAGTGGTGTCCGTATATGGTTATTTTTTTCGTGTTGCACTGTGTAAGTAACGTAGACCTATGAATTCGAACTAACCAACAGAAATCAAAGATCGGAAATGGCGTTGGAGAGGTCATATAATGTGCGTTCGTTTACTTTTCCAGTAAAATCCCAGTAAAATCCAGTAGGTGAGTAATATGAAAATTTAACAAATTTATGTGTACGCGAACGCATTTCAGTAAAATCCAGTACAAATTTGCACAAATTTTGGGGTAAACGATCACAGCTATAATTCTAATGTCAGAATATAGCACGACAAGTATTAAGGTGGAATCTACAAGGCAATCAGCTCCGGCTACGACCTGGATGAGAAAGATTGATGACGAGCTGAATGCTGTAAATTATAATTGGAGTGGCATCGTCCGAGAAGCCAATAACAGAGTTAGATAAAGAAGAATGGTAGAGGCTCTGTGCCTCAGTGGGAGAGAAGGATGACAGAAGAAGAATAACCATGTTTAAACATTTGCGTTAAAAATAGTTTTAAGCATTTTTTAGATTAAATGAAACCATTAAACAATTTTGTAGGGATTTTTTTATTTGCTAAAGTAGGTGAAAGAGCTCATGTTGATATGCCAAGCG
Organism: Pollenia griseotomentosa; assembly: GCA_963931875.1. NCBI lineage: Eukaryota > Metazoa > Arthropoda > Insecta > Diptera > Polleniidae > Pollenia > Pollenia griseotomentosa. The sequence continues at coordinate 64,422,087 of OZ007561.1, forward strand.
CTAAGGGAAGGAACGTGACTCTGATTGCTGCTATAAATAATGATGGCGTTGTTTACCATACAGTTTTTTTTTTTTCATTCCACTGTGAGTTCGGCACTTTTCCAAATATTTCTTCGTAAGCTCTTATTTAAAACTGAAAGCAGCCCAGAGCTACAAAACTCATTACAGTTGTGAGTGTACTTTACCTGATTCTCTTAAGGTAGACGTACATAACACGCGTTAATTCGTCGACGTTTGTCGTGCCTTTAAACACTTTAGCGCATGAAAAATTGCAAGTTACACAACGCGCGTTATAAAAGCATTTCCTGTCAGCTGTTTTTTTTTTTGTTTACTTTTTTGTGCATTGAAAACGGATTCGAAAGTATATCAAGATTTTATTATTTTATTGAATTTATAATTTTTATATAAATATTGTATGTTTTTTAAGCTCTTCAATAAGTTTTTCTTTTATAATTCACAAATTTGTTAAATTATTCTTTTCATTGTCAGCTGATTACTTGTCAAAAATACACAACGCGTTAAAAAGTTCAAGGTAAACCAACTTTCTGGCACAAACGCGTCAAAATATTTGGCATGTAGCTTCTTCTATGAAAATACACTGGGGCCTGATTCTGGCAGTCGTGATCGAGTAATTTCTCGATTCGAAAGCAATTTATTATCTAATTATTTCAGTCAATACATAACGAATTGGAATTATTTTTTCAGTGTTGTAAAGCATTCATTTGAGTTTCACAATACTGAAAAAATAATTTTGATTCGTTCAGTATCGACTGAGCTAAAATTGCTTTCGAATCGAGAAATTACTCGATCACGACTGCCAGAATTAGGCCCCTGGTTTAACTTTTTATGCTGAACCCGATAGAGAAGCCATTTTCTAAGTTGAAATTCCATGCTGATTACCACTGAGCGTAGCATAGTTAGTGTAATTGTGCAAATCATACGAATTCCTAAAGTGGCGGGTGGACAAGCTCTTCATTTATCAGTAGGGATGAGATTTTCATGCAAATGCATGTTTTTTGTTGATAGTCTAGATAGTGCATATTTTTGCTTATTTTCACATTTTTTTTGTGATTTAGTGATTTTTTTTTAAATTTCCATATTACATAAAAAAGTTCTTAAAAAAATCTCCAAATACATAAAATAATTTTAAATTCAATAAATAAATTATTTTGAAGCTCTGCTTAAAATGCAAGATTTTGAAGATTTCGATAAAAGATCCTTCTATATTTAACCGATGCAGCTTCTTACATGATTAAGGCTGCCAATGGGCTAAAAATATTTTATCGATTTATGTATGCTTGGCATATGGGTAACAACGTGTTTCTGAGGAAATAAGAAACCAATTCGATAGTATTGCAATTTTTAATGAAAGTAGCAAGATGGGGGCCAGGATAGATGCTTCAGAGGAGATTGCTGCTACCGATGATTACGTAATTAAAAACAAAAAAATTTTATATTTAAATAACATCAGAAGTCAATTGGCATTTGTATTTTCCAATTACGGAAATATGGGCGAAACAATAACTAATTTGGAGGGATTTATTTAACTTAATACTTAAGTCAAATTAATTGATATTGCAGAAAGTAAAATTAAAAATGTAGAAGGAAGAATATCCCGACAAATTAAAATTATATCAAAAAAAAAAAAATTAAGGATTTCAAAAACTTTAATAAGTTTCAAATATTTTTGATCTGATCTAGAATTAAATTGGGATCTGAAAATAAATTTTTTCAAAATACATTGGCAGTCTTCAAGTACAAGACATTGTTTTACTTTTAATAAAACAGTATTTATTTATTTAAACAAACTAGAATTCAAGTTAGTTATTTAAGCTTTTTAAAGGTATTTGAATAACAATAGACTGAATTTTATATATTTTTGTTTTTAGTTAAATTAAAAAACGATTTTTTATGGAATCTTTTTAAGTTTTTAGTGCATATTTTTTATTTTCTAAGTGCATATTTTGGTTTTTTTAGTGCACATTTTAAACGCATATTTTCGATTTTTTAGTGCATAAAAATCTCGTCCCAATTTATTAGTTATGCAAAGCAAAAAAAACAAATTCCATACAAAATTTTAAAAATTGTTTAATTTAATTTGAAAAATGCTTAACTATGTTTGAATTAAGTTTCGTTTGTTTTGAAAAAGGTTTTAGTTTTTTTTTTTAATCAGCCAAGAAAATTATCAAAAAATTTTAATAAAATTTCATGTTGTAAAAATTCCTTCCTTCAGTAAAAATAATTTAACGAAAATTAAATTTGATGAACTCAAACCTAACTAAAAATATTAAAAATTTCAAAAGTTTTATTTATTTTGAATAAAGTTTTGTTTAATTTGAAAAAGGTTTTATTTAAACTGAAAATGCTATAGACCCTTAAAACTGAGCATGAAATTCGTTAAGTTTTTCGTTTTATCAACGATATTTTACTCTACAGGGTATCTTTTGGTCAAACTGTTATAAGTGGGAAACAATAATTTTTGTGTTATTTATAACTGTCTGCAATCTGTGAGTACTCAGTCTAACTTCATCTACTTACCAATATGTCTTTGTCTACTTTCGACCCAGCGAATTGTAACCATCATCTTTTTATGTGAAATAATATTTGTTTAAATTAGATATTAGCAAAACTGTTGTACCATTAGATTTTAATTTGCAAAAAAAAAAAAAAATTGTGATTTTTTTTTGTGCGATGAGTGTTTTACCCCAAAATTATCATCTTTGTCTATATTTTTTTAATTCTCATTAACTAAAACCTGTAAAATATGAAAATTTCAATATAAGTGTAATATCTTTTTGTTAAATCAATTTGATGTCATTTTATGCCCATAGACCTGTAAAACACATAAAATATTTGTTCCAGACCTATCCTTTGGTATACAGCTGCGGTCAAAAAAATAGCACCAGGATATAGAAAAAAGTTCTTCGTTAGATATTTGTAAAAAGGCCAAACTGATTTCATTGAATACTTGTCATAAGATACTTACAGGACTGTCAAACAATATTTTATAAAAAGCAATTGATTTTTTATTTGATATACAATTTTTAACTTTTTTAAAACAACTGAAAAAACACTCAGTCAAAAAAATATCAATGCAGCTCTTATTCTATTGAAAATTAATACTTAAACTAAAAAGAAATTAAAAATTTTGAATTCTGTTTTTTATGATGTCTTCTCATATTGAAATTAATATTTTGTTGCGTGCCCATTATTGATAAAAATCTCTGCACAACGTTTTTAAACTGCCACCCTAAGGGCTTCGTAACTTTTTGGTTGTATTTGGGATACTCCCTTCTTTATATCTGTCCATAAGTTCTCGATTTGATTTAGATCTGGGGACTGAGCTGGTCTTCCATAACGTTTATTTTATTGTCCTGAAACCACTTTTTGGCAAGTTTGCTGGTATGCTTCGGGTCATTGTCTTGCTGAAACACCCAATGAAGCGGAATTTCCTTAGAAACATATGGTAGCATTACTTCCTGGAGGATATTAACGTATAGTTTCTTATCCATGATTGTTCTTATTCAATATATGGGTCCTACTCCATAGTAGGAAAAGCACCCCCATACCATAATGCTTGAACCATCATGTTTAACGGTTTTCGTTGTGAATTTTGAAAACAACTTCGGATTCATCTGTCCAGACAACATTGCTCCACGTTTCAGTTGGTCATTCCAAATAAGTTCTAGCAAACTCCAAACGTTTTGCAACATGCTTACGTGAGAGCAGGTGCACTTTTCGGGGACAACAGGCATTCACGTTGTTGCCTCGCAACCCCCGTCGAATAGTATCAACACTTGCGGTCACACTTAGCTCCTTTTTTAGCTCTGTAGCTGGCATAAACGGGATCTTCTTGCATTGACTGACTAAACGCTTAACCATTTATGTTGGCAAAACTTTCTTGCGACCACGTGTTTCCGACTTCTGAGTAAATTTTATTGCATTCACAATCATTTAATTGGAGCACCCAATCAAGTTTCTTATTTCAGAATATGATTCATGCTCAGAAACCATTTTTTTTTATAAAAGCACGTTTTGCAGGTGTACAATGCTTTCCACGTCCCATTTCTATGAAAATCAATAATGTAATATGCGACTAATTATTTTATTTTTTTACCTTTAGTATTTTATCCTTTTATTTCAACTATTAAATCACTCTTAATATTTTTTAAAGAATTTTTGTTATTCGGTGCTATTTTAATGACTGAACTGATATGGAGTTTTTTTTATAGTTCCGATCATTGGAAAAGAACCGGTAACATTTTTTGGAAAAAATAAAGACGCTCAGAGAGAATATACATATTTCAACAGTATTGCATACTTAATTTAAAATAATTAGCACAATATATTTGTTTTAACTAGAATGAACATAGAATAGGCTATTGGTGCTATTTTTTCGGCCGGCACTGTATCATTTGACTTTTAATCACTTTCTGAATCAATTTAACGATGTCCGTCCGTCCAGGTGTCCATTTTAGCTTTATGCGCAAATTACAGGTTGCCATTTTGGAGATAATTCGATGATATTCGGTATAAAGGCACTAATTGTCCCGTAGCCGCTATAAAAACTAACTTGTGTAATCATAACAAGTAAATATGATTTCCTGCCACCAATAAAGTTATTGGGATTTTGGAGAAAACCAAATTTTCCATAACGAAACTTATTTGAATACATTTTATACATTCTATTTATTTGTGCAAAAATTAAAATGTTAAAAGAAATTATATTCTGCAAAGTCTAATCAAATGATAATGTTCTAAAACAGCAACAATTATAGGTTGTTCATTACAGTTAAAGGGAGACATAATCTTTTTTTGCATATAAAAACTTGTCCTGATTATAATACAACAGAAAACAATTTAAGTAATTAAGTACATATAGCTCGAAATAAATATTTTTGAAAATGTTTGTTTTCTATATTATAAAATAGACATTTATCATACAGAGGAATCTCTCATGACCGGATACAGATTGGACAAATAAAATGTATTCGAACAAATGGCATGTCCTCTTTAAGGAACTTGATGCTTTCCTAATTAAAGGTTGCCCGGACCAGGCAACAGTGTCCGCCGAAAAGGGATCTCCGCTAAGGAAGATTACACTGTACAGAAATTATTTATGTCTTGTTGTTTATCCTCCTTTAAATCAATTTAAATTGCTTACAAATTTAATTTCAATCTTGTCTACCTTCAATATAGTTTTATTTTTTCGCAATCAAAAATAGTTTTTTTTTTTTTTTGAAAAAAATTTATTTATATCTTTTGAAAGTATGTACCTGTCACAACATAAACAATAATTCCATAAATCTTAAAATATTAAAATTATACCAATTCCTTTTTTAGATTCTTCAATGCAGCACATCAAACAAACCTGACTATGCAAAATAGTCGAATACATAATCAACATTTTTATAGAACGAAAACAAAAAACAAAATATATCGAGAATAAAAAATCTTCAATTCTATTGTAACATAAATATTCTTGGTTTTGACTGGAAGTCCATCAAAAGAGTAGGCATATCAACAATAACTGCTTTAACAGCATCAGGAACCTCAATTCAATAATGTTGAATATAAGCTGCACACATCATCATTAAAAACAACCTCCACCTTAAAAGCAGGCAACAACAAAAAAAAAAAGCACACAAATAATAATAGTTAAAAACACTTAAACCAAAAAAACAGGGGAGTTAAGGAATGATTTCTTTTATTTTTATGCCACAATTAAAAAAATGATCGCAGATATCACTCCATCGAAAACATTACGGGTCCTTGAATATAAAAATATTATTTGTTAAGAACTTGAAATCTATGATCTTTCACTGTGAAGGTATCCTTAATGCCATTTGATTAAGTAGTGTCAAAGCCAAAGCACTAAGTAAAGATAACATTCGTTGTTATAAAAAAGTAACAAAGGAACAAAAGGGGAGTATGGTAGTGTGTAAGGCAAATTGGTTAAAGCGTTCCTTAGTAAGACTTGTCATCCCTAAAACTGACGAGTATAAGGTAAAGTGTTCCCACTATCCTTAGTAATTCACTCCAAGTCGACTCGTAGGTCAGCGTGCTGATCCCATTGCTACGGCAGTGGCCTCCTCGTGGTACTCCCTGGGGACCACCTCTGTTGAGGTGGAAGCTAATTCGAGCGACGGTCTTCAGCATATCCGAATGGTCATTTAAAAAAAAAAAAAAAAATGACGTCTCGGGAAGTAGGCATATTTGCTAAGTTTGCTATTGACTTTCACCAAGCCAGGCTGGTGGCTTAGCTGGCATCCCCAGCGCCAGCCTAGGAGAGCTATAGGCCAATCACTTATTCTTCCCGAAGTTAAAATGATTACTGAAACCTATGCAAATGTATATAATAATAACAATAATTCGAACCCCCCGATGACGAAAAAAAGGACACGATTTGGATCTTGGAACGTTCGTAGTATGCTAGAAACAACTAAGCTCGCGCAAATCGAAAAAGAGTTCAACAACTACAACATGCTTATTATGGGATTGAGCGAGATACGTTGGCCAGATAGCGGTGAACATATAACATCAAGCGGTTTAACATTAGTTTATTCTGGCAAAGCAGCCGGTCAACCTAGAGCAAGTGGTGTTGGTTTTCTTTTCTCGAAAGAGGCAAAGAACGCTCTCATTGAATGGCAACCACACACAGACAGAATTATTGTAGCTAGGTTTAGAACACGTGCAAGAAACCTAAGCTGCATTCAATGCTATGCTCCAACGGAAGGCGATGAAAATGAAGAAAAAGATAGCTTTTATAGTAAGCTGACAAACGTGATTAACAGTATCAGTCATGGTGATATCAAAATGCTAATGGGTGACTTCAACGCGCAGGTTGGTTGTGACAACACAAGCAGAGAGAGCGTGATGGGAAAGCATGGCATCGGCCGCATGACAGACAACGGAGAAAGACTGGTTGAACTATGCGATAATTTTAACTTGGTTTTGGGCGGTACGTTATTCCCCCACAAGAATATCCACAAAGTTTCTTGGGTGTCCCCGGATCATATAACCGAAAATCAGATCGACCATTTTGCGATAAGCAGGATGTGGAGAGGGTCACTGCAGGACGTGAGGAACAAAAGAGGCGCCGATGTGGGTAGTGATCACCACCTGATGGTAGCCGAAGTCCGATTTAAGTTAAAAGCTGTAAAACGTAAACCAGCCCTCAGCAGAAGAAGATTTGACCTACAAAAATTAAACAATCCGGAGGTCTCTCGTCAGTTTTCCAACGTTTTGAAGAATAGGGCAGTCACTCTCTCAATTTCTCCCCAACAAAACATAGATGGTTATTGGAAAGATTTAAAAGCAACACTTATTGAGACGGCTGAAAGTGAAATAGGATACGCCAGAAAAACCAACAAGCCCTGGATATCCGATAATACATGGCAAATAATAGAATCTAGAAAACTAGCCAAGTCAAAAGTTAATGATGCTAAAAATCCACAATCTAAGCAGGACGAACAACGTAAATACCAAGAGGAGAACCGAAAAGTTAAACGCAGTGCAAGGAATGATAAGCGTAAGTGGGCTGATAAGTTAGCCAAAGACGCACAAATAGCCAGTGAAACGGGTCGATCTAAGGACCTGTATCGTATAACGAAGGAGATCGCTGGGCATTGCCACCACAATATTAAACCCCTGAGGAATGATCAGGGCGAATTAATCTATGCCAAAGAGCAGCAGTTGGAGTTGTGGGAGGACTATTACACCAAATTGTTATCGGTCAATCCGACTGATTCTTCAACAATATGTGATTGCGAGCCAATGCATCATATAAATAGCGTACGGCACGAGATAAATATCGTAACGCCCTCACTCGAAGAAATAGCAGCTGCAGTTAAACGTTTGAAGTCCGGTAAATCAGCAGGCCCTGATGGAATACCTCCTGATATTCTAAAAATAGACATAACTCTAACAGCAACGTTACTAAAACCCTTGATTTTAAATTTTTGGTTAAATGAGAAAATTCCGGATGATATTAGAGAAGGCATTATAATAAAACTCCCAAAAAAAGGAAACTTGCAAGATTGCTCCAACTGGAGGGGTATTACTCTTTTGAATATTGTAAACAAAATCATAGCCCACATCCTCCACAATCGTATTGCATCCATTATTGAACCACAGCTAAGACCAGAACAAGCGGGCTTTAGACCAAACAAGTCATGTATTGATCACATCAACAGCTTGAGGGTAATTGTGGAACAGTCGGTTGAATGGCGCTCACCCCTTTACTTAGTGTTCGTTGACTTTAAACGTGCATTTGATACACTACAACACAAGGCGATATGGGAAGCTCTGAGATGCAAAGGAGTTCCCGAGAAGATAATTAATCTTATTAAGGAGCTATACAACAACGCATTTTGTTCCATACTTCATGAGGGTACAGCAAGCAACCCCATCAAAGTAAACGTAGGTGTTCGTCAAGGCTGTGTTTTGTCTCCACTACTGTTTAACATAGTACTTGACGTAGTTATGAACCACTGCATGAATATGCATCATGGAATTTCGTGGGGCCTTCATGATAGGTTAGAAGATATTGATTATGCAGATGACGTCTGTCTTTTATCCCACCGCTTCTCTAGCATGCAATCAAAGATTCAAACCCTTGCTACACGTGCAGCCAAAGCGGGATTACAAATTAATATCAACAAAACCAAAGCAATGCGCATAAATTCTTCATGCAACGAGAACTTTCAGCTTTCGGGTCAACCCATTGACGATGTTGAAATCTTTTGTTACCTGGGGAGTATAATCTCAAAAACAGGGGGCAGCAAAGAAGATATACAGAATAGACTGTGTAAGGCGAAGCAAGCATATGGCACGCTTCATAAATTCTGGAGATCTCAAAATATCTCAACTCACACCAAAATCAAGGTTTTTAATAGCAATGTAAAATCTGTGCTTCTATATGGCTGTGAAACCTGGAATATTTCGAGCCGTGAAATGAGTTGCATGCAAGCTTTTGTAAACCGCTGCCTCAGGCGTATTGAAAGGATAATCTGGCCTGCCACGATATCAAATCTGGAGTTGTGGAATTTATCCCATCAAATTCCTTTAAGTATGAGTATCCGATTGCGTAAATTTAGTTGGCTAGGACACACAATGAGGAATCCAGCACATGATTTAACTCGACAGTCTGTAGAATATAACCCCCAAGGATCCAGGAGACCTGGTAGACCTGCGAATACTTGGAGGCGCCAAATTGAGAACAAGTTGCATGAGCATGGCGTGTCCTGGAATGAGATGAAAACGATGTCCAATGATAGAATACAATGGAAAACATTTGTTGCGGCCCTATGTTCCACAGGGAATTAAAGGATTACATATATAACAAAGGAACAACGTTTGAAAAAACTCAAATAAATTATCAAAATTCAGAGACTTAACTGCAATTTAAAGAGCATATTTAAATAGCATTTTAAGATAAACGGCTTCCTGTTAATTCTTAGATAGATAAAGGACAAGGTATATTGACACAAGGTAGGCTCATTTTGGAGAGCATTAAAAAACTACCCGACTTTAATAGCAAACCATTTTTCTTAAGTCTAATGAAAAAGTTTGACCAAATAGTGATAGTTTAAGCAAAAAAGTACCTTTCTTTAACTTGTTTAAAAGGTGGCATGTCATAACGTCCAGTGTCATAGTGTCCATGGACACTACGACACTCCAAAAAATGTCCATGTCCAAGTGTCCATGGACACTATGACACTTTTATAAGTGTCATAATGTCCGCGGGCATTATGACACTTTGCAAATGGACGCTATAACACTTTTAAAAGTGTCATAAGGTCCATAATTAGTAAAGAAGTTAAATTCAAAAAAAATATCTACATGCACGCAGAAAAAAACATGTTTTATTATGATCACAACCAACAAAACTATTTTTAAAGAAACTAATTTAACATTATATGGCTGTCGGTGACAATAATTCGCTTAAATTAAACATAATATGGTTAAAAAAAATTTTAAAATTGTTTTGCTGCTATTTTAGGGTGTATATATTAAATATATAACGAAAACATTTTTGGGCGCAAGAATTTTTTCCTCTATGGTATAACAAATCCCAAACTGCTTAGGAGAAGAAGAAACAAGAAAAATGTGACAACCAACTTTTTCTTGTCTGTTGAGTCGTTCGGAAACTATTTTGATTTTAACACGGAATGACAAACTTAGTATACATTTATTCACCACTGCTGATAAAGGGTAAATAATTGTTAATAAATGTGTTATTGAATACGGAAAATCTAATTTAATTTTGGGCGGGATATCCTACTCATCATCCATCTCGCAAAATCTTCATTGTTTTGAATTTCATTAGCTTATAAAAATTGATAATATCTGAGACCACACGGGCCTAGCTATTAGGCCAGTAAGTACCCTTAGTTCACTGTAGTTCAAGCATAAATAATTTACGTTACAAGTCTTTTAGTGTGTCGAAGCCCATAAATTCTAATTTCTGACTATAGACGACTGGTCCATAACCAAATCGGCTTCTTAATGTTGCCAACAGGGATGCCGAAAAAGGGCTGATGTTCTTTAAAAAAATGGCGAGCACCTTTATTTGCCAAGCAATTAGCCGTCTCGTTTCCTTCAACGCTCTCATGGCCCGCTACACAACACAAAGTCAATATGTTGCATTTTCCTAGTTTGTTCAGAGATGCAACTCGTTTTAAGACCACCTTTGAATAAGAAAATGATCTGTCTGTCTGAAGATATACGAACGAAGTCAAATTCCATACGTTAATGTTTTTATTGTACTGTTAGTCTAAAATAAAATTTTCGAGACATATGAAACAATTTGCCTTTAGTTGAAAAAAGTTGTCAAGTTCTTTATGAAAAAGATGATATTATTACTTCTGCCCATTTATCAGTTTATGGAGTAGGTGTGTAGGTGAGTAGGTGATAATACCATAGACAGGAAAGGTACTACATGTTTGTGTGGAAGTTTGTAACGCATAGGAATGTTGGCCTGCCACCTATCTACACACTTGAACTTGCCCTAGTCAATCATGTTTCCTCTCAAATTCCCGCTTGAAGTTCTTCTTAATATATTAGGCAAATTGGTAATTTGCCTTCATTTAAATATCTTAACACGATAAAGCTCACTTGAAATAATCTAGTACTATTTTTAAATATTTTAAAGGAATACATTCTATTAAGCCTCTTCTACCTAAAATCCCAATATTTTGTTTATGAACGATCAAACTTAGACGGCTGACTATTTTGTTGGACTATCAAAATTGATTGTGTAAAAATATTGTTTTTATTATATTTAACAGAGAGCATAATAATTCTTCTTTTTCTTCTCTCTTTATAAACAAAGTTAATGGTCTGTCTTATGAATACCAAACAGATATAAGCGAATTTTTGCAACATGTTTAAGCAATAAATGCAAATTTGTACAACATCATAAAAACAACATCGTCAAATCCGTTTCGTATTTCAGACAGATGATCATAAAGCAGCAAAGCAAACGCATTTGTAATTTTTTTTTTTTGGTAAACAAACTGACTGGGTAAAGTGTTTTAGGATTTCTAGGCTGAACATGATCAACATTGGGCTGGGTGATAACGTTGAAAATAGACGATGATGATGTTCATTATCATCTGGTAGTGAAGAGGGTGAAGATGACGATGACGATGATGTGGCTTAACACATGAAAATGATGGCGGCAATTGTAAGTGACGACATTAAAGTAAACGTATCATCATAAGTTTGGTTATTTTTCTTTATTTTGCATTTGAGTTTGAGGCCTGCTGCTATTGAAGTCGACAGAACAAGTGTGGGTTGGTAAGAATTAATGAAAAAGTTAAGAGAAATAAGAATTATTTTCTTTAGCAAAAAATTTCAAGCTGGTGTACATCGATAGCATCATAAATTAATGTTTAGGAAAATCAACTTGTCTACACCACCTACCAAAAACCACTTATTATATAAAGGTGGAAAGATTTTATGAATTGGGAATTTTCATTTTTCTTTTAGGAGAAATTTTCTTAGATTTGGAGTTGCTAAAAAAAAACATTAAATTTTGTCCATAAATTTTAACTGATCATAAAAATGAAAAAATAAAACCTAAAAAATAAAACATTTTTCTAAAAGAAAACAAATACTTTTTTTAATTATTTACCTTCGAATTTTTCCAAATACAAAATTTGTGATTTGTGACAAGTGATTGGACGCGTGAAAAACACTCAAAAACTGAGTGATTTTCATCTAAATTTTACTACACGTTTAATCACTTGTGTTGTGAAAACAGCATATTAATTTAAGTAACTTGTTCCATGAACTATAAAACTTAATACAGCTCTTAGATATTGAACAAAAAATACAATATTTTTCATAAACACTTTTTTTGAACTAAACAAAAGATTTATTACAAATTTTTACCGCTTTTTACACAAAATTCTATTAGAAATATTCGTTGAAATTTTCATTATTTATATTCATCAGGGCAAGTATTTTAAGCATTTCGCGTTTGTTTTAGCTTCCCTAAGCTAATCCCGCGAAGCTTTACGTCTGTCTGCAGGATAGAATCCAGAGTCTCTGGCGGAAATCGAACCCGAAACCCCGCCGCGGGTAGACTGGCTTACCGGGGCACTTGAAAAAATCATTTTTCATATTCTGCAGGACTTTTTCAAAAGCCCCTTTTGTGCAAGGTGCATTTTTTGCAATTTGTCAAAATATGACAATTAAATTCCTGGGGTCAATCCCTTAACTCTAAAATTAAGTCATTGTTACGATAAATTATATGGATATGTGCTTGAGTTGATAAATTCAATTTGAAAACTTAAAAATGTGCAACTTTTCCAATTTTTCTGTCAATATTGCCCATTTTTCTGACAGTATTTGAATTGCTCTTAAAAAGACCTGGTTATTCTTTTAAGACAAGAAAAAAATCAGACCAATTTACTCTTTTCTAAAACGAATCGAATTTCAGTGAAAACGGTTGGCTTTGATCGAAACAAATGGTAGTCGTACGGGACAAAGGCCAAAATATAGCGCGGATAAGGCAAAAATATTTATCCGCTATTGTTTAAATAGTTTCTTAATGGTATAACGGCTGTTCGCTTATTTCTGTGTTTTTTCGGCCAATGACTACTTCAGGAGCACTAATTGCGGCCCCTGTGATGATATGATGATTAAATTTTAGTAGTTCATTATAGATGGGATCCATATGCGCCATGTTATCCGGCTTTGGCATTATTTCGGCTCCTTACCAAAGTATAATGTTCGATTTCTTACACTTCGATATGACGTAAATTTCGACGAAAAATATACGAAAGAAAATAACAATCAGTGCTAATGTTCTGTAACTCTCGCGTCGAGAAACTTTTTGATTAAAATGCGTGAAATGAAACAAAATTGCCATATATTGAAACAATTAACAGAAAAAATGTGTCTGTACCATTTTTATGAGAAAAGTTCCCGCTTTGAACTGTCGTTAAAAATTTTTCAATTTTGGTAAATTTTGGTCGCCGTCAACGATATGACTTACTGGCGTTCTCAACGTTTACAATGCCAAATCGGCTTCGAGTGCAATGTTATGACATTTATAACGTAACGACGTAATCTTTTTTGATAGTTTTCGACATGAGTTACAGACACACTTTTTTCTCACTTTTCGAGAAACGATGGAATATTTTGTTTCACATCTTTTCGATGCGAGAAGTTCACACTAAAGTTACAGAACATGGGGTACAGGCAGGGAGATCGAACGAATAGTATTCGACCGGTTTTAACCGGTTATTTTAGTTTTGCCCAAGTCGAATATTTTAAAATGTCCATTTTTCGAATATCGAATAAACCGGTTATTTTAGTAAAATAAGCCCGTTATTTTAGTAATGAGTAATTTATATACGTTTTCCTTACTTTTGTTGTTAATGTACCCGTAATTTAAGTATTTTTCTAATTCAATATTTGGCAAACTTAAACTTTTATTTTTCTAATTGAATATTTGGCAAGCTTAAACTTTTTATAAAGAAGATCAAAACAGAATGTAACAAAAGTTAAAAAAAAAAAATTATAGGCAATGTAAATACAAATCGCTTATATAACCAAAAACAATTCAAAATACTACAAAAGAAGTTCAGCTTAAAAAGTAATTAGCAGTTTGAAAGTATTTTAAATACTATATATATCTTTATAAAGATGTTATCTCTGGTAATAATATCGAACTGACTTAAAAGGCAATGGTGCTTAAACGGCTCTAAAATGATAAGTTACAAATGTTCTTCAACGTCACGACTTAATAATTACTTTTAATTAGTCTACAAGCTTGACATAAATATACGCCAAGTAAAACTTGACGAATTTACTAAAATATGCTGCCAATAATGAATGAAAAACTCTTAAGTAGTTCTAGCATATCTTCCTGCTTAAAACTACACCATACCGGCGAAATCAACGATATGGAAAAATTTTACAGTTTTATTTATTAAATTACCAAGAACCTAAAACAAAATTGAAGGAACCAAACAATCTCATGGAAATGTTTAAATTGTGATCGGCGAATTCACAGATATTTCATACAAAAAGCATATTCATATTACTATTGTTTCTATAATACTGAAACAAATTGAAATATATAATCCTGGATAAGAGGTTTTGTTTGCAATTTTTCAAAAATATGGCTGAAGTTTACTGATTCATATAGACATGCTTAAAACAAATTAAAACTCATTTAAAATAAATTTGTCAGAATGTCTCAAATATAAAATTTATTAAATTCCTATAATTTTTTAAAACCAAAGTTTTTCAAAGTTTCTACAGCTATGTTCACACCTATTGAATATTTGACGTCGTACACGTAACCACTAGTTTTCTTAAAGAATTGTTTGGCTAGAGCAAACCTTATTAAACTGTTTCTTAACTACATTATAAAATACAATTATCATCTTAGACATAAAGTTTAGCAAATAAATAGAATTTGGTTAAAATAAAGCTTAAGTTTAATCAATTTACTTGTCACGCTTTTTTTTATTTTGTCGTCAAATATTTGTTAGGTCTGAACATACCTTAAGTCATATCTATGTATTTTGTTGGTGTCTTACCTTCGTGAATTGTTTTTTTTTTATTCTAATTAACTTTTTTTTACAAAAACTAATCTGATTTTTGTATTTTTATGTATTCGAATTAAAACCGGTTTACCGGTTATTTTTAAAATGCCTTACCGAAACCCGGTTTTTTTAAAATATCAACCATTTGGAATATTCGAAAACCGGCTATTGAAAAAAGTCGAATATTCGATCACCCTAGGTACAGGTATGTGAAGAAAAACGATCGTTTTCCAAATTATCGTTTTTAGCAGTTGCGATAAATATCAACCAATTTTAAAATACATTTCTGAAGTAAAGTCCTAACTTTTTGTTCAAAATACAGTTCAATGAACTTATATAATAAGAAATGTAAAAGAGAAAAATGTATTATAAATCAATCTTTAAGGATACTGAAAACAATATAATCGTTTTCAAATCGTATTGTATTTAAAATCGTTTTTCATTATATACCTGAATATTAAGTTTTTCATCAAAGTTTTTTTTGGAGTTTTTGTGTATGCAATTTTTTTAGACTTTTGTGTATTTATAAACCTGTCCTTTCTACTAAAATATTATTAAAATAAAAAGATAATCCTCAAAATATTTTCTCAATAGACATAAAAGAGATAAATAACACAGAAATGCCAAAAAAAAAAAATTAGGATAATATGACGAATACAACGGCGTTGAAACTATTTGTTAGAACACGCTGTTTGGCTAATATCTGCGTTTGGTTGATCATTATCACCAGTTGATCATCAGCACCATCGTCATTATCATCACAACCTTCGACAGTCTTTTAAAGATTGAAAGTCTTTATATTTTCTGTTCTTAGATTCTATTGTATTAAGACTTGTTGCTTTATTTTATACAAACTAAAATGTTGTTATTTTTTTGACCTGTGGGCAGTTCCACTTTAAACACAACTTTAATACACATTTTTTCTTAGATCTTTAAGAATATAAACTTAAATATTTTGCCGGCATTGAAAGAAGCTGAAAAACATACACATGTGAAAGTTCCTTTTCTTTGTTTTTTTTTTTTTTTTTAAGGAAAATTTGTAAAGTGCAAATTTATGCAAAAGATATAGTATTTTAACATTGTTTTTTGAGAACCAACAATTTAGGTGTTAAATTTATTGTGGCGGAAATGGGCATATACAAAAAAACTTTTTTAGAAAAGTGCTTTAGAGCTGGCTTTTTTTTCGTCAGCTTATAATTCTTTTTTTAATGGATATATTGAATAAATTTTAATAAAATCTATATTTTTATCAGAAAATTTCTTAATTTCGGTAAAATGTGAGAAGTTTGCAAGAACTATATTTTGCGAATATATTTTTCTTAGTAAATTATATTTAAAACAAAAGACTTAAGACACATACATATATAAATTAATTGATTTCACTGTGCAACAACCAAAATCGGAATGGGATAAAACCAAAAGCAGATGAAAGTTGACGTTTTCTATAACAAAACCCTCAATATTTTTTTTAGTTTAGTGCTTCGTGATTTTGGAATGCTGCACACTGGGGCCAAAAGCCCTTTTTTCTCGGATCAATTTATATCTCCTCAGCTACAGTAGTGAGGTACACTAAATTTGATAAGTGTGAATTTTGGAACAAACTGCATGCTCCAACAAAATCTTGGAGGAATAAGAGGGGGAGACGGGTACCCTACTCTTAAAAAAATTTCTTAATTTGATTATATCTTAATAACTGCAATAGTGAGGCACACAAAATTTAATGTGAGTAAAGGTCAAATAAGACGTGACATAACCATAGGAAAACTGTATTACCATAACCACTGTATTACCAAAATGACATAAACATACCATACAAACCAATTCAATTTTGGTTTCTAAATTCGCCGTTACGGCTGTGGCATTATGGTTATGTCACGTCTAATTCGACCTTAACTCTGCCTGTTCCAAAAAAATCATGGAGGTATAGAAGGGGAGAGACGGATGCAACCATACAAAGTAATTAACTACAATAGTGAGGCACACAAAATTTAATGTGCGTAACTCTTAGAACATACTGTATGTTCCAAACAAATCTTGGTGGCATAGAAGGGGGAGACTGATACCCCCCATACAAAGTATTTATCAATTTTCTTATATCTGCAGAACTAAAATAGTGTGGCACACTAAACTTAATGTGCGTAGTTCTAGGAATGTTTCAAGAAAATCTTGAAGGTATAGGAAGGGCAGACGCCCCCTCCCCCCATAAAAAAATTTCTTAGTTTACATATGTGTATCTGAATAACAACAATATGAGGCACACTAAATTTGATGAGGGTAGCTCTTAGAACGAACCGCATGTTCCAAAAAATCTGGGGAGTATATGAGTGGGGAGACTGGTACCTCCCATACAAAAAATTTTAAATTAATTAATAAAATAAATAAAATCGGTGTCTTCCATTGAATGAGTTCGGATACGAATTACTCAAAAATTTATTTTTTTAATGAGGTTAAGTTATTTCGTGAGAATTTAATTTTTATATTCACGCACTCTGGTTTTAAAATCATTGTAAAAAACCAATTTAACCACAGTTACGCTTGACTCATCTGTGACTCACGCGTGACTTGTGCGCAACAAATCATGCCATTTACACATCTCTTATAAAAACACATAAAACATTGACAACAACAACTGCAATAAAAGTTATAGCAAAATTCCTGAAGCGTTTTTTGTTGGTAAACTCAACGCGTGTTGCTACAAATTCGTACATAACTTCTAAGGCGCACCGATGAGCAGCATAATTTTTTCTTGAATAACGCTCATTTGTTCAACCTTTTAAATAAAATTTAAGTCTCTACTTAATTAAGCCTAATTAATAACTTTATGTCCACTTAAACTGAGAAAATCCATTTTTTTTTGCATTTCCCATATAAACTTAAAAAATAAAAGCACTTCCAAAAATAATTTTTTTACAAATTTAAGCAAAACATTTGAATAAATACCTCAGCTTGATGGTTTCATAGCTATATTTGTTTGCTTTTAAAATTACTTTCCGTAAATCGGATTTAATTGCAAAAAGTTTTTAATTTGTTTTTTTGCCTATTTTTTACTTTTTTTCACAATGTTCAATTCCAACGCATCACTCACTACAAAAGCACCGTTACATATTTGACATTTATATATTTTTTTCGCCTACTGATGTAGAATTTTGTGCACTTTAACAGAGTACTTTTGGTTTTCCCGCTACTTGAAATTTTTTTTAATTAATCCTTGAAATAACCGCCTTTGGCTCCTGTGTGCGCTGTCTAAGAGAAAAAAATCATTAGGAATTTGAAAAATAATGATTATTTCTTTTTACTATTCTGGAAAGTTGTGGTACCTTACTGTTTTTAGGGTCCAGGAATCCATTTTTGATATTTATTTGTATGTGAAACTCACGCTAGTTGGCGCTGTCACACAAATTTTGCTATTTATTGTAGATTGTCATAGAAAACACGGTGTTTTTACTTTTTTTAAAGCTTAAAAAATCTATTTTTAATGTTGGCTTTTTATAACACATATTTCTAATGATATGAGATTTTAGATCTTTGTATGTCCTCTTTCAGTGTCCTCTTCATCGCTGATTTTCTTTAACGACCAGCATAAATCTCTTAAAACAGAATCTTGTTCTTTCCTTTGTATCCAATTCCCATGGTTAAAGCTATTTTTGGTAAAAACGCTCACCTTGCTCAGCAGATTCGGTGGAAAATTGGTTTTCAAGCCAATCCATATGGTGATGGAGAAAATTAATTTTAAAGGCATAATCACACCAAGTTCATCAAAGGTACTTTATTTGTCCATGACATTTTAGAAGATGATGCAAGTGTTGCCAATAAAAATATTGATTAAAATAAACGCTTAAGTTTGTTTTTGCGGTAATGGCTCGATATTTTCCCATCGTTCCTAAAATGAGCATAGGGCCACACAAGACACCTACACTAAAAATAATATTTTTTGTTGTTGCTTTTTTCTTAAATTTCTTGATTTACAATCTGTTCATACAACAATAAGCTAATTTTTAATAAAAGCTGTTACTGAAATTTAATTCAATAACTCTAAGAATTTATTTATGTGCCATGTAGCTATGCATAATTTCTATGGCCCGGTATTTAATTTCGTACAAAAAAACTATAGCCGGAGTGAAGGAATGATTTTATTAAAAAAAAAAAAAAAAAAAACATTATTTCAAATTAACTTTCAAAACTTAAACGGCATTTCTACAAAGCTAAAAAAAACGTATTTAAACACTTTTTCCTTATTGCCACCGAGTTATTGGCAACCAATTATAATTATATGCAATAAAAAGTATTTTATTTAAAAATTCTTTTGTATATTTTGTAACGATTCCTGAGTTCCATATTCTTCGGAATGTATGCTACCTATAACACCAGCTATGCTCGTCAGAAAATGGGGTGATTCTTTATTCTTCCAAACATGAACAATCATTACTTTATAATTAAAACTTAGGTAGCAATAAAATCAAAGTAGATACATATGTATAATAAATAAAAAAAAAAAACAAGAAAATTCGGAAGGAAGTTTGGCTTAAAGAGAACAATGATGTTGTTTATCTCTTCCTTCTTTACCCACCCATGACCTATGCTACTCATTTTATTTTCCTGAATAGCCCACATTATCTCTAACTTTTGGTACTTATATGTTTCGTAAAATGATTTTAGAACAACTTAAAATTTCATATTTATAACGTACATCTTTTATTTTATTGAAATGTTGTAGTCATTGTTTAAAGAATGTAACATGAAATAAAAAAAAAAAACTGACCAACAAACGTAATTCATAACTCAGTAATTAGCAAGTGATGTAAAAATTATTAGAATTAAATGTGTGTAAGCATATCAAAATTTCTAACACAAAAAAAAAATAAAGAAAACTAATATTTTAATATAATTTATGTATGTATAATTATAAAGAGTGTTTTTTTAAGCCCGATAGAACTTGAAATTGTAAAAAATAACACAAAAAATTAAATTGTAATCAAAATTTTTTTTTTATTCGAAAGATCAATACGTGACATTAACATTTGAAAATGATTACGGGCATATGGGCACCGCGGCTGTTCTTGACGAAGCGCATTCTGGACGTCCAATTTTGGGCCACTTTTTCGAGCACTGCTGGCCGTATGTCACGAATAACACGAACAATGCTGTCCTCCAAGGCGTCAATTGTTGCTGGTTTATCAGCATAAGCCAGTGACTTCACGTAGCCCCACAGGAAATAATCGAGAGGTGTCAAATCGCACGACCTTGGAGGCCAATTGACAGGTCCATTTCTCGAAATCAACTTATCGCCAAATTTTGATTTCAATAAGTCGATGGTTTCGTTCGCCGTATGGCACGTAGCGCCATCCTGTTGAAACCACATCTCCTCCGGATCAATGTTATCCATATTTTCAAACAAAAAATCATTGATCATGGTGCGGTAACGATCTCCATTGACCGTAACGCGAGCTCCGGCCTCATTTTTGAAGAAATAAGGTCCGATGATGCCACCAGCGTGAAAACCGCACCAAACGGTGCATTTTTCTGGATGTAATGGAGTCTGTAGGGTCTCTTGTGGATTGGTCTCGCTCCATATGCGGCAATTTTGCTTATTAACAAACCCGTTAAGCCAAAAATGCGCCTCATCGCTGAACACAATTTTGGGATATAAGTTGCGCGAATCGACGACTGATTTTCAAAATAAATTTGGATAATTTCGTAGCGTTGTTCAAGCGTCTATTCATGATGATTTGTCAGAGTATACTGAAACGATAAAAAAAAATATTTCATCAAAATTTAATTTTTTGTGTTACTTTTTACAATTTAAAGTTCTATCTAGCTTAAAAAAACACCCTTTATTATATGTATATATATTATATAATTAATTTTCTATTCAAAATTAGCCAATTATAAAAAAAAAATGTTAAAATTTCAATCTAATTTATTTAACTATGACTGAATTGTTTTTGTTTATTGAATTCAAATATGCAAAAAGTTAACTCACCAAAATCTCGTTCCAATGACTGCAGGCCTGTTGTCATAATAGTCTGAGAAAGGTTTCCCATTTTAAATCTTCAAACTTTGAATTCAATTTCGTTATTTTTAAAAATAGTGTTCGTTAGAAATTTAGGATATAATTTATGGAGTCTTTAAGTAAGTATGTATTTTATTTATAAAAAAAAAATGTTAATACATTCTGCAAAGGTAAGTATGTTTATATATGTGAAAATGTCTTGGTCAAAATAAGGTATGTTTTGTAAGAGTAAGTATGATTATACATGAGTTTATTATAGGATAGGGATGTAAATTTATTTATCACTTCAAATAACTGTTATAAACGGTATGCGGTATTCGTCGAATTAGTTTTACCTCTTCCCTCCCCGAATTAACTGTTACGAAAATTGAGGAGAAAATCTGTAGTATAGTTATGCGTATGTTCTCCTCGATTCGCAATTTCGAGTGCTGGTTATTAATGTAACAAGTTGTACAATGCCATCCAAATTAACAGAATAAACATATATGTTCTCGACGAAGTCGTCAGCACTTAAACCAATATTTCCTCCCAAAACTCAAAAAAAAAAAAAAATTTATTGGCAATTAATCTGATTGAGATTTAAAAAAAACAATTGAGATTTATCTCGATGAGATAAATACAAATTTGCAGAGCTCTTTAAGCTATCAATTATTGAAATCTGCAAACTAATTAAAATTTAATTAAAACAAATCTAATTTGGTCAATATTAGTTCAGATATATTACCTTCTATCACAATCTCTTGATGTTTATCCAACGAAATTTTATCTTAAGCGAAAAATATTTGGAAATCACAATTTTTATGAGCAAAATATTTTTAGTAACTTTTCAATCAAATTTTAGTTTTAAAATGAAAAATTTATTGAAAAATTTTTACATTTAAATCAAAGTTAATTTGAACAATTTGATTTAAAAAAAAAAAAAATATTTTAACCGATGGAAATAAGTATAAGTGCAGGTCCTCACAATTTTTTTCCAAATAGTTAGCAACGTGTATAGAAATATCTAGCATGTCGCTAACTTTTTTGAAAACTCGACTAGTATATTTCATTGAAAACATCGATTTGGAAACATCAATGTATCAAAGCTAAAAAACATCGACATCGTCCATTTAATATTTTTATTTATTAAAATTTTTTTTTATAATATTTTTACCATTTCTAAACTTTATTCTTTCAATTAAACACTTTAATTTAAAAATACAAAAAAGGGTATTTCAAAGCACAGCCGTACAAAGTACGTACAATGTACATTGTACATACATGCATACTATGCATTGCATAACTATATGTAATAAGGGGGAACCCCTTTTATAAACTAGAAAGAAATCAGGGCTGTGGAGTCGTCAAGAAAAAGTGATTACTACGACTCCAACTCCGACTCCTACTGTAAGCTTGATGCTAAATGTATATGAGACTGGTCCTTATTTGACCATAAATCTTTTTTCACGCAGTACTTTTTATATGGTTAACTATAGCAAGAAAATTTACATTCTAACACGTGCCGCATTGAGCTTTAATATAGTTATTTACATATGAGTAGGTGAGAGACTAAATTCGTTCTTTGCACCTTATTCGAATTTTGGAAAAAATGCTATAACCATTAGCGCCCTATTTAATGGAGCAAATTAGTTTAACTTTTGATTCTGAAATGTTATGCCATTCAACATTTAATACTTGAAGCAAACTGACATATAGAAACAATAATAGATTGAATTCTGGAACAACGAGTTTTGCTACGAATTTTCGAAACAAACTAGTTTTGCTACAATCCATATGGAATCGAACTAGTTTTGCAACACACTATAGTCCACCAGGAAAATTAAGCATTAAACCTTAGTATATTTTCAAAATAATATTAATTTATTAAAATAATGCAAACAGTGCTAAAAAATGTGATAATAGCTCTGTAGGGAAGTGATAAACTACAACAATTCACATCTCAAAATACGTTTTTTATACTGTTGGAATCAGAATTTTTTCTCTATCGATGTGTAAATTTCCATAAGTATTATCTAATATAGTTTTCAAGATAGAAAACATTGAAAACAACACCAAGTCCAACTTGCGTAGACGTAAAGGGCATCAAGTGTACTAAGTGTTGTTTACCACTGAATTTGTAGAGGCAAAGAACATCAGGAGTCCTTTTTCGGAAATTGTGCAGTGAGGTCTTTTGTTTTTAATATAAATAAAATAAAACACTGCCCTTTTAGTTTTATTTTATTTGTTTAGTAAAATATTTCGATTAACTTTGTTAATCATTCTCAGGAAAATTAAACATATTTTTTATTTCAACATGCAGATGCGCCTTCTGTTGTTACTTGTATAATTTGTATAACACATTTTAAAGAGAAAAGTAAGGTAAAAAAAAAATTGTTGTAAGCCTTTTTTGGGGAAAAGCATACCTTTTGTTGTTGGACTTGGTGCAGTTTGTCTCACGGGATTGAGCAGTAAGGTTTCCTTTACCTTTAAGTCCAATTTAATAAGTTAAGATATTTCCGTTCCAATATTAATATTATTATTGTCCCAAATTATATAAAATTGTTAGTCTTAATTTTCGCTCCAATTTTCCCCAAAGTGAGTAGATAACAGTATTCTCTAGTATTTTTCCGAGTTCCTTATCCTTTTTTCTATTATCATTTACTTTGAAGCTTGGAATTTAAAATATAGTTCCCTTAGTGCTTCCACCACAGGAGATACAGCAGATTTCCAGTCATATATGTATATGATTAATACACGATTTATAAAAATCAAATATGTCAAAGCGAACTTGATTACAAATTTGCATTTTTAAATACCCTAATTAAGCTCCATTTCATCAACGATATCTTAGAACGACCAGTTTTGTTACCGACTGCAATTTTAGGTCACATAAAAACATAGAAAATGACATGGTTCGATACAACCTATATAGTTATTTATTATAAAGTGCTATAAGATATGTCAAAATCAATTGTTATCTCAATTTTTTTAATTTTTGAAACGAAAGAGTTTTGCAACTCACCTACTCATATGTAAAGTAGACTGGACCTTATTTTCTGACATCAAAATTTTTAAAGCGGACCCTCTTAAAATTTTTTTTATTTTTTCTTCCTAATAAATCCTCAAGCACAAGGTCAATTTTATATATAAAATATTTATTTTTATAAGATTAAGATAGGAAATTCAATAAGTTTATAAAAATGGAATAGAACAATTTTGGTTTCCTGTGTATAATTTTTAATATTTTGCATAATTGACAAATTTTGTTGTTTCATAAAATTTTGTTTAAAATTAAAAAAACTAAAAATCGCTGAAGAAGTTATCCATTGAGAGAAAGAAATATTGGATTAATAATAAATATTTTTTATATAAAAGTGACCTTGAGCTTGAAGATTTATTGCCCAGTAAAAACTTCGCCTAAAAAATAATGTGTTGAGTAATCAGAAAAACATAAGAGCACTACTTAGAATTCTACTGAAAGAACCAATGAATTTAACAAGGGATGTCCCAAAATGAACGCATTCAAAAGTAAGTCATTATTTTTTTTACCTACATATATCCAGAAAAAAGTAGTAAAAGAAGTTATTATAAATGTAGTTATAGAAGAAAGCTACTAAATAATGAGTTTAAGAAGCTATTCATTTTGAAAAAGTAAGCGAAGTTTTTACTGGGTGTGAAAAAATAATATTAAAAAGGTTAAAGAAATTAAACTGAATCAATTTTTTATTTTGAAAAATATTAGAAAAATTTTGGAGTCGGAGTCACGAGTATTTGCGAGTACTTCGACTCCGACTCCGAATCTGGTACAAAAACCTCAACTCCGACTCCACAGCCCTGAAAGAAATGTTAACACAATTTTGAAGACTGTGCAAGTGTGAAGGCCCAAACATAAAATGCTTAAGTTCATATTCAGTTACTTAATACGTATATAATTAATTAACTAATAAACTTAATTAATTTTATCCAAATATATTAAAAATGTAATCTATTTAAACATTATTACTGAAATTATAACGTTTTCTTCCACATCCAAAAGGCGAAAACTTGTAAAAGAGAATTAAAAAGAAATAAACCAGATCATCGTAAACGTAACCACAATTTAAATAAATAATAAGAGCAAATAAACATTCCACAAAAGTACAATAATAATATCACTTATGATCCAATATGGTTTAAAATACTTTATTCTTTTTTATTGTTAACAGATCATTTTTCTACCACTATTAAAACCTTTTTCTCCACACGTCTACATTAAAAAATTAGAAAAAAAATTCTTTCTTTCTAAATTTCTTCATACGCAAGATGGCAAAGTGTATTTTTTTTTTTGTTTTTAATGTTAAAATAATATTGTTTCAATCAATATAATTTAATAAGAAAAAAAAAAACAAAAGATTTATCGTAAAATATCGAGATCTCTCTAAAGTATAACACCATTAGTACCGCCAGCTACACCACTTCATCATAGCGGGAGAGCAATTGGAAAGCTCTTCAAAAATAACTGGCATATTGCTACTTTAAAACGCTATTGTATGCCGCCCGCCTGCTATTTAAGACGCTTTCAAATCAAATAGTTATTAAAACAACAACAGAGAGTCATATACATACATGGTATAAGAAAAGTCTTATGAATTCCTTAACAAATTTTTGAAAAGTTGTTGAAGACGACGTATGGCATACGCCGCCTTTATTTATTTATCTATCTGTAGCAGGTACAATGCCAACCAATTACATTTTTTTTATTTTTTTTTATTCAAAACGAGGTATTATCATTTTTGAAGTCCATGATAAATTTCTTATAATTTCTTTTATTTAGTTATTTTTCTCTTTAAGCGTCACAAGGTTTTTTTTTGTTTTGTAAATTCTTTTAAATGATCGATTTGAATGTAGACAAAAATGAATGGAAAAATTTAACTAAAAATATTTAAGAAACTGTGCCACTGAACCTGCATAAAAAAAAATATAAAAATTTTAACCTAAACTTTAAAAAAAAAAAAATAATAATAATAATCCAATTTTTTAATGAGAAATTGTATTTATGTTTACACGCAGAGAAAAAGTATGTTTCCATATGGTCAGTCAGCACTAACTGAGCTATTTCTAGTGGAAAATGTTTATAAGAATAATTTTTACTTCAACCATATTTTGTCCGCTTCAACCATATTGGAGTTTAGTCAGCTCTAGATATGGTAAACTCAATATAATATGCTTGCCCTCGGCCTTGTTTTAATTATAAAAGACATTAATATGTATGTTGTTGTAGATCCATAACCTTAATATGTTGTTTTAGAACCATGTTGTTCTTAAAAATTTAAAATAAGAGCAGATTGTTATTGTTCAAGTTTAAACACATGAATTGTCACAAGTTAAATATACGGGGTGTTTTTTTTTTTTTTTTTTTTTTTGAAGCATATTTTTTTTTAACACAACAAATTTAGTGGAAAGATCAAAATTTTGGTTAAAATAGCTTGAAAATGTCATGGCATTTAATGTTTAAAAATAATTTCTGTCATATGGACTCCACGAATGAGCCCTAGGAACGCCATCCTGTCAGTCTTGGCCAAAATGGTTTAACTAGATGTAGGAAATTTTAATTAATTTTAAAGAAACTTCTATGAGTTCAGATGTGAAATATTATCTAAAATTTTGGCGTAATTTTTGAATTATTGTAGCTTAAAGTTTAGGTTTGCCTGCACTATAGTGGATTTAGAACAACAAAAAAACTTGAAATTTCGCATGTGTTTGTTATAATTAAAATTCAAATCTGTTTAATTACGGCCGAACATTATATAGCTTTCTGTTCTTCGTTAAAAAAAACAGAACAATTATAGTGGTACTGTACACAAACATTATATTTTAATGTTCCATAATATTACTATTTTACATTGATGAAGAAATGAACAAACAAAAAATTTTACAAACGACCAGCACGAATAGCTTGTGTGTGACTTGTGTATGTGTTTTGTTTGTGTACAATGTGTACATTTTGTTTTTTTCGTATATGAATTGTGTTTTTGTAAAAAATATTTGGTTTTTTTACCTGCCAAAAAGGCGCTAAGCACAACTGAAACGAATGAACACTTGTGAGCTGAATAGAGTTTTTTTTCCCGGACTTTTTCGATTCCCGGGAAAGCGGGACATTTTTTTAAATTTCCCGGGATCCCGGGATCCCGCTCCATATAAATAATACAAATTAAATTTTGTTATTAATTAATGAAAAAAACTTTTATAAAAAAACGTAAGGAAACTTGTTAACAAAGAAAGTAAAAGAATTTATTCCCTATTATTATGCTTTTATTCAGTATTATTATGCTCTGGATAAAAGATAAAAAGATAACATAAACATAACAATTTAATTCATAAAACAATAATAAAAACAAAATAAAAATTAAGGTACTCAAGATATGAGATCAAAAAATACTTAATAAAATAGATAAAATATTTTAAAGAAATATATAACATTTTTTAACGGCTTAGGAAATAACTTTCTGACACAATCAAAGCGCTTAGTAAGTCGTCAAAAAGTATATTCCTGATTTTATTTACTAATTATCATGCTTCCGAAAAATTTCGTTCTTTTTTTACCGAGGTTTGACAAATAGTTAAAGGTGCACCGTTGTAGCTTCGGATTCACAATCAGAAGCAATTTTTTTTTTATAAACAACGTCTATATCAGTAAAATGTATGTCAAGTTTGATGCAAAAATAGCATCAACCGGACTTCTTCTTACAAACCTTTTCATTTCAATAGATCCATTTGTAATCTTTAGGACAATGTGTTTTTCAAGTTGTATGTTGTAGTATCTTACACGAGTTTCCAAAATGTTATTTTATTTCGGTTTCCCCGCTCTTCACGGGTATATAAACCAACACAAATTGAAATTGAAATTGAAAATTTGTGTTTATCACCTAATAAACATATCGCTCCTTCATTGCATCATAGTCATATCTCAAACTGAACCGAAGTTATAGCAAAATATATCTTTAAATCGGTACATTTGGAAAACTTTAATCGCATTTTGCCATGATCGTTTGTTTTTGTAGATATGACTATCTTGCAATAAAGGAGCGATATGTTTAGGTATCTCCTATTTTTAAGACTTGTTCATGGACAATGAAACTTTACTGCCTGCATCTTATTTTGAATTAATGTACTTTATTAACTCTTCACTTCACAAAATGTAATAATTATCAACTGTTGCACTGCCCATTCTGCTTTTAGTAGATTTATTGCATCAGGAGACATTGATTTAAATACATGTACTCACTTCTTGTAATTGATCTAATCCACAACCCATCCACAGATGCGAATTTTTAGAGAATAGAAAACTAAATTTCAAAGAATAAATAGCTATTTTCTAAAATTATGAGGAATTTTTTATTTCCCGGGATCCCGCAGGAAAAGTCCCGGGAAAACGGGAAATAAAATAATTGAAATTCCCGGGAATTCCCGGGACAGGAAATCCCGGGAAAAAACACTAGAGCTGAACCAAACACAATGAAATTTGTGTTTTTTTTTTAACCGAACTGCATTAAATGTTCTCATCTTTTTGTTGAGTTAGATAAGAACAGTATTATTTTTGATGACAAACTGGGAAACGTTATTTTTTTTTAATGAGCGTTTGTGTTCCACAAATCCACCGAACCGTACACTAAAGAGCGGTATTCAATGTTAATTTTCGAAGACTGATTTTAACATACATACATATATAAATACTATTCGTTCATTATTAGTAAAATTTTCTTAAATAAAGAAACATTTTGCTTAACTAAGCCAGACATATACATATGGGGGATTTCATGTCAAGTGACCCAAATTTTAAATCGATGTCTTCCGAATTTGATGAAATTTGTACCAAGGTTAGTCCTCTTGGATAGTAGTTTAAATACAAATTTTCAACGATATCGGTCACAAAGTTTCTGAGTTAGAGGGGTAAAAATTTGACATTTTTGCCATACAGGTGTTCTTTTTCATCCTTGTAACTTATTACCTATTGGTGTTAGCAAAATCGTCCCAAGTAGCTTCGATAGCTATTTGGTCAATCTTTCGATTAAAAATTTTTGTTTTTTTTTAAATTTTTTTTTAAATTTAAAACTTTTTTTTTATTTTTTTTTACCGGAATGTTTGTTAGACACAAATTTTTAACGAGATCGGTCAAAAAGTTTCTGAGTTAGAGGGGTAAAAATTTGACATTTTGGCCATACAGGTGTTCTTTTTCATCCTTGTAACTTATTACCTATTGGTGTTAGCAAAATTTGTCCCAAGTATCTTCGATAGCTATTTGATCAATCTTTCGAAAAAAATTTTTGTTTGTTTTTTTTTTTAATTTTTAAAAATTTTTTTTTAAATTTAAAACTTTTTTTTATTTTTTTTTTATCCGGAATGTTTTTTTTTGCTCAAAAGAAAGCTTAAGTCTTTTTATCTAAGTTAGTTCTGGTCTTTTAGGATATAAATCTAACTCAGAAACTTTTTGACCGATCTCGTGTGTCTAAGCTCCAATAGGACTAACCTTGGTGCAAATTTCTTCCAAATCGGAAGTCATCGATTTAAAAATTGGGTCAATTGACATGAAATCCCCCATATATATTAAGAATAAGTCATTTTTGGCTTGGCGAGAGTCATGCAAATTCTTCATGGTTCAAGTCATATTTAGTTAACAATTCTTTCCGTGTACCATCATATCAGAAGGGGCCATCGAATCTAGCCGCAAAGTAATAACAAATGCTAGGTTAAGGGACAAGAAAAAAAGGTAGGGTCAAAGCTAATAAAGACCTTATAATATATCTGATTTTACACTCAAAACGATCAATTTCTATGTATAGTCAGAAAACACGGCAATCGTTTAATAATGATTTGAAAATCATAGCTTTCTCAACAAATAGGGGAACTTATTTTCAAATTTAAAAATTCCTTTATTTTCAATTTGATTTCAAACGTAATCCTCAAGTGTTTTTCATATGTGGATTATAATACAATGTGGAACACATATAATTTTATTTAGTTAAATTCCTTATTTATTTAAATAAACTGTCAGCTAAACATTCGGCACCATAGCTAAAAGATGAAATAGTGTTCATTTCGTCCTCAAATTCCTGGAAAGACGAAATACTTTGCTCCCTTTTATATTGAGGATCGTTCAACAAACTTCCTTCACTTCCCCTTTTTTTTTTTCTTTTTATTCGTATTCTTAGTCATTTTAATTAGACGCAAAATACTTCTGATTTTCCAAGAAATTAACTGTTTCCTTTATATAAAAATTTATTTTTAATAGTAAAACACATATAACCACACTCTAAAAATTAAACTTTAATCGCCATTTTTTGTGTTTCCACTTATTTTTCGCTTTATTGTTGACAAGTTTATTTTTGATTTGAATTGAACATTTGATAAACGTTCGACATCAAATTGTTAAAACATTTGATATCAAATGTTTATTTTGAAATCATTACCAATTTGAATTTAAATGTTAAAATCAAACAATTGAAAAAAAGTTTGAGAATTTTGTTTGATGTCAAACGGTAAAATCATTTCATATCAAAGGATTGACTTCGTGTTTGTTGGGAAAACAAATGGTATGAATGATTTATTGCTGTATGTAATCGAAAAAAAAAAAAACAGATTGTGCCAACAATATAAATCACTTTCAATTTGAAATCAAACCTCCGTGTTTGTTGGTTATGTATGTATCAATATATCTGTAATAACCAAAATTATATGTTTTTCGGATTTATAAAAGTATAATTTTTAAATTTTAGGGTTTTACCCGTATCTATGTTTTGTATGTTAAAAAATAAATAAAATTTATGTATGATAGCTTAAATTATTATTTTTTATTTGTGGTGCGATTTTTGGATTTCAAAAGTTCTTTAAGGATATATGGGAGGTGGGAGACATCATACTCTGCATTGAAGAAAAAGTTAAAAATGTATAGAAACACATTTAATTAATTATAAGTGATTTGTGAGCCAAATGAAATAACTTCTTGCAGCTTGTTTTAATTTTCTTAAAAAAGGCAATTTTTGAAATAGGAGCTTTGAACAAAATTATCCCATACAAAAACTAGCGAGTGTACAAAATTTCAATACGTTATCTTTATTTTTCTCTCCGTTATGACAATTTCAAAATTCAGGACATGAATTCTTGGAATTGAAATGAACAAACTTTACACCCAAAGAAAAAATATGTTTGAATATGGTCACCTCCAACAACACCATTTTTAAAGAAAATTTTAAACATATTATCTTTAATATAACTATATTATTGTCTCGAACAACTATATAATTAAAATAGACCTCCATCAAAAAGCCACAACCATATTATGGTTGCCTTCGAACTTGTTATGGTTAATAATAATTAAAGTATGATTAACACTTATAATAATATAGTTGGTTTTTAGCCACAACACAGTGTTGCCAAAAGATTTTGTGAAAAATACCTACGCATACTAAAAAAATCCGATTTTTCCCTACACGTTGCAAAAATTTTCCCTACAAAAATCCCTACGCGTTTTAGTCATTAAAATCAAGGAAAATACAATAGTTATAAAAAACTAATTTTATTACTATTTATATATCTGTGGCATTTTGATAAAATATTTTAACTAAATTTAAGAAGTTAAAAAAAAATGTTGTTAATCATACAAATTTTCATTAAAAAACATTTTTGTTTATGTTTTTAAAATTTTGTATTATAAACGAAATTTTTCTTGAAGTTTGGTTTATTTTAGTATTTGATAAAGATGATTTTTTCACCGAGTTTTTTTAAAAACTTTTTTGCTATCTTATCTCGACTTAAGATGTTTCGTCAAAATGCCGCAGATATATTGTCAATTTTTAATAACAAAAATAAGCAATAAAACTAAAAAATGTTATGTACTTTTAATTAAATTCAATGAAAAAAACAATAAGTTTAAGAAAAATGTATAGTTCTTTTGAACTAAATCTTTAAATGATAATTTTATTCGAGTACAAAATGAACACATTATTTTATAAGTAAATATATGTATTTTTTTTTGAACTGAATTTTTTAAAGTGACCATTAGTACATTCGAAATTAATGCAGCCTCATGTTTTGCGGAAATGATCTTATAATTCAAATAAATCTTTAAGTTGTGTTGCTCAATTTGTTTCGCCTTTTGGGTGCTCTCTCTGCATCGCCATTTGCGTTGGGTAAAGCAAACAAAATCCGTACAAGTTTCGATTAATTTGGAAATACAACCTCATCATTATCGTTTTTCATTTTACTATTTTTATCGAAAACTGTTCAAAACTTATTAGTTTCACAATTTCAGAAAAATTAATTTAATGCGACAGTTCTCCATTCACACAAAAGATCATTGAGGCTTAAGTTAAGTTGTTAAGGCAATAGTTCAAATTTGTACTTATCTATTTTTTGTTCAAAAACATGTTCTGCACTTAAGAATTCCATTTCTTTAAATATTAAATCATAAATAAAAATACATTTTTTAGCATTTATTTTGTATAAAATGCCATATGAGAAAAACTACATTTTGGCAAATATAAAAAATATGTCCGATTTTCCCTACGCTCCTATTTTTAGTAAAGAAAACCCTACGTGTAGGGATTTTTCCCTACTTTTGGCAACACTGCCATAACATGTTGCCATAACATGTTGAAAATAGGAAAATACTATTGTTAATTATAAAACAAATTATTGTGATATTTAACCATAACATATTTAGAAGCAGCCATAATATGGTTGCGGATTCTTGATGAAGGACTATTTTACCCATAATATGGTTGTCGGTGACAATATTATGGTTAAATTAACATAATATGTTTACAATTTTCTTCAAAAATAGTTTTGTTGGAGGTGACCATATTAAAACATGTTTTTTCTCTGCGTGTATGTTTTTTTTTTGTTTTATTAATTAAAACATTAAAACATTCAATTGCATTTTTTATTACTCTTCCTTAATTAATGGCGGTAGTTAAAGTTAGTGCTCTTATTTTAAGCTTTTCATAGTTGTGCTCTAACTAAGATTTTCTTCATGATATTTTAAAGATTTCTAAAGCTATTGCTCGAATTTTTTTGAATATATTTTTGAATAGAGGTTTTTTGAATAGAGGTTTGAAAAAGTGAAGACCATTAACTTTTTTTAAAGGAGTTTCTATAAATTGACCAAACATTATTTCGTAAAAAAATCTAAGCTAATTATAATTAAAATACTCTTAAAGTGTTTTTGATTCAGAAAACATTACGTAAAATCAAACAAATATTTGATAAAAATTGTGATCATACCCAGCAAAAACTTTACTTACCTGGTAAGTCATCATGTAATGTTGGAGAAAAATAAACACTACTTATTTTTCGGCTGAATAACTACTTATTTTTGTACTTATAATACACTTACTAGAAGTCAAAAAATATCTAGTTTTTACACCCAGAGAAAAAACATGTTTAAATATGGTAACCTCCAACCAGTAAAGTGAAAAAGTTAAAATTTTGAGTTAATTCAATATTGCTGAATAGGTACGATATGTATGCACTTTTAAAAATTTAATTAAATGATATCTTAGAAAAAACATTCGTAGGTATTAGTGTCGCCAACTTTTTAAATCAAAAACAACTGGAAATATATTTTAAAGCGATTTTAGTGAAAAGAAAACATTTTCAAACGCTTTGGAGAAGATAATATCACTTACAAAACGTTTTTCTGAATTTATTTTATAAATAATGTCGATATGACGAAAAATCCCTACATTTTGCTGATTATAAAAAATCTGTCCGATTTTCCCTACGCCTCTATTTTACTATCCAAAAAACCTACATGTAGGGATTTTTCCCTACTTCTGGCTACACTGCCTCCAACAAAATTATTTTTAAAGAACATTTTAACATATTATGTTTAATTTAACCATATTGTTGTTATCGACAATCATAAATATTATGGTTAAAGTAGTCTTCCATCAAGAAGCCACAAATATATTATGGTTGCCTCTAAACATGTTATGGTTAAATATGACAAAAATTTGTTTTTAAATTTACAATAGTATTTTGCTCTTTTCTAAGAGCAACATGTTATAGTTGAAAACCAACCATGCTATTATAAGTTTTATACATATTTTAGTTATTAATAACCATAACATGCTCTGAGGCAACGATAATATGGTTTTGGCATCTTGATGGAGAACTACTTTAACCATAATATTATTTTCGATAACAATAATATGGTTAAATTAAACATAATATGTTTAAAATTTTCTTTAAGAATAGTTTTGTTGGAGGTGACCGTATTTAAACATCTTTTTTCTCTGCGTGTATTTAACTACGAGTACTTTGAATTGTAAGTACTAACAAAATACCTACCAGAAGTCAAAAAATCACTAGTTAATAGACCTAATAAGTAGTTATTCAGTACGTTATTCAGTAAGTAAGTGTTCAGTACTGAAAACAACACAACTAATAAGTAGTTATTGAGCTGATTCTTAGTAAGCAAATGCTCATTAGTAGTGAAAATAATAAAAGTCATAAGTAGTTGCTGAGGTCATTACTAGTAAGTATTTTTTAAAGTTTTCAGAATAATAGCAATGTAATGTAATGACAACTACTTACCAGGTAAAGTATGAAATAACTACCACCAATTACTAAAAATCAAAAAGTTTTTTTTTGTGTAGCCATAGAAATCTTTTTGCAATTCAGATTTATTAGCTCATTAAAAAAACTCCTTAGAAAAAACAACAGATATAAATTTTAATAGTTGAACAAGAGATTTATCTTAATAGTTTTATATGTGTTTTTTTTTTTCATTCAAAATATTTTATTTCTAAACAATATTCTTCATATAAAAACTTATTCTCACACTTTTCTAAAAAACACTCCTTAGTACTCAAATTAGTTTTAAGTTCGTTTCCATTCACACGCATAATTTAAATATAAAAAAAGTCTCATAAAAAACAACAATATAAAAATCTCAGTTTTTTCGAATAGAAATTCATAAAAAATTGGATCCTCCCTCACGCTTTAAATATATTTTTTTATTTTCCACTTTAAATAAAACACGACCGTAGAAAAAACAAAAGGACAAGCATCTCAAATTTCAATGAACCTGTTGGGTTGGTATAAATATTCTCACAGTTTCAGACACATTTTTTTTTCGTTTAGTCCTGTTTCTATTTATAGCAAACAGATTATAAAATAAATTCTCTTAAATTTAGAAGTAAAATTAGAATGATGAAAAGATCACATTAATTTTTATTTTACAAAAAAAAAAAAAAAAAAAAAAAAAAAATAGAAACAAGCACCCATTCCCACATGTGTTTTTTTTTATTGAAATCCCAGTCGGAAGTAAAAACAAATGAAACGTTTTTTTACAATATTCCACAGGATATGTTTGAGATTTTGTAGATAAGCAAAACAGTGAAATACAATCTTAGGAATTTGTAACAGTAATTTCTATTTACTTTTAACAATGACCGTTTTGTAAATATTTTTATATTGATTTAAATAAATATTTTTTCTTTTTTAGCGACAAAATTGAGATTACATTAATTTCGTAATAACACAAATACTATTTTTAAAATCTCTTGGTGAGTTTTATTTTCTTTTATTTTTTGGTTTTATCATTTTAATCTTTTTAAATTAAAATAAAAAATATGGGGCAAGTTACAGCATTCGATATCGATAGCAATCACAATACAGTTTAAATGGGAATTTCTATCGATAACGAATGCCGTAATTTGGGCTCTGCTTGATTTCTGCTGTGTTTGAAATTTATTTTGAATACACTACTAACGGTATAAGAGACCCGTTCTTTAAATGCCCATTTAACTTTTCATAATTTGTGATTGCGATAAAAGCATTTAATGGTGGTCCGATAGGCTCGTTGTTATTCTATCAGTAAGAGGGTTGCAGGTTCAAATCCTGCCAGAGATTTTGGTCTATTGTACTACAACGGGCTGAGGATCTAGGTTGATTTTTGTATATTTTGTTATTGTATTTATAATATGTTGTAAAAAAAATAAATAAAAGAGTAATTATTGAAATTTTACCATCAAAATTTTATTATTTCTCATGAATCACCTGAGAGATTAAAACTTTCTTTAAGATAAATAGTAGTTTAAGCCATATTAAGCCATTTAAAAAGCAGAGTTTTTTAAAACAACTTTATTCGTAAATATAAATTTTCAGAGAGTACACTAGGCATAAACTTTTTACAACTCTTGAAAATAAGCAAAACGGTATAACATAGTTAAATAGAGCATAAAGACCCATTATATTTTTTTTCGAAACCGCGAAAAAGTTTCCACAACAAATGCAATTTCTTTTTTTATAAGATCATATAGTCATTTGCTTTATCATTAAATTTAGAAATTTAAATAAATATTATTTGTGTAAGAATGTTAAAAAAAGTGATATAATAGTGGCATGCAATACTTATATAAATTGGCTCAAGCTTTTAAGTATGTACTTTGAAAAACATAAATATTTTCCCAATATAAAATTTAGAGCAGCACTCAGTAATGCTCGTTAAAATTCTAGAGCTTATCTGGCACTTTTGTCTTTTATACCTTTTCCGGATCATGAATTGCAACTATTTTCTATTTATGATGCTTAGAGCGAAGCCTGGTTTTCTGATCATACTTTCAATAAAAATTGTTTCGCCACCCTACAAAAATCATTGTCCGGCTGGCTATACAAAATCAAATGAATGTTTTCTCATACAAACATCAGCTATTCAGGAAGTTAAGCGAAGCAACCTCTGCGCAGAACGTGCAATTAAAACTGTGCAAGACATTCTGCTATTGTGCAAATCATCACATACTTTAAATAATTCCATATTACAATTAAAAACATTTGTGTTTCAAAATAAAAATTTTTAAAAACAACTCTGTCTTTTTTTAGAAATCACGTTTGGTGAGCCCTTTTCACCTAAAAAATTGATATTCATTACTTGCACAATATTTGCAACCATGTAGCGGTATGCCAAATTTTTCGTAAAATGTTCATATGTCTTAAAATAATTACAAGAAATATATATGACTGTTGTGGGCAACCGCTTATAATTTTGATTTCTACTGTACAGTTATGACAAATCAATGAACACAGCATAAATATTTTTTTAAACAATTGTAAAATATTATTTAGGACATTATGATAATATGACTTAATAGCACACCTTGGAAATCCCCCAATAGAAAGTTTATTATATTTTTAACCTACAGGCAACCATTTTTTTGCCAAACATTATTTGATAAGCTTTAGGCAACTTCAAGTTAATGCAAAATTGTTTGATAAATAAAGGCTAAATACAAAACATGATTAAGTCTTAGTGGCAATTTTTATCCCACTTTAAACTTCTATTTAAAACTCTTCTTACCTTTTAATCAATTCATAGAGAATTTATATCCCATACACCAAAAAAACCGCATATTACCTTCGTGAATATTTGTAGGGTACATTTTCATAACTTTTTTGACATTTTTAGCTTTTGGTGACATTTATGGATCATAACAATTTCAATAAATGATAAACTTTTGAATAAAGTGATTCTATTGTGTTTTTTTTTGTGCTCCAAACATAATATACAAGAAACCAACTACTTGAACACCATGAGGGACTTTAGAGAGTGTATAAGTGCATGTTTGTGTGTGTATGCGATTTTTGATGTAGTCGAAATACCCTGGGGTATCAATTTACTAAAACAATTTGATTTTATTAAATATTTTTTTTTTTGTGTTATTTCTTGCGCATTGTATTGTATAAATATTGTTTTGTATTTTTGGCATATTTTCGCTATCGAGTTTTGGTTATTTTTATTTATTTATTCATAAATATTTTATGTTATTTTTGTTAAAAAGGGAATAACACACGATGTTCTTTTGTATGTCTGGGGACGGAAGAGAATTTTGTTAGTATGTTAAGTGGACATTTGAAAATGAGATATGTTTGTTTATGTTAACGTTGTTATTTTATTTGATTTCTGTTAAATACACTTGGCAAAAGTCTTCCATAGCAACTTGTATTTGAAATATGATATAAAAAAATATGCTTATGTAGGTAAGAGTTATGGAAAAATACACTGTAATTTCGTTTAGTGTATAAATATAGTTTAGCTTTTAACATGTGCGTTTATAAGTAGTTTTTGCATATATTCATAAAATTGAAATCAATTAGTGATGATATTAAATTAATTGGATTTGTATTTGGTAACATGATCGTGGCAGTGTTGTAAGAACTATTGTATAAGGTAACAATGGGGCCACATAAGATGACAAATAAGTACATAATTATATGAATTGTATATAATTTAAGTTAAATTTGTATGAACAATGTGACATACATTGTAACCAAAAAAATAAAAATAGCTAAAAGCCGATGAAGCAGCAAATTGTATAATAAAGGTTTCAAGATGAAAAGATCATTATAAAAATTAATTTTTTTTACATAATATAAAGTCCTCCACCTCTGGTGATGAAGGTGGGTATACTTACTTGTCATTCTATGCAAAACTTATTTAGTTTTCATCTGAGATAAAGCATATGAATATTCTAGGCCTTTGAGTAATTCTTATTCGATATATTCATGCCTGTCGGTCTGTCCGTCAGTTGAAACCCATTTTCGAACCACTCAAAAGAGAAGAACACAGTATGGGATTGAAACCAGGCAAAATCGGTTGAGTATGAAAAGTGTTATGAATCCATACAAAACAAATACTCTTATGGCCATTTTCTCATTAGGCGATTATCTTTTTTCGCAACGAAAAACTGAACATTAAAGAAATTTGGTTTTCTCAATGTCTCATTTGCTTCTATTTCGTCGCAAAGCTAACCAGCACTCATCTGCCAATTAATTATTTTCCTTTTATTTGCCGTACAGATAAATTCAATCAGCTGACTTCCAACTTTTACATGTATTTTGAGTGGTGTTGCCAACTCAAACCAATGTTTTTTTCAGTATATTGAGAAACCCAAAATCATTAACGGACAGTTTATGGTATAACTTATTTATGTTGACATTAAGTAACAGACAGTTTGTCGATACATTGAGAAAATGGCCATGGTCTGTAAGTTTAGAACACGTAAGACCAGAAATCACACTGCCAAATTTCGTAAAGATCGGCTAATAAATTACTATAGGAACCATACAAAGCCCACGTTTAGAAAACACTTTACTGAACCTAAAATATCATCTGCTATTGTTGCATAAGACTAGAAATTACACTGCGAATAATGGGTATTGTCTAGGGTATTAACAACGATCCGATTAACAGATCAGTTAATTCAAAATTAGCTTTTTTCGATTAACGATTAAACCGGTTAATTTCAGTCGTTGAGCCAATTAACCGATGAAACAAAATTTTTTAATGTTCTGTAGTATTATAATATTTTTTTTTGTGTTTTTAATTGTGTTTTAACAAAAGGTATGTGTTTAGATAATATTTGTCCATACAATATATTCCTTCTACCAATACATTATTAAAATACAGTACAAAAACAAAAACTAAGGAATTCGGACGTTCGAAGCTGAGCTTTGTCAGGAGGAGTCAGATGATGACCTGGCAACAGAAGAAACTCTGTAGTAACACAAACAATCTTTTAACAGAGTTTACTGAAACAATTAGAAGTGTAAGGAATTTCAAAAAAATTAAAACAGGACACTACCCAATAAAAAAATGTTATCATTTTGCGAAGTACTAAAGGTACACTTAAAAAAATAAGCGCACAATTATGCGCTATGCAATAAGATATACAGAAATGCAGTAAAGTAAGTGAATGAACTCTCAACAACTTTTTTTTTTAAAAAAATCACATTTCAAATGCCACGGTATTCCCTTACCACGAAGCAGGTTTGTAAGGGAGAATACTAAAAAATAACTGTATCAAAACATTCAGTGTGTAAAGCTGATCGTTACATCCAACAATTTTTATATGAGCTGAATAATGCGCTTTATGTGTCAAAAATGTATTGCTTCAAAGTGGGAACTCGCCATATAAAATTCATGTCTTCCGTAAGCGCAATGGTAAGCGAAACTTTTCTGTTTCTCCTTTACAAACCTGCTATTTTTTATTGGGTAATGGCAAAATGGAAAATTTTATATGTTTAGAGAAATCCAGGAAAGGTACTTAGCAATTAGTTATTCTGAATTATGGGTTGCTTTCGATTTCTCCAAAATCTACGATAAGTTAAAGAATTGTTTCCAAGTTAAGTTTTATCAAAACTAAAGAAAAGATCGCTTTAATCCTAAACAAGGTCTCCTTAAACTATTAAATTAACAAATAAAATGATTTCACAGTTTATTTTTTAATTAAAACATAATCTGCCCGTACTCATTTAAAATTAAGAAAAATTTGTGTGAAAATTTTGCCTTAAAACACATTTCAAATGTATTTAATTTTTTATGAATACGGCACAATATGTTTTAAAAAATATGTTTATCATATTTAAGAATAATTTTTTTGTTTGCTCGTTTTAGTCCAATAATTGTCATGTGTGGTTTTTTTTACTAATGAACTCCAAATAATAAATAGCTTAGTTTGTTTTTTTTTTTTGGGTAATTTTAGTTGCGTTTTCCTCCAAATTGTCATTGGTCTGGCTCCGAATCAGTGACCCTGTGGATTTCCTCGTAGACACATTTGTGTATTTTACTCCTTCAGGGATCATAGAGCCATAACAATATTTTCGCAAGACATTCGATAATTTTCGCGGTATTTAACTTCATTTCAGTCCATATGTTTATTTTCAGGGATGAGCTTCATTCCTGCGGGTTACACTCAATGGACTTCCTGGCGGTATATTCTTCTTGTTTCTTTAGAGTGTGTTCAATCCAGTGCTATTTACACTGTTTTATTGAGATTTATATTGACTGTTGATTTTCTTTTCTCTTTGGCTCGGTATTTACCACTATCCTTGGCCGGAAAATGTGTAGAATTATACGCAGGCATTTATTTGTAAGAACATATAGTCCCTGTGAGTTACATGGTGCCATGTTTAATGTTTCACAGCAATATAGCAAAGTGGTTTTAACACTGTAATTAAAAATTCTCAGCCAACCTGATTGCCGATGAAACTGAGATAGCAGAACAAAGGACCTTCTTGAATCAAGTCGTAAAACCAAATACACATATCGCACTAGATCAACAAGAGGGTAGGTATTAACTCAAAGCTTTTATTTTTCACTTTTTGGACGAAATCGACACATTATATTCATATCTACGCTCTATCAAAATATCATGATATTTTGTCCACTTTTTGGTAATGAAACGGTTTGATAAAAAAATACTTTTTCACATGCCTTTAATGTAAAATTAAAGATTGTTTTGCTTCTACTGAAAATTTTTAAGTTGATACACTAAGAGAAAAATGACGATCTAAATTTAAGAACAAAATTCTTGAATTTAGATTGCAGAAATCTTCAGATTTCAATCTTGAAATTTGGTCAGTAAGATTTACATTCTCAAATTATTAGAATGAATTCTAAAAATTAAGATCGCAATCTTAATTTTAAGATCGTATTCTTCAATTTAAGAACGTGGTCTTAAGCTGTAAGAACACATTCTTAAAATCAAGATTGCATTCCTAATATCAAGAACGCATTCTTAAAATCAAGAACGTAATCTTAATTTTAAGATCGTATTGTTGAATTTAAGAATATATTTTTAAAGTTAAGATTTAATTCTTGATTTTTTGCGAAATTTATCAACAATGAAAGCGTGTTGTTTAATTAAGTGCAAGACATTGAACGAAGAAGACGTATAGAAAAAAAGTAAAAAGAAAAGATGGAAAATGGAATGGAAAATAAAAACACAGATGAAATGGTGTTTATAACCATTCCAGTAAGTGAGGATTTTTTACCGCTGGCAAATGGACAGTATGAAATGATCAGCACGCCGGAGGAAATTGCATCGGAGTTGTCTGACGATGCATTATTAAAAAACCTCCTACAAGAGTTCCAAATGGAGTCTGTTTTCATGTTTCTCAAGGGTAAGTACGACTTCTTATTTATATGTATATAAACATTTAAGAAAACGATAATATTTTAAGAAACATGTGCAAATAAAAAATTGATTAAAATCCTTGATTTAGTTTACCACCTGTTATTAGACATTTAATTAATTTGTTCCAGACTCAAAAGTGACCTTTAAAAGTTTGCAATATATGAAGAAAGAAGACATACAAGAAGCGATCCCTCCTCTGGGACTTAAAATTTAAGAATTTATTCTTGATTTAAGATTCCTAACAAGAACATAATCTTAAATTCGAACTTAAAATAAGAATTTTTTCAAGATTATATTCTTAAATTTTTAAGAATGTGATCTAAATTTAAGATCTTTATTAAGAAAAAAATCTTGAATTCGATCTTAAAATGAGAAATGCGATCTTAAAAAAATTAAGATTTTATTCTTGAATTAAGAATTTTCGCATTTAACAGACTATTAAGATTGAAATGCTTTGATTTTGAACGTAAAATCTTGATTTTAGCACGTTTTTTCCCTTAGTGTACCCTCTTGTTGATTAGGTGCGATATGTTTTTCAAAGCTGTTGCGAAATTCTTCGCAAAGTTGAACTCTTTCCAGTTTTGTAAAGGACAAAATCAAAAAGTGTTTCGTTCCTAAAGTAAGGGTAATAAACCTAAGCCAATTGCTCCAGAAATTAATAGCAGATCACTCACTGAAAAGATTTTCGAATTTTCTATTTTAACTTGGCTCGCTTCAGCTCTGGACCAATCATATATCCTGATCGAGAATAACGAATCTAAGCTCTTTGTTACAATGGATCCGCAGTGATTTTTTTTTAATTTATTTTTAGTTTTGTCGCTTGAGCTTTTGTTTTCACAGATCATATTTTTTCATTGTCGCATACGTACTCTGAGCTTTTCACATTCTATTTTCAACATCTTCTTTGGTGTCACCTTCAGTCGATACTATACTGACGAGATATTCGATAATGATCTTTTATTTGAAATTGAGTCATACTTGCTGTTTTTATCCTCGTTTTCTACGCAATTTAAGGGACTCATTAGTACGGTTATTATGTTTGCTCATAGAATCGCGTCATCTGCATGTCATTAATTTGGAAACTCCTCCAATTCAAGCCTGTGAGAGTATCATCTAATTTTTTATTTAAAGTATATTGCAAGAATAGGACTTTCTTAAAAAAAAATTTTATTTATGTACAAGTAATATTTAAAAACCCAAACTATTTTTTTTAACCAAAAGTTAATTTCATCCGCAAAAAAAATTATCTTTTTTACAAATTAGAACAGTTCTCTTCCTCACCAAGAAAACACACAAAAACCTACAATGTAACGAGAAACAAAGAAAGCCACATAGAGAAAAACACCTCTAGTGATTATCACTATTTATAAATCTAACACTCTTTAAAGCGTTTCACACAAAACGTGCAAATAATAACACCATCTCTTACTAATGATCTACGCCATGTTAATACCGCGCGAAAAACATCAAGCAATACCAACAAATAAATAAAAACGCGTAAATACTTTAACATACATACGTAAACCAAACTACCACAACAGTTAAATGCTAAGAAACTACCATTTTTCCAAACAATTTAAGAGGCTCACCAACATTAGACATCAACGTTGTAGACGTCGCTGCAGTCATCATCATCATCATTATCATCGAGCTGCCGCAAAAACTACAAAAAACAAAAAAATTAACATTAAAACATAGAAATGGCAGTAAAACATTAGTTAATGCTCTATGGCTCTGGTTAAGTAAAGAGCTTCCATTGCGTTTTAGCTCATCGAGTGTAACTACTTGCACTACTGTTAAAAGCCATATTGTACGTTTACACTAATTGGCGGACAACAAAAATTGAAAACTACAGCTACAACAACGACAACATACAGCAGCAATGAGGCCTAAGCATTTTCGCATTTTCAGTTCGAATAGAAAGAAGAAGAAAAAAACATTTTGCGCTCACACACAAAAGTTTCTAAACTTTTCGGTGATTATTATCGTTGTCATTGGGGGAAAATGTCTTGAGTTAAGAAGGTGGTAGTAGCATTTTCATTTAAACGTGAACCATGAATATGGGGTTTTTAAACAAATTAACGAAATTGTCGTCGGTGGCAGGAAATAAATGTTTTTTATTTCTAGTTTCTTTGTTAAAATGCGTGTGGACTTTTATTTGCGGTGCGAGCTGCTACATGTGTTTTTTGGCTCTGCAGCAACAAAAACTTTGAGTGCATTGTTTTAAGTTATCAAAAATATACTGAAAGAAATAAACCTGATCATAATTAAATAAAACTAAACATATTTAAAAAAAAAATATATTTAATATGGAACGAAGACATGTACTATTTCGCTTAATATTTTGCTAACAGTGCCTTTTATTTTATATGGCGAGTTTTTACATTGAAGTTTCCACATGGAACTAGAGTTTAATAAACTGCAGTCGAAGCCAAATACTGTCGAACAAAAAACGAAAAATTTGTGTACAACTTTTCGCTTTTTGAGTTGTTTTGACAGCGACAGTTTACATTTAATGAATCAGAAGTAAAAGCAACAGATTTTCTTGGCCAATGACAAATGAAGCAGTCAAAGAACTAACAATTTGTTACTTTGGCTGCAGTTTTTACGCTGCTTTGTACTATTTTCTTATTTCCTATATGTACAAAATTTTTTCAGTGTTCTATTTTCAAACAC
Source organism: Pollenia griseotomentosa (assembly GCA_963931875.1). Taxonomy (NCBI): domain Eukaryota; kingdom Metazoa; phylum Arthropoda; class Insecta; order Diptera; family Polleniidae; genus Pollenia; species Pollenia griseotomentosa. Next base: position 64,466,774 of record OZ007561.1, read on the forward strand.
CAACAGTTTTACATACAAATACAATGAACTTTTAAAAAATAGATCACAATGAAAATCATACAATTTCATTTACCGTTATAATGGCAACACGTTATGCCAAGTTCAATAATAAAAGCATCACTTAACATTGAGAAAATGCCTGCATTATGGGCAAAAAAAATCGACGACAACATTTTCATATTATTTTTGCCAACAACAGATGTGTGTGGTGGAGCTGTAACAAGCTGTTGCATCCACAGCTAAAGTATTTAACGTATGCTTCCAACTTTAAGTATTAATGCGTTTTTATAAAGATGAACTCATAAACGCATTTTTGTATATAGACAAGAAACTTTTTTTGTATTTTTCGTTTTTTTTTTTTACTTCCATCTAACCACATGTAAGCTGAAGTTGTGAAACCACACAAAACTTTTGTATGGATGAACACAAAAAAACCCCACATATAATTTTCTTTAATCTACAGCTTCAAATCAAATTATAAAATGAAAACAAAAGACAAAATGTGAAGATGAAAAGTACAGGAGAAATATTAATTTCCTTAATAAAGATTAATACAGTGGGTTTGGAAAGGTGAGATGAATAAAAATAAAACATATTGTTGGACAAACGACAAACACGACCTCGCTTACTTTTACCAAAATTACCTGGTACATTAATACAATATGGCGAGAATGTTTCGTTATGCAGTCTTAAGCAGCAAAACATAATCCAGTTGTGTTAAATCGGGCTGTAGGCAAAATGATCCAAAGCAAAATTGTCCAAGAAAAGTGTGAAAAATCGATCAAAAAATTTTATTGGAAAAAGTGCCCAAAAAAATAATGAAAAATCACAAAATCACTTACAAAGTAGCTTAATTTGTACATTATTTGGGTTCGAGTCAAATGCCCGAAATTAAAAATCCTGAATTCAAAATCCCAAATCGCTTGTCTGCATAGCCAGCCTTCGGACGGATTCAAGGATTTTCTCCTCTATGGTATTCACACTATTTGACCAGTCACACAGCTATTCCCAATGAACGTGCTTAGTGTAAGATACTACAATGTAGTATTTTTTCAATAAAACAAGTCTAGAACTAAATTTAACCCTTAAATGCACACCGTACCATACATGGTACACGTTTAAAAATTCATGTAAATTTTATCAATTAAATTGCAATATAATTTATTAAGCTTGAGGTTTTTCTTCCCCCTGACGATGATACACATTGCTGTATCGAAATATTGGAACTAATAAATAAATGTTATTTAATTTTTTATATAAAACAAAAAAAAACCTCAAGCTTAATAAATTATATTGCAATTTAATAAATAAAGGTTAAATAAAATAAAATTTTTATCAATTAAACTAAAATTGTATATAGAAGGCTTTCAACTAAAGAATACAATATTGGAGTTCATTTGAATACTACTTCGTCCCGCTTGCAATTTTTTTTAGCTGTCAATAAGCTGGCAAAGTGGACGGTTGCGGTTTTTGCTTATAATTTTTAAAGTGATTTTATAAAGTGAAAAAATTACTTATAATATGAATTTTTTCTATAGGGGTAAACATTAGTAAATATATTGGACTTGGTTTTAGTTAATTTAGGTGAGTTTTTAGCAAGTTTTGTACCGTAGAATAGTTTTTTCGCCTTTTTTTCTATGAACCATATATGGTACGCCATGCATTTAGACACCGTGTTTATAGCGTACGTTACTTTTTGACTTTGTTGTTATTGTACGTGATTGCTTCTGCTTGTTTATGATATGGATAACCATATTAAAGATGGAAAAAAATATAACGCTTATGAGGTAGCTGATATGAAGATGATTTCAATGAAAACACAAATACGCGTGCGAATTTGTAAGAAATCGAGACGAAACCAGTTACGCTCTTTCGGATAAAGGAGAGTTCTTTTCTTAGCATTGACGAAATGGATGTTCCCATTCATGAGACTTCTGGAATTCCTATACCCGATATAAATGAATTAATGTCAGTCGATTTGTTTATAGTGAGGCACGACTCTCTTTTATTCACGAAGATCTGAAATGATGATTTCTTCAACTTATGTGCGACCCATGAATTTTGTTTTCTCGGAGGCTAATGAAAATTCTATCATCGATCGCAATGACGGCTTCCAGTGATTTGGGAGATTGCGTTGGAAAAAAGCATTCTACAGTTGCCCGAAGATATATAGTTTATTGGCAAGTCTAAACTGGAACCACAGCCAGAAAATAATTTCGAAACTCCTTATTCTTGAAAAAATTTTTTACAGACAATCTAACGATAAAAATAATTAATGAGACCGTACATAAGCCAAAAAATAATCAATTTTTTTCTTTCAACGCACTGGAACTCGGAAAATACATTGGCATGATAAAGTATATGTCCTATGACAAAGTTCCTTGTGTAAGGCATTACTGGAATGAAGTTTTAGAGTTAGTAAAGCAGATTTAGTCACTTTGTTTTTCTTTATATTGTGTATAAACTTCATGTTTACATCATTCATATTATCCCCATTTAAAGAGAATGTATCGTTATTTGCACAAAACTGTTTCTTTCGGAACATAGTGTTGGTACTGACATCCCCACTGTTGACCGTTGGAATCAGAAAGACCACAGAGTAGAAACGATTACTTGCCCCCAAATTATTAAATAATACAACCTACATATGGGCGTTGTAGACCTGATGGACTATTCTTTGGGTCGCCTTAAAATCTGGTTAAAAAGCCGTAAATGGTATATCAGGTTATTCTATAATTTACTTGATATTTCCATGGTAAATGCTTGGTTACTTTTTAAAGAGCAAATCCATCAGTTCTATTACCCAAAAGGCTTTTTGTTTGGAAGTATCCCATATACTAACAAATATGGCACAAAAAAAAATTAGTAGACATGATTTGCTTCGTACACGTGTCTAAAATGAACATCAACCGTCTCACAATTTGCGATATGATGTTTTCGATAACCTTCCAATTGTTGAAGGAAGAGCTCGGAGTAAAAACCAAAAATGTCTTGAAGACAAAAATGTAAAAAATCGTTAAATTTGTAAGTGTCAAAAATGTAACGTTCACCTCTGTTTGAACGAGAAACGTAATTGTTTTGCAGACTATCACACTAAATAAATTGGAAACTAACAAATGTTCATTTAAATATACTTTTATGTACTTTTTATGAATATTATATGATATTTTTTAAATAATAAAAAGCTAATTTTTTTTTCCTTACAAATGCATAGTGTACAATATATGGTACACAACGGAAAAACTATACATTTTCCGAAAAAAATGAAGTACGGATTCGTAATAAGCGACCATTTTTACATTAGATTAACTTAGTCTCCACTCTGGGTGCTGACCTCATGCATTTAAGGGTTAAGAACCAAATTTTAAGAAAGCCCCAAAAAAATTTGTCACACCACCAGTGAAGACTGTACTGTAATTCATTACTTTTTCTACAGTTTTGTTATTCATATACCAGTTAAATGATTGATTTTCCTTTCACTGGCCATGAGTTCTTTCTTTTGGTACTTGTCCTATTTTCACAAATCGCAGGACCAGTCTGTTGGAACAATTGACACAAATTTTCCGCAGGGGTGTTATCTAATGCCCGTAATTTATAGAAAAAGAAAGCTGGTCGCATTCCTTGAGTTTTCTTTTAAAATATGTCAGCTTTTACACCATAGATTTCTATTCGCGGCTATATTTCTTTTTGTAGAAATTACGGGCATAAGTTATACCTGACACCTGATGAAGGCTTGCTCGCCTTTCATCATCTTTTTCAACTTTGTCACCACCATGTTTTTGCCTCGCACAGCAGATCTGTATGCTGCAACAGAATGTTTAGCTTTATCGACGCCTTCCATGCCTTCTATCTTTTCACCGAGTGGATAAACAGAACCGGAAATAATACACATGGTACATATACTATTGTCAAGCCATCGCACGAACAAAATTTGATTGGCTGTATCAAATCAGTAGTCAAATTCAGCACGGTCTTTATTAATCATATTCTTGACATAATCCAGTGAGAATTTCTTTGTTCTATTTTCCCTCACGTTACCAGTAGCACGATAACTGGCTCCGCGTAAATCTCGCCGCATTGCATGACTTTTAAAATAGTTGTCAATTAATGGGATATGTATATGTGGCCCAACATTTGATTTATTCAACAAGATCTTGATAACTTTCGATTCTAATTTCTCATTTTTTGATTCTCCTGCCGATTTCCCTCAGTATACGTCGAAAGCATAACAATAACCATAGGCCAAAATATTTTATCGCTGATTCATCTATTGAAGATCCTCGTGAAATGCGCTCTACTATTGGAACTTCTTGATTAGCAGATCCGCAAGAGATTGTAATTTGAGCATATTATTGAGAGATCCGGAAAAAAAATTATTTTGGAAATCAGAAACACCTGGCTGACACAAGCAAAAAGTAAACAAAAAAATATTAGCATTCTGCTAATTGCACCTTTTTTAAGGACACCATACTAAAATATGCCCTCCTTTTGTTCGAATATTGTTATATATGTCTAATTTCATTATAATTTGCTAAAACGACTGTATTAAATAAATCCTGGCTAAAAATGCGTATAAGCATCCACGAGACGTTTGAAACAGCTTGGACTATACGACGGTGAGTACATTAGACTTTTGAGAGAATTTTTAGTACTTTAGCACATAACGCAGGTGCCTCAATGGCTTTGGTAAGAGACATTTTTATTTGGCCTTTACGTTCAGCGGGTTTAATAGCTCCTTACTTTATTCTTTGGGGATAATTATAAAAAAGAGTAAATGTTAACAAACCAAAAACCATTTCCCATTTAAAACCGACTTTCGAAATGAAAGCAAGCATACATACATACATATATATTTATTTATGTTCGCATTCAAACTAAAACATTTGCAGGGAAGTTTTTTTTATATTTAAAAAAAAACTTATACTGGGTTCCCACTATGAAAGTTTTCTTTCAGAAAGTCTGAGTTTATTGGTGAGAGGGTAAGAGAACATGCTATTCTTCTCTGCTCGCTCGCCAATGAACTTAGACTTTCTGAAAGAAAACTTTCATAGAGTAAACCCAGTCTAAGTACAAAAAATTTCAACCAGGAAAATTTTAAAACTTCCGTGTTATTCCAATATGCCTCCGTTAAAAAATCCGCTAGTTTGTAATATAAAGATTTTGTTCTGTTTTTAATTCAACCTATTTTTTATCCCACTGTTTTCTTTTATTTCAACTCTGGAGAAAACTGGAGAAAATCATTGCACTCAAATATTAACAGTAGTTAAACAAATAAATAAAAAAATTAAACCTAAATAGCTATGAAATATCGTATTGGTTTTGAAAAAAATTTTTTTTCAAATACTTTTTTTTATTATTTTCTTCTTCTCTCTTCTTATAATCATTTTTTTGAATATGGTTTTAATAAAACTATAAAAAAAGAAATAATAATGGTGCTGCAAAGATGAAATAGTAGAAATAAGTACAATTTATATAAAAAAAGTACATTTTTTATTTTTAAATTAGTGCGCGTGATGATGGTGTTTAGATATTAAATGTTACTTGTTGTTTGGCAGTTGTTATTTGTAATTGTATTTTAAATAAATTTCAACTTAAGGAGAGAGAGAAAAAAACTTTCTTTTTATTAAAAAAAAAGAAGCAAACAGACAGACAAACAAATAAAATGTGATGATATTAAATTACAATAAAATACCTATAAACTGAAAATGAAGGGTCGTTTTTTGTAAAAGTAGCAGATTAAAATGCGTTTAATGGTGTCTCAAGTAGAAGACATGGTTAAGGCAGCTTTTAAATTTCATATCAAGATGAAGGTGAACAATTGTTTGAGGAATTACTTTAAGAAAACAATTCATAATTGCATAAAAAACAAATATTTTATGAACTTACTTTTTAATGACATGTCACGGTTTCTGTCCAGATCTTACAATAACTCCTTTTAATTTGTGTTGACATGATTAAAGGTTAAGAAAGTCTACTTAATATTAGGAAAAGGTTAAAAAATTTACGAAGATTTTTCACAAATTTCTTGCAAATTGTTTATATATTATAGATATTTAAATTTTAGTTATATCGAAATATGTTTGTGCTATTTAGGTACATATTTACAATTAAAGTCCTTTTTAATATGGCCTACAATTCACTTGTCATTGTTTTTAGGCATCCTGTTGAGTGATGCCAAATTAGCCGTAATTAAGGTACCTGAAACGAGACTAAAAAATTCTCCCTGATCTTAGTTCAGAGCAGACTGGATTACGCCCAAAAAAAATCCTGCGTAGACCACGTCAACAGTCTTCGTACAATTCTCAAGCAGTCCGTGGAATGGCGATCTCCTCTATACACGATATTTTCACCTTTGAAAAGACGTTCGCCACCGTGAGCCACCGCACAGTATGGAACTCCTTGGCTGTAATGGTATGCCACTAAAACTTATTTCTCTAATACAATCCTTGCATAAAGTTTTTATATGCCGATTTATCCACGATAACTTATTGAACAACAGTTTAAACATGGTAACTGAATCGACCTGAAGATCGCGAACAGTTGGACTATCGATCGCAGACATAATTTACTAGGTTAGTATTATATCAAATAGGATCGAATGGAGACAGTTCGTTGTGGTACTCTGAATTCATGAATTTTCGAAAAAGGACTCCGGTAAAGATTTTTCGAAATTGAGCTTTTGCTCTTTTTGGAGCTACACACATAGATTTCGAAAAGTGCTCATCTCTAAATTTATAAAGAATATTTTATATGTGTATTTTGTGAGCAGTGAAAAAAAACTTGCATTCAAAATGTTTACAGTGAGAGGTAAGTTTTGGATATGTGGTCAATTTGTTATAAAAAATTATGTTTGGCTTTGTCATTATAATTAAAATCTGAATAGTAAACACCGTTTTAGGAGAAAAATAAAAAAAAACACAATTTGTTTAACTTCATTTTGTAAATGAGCGAACCCAGCTGCCCGGAGGATAATAATATCCAAATTGCCGATTTCCAAAATATTTTTGAAGACATTCTGCAATCGCTAACCGTCATGTATTCACAGCCAGATTTAAAAGAAGATTTGGAATTCATATGTTGATGAAATATTTTCGTTTTTTTTTTTTATTTAATGAATGTATGACAGATAAAGCTGTACCGATATGATGTTATTGTTCCTTTATAATAAAAAGCTCTTGTTAAAAACTTTTATTTTACTTTTATTAAAGTTTTTGAGTTCATAAATGAATCTTCAAAGGGGTTAAACTTATTTAAAAATGCAAAATATTTAGTTAAACTTAATAGATTATCTGAATATTTGTGTGTTTCAATAAATGTCATACACTAAGGGCCAATAAATAATAATATAACTTATTTCTAGAAATTTTAAGACTGCTTTCTGACAGATAAATGGTTTCTGGTTAGTTAACATTAACCTAAAAAGTAACTGATAAGCTAACAGCAGGTTTATCCTCATGGTAAATTTACATGTGAACTTTCAGACTTCAAAGCTGCCATATTTTCTGCTGAAGAAATGTTTACTACAATAACAGTTGTATGTCAAATTAGATTAATCAAATTTTTTCAAAAAACACAATTTAACACAAAAAAAAAACGATAGAAAACAAAATTAAAGCACAACAAATTTACTTCTGCTTTATATTAAAGAAATAAACAAAAGTAAGTCGTTGCCACTACGTACAATGTTGCCACAGTATATAAACTACACCTTTCATTTTATTGGAAAGTTGTAATAATGGAAACAACTTAATGACTTATAAAATTTAATGACCTTACAATCAGAAACTTCATTATAAGCTTAAAATAATGGCCCTAAAGATACCAATTTGCAACTAAAGCTACGAAAATTCAAAAGTAATTTTCGAAAAGGGCTTATCTCCGGAAGCTGTTATTATTACAACTTTCTCCTTCAAATATTTCTTAAAATACATTTTTAATTTTACTTTTATAATATTCAGTTTTTTGTATCTTCTGAAAACTTTGTATTTTTGTACTGAGCCCTTTACGAAATTCATGATTCAAATATGCAGAGGGATATTGAAAAAACATAAATTTATAAATTTTGCAGGTATGTTTCACTTATATTTATAGCAATTTTTTATTCTTTATTATTGATGAATGAAAATCGCTACAGGGAGATGATCCGTAGCTTTGGGTGGCGGAAAGTTTATGATTTAGACGTAGAGAATATGTGGTTTCAACAGGACGGTGCCACTTGCCCCACAGCAAGAGAAACAATGGATCTTTTTATAGAAAAGTTCGAAAATCGCATTATTTCTCGTAGAGAAAGCTTTAGAAAATATTTTTGTGGGGCCTTTGGAAATCGAAAGTGTAAAGTAATTATCATTATCTCGCAGATAACAACCACTGACAACAGTTTGTTGAAAATCGTTATTGAGATTATGAGCCTGCCAAGCCAGTAGAAGGGGTCACTTTATCGACATAATTTTTAATTAAAAAGATTTTGTTATTCGTGCTTAATTCCCAGTTTTTATTCTTGATAAAAACACTTGAAATTTATTGTTGATGGGATAAGCTGTTCCGCATGCGCATTTCACTGGTTGCTTAGGCCAGATCATCAGGAAACTTCATCCATAAAGGTTTTAGAAAAACTAAAAATATTAAACTGGCAAGTGCAAGGCCTAAAAAAACTTACCTGGCAACATGCTTTTGCAAGTTGTTTTTTGCATTTTGTTTTTTCTTAACCTACTTACGGCCATTTTCACCATGTTCGGTTAAAACTAACTTTCAATTAAAGTTCCGGTTACCCATATGTTTTAACAGCTATAACCGATAGTTAATTAAAACCGAACTTGGTGAAAATGGCCGTTACAACTACAATTAATGTTGAAAGAATTCCAATCAATTGTTAATTGTTGGTGTTTTTGTTTAAACTTTGATATTGTTACAAGTAGAACTGTTGCTTATGATTCTTATACGCTTAACAGTTTTATTTGATTTAATATCTTTAGTTTTTCTAAAATCTTTATGGATGAAGTTTCCTGATGATCTGGCCTAAGCAACCAGTGAAATGCGCATAGGAATAGCTTATCCCATTAACAATTAATTTCAAGTTTTTTTTATCAAGAATAAAAACTGGGAATTAAGCACGAATAACAAAATCTTTTAAATTCAAATTTTGTATTCCCAAAAATTACTTTTGATAAAAGTTTTTAATTTTTAACCGGAACCTATTGAAATAAACTGAAATAAAACTATTACTAATATCTCAAAAAAAATCTTTTTTTATTAAAATTAAAATGATACCTCATTCAGGCTATTTATTTCAGTTTTTTTATAAAGTTAAATGAAGATTCTTTAACCAATACAAACAATATAACTTTTTACATTTTAAAGTAAAATGCTGTAAATTTATAAATCTCCTTTCAAACAGCTTAGAATTTACTCCCCATCTTCTTTAATATAAAAATAGGGCAATGAAGTGTTCAATTATGAAATACGACATTTGAGAAAAAAAAACTAGGAGTACTTAGTTAAGAGTGTTTATTGAAGGGATTCACACTAGACCTCTTTGGTCTCCGGAGGGCGGTGTGCCTTTGATCGCATTTCCCTTCTCAACCCAACTTAACCATAGTTAAGTGTGAACATTCCTTTCCTTATAAGATCGGTAGTTGAAAAATTTATTTAAGAAAAGTTTTGTTATAATGGGGTTTAATCAGCTTTAAATTTAAATTTTTACTTATGTTCGATTAATCGAACAAATTTTGACGATCAATTATTCGAATAATTTAATAATGCTAGTTTCGAATAAAGGATTAATGGAAGAGTTTATACCGATTAATGGAATAATAATAATATATAGTATGTCTGTAAAATGTGTAATTGTTTTAAAGTTTTAAGTCCATTGGAATTAAAAAAACAGCTATGTTTAGTGAGTAATTTGGCTTATATTTTTGTTAAATTTTTTCAATATTTTATTTCACAAAAGAAAAAACGACAAAAGCATGTATGTTTACTCAAAGATTTTTATTAATATATCGGGTATGTTCTAGAAATCGAAATGAATTGAAATTGAACGATAATTTAAATTTAAATACAATTTACAAAATGACAGTAGTTTTCCGTGTTTTTAAGTGTTGTTCTTGCAAAAATAATTGATACTTAAAGAATGAAGTCGATAAAATGGAAGATTTTTATGAGCTTTCAGTACAGGGTCGTTTTTAAAATTTGCTCGATTTTAAATCCACGTCATTTCGATTTCTAGATCACGCCCGTATTTTTTAACAAAATAGCTCATGCGTTTCTCTCTTTCGAATGAGTTTGGTATAACAATATTGTACGAAGGATAAATGTAATAATGCTAAATGTAACAGGTGTCCAAAAATGTATTAACGTTAATGTTCTTCAACAAGTTCACTAATTTACCACTTAGACAGTGACTATATCATAGTATTTGTAGAATATGCTCCACCAGAAAAGTCAAAGGGGGATACAAGAGGTCCAATGAATTAATATTTTAAACAAGATAACTTGAATGTCCGTGAAAAGTTTTAAGAAGTCCAAAGTTATATTGACTATTTTAAAATCTAAGTGCCCGAAAGTGAAGCAACAATTTGGAGCTACATTGAGTAGTTTTATATAAAAAGGAATGTTAAGATTTTTTTTAAATTTTATTCGTTTAATCGAATAAGTTAAAAATGCCAAATATCGATTAATCGTTTAATGGAACAAAAATAAAACTCGATTAGTTGAACACCTTTTTATGACTACTATTACGAGAATAATCTTGGCTTGCTTAAAAAATATATATTGTAATGGCTGAAACATCAAAGCTCTTTATATGAACCTTCTCATCATATAGCAACAAGAACTTTTATTTTGGCATCGGACCTTTTATTTATTATTGACTGATATATGATATAATACACCTACAAATCAAAAAGAATCCATGAATTCGGAAAGGACTTATCAGTTTAATCCAATATCAAAAGGTTTACTTAGTACTAACTTAGTATTATTTACTGTTGTCAATATACAAGCTTAAATTTGTGTTAATTGTATGTGTGTGTGTGTGTGTTTGAGTATAAAGTAAATTTTTTTTTACTGTAGGTTTAAAACTCGAAGAAACCTTATTTTTTTTCTTTTCTTATTATTTGTTAATTTTTTAACGAGGCGAATTAAAAAAAATCCCTCCAAAAAACTTTCCAAGACCCGAAACAAATCAAACGACAACAACTGCTACGATGACGACGCGAGAGCGCAAAAAACTGGAGATCATTTGACGATAACGTGCGCATTTGTTTGTCACGATATTGTTTGTATTAAAAACGCTTTTTTTTTGTTTTTTTTTTTTTTTTGTTTTGAAAGCGATTCAATATAAAGCAACAATAATAACAAAAGCTATAACAACAACTATAAAAAATAATATCAACAATATTAAAAACAGTAAAAAGTCTATAAAAAAAAAGATTTAAATTCACGTGGTAAATCGCACCTTCCTTTTAAAGTTAAGCAGCAAGAAAAACAACAAGAGCAACAACAACAATATGAAAATCTAACAACATTGAGATATTAAGATAGCAAAAAAAAACATACCCTTTTGTAGCTGCCTGCTGCTGCTTAGTTAAACTAATAAACCTTAACAAAAGAAGCCCTAAAACCTTAAACAAAATCGCATTTATAAAGTTTGTTACAATTTCTTCTATTAAGTTTAGAGCGTAGATTAGCAGCGTTTATATATTATATACTCGTACCATGGTAAAAATCAAGTTGCAATGGAGAACAACCTTTTACTCAATGAGGTATGTATGTGTATGTTACAAATAACAGGAATATATTTGACCATGCCAAAACTATTATACCCACCACCATTATTTTAAATAACAAATCAATAAACTAAAGGGTGGTCCAACCACAATGCACGCTGTTAATTGTGAGTAACACCTTAACGTCAAGTTTTTTGCCCAACTTAATATAATTTGTTCCAGTGTTTGCAAATTCAACAATGGGAAGGTACATGATTGAGAACAAGCGTTTACAAGATTTGACGTTAATTTTTGTATTTTATCGCGTAAAACATCAAATTAATGGTTATCGTTCCACCAGAGGGGACGTTTCCAAATATTTTTGACTGGTGTTATAGCTTGGCAGGACTATAAGAATTGACAGGACTATAAAAAATACAAAAAAATATTGTTTCTATATTGCATATAAATTAAAAAAGAAAAACTACTATACAAATGTGTAAAGTAATATCATTTTATTAGAGATTATTTTAAATTTAGTTTTATAACTTTTGAACTTAACTTATTTTGCTGGAGTTAAGTCCAAAACTGCTACGAAGAATTAAAAACGATTTAACTGTGTTACATGCCAAATAACGAATTTTATATGCGCTTTTTACCGTCTGTGTGGTGGTGGGAGGATCTTGAGTTAAATTGTTTTTTTTTTAGCAAAAATAGATTTTAAATCTGTGAAAGTATATAAATTACTTACCTGGTGTGCTAAACATTCAAATTAAATCCATTTAAAAACAAGCACGAAAATATAGTCGGTCAAGCACGACCAGTTGATACCTTCTGTGCCCAATATTATCTAGATATCTATATCCATATTAGAGAATTTTAATCTCATAATAGCTATTATGAAAGTAATCGTCGCCAAATTTTATATCATAGCAATATTTTAGGGACATTAAAAGCAAACCCAGATAAAAAAGGTTAAATGCGCCCTTTGACCCATAAATTTAAACATTGAAATTTTTGGATGATAATTTCAGGAACGTCTTATAATACCATTTATAACATTTGCTGGAAAAAAATTTTCTTTCGACGAGCAGTTTTTCGGAAAATTGCCATGTGTTTGACCACACGCTGGTACTGTAAACTGTTTTGCAATCTTTTGTTTTAGTTATTTATGTTGCTTATGGTACGTATGTATTTAGGTAAGTATAGTATGAAGTAATGTTTCAAAAAATTCGCAGGGAAAAAAACAAGATAATTACAAGTAAGTAAAAAAGGTATTGACTTTAGTTTCAAGTTTTATCTGAAAAAAAATTATCATGTAATTATTCAGTTTTTGGTTTTTTGTTTGAACGGGTGGTGCGGCGTTATAAATAAAATTGTTTGTCTTCGTGGAACAATTTGAAGCAATTCTCTAGGTATAGTTGGTCTACCCTCGGAAGGTTTTGTTGCTAATAACACTGCTCAGCAGCAAAATCCTCCGTTAAATAAAACTATATGGACTATATGGATTTTGATGCGCTGAACCCAAATCCGTTCTCGGTTTTTTTCCATCAGATCGAGATTTTGTTTAATGGGCGTGGCAAATTTTTTGCCCTTAATTAGTCAGGTATTGAGACATATTTCATCCTAACTGGAGAACCAGTCATTCGATTTTCAAAAGTAAAACACCAGAAGATGTGTAACAAAATTGTATTTATTTTAGTCGAACAGAATTTGTCTGTATCTCTTATCGTTTTGGAATTATTCAGAAATTAATGGAGAACACATTTTTTTTTGTGCAAAATTCGTAATATTTTTCAATTTAAAAATGGAATTAAAAAAAATATAAAGCAAGTATTACATATTTTGCACTTTTTTATGAGAGCTACTTATCTTAAAAATAAAAAAAGCCATAAACCATAAAAATCGGTTAAATAATTTAGATTTTATTGTCAATTTACCGCAGGTACCCAATATTGACCAAATATGTGTAATACAGCAAACAACGTCAGAGTGGGCGCACTAAAGCGCCTTGTAGCAGCAACGAATGGCAACTCTTAACTTCTATCTATTTTCGTAAAACAAAATCAAATACAAGCAAAAAAGGTTGCCAAATTTGTAATTTTGTAGCAACGCCTCGCTTAAAGCACACACCCTGTCGTCACCCGTAGATGACTTCAAATTAAAATAAAAAATTAAAATATTTACCTATATATATATATATATATATATTAGCCTATATATTTTTTTATTTAAAATAACACAAAATTTTTATTACTAATTATTAATTTTTATTTAGGAAACATTGTTAAAATAAAAAAGTAGCTTAAGCTGTTCCGGTGTATGCGGAGATTCAACTTTTGTTATCTTTAATTAATATTTCTTTTTTTTTATTAATATTATCAGTTTGAGATTCTTGCCAAATCGACCAACAAAAATCTGCAAGCATTCCTACCGATGGGTTTCCATTATAACGCTTCTCTATATGTAACATATCTTGATGGAACCTTTCACCATGTTCGTCTGATACTGCACCAAGATTAGCCGGAAAAAAATCTAGATTCGAGTCCAAAAAATGAATTTTAAGGGACATGTTACACTTTCATCGATGTTTCTCAAGCTTTTGATAAAGTCTGGCATGTAGGCTTGTTACATAAATTGAAGCTAAACCTACCGGTAAACACACACAAGCTGCTAGAAAGCTACTTGGTCGGTCGAAAATTTATTATTAAAGAAGGTGATTTTTTAAGTTCTCCTCAGCCAATTGAAGCTGGAGTGCCTCAGGGAAGCATCCTGGGCCCACTTTTTTACCTTATATATACCTCGGACATGCCAACAAATAATTACACCCTAACCTCAACTTTTGCTGATGATACAGCTTTTCTAAGCGTACACGAGAACAGTCGAGAAGCATCTCGATACCTGCAGGATCATATATTTCAACTAGAACTGTGGTTAAAACAATGGAGAATAAAGGTCAATGAGCAAAAATGCGTACATATAACATTCACCTTGCGTCGGGAAACTTGCCCCCCTATTAAAATCAATAATCAACTAGTGCCTCAACAATCGCATGTCAAATATCTCGGTATTCATCTAGATCGTCGTTTAACATGGAAATGCCATATAGAAGCAAAATTAACCCAAATGAAACTAACAGCAATTCAAATTAACTGGCTTATTGGAAGAAATTCTGTTCTTAGTCTCGATTGCAAACTACTACTTTACAACTCTATTTTAAAGCCAATATGGTGCTACGGTATTCAACTTTGGGGCACTGCCTCGGCTTCAAATATCGAAAAAATTCAAAGGCGCCAAAATAAACTTCTTCGAATAATCACAGCTGCCCCTTGGTATGTTAAAAACTCAAATATCCACAAGGATCTCAATGTGCCACTGGTAAGGACTATTATTACGAAGTATGCGGTAAAATATTTAAAAAGGCTAGAGTTGCACCCTAATCCACTAGCTCGAAATATTTTAAATGATAGTGGCCACACTCGCTTAAGAAGAAGAGACACTGCAGCACTTACCCATTAAGATGAGCGATAGACACCTACATATGTGAACAGAACCCGTATGAAGAAAATTTTTGTCTGGCACTGGCAGGACATAAAATAAATTATTAGGATAAGATTTGATTAATTATTGTTAGTTCATATTTAATATATGAAGATTCAATAAATAAATAATGAAAAAAAAAAAAAAAAAAAAAAAATGTTACACTTTAGAGCTTTGTAGGCAGAAAGTAGTTCTTCGATGATTTCATGGTAGTTTTCAGCTTTTCTGTTTCCCAAAAAATTGTGGCACACATTCACAAAAGCTGTCCATGCTTTTTCTTCCACATCGTTCAATTTCGTTCTAAAGACCTCGTCCTTCATAAGCTGTCGTATTTGTGGACCTACAAATATGCCTTCTTTTACTTTTGCATCGCTGATTCTAGAAAATTTTCTCTTAATGTATAGAAAGCCTTCACCGTCCTTGTTCATTGCTTTGACAAAATTTTTCATTAGGCCTAGCTTTATATGAAAAGGAGGCAGAAGAATTTTTTCTTTTTGAACTAAAGGCTCTTCTGCTACATTTTTTTGTCCTGGAATAAAATTTACTCTTTTCGGCCAAATTTTAACATTGTAGTGTTTTTCTTTCGCGCGGCTATCCCATTGACATAAGAAGCAACAAAACTTAGTATATCCACTTTGCAATCCATTTAAAATTGCTACGACTTTCAAATCTGCACATACGTTCCATGTGAATATTTAATTTTTTGTAGTATCATCTTCATGCTATAATAGCTTTCTTTTATATTTCTTGCATACGCGAGTGGGACCGATGGAAATTTGTTGCCATTGTGAAGTAAAACGGCTTTCAAACTTGTCTTGGATGAATCAATAAAAAGCCGCCAATCCTCAGATTTATGACTGAAACACAGTTGTCGCAAAAGTCCATCAGCATTATCACAAAATACCAAACCTTCCTCTCTGCTAAAATAACTCAAAAAAGGTTGTTCTCTATTTCGAAAGTACGAGACTTTATTTCTTTACACAATAACAAAGTATACTATGAGATTTATTTACTGTTGCCGATTTTAACGGCACGATATTCAAATCTATAATGACACACTTATTGTCCATCAGCTTCTATATATACAATAAATACTAGAATCAACCCTAATGTTCTTAATTTGAAATCCCAGGTAATTGAATATCATATGTAAGACTGGTGTAAGGAAACTTACGTCACCCACTGTATTTAATAAATATTTCATTTAGTTATTACTTTTTGCTTTAACTTGTACTTATAACTTGTACCATAAGAAAGTAGTTCTGTAGTATAACATTAAGTCTACATATTAGGATTATTATAAATGAAGAAAATAAAGGGCAGAACGGTCAGTCTGCATAAAGTTGGAAAACAAACAACATGTCTTTTTTAATTTCGCGACTACCATCCGCTACACCGGTTGCATTACAATATTGGTTACCTGCGGTAAATTGACAATAAATGAAATTTTTTTAACCGATTTTTATGGTTTATGGCTGCTGACCTAGCGAAATGCTATCATCATATGTGAGGCTGGTTGCATTACAATATTGGGTACCTGCGGTAAATTGACAATAAAATCTAAATTTTATAACCGATTTTTATGGTTTATGGCTTTTTTTATTTTTAAGATAAGTAGCTCTCAGAAAAATGTGCAAAATGTGTAATACTTGCTTTATATTTTTTTTAATTCCATTTTTAAATTGAAAAATATTACGAATTTTGCACAAAAAAAAAATGTTTTCTCCATTAATTTCTGAATAATTCCAAAACGATAAGAGATACAGAAAAATTCTGTTCGACTAAAATAAATACAATTTTGTTACACATCTTCTGGTGTTTTGAAAATCGAATGACTGGTTCTCGAGTTAGGATGAAATATGTCTCCGTACCTGACTAATTAAGGGCAAAAAATTTGCCACGCCCATTAAACAAAATCTCGATCTGATGGAAAAAAAACCGAGAACGGATTTGGGTTCAGCGCATCAAAATCCATATAGTTCACATAGTTTTAATTAACGGAAAGACAAAAAATTATTTTTTGCAGAGCAGTGTAATTAGTGTCTGAATCCTCTGTAGACGAAGGTTTGATTTCGTTGCATCCTCCGACGAAAGCAGCAGAGACTTGGACCACGAGTTTTTTAAGTCAAACTGTGAGATAAGATTCGCGTTTTGCGAAGGTGCTTGGTAGAAATGCAGTTCTTGCCACGCATGCCGATAGTGTAATTGGCAACCCCATTGTCATTCAAATCCACGCCACCCATATGTCCAATGTAATTTTTGATGGCAAGGGTCTGTTGAATACCAACTTTTTTCCTCTGCATTGTTACCATTAGATTGATTGCGTCGTAATTATTTGCAAGAGAAACTTTAGAATTGTCCGTCCAACGAATTTTTTGTGCTTTTTAAAGGTTTTTTACCAGTTTTTGAAGGTGCGCTGGTATCCTGATTGTGCTAAACTTTTTAGCCAATCTGACTCTAAGTTACAATACCAATGAAATAATTTCAAATTAGAAGAAAAAGTATTATGGATAATTAAAAAAAAAACAACATAAAATACTGTAACACAAAGTAAATATCTGTCAAATTAATGTCAATATCAGTACCAACGTGTGGTATTTACTGCCACCTAGCGGCACATATATTTACCAGTGTGATGGGCAAATGGCGTTAGGTTGCTTTTTGAAAATTTGGTAACACAAATATAATAATTCAGACTTTCTTATATACATAAATAATATAATTGATTTTAAAAGAGTGTATTTTTGGACACTTTTTAAACCGCCTCTTGTGAAAGAAGAAGACTTCTACAAATTTTAAAAAATATTTTTTTTGTGGTAAGCGACCAAACTTCAATATAAACGCCACATGCATTTAGATTTTTATACTTATCTGTGCTTTAAATTTACTCAAAGTTAAGAAATGATAAACGTGTGTTCAAACACACGGCGGTAAGAAATGGGTTAAAGAAACTACGGGAAAATATATATTCAATTGGTACAAAGACTCTATTTCAGAAAATAGTTTATGTGGGATCTATGTGAAATTATTGTCCTTTTCTTACCGTTTTTAATTTGCTTGGTCGTTGGGATAATACGAATCTATGCGCCTCACATCATCAACAGTGTGATATATACAGGGGAGTTCCGGAAATCGAAAACGCAAAACGCAAGAATTTGGAGGTTGTTTTAAATACACTTTTAATCTAGTTTTTATAATTTTTGTTATAAAATTCTGTTTAATAGAGAAATATTTGTACAATATTTGTCATAAAATTCTTTTAATAAAAAATCTTATGAAAAAACGATGTTTAAAATTTTTGCGTTTTGCGATTTTGATTTCCAGAACACCCCGTGATATATACAAACATAAACAGCCAGTCAGTCAGGCGGATAGACGGATATCGTTTGATCGACTAAATGTGGGTCGATCGGTATACTATAAGCAATATTTTAAGCTGTTGCGTATATCAGCACAAACGCATAATGTCCCCTCCACTATGGTAGATGTGGTTTACATACATTTCTACACAACTTGCAAACTTTGCTTTAAAGTTTTCACTACTCTGATATTTTAGATTACCAATAAAGAATAAAACTCTAATAAAATGCGTTTTTATTGATTTTGTAGTTTTATCAATGATAATGGCCCCTTAAAGGCTAAAGTGAACATAAAATTTATTATTTTCTAAACTTATATTTAAATGAGTATATACTCTGCTAACTAAGAAGTATATGACGAAAGAATACATACACATAAATTTACAAAAGGGTTTCTCTAATATCGAGAGAAAAAATAATGAAATGAAAACAATATAAAACCCATTTCTTAAGCTTTAAGTTTTATACAATATAGTTTCGCCTTTTTTTTTGCTTTACTTCGTTTCACTAGCTGCTGATGATCTAATTTGGTAACAATTGTGTGTCGTGCATCTTTGTTTATTCACTCACTCGTTACGAAAGAGGTAGAAATTTCATGTTTTGACGATCATGTGTGTATTTAAGATCTATTTTGAGTATGTATGATACACACACACATTCACCTTTGTTGAATATTGAATATATTTAGTTTTTTCTTCTTCTTCCCAACTTAATAGCTAATATGGTTGATTTGCGATCAATTGGTTTCGATAATGAGTTTAGCGCACCCATTTTAAGAAACTTGGTGTAATCTTTTATTTTCTATAAAATATTTTCACCAAAACAAAAAATGGAATAGAAAATAAAGCCCATAAAGAAACTTTAGGGTTCTTTATTGCCAGTACTAAGAGTATTTTTTTAGGCATGAAGAGTATAGCACATATAAGTAGAAGTGGTTTGCTTAGTTGGACTGATTGAATTTTGTGAATCCAAGTCGTATTTTCTTATTGGGTTTTTAAAGAAAATATTCTAATTAGAATTTAATGACTATTTTTTGACATCGTATTTAAATATTATTTATTTCTAATTTCGTTTTTTTATACGAAATTAAGTTTTCTAGTACTTTTTTTTAAAGTAACTAAGATAGTATACGCTGCTTATTCAAAGACTATTTAAGTTTCCATTGTGTATAACTTAGCAAGGTGGCCGTAATAAAGGCTTGCTAGATTCAAATTTGAAAAATTCTTGACATTGACACAAAAGAAAATTTTGATTTTGAAAAGAATTCTTGGTATTTAAAGACACGCACACGTAATAATGTTGTATTTTATTTTCATTTATCTTTTTATATACCCAGGGTTGTTATGCTTTCGTCTTAAACAACCGTCAAAAGTTTTAACAAAATCGTCACGAACATTTAACAAAAACGTCAAAAAACCGTCAAATATTTAAATGTTTTAAATCAGAGGCTATTTAATTTTGTTTTTAAAAATTTAATTTTTTATTGTTAAAAAAGCAGTTTAACAGTTTTGATTCAAACAAAACAATTAAACTTGCTTAGGTTTTTAAAAATTATAAACAAAAACGTACTTTAGTTAGTGAATGCATTATTATAATTTGACAACTTCATTGATTTGATTTTTCCAAAAGATTTTGATATTTCTTTCGCCTTCTCTATTGACTGGCATCTCTCTTTCGATAAAAAAAAAAATTAGGAAAACTTAGCAAAGAAGTAAAGTAGTATTTCTGTTTAAAATAATAGATGGAGTTATTAATTTTAAATTTCTTTAACGTAAGCACCAAGGTAAACTTCTTCCCTAGTTCAAAAATTTTATGTATCAACAAAAATAACTTTATCAAAAGGATTATGATTTACATAATATTCTTTTAAAAAAATTGTTGAGACAGTTTTAAAAAGTTTTGACATTTTATGAATTTGAACACCTTCACGTTTAAAAGTCTTATTTATATTATTAATAACGTTAAGAATGTATTTAAAAAAACAAAAACACAACTCATTTCAATCATTTAAAATTTCTAATATATCTTTTGAAGTATCGATGGCATTGATATAAGCAGCGAAGCCAAAATAAATTTTTAGCGGTTAATATAATTGTAGAATTCAAATTACTCATGTTTCTAATGAACGCCACCTGGTTTGTGATGGGGGAAGAATTTTTTTGGCTTAATTTCCAATAATTTATATATAATTGTAAATATTTCTTGTAAGTATTTTTAAACATTAAGGTAATTCTAAGCACGCATATTAATGCAAAAAAATTGTCATAATACTATAACTTTTATTAAAAAAATCGTCAATCGTCATTTTACTGTATTCTCTCAAAAAAATCATCAAAATGACGAAAAATCGTCACATCTAACAACTCTGTATATACATAAAGACTGGGTTCGCACTTTGAAAGTTTTCTTTCGGAAAGTCTGGGTTCAATGGTGAGAGGGTTAGAGAACATGCTATTTTTCTCCCCGCTCTCACCAATAAGCTTTGACTTTCTGAAAGAAAACTTTTAGACTGTTAACCCAGACAAATAGTTTTTTTTTTATAAGAAGCAGAAATAGAAGAAACAATACATTTTTTTACAAATACAGTAAAACAAAACGGTAAAATATTAATTTGCCTTTTTACACTGCTTTGCTTAAGGACAACTGTAAACTTATTTAAAAATAATTATGTGTTTTTTGGCTTTAAAAAATATTGACAAAACATATAGTTTTTTGATTCTTAACGAGCAGTGAAAATTGTTGTAAATAAAGGCCATCTGGCAGGCCTACCTTAATATCATAACAGTACAAAAAACAACAGGCGAAGCAAAAACTATCATGTGTTTCTTTGAGACCACCTTGTAGATAAATACACACTTTTATGATATTAGGTGCGTTCGAGAACCCAAAAGTTTTTACTATTTTTTTTACTGAACTTTACTGTAAATGAGGTTACGATATGAGAGCGTAAGTGACAGCTTTGACTGAATATAACAAAATTTTTACAGCAGAAATGTTTACAGTAAAGTTTAGAAAAAAACATGTTTCAAAAGGTAAAGAAACAAAAAGCGTACAAAATTAAAAAAAGGAAAATTATTATAATAAATATTAATTAGTTTGTGGGGCATTTGTATTGCTAGATACCATGTTTTAAATCTTTTTTTTTTTTGTTATAATTTTTTGGAGTTGTTAAAGTGTAAAGTAAATGGGTATTAACTTGTTTTTTCAGTTATCAAAAACAAAAACAAGTATTGATGAATTCTTGGAAAAATTAAATCGGACACAAATTAGCAAAACCAAGTTCCGGTTCAAACACGTCAAGTATGACTCGTCAAGTCTTGAGCTTTTAGGAGAGAAGGGAAAAGATAATGTAATTTTTCCGCCTCTCTCTTAAAAACTTTAGACTTGACGAGTCAAACTTGACATGTGTGAATCGGCACCAAATAAGATAAAAATAAACCAAAAACTCTCGAACAAGAAACGAAAATGTGTGTACAATCAGAAGTAAAAGCAACAGTTTTTTTTTTTTGCCCAATAAAAAATTAAGAAGTGGAAGAAATTGCAGTTTTTCTACTTTGACTGCAGTTTTTTAAACGCTGAAAATATCATGAAAGATTACATAAAATATATTTCTAGTATTTTCCTAAAATGCTCATGTTAAAAACAATTTTAATTTAGAACCGACAAGAAAACGAGTTAAGTAGCCAAAAGTGTAACTATATTTATTTTCCATCAGCTGTTCCCTCAATTTTACGAGTTTTTACAAAATTTCCGTTCGCGTCCTTTTTTGGGCAATAGCTTTTTTGAAAATAATTTTTCAATTTACTCAGTAAATACTCATTTACTGCATATGACTGTAAAAGTACTCGAACATACCTAATTTTTTTGATATTTAGTAGTGCTATCATACTTTTATCTTAATAAAATAAGCCTATATAAATTACGCTGAATAAATAAAACTGTATTTAAAAAAAATTTAATTTTAAATTAAAAATAGCTTAATAGGAATTAAATTAAAATTGGACATAAGAAAATGGATGGCTTTTTTATGGTTATAAGAAGATATTTATCTCTCAAGGAGAATAGAAAATAATCTTCATTAAGGATTTGACCTTTCAAAAAGTCGAACCGATTGATTGATATAAAATTTAACTTAAATTGATATAATAATTTAAAACATGTAGATTTTAAGGCATTTAATGCGATTTCTACTCTAGAAACTGAAGCTAAACTATTCCACATACATTATTATTTAAGATTGTGATGACAATTTTGCTTTAAATTCTAGACTTCTGCGTCTTAAAATGTTAAATTTATAAAAACGTCATAATTAATACGAAATTAAAACAATCAGTTTATACTCTGGTTTTTATACATTTATGTAAAAATTCATTGCACTCAAAGTTAATTTATGAAAAAAAAATGATCGTAAATTTTTGTGTTAATTTTAAGAAAAAAAATTCTGTGCTAGCTTTCAGAGATATGCACTTAACAAAAGGCAATATTGTTATTAGAAAAGCAAATATTGATTATCAGTTAAAAGCTCAAAATTTTTAATAATTTTATTAAAGTAATTTCATCATAGAAAGTAAAAAAAAAAGTAAAAAAAAAATGTATGTAAATATTCTCACGTTTTATTCACAGTGTATTTTTAAACTTCCTAAATTTTGGATCATTGTTTTCTAAGGCTACTACGCATGTTAGAGATTTTCTAACAACAAATCAACATGCATTTAAATCTTTGTCTTCAATCAAAATCAAATTACCATGTGCACCATAAATTTTGTATGCAATTTCCTTTAGATGTTAAATAATGTTTTTTTTTTTTTTTGCATTTAATTGTGTTAAATGTTGATCACTTCATATTTCATTTTTTCGTATTTCCAATTCGAGCTGCATTTGATTTCATTTATTTTTAATTTACATAAAATTTGAATTTTCTATTTTAGTTCTAACTAATGTTGAAATTTTGTTTTTATCTTTACTTGTTTTTTTTTTTTGGCGAAATCTAAGCAAGTTTATTGTGTTTTACAAGTGTAAAAAACTATACACAGAAAACTTACTGATCTTGTGATCCATAAATACAAAAGCGCAAAAAATAAAAAAAATGTGATCATCTTTATTTACAGTGGAAACTAAACGTGAAAGACTTCCTTTGAAAGTGTTGTATAAAAAATTCCTTTTAGAGCTTTTTTGATATTTCATTAAATAAATATTACCATTCCGAATTTATAGGATGTTTTGTTTTTTTTTTTTAAGGGAGACATTTTACGGTCTTATTTTCTGATAAAGACCAATTCATCAAACAGCTGTACTCCCAATGTTTAAACGTTTGTGGTCGATTTAATTTTGACACTTTATCATAAATAGACCCATTGTCCTTTAGACATAATCTTTTGTGCATATCAATGTAGCCAATTTAGCCATTTTTCGTCTGCTTTAAAAAAACTTACCCATTAGCTAAGTATACTTTGGCAAATTACCATGCAAAGACTAACACCAGAAAAACGTTAACAAATCGTGGAAATTTATTTCCAAAATTCGTGCTCTGTTCGGCAAACTTAGACCACCTCGTCAGGTTAACGAGGATCGAGTCATTTACTCTTTTGGAAAATATTCCTCCAAATCGGTAAGCGCTCTTTTTATCGATTCTTTGCAACTTGGTCTTTGCCCGTCCACTACTTGGAAAATTTTGGGAAAAGATCTTGGCAACCCGTATTAGATCCAACTGGTGTAAAAATTACAGCCAGCGGAATATCAATCGCGTCGTGTCTTCGCTTTATGGGCTGCAAATCAACTGGAAGTTTAACCAATCATCTTCGTTAAATCATCTTCAGCGATAGGGCTCATTTCGCCTTACCAATACCCACCCGAGTGACAATTTCAGTTTATTTCTTTATTAACTTTCTTAGATTTGCTTTAGCTGAAAGCAAATTTTTACTCACTGAACAAATTATTTCCTTAAAAAAAAAACTGAAAAAATTTGTATGACGAAAACAAGGCTGTGCTAACAAGCAGAATTGTCTTTTTTGGCGATAGCACAATCCTAATAAGACGCTAATAACCACCACACGCTGAAAAAATCCCTGTTTGGATCGGTTTATATACCGAAGGCGTCATCGGCCCATTTGTCTTTAAATTCGTGCCAACATTACCGTGAATGGCGAACGCTACAGGTAATTGAAATGGTTCCAACAAGATGGCACAGAATGCCATACAGCGCGTTGAACCATCACTTTCTTAAGCTAACCATTTGTTGACCCCACTATCTCAGAAAATTAACCTATTAAAGGGCCATCTAGTAGTGGCTAGTCAAATCTCTGGACTATGCTGATAAACCAGCAACTATTGATTATTAAGAAGCCAACATTTGACTCACTAATGACGAAATAACACTGTGTTTGTATGTGTGACACCGACAACGCTTGATGAAAAATCAAACAATTTAGATATGACGGCGAATATTACGCCCAGCAAACGTACACGTTGAATTCTCCGGCTGGACAAGCATTTGACAAGTGTATTTGGGCCTTCAAAGTTGCGTTGCAACGTTAAACTCTTCTTCAGTAGTTAACGATAATGACATTTGCAATAAAAAAAATAGTTTTATCAACAACTCAAGGTAAACGTTTCGGAAAAATTTTAGCCGTCACTGTTTACATATCGGTACCTAAAATCAAAATGACCTATCTAACATTTTAATACTTCTTCAGGAGAGTCAAATACTATTACAAACGTTAAATTGATAAATTGCCTTAACTGTTTATAATTAATTTTTATACTATTTTTCTTGTTTAACCTACCAGTGTTTTTGTTAGTTGGTTAGTTTTTTTAGCGTTTATCATATACTCTTTTGTAGACAGCGCCGTTTATTTTTAGGTAATAAAATCGCTAATTTTGGTCAAAAGATTGTTGTTGCAAAACATCAGTCAGAATCAATGAAAAAGTCGATTTTTAGTTTTTGCTTAGTTAGGGCCTTTTACGTTTTAGGTAACGATATTTTGTATAGATTTTCAATATATAATCAGAATTTTTTTATCAGCTCTAGTTATCGCGATACACCGTTTTATCTAAAATAACGACACTTGCGGCATATCATATCGTAAATGTTTGATCTACCAAAGGTTAAATCAAATTTGGTTTTAAGATTGATGTTTGACTAGTGACTGCCAGCCGTTGTCAATGGCGGTGAGTGATCAACGGCAAACCCCTCTGAAGAGATTGGGTGGTTGCAATCGAAACATGTAAGGGTAACCAGTCCGTGAAAGCCTGGGTTCGGTTCCCAGCTCAGTCAAGAAGAAAAAATGATCAATAACTTTTAATTTATTTCATGTGGTAAAATTTCTTTCTTCATTAAAACAATTTGATAAAAATTAATTAATTTGGATTAAAACCCATAAACAGCTCAACAAAATAACCACAATACTGATTATTTCTAAAAAAAAAACTTTTATAAAATTTTTTAAAATTTTCATATTTGAGAATTTATAAAGATTAAAAATACTACATAAAGTCAGCGTTGTGTGCAGTAGCACGCAGCTTGTTATATACCAATAGAATTCAGATCTTTTTGATTGAATTTGGAGCACGACTTTTGATTTAATTACAATTTTACCGATGTCTTTAAATGTTTAAACTGAGAATCGCAATATGAGCTCTTATAGTATCGTAAAATTTAGGTACGAAACAAACTATACAAAATTGTACCAAAAATATTCCAACTTTTGTAAATACTTTTGAAATATGATGTTTAACACTTATTTCGTCCTTTCTTCTATAACCATTATCACTTATTTTTTTAAATATTACTTCCATTCACTTCTGGCGACACATTAGCAACAATTTTTTCCACTTATTTTTCAGCAGCTAAAATATTGGGCTTCTTAAAAAAAATTTTCAATTTTTCCAATTGTGTTATTACCAGGGCTGTAGAGCCGGAGTCGGAGTTGAGGTTTTGTGCCGATGTCTGCTTCGAAG
Source organism: Pollenia griseotomentosa (assembly GCA_963931875.1). Classification (NCBI taxonomy): domain Eukaryota; kingdom Metazoa; phylum Arthropoda; class Insecta; order Diptera; family Polleniidae; genus Pollenia; species Pollenia griseotomentosa. The sequence continues at coordinate 64,493,334 of OZ007561.1, forward strand.
TACCTACATAAACACGCGACTCCGACTCCAAACTTTTGGCATAAAAAAATTAAAAACAGTTTTAAAAAATTGTCTAATATTTTCCAAAATAAAAAAATTTTAAAAGCGTCTGCCTAAAAAATTTTGAATTCAGCAAATAAGGAGCAGTCTTCTTTACATATCTGTGGCATTTTGACACAAAACATCTTGAGTCGAGATAAAATAGCAAGAAAAGTTTTAAAAAAAGATCGGTGAAAAACTCATTTTTATCAAATAATAAAATAAACCGAAATTAAAAAAAAAAATTTCGTTTATAATACAAAATCTTAAAATCGTAAACAAAAATGTTTTTTTTAGGAAAATTCGTATCATTAACAGCATTTTTTTCAACTTTTTAAATTTGACTTAAGATGTTTTGGCAAAAGGCCACAGATATGTAAAAAACTATATTAAAGCTCAATGAAGCACGTGTTAGAATTAAAATATCAATTTGAATTTTGCCAAAATCATTTTTTAGCTTTATTTTACCATTTAAAAGGTGCTGCAATAAAAAAAAAGTTTTAAGTCAAACAAGGACCAGTCTCATATACATTTAGCATCAAGGTTAAAGTCGGAGTCAGAGTTGGATTCGGACTCAAAAAATTTCAAAGGATAGAGTCGGAGCCATGGTAATAACATCCGACTATAGCTGTATGAAACCACATGAGTTCTAAATTTGTATTAGTGGAGTATTTATTAACATACAAAATTTATTATTATTTATTTTTTGGCCGGATCTTTGGTCTTTAATTTTTACTTATAAAAGAACTATGGAGGGTATAAAATACATTTTCTTTTGTATTTAAACTTTAGTACAACAGTGAAGTGGCATGGTAAAAAAGGGTTTTTTTATTATTTTATCAGTTAATTTTAGAAGAAATACTTCTTAACAACTTTTTAATTTAAATCTTGTCGGAAAAACCCCAATTTTGGCCCACTTTGGTAAAAAAGAAAATAAATTACAAAAAAAACTGCATAACTGCCACAAAGTCTCCACTAGAGGGATAATATAAAGGACCGACACGACTTTATTTTTTAGCCCAAACATTTGCTTCTAACACACAAACCCACTACAAAAGTAAATTTTTTTTTTGGAAAACTTTTGTATTCATAAATTTATCAGAAAATATCTGACATTGGTTCAGAAAAATTGTTCTGGTTTCATCGGGCGCAGAATGGTTATGAAGGGAAGGAGTTATGCTCCATTAAGCAGGACATTTTCGGGAAATTTTGACTTTTAAAAAAAAAAAAATTAAACATTTTTAAGACACACAAAACCTTTTTGTTACCACTATAAACTTATATGGTACATAATTTAACAAAATAAATATCTTTCAAAACAAAGAAGTGATAGAAATTTAAAAATTAGAATTTACTAAGATATATTTAATTTTAACAAAATACTGATAGATTTTAGATCACTCTGTTCGCTGCAACATACAAGCTGAAATAAAGCTTTAATTTTTGGCTAACAAGGTTCGCTGGTATCACCTTTAAATGAGTGACGTCACTTTAAATTCGGTAGGCATAATATTTTTGGCCGCCTTCTCATAATATGGTATACAGTGCGACTACTAGATGTGAAAATAATACTCAAATATTCAGTATAAAAAGTAGATAACGATTTGGTGAAATTTAATCAATATCGAGTTTTATACAACATCTTTATTAAGCGTTTTTTTTTTTTTTTTTGTACTTAATAAATTTTTCAAACTCAAGCTTTTCGGTTAAGTAAAATATTCTAGAAATAAAAAGTTTTAAGTTTTTTCAAATTGCGGTCCAAACTTGGCTGTTAAAAATACTTTTAAGAAAATATGCTTCTACAATTTGTAATAACTTCGATTTCATACATAGAATCAAAAATTAATAATTTTTTAGAGTTCATTTTAGAAAATAAACGTAAGAGATTTAAATTGTCAACAAAAACTTTTTTATTCATATATATACTTATACTACAGCTAAATATACCCGAAGCACACACAAGCTTTTTAAAAGTTAAATAGTCAGTAACAAATTAATTATAAAATAAGATTTTTTTGTTTGCTCTTTCAGCCAATTGACGTTGGAGTCCTACAAGGGAGCATCTTGGGCCCTCTATTGTACTTAATATATACTTCGGCCATGCCAACAAACAACCACACCCAAGCTAAAACTTTTGCTGTGAAACAGCTTTTTAAAGCATTCACGAAAACCACTAGCAAGCATCTCGATACTTTAAGAACCATACATTTCAATTGGAAAAATGGTTAGAAAATAATAATATATATTCACTTTTAGTAAGTAATCATGCCCTTCCATAAAAATAAAAAAATAAATAATACCTCAACATTCGAAATCAAAAGAAAAATATCTCAGTATACTTCGTGAGCAACGTTTAACACGTAAATACCATAAAGAGGCAAAATTAACTCAAATGAAACTAAAAGCAGTTCAAGTTTATTGGTTTTTTGGAAGAATTTTTATGTCTCGTCTCGAAATTTTCTACTTTACAACTTTATCTGAAAGCTATAGGCCTCGGCCTATAATATCAAAAAAATTCAAAGGCACCAAAATAAACTTCTTCAAATAATCAAAGCCCCTTGTTTCTTAAAAACTCTAATATTTTCAGATATCTCAATGTGCCATTAGCAAAAACTATGACCACAAAATATGCACTAAAATCTGTGGTTTTCATGGGCAACCGCGTATGTCTTAAAATCAAATTTTTCAGGAGAGCAAAAATCCCATTCTAGATCAAACTAGGTATTAAACTTTTTGAACTTAAGCTTCGTACAGACGGTGGTCAGATCTTACAATGTTGTCATTAAAATTTACTAAAAATGTCTTGCAAGTGTGTGAACATTGTACGCTATTTTCATTTGGCAGATGTGTTAAATTAATGCACCTGACAATGGCACCATTTTCAGATAAATGACAACATGGTTAGCTCTGACCATCGTCTGTACGAAGCTTTAGTTATTTTAGTTAACTAGGGATACGATTTCCATGCAAATGCATGTTTTTTGTCGATAATCTAAGAACGATGTCTTATCTTTCCGAATCATTAAATTTGCGTTAAAATCGCATCGATTTGTTTTTGCATATTGTTGCATATTTTGGTGAAAATTCAAATTGTTGCATATTTAGGTTCAAAATGCATATTTTGACATTTTTGAGTGATTTTTTTTATTTTTAATATTAAAAAAAAAGTTATCAAAAACAAATTTCAGTATTTTTATCAAGAATAAAAATTAGGAATTAAGCACGGCAAACAAAAACTTGTAAATTAAAAATTTTTTATTCCCATAAATTTTCTTTAATAAAAAAAATTATAAAAAAAGTTCCCATAAAATAACTTTGATAAAAAAAATTATAAAAAAAGTTTTTAAAAAAATTTTCAAATACACAAAAAAAAAACTTCTAAAAAAAGTTTTAAAATCAATCAAAAAAAGTTCAATCAAAATTAAGTTTTTTGGATATTTAGTTTGAATACAAATACAAGATTTCGACAAAAGATCATTCTATTTTTAACCGATGCAGCACCTACATGGAAAAGGCTTCCAATGAGTTAAAATATTGTATCCAAAACGCTAACAAGTTACTTTCTAAGCACATGAGTTTAACCGCGTTGCAGAGGAAAACATTGCAATTGTTAATGAAATGTATCCCTTGATTTCTCTTCCACCACAGCCAGTAGTAACGAGATTGGGGACTGGCTAGATGCTTCACAATTCTCTTCAAAAAGCTTTGAGTAATTTAAAACCTTAGAAGAGCTTGTTGATACAGATGATTATGCAATTAAAAAAAGTTAGAGAAAAATTAAATTCAGAAAAACATCAGAAGACAATTAGCATTTATATTTTCCAATTACGGATATATTGGTGAAACAATAACTAATTAGGAGGAATTAAGACCACTTAATACTCAAGTCAAATTAATTTATATTGCAGAAACAACAATGTAAAAGGAAGAATAGCCAGACAAATTAAAAAAAATCCAAAACGTTTTGCAAAAAGAATTAAGGATTTCAAAAAATAAAATAAATTTTAAATACTTTCGATCTGATCTGAAATCAAAGTGGGATCTGAAAAGAAAGTTTTACTTTCAATAAAACAGTACTTATTAGTTAAGCAAACAAAAATTTAAATTAGCTATTTAAGTTTTTTAAAGATATTTGAATAACAAATAGGATCTGGGAATTTATTTTAAAGTCTTATTCCTTCAATATTTTCCAGGATAGTGATAGTGCATAGAAAATATTCCTGGAAAACATTGAAGAAATAAGACTATTAAAGTATAAAAGCTTTGAAAATTGTAATTTAACTTAGAATACATATTCGAATTTATATGAAAATTTATATTTGAATTACAATAGACTGAATTTTTTATATTTTTGTTTTTATTATAATTAAAAAACGATTTGTTATGGACATTTTTTAAGTTTTTAATGTATATTTTTGATTTTTAAATGCATTTTTTAAGCGCATATATTCGATTTTTTAGTGCATGAAAATCTCGGAACCCGGAATTGGACCGTCTTTTTAAGAGCGTTTAAAATAAAGCAAAACATACGTGGTTGCCCATGAAAACCGCAGAAGTATTAAAATGGCTTGAACTGCAACCATATCCACTAGCTCGAAATATTTTAAATGATGACGGTCACACTCGACTAATGAGACTCATATTATTAGAAGAGCGCTAGGCACCTACAAATGTGAACAGAAACCGTAAAGGCCCTAATAATGCGAATAGTCTATACACGCATGTAAAATGTAGCCGATAAGGGACTAGGACTAGTCCTAAGGTAGCCCCAATGTATGGAAAAAACATAGTCTATTAAACATTAAATGTCTTAGGGCAGGTCCATGTAGACCAGCTTTGCATTACAATGGAGTAGTCTTAAAACTACTTCATGATATACTCCAGAGGATTAGCTTTGAAATCGTTTAAAAACGAAGACATGTCGTTTCACTACAAACTCTTTTTAACAATGACATGGTCAATGATTGCATTACATTGGACCAGTCCAGGGAGTAGTCCATTTCATCAAAACGGATCAGGTAGTCCAATATTATTTACAGGGGGAAACATTTTCGTACAAGTATGGGCATGTTCGTAAATGCATCACTGCGCTCCATTAGTGATTTCAAATGTTTATATAAATATCAGTGAAGTAGATGTGGACCAAAAAATTGTCAAATACTACACAATAAAACAGATTATATTAATAATTTTTTTTATCGGCATTAAAAAAAGTTTGCTTTTCTGATGCAGCGCAGTGATGCATTTACGAACATGCCCTTTATTTTATGTCCTTTATTTAATTATTGTTAGTTCATATTAAATATATGAAGATTCAATAAATAAATTTTGAAAACATACAAAATCTTTAATATTCAAATGTCGAATATCTCAGTATTCATCTTGATTGACGATTAACATGGAAATGGAATAAAGGCAAAATGAACGCAAATGAAACTTAAAGCAACTCCAATAATTGGCTTATTGGATAAAATCTGTTTTTAGCCAGGATTTTAAACTTATACTTTTTAACGCCATCTTAAGGCTAATCTGGTGCTGCGATATTTAGTTATGGGGCATTATCTCGGCCTCCAATAAAAAAGAAAAGAAACCAAAGGCGACAAAAAAACTTCTTCAAATAATTTGAGTCGCCCCGGCCCCTGTCAAGTTAAAAACGCAAATATTTACAAGAATCACAATGTACTATAAAAACTCACAAAATCATGACCAAATATTGAATGAAATTTTTGAAAAGGCTTGAATTTGGAAGAATCTCTCTATATCTCTTTCGCAAAATGTTGGAAAATTAACTACACTGGCAATAAAAATTAAAGATGGCGCAGATTGGCACAAATGAAATATCAAAATATGGGCATTTCCCCAGAATGGTCTACCAGGATGAAAAAATAGAATGTTGATAATCATCGTCTTTTATTGTTTATTATTATTAAAAAAGTCTATGTTGTTATAAAAGAATGGTTTCATAGCATGTCTCAGCTGTTTTACTTGAGGAAATTGCACTGGAAACTGGAAAATTTTATATTTTCTTATATTTTCTACTTCTAAACACATTTTTATATGCTTATTTTACATGCAAAAATATGTTATGTTTACACTCTTTCTTCATAATCTCTCCATTACAATCAATTGTAAATTGAGTATTAAGTTGCTTGTTAAGGAAATTTGAAGACATTAATGGGAAACTGCAATGTGATAATAATAAAAAAACATATGGAAAAATCGTACGTTCGCGACCCGTACGTTCGCGACCGGTACTTAAGCCAATTAAACAAAAACCAAAAGAGATATTTTTTTTGGTAAATACTGCATGGAGACCTACATTAATACACTTTTTAAATAAATTAATCACTTTTGAATATTCCGTTCCATTACGCAGATTTTTACATTTAACTGCTGTCAGCCAAAGTTGACTTCTATTTTGCGTACGTTCGCGACCACATGTTAATAACTATTATTATGAAAACTTAAACTCGATGAAACTCATCTTTTGCACTAAACATACAGCTACCCAAATGCTATCGAATCGCTAAAAAAAAAGCTAGGAAAAGTTTTGTTTTCTATATTATTTGTACATCAAAAGCGTACGAACGTACGTTCGGGACCCCAGGAAATGCCCATATGTAAAAAAAAATTTTAATTTTAAAACTTATTTATATATAAAACTAATAGTGATGATTTGCGAAAACAAAAAGATGCGAAAGACAAACGTGAAACGCATTAAAGTGTCCAATCGCTAGATTTGATACCATTTTCATTCGCACCGTAAAAAGAGAGTAGGCCCCAGGCGTTTTGCGTTTTCAAATTGAGCGATAAAGATTCAACAAATAAATATGGAAGTAGATGAATTTTTCTTCTAAAAATGTTTAAAATTAACAATATTTATTCCTGTTATTTTTTTAAACAAAATTTCGCTGGAAAAACCCCCAATAAAAAAGTTTTAATTTATTTTTTTTAATTTTGATTTTATGTATTTCTCATTTTCTTTAATGTTTTAAATAAATTATTTCTTATAAAACTAAAAAACATTTCATTTATATAAAAAATATTTGTATGTATATAAAAAATATCTCTAAAACTACATTTACATATGTATGTATGTATATAGAAAAAGTTTTTTTTTATAAAAAATATATTCTTACCTTAAAACTAAAATTGTCTTTCCTTATTGTTCTTAAAATATAAATTTGAGCTTAAAAATTACTGTACAAAAATTAAATTGGTTTGTTTGTTCTCAGTTTTTACAAAAATGTACAATTTGTGAATTTTACAATAAAATAAAAAAAAAATAGTTAATTATAATACATTTGTACAGGCACTCTACAAAAAAAAAAGGAATTTAAATGCAAGGAAAATAGTTATTTTTGTGGTTTAAGAGGCTGACTAGAGTTTTGGTTTTGTTTGAGAAAAAAAAAATGGAATTAAAGGCTCGGCCTTTTTGATTTAGTTTTAATTTTTGAAAAAATCTAACACCAGGTTGAAATCTTTTTTTTTTTTTTTTTTGATTGTTGTAAAAGTTGAAAAATAGTTAAGAATTTAATTAGTTTTAGTAGTTTTTAGGAACTAATTTTTGGTGGTTTTTTTTACATTTGTTTTTTTATTATGGCAAACTTGAGTTGTTTTGTCAAAAAATGTTTCCTAATGCTCATTGTAGACGGGATAGGAGTTTAGTTCAGCTGAGGAGTTACTAGAGTTGTTTGTAGAGTTTAGAGAACCTTGGCAACCGCCTTCTGAGTGTTTGGTCAACAAAGACATGCGAGAGAAAGTTTTGGAGCAATTAGTACAGGAATATTTCTTGATATCGGAGTGTGTTTGCAAATGGGCTCTTAAGTTGGAACGATCAGCGAAGGCACGATGGCAATGCTGACAACTGAAGGGTTTTTCTCCGGTATGAGTGCGTATGTGGCCCTGCAATAACCACGGTCGCGAGAAGGCTTTGCCGCAAATGTTACACTTGCAAGGCAAAGTGTGAGTACGTATGTGCATTTTCAAAGCACCCAGGGAAACGTAGGTCTTATCACAATCCTTGCAGCTAAAAGATTTTTTCACTTGATTACCCTCTGCAGCTGGGCAGTGAAACTGTTGATGTTTTGTTAGTCCCGAGAAGGTAGAGTAAGATTTTTGACAATCTGGACATTGATAGCGGGGTGGACCATTTTTTTCTTTCTTAGCTGGTGTGCTCGCTGATGAAACTGGTGCGCTTTGCTGTTGAACAACAGGAGACATATCGATTTTTTCAGTTTTAATGAGAACGGATTTTTGAGGTGACTTCATAGAGCTACAATTCGGGGTCTTAACAGAAAGATCTTCTGGCACAGGAGAGGCAAGAGATTCAGGTGTCAAGGATCTCATCGAGTAGTAAGAAGATTCTGAGTAGGCTGGTGAAATGGGAGCATGGTGATGTTGCGGCGGATAACCCAAGGCATAAGAAACAGCAGATTGATGATGTGTTGAATAGGCAGGTAAAGGATAAGGCATAAATCTGTGCTGATGTTGGGGAGATTGAGAAGGCATTTGCCGTACACCAATGGGTCTATGGATAACATCTGTACGCATGGGTGGAGAAACAGAATTGGCACGTCCACCCAAGTAATGATGGGGAGGAGGTGACAATGAGCCAATGGAATCTGAGGGTGAGCTAGGCGATAGAAGTTCTCCTCTTAAGGGAGAAATTTGTTGAGCCAAATGAGGATTGTTAATGGTGCGATAAAATTCAGCAGTATAGGGAGACATATGGAAATTCCAGGGTTGTATACCATATTTAGGATATGTCGGTGTGGGCACTACTACGGCCGCCGAAGCAGCAGCAACAGCAGCGGCTGCCGCTAAAGCAGCTGCCTGTGTGGTATTTGTATCTTCACTTTGATTATCCTCAATATCCACACACTCGATCATTTCATCCTCATCATCACACATGCTGTCATCATCGGTGTGATCAACATCAACTCCCTCATCTTCGCAACAATCACTGACATTGATCATTTCATCCTCTGCTGAAGATGACACACATTTTACCGACGTTTCACAGGTATCCTTTTTCAAGCTTAAATTTTCGGGTTCATCGTTATCCACTTTATGAGGCACTGCACTAATGATTGATTTTTTTGTATCCGCAATAATAGAAGAATCATCCTCTTCGAATTGATAATGGACGGGACGTTTTTTCAAAGGACACTTGGAATAATTTTTTTCCACTAGCATATCTTCAATATTATGCATTTTGATTTTTTTTTTTTAACTTTTTTATTCTTATATGAACACAATAGTTTTTTTTTTTATTTATAAAAATTTTTTAAAATAAATGTTTTTGTTTTAAACCGTTATTTTACACGTTTCAACATGTTTTGTTTACAAAGATCATATACTTTTTTTGTTAAAGGTACTCCAACTTAAATGTTCTTTAGATCTTTGAATGAAGCGCGCTTAGAAATATTTTTTGCTACAATATTTTTTCTTGAAAAGTGATGTTAACGCAAGCAAAAGCAACGAAGAACTGTGCTAGAGCATAAACTATCACGAGTTTATATAGGCTGAGAAAAATTTCTATAGCTCTTTATTCCTACACTCCACTAAAAGTTAAACTCGTTGTAATAAAAATTATGCTCTTCTCTCGAAACGAGTATCACCTGCTGAAATTTACTCGCACTCTCGATTTAATAATACTCTCTTGCCTAAAGACACATATTATAAACATACAAACACCACCACGAAATTACAGTTCATTACATACTGGCTGCATTAAAATTCAACCACCAATCATCTGGCCTAGTGAATTAAGTGAACCGCTATCTTGGGCTGGTGTGTTTGTATGTGAGTGTTGACAAACATTAAACACAAAACCTGTTTGAGCATGTTCAAGCACATGTTGGCTACGCGTGCCGTTATAATGGTTTTAAATAAAACCGTACACAAACCACCAATAGCAAATGTTACCAATACTTGGACAAAAGAAATCAGGTCTTGTTATATAGTATGTACCTGAATTTTGTATGTTAAAAAGATAGAGTTATTAACAAAAATCTCTTACACACTCTTTTACACTCTCATCAAATATTATACTCTATTTTCTGCCAAAGAAATTCTCAATTTGGAAAGATTTTTTCTCATTTATAAAAAATTGCCAACATCTCAGGCCTCAGGCAGCTGTTGCTTATAAAAATTTTTACATTTTCCACTTTAAAATTCTCACCTTTAACTATATCTTCTCTTCCTAATTCCTTGTTATGCTCTGCTGCATTTTGTCTGTGCCAGAGCACACTTTTCTTGTCATTTCATGTTTATAACACCGTGTTGTATCCGTAATACTCTTATTTTGTTTCTTTTTTTTTTGTAGGATCTTTTTACATTTCTCGTTTTTATCGTTTAAGTAGGGAGACATTTGCTCAAACTCAACTAGTCTAAATATAGACTTCCATGTGTTAGGAAGGACAGGTGGTCCGTCGTCTTATAGCACTTATAAAGTTTTATTTTCAAAGATTTTTATACGTAATTTGAGTATGTTATTTTGTATGTATTGGTGTTCGTAAAGACCCACTTGAAGTATTTTTCAGGACCTTAACTACCAAGTGCATGACGTTTTATTTTTAAGGAGTGTTTTAAAAAGGATTTTTATTAATTTTTTTCAAGTTCAATGAACTAAAAGTTATTGAAACTTGTAAAAGAGTGTTCAGGATAAGCAATAACAATTTAACAATTTTTTCATTTTAGTTTTCAAAAAAGAATTTTAAAATAAAAATATAAAGAGTTTAAAAAAAAAAAATTTGAATTTTAAAAAATAAACCCCCGTATTCAAAAACGTTTATTAAATTTAACAAACGTTTAGTAAGGATAATTTTCAAAGTAAATTTGCTCTTTAAACCTTTATTATATTTAAAATTTTTTTATGAATACAGGCAAAATTGTTTAAACTAAAATTTTATAATAACAAAATAGAATTATATGATTAAAATTGAAAAAAAAATCAAAACTTACATTTACATGAAGTTCTTTAATCAGGAAAAGTTTTTATTTGGAAAGAAATTTTCACATTAAAGGGTACTCTACACTATCACACAAGTCTCACATATTTTGAGGAAAATACAAGCCTGTCATGATAAGTAGTTATTATTTTTTGAAAATGTTCAGACAGTTATTAGATCAAGGAAGAATTTTTGTTAAAATTCTTCAGACTTGTGTAATAGTGTAAGAAGGTCTTTTAGAGAATTGTTGTAAATAACAAATGTGCTAAATACAAATTAATTTATTAAGCAACTTATTCAAAATTAAACTAATTAATGTGCACTTAACAAAACTGAAATTAATTAAATTTAATTTATTGCAATATTAAATAATTAGCTTTGAAAAATATTGTCCTCTATGTAATAACCATTTTCTGCTTCGCATAAATTTTGCCATTTTTAAAATATTTAAAATCACTATTTCTAAAATTTCGGATGTAATGGCCATGATTTCATTTTGAATTTCGGGATTTAGTTGTGGAAGTGTTCTTGGTTTTGTAAACTAAAGCTTCGTGCAGACGATGGTCAGATCCTACAATATTGGTAAGCAGCGTTGCTTAAATTGCATTAAAATTGGCTAAAATGTCTTACAACTGTGTGAACATTGTAAGCTCATTTGTATTTTCAGAAGTGCAAAATTAATGCATCTGACAATCGCACCATTGTCAAAAAAATATTGCTGTTGGCAACGCCTGCTTACAATATTGTAAGATCTGACCATCGTCTGTACGAAGCTTAACACCCTTTCTTTCAAATATCCCCAAAGAAAATGGCCAGAAGCTGTAAAATCCTTTGAACATGGAGGCCAGTTTAAATCGCTTGTGCGCGAAATAATGCGTTCGCCGAACATGTCCCTTACCAAATCCATCAATTCACCAGCCATATGAGCTCTGGCTACAGCTTGCAGAAACCACAAAGTTGAATGCTTTTCCCGAGCAATGCTTTCCAGCATCGTTTGGTATGCCCTACCGTTGACAGAGATGGAAACACAAATCATATTTAAGAAACAACAATGGGGCAATTATCCCTGCGTATGATATACATGCTGTTAATAGAAAGTTTTGTTGAATATTGATAGTCTTTGGGTATCAACATTGGAACTATTTTACATAAATGAAGAACTTTAAATAAATTTAGTAAAATGCGAAAACAGTTTGAAATACATTCATTAAAATACAAATATCCACACAGTCTGCAAAATTAGATGAAATTTTATTTGAAGTCAATAAGTTTTACGCAAAGTTTTATCGATATCGAGATCTGTATAATACCTATATCGTGTTTTTTTTTATGTAAAAAACTGACCTAAATTAGGAAATTAAATTAGATATTATCAAATTTTTGGGAATACAAAAATTTAATTAATAAGATTTTGTTTGTCGTGCGTAATTTAAAAATTTTGTATTCCCAAAAATTACTTCGATAATAAATATGCAAGTGCAAGGCTTAAATGAAATGAACTGACAACCTGCTTTATTTTGATTTTCTTGCGAAAACAATTAAGCAATCTGTTTTTATTTTGTTTTTTTTTTGACCCACTTACAACTATAAAAAATGTTGGTAGAATTCTAACCAATTGTAGTTGGGAATGTAAGAAAAGATGTACGCACTGTTTATTGTTGGTATTTTGTTTAAGCTTTGATATTGTTGCAAATTAGAGTTTTTGAGTGTCTGCAATTCTCATTCACTCTGCAGTTTTGTTTGCTAATATCTTTGGCTTTTCAAAAAATTTTTTTGGAGAATGTTTCCTGATGATCTGGCCTAAGCAACCAGTGAAATGCGCATAGAAACAAGTTTTCCTCCAACAATAAAATTCAGTGTTTTTATCAAGAATAAAAATTGGGAATTAAGCACGACAAACAAAATCTTATTAATTGAATTAGATATCTAAAATATTTCTTTTTATACCCAAACAACAATAGTGGAGAGGGTATTATGCATTGGTACTAGAATAACCTTAAAGTATACCGATCGACCCGGTAGGCTAGTTGATAGCGGGATAGTCTACCTGTGCGAGGTTAGCGGGCTTGATTCCCGCCAGAGATTTTGGTATATTTCACTACTCCGTGTTGTTAGTCTAAGTTACTATTGCTCGGTTAATTAAGTTAGAATTGTATTTTTAACTCTTAATAAAAAATAAAAACTGGATCTAAGACTAAAGATTTCGTTATTTAAAGTAAACAAACACTAAAATAGCAAATGTAGACTTGATAAAAAAAGGAAATTAACATTTCTAATGATAGTTCAAAAGTTGCTGCTCGTTGGGTTTTATTTGTGAATTTAAATGCTTGAAGCCAAATGTATACCAAATATATGTATACTATGTATAAAAAAGCATTGTATACCTTCCGGTTTAATTAAGATATTAGGTGCGTTCGAGTACTTTTACAGTAGAATGCAGTAAATGAGTAGTTACTGAGTTAAGTGAAAAATTACTCTCATAAAAAGCTGTTGCCCAAAAAATTACGCAAACGGAAAATTTGTAAAAATTCGTAAAATAGAAAGAACAGCTGATGTCAAATTAATGTAGTGTTGAAAAATTTTTACACTTTTGACTACTTAGCTCGTTTTGTTATCGGCACTCGATAAAATATTTCTTATAACACGAACAGTTTAGGAAAATACAACCAAATTATTTGTTGTAATTTTTCATATTTGTTTTTCTTTATTTGATTTTGCTAATTTGTGTCTGGGTTACTTTATTCAAAAGAACATTTCTGTGGCATTTTGGCAAAACATCTTAAGTCAAATTTAAAAATTTTAACAAAAATTTTGTTAATCATACGAATTTTCTTTAAAAAACACTTTTGTTTAAGTTTTTAAGATTTTTTATTTTAAACAAAATTTTGCTTTAATTTTGTTTTTTATTGTTATTTAATAAAAATTATTTTTTCAATGAGTTTTTTTTTAACTTTTTTGCTATCTTATCTCGACTTAAGATGTTTTGTCAAAATGCCACAGATTTTTTTGCTATTGATTCTTTAAAAAGAAGTGCAGTTATAAGTACCCAAATGCTTCACACTTTTACAACTGTAAAAAAATTAACATAACAAATTGAAAAGTTTCAAAAACTGCTATTTACAAACAAGTTAAATTAATAAATAGTTAGGAATTCACTTTTTCTTTTGGCTTAATTTTTAATTAAACTTTTCTTTTATTAAACAATTTTGTCATTAGTTTTTATAGTTTTAAATTTTACTGCAAAAATTTCTGCATTTTTTCATTAATTTTTATTTTTTTAAATTTTACTGCAAAAATTTCTGCATTTTTTCATTAATTTTTATTTTTTTAAATTTTACTGCAAAAATTTCTGCATTTTTTCATTAATTTTTATTTTTTTAAATTTTACTGCAAAAATTTCTGCAGTTAAAATTCGAAATTACTCAGTCAAGAATTGTCACTTTACGCTCTCAATTTGTGTTCTCATTTACTGTATTTTGTATACGCGAATGCAATTTCAGTAAAAAATAGTTAAAACTTCTGTGTTCTCGGATGCAACTATTAACTTTATATTCTTAGTAAACCATACATGAGTTTAAAATAATTGTACAATTTCTTATAATTGTAAAGATCTTAGAATTTTAATTCCATGTTCTGAAAATATAATTCGAACATCCAAAATCTATATCAGGGTTTATCGATTGCAAACAGAAGAGGACGAAGTGGTTTATTTCAAGGCTTTCAACTCAATACATTAGACCGTCACTACTGAAATGAGGTTCTGATCACAGTTCTATGTTTACAACAGTAGACCTGGGGCCTAATTCTGGCCGTCGTGATCGAGTACTTTCTCGTTTCCAAAGCAATTTCATATATAATTATTTCAGTCAATACTAAACAAATTATTTTTTCAGTGTTGTAAAGCATTAATTTGAGTTTCACAATACTGAAAAAATAATTTCGATTCGTTCAGTATCGACTGAAAGAGTTAAAACTAAAATTGCTTTCGAATCGAGAAAGTACTCGATCATAACTGCCAGAATTAGGCCCCTGATGAATTTGAAAATGTTGTTCCAGACAAATAGCATTTTTTTCTTGTACGTAACAAACATTACGCATTAAGAGCTGATCAAATCGAAAGTCATTACTCGTATGAACTATTTTCACTTTAAATTTCCCAGAGACCTGTGCGTATCATATTGAGGAACAATTTCTTTACGCTACAGAAAGCGGAAGTACACACATCTTTATAGGTTATAGACTAGTTGTTTGTGAGGCACTTTCAGAGATCACGTGGTGGCTGAGGCTTTTATCCTAAATATGTTGAGGAATTTCTTTAAAAAAATTTCTATAAGTGACTTCGTCATTTAAGTGGATATTAATTATATAGCACAAGCAAGGGGTAATTGCATTGCCCAGAAAATTATGTAATAAAATTTCTAACTTTCTATTCACATTAGTAAACGTATTCTTAACAAGAGATGTTTTTTCACTTTTTTTGAATTCATCGTAATTTTATAAAAATATTCTTTTTATTCTAAAAACTTTTAATTTATATAGTAAATCAAAATTATAATAAAAATCAGATACATTTTAATGGGACTAGATACATAATCCAGATTTAACAAAAAATCGGGCTGACCGACTAAACTTTCTTACTCAAGTATTTGTTGTTAGCTTTTATAAAAATATTCATACTTTGAATTTCTTTTTCGCAGGACCATTTCAGAAAAATGTATTCGAATTTGCGAGACTGTTTGTAGTGTTTTATCATTTTTTTTATGTTTAACAAATATTAAATATTTAAGTTAAGCTTTAATTATTCATATTTTACCTACTGAAAGCTAAATTTAATATTTGCAATTTTAATTAATTACACATTTTTAAGACCTTTTTATACCTAATTGTTGCAAATATATTCCTAAACCGTTGATCAAACAATAAAACAAGCACACACATGATTAATAAAAAACATAGCCCGAAAACCCATTCTAATTTTCAATAAAATATATCAAACATTTTACATAATTTTTTTTAGGGTGGTACTGTGTTGATCGTGTTTTTATTTATATTCAATTATTTTATCATATTTGTATGTACATATTTTTTATGGTACAGTTCCATATTTTTTTTGGTTTTCCTCCAACAAACTTCAAATGCCCAGTAATAAAAAATATAAATTTTAAATTAAATTTTAATACAAGGAATTGGTAAATTAAATACACTATACCTACAATCCAAATACTAACACACTTCTAAACAGCTATTATTTACTGCATTCAAGTTGGTTCATACATTCGTACGTGTGTACATTCATACTAGTAAAACAACAAATTTTATAATGAAAAAACATACAACATAAAAATAAAACGAGACAAACAGAAAAACACAGAAAAATAAACACAACTAAAACACAGAACGAATGAACATGAACACCTGGACAATATTTTTCGTTTAGCATTTTAGTAAGTGTTGTTGCTATTATTTGTTGTGTTATTAAAAAGTTTTGCAAATGTATTAGTATTTTATGTTGTTGCTATTAATTGTTGTAGTTGTTGTTAATGTTTTAGTAAACGCAACAATATTCAAAATTACAGAAACAAACAAAATTCATATTCATAAAAAGCCACACAGATACACATTTTTATGTATTTACATACATTAATATAGCAAACCGTCAACTTCTACTTACTCGTTTAACAATCGTTTTTTGTAGAATCGAAGAAAAAACTTAAGAAAACCAACAACAGCAACACAACAAGCATAATGGAAATATTAAAAAAAAAAAACGTAATATCTTATTCATATCAAATGTTTGAACATGAATAAACAGAGTTATAATTTTACTGCCCCACTCGACGACCACTAAAATGTACAATACAACAGCAAAGCTTTCAAAATAAAACGATCGTTTTTGATCGTCTTATGATCAAACAGAAATCAAAATCAAGCCAAATTATATCTACAGTACAAACAACAACAACATCTACAGCAACAACGACACAGCTAGAACTTTCGTTTCGTTGTGTCAAAACGACAGGAGTTTTGAAATATGTATGTCGGCGAATATGAATGAGTGAGTCAGTCGGTTAAACCCAGCGGGAAAACTCAGAAGACCTTCTTACTTCAGGCCTTTTTAAAGGCCTGTTTAAAAGATTTTTTGATTCAATTACTATTCTTATCTAACTGCTAAAGAAGGCCTCATAGAAGGCCTCGGCTCTTTCGTATAAAAGATAAGATACACCTTCCACACTCGCTTCCATGAGAAGGGAGTAACATTTTTTGTATTGTTTTTTTTGCACAAGCAAAAGCAAAATCAATTTTTTTTGGTCCCGTTACCCTTCTTATGTACCTGCTGAAGAAGCGAGAGCGGAAGGCCTTCTCCGCAATGACAACGTGTGTAAAAAAGATATGAGTATGGGATGGAGCAAGAAGGCCTTGTACATCCAAAAGAAGGGGTACAGAGGCCTTCTAGAAGGCCTTCCTACTCCTTCTTTTTCCCGCTGGGAAGTTTCTTTAGCTGTGAAAGTGTGTATTCCGATATATGTATGTATGTGCCTAATAATGTTAAAGTCAGTGTGACTGATTGTCACCGTGATGGCCCAAGCACGTTCGTAATACAAGGTATTTTATTTAAAGAGAAATACTCATTGAAGTTCATATTGATTTGTTTATAAATTCTTTTTGTTTATTAATAAAAATAAGAGATATTGGTTTAATTGATTGCTATCTTTCAATATTTAAGAGATATTTATATTGTTAGTTATTTCAAGAGTTTTTTTTTATACTTAAGAGTTAAAAGTCTGGTATAAATTGGAAATGAAACATGTTTTCTTTTAAAAGAGAATATTTTAATTTAATATTTGCACTAAGTACTAAAGAGAAATTTTGTAACTTAGAGATTGCAAAACAATGTAACCTAGCTAAGAACTTGTTTGTACTAAAATTAGTAACAAATTAAAATTATAATCATAGATTAAACTTAAAATCCCTAATATCAAAATCCCGAATCGCTAACTAAAGGCCCAACCATAATATACATAGCCTTGCTTAACCTACTGTCAAAAATTAACGAAAAGTCTCTCAAATGCATTTAAAAAAAAAACACAGAATAAAAAAAAACATTTTATTTCGTACGGAATGTGCATTTAAGGCCCAACCATAATGTGCTTAAATTGGCTTAAGCAAATGTGCGAATACATGTTATTTATATGGGGCAAACCATATTGAACTTAAGGAAACTTTTTGCTAAGATTAATGAATAATGTCATTTGCTTAAGCAAGGTGCGAATCTAACGCACATTCCTTACGGAATCAAATGTTTTTTTATTTTGTTTTTTTTTTTTCAATACATTTGAGAGACTTTTTGTTCATTTTTGACAGTAGGTTAAGCAAGGCTATGCATATTATGGTTAGGCCATTAGTTTCGCAATTTGCTTAAGCAAATAACAGTTTCATAAAACTTAACAAAACAGTTTCCTTATGTTCAAAATGGTTTCTCTCATATGATTTACATACAATATTCGCACATTTCCTCAAGCCAACTTAAGCACATTATGGTTGGGCCTCAAAGCTTCTACGCATAGCCCGCCTGCAATCCTTTGCAAGGACATTTCGGGGTTTAAAAGTTCCTTAGTTTAATACTATCCCATGATAAAATAAAAAAAAAGGGTATTGCAATATTATATACCATGAAAATCCCCTAAAAAGTCCACTGCCGAAAAAATTTCAATTATTGTGGAAGGTGTTCAGGATTTGCTGAAGCTGCACAGAAAAAAATATCTCAAGAAAATTTTTAACAACACCGTTTGTTTAAAAATACAATTTTAGGTCAACAAACTTTTTGTTTGATTCAAAGAAAAAATTCATCAAATTTACACTTTGCAAAATAGCACTCAATAAAACATATTTAATAATGAAATAAACAAATATTTCTTCATATTCAATAAAAAAAAATATTTGAATCAAAGTAAAGACTTACTAAAAGAGTGTACAAAAAAGCTTAGAAAGTTACTGCAGACTCAGAAAACGGCTTCTCTGGAAAAATATCTTAAGGAACTTGATGCAACCCCACAATCAGACTACTCATTATGGCGTGCAGCTAGAAATCTCAAAAGGCCAGTTGTCTCTAAACCACCATTAAGAGACTTGAATGGTAGTTGGGCAAGAAATGATGTTGAAAAAGGAAATCTGTTTGTTAATCATTTAAAAAACGTGTTTACCCCAAACTTATCTCACGATATTGTGGCCGAGTTACCACCTGTTGTTGCTAGAGCAGCTGTTCCCCTAAGATTTGAGATAAGAGAAATCGAAAAAGCTATTTGTGATTTAAACCCCAAGAAGGCTCCTGGTTTTGATAAGATCAGCAACAAAATGCTTCTGGAGCTACCCAGCATAGCAAAGAAAATTATTCTTTTAATCTTTAATGCTATTTTACGACTTGAATACTACCCTCAAAAATGGAAGGTCTCATTAGTTACGATGATACCAAAGCCAGGAAAAGATCACTCCAAAGTTGAGTCATATAGGCCTATCAGCTTATTATCTAATATATCAAAGCTGTTTGAGAAGCTCTTAGCGTCCAAATTAACCCCAATTTTAAATGTTAATGGGTGTATACCTAACCATCAATTCGGTTTCAGGCGAGAACATAGCACAATTGAACAAACCCATCGGATAGTAAATGCCATAAGAAAAGCCTTTGAAGAAAGAAAATATTGCTCCGCTCTCTTCATCGATGTCTCTCAAGCTTTTGATAAAGTCTGGCATGTAGGTTTGTTACATAAATTAAAGCTGAACCTACCGGTTAACACACACAAGCTGTTAGAAAGCTACTTGGTCGGTCGAAAATTTATTATTAAAGAAGGTGATTTTTTAAGTTCTCCTCAGACAATTGAAGCTGGAGTCCCTCAGGGAAGTATCCTGGGCCCACTTTTTTATCTTATATATACCTCGGACATGCCGACAAACAATTACACCCTAACCTCAACTTTTGCTGATGATACAGCTTTCCTAAGCGTACACGAGAACAGTCGTGAAGCATCTCGATACCTGCAGGATTATATATTTCAACTAGAACTGTGGTTAAAACAATGGAGAATAAAGGTCAATGAGCAAAAATGCGTACATATTACATTTACCTTGCGCCGGGAAACATGCCCCCCTATTAAAATCAATAATCAACTAGTGCCTCAACAATCGCATGTCAAATATCTCGGTATTCATCTAGATCGACGTTTAACATGGAAATGCCATATAGAAGCAAAATTAACCCAAATGAAATTAAAAGCAATTCAAATTAACTGGCTTATTGGAAGAAATTCTGTTCTTAGTCTCGATTGCAAACTACTACTTTACAACTCTATTTTAAAGCCAATCTGGTGCTACGGTATTCAACTATGGGGCACTGCCTCGGCCTCAAATATCGAAAAAATTCAAAGGCGCCAAAATAAGCTTCTTCGAATAATCACAGCTGCCCCTTGGTATGTAAAAAACTCAAATATCCACAAGGATCTCAATGTGCCACTGGTAAGGACTATTATTACGAAGTATGCGGTAAAATATTTAAAAAGGCTAGAGTTGCACCCAAATCCACTAGCTCGAAATATTTTAAATGATAGCGGCCACACTCGCTTAAGGAGAAGAGACACTGCAGCACTTACCCATTAAGATGAGCGATAAACACATATATAAATGTGATACAGAACCCGTGATGAAGAAAATTTTTGTCTTGCACTGGCAGGACATAAAATAAAGAATTAGGATAAGATTTGATTAATTATTGTTAGTTCATATTTAATATATGAAGATTCAATAAATAAATAATGAAAAAAAAAAAAAAAAAAAAAAGTAAAGACAGTATTTTAACAACTCTTGTTCATTTTTAAATAGCTCATAATTCTCATTTGTTTTACAGTTTTATTTGAATAATATATTTAGTTTTGCCAAAGTCTTTGGAAAAGGATTCCTGATGATCTGGCCTAAGCATCCAGTGAAATGCGCATAGAAACTTACTTATCCCCGCATAATAAATTTTAGTGTTTTTATAAAAATATAAAAAATGAAAATTTATGACATCATCATTAATAAATAAAAAAATAAAGATTCGATTAACATTTTGTTTGATTTATTCAACATTTTCAACAATTTATTTTAACAAATCAAGTAAACATTTTGTTGCAAAAAAATTATTTTGGGAAACAACTTTTTATTGACTCAATAAACTTGGTTGTTGACTAAAAATTTAACAATTATACATACAAACATTTTTATCAATACCGCAAAAATCGTCATCGCAGAAAACTCAAAAATTTTTGTAATCAAATATGCGATTTTCGTATTCAAATATGAAAATTATTTTTTTCTGTGTGAATCAGCATTTTAACTTTTCTTTGTCAGAAACTATAACTTTATTTCAATAAAAATTTAAATTTCAAGGTTATTCAAATTGTTGGCTATTCTATTCTGCAACTTGGTTCCTTTTTTTCTGACTTAAGTTGGATTCCGCTTTGAATAAGTTGCTCATTGTTTGGAATAAGAAACGGATATGGGATATTTTATTTCAAATGAAGTAAAGCATATTCCAGCCAGTTTTGTCAGTTGAGATGTAATTCAAATACTACGATATACGGAACGTACCCTAAGGGCTAAAAAAAATTGTTTCTTACACATAATTGTATATTGTATGTAAACATATCCCACTTGTTCAACAATACTGAATAAACTCAAAATTTAAATATTTTCAGTAAAAGCAAAACAATTTTTATTGGACCTATGGTTATTTTGGCCTATCAGCACAACATTTTGTCATGACATAGTAGCTGTCATAAAAGTTATTGTCGCCTTTTTTATGTCAAGACTAACGTAACATTTATAAGAAAGTTATAGCATTAAAAGCCATTTTCGGGAGTAGTATTTGTATGCGAGCTATAGTCATATGTGGACTGATTCCTATAAATTTAGACCAACTTCAATCTTAGTACCACCAAAATAAGATGATATATAAGCCCAAAGACACTATTATGGACCAATTCTTACTATTTATATCAGGATTGGTCATTGTGCCTATTAGAATCTAGGTAAAAAACTTCATCATTTTATCTTCAAAATTGCGAGCCGCACTTTGTGCTTAAGGTTTAAATGGACAGACAGCCGGACAGACATCGTTTGTTCACATCAGAAATTGATTCTGAGATAAATTAAATATTTTGTGAAATTTAAATTTTGCTATAAAATATATTGAAATTTAAGCCTTTCGGTTCTATTGGGATATTACATCCCAGACAATGTTTGATTGATCCGATTTGTTCTTTAAAGTAAAAAAATCACGTTTGAAATTGTCCCAGTCGAACTTTTTGTGTTAGTTTATCTAAGAAGTAACGGTTGCCAATTTTGAGCACATTATTATAAGATTTGTACATAGTTTCGATACTAGTGGGACATATTGTCCCATTTGTATTAAAAAACCGGTTGGGACAATACTCCGAAAAATCCGATTGGGACAGTATCTCAGACAATATCTCAGAATAATGAAAGGACTTACGGAAAAACTAATAATGCAAAACATAATAAATTTTTAAGCTTTTTCAGTATGTGTAAACAGATTTTTCATGTACATTGTTGATTCTCAAATAAAAAGTTGGACCGAAAGGGTTAAAACACAATTGGGGCATTCACAAGGTTTTCATAAAGTCATACATACATATGTCTTAAAATAATAAGATGAAAAAAATATGAGTGCTGTGAGCAACCAGTAATTATTTAGATTTATACAAAACAATAAACACAGCATTAAAAGTCATATTATTTTAGGACTTTTTGGTTTGAAACACAACAATAATTTTTTTTAACTGTTGTACAGTTTTAAAATATTATAATATATGACTTGATGACACCGTGTGAATACCCCATATGATACAAAAAATTGTTTTAAAAAATAAATAATTTATTCCATTTGAAATCCCATTAAAATAATCGTTATTTCATCACTTTTCCAACTTTGATTTATTAAGGAAGAAAAACACTTTATCGATTTTGAATAATCTTTTCTTTACATTAAAAAAAAAAGTATGGATGGCGTCTTTAAAAATAAGTAATAGAATGAAAATGATAAAAGTTTTTAACCCTTTAGCTATTTGTTAAAATAAATTGTTTATCACTCAGATCAAAAATTTTCCAATTTAATATCAACTTAAATATCAATTTTGTATTGAAAAAAACTAATCAAAGGAAATTAGTTTATTTGAGAACACTTCTTTTGTAAAAAAAAAAAATAGATAATCTTTTGAACGATCAGTTATAGAAGAACACAAAATTTAAACTTGACTGGCGCTACTTCTACTTTACTAATTTAGAGTCTCGAAAACTTATCAGATATTCAACTAGGCTTCATCTTCCTTTTTTTTAAAAAAATTTCTTTCCTACACTCAATTAGATTAAAATGAAATGATATTTTTTAACTGCAGCAGAAAAAAATATGAACTGTTTTCTAAAAATGTCACTTTGGAAAAATTGGCACACTTTGTTATTCTATCGAACACACCTTGTTGCAAGATCAATATTATTTAGTTTTCATAACAAAATGTTGCAACCCATAAAAATTTTTTTCAATTATTTGTTTAGTTGTTTCTGCCTTTCCTTCTTTCTTTTTAAAATATAACAAAAGAATAATGCATCTGTTTTTCTTAAGCAAATCTGTTTCTATATAGACTATAGTTAAAAGTGCATATCTTTGGTTTTGAATGCATACATACGTAAACTTATTATATTATTTGTTTTGTTATATCCTGTTTTCTTACTGTTCTCTGTTGCACCTCTCTCTTCTCAAATTTCATTATATCCTTAATAGCATTTACAGTTATTGCTTGTTGCTAAATATAGATTCTATTTTATAACTTCCTTGTTCTTGTTTTATAGATATTTTATAACGTTTTCTTTATTTATTAATATTCTCAAAGTAACCGAATCTAACAGTTTATCAAAACATTTTATTTCTATTCGAACACTCCATTAGTTGGGGGTTGTTTATTTTGAAAAAGTGCATTTGACTACTTGAGATAAGAAACAGTTGTCGACCCTTAAATTAATTTTGGGGCCTACTTTAATAAGTATTACTTTAAATAGTTTTCAATTTTCACATCTGCTGGGAGTTCATCAACGTATAAAATAACCAGAGTTCATTGGACATTGTTTGGTTTAACGGTTTTTTTTCTAATAAACTAAGTGAATAACGGTCGCTGAAGGGAGAAAAAAGGTGTATTTTGTTTTTTCGGAAATGACCTAACGTTTCATTTTTTTACAAGTATTTACGAATATTTGCTTCATTTAATACAATTTTTACTAATCAGATCATTTTCAAGAGTAAATAATTTTTTAGTTTTCGCAAGAATTTAGTTCAAATTAGATTCCAACAAAATTTAAGTGGCGCTGGGCAGTGTTGCCAATAAAGGAAATTAATAAAATGATTTACCTATTTTTTACCTTTATTAGCCACAAAAGATTTAGGTAACATTTAATAAATGATAAATGAGTAACGTCGCTTTTTTTTAAATTTATTTATGACAACGAGTTATATTGATGAAGTAAAAAAATAGAGCGGCATATAACGAAATGTATTTTATTCCAGGGTGGGTCGAAAAAATAACATTACCCAGTCACTCCCCAAAATAAGGTATAATAATAGGACTTTGTTTAATATAAGGGTGGTCCAACCAAAATGCACGATGGTAATTGTAAGTTTCTTTGTTTCAGTATTTGCACCTGCAACCATGGTGAGCTACACAATTGAGCAGCGCGCTTAGATTCCTGAAGCCTTTTACGAAAATGGGCGTTCAAATCAAAATGCATTTCGTGTACTTCGTGATTTGTTTGGTCCGCATAATCGACCAAATGTGACCACAATCGGAAGAATTGAAATATTTAAAAGAAAAATTGTACGTCAATAAACCAAGAACAATTCAAGAGCTAAAGGATGATATAATTCGGCACATTAACGACATTGAAGGTCAATAATGTGTGTCTCAGAGTTATCAAAATAATTTTTGGGAATACAAAAATTTTTAATATTTTTAATTAGGCTTAAGTTCATTAAATTTAATTTTCATTGAATTATTTTTATGAAGAAAGGTGTTTTACAACATGAAAATTAATTAAAATTGTTATTGATAATCTTTCATTTTTTTGACCGTGGCCGGGATTCGAACCGCGGCCGGCAGGTTACCATGACATGTTTCGATCGCAACCACTCGATCTTCTCAAATGGATTTGCCGTTTTACACTCGCAGCCATCGAAGGCTGCTGACGTCAATAGTCAAACATCAATCCTTAAACCAAAGTGTATTTTAACCTTTGGTAGATCGAAGTTTTGCTTTTTTGAATGATTATCTATTTTAATTGATTTTACATGTTCTTCCTTACTTCTGTTTTTTCGTACTTTTGTCAAGAATTTTTCTTGAAGTCCAAAGTACATTTTTTGTTTTTTCATTTTTGTCTTTCTTTTTCTTGTTGACCTTTTTCAGCACAACTTGAAGGACAAATGAACACATAGAGCTCGTGCCTTAGCTTTTAACAATAATTAGTATTGTGGTTATTTTGTTGAACTATTTATGGTTTTTAATCCAAATTTTTAATATTTTTAATTAGGCTTAAGTTCATTAAATTTAATTTTCATTAAATTATTTTTATGAAGAAAGGTGTTTTACATCATGAAAATTAATTAAAATTGTTATTGATAATCTTTCATTTTTTTGACCGTGGCCGGGATTCGAACCGCGGCCGGCAGGTTACCATGACATGTTTCGATCGCAACCACTCGATCTTCTCAAATGGATTTGCCGTTTTACACTCGCAGCCATCGAAGGCTGCTGACGTCAATAGTCAAACATCAATCCTTAAACCAAATTGTATTTTAACCTTTGGTAGATCGAAGTTTTGCTTTTTTGAATGATTATCTATTTTAATTGATTTTACATGTTCTTCCTTACTTCTGTTTTTTCGTACTTTTGTCAAGAATTTTTCTTGAAGTCCAAAGTACATTTTTTGTTTTTTCATTTTTGTCTTTCTTTTTCTTGTTGACCTTTTTCAGCACAACTTGAAGGACAAATGAACACATAGAGCTCGTGCCTTAGCTTTTAACAATAATTAGTATTGTGGTTATTTTGTTGAACTATTTATGGTTTTTAATCCAAATTTTTAATATTTTTAATTAGGCTTAAGTTCATTAAATTTAATTTTCATTAAATTATTTTTATGAAGAAAGGTGTTTTACAACATGAAAATTAATTAAAATTGTTATTGATAATCTTTCATTTTTTTGACCGTGGCCGGGATTCGAACCGCGGCCGGCAGGTTACCATGACATGTTTCGATCGCAACCACTCGATCTTCTCAAATGGATTTGCCGTTTTACACTCGCAGCCATCGAAGGCTGCTGACGTCAATAGTCAAACATCAATCCTTAAACCAAATTGTATTTTAACCTTTGGTAGATCGAAGTTTTGCTTTTTTGAATGATTATCTATTTTAATTGATTTTACATGTTCTTCCTTACTTCTGTTTTTTCGTACTTTTGTCAAGAATTTTTCTTGAAGTCCAAAGTACATTTTTTGTTTTTTCATTTTTGTCTTTCTTTTTCTTGTTGACCTTTTTCAGCACAACTTGAAGGACAAATGAACACATAGAGCTCGTGCCTTAGCTTTTAACAATAATTAGTATTGTGGTTATTTTGTTGAACTATTTATGGTTTTTAATCCAAATTTTTAATATTTTTAATTAGGCTTAAGTTCATTAAATTTAATTTTCATTAAATTATTTTTATGAAGAAAGGTGTTTTACAACATGAAAATTAATTAAAATTGTTATTGATAATCTTTCATTTTTTTGACCGTGGCCGGGATTCGAACCGCGGCCGGCAGGTTACCATGACATGTTTCGATCGCAACCACTCGATCTTCTCAAATGGATTTGCCGTTTTACACTCGCAGCCATCGAAGGCTGCTGACGTCAATAGTCAAACATCAATCCTTAAACCAAATTGTATTTTAACCTTTGGTAGATCGAAGTTTTGCTTTTTTGAATGATTATCTATTTTAATTGATTTTACATGTTCTTCCTTACTTCTGTTTTTTCGTACTTTTGTCAAGAATTTTTCTTGAAGTCCAAAGTACATTTTTTGTTTTTTCATTTTTGTCTTTCTTTTTCTTGTTGACCTTTTTCAGCTCAACTTGAAGGACAAATGAACACATAGAGCTCGTGCCTTAGCTTTTAACAATAATTAGTATTGTGGTTATTTTGTTGAACTATTTATGGTTTTTAATCCAAATTTTTAATATTTTTAATTAGGCTTAAGTTCATTAAATTTAATTTTCATTAAATTATTTTTATGAAGAAAGGTGTTTTACAACATGAAAATTAATTAAAATTGTTATTGATAATCTTTCATTTTTTTGACCGTGGCCGGGATTCGAACCGCGGCCGGCAGGTTACCATGACATGTTTCGATCGCAACCACTCGATCTTCTCAAATGGATTTGCCGTTTTACACTCGCAGCCATCGAAGGCTGCTGACGTCAATAGTCAAACATCAATCCTTAAACCAAATTGTATTTTAACCTTTGGTAGATCGAAGTTTTGCTTTTTTGAATGATTATCTATTTTAATTGATTTTACATGTTCTTCCTTACTTCTGTTTTTTCGTACTTTTGTCAAGAATTTTTCTTGAAGTCCAAAGTACATTTTTTGTTTTTTCATTTTTGTCTTTCTTTTTCTTGTTGACCTTTTTCAGCACAACTTGAAGGACAAATGAACACATAGAGCTCGTGCCTTAGCTTTTAACAATAATTAGTATTGTGGTTATTTTGTTGAACTATTTATGGTTTTTAATCCAAATTTTTAATATTTTTAATTAGGCTTAAGTTCATTAAATTTAATTTTCATTAAATTATTTTTATGAAGAAAGGTGTTTTACAACATGAAAATTAATTAAAATTGTTATTGATAATCTTTCATTTTTTTGACCGTGGCCGGGATTCGAACCGCGGCCGGCAGGTTACCATGACATGTTTCGATCGCAACCACTCGATCTTCTCAAATGGATTTGCCGTTTTACACTCGCAGCCATCGAAGGCTGCTGACGTCAATAGTCAAACATCAATCCTTAAACCAAATTGTATTTTAACCTTTGGTAGATCGAAGTTTTGCTTTTTTGAATGATTATCTATTTTAATTGATTTTACATGTTCTTCCTTACTTCTGTTTTTTCGTACTTTTGTCAAGAATTTTTCTTGAAGTCCAAAGTACATTTTTTGTTTTTTCATTTTTGTCTTTCTTTTTCTTGTTGACCTTTTTCAGCACAACTTGAAGGACAAATGAACACATAGAGCTCGTGCCTTAGCTTTTAACAATAATTAGTATTGTGGTTATTTTGTTGAACTATTTATGGTTTTTAATCCAAATTTTTAATATTTTTAATTAGGCTTAAGTTCATTAAATTTAATTTTCATTAAATTATTTTTATGAAGAAAGGTGTTTTACAACATGAAAATTAATTAAAATTGTTATTGATAATCTTTCATTTTTTTGACCGTGGCCGGTGTTGTAAAACACCTTTCTTCATAAAAATAATTTAATGAAAATTAAATTTAATGAACTTAAGCCTAATTAAAAATATTAAAAATTTGGATTAAAAACCATAAATAGTTCAACAAAATAACCACAATACTAATTATTGGAATACAAAAATTTTAATTTAAAAGTTTTTGTTATTCGTGCTTAATTCCCAATTTTTATTCTTGATAAAAACGCTGAAATTTATTGTTGATGGGATAAGCTGTTCCGCATGCGCATGTCACTGGCTGCTTAGGCCAGATCATCAGGAAACTTCATCCATAAAGATTTTAGAAAAACTAAAGATATTAAACCAAATAAAACTGTTAAGCCTATAATAAAACTGTTAATTATAAGCAACAGTTCTACTTGTAACAATATCAAACTTAAAACAAAAACATCAACAACAAACAGTGAGTTTATATCTTCTTACATTCCCCATTACAATTGATTGGAATTCTTCCAACATTAATTGTAGTTGTAAGTTGATTAAGAAAAAACAAAATTAAAACAAAAACAACTTGCAAAACCATGTTGCCAGTTAAGTTTTTTAAGGCCGTGCACTTGCCAGTTTATTATCAAAAGTCATTGAAAATAAGAACCATCAGATAGAGGTGCCACCGAAGAAGTAGAGAGCATTTGGCCGATATTTTGTTTCACACATTATTATCATAGATCCTTCTATAACAAAATAAATTGTAAGATAATTCTATGAAACTTTTTGTTTTATTTACAATTCACATCGTGCGTTTTGGTTGGACCACCAAAAAAGCCTCAAGCCATTGTACAAACACCATTTAATCCTAAAAAAAATCACTGTTTAACGCGCTTTATGGGCCGGTGGAATCATATAGACATATAGCCCGTTTTCCCACTATACAGTTAACAGCGAGCTCTATAGAGGCATACTTACTAACTTTTTCGTGCCTTAATGCCCAACTATGATATGCTTAAGTGGGCTTTAGCAACTGTGCGAATACATTTAAATCATATGTGTCAAACCATTTTGTACTTAAAGAAACTTTTTGTCAAATTTTATGAATCTATATTGCTTAACCAAAGTGTGAAACTGATCGCACTTTCCGTACGGAATCAAAAGGTTTTTTGTTTTGTTTTGGTTTTTTTAAATGCATTTAAGAAGCTTTGTGTTAATATTTGATAGACGCTTAAGTAAGCTTATGCATATTAAGGTTAAGAAGTGTAATGCGCCTAAGGGCACACCTCCTCTCGAAAACCAATGGGGTTCATTTTGAATGCATATTATAGATGGGCCCTTATAAAAAGGCTCTAGTATTGCACGCTTGTGGTATTAGCAGGATAGTGTCACATAGGATGCAGTGCAAAAAGTTTACTGAGAAAAATATTTGGCGAACAAAAAATTTCACGAAATGTACCTGCCACTCGTTCATGTGAACATTATCAAGCGATATGTTTGGTCCCAGGTCTATGCATATAAATCACAAACGATCGGGCACTTGGAAGCCAATTCACAACTCGTTATATCAAAAAAGCATCCTTTAAGTAATTGTCTTTCTATAAAAAGTCTTTTCAGAATGCAGTGGCACAGAAAAGTCTACATACTTCCAAATTTTTCTATTTAGTAAAAAAAATAAGCAGGCTCATATTATATCGAGATTTAAGAAAAGTGGTAGTATACTTTTCTCTGCCACTGTACATCCCGGCTGAATAGATTCCCAATCAAAAAAAGTAAGCAAACTTTTAATTGACACAAATGATAATGATATTGAAACAAATTGATTTGTTTAACATTCTTTTTTTCACACATAAGCCTTGCCGGAAATGGATTTTATTTTTGGAGGTGAATCTTTATATCCGACTATGCTTTTATTTCGACCTACATAGAGATCATTTCCACTTTAAGTTATTGCTGTGCATTTCACTTATACATATTTTAAGTATTCAAAATCCTTTTAATTTTCAACACCTTTTTTTAAATATAATGACGCCACTCAATTTCAAGTGGCACACGCCAGATGTAGCATTTGGCACAAATATGCATTGAATTTAATCATCAGACGTGACATGCAACTTGAGCTCCTACAAAATGTTACGCATGCGCACAAGTTGGACTATTAAAGTAAAACAACAAACAAAGTAGTTTTTATTTTAAAATGTTTGCTATGAAAATATACCCCTAAAAACACCCTTTTTTCAGCCATTCATTCATTTATTTTTCCAGTAGTCACTTGGTGTGGTGTCATTCATCAATGTTGCATGCAGTTTCAACTCAATCATAATTACAAAAAAAAAAAAAATTCTCGTATGAGACCCTTTTTAATTTAATGCAGTGGAATTCGTTTATATTGTTTTACCTCCATAGATGGAAAGTTTACATTCAACACACTCATAATTTTTCATATGCAACATAAATGACATGTGTTTATATGTGTTGCATTGAAATGCCTTATGATTATCTATTTTGTATTATTTTTTGCATTGGTTTTCTAAATTTTCTATTCTAATAAGGAGGGTTGCTTGTGTTTTAAGGTTAAGCAACCGAAATAATCATGCATCATTTAGCATTTGCAATTTAATGAAATTGTTTGGGTGCTCATTGAATACAACTAACGACCCTTCTCAAATGATGTTATTATGTTTTGTTTTCTATTTCAAAAAATAATTTATTTTTTTTTCTTTCAATATTTATTACTCATCACGTCAAGTATTTATGGCATCTTTGAATGATTAGATAATGGCGAAATTGATGTTGTAGCAGTTTTTAATGTATTCTTAATTTAGTTTATTAATTTTTAATTAATACTTTAATTAATTAAGCAATTTTTTTTTTTTTTTTTTTTTGTTAAATTGAATTATTATAGAAAAGGAAAAAAATACTTTGTTTTAAAAAAAGGATACTTTTTTTTTTTGATTCAATTGTTATAAGGTGTTGTTGAAATTTTATGCCTACCACCAAAAATATGAATGTTCTGTTTCAAACCTCAAAATTTTCATCAGGCTGTAGTTCCAAGTTATACCCTAAAACTTTCCAAAGTTCAATCATTTTGCTGTAATTCAATGGTAAAAATTACACTAGATACGATTAAACGAGCAAAGAGAGTTGTTTTTATTTAACCCTAACGTGCACACCTAGATGCCTTTGGAATTTGCATTGAAATTGATAACAGAGTACAACAGCCAATCTGGGGGGTGAGAAATTCCAAGTCAGGGTGATGGTACTAGGTCAGTATAGTAAAACCCTCAAAGGGTTTGGCGTTCGTATGTGTCAGTTTTTTTTTTATGACCTTTTAAATTTTTTCCTTATCTTGATGTTTTTTCGCTTAGTTGTAACATTTTGGCAAAAACGTAGTTTAACATAACTCGAGAACCACCTGTCCGATTTTGATGAAATAAATTTAGAAAAATTAAGAATTTTAATTTCTCTAATCTGTTTCTATACCGTTTTCCTATATGTGCAACACTTTCGAAGTTAAAAATTAATGTATCAAGGGAAAAAAGTCTTTTTTGCCTAAAAATTTAAATATTTTTTTTTTTTAAATTCATAAAAAATCCAAAATGGAAAAAAGTGCCAAAACTAATTACTTTCGCGTAAAGTCACATAACTCGTGAGCAAAAAAAGGCATAGATCATGAAAATCGATGCACGCGTTTCTCATTTATTCACAATTAGTATGAATTTCAAAAGTTTGCTCCAGATATGCACAACATTATTTGGAGAAAACATTGACACTCGCAAGCCGAACTCTCTCATATTTTTCTACTGTACTAAAACAGAAATATTGATGTGGCAACACTGGTTCTCTAATGTTCACATAAAACATGCATTGTCATTATACTTCTTCTCTTTCTCACACTGGTTCTTTGATTTTTGTCATTCAACAAGTGCCGACGAACGCGAACAGTAAAAGTGATTTTTCTCCAGTTTTTTAAAAGTGAACAAAAGAGAACAGAATATGGAACTGTGCAAGGCAGATATAAATAGCTTTTGCTACTGCTGTGGTCAATATGTCTCAACACATAAAAAAAGGGGAAATTTCAGTACTGATTTTGTTCAAACATACATGATGTACTTCAACCAAAATGTTATAGTGAACGAAAATTGGGTACCAAATATAGTGTGTAAAAGCTGCTACAACCGTCTAATGGATTGGAAAAATAGAAGACGTGAAAGTATGCCATTCGGTATCCCAATGACTTGGACTAGTCCTGGCGAAGGTCACAATCCATTGAATTGCTATGCATGTGCGAATAAAGGAGCCGCAAGTGCCGCAACACCATTGCCTCATTCGGACCACATTCCTGTGCCAAAAGCT
Organism: Pollenia griseotomentosa; assembly: GCA_963931875.1. Classification (NCBI taxonomy): domain Eukaryota; kingdom Metazoa; phylum Arthropoda; class Insecta; order Diptera; family Polleniidae; genus Pollenia; species Pollenia griseotomentosa. The sequence goes on from OZ007561.1 coordinate 64,526,199, forward strand.
TCTAGCCCAGATATTTTCTCTTCTACGACTGCTCCGACATATCATGCACGTGATGATCCCCCATATGAGCAGGTATGGGCACCACTACATTGAAAGCTTTGCATGTGTGACATTGCATTGGTTTGTTTACGTTTGCTTTTGTTGGTTTTATGCTCTTTGCTCTTTGTTTTTTGTGTATGTATACACATCGTTCGCTCTTTTTGCATTTTCATTTGCATTTGCCCATACATGCATATGAGCCATCAGTATCCAATGAGCCAATTTTAATAAATTAAAATAAGCTTGATTCAATTGTTGCCAAGTTGGAATTAACACAGCATAAATCGGAAGAGCTGGCTTCCGTAATTGTAATTCTTAATTTTTCTAAATTTGTTTCATCAAAATCGGACAAGTGGTTCTCGAGTTATGTTAAACTACGTTTTTGCCAAAATGTTACAACTAAGCGAAAAAACATCAAGATAAGGAAAAAATTTAAAAGGTCATAAAAAAACTGACACATACGAACGCCAAACCCTTTGAGGGTTTTACTATACTGACCTAGTACCATCACCCTGACTTGGAATTTTTCACCCCCCAGACAATAATCCCAAAAATGTTCCACAGTGTAATCAGCATATCTGAAATTGCTGCTGTTATAATATTTTTTTTTTTTATTATTTTAAATTCCCTAAGCTAATCCCGCGAAACTCTACGCTTGTCTGCAGAAAAGAAACCAGAGTCTCTGGGGAGAATCAAACCTGCAACCCCGGAGCGGACAGACTAGCTCACTGTCAGCTAGCCTACCGGGGCACTCCATATAATATATCTGTGACCTTTCCCATATAAATATTATAATGTTAAACATAGGAACCCGGGTACCTTGCAGCGCAATAAAAGGTGTTTTTTTTTGTGTTGCGCACAAAAGGGTAAAATAGGACCTATAGGTAAAATAGGACCTGCTGACACAACGTATAAATATTATTATAATTGGTCTTAAGTTGTATTTATATTCGGCCTTTAAAATATAACATTATATGAATAGTAAATCTAAATATTGGCAACACATAAAGAATAATTTCTAATATTTATGGATTTTATGGATTATTTATCCATTATACACCACCCGTAACAAAACGTAAGGTAAATGTATGGTAACTTAAGGCTCAGTTAGCTGAGAGTAATAGAACCGTTGCAAATCAGCTGCTTTATTTTGTTGTATGTAAAGCGATCAGAACGATTATAGTTAGCAGTAAGATGTTGCATCTCAATCTGTAAGAAATAGATTGGTCTTTCTTTTTACGGTAAGGTTAAGTTACAATATCCATGTTATATGGATATGTAAGTGAGAGTAATGAGCTTAGATGAGTGTTTTGTAGTTGTAAGGGTCAATTGTGGTTTTATCGCCAGAATGTTTTGTGATTATTATTTTATTCATTAAAATCAAATGTTATTTTATACCCAAATTTTTTAAGAGATTTAGGTTCAAGGAAGTGCATTTTAGACAACAGTAATAATATATATTTTTGAAAAAATGTCATATATATTCTATATGTATGTCCCGGTGCTTAACATTGTCTATAATTATTTGTAAATTTTCAGGTGGAAGTGCCACCTCCCATACAAAGACAATATGAATTACCTGAAAGCTGCTGAACAGTTGCAGCAAAAGTTTTAAAATTTGAAACAAGTAACTTATCAACATACAATTTCTTCCAAATAGCAGGCTGAATTAGGCAAGCCGGGGCACCTCCCATACAAAGACAATATATTTTTCTGTATATCTAGGGAACTAAAAGAGCTAAAGTTGCCAAATTTTGTACAAATATCTTGGTTGTCAAAATACAAAATCAAAAATTTATTCGTGACCCAAATATATTTATGTAATTAAATATGAAGAATGGTAGTAGAAAAATTGTCCAAAATTGTTACACATAGCTGGGTTATTAATACAGATGTATATATAGTTTACAAATTAGGTACTACAAGACACTTTATTATCAATACACAACATCTGACAAAATGTGGGCGGAATTGCAGAAGTGGGCTAAGCACAAAATAAATTTATTTATATCTGAAGAACGGTAACAGAAAGTTGTACAAATTTGGAACACATAGCTGGGTTATCAATAGACAACCTATCTGAAGAGCAGCAACAGCTACAGTTTACAAATTTGGTAAAAATTTCTTAGTTATCAATGCACACAACATCCGACAAAATTAGGGTGGGATTGGATAAGTGGGAGTGGCACTTCCCACATCAAGACATAAAAGATTTTTTTTTATTATTTTTTTTTTTAATTTAATTTCCTTAGCTATTCCCGCGAAGCTCTTCGCTTGTCTGCAGGAAAGAAACCAGTGTCTCTGGCGGGAATCGAACCCGCAACCCCGGCGCTGATAGACTAGCTTACTACCAGCTAGCCTACCGGGGTACACAAATTCGCAAAAATTTGCTAACAGCGGCATGATAGCAAGGTCTTATATTTATTTAAAGTCGTTAAAGCTCTAAAAAATAAGAAACTCTTGTAGAAAAAATTCGCGAAAAATTGCAAAATATGAAACAAACCCAAAAATTCATTTTAAATCGCTAAATCGGTTAAAAAAAAAAACAAAATTTCGGAAAATAACATAAAAAGCTTTAAAAAAATGAGCTATAATGATGTAGAACAAACGTTTTCTTCAGGTTTTAAAAACAAATAACATTAAAGCAGGGTTAACAAGACATTTTATACATGCACCTTTTCAGAAGGTAATATTTTTTTTGTAGAAAAGAAAACACCATTACTTGTTTTTCTGTTTGTATAGTTTCTAGAAAACTATATTGTCACAACAAATGTCGTTGGTTTCTTTATTTTCATGTTGAATGATAAGCTTAATAACGTAAGTACTTTTATTGTTTTGTTACGAAATTAGATTTATATCTTGTAAATCATAATCAGTGTTGCCAATTTAGCCATTTAGTGGCTATATTTAGCCATTTTTCACCCTGTTTAGCCATTAAAAAATGACTTTAGCCATTAGCCATATTTTTAGCCATTTTTCAAATTGTTTAGCCATAACATTTTATTTGCCGTTTTACTTTTAAAAGAATAATTTTAATTTTATTATAAAAATTTAAATCACAACTTTTACATATGTTGCAAACCGCTATAAACTATGATGATGAAACATCTTTCAAAATAAGGGAACAGTATTCCAATATTAAATTTATAAAATGGATCAACACAAACATCGGTGTTTTTTTCTTAGAAATTTCAGAAAATTCAGAATAAAGTTGCTCTCACTTCCATGGACTAATGCTGAAGTAGAGAGGGTATTTAGCCAAGTAAACATCGTTAAAAGTAATTTGAGAAATAGGTTACTTTTAGCAACCAGTAATTCGATTTAATCAGTTAGGTAAATATTTTTAACATAACAATAAAATATAAACTATGCGTTTGTGCTGATGTTTGTAACACCTTAAAATATTGATCCTAAGCCCACCTTTAAGTAAACCGATTGACTCAGAATCACTTTCTGTGCCGAATAAATGTTTGTCCGGCTGGACGGCTGTCCATGTAAACCTTGTGCGTAAAGTTTAGGTCGCCATTTTGGAAATTATTTAATAAAATTTGGTACAAAGGTTATAATGTGGTGTAGGGTATCATATAGTCGGGGTACTTTCTTACGTGTTTTTTATTGTGGATCTGGACTCAAAAGGTTGGGTGAATGTTGTCGTGTTTATACCTTCAAATTATTTAAAACGGGTGATGAACAATACCGACATCGAATTTATCAATGATTTAATTTTTTAAAATCTGTCAAAATATTAATTTACGTTTACTCTTATTCAACAAAGTGATCTTAACCTCCAATTTCATCGTCAACAACTTTAAATGAATTATTTCTGTTTTGTTATTGAATTTTAATGTGTTTTTATTTAAAAAAGCTTTTAGCCATTTTTAAGCCAATTTTTAGCCATTTTTTTTCCGTAAATTAAGCCATTTTTGGTCACCAAGTTTTGGCAACACTGGTCATAATTTATGCCGTATAAGTTTAAATTTTTATTTGCTCCACTGTATTAAAGACTTTAGATTTAATTGCAGAAATTAAAATAATTCGAACAGAATGTTCTGGAATCAACTAGAAGGTTCATGACTCGACTTATTTTAGTTGTGAACTATAAATACAGGCTACGGTCGAGGCCACGCAATGAGCGGCTAAGCGTCAAGCGTCTGAGCGATGAGCGTCAAAGCGTAAAGTTTGAGCGGCAAGTGGCTTATTACTGAGCGTCATTTCTGAGCGGTTAGTTGTAAAAATGCTATTGTAAAGAGTGGATTGTTTAATGTTATTACGCGAAAATCGTATTCATATAAATTAAATGCGTTTATTAAAAACAAAAACAAACAAAAAATCGTTCGCTTAACTTACATTTAAGACAAAAACAAATTATAAAATATATATATATATTAATCGAAATCAACGAACAGGCCTTGGTTTTCATCATTAACCATATATATACAAATCTACCCAAATGTGAACTCCATTGATTTGCTGTTGCAAGCAGTTAACACTAGATTGACAAAACCAAAAAATTAATTTTCGGTTATATTTTTATTTTTAAAATTTGGTAATCTGTCTTGCCATAATAGCGGTCGGCTTTGTACAGATGAAATTGTAAGCTCCACATTCACTTTTGCCATGTTTATTCTTTGACGCTCAGAAAACAACTAAAAATTAGAACAAGTTTTATTCCTGAGCGACGCCGCTTAGCCGCTCAAAAATTTCGCTCGCATGCCGCTCATTTCGTGGCCACTTCAATAGTATTTCATATGTTTTAATTTTTTGACGCTCATCGCTCAGCCGCTTGACGCTTAGCCGCTCATTGCGTGGCCTCGGCCTAACTCATAAATGTGTGTCGTGAGACATTAAACGGTTCAGTTCGTAACTAACAATGTTGGATAAATTTTGTGAACATTATAATTAATTTTAATAAAGTTTCTTAAATGTTTGTATTTATTTGGATGTGCAATGAAAAGAACTCAAACGTGAACTCAAAGGAAAAACGTAACAGTATTTTAAATCTTTAATTTCAGGTATCTTCCCATTTATCCATCCTCAAAAATAGACAATATTATTTCACACTCTAAGGTCTGAACAGTTTGAAGGAGTTTTTATGAATAAATACAAAAACGCGCGATTTCTCGTCGCAGTAATTAAAATTCGGAAAAAATATTGTACTTTCCTCTTACTTTACAGGTTCATTCGTTAAATTTTTTTTACAAATAGTTTTAAATACATGTTTTTATACTTCTATGGAATTTTCGTGTTATATTTAATTGTGAAAAAAATATTTGGGATATACGTACTTTTAGGCAAACGCCGGAGCCTATTGAATTAGTGAAAGTCCTAACATTTCTCAGAAACGTTTATTAGAATCTCTATTTTTTATTACTTCAAATTTCAAATAACAACTTGTTAATAGTGATACAATGCAAAAATAAGTATTTCTAATTGATGTTTCTTTAGCAGTTTTCCACTAATCCGTATCTGTGTGGTCTACTATAGACAACAACTAAGTTGTGGCGATAAATTATCTAGACTAGTTCTGTGAACATTTGACATATACGACATACAAACATTAATACACACAAAAACAAAATTACACTAATATAGTCATATAACAGGGTAATTAAATGGTCTCCTAAAAACAAGTTTTTTCGGTTTATTTCCATGATCATTCAGTCGATCAGACAGTTCTGTCCTGTAGTTTGTAGTTGTTTTTGTGTGATTGTGTTGTTGTCGCTGTTGTTGTTTTGACAACATTATAGACCAAAATAAAGTCTAAATCTAGTTATTATCTTATCTTTTAATTTATGCAGGTTAGAAAATTTGCACGTCGCCACAACCACTGTTGGAAATGGGAAATTAGTTGAGCACAGGCACAAAAATTCATTATAAGACGCAAAACTAGAAAACAACATGAATTTGACCAAAACAACATTAAGACGGGCGGGTGGATAGACTAAATGTTGAAATAGTTTGTTCGTTAAGTGTTCAAGTGTAAGAGTGTGCATAGACTTGTGTTTAAGTATCCTGTGGCTTAAGACGACAAATTAACCAATTGTTTCAAGTGTTGTTTTTGTTGCTGTTTTAGTTTATTAACTTTCTTCTGAGAGGCAATTTCTTTTTCTAGTACAAACAGGCAAAAAAAATGTGTGTCAGTGTTATGTTCTTTCTAACATTATTTAGACCATTAATGATTTAATTGCTTTTATACCTTTACAACAAAAGTTCGTATATTTTTTCCTCAAATTGTTGTTATTTTATTGTGTGCACTGGTGGGCCTTGTTAGTTGATCGCCGTTTCTTTTGGTGTGTGAGTTGTTAATCATGTTGTTAACATTAATGAAAACATTGATTTTAGTAAATGATAATTGTTTTATTTTTTTTTGCTCAGTTGTATTCTTTTCTGCTAAAAAAGCCTAAGACTTTAAAAGATGCCTACAGAGTTTAATCATTTTTTTTAACAAGTTCACCTTTTTTTTAAACAACGTGTGTGGTGCAGTATAAGAAATTTATATTGTATACAGCTTCAGAAGAAATGTTTTTGTAAAAGTTTAATCAAAACTGTATTAGAATTTTCATAAATTATAAAATGGGGTTACAAATACATATATAAATCAATTAAGGTTAAATCTCGGTTAGGAGTAAATTGAATTATTATTCATATAATTGATTTTTAAAAATTTTTATAAAAATTCATTCCACTCGACGGGCAAAACCAGTACTCATATTCTCGAAATCAAGATACGAGAGTAAACGTGCTATAATTAGATTTTTCTACTTTTTCCAGGTATGCATTTTTTTAAATTTAAGACTAAAAGCATGTCACTTTTTCTAACATATATAATTATAAAAGACGGAGATTCCTATCAGAAGTATTTGATAGTATATAGTGGGACCTAAACTTTGTCTCTAGGTGTAGAGTAAAAATTAGACCCTTACCATATTTCGTAATAAATTTATAAGCTTATAAGTATGCGTGGCAAATTTAAAAGCTGTTCAATACAGAAACGCTATATTGTTAGCTCTAAAAAAGAAAGCAGTGCCAAACAAAACAATAAAAGTCCTTAAAGCTATATACACCAACGCGGAACTGCAGGTTCTACACAACGGGACAATAAGTAAGCCATTCACGACCAATATGGGAGTACGAAAGAGCTGTCCTTTATCGCCACTACTCCTTGCAGTGGTAATGGACGGTTTTATGGAGGAACTGTGCAAGAAGAAAAGGGGTATTGCGAGGAGTTTTTAAAGACATCTGGAAGATTAAGAATATGCAGATGATATTTGCCTTCCCTCACGCAATTTTTCGGGCATGCAAGATAAAACAAACGATCTTGTGAAGACAGCCAGAAGATTTGGCCTAGAAATAAATATAAAAAAGACGTACGCCATGCGTCAACATAACAAAAGCAACGGTCATATCAACATAGACCGAATAGAGTACGTTGACTGCTTCTGCTACTTAGGGAGCAGAATGTCTTCAAGCGGTGGCATTCATGAGGACATCACGAATAGGCTAAATAAAGCAAGAAGTGCATTTGGCAGACTAAAAATATATGGCGAGCACCACAAATCACGAGAACAACAAAGATCCGTATCTTCAATGCATGTGTCAAGTCGACCCTTCTATACGGAAGTGAAACACGGCTGGCCAGTGAATCGACCAGGCGGCGGCTACAAGTTTTTATAAATAAAAGCCTTCGCATTATATGTCCCATTACAATAAAAAACGAAAACCTCTGGAGCTTAGCCAAAGAAGATCCTATACACATACAGATAAAACGCAGAAAGTGGAAATGGATAGGACACACCTTAAGAAAGCCAGGACATAATGTTACCAGGATGGTACTGGAATGGAACCCACATGAAAGTAGACAAAGAGGAAGACCCAAAAATACCTGGCGTAGGCATGTAAGGAGAGAACTAGGTGACATCAATAAATCACGGGATGAGGCAAAAATAATTGCGAACAATAGAATAAGTTGGAAATGTCTTGTTGAAGCCCTATGTTCCCTCGAGGAATAAATTAACATGGCGCAATGTTGATGGAGAATCATAGTAAATTTCTGAAAAATAATGGATTTTACTTAAAATTATCATTGTTTCATATTAATTTTAAATAAAAATGTTGAAATTACATTTTTCAATATTGAATCCGTAAAATCCTGTTTTACCTGTTTTGTGTAGAAACAACAACAAAAACACTACAAGAAGAAAAACATAAATTTTTTAAAGTTTAAAATAAATTATAAAAATAATGAAAACTCCCGTATTCTTTTTGTTAAAAAAATTTAGTCATATGTATCAAATTTTCAAAGTAGAATGATGGCGAAAACCACATCGGGCCATTCTGCTGTTGAATTTTAATTGCGAGTGCTTATGTAAACAAAGGAATACATATACAAGTAATATTCTCTCTCTCTCTCACTCTGGTTCCGGGGAAAAAGCTTAGAATTATTCTAACAGGCGTGCACAAACAAAAACGGCCCTTGTTTTCTAGTTGTCAAAAAGTGTCGTGACCGTAAATTTTGTATAAAGCATTCTTAAATAGCGCGGCGTATCATCATAAAAGTTAAGCGGAAGAAAACAGCCCGTATTCCGCTCTTGTTTAGGTACCGCTCTAATATAAAAACTGTTATTTCAAACTCAAATAAAATTGATTCTTCATAAAATTCACGTCGTTTTAACTTGAAATAACTTTCATTCAACGTTATGCGGAGTGTTATTTCAATATGAATGTTACTTTGCTCTAACTTTACAGGAATGTTTAATTAACATGAATTATAATGATTTTAAAAGAAAATAATGTTGCTCGCAAGTTATTGTAAAATCATGTTAAATTAACATGAAGTAACTATAAAGTATAATCACTATCGAAAAATGTAAAATCAACCTTGTTTTCGAAGAATTTACATTGATTTTTTTCTGTGTGCAGTAGTTTTCGGTAACGAGTCTTGTATGAATGACGCAATGCTGCGGTCTGGATCGGCTTTCTTTATTAATATTCAAGTAAAGTTGCTATATTCGGCTGTGCCTTTGCTACCTTTTAACACAAGTAGGATTATTTCAGAAGTGGGTCTTATATATTAAATTATAAACTGATCGACACAAAGACGTATGAGTTTATTTCTTGTCATAGAACCATTAATTCACCCTCAAATCAATAAAATGACATGCTTCCTTTCGCTTTTAGGAGTATTAAAGTGATTTATAGAAGGGCTTAAGCTTCTTCACCACTAATGGTGGAGGGTATCAAATTTGAATATAGAACAGTTGTGATAACACATACCATAAAACAGGGATGGAAATAGTGATGAAATTTAATTTTTTTTTACTTTTTAATTTTATGGCTACCTTGCTACTACCGGGGCTTATTTGTTACAATTTTAAATTAGACCTCAACTTTTGAACATTCAAAAACTTTTCTAAAGAATTTTAAATCTAAAAGCTTAAATTTTTTTTTAATCAATCGCTTTCATAACTTTAACTTTCTTTTACTTCAATAGACTTCTAAATAATTTTAAAGTAAAATTTCAAAATTTACTAAGAAGCCCATATCAGATTAATGTAACAAATACATTCATTTTGGAAGGTTGTCTAGAAATTTTAGTAGTTCTAGTCTTAAAATACATAGTACACAGACAATGTAAGACAATAATCAATACAGATAAACATACAACAAAGAATCAAATGTTTTCTGATAATAGTTTTCCAGGTCAATAAATGGTTTTGTTTCCAGAGTTTAAAAGAGATGGGCCAGGAATTCTTTCAAAATTTTAAAATTGGTACTCCTAAGTCTAAAAAGTACTGGAGGCTATAAAAGTGCTTGTTATAATATTTATAAGTTTAATTGAAGAACTTATGTAAGAATCAGCCTGATTTTTAAGCAATTTAAAGCAAGTTCTGATCGCTCTATTAGTATTGTACTGATGTTTGGGATGAACACCAGTGCTAATAGCCTTCCTCTGGACAGAGAATTGGGGATGGCCGCTGAGATACACGGTGGGCTATCGAGAGGAAGGTTATGATTATAATTGCTCCAAAGGAGTAATTATAATGGGGTTAATTAAGAAAAGAAATCGGAAATAGAATTTTAGTAATATTTTCCATTCATTTTATTCCAATTTTATTTCACTTAAGCTATACATACGTTTAGGGTGCAGATCAATTAGGTTAGATTGATTTATATCTTAGGTTGTAGATTTCCTGCCAATTGTTCACACTGCCGGGTGGTTGAGACGTTGCTCGCTTCGCTGCTGGAAGATAATTGAAATAACACTCGTTACAAGAAAGGAAGAGAAGTCATGTTAGCTAGCATTTAACGAAAGCTCGTTACAAATGATCATTGGAAAGGTTATGACGAGTATCGGCCTGGCAGTGAGTGCAACTCACAGCAAATTCACGCGAGTATTAATAGTGAGTATAAAATATAAAAAAATAACAGATAAAATGTAATTTGTAATGGAATTCATTAGTACAAAGTTTAGAAAAAATGATAAAATCACATTTTGTACGGTAAGTTTGGTTATTATGACGAAAAGTTAAAAATTGTATATAATATGTACAAATGTAATTTGTTCAAGTATCATTATGTTTCTTTATAGACACAATTAGGTTTTCTATTGAAACAATTTTGATTAGTTCCAATAGAAAGTTCTTCTGAAATATAAGTAAAAACTTGGCCATGAATAAAACTTGTTGATAAAAAAATCATAAGTCTAGAGTAGCCGGAATGTAATTACATTGTTACTTTTTATTGTTTCATTTTATTTCAAAAAATTAATAAGAACAAAAAATTCAATCGAAACAAAAAATTCAATAAAAACAAAAAATTCAATTATAACAAAAACAAAAGGGAAGAATACAAAAAAACAATATGAAATCTAAAAAAAAAATTAAAAAACGAAAAATTGAAATGGAAGTAAATAAGTCATTAAAGTACCAACTTAACTTAAAATTTTAATTGCACCCCAAAAGTACCAACTTTAAACAGAAATGTTTTTGATTGTTTAATTCAAACCAGTAATCATCAGATATGGACATCAGGAGCACTCTCTGTTTTATGTGCTCTCCTGTAAATCTGCTTCTTGTATCCGGCATTGCTTCTTAAAAATGCCTATCATTTTAGATCTTCATATTAGTTTAAAAAACATATGATGCATGCCAATTATTAAAGAAATATATTTTTTGAAAAACGGCTTAAATTTTAAGTTTTTAATGAAGACTGACTTTAAAAAATATCGAATTCGATAGTCGTATTTCAATATCGATATATTGGTATTTTAAATATTGGCGATATATATCGATTATTTTTTTTTAAATATCGATATTTTTTGCTCATTCCTAGGCCATTGTGGCGTCAAAATTACGTCATAACTGCATGCGCATGTGGCTTTTCACATTCCTTGTACTCTAGGCGTTAGTTTGCAGCTTACTACATATTTATATTAGGTAGTATTGAATTATCACTGAAAACTTAAGACTTGGTCAGTTTTCCTATGCAAATATATTTGCACTGTTCTCCAAAATAGAAAAAATTCAAAAAATAGCTAGTATCATCATAATACCTTTAATAGTTGAAAAATACTTTTAAATTAAACATAATCCACAAAGATTTATAAAACAACATTTCCGTTTCAAAAACCATGTTTTAAATTATTTTGATTTTTACCTTTGGAATATTAAAGTTTCAAACTTTGACAACATTTTTTCCTCTTGAGTTTCATTGTCAAAAACGTTTAATTTTTGTGGTAAAAAGTCAATTTCATATTTAAACATTAATAACAGAAGCTCGATTACTCTCTCCCTGCAACATTCACTTTGCTTAAAGTTTAAAAAGTTTTAGCAGAAAAGTGTTGTCTTAAGAAATTATTTTGAATTTGAACAAGTTAATATGATAAACTACCGACACATGTTAACAGAAATTGATTTTAAACATGTTGAACAATTTTGTTGTCATCTGCAAACAAGAATGATTGTAATTTCAAAAAAAAAAAAAAACTTAAAATGAAACAAATAACCTTAATTTTGTAAAATAAATAAATAAGTAATATTTTTTGCAAAGCAAAAATATTTTCTCTTTAGAATCGTAAAATTTGCCAAGAAAAACATACAAGAGATTTGATTTTAAACAACACTTGTTGTTAATTCGTTAAAGTTTTTGTTAAGATTTTTATTATATTTTCTTTTTGCTGCAACAAAACTATAACTTTGAAAGAAACATTTTTATGCATTTAAGAGTTTCGAACACAGAGGGTTCTACGAACAGGACATGGCATCGCAAATCTCTTTGTTATATAAGAAAATTTATTTTTACGCCCTTGTACGGGCAGTAACATGCATTTATGCTGGTGATTGCTGCTCCTCAGAATAATGTTTGTTTTTGCATCTCTTAGTGTATATGGAGCATGTTTATCTCTTTATCCACATTAATTTCGAAATCTAGGTGCTGTTTTTAATTTGATGAAATTTTGTGGCTCGTAGTTTCACTGGGCCGCCACAAAAAGGATGTCCAGAAATCGGTTTAAAAACCGATTGTTAGGGAACAAAACTTTTGTAGAAAAAGTTTTTCTACATATCACAATGTGGAAGAGAGTTTTGTGCATTTGTGCTGATGTTTGTGCATTGAAAAGAAAAATCAATCCATCCGTACATAAATCAAGCCAAAGTGGTGTCAATGGTACGGTAAATATGGATTTCCTTAAATAAAGTACAGATTGCTTGATTAAAGTATGGATTAAACGAGATTGACTTAAGTAAAAGTGAGTTATTTGTGCTTATTTCAAGAATTGTCAATTTAGTTTATCCCAAATACGTACTTGAAATAATCCGAAAGTGAGATTGATTCCTACCTAAACACTTACCCCAGAGAAGCAGAGAAAGAGAGAATATTACTATTTAGTTACCCGTTACCCTTGTTTCTTTTTTTTGTTTTTTGTTGTAATCCGACCTTTGTTAACAGAATAACTCTCATTTATAAGGCACCAGATGCTCGACATGGTTTTCGTAATCACTCTACTTTAGACATTTTATTTATGTTACTTAATAACTTTAACCAATAGAATTTGGGAATTTTTGCCTCTTATTAAGCTTTTTAAACATGAAAATTGTGTAAGTTTCTCTTCTAGTAGAGATCACACAAATCAATAAAATCTTTTTTACCTTCTTTTGTAATGTTGTTATTGTTTCTGCAATACAATTTCACAAAAACACACGTTTGCACGGTTATTGGTTATCAAAAGTTATCCCATTTTGGAGGGTTTTAAGTACTTTCTGATATCATTCGTACTTTAATTTTAAAATACAACTCGTACCAAAATTAAGTAGAAAAAAATTAAATTTAGTACGAGTTTTTTTGTGTAACACCTTAAATTATTGGTCCCACCTCTTAGTTTCGTTAACTTGTCTCAGGCATCGTCCAGACTTCAATATCATTTGCAATATTTAAGCAGCTTATCAGCATTTTAGAAAACACCTAAAAATTATTTTCGCGACTTGAAAGCGAAAACATATAGTGGAGTTCAGTGATTGATGCAAACGGTCTTGGTAAAGTGCAAATAAAAAATATTATAGCTTTTGGTTGCAATCGAACAACAAAATACACAGAATTGCAATTGTCACATTATTGCTTTTGAGCAATACTAAAACTGTATAGCTCTTTCTCTTAATATAATATTTTCTTTTACACTTTTTTGACGTCCTAAACGTAACCCCTAGTTTTATTTAAAATTTATTTGCTTTTGCAAAACGTTTGGCTAGAAAAACATCATTAAGCCGTTTCTAAATTATATTATACAATTAACTTATTATAAATAAAGTTTAGTAAATCAATAGAAATGGTTAAAAATAAAGCTAAAGTTTGATATATTTACTGGTCACGCTTTTTTTAGAATTTTTCGTCAAATATTTTTTAGGTCTTAGTTAAGTTTACTTTCTTAAATCATTCTTCATCAAAAACTTTACAAAATTCCCAGCAATGAAAAAGTAGTATCTATACTCCCGAAAATGAAACAAGTAAGAAAGTATAGTCGGCCAAGCTCGACCATACGATACTCTACACTACAGTATATAAGAACAAATTTTTTCAAGTTTGGGACCCATGGGTAATCATAGATCCGCCAAAACAAAATTATGTAATCGAGGTTAAGGTTCATATAAAAGATCTTTGTGCCGCATATTTTTTTCATATTTTCATCCATATGAAATTTGCTTGCCTTTCAGTGGTTTTAGGATGAACCTTTCGATAATTTTTTTGTATTCAACATTTTTTATTTTTCGAATTTATTCTATGAGTTACATCTCAGTCTGGTAGTGTATAAAAGTCATTCCTAAAAAAAAAAAAAAAAATTTAAGGAATAGAACTATTACAAAAAAGCTTTATAAAATACATAACTGAAATGTAACTCATAGAATAAATTCGAAAAATAAAAAATGTTGAATATAATATAAAGTTACCTACGAAAGGAGATAATTCCCAGTTTCTATTTGTTAAAGATAATTTTTTTGTTAATTCCTTAATTTTTAAGGAAGTTTTAGCATTAAAAGCTATTTTTAGGAGAAGTATTTGTTTGGGAGCTATGGTGAATTATGGACCGTCGAATTAAATTTGATAAGCTGGTTTTAATTGCAATAAAATAAGTTTGAACCAAATTTAATCTAAATACTAACATAATAAGATGGTTTATGAGTAAAAATACCCTATTTCAGCAAGAAGCTTTTTAAAGGCTTGGCGCTTGGGCCAATGAGGTGTTACAAACATCGGCACAAATGCAAAATACTATTGTAGTGTGAATATTAAAGTCTTGGGAATTCGTTTCTATAATATTTTAAACAATTTGTTGATTTTTGACTTTAAGAAAGGATATTTTGCTTCATCGCCGATATTTATCATTATTTCAGCTTCTCACTTAACCCTCGTTGTTTTTAACCTCGCTTTTAAATAACCACCTAAAAAGCACCCAGAATTTATTGCAAGTATTTTTTTATATTTTTGTGTGTAGTGCCAGGTCTTTAGTTGAAATATTTTTGAAACATTTAAGCTGTCCTTTTAAACATTTTTATTGTCGATTTTTTAAAAGGGCTTTTTGGCGATTTATGTAAGCTTTAAACATAAACATGATTTTGGTGTGTTTTGTTAATATTACAAATACCTTAACTAAAAGAGAAAAGGAAGAAAAAGGAATAAGTCTGATTTTTTTTTTGGAGAAAAATACTTGTAATAAAACAAATCTTATTACATGTGGTTTGTTTCATCTGTATGATGTCTGTTTCTGGAGGGTGTATTACAGCAGACAATAACATCAGATTGATTTTTAGTACTTTTTTGGCTTAGTCGAAATTTTATTTTAAGCAATGACCCTGTTAATTTAAGAGTTCTGGAAACTTTTGTTTTAGTTAAGCTCTTGACAATACTCATTAAATTGTTTTGCGTTTAAATTTTAAAATTTTTGTTTTTTTTTTAAGTCTAACTTGCTGTGTTAACAAAACAAAAAAAGTCATAAAAATGTTTTATGATTTGCGTTATAGTGCTTAAATTTAATTTTGGGAATATAGTTCTCATTGGAAAACGAAAGGTATTTTGAATTGGTTATTTTGTTTGAAGCTGGTGTCCATATTTTTAAGAGAAAGATTTAAGAATGACTTTGAAACCCGGATTTCGAAAATTCGCTTGAAGGTTTTACTGCGAGCATATAAGCGAACAATAGTGTCAATATCATATTTATATAAGTATTATTATTACATAACACAACATTTTCCACTTTTTAATATCTGTTGCAGACTATGCGATATAACCCATAAATAATATTTGTATTTTCTTTTGGTGTCTCTTTGAAAACGTACACGTTTAGAGGTAGCGTTTTTTGTTATAAACACCATGCTACAATTTGACGTTTAACTGTTAAATTCAGCCTTAAATATTATATTTTAAAAATTTATACGAGACATATTAAAAAAATTGTTGCTTGAATTGTTTGCCCCGCAAGCGTCTCTAAACCCATCGTCCAAATTAACTTTTTACATATCGCATAGTGGTTTAAAAAATAATTTCTATTAAATCTGTGCCAACAAGAAAAAAAAGTTAGAATATACTTATAAAGTGACCGCCGTAACGCATCTGTTCGCAGTGTTTTTCTTCGTGGTGTGAAGTTTTGTGTGTTTTTTTTTTTTTCTTTATTTGAATTTTGAATAAAAACATTTTGACATTTGCCGTCCCAACTTTAGCAAATAAATGCCTGTTGGTTTTTCTATTGTTGCATTGTTGTAGTACTGAGGTTACTTTATTAATACATTATGGAAAAAGTACAAATAATAAATTTGAGATTTGAAACCAGAATGTGAATAACGTGACTTAAGCAACTGAGCAAATACTACATGTATAACCATATGTGTGAAACCATATTGAACTTAAGGAAACTTTATGTTAAGTTTTATAAAACTGTCATTTGCTTAAGCAAGGTGCGAAAAAATCGCTCATTCCGTACAGAATCAATGTTTTTTATTTTCTTTTTGTAATTTTTAATGCATTTAAGGGGCTTTTTGTTTTCTTTTTGACAGTAGCTTAAGTTTGTTTATGCACATTCTGGTTGGGCCTTTAAAATTTTTAAGTTACTAGCCTAACCCGGTGCGCTTCGCTACACTGCTTTAACAACGATTGAAGACTCTTCCTTTAATAGTTCTTCTGTTGAGCGATATTAAATGTATGCATCCTATGAGAATTATTTCCCCCGTTGCGCCTACGCGCTTTATTTTTATTTTCAAAAGTGTAGTATACCATAAGAGTGACTTCTACAAAGTTTGAACATTCTCACTCTAACAGTTCTTAAGATATGCGATATTAAACATTGGTGCCCTATGGGGAGTATCACTTCCCACGCTGCTATTTTATTTCAATTTTGAGGCTCAGTAGATCCTACTACCAAAAGTTCAACAAAATGCGTGCAGCGGCTCTTAAGATATACGATATTTAATATTGGCATACTTTGGGGGTACCAATTCCCCTGCCCCTATCGAAAAAATAAGTAGCCTATTTTATTTTTAGAACTCACGTGATGTTACTGTAAAAGTTTCAGGAAAATCGGTTTTGTAGTTTAGGAGTCTATAAGCCAACAAGCAAACAAACACACAAACATTTTTCATTTTTATATATATAGATATATAGATGTAGGAAAGCAATTTTAAACTCCCAGGCCATTAAGTTTTTATTCCTTAATACTCCTAATGTTACAGATAAGAAGTAAACTTAAGTTTTTACTGCAAATATTGTTGCATATTGAAATAAGAAAGAAAAAAAAAAATATTTTGCTACAACATCCTAAAAAATCGTATAAAATTATTTCAACTTTGCCTTTGTCTACTATTGAACGTGTAGATAGATATCAAAGGTGCCTCTCACTTAAATTTAGCTTAATTCAACTAAAGCACTTTTTCCTTTTTGCCACCGGAAATGTGTCCAAATCTTATATTTTCTTTTTCATAATGTAAGGTTTAAAATGTTCTACTTTTGCCAAATTTAAAGTACTTAAAAAAATACTTCAGACATTTAGTTTTAAATCTTAATGAGCTGCATTTAATTTCATCTTTTCTCAATTTTCTTTTACTTATAATGGGGTGTTAAAACTTTTATGTGGAGAAATTTTTTTGTGTTTTTTTTTTGCTAAACTTTCACTAAAAGGGCTTTTAGGTGCAATTGGACTACAAACAATAATGGTTCATAATTATTATTGAATTTAATTTTGTAATTTTGTTTGCAAATTAGTAGTAAAAGGAAACAAGTAGGTAAGTTGATAAAAACGTAAACCACGAAAGACTTTTAAAAGTTTTAGTGCATAAAATTTTCTAAGAGACTAGTTGATACAATGGAACAGCTATAAGTTTTTTCAATTACCTTCGTTCTCCAGCCAAAAGTGCTCGATTTTTACCTGGGTATCTGTTAATACGGAATAACGATTCTCTCAGCCCAGAACGCCAACACTATGCGTATACTAACGCCCCCGTGTTAGTTTTAATGTGCTAAATTCCAAATTCTTACTATTGATAAACTGAAATTTATTGCTGGTGGGATAAGCTATTCATATGCGCACTTGTTGTTTAGGCCAGATCATCAGAAAACTTCATCCAAAGATCTTAGAAAAGCTAAAGATATTATTCAAATAAAACTGTTAAGCAAATAGGAATTATAAACACTCACAAGTCTTACCCGTTATAATATCAAAACAAAACACCAACAACAAACAGAGAGTTTATCTTTTCTTACAATCCCAACTACAATTGGTTGATTTTTTGTCAATTCTAGTTTTAACTTTACCCCTAAGAATTCATCGCCCAGAAGTGAGTGCTTCTGAAAACGCATACGCAAATTTACCAGCGTGTCTTTGCGCCAAAAAAATCTAACGTTTAACGTTTTTAAAATGTAATTCAGAGACAATTGTGTTATTAAAAGGGTGGGTCTGCAACCAATATTTTTATTACCTACAAAAATCGACAAAAGCGCATAGAATCCTGCTTACATAGTGGCCCAAGATCATGAAGCCTTTCTTTTAGATTCCAGTCACGGAATAAGTAAGTGCTGGTCATACTTTTATCTTGTGTGGGGCTTGCGACCGACCAGAACCAAATATAGTAACACAGGAAACAGTAACAGAGAGGGAAAACTTAAGGATGTCAGGTTAGGGACTGGTTTAATCGATAGGCTTTTGCAAAGTTCGGTCTTCTATGTTCTTGTTCTGTACATTTTTCATCCAACAGAGCTGCATGTCGGTTTCAATTTCTAAATTCTTTTTATCTTCTAGTTTTTAAAAACAATTTTTCTGTTTATAAGATATTAATTAGTTTTAAACTACTTATTATTATTGTTCTTATTACTAACAAACACTTAATATTAAAAACCATTTTAAAACTATTAAAACTAAATCATAACAAAAATTCCCACAGAAGAATCCCAAATAAATATCGAATGAACTCTTTAACTTAAATAAACAATTAACAATGACAATAAAACTATCAACCTGCAAAGATAAAAAAAAACTAGAAATACATAAACAAATCTTTAGTAAAGTGCACCAAAAAATAGTCCAAAACAAAATCATATTCTTTCCATTGACTGACTAAAAAAAAAAAAAAATTATCAGTATTCTTGTAAGAGGTAAAATAATGTTTGTAAAATAAAAGGATAATGTAAACACAAGATTATCTTTGGGAGACAAATATTGCCTAAACAATGATTATCTTAGAAAACCATTCCATAACTCTTAGTGGCTTGGAGACTTAATATTGTTTGTTTATATTTTTAAAATATTTGTTGTTTGTAAATGATAAAATTTTAGTAATTTTTTATTTTTGCTAGAGAAAATAATAAGCAAAGATAAACTAAATGACATAATGACACGGCGCGACACCTGAACATAGACTCATATTTAGAAATCTTGGCACATATTTCCATGTTATCCGACGAAAACAAATCGTATATTATTAATTTTTTTCCTATTTTAAAATTTTATTTAATATTTGCTTTTTAATCAACAAATATTTGTTAGGAAAATAAAATGCTTAAAATATGTTTTTCACAACTAAATAAAAAACAAGTAAGAAAGTCTAGTCGGTCAGGCGCGACCATTTCACACCCTATACCACAGTATATACAGAAAATTTTTTCGAGAGGTTATTTTAGACCCATAGGCAATCATGGACCCGGCAAAAATCATATACATAATAATTTAATTTGACGATTATCTTAATGTACCACCGAAATAACAAAATGAAAATGGAATTGGAATTGGATAGGGGTTGTACTGCTTCGACCTAGGAATGCCATAAATGTACATTGTACACGACATGTTTTTCACATCTGACTTGTCAAATTTCGCAATTAGAGCGTGCTCTTTTTTCATTTGACAAACCATCTGACATCAGCTGTGTCAGAAATCTATGCCGGGAAGAAACCTGGAGCGGCGTTGCACTATTGACAGAATCATTAGCCGGCTGATGCTTATATTTTACAATACCGGTATATGCATGATCATTCTACCATTGAATAGACTGTACATACATATATTAAAAAACGTTTCATTATAATATCCTACATTGGTATCTTAGAATTTGAAGAAAAAAATGTTAAGATGGCTGAACTCTATTACTTTGGTTACTGCAATAACTATGAAAAAAAAACAGAGACTTCTTCTGACAGCATGAACTTTTGTGGCCGAATATTATAAACCTTATTTAAAACAGTAATTTTGATAAATATGCACAAATACATGTGATTTGCAAAGTTGACAAGTCAGATGTAAAAAACATGTCGTGCACATGTACCTTAAGAGCTGCCCTGAAATGGAATCTCCAATTCCATCGCAAAGACATCCTAAACAGATCATCAAAACAAATACAATCACTTGCCGCTGATTGTGTTAATTGGAGAAAATGCGTTGCTATTCTAAATATGTTCAACCAATGAACGTTCTACAAATTATTTAAAATAGATAATTATTATAAATAAAGACTTTTTAAAAAAAAGATTCAAATCAAAAATATTTTGTGCCTTAAAGCGATTTTAAGGAGTGGGTTTATATTGGACCTATTCTCCATTCTGAACCTGCGAGCACAAAATTTGGTTATACACACATTAAACTTTAGTTTCCAAAAAAAAAATCAAATCCCGCGGAATCCCAATGTTGCCAAAATGAATACAATTTCGTGTACGGAAAGACCATTTGTTAATATTGGGATCCCAATTTTTAGAACGGGAACAAACCTATTAATTCTTGAATATTGAATATGGGCATTTCCCCAGAATGGTCTACCAGGATGATAAAATAAAATGTTGATAATCATCGTCTTTTATTGTTTATTATTATAAAAAAAGTCTATGTTGTTATAAAAGAATGGTTTCATAGCATGTCTCAGCTGTTTTACTTGAGGAAATTGCACTGGAAACTGGAAAATTTTATATTTTCTTATATTTTCTACTTCTAAACACATTTTTATATGCTTATTTTACATGCAAAAACATGTTATGTTTACACTCTTTCTTCATAATCTTTGCATTACAATCAATTGTAAATTGAGTATTTAGTTGTTTGTTAAGGAAATTTGAAGACATTAATGGGAAACTGCATGGTGATAATAATAAAAAAACATATGGAAAAATCGTACGTTCGCGACCGGTACTTAAGCCAATTAAACAAAAACCAAAAGAGATATTTATTTTTGGTAAATACTGCATGGAGACCTATGTAAATTAATACACTTTTAAAATAAATTAATCACTTTTGAATATTCCGTTCCATTACGCAGATTTTTAAATTTAACATCTGTCAGCCAAAGTTGACTTCTATTTTGCGTACGTTCGTGACCACATGCTTACAACTATTCATTATGAAAACTTAAACTCGATGAAATCCATCTTTTGCACTAAACATACGGCTACCCAAATGCTATCGAATCGCAAAAAAAAGGTAGGAAAAGTTTTGTTTTCTATATTATTTGTACATCAAAAGCGTACGAACGTACGTTCGTGACCCCAGGAAATGCCCATATTCTTGAGAGGGTGTATACAAGTTTGTCATTCAGCTTGTAAAATCTACAATATTAATCTAAGGCCCTATAAAGTATGCACAGACTGGGTCCTTATGAGTAGCGAAGATGATTAAATGATGTCCGTCTATCTGCTGAAACGGGTTTTCCGCACACAGAAAAAAATACTAATGTAAAATTAACATGGCGCAATGTTGATTGAAAATCATAGTAAATGTCTGCAAAAGTATGGACTTTATTTAAAGTTATCATTGTTTCATATTAATTTTAAATGAAAAATGTAAAAAACAAGATTGTTCAGAAAAAAAACATTAATTTTGCATGTTTAAAGTAATTTGTATAAAAAAAAAACAATTCCCGTATTCTGTTTGTTAAAATTATTTAGCTAAATACATAAAATTTTCAAAGTACAATGATGACGTATCATATTTGGCCATTCTGCTGGTGTGTTTGAATTGTAAGTGATTCTTTTAACAAAGGGGATACAACAAAATTGAGACATGTTGGAACAGGGAGTAAGTGTTTTTAATTATTCTAAAAAAATACAGACATATTGTTAAATTATATTTAATTAACGTGAAGTAACTATCAACAAAATTGAAAAAACCTTGTTGCCGAACATTTTAGAGTTTTTTTCTGACCCCAGATATGATGGCGACTAGGAAGCTATATATTTATTTATGTCAGATAGGCTTTGTTAGTAAATTGCTATCGAAATTCAACCAGAACAATGCACCATTAAAAATGTGATGCCATCTTAGACAACTTCAAATAAAGTTATCCCTCAAGGGCTAAAAACATAAAAATTTCATTTTTTATTATTAACTACACTGTTTTAATAGATTATCTTAAAATGAATGTTTTGAAGTTGTTCCATTTTTGCACTAAGCGATTTAGATAACGAATTTAGTATTTTTACTTTTTACTTTTATCTTAGTAAAACACTGGCAGTAAAATTTAACAAAATCGTTCTATAAATTTTATATACCTTTTTCCCCGATATAATGGTTTTAGCACAGTAGTGCCCTTAGCATATATTTGAGCTAAGAGTTCAAAATTGAGCTCAAATATATCTTTCTGTTCTTTTCCAACCATGGTGAAGGGTAAATAAGATGCGGCATAACCCATAGTTGGGGGTAGTGCACTTAATATTGATTTAAATCAGCAGTGCACTATCACAAAATAAAACTGCAAAAAAATTAGTTCGCACTCTTTTTTTACCAGCTTTACAGCCTGTTTTTGTAAAACATAAGTCTTCTCACTTGAAGTTTTCGTATTAATACGTTTATGTTCAAAATTTGGTTTTTATAAAACATTTAAAAGCTTTCGTCTATTTATAGTTGACAAAAATAAAGCTTTTTTCTTTCGTGAATCAACATTATTGCCAATGCATTAATATTCGTATATTTATTTTATTTTTTCATATTAAGGTTTTGTGTTTGTGAATAACCCTGGCTTTTGTTTACAAAAATTAAAATTAAATTTCAAAAACCAAATATTTTATAAAAAGTGTTACTAAATTAGTAAAAATAAAAGTGTTGAATGAAAATGTTAACAATAATGGCAATAAATAAAAGAAATACATAAAGAAGATCTTTTGCTGCACATCAACATATAGATATGTAGAAGATATTTGCGAAGATATAATTTTTTGGAACATTCGGAAGAACCGTGGTATTTTACACTACACTGTATGAACAGTCACACAGATAATAGAACGCACGCCTTAACAATTCCTTTACTTCCCAAAAATTAGAGATATTTAAAATAATAAATAAATCAAAAATTTTTAAATGAAAGCACATATTTTCTTAATTATTTAAATTTAAGACTACTGTTTTGTCCGCATATGCGAAGTCGAATCGCTTTTATCTGTTTATTTCCCCAATTAATGTTTGTTTTTTCTTGGTACGCGGCTATGTAATCCGCTTTTTCGCAGAACACTTCGCACTGTTTCTGTATGAACATTAATATTGTGGTAATTTTCCAAAATGTTTCGAATTTGCACGGCTGTTATTTTGGGATTTTCACTAACACTTTGGGTGGACTTCCAGTTTTTGGCTTGCTTAATATAAATTGAGACTCAGACAAGTGCTTTATTACAGTCTGCACAATTTTAAAATTTGAACTAAAGGAATTCCCATCGTTCCTTTTTTTTAAAAAATATATGCACGCATTTCATTACAAATGTCCTTTGTTTTCTTGTCTATTTTAACAAAACAGTAATATTTTTTTTCTAAAATTACTACAGTCCTTAAGAATTTGCTTGCAAGTTTAGCTTGGGCCACTTTCCGTATATTATTTCTCCTTTAAATCTTCTTAATTTAAAAAGGTCAGTTTTCTATTTGGCATCGTACGTATAATTATCTGTGCTGTCAGATTAACTTAAAAGTGTAAAAGTATAATTAGCGGAAATTGACCCAAACTTTTTGGAGATTGATTTTGACAGTGTGTCGATGCCTTGCAAATGCCAAAAAATATCGATCAGAAATCCAGAGTTATTCATAAGCTCCAATTTTAGAGGGAGTACGTACTATGCCATAAACAACGGTACGGAACATGATGTGATCGGACTTTAAATGGCAGCGCTATATTTAAAAAACTTAATGGGCTGCATATGGAGGCGTGGCTATAAAATTTAACCGTTTTAGAAACATCATTGACATAACTTTCATTCAAGGGGGTGACTGGCACAAACCTTTTTTTGTAAGGATGTCGACCCGCTCTAATGTACATATGTACATATGTTCATATTTTTGAGCGTATGTAGTTCCATTGTTTCTAGAATTTTTTGAACCTGTAAATACATATTTATGCAATTATAAGTGAACCTTTAAAGAATATTTTACAATAGTAAATTGTTAAATATCGTAGTTATTTTCCATTTCGCGGTGATTTGTTTTTTAAACGAATGCCTTTTACTTATCGTCTACTTTTCACTTTTGTTTTCATTTATTACGAAGATGTTCATTTTATAAGAACCAAAAGTATGTAGAAAAAAATTAAAGCTTTTTTTGTCACTCACATGAAATGTTTTTTAATTTTATGAAAACCTAAATCTGATTTCGTTCGTTTTTTTTACGAACGAACAAATATTTTCATTTTCTAAAAACAGGCTGTTAGTGATGATTGATATTTTTTCTAACTACCACTAAATAAATTTAGCGATATTGCAAATTTTTTCACTATCTCTGAACGCAGATTGAATGCAAAAAACCTGCACTTAATTCAGTTAGTGCAAAGTTTTAATCTGCAATCTTAAAAGCTGCATATAAACATACTCTCACTACATTTCAAAAATTATTGGTCATGAAATTTTTCAAAACAAAAACGAATAATAAAAATTTTGGATTCTAAACTAATTTATTATTTTGATATCAATTCAAAAAGTTAAAATTATTTTCTTCGGATGAAAAAATTTAACAACAAATTCCACCAAACTAAGGTGTAAAATGTTTAAAAAAAAGTTTTGGAATAATTAAAAAAATTTAAGATGATATTGAAACCAAAAATCATAAACATTATACGTCCATATAATAAAACATTTTTTGCAGAATCGTTCCTCATATCTTTTTAAAACTGCATTTGTGTCCATGCAAAGAAACTTTGTTCTGCAGCATTTACATTTAATATGTCTGCACTACTGCACACATCTGGCCTTCGCGTCACTTTTACCGAACACTTAAAACAGAAAACATTTTGCATTGGTGTGACGGTAACCCGCTGGAGATCACACTTACGAAAAATCGCTGAAATTGTGGACCACATCTACACAGAGTTTGGACTAGACTATAATAAAATTGTGATCTCAACAACATACAATGGATTTACCTTTCTTAGGAAGTTAGGCTTGAGTTTTAAATTAGTGCACAAAAATAAACACAAATCAATTCAAACTTCAAATTGAATGCAAAGTTTTAAGTCGCACTCAAATGAGTGAAGAACAAGAAAGTTGCAATAAACTGATGAATGCTTCTTTTTAAATCAAACTACTTATTTTTTAGTGCAAAATTTTTTCACAACGATATCACTCATGTTTAGTAAGACCGCAAATTTTCAATTCATCACTCAACATCAATTCATCACTAAGTGTGAGTTAAGACTGCATAATGAGTGCACTACCCCCATATATGCCTTAACCGAATATAGATCTTTTGCTAGTTTTTTTTTGTTAATTTAATAAAAATTTTGTCAAACCACGAAGTTCAAGATGAATTAACTACAGGTGGTGTCGAAACGGCATCTGAGTTTGACAGTTCCAGCTTATTTGTTTTGATTTGTTAGTGTTTTGCTAATAATGGTTGACATTTCGAGCTAATGGCACTAACAATGCAATGCAAAAAACACTATGTTGTTTCTGTTGTTCTTGGATTGTTGTAGTTCCGACACCACCTGTAGTTGAATTCGCTTGGTCAAGTTGAAGTTTTCCTTTAGTAAACCAAATTGCCTAAGAAACTGATTTTCAACGAAAAATTTTCATAAAATTAAAGGCATTTTCTCAAATATTTTGTTTATATTACTTAAAAACAAACAAAAAAAATAATAATAATATTCGCTTAGCCTTCTTTTTCCTAGTAACATATCTCATTTGCATATTATCCTCAAAACAAAAAAGTATCAAGTATTAAGAACACCTTAACACAAATCTCAAACAGATATAAAATTTATTCAAGTGTCTTTAAATAATTAAGGTTTTAAAACAAGCCGCCAACTTTCCAAATAAAAAGACAAACCATGTCTGGGGGGAAATGATTTAAGGAAAATATATAGCCATATAATTAACAAATACTACCAACAATTTTGAAATTTTCAAAAAAAAAAAAAACTAAAAAAACGGTAAACGGCCCTTGCCAACAAGCACAAATCAACAAATTATATAATGAAGGCAGTATATTATTTTCAAATTCTCCTTTTTCATTCCTTAATTTTATTAAAAATGCAGACATGTTTACTTAAAATTATTAAAGGCGCCTTTTGTTAGCCGGTGAAATTCATTATGAACATTTCACTACAATAAAGAATCAGAAAAACACCTTAAATACAACAAACAAAAATGCACATTTTAATATTAAAAAACAATAAAAAAAAGAGAAGGTGTAACTAACAAAACCGCAATACAAATCAAATACATAATCAAAATGGCAGAGAAAAAAGTAAGAAGAATATTAATCCTTTAGGTTGGTTGTTAACTTTTAACTGACTCATACTGTTCACTTTGAACGGTTGGATGGATGGATGGACGAATGAATGGACTAATTGAAGAACCTTACCCTTTACGCCTTTTGTGTTTAAGTATTTATGCATTTTGTATCCTTTTTGATTTTAAACACTTGACAGTTTAAGGTGTTTAGAAGGGTAAAGATGAGAACTGATAGTGTTATGGCTGTTGTTAATATACGATGAATATACACTGAAAGAAAAGTTGTTGAATTTGGCGCAGTATCTCTCTAATATCTGTGGTTTTCATGGGCAAGCGCGTATGTGAATTTTTCCCGATTTAGAGATGTTGATAACAAATTGCTAAGTTTTAAACGCTCTTTACGTGGTTAACAAATTTCTGAAAAATATGAAATTTTTGCCGATTTTTTAACGTAATACTAAAGTTCAAAAAGTGCAGTACCTAATCCACAGTTTGATCTAGAAGGGTTAATCGGCTCTAATGAAAAATTTTATTTTAAGACATACGTGATTGCCCAAGAAAACCACAGATATGTGGTATTATTTTTTATGTTGCGTTAAAAAATTTACAAGTTCGGGATCGCAATGAAGTTTTAATACCATTGACTTCTCTTAAAGGGAACAAAGTCCTTTAAATCAGTTTTTGGACAAAAATAACCAAATTGTATATAAAAAGATACAACAGTCAAAAACCTACAAAGTGAAATACGCCATAATAAATGTACAATAAAAGTCCTACTCAAGGATAGCTATTATAGCTGGACAGCTCCCATAGTTGGAAGATTTGTCAAGTCCCACCGCAGAAAAAAATAAAAATTGATTTCAATTAAAAAATGTGTGATTTAGTTAAAAAATTAATTTAATTTGCACCAATTAACAAATTAATAGTATCAATAAAATATTTTTTGATATTTACAACAATTTTGTGCAGCTTTTAAAAATACTGTAGTCTAAGTAGAAAGACTGCCGTTTCTTCCACTTCTTCATTTGTCATTGTTGCTTTTACTTCTTATTCATTAAATGTAAACAGTCGCGGTCAAACCAACTCGAAAAGCGAAAAGTTGTACACAATTTTTCGTTTTTTGTTCGACAGTTTTAGGTTTCGACTGCAGTTTCACAAACCCTAATTTTCTGTTTTCAGTAATGTTGTTAAACGTTAAAACTGATTTAATTTTTGATTAATGATTTAGTTGAAAAAAAAAAATTACGAGAATTTTTTCTGTGATGATTTTTTTAACGTCCCTCTGCACACATTCAACGAAAAAATTGTCATACATGCCAATTGTAGTCCACACGCACCCGCTCGGGGATTTGTAGGGATCATCTTAAGGATATTTTACCTTTCCGATGCAGCAAAAATCCAAAATTGACAGACCTCGGGAGATCTTCACGATCTCTTGCGATCGTTGCTGACCAGAGATCATATCTGGTACCAGTAGCCCATGGTCGCGCGGCACCGGACTGACTATCGGCTGAAGCCTGAACTAGTATGTATCTGTCTTTCAGGAAGATTGTCTTTGCGGAAGTTTCACTTTTCTATTGACAACTTGAGAGTTCAGCCAGAGGAAGGACTTTCCCTAAGTGCTATTGCTACTCAAGAGAAGCTGCAAGAATTTTTCCAAAAGCAGCGGAGGTTAGACAGATCCAGCTCGTGAACAAGGGGCTAGTGACTTTTGACTACTTTGTAAGCTTTGGGTGATTTTTCAATAATTTTTAGCCTTTTTTTCACTATTTTTGGATATAGCTTGAGTGCCTCGGTAGGCTAGCTGGTAGCGAGCTAGTCTATCAGCGCCGAGGTTGCGGGTTCGATTCCCGCCAGAGACTCTGGTTTCTTTCCTGCAGACAAGCATAGAGCTTCGCGGGATTAGCTAAGGAAATTAAAAAAAAAATAAGCTTCTCTTTTTATTTTTAGGCCTATTTCACAGAAAAAAATAAAAATGGATTTCAATTAAAAAATTTGTGATATTAATTAAAAAATTAATTAATTTTGCACCAGTAAACAAATTAATAGTATCAATTAAACCAGTTAATAGTATTAATTAAACGTTTAATTCACTTGATTAAAATTTTAATTCACTTGATTAAATTTTTAATTAAAACTGATTATATTTTTGATTAACGCTTTAATTGTTGAAAAATTTTGGAGAATTTTTTCTGTGTTCGTTTACGTTGGGCCATTTTTCGTTTGAGTGATTTTTCACAAACTGCTTTGAGCGATTTTGCTTTGTTGATTTTGCAAGCAGCAACAGTCGGGATGTCTTATCGCGTTTAGCACGATCTGGAGCCTATTATTTTTACACTAAGCTACTTCTTTTTACACTTCCTTCTGCATTTAGATGTATTACAGTTTGCAAGAAATGGGACTAAGGAATAAGAACAGGCCTAGCTCGTAGGAAACTAAACCATATTAATACAAATTTAACACAACTGTTTTCAAAGATGGTTTTCTAGTGACTTTTCTTATACAATTAAAGCAGATTTCTGCAAGTAAATTTTTTTTATCCAAGCGATATGCATAAACTGGGAATATTAATACCGGCCTCTGGCCAATTCAGCATACAAAACATCAAACTATGTAAAGTGGTGTCAAGGATTTCAAAACGAAAAAAAAATATATTTTCTCTTTTTAGTAAATAATTTTTTCTCAGTGCCTTTTGTTCCAACATGTATCTTTAAATACATTCTTGTTAACCTCATTTGAGTTTGAACCATTTAGCTGCAGCTCAAAAACACATGCACACCCCTGCAAACACAAAACTCGGCATTAATGGTCAAACCCTTTTGTTATTAAGTACCGTTTTAAATCAAAATTTGTGTATTTGTTTCTTTTTGTTGCTGCTAAACGAGTAGAAATAAAGTAACAAGAGTGTGTGGCAATTGAGTTGATTTTATTTTTTTTGGTTAAGTTGCGTTGCATTCCTATTGCCACCTGCCAAATGATTAATCATTTTGTTAAATATTGGGGTATAATCATACATAGTTGTATCGGTCGGTCGCTATTGTTGAAACTTGCTGATGATCCATCAAAAATGAAACTTCATCATTTATTCTGTCTGTAAGAATCACAATTACATACATGGCTGGGTCTTATAGTTTTTTTTTTTTTTTTTTTTTTTTTTTTTTTTTTTTTTTTTTTTTTTTTTTTTTGTAGTTTGTATGTTTATTCAGGTTGTAGTGTTTAAAGGGTTTTTGATTGTTTTTTGGCGGCATACTAAACTAAATACATGTTGTGTTTATGTTTAACACCTTTTTTCCGCTAGTAATATGAATGTGGTATAATAGGGGTGTTCACTTTTCACTAGCTGCTTAAAAAAAAACCCCTCAACTAATAAAATGTTTTTGTTTTTGGGAACAAATTTCAAATTAGTGGAAGTTTCTTTTTTTTCTTAAATTTTTGGCGTTACTACAATTTTTAAAAGAGTTAATGCGCTAAACGAAATAATCACAGTAAAGGTGATATTCTAAGGGCGATATGTTATACTGCCGTGTTTAGGAAGAAGTCAGTAAAATTCACATTCTGTCTGTGGTTTAAACCAGAGGCGTATTTTATACTAACTCTAGCCGTATTTGATACAGTATTCCGTAAATCCTGAAGAATCCCGGACTAGTTTTTGGTTGAAACCTTGGTGAATATGATGTCACTCTTGCTTTACGTATGCTTTCTTAGCTAGTTTTGCAATTTTAACTACTTTACATAGAAACCTTCTTTGTTGCTTTTCTTGCAGTGAACGCCCTTAATGTTTTCCCATAAGAAAATAGTTTATATGCACCAACTAAAATGATGTGATTTTAGAATTTTTTTTACAAATACACCATCACCAACAACATTTAGAACATGGTTTAATATGTTAGAAATATAAAAAAGAAAACATATGATGACCCAAAAAAAAAAAAAAAACTAAAGAACCCTTTTGCTTTTTCTTTGGCAACAAGTTAGAAAAAATAAAACTCATCAATTATTGTCGTTAATGTTCAAACAACGATGCCCTGCATTTATTTTCTCATGATGTGTTTTTAATTTAATAAAATGCATTTTTTATTTTGTCAGTAAAATGTCGAATTCATTCATTTACAAAAACCAACTCAAAAATTATTAAGTGAAGTTCTATGCCTGTGGCCATCACTTTGAAGTTTGTTTCAGTTTGTTTTAACAATTTGTTAGTTAAAAGAAAAGAAAACATTTTTTCTTCTCTAAATTCTTTCTAATCATGTCCATCAAATTTGACAAGCATATTGGTGTGTTTAGTGTATAATATTGTTTAAATTGTTTAAATTTATTTTTTCCAGCGTTTCGTGTCTTACTATGTGTCGACTTAATAGTGGCATTATAACACTACTTTAAAGATTTGAATCGTTAATTCTTCACTCTCTTTGATTTTTTAAAGTTTTGCTACGTTTTCTTTTCATACAAAATCTTAAGATGATGATGATGATTAAAGTCTAGCTAGAGTTAAAGCCAGTGTTAAAGCCAGTGCCAACTATTTGTTAGTCACTTGGCTATTTAGTTTGTATGCCTTAAAGTCTTTAACTGACACATGATGATGCATTCATCATCCTGCACGCGTTGATTGTTAAATACTGGAGGGTAGTATTTATTGTTTTTAGTTTTTAGTTTTATTTAATTTGATTTTTTTTTTCTAAAGCACTTTAATTTAAAGAAATTAAAGTGTTTCTGGTTAATGGTTAATTATTTGAAAGGTGCTGAAAATTTGATTTGATTTAAATTAATACTCTGTTATTATATAAAATTAATTCAGGATAAATTATATACATGAAACTTATAAAAAGTTATAGAACGAAGAATAAAAAGATGTTAGGATTATAATTGCTTGATAGTGAGATGAAAGATGTATTTATTTCCTTAATAAGGGTTAAGGAAATAAAGTCGAAATGCTTTCTTTGAAATTTAATATTTAACAAAGAAAATATCAATAAACTGAAAACACTAAAACTGGACTTTCTATTACGAATTGTTTTTACTAGAGGAACAGATGTATTTTTAAATCTATAAAAACAACGGGTGTACAAAAACTGACGGCTAAAGCAGTCGGAAAAGTCTTCATGAAAATTCTCTCTACTCTCCACAACTAGTTTTTAAGAGGGTATACTACTACACGAAGATAAAAAATTTGGTTCGGCATGGCTACGGCAACTACATTAAGTTTATTGTAACAATATATTGTTGTCGTACACAAAAAATTGTTATTTTTATTAAATTTAATCAAAATTATAGTTATTGTAAACTTATCAATGTTTATCGCAATTATACATTTGAGTATGGTTGACTGAAAAATAATTATTTTTCTAACAACTAAAGAATGATAACTTTCAAAACATATTATATTACTCACAACCATATTATGATATTTAATAGCCATAACATGATAACTTTCTATACATTTATCATAGTATGTTTAAGATGCAATCAACATATTTTTACTCAAACAATATTTTGTTAGCGCAATTTGTAAAATAATTTTCAATCAGTTGTGTCGTTTGTTTTAAATTTCCCTCTCGAATTATTTCTAAGTGAGTTGTTGAACCACAATTAAAAAAAAAGCTTAAAGAAATTAAAAAAATAAAAAAATTGTTGTTACACTAAAAAAATTTTAAAGTGCCACAAAATAAAAAATCGATGCAAACAAATTTTAATTTATTTTTAATTGTTGTGACAGTGGTGCTGTATCATAATATGATTGCTTCTAAATTTAGTATGATTAACATGATAATAGTATGATTACTTCTTAATTTTATTATGATTAACATGGCAATAACATGATTACTTCTTAACTTATTATGCTAAACATGATAAGAATATGATTAAGGGAAAAATAGTATGATGAAATATAACAAATATATTTGGTCATAATATGATTCAATAATAATCGTAATATGGTCACTACAATCATGAATCTTATCCTAATATGTTGCTCTAAGAACATGTTTGCCACAACCATGTTTTTTCTTTGCGTGTACAATTTTCAGTTAATGTCTCTTCAAAAGCTCGTATGCACTTAGACGTAACGTATTTTGTTGCAAAACACAAGCTTAATTTTAAAGATTACATAATCAATTCAAAGTAACATATTAAATTTAAAAAATCTTTATAATACGAATAAAAGAAGAACATCAAGCTATTGCTTAATTTTAAATATCGTCGGACTTGTTTAATACGCAAGCGTCTCTACACCGTTCGTCTGAATTTTCTCTTGTGATTCATTCTGAGTCGATCGTTGCACTTAAACGTTGGTCTAGATTATACACTCTAGTTTTTCGAGATTTTTGTTAGAGAAAAATACATTTTCTAAAGTAAGCGTGTTTTAAACAGACGAACATGGCTAAATAGACTTAGAATTACCCAAGAACCCAGAATATTTATATTTTATGGGATTTAGAGCCAGTTTTTGACATAAAGATCAGCGATTAAATTAGAACTAATCTTTGAAAATCGTTTTTGGGAAGTCGATTATTTAATTTTGTTTCCAAGTATAAACGCCCAAAGTTGGCGGTTTAAGCTTGCGACGGAACTTTCAAAAGTACGAAGAGCTTATAAAAGGAAATATTACTTCTGAAAATTAAACTTTTGTATAAAATTAATAAAATGAACTTTTTAAATAAAAAAAAGACTTCAAAATATTTGAAAATTAAAACAACACAAATATAAGTAGACCAAGGGCAATAAGAATAGGTCCAAATCTTTTTTTATTTATTTCATGACAATTTTTTTTTTTAATTTAGAGTTTTATTAAATATTCCACCTCGAAAGATAAAATATTGCTTGATTGTTTTGCTTCTTTTTCGATTTCATTTATTTAAAAATAAGTATATAATATTACATAACACAATACAAAATTCTCGCCTTGTCTTCTTCTTTTTCACGTTAAGAACAGTAATTTGATGACAATATTTGGCATTTGTTTTAAACTGCCATACTTATACATAAAAGTATTGTGAATTCATATGGGTAATTCCAAAGTGTTGAACGTGACAGTCGTACGCATCAAAAATGCAATAACATTTCAAACAACAAGTATTTTTACGTTCTTTTAACCCTTAAATTATAGCACTAAGAAAGCACTATTATCTATGCTAAAGTTTATGGGGGGCGCGATTCTAGATCAATGATAATGGCAAAAGAAGTAGCGGTTCGAACGTGAAAAAAATAGAAGTAGTTTTTGTGGCCGTGTATAAAAAGGCGTAATTCAGCGAAACCTGTCACAATTTCTAGTTTGACAGAATTTTACGTAGCAATGTAACAATTAAATGTCTTTGGTTTGATTCCAAAATCTTCAGTATTTTTTTTTTGTTTAAGCCAAAATCTGGTTCGATACGTGACATTTCGAACGTGACATTTTTTCCATAATAATTTACCTGAATAATGATTAAAAAAAATAAAAATTTACCGTTAATCCGAATAATATATTTTTCTTCGAACTCTTCCTTAGATTACAGACCATGTAAGAACATTTTTTTGGAATAATTTTCATCAAATATCACCTCTTTTAAGGAAGATAATATTAAAGAAAACATGCAATAAAACATTCTCACAAATAAGAAATTACGTTTGCACAACTTTGCAGTCTGATTGTTTATCTAAGTGAACAAATTTATGGGTAAATTTATTAAATAAGCAAAATCTAAATATTTCTCTAAAACAATATCGTAAAATAATAAGCTTTTATTAACTTTTAAATTTTCGGACACGGTGGACCTTTTGACGGAAATGCCCATATGGCAGTGATAAAAGCTTTAATCTTTCACTCAAAAACGCCAAAGAGGGTTAAGGCTAGATTAATTTTTTTATAAGATTAACAAATCTTACTATTGATCCTGGTTTAAACTCTAAGTAAAAAACCCGCTCTTAGATGAACATAAAAAAAATTCACAAGGAATGGAAATCTTTACCACTATTGGGGAAGTGCATAAAAACTTAATTGTTTGATAATGGAAGGCTGGCTTTAAACTTTAAGCCTAAGGACCAAGTCTCAAATTTTATGATATTTGGATTGAGTATCTTACATTCGTTTTTATTGTTATGAAAGCAAGACCATTGAATCGTTCGTTCCATTTTTCCCATCTAACCACCATACAAATACTTTGCTGAAATGGTAAAATTTTATACTTTTGGTATTCATGTAAAATTTTATATCTCTAATTTGAGGGAATTTTAATTTTAAGACGAAACTTGTTTAAACCGGTTTTTTTCGTAATCCATTTTTTTCTTATTTATTTTGAGGTTCAGGTACCATATTGCTTAATTTTAAAAGCTCTTTACATCCCAATCAAAAATTTTAACTAATACTAAATACTAAAATATAAATATAATACTAATACTAAATATAAAAAATAACTGTAAAAAACATTCAGTGTGTAAAGCTGATAGCTACTTTCACTAGTTTTTATATGCGTTTAATCAAAGCTGTTTGTGTCAAAAATGTATTGCTTCAAAGTGGGAACTCACCATATAAAATTCATGCCTTCTGTAAGCGAAACTCTTACATTTCTCCCTTAGAAACCTGCTTTGTTTGGAGCTTATTTTTTTATTGGGATGGTTCAAAAAATGTTTGAGAAAAGTACTCTATCTTGCCGTTTTTTTTTTTTTTAACATAATAACAAAATTTAGAAAGTGCAATACCTGGCCCATGGTTTGATCTAGAATGTTTTTTTGGCTCTCTTAAAATTGATGATGACTGATATGAAGACCACACAAATGTTTTCCCAGAATGGGGAGTTTAAAATTTAAAATATACTTAATGTACTTTCATTACCAAATTTTATTAAATACCTTATTAAAAATTGTTCCTATATTCTTTTTTTAACAAAAATTTATACTTGCAGCTTTCTATTTTAAATATTGATATAAAGTAAATCATTTCTCTATTTAATAGCTGGTTATCTCCTTAAACCTTTTTTCAACTTTCTAAAAAATAATTTTAAGTAAATTTGATAATTTTACTTTGTTCACATACGAATGTTTTCAAACAACTAAAAACATTTAAAAGAAGGTATTTTTATGATCTGACAGCTTATTACTTTATTAAGATTTATGACAATTAATAACAGGGATACACCGGCTCAAATCATAAAAACTTCAACCACTCATGAGCAAGAAACTTCCGCTTCGTAAAAGTGATTTGAAAACTGAAACACACAAATCCATTAAAAAAAAAGATGTTTTATAAGGCAAAAGAGGGATTTTTAATAACACGAATGGATTAAAATCAGTCCAATACGGTTTTTTTTATTCTTTAGGAAAGAAAACAAAAATAATAAAATTATTAATATTTGTATAGATAAAAAAAAAAAAAAAATTATGACTAATTTACAAACTAAAGAGTCAAAGTATTTTTATTTGGAAAACAGAAAAAAGAATTAAATTGTTTAAAAATGATTAATGATGACCTAAATGAAATTTATTTTCACTGAGAAATGAATTACAGATTTTATAGCGAATGGACCTCACAGGAGTTGTATAGAATTATTGACTTTTAAACAAAAATTCCCTAAATACCACCTTGCATGAAATCATCCTTAATAAAATATTTATTTTGAAGACACACGCCTAAGAAAATCAGGCTTTAAATTTTAGATTAGATCTTTAGCACCTTGTTGTTTGATATTTTATATTTTTTTTCCTTATCCACTATCTTTTTGGAATTAAACACCCGCACCTTGTTTCTGTTTTTTTTTATTTTTTTTTTTTTATTTTGCCATTCTGCTTTTGCTATTGTCTAATTTACGATTGTATTCCTTTGGGCATGAGTATTCATAATGTCCACATTTTTGTGCCAACTAGATTTTATATAGAAAAGTGGTTTTCTTATTTTCTATGATGCAATAAATTTCAACAAACACCTTGCAAAAACCAACCGTATACTATCAGTGATTTTCTCCTTTTTTGGTTAATTTTATCATGTTCAGCAAAGAACAAAATCTCTTTTTCAATTGCAATTTTATTTGTGAGTCTGTGTGTGTGTGTGTGTGTGTTTGCATTTGTTTTATTTCTATTACATCTGCTTATCTGTGATTTTTGAGCACCTTACATTTGCTTGCCTTGTTGGTATTTCTAAGATACAATTTGTTTTTTCGGGTGATTTTTTTCTTTTGAATTTGGGTTGCGTGCTTTTTTGCAAAATTGTTTACAATTTTTTTGTCTTATCAATTTCCTTAATCATTCCTTTTGAGGATTATACGTATTGCAATCAAATGATAGATATACGCCTCACCTGTCTAGGTAAAAAGGAACACTTTTTGATGTATGTTGGAGTTTGAATTAAGAAAAAGATGAGGGTATATTTTATTGTGGAAAGAAATGACCTGATGCCGGATTTAAAAATCTTTCAAAAAATTTTAATTTTCAACGATCTTTAAAGCTCCAATTGGTTGGTTACCGTGGTAGTTCATTTCATGCAAAAAGTCAAGTAGAGTCGGAAGGACTCCGTTCTTAATTATTAAGTAAATACCAAAGGACCACCTAGGTCTATTTGAACTTGTATAGAGTTTTATGGCTTCCGCAAGAACTTCCACAAATGAACTCCAGGGCCTGGCTTAGGACTTCTTGGTAGAGTCTTATGGCTACAGCAAGAACATTTTGCTCTCAACCAGCTTAATTTTTCAAAATTAAACTAAAGAAATAATTCTTATGTGTTGTGTGTGCTGTTTTGCTTTGATTTTATTTATTACAGTCCATGTATCGAGCCCTTATAGCAAAAATTATGCGACCAACAAAAATAAAATTTTACAGGAGAAGGTTTTTTTTTAATCTTTTTGCTTCAAGTCTAAGGTTTCGTTTGAAATTGCTTTTGCTCTTATTTCGTAACGGTAGTTCCCAGAGATATGAGATTTTTAGAGATAATGGAAATTATCAAAAATTATCGATTTTTATCAAAAAGCAAAAATCAAAAATGTTGTTGGTTACATAATTTTCGCTATTAGGGCTCGATATAACAGCGCAGGGCCTTTTGGTACAAATATAAATAAAACTTTCTTGAAATAGAATGCCATGCACACAGATTGTAAACAATTTAGGTTGTCTAAACTTTTGCACTCAAAACACCTTTTCATATTAATTAAGGAGGGTCTGTCGATGGTATCTAGGTCAAATATTAAGAGAAAGTTTAAAAATGTCTGAATAGGACCTGGTATCCACTTAAGGGTAAAAATACTAAACCACTCGTCAGTTGTATTGCCTGTTACACTGGGATATTGAGTGCGGACCCAGATATCTCATCAATATTGGATAGTGTTTCTTATAACAGCTAGAACCGGGCATTCGTAGAGAAGGTGAAAGACCGTGTCTGCTTTTTTTCTGTCGTTACAACTAACGGCAGTTAGCCTGCTACACGCAGAGAAAAAATATGGTTGGGCATGGTTACGGCAACAACACTATGTTTAATGTAACAATATATTGTTGTCGTACACAAATAATTGTTATTTTTTTTAATATCAACAATATTAAAGTTACTGTAAACATATCAATGTTTATCGCAATTATGAATTTGAGTATTGTTGACCGAAAAATAATTATTTTTCTAACAACTTAATTATTATAACTTTCTAAACATATTATATTTCTCACAACCATATCGTGATATTTAATGGCCATAACATGATAACTTTCTATACATTTATCATATTATGTTAAAGATGCAATCAAACTATTTTTACTCTAATCATATTATGTTAGCGCCATTTGTAAAATAATTTTTAAGAAGTTGTGTTGTTTTTTTATTTGTGAGCGGTTAAACAATTAAAAGATAAAATTCCATAAAAAAATAAGTTTAAAGAAATTAAAAAATTAAAATATTAGCGGAGTTCATTCAATTATTAGTGATGTAATAGTGCAAATGCAAAATATCATAGTTTTTTGTAAAATCCAACAACAAAACACACAGAGATTTCGTTACATTTTATAAAAGTGCTACGATATTTCTGTGGTTTTCATGGGCAACCGCGTATGTCTTAAAACATATTGTTCAGGAAAGCCGAAAAGCCATTCTGGATCAAACTATTGGCTAGGTATTGCACATTTTAAACTTTGTCATTACGTTACAAAACGGAATTGATCCATCTTTTTTCAAAAAAATATAAAGAGCGTTCAAAATTAGGCAATATGGCATCAACATCTTAAAATCAAAAAAAAGGACACACGCGGTTGCCCATGAAAACCACAGATTTTTCATTTGCTGTTTTGCAAGCCTTATATTGAACTCCGCTATTTGATTAACATAAAGAAAAATTGTAAAAAGCCACAAAATAAAAAATCGATTCAAAACTATTTAAATTTATTTTGTATTTTTATGACAGCTATGAAAGGTGCTGTATCATAATATGATTGCTTCTAAATTAATTATGATTAACATGATGATAATATGATTACTTCTTAGCTTATTATGATTAACATGACAATAATATGATTAATTTCTTAGCTTATTATGATTAACATTACAATAATTTGATTACTTCTTAACTTAGTATGATTAACAGAATAATAATATGATTAATGGAAAAATATTATGATGACATATTACGAGTATATTGAGTCATAATATGTTTCAATAATAATCATAATATGGTGACTACAATCATAATTCTTATCATAATATGTTGCTCTTAGAATATGTTTACCACAACCATGTTTTTTTTTTGCGTGTATCCAAGGTCCCATATGAAGAGGATATTTAAAAATTCTTGGCTAGGACCTGGTATGCACTTAAGTGTTAAAAGACCAAACCACTCGTCAAATATATTGTCATTTACATCTTCTTATATACTAATGTAGAACTATATCTAGCTTATATTCGTAAAATATTATGTCAGATATCTCACCAAGTTTGGATAGTGTATCTTATAACGCCGGACATTCGTAGAGAAGGTAAAATACCGCGTCTGCATTTTTCCTGTCACTGCAACTATAGTAGTGATCGTCAATTGGACTTGCATACTTGCCTTCTATCTAATGGCCCATTAATACCTTTAGCAATATTTATACACATATGCTTACGTGATCACCTAAGATTTTTTAGCAAATTATTTTTTAAAAATTGATTAATAGCGGATGCCGTAAATTTGCCCCTACATCTCCTTTTAAACTTTTAATGCCAACTTTCGGAATAATTGGGAATATGTTATGACAATAATTGTGTTTAGGGTATTTTTGTTTCTCCCGTACAATGAGTCGTTTACGTTCCAGGTGAGAAAACATCAAGGAGTCCCTTGAGGCACCCTTGGGCACATCTAGTAATAAAAACACATAAATAAATAAAAATAAAAACTAATGAAACAAATTAAAAATATTTAGTTTTATTTACGGAATTCAAAAATAAATTTTTTTACTATTTGCGCAGCATTAATGAAGTTTGCATTTAAAACAAAAGTATTGTGTTAGAGATTGTTTACAATGCTTTTAGAGCTTTCGAACCTTCTTCAAATATTTTTCTAGATATTCAAGCAATAATAAAAAAAGTAAAAATTAATATACAAATTTTGTAAAGCATGCCTTGAGGCACTCTTAGGTATTAGAGGGTTAAAAGGACTCTGAAATTAAAAACAATTAAATTAAAAAAAAACCTGTAAGGTTGCTATATTCGGCTATGCCGAATCTTATATACCCTTCATTCTATAGAGGCTCACTTATTCAATCCTGCCCACATTTTTTCGGATGTTGTGTCGATGACCAAGGTGCTTGTACCTAAGTTGGAAACTTTGGCTCTTAGCGTTCCCCAGATATACAGAAAAAACAGAAACAAGGTATTTATATGTAAAATTAGATATATAATATGAAACAATCTAGTCCTCATCATATCTAGGGCCTTCGAAAGACCCATTTCAACAGACCGACGGAAGGACAAACAGACAAATGGACATCGTTAAATCAACTGTGGTCCTCATAAGGACCCAAAATATTCCAACGTTGTAGGATTTAAGATCAATATTTTGGACATTACAAACGGAATGACAAACTTATATGTACCGTCACACCTGTGGTGAAGTGTATAAAAACAAAAACAAAACAAAAAATGTAATAAAATTATTTTCCCAGCAAATACTTCCCCTAACATGTAACATATATTAATTGCAATGAACAATTTTATTTTACATCATTTAAAATTATTCTTATTTTACTATGGAGCACCTATTTTGTAAGAGAAATAGTTCCATAAAGCTAATAAATTTGGCTTAGTCGAGAATTAAACTGAAGATGCCATGAATAGTGACTACACTTTTTTTGGGACTAAGCGAAATTATGAACCGATTTGGGTTATTTTCAATATAAGTAACACTTTATTTATAAGATTATCTGAACATTATTTGGTAGATTTTAGCATAAATATTGTGCTAAAGTATTTATTTCAGGATTAAAAAAGAAAATATTTGCGCTTATTTCTACTGGCTGTTGTATACTATGCTTATTTTATATAGATGTTTATATGTTAAGGGTGTTTTTTTTAGAGTGTAACGACTTTAAGTTTTCATCTCTGCTTTGAAACACGTGCAAACTGTTGAAATGTTTAATCAAAATAATTCGGCGAATGGGCTAAAGTACAAATTGATATTGATTTTGAATTTCCATTCAAAATTTTATTTTCCGATGAACCCCCATTTCTAGTTTAATGGGTACGAAAATAAGCAGAACTGCCGTATTTGGAGTGAGGAAAATCCACAAGCTGTTGTCGATACACCATTACATCCACAGAAAATTACTGTTTGGTGTGCTTAATGGGCTGGCGGAGTCATTGGCCTTTAAAAACGATGATGGTCAAAATGCAAAAAGTTGTTGAAAATTGGTGATCCAGATTGCGCCTTCTACGCGCTAGCCGTAGCGGCCACTTGACAGAAATCATATTTAAACAATTATTTCATAAATGTTCTTCTTTCATTCATAAATTGTGCTATTTTAACTACTTTTTGGTAATGAAACGATCGGTTTAAAAATTACTTTTCATATGCCTTTAATGCGAAATTAAATATTATTTTGTTTCTAATGAACATTTTCAAATTTTGGGTTAATACAGTATTGTTGGATAAGTGCGATATAATTCTGATCATCTAGCCGGTCGAAAAGTTAAAGTTTATTAAAATTACCATCGAATAGTACACTTTAATTGGATCGATTCATAATTCGAGACCTTTTTAATAACAACAGATTTTCACGAAGCTATAAATAAACCGCTATTTCAAACCAGTACATTCAAAGAGAAATTATCAAAATGCAGATGTTACTTAAAAAAAAAAAATCTACAAAACAAAAATAATTTTTAAAATCTCAACAAAAGTGTACAAAAATATTTCAACAAAACAAAATTTCTGACGCGCACATGTCCTTTATTATCAGTCAAAACCAAAACATACGCACCCTTATAGACTGGAATGTCTGTTGAATAATTGTTAAAACTAATTTAAATTTTTGTTATTCCAGAGAGAAACATCTTGCACTCTTGTTGAGCTTCAGTGTGCAGCAGTAGCACCAGCTCAACATCGAACGTACAACAATTGTTTAGCTCAATAACAAAATTTTCGCTTGAATGCAATAAGATCTTTTTGAATTTTTATTCATTCACTATTGTAAAACAAATATGAAGTCGAATTATGTATGTAGATGTAGTTATAAATCAAATTCAGCAGATAGATGATGGTGTTTTGTTGCTACTTGAATTTTTTTTTAAAATAAATTCTTTAGTAGCAAGCGGCTGCGCACGCGTATTGAAATTTGAAACGCCTTGTCAGGATTTAACAGGCATATGAAAAGGGATTTTGTTTTTGAGACTCACCTGGCATTATTAATACAAATTACAGATATAATAAAACATATAGATTTTAGTTAAAATAACGAAAATGTTTGTTTAACTTATTTTTGAATAAAACTGTCGTTACAAGAGAGAATAATTTAAACATTGATATGGAGCTAAAAATTACAATATATTTGAATTAAATTAATGCTTTCCGGAGTCTTTGTTTTGAAATTTCCTTCCTCAATTGTTAAATCATACATAAATCAAATCCTTTATATTTTTTATAAGAAACTTTTCCATTAATCTGAATATGCTACGGCTTCTCATCTGA
Organism: Pollenia griseotomentosa; assembly: GCA_963931875.1. Classification (NCBI taxonomy): domain Eukaryota; kingdom Metazoa; phylum Arthropoda; class Insecta; order Diptera; family Polleniidae; genus Pollenia; species Pollenia griseotomentosa. Next base: position 64,568,990 of record OZ007561.1, read on the forward strand.
CCCATCTTTGGCTACTAAGCCCATAAATGACAATTGCCTTCAAAGTAATAATTATTTTCTCCGCAAATGTCTTTTGTGACTGTCCTATTCTCAATACCATTTCGTCGTTACTTTTTCGCTAAACATTGTTTTCGTTGGCCATTATTATAACTGTAACCTATTAAGCAATAAAAATTGTTTAAAGTTGATATGCTCGTTACAATTTCTACACAGCAGTAAGTTCTTAACGGCTTCACCTTTAACCTCAAAAAATACGAAAAAAGGTTCCATGCAAAAGTTTTTAAAGAAACCCACAAAAATATTTTAAAGTTTTGGATTTTTTGGATATAATAAGAAAGAAAAAATACTAAAAGCCAGTGAGAAAAGTTACAAAAAAAACAAAAAAAAAAAAAAAATTAAATTAAGAGACAAAAAAAACAATGAACCTTGATTTAACATTTTGAGATAATCAGCAGCAGCTATGAGTATAACAACTCTAAGAGCGCTTAACAGGTTGGTTGATACGTTCGTTTCTCTGCCAGGCACGTTTAACCCATTTCGAAAGGATAACATATAATTTTAGTAGGAGTTGAGGTCAATAAAGCCTATTTGCCATATCTACCCATACTAATGTTGGCTATCTTTATAGTCTCGGCGGAGTTTTTAATTTCTGAGACCATTGTGACTCCACAGAAAGTACCAAGTCTTATGCAATACTCATCTGCGTTAATAATAATACTTAAAAACCATTTTCCATAAAAAATTGTTGTATGTGAGAATTTTCTATGAGAAATTTGTTACGCAAGAAAATGTGTAAGGCCTGGTTACTCTTACGTAAACGTATACGTTGCAGATCAGATGTTCCATTTTCCTTTCCAAGCTCATGTATAAATAGGTACTGTAACGTAAAGTGACGTTGCATTTTGCATGAAATAAAGGCGTCGTTACTCATACGTAAATGTTACGGATACGTAAACGTTGCAGTCGATTTAAGTGAGTAGTAGTTACTAAAAATACGTAAACATGTTGAAATGTGTTAAAAAGAAAACCAAAAAACCTTTAGCTTTTTTAATTTGTGCGTTATGAATAAAAATGTGAAAAACGTCGTGTACGTCGACAAACACAAAATTATTTTGCATCTGATGCGTAAAACCACAGAAAAGTTTATATTTTAACAGGTTCATCCGCAACGTAACATCGCGTTTACGTAATAGCACATATTTTTACATTAACTTTGTAAGGAAAATGAAACAACTGATCCACAAGAGAGTAACGAGGCCTAAATAAAATTAAAATTTTTCTCCGTTTTTAAGTATCAGCTGTTTAAAAACTTTATGTTTATTGAAAGAGCAAACATTCTATCGACGCACATAATGTTATCTTCTTAAGCATTTTCATTTTCGTTACAAGTTTTGACAAAATTTCTGTTTTCTTTTTTAACACATTTCAACACCTTATGATGCTTTCAGGTGCGTTTTACGTTTACGTGTCCGCAATATTTACGTATGAGTAACAAGAAATTTCGTATACAAATTTTGACAAAATTTCTGTTTTCTTTCTTAACACATTTCAACACCTTATGATACATTCAGGTGTGTTTAACGTTTACGTGTCCGCAACATTTACGTATGAGTAACAAGACATTTCGTATCTGTTTTACTGTAAATAAGAATATTGTATATAAAATTTACCGCATAAAACAATGTGGTTTGAAAGCTGAGAATGCCAAACTGTGTTGAATTTTCTATTCATTAGGGCTTGTCCCGTCATCACTAATCGTTAAACGCTAAAAGAACCCCTACAAGGCATAAATGAGCGAATCATCATATTTTTCACTTTTTCACGTTAGCGTTAAGAAAATTATGGGAGAAATGATAGAAAACTTGATTTTTTCACGTTAGAGCTAAGAAAACACCAACGTGAAAAATATGATGATACGCTCATTCATTTCTTGTAGGGACGCTTTCAAATTTTTGGAAATTTACTTTGAAAAAAATATATCTGTTCGCGAAGTTTATAGAGCTCAGTTTACGAAGCTCATTTCTAATTAACTGCCTGTTCATCTATTTACGAACGAAGACTTCGATCGCTTAACTTACATTAAAAACAAAAATAAATTTTAAAATATTGTTTTTGTTTTACGTGTAAGTAAAGCGATCGAAGTCTTCGTTCGTAAATAGATGAACAGGCCGTTACTGCCAACAATTGCTGTATTTGAAGCGAAAATTGCTGCGTTTGAATAATAATTCTCAAGCCGTTAACGAATCATCCATAACATCCATCCAAATTGATAGCGAAGTGTGGTTTCGAAATGAGTAATAAGCTGCAATTCCGGTGAATTGCGATCGCTATCGAGCCATGCTGACTGAATCTTTGTTTTCAAAATTTAATCAGCTACACATCAACGACATTTGGTTCCAACAAGACGGCGCAACTTGCCATATAGTGCGCTTAACAACTAATGTATTGCAAAATCAAATTGTTGACAACTTTTTTTCCAGAATTGGCCCTGTTCACTGGCCCCTTGTTTGCGCGATGTAACACCTCTGGATTAATTTTAAAAAGTAAAAACTACGCTTACTTTTTCAAAATGAATAGCTTTTTTCACTCATTATTTAGTAGCTTTCTTCTATAAAAATAATGCCATACTTTTAAATGCGTTAATTTTGGGACAGTCCTAGCGAAATTCATTGGTTCTTTCAGCAGAATTGTAAGTAGTTCATATTTAAATTTTTTCTGACTACTAAACACATTATTTTGTAGGCGAAGTTTTTATTGGGTAAGTCATTGGTCCATGCCGACAAATCAGCACATCTAAAAGCAGTGAAAGCCAATAGTCAAGCCACCTTTGACGCCATACAGCCATATTTATTTGAAAAAGTAGTCAAAAATTGAACTGATCGAATGGGACCATTTAAGAAATAAATGCCATGAAATTTTTTAACAGATTATAGAAAAAATTTCATTGCAACAATATTTGTGCGTTTTTTATATCAAATATATCAAAGGCTATAAATTTTATATAAATTTATATAAATTTTCTCTATAGTAGAGAAAATTCTTTAAGATTTATTTTGCATGAAAAATTTTAATATAAAATTTGGAGTAAAAGCCAATTTTCGGTACAAAAAATTTTTATGATAGAATTTTCTACAGAAAATTTGTTTTGTCGGTAAAAAATTTGTCGTAAAAGACAATATTTTTTCATAATTATTTCTACATATACTATAAATGAACAAATAATAATTAATAAAATATTAATCAAATTCTTAATTTTGCGTCCTGCCAATACCGAACGAAAATTCTCCTAATCACGGTTCCCGTTCACATAAGTGTTTTGAGTTCTTCTGACAGGACAAGTAACTTTCTGCAAATAACCAGTAAATATTTTCGTATTAATTTGCGTTTCATGATATTTCATTATATATCTTTATGAAAATGATTCTTTAAAGGGTTAATAATTTTTTTTGATTTGTAAAATTCAAACCTCTTCTACTTAACTTATAACAAAAGAATAGCATTAAAATAATACAGGAAAAATGTCAAAAAAATAAAAATCTTAACAAGAAATTTAAATATGTACTAAAAAATAAATTCGTATATTTTGCTATAGAATAAAATAATAAAAAAATATTTTATAAGAAAATAAAAAACTAACTAAAGGAATAATAAAAGTAAAGAGTTCAAACTCATGCATGAACCCATGTTAGTTGCTGTTGTTGTTGTGCAGAAAGCCAAAGCATGGCCAAGATTATTGCAACATTTTCTTAACTTTTTATGAAAAATATCAACAACAACAACATAATGCAACATATGTTTGAAAAAATTGAAGTGTATGTCATATAGTGGCACGAGCTTAATGTTTTAACATTTAAACAGGTATCATAAACTTAACATACCGACCAACCAACAACTTGAGTTTATGGCAACGAAGACGATGATGACATTACCGTTCTTATATTCCACACTATAAACTTAACTGCCAGTCGTCAGTGATGATGACAACTATGACGACACAACGAACAGAAAGTGGTAACAACAATAATAATAATCATAATAATAATAATAATAATGAGGACAAGTTTTGTTATAAAATTTTAAGAATAAATAGGTACTTTTAGCCTTTTAAGTGTATAATAGAACTGTATAAAGTGTATAAAAATGTATAAAATTTCTTTACTTTAACCAGCTTGAAATTTAATTCGGCTGTGATGAATCTCTTATAATGGGTGATTTTTTAAGAGCTATAGGAAAGTTTTAAAAAAAAAAAAACACATAAAATTCAGAAAAATGCATGAAATCTTTATTTGAGTCGATAGTACGGTCCATATAATTTAATGTTTGAAGATTATTTCATGCAAATATTGACCGTGACTGCGCCTCAAATGGTCCATCCGCTTAGTCCAATTTTGGCATACTCTTTCCAACATTTCGGCCGGTATCTCATGAATAAATGCTTCAATGTTGTCTTCCAATGCGTCAATTGAAGCGGGCATGTGTGTATAGACATGAGCTTTAACATAGCCCCACAAAAAATAGTCTAAAGACGTTAAATCCCAACGAACGTGAAATAAAATGTTCACCGAACTCGCCTCTCAATAAGTCCATTGTTAAGCGTGCTGTGTGGCATGTGGCACCGTCTTGTTGAAAACACATGTCATGCAAGTCAAGCTCTTGCATTTTGGACAAAAAAAAATTGGATATCATCTCACGGTAGCGCTCACCATTCACAGTTACGTTACGATTCGCATCATCTTTGAAGAAGTACGGTCCAATGATGCCACCAGCCCATAAACCGCACCAAACTGTGACTTTTTCTGGATGCATTGGTAGCTCTTGCAATGCTTCTGGCTGATCTTCACTCCAAAATCGACAATTCTGCTTATTAGCGTACCCATTGAGCCAAAAATGAGCTTTGTTGCTGAATGGAAGAAGCGCGCGATGAACTTTCTTAACAGAGCACCCATTTTGATAATAAAATTCAACAATTTGCAAGCGTTGTTCGTTTGTAAGACGATTCATGGTTAAATAATAGACCAAACTGAAGATGTTTGACAGTGAAACAAAACACGAAACGTGCGTCAGCTGCTTAATACCGTTCGTAACTATTTTCAAGAAAGAGCCGAACATTATATAATGTTCTTAAAAAACAGAACAATTGTATTGATACTGTAGACAAACATGATATTTTAATGTTTATTTTTTTACAATGATACAGAAATGAACACTCAAAAAAGGCCCAAATACACTGGTCAAAGGCTTGACATCAAGCTCGTGTACGTGTGCTTGACATTAGACATACATTTGCTGGATCAGCTGTCAAGCATTCATTTTGCATTTTATTTTGAAGTGACAACAGCAGGAGCAACCAAATATTAAAATATAGATAAAAAGTGTTTAATTGTTGCTTTTTAATAAATAAAAACAATAATTGAAGAAAAGAAGAAGAAAATTATTTATTAAAAAGTTTTCCATCATTTTTTTTCCTCCAAAGCATTTTTTTCATCCGACATTTTTAGCGACTGTTCGGTTTGAAATCACGTTTAAAGTGTGTGGGTGCTTGAAGAGTAACGCCAATACATTCATCAAAATCACTCGTCAAGCATGCTAAATATCTAAATTTTTTGATTCTCCATCAAGCATCGTCGGTGTCACATATACAAACTCATTTTCACTACTACTACCACAATGCTGGATGGGAATTTGACCTATGTATTTGGGCCTTTACTTTCATATACAGTTAGGGACAAAGTTGTTCACCAAATTAGTGTTGTTGGCAAAATATAAATTTTTGTTTTATTTATAATTATTTAATATTTTTTAACTATATGAAATGTAGAACATTTAGAACTCTTCCAAAAAATATGTGTTCCTAATATTTTACACGGTATTAGTATTGAGTTCTGAATGGTGTGTGAGCCGAACGCTAAATAATTTACTGTTTATTTTCGAGCCAGTGTTCCAGTGAATTTTTTTATAAAATACTTTCACATTCATGTATGTTTATGTATAAGAGAATTTTGTAGTGTAGAATATTATCTGTAAAAGATATGACATATAAGAGAATTTGCGGTGTAGGGAACAATTTAAATATTTATGTCATACTCAACAATCATTTCCAGTTATCAATGTTAAAGGGTTTCTTTTCTTCATGATGACTGGTTACCAAAAAAAATAAAAATGCCAAAGGTTATCAATCAAAAATATTTCGTATTTTTTTTGTTAAATTTTTTGGAAATAAATCTTTACTTTCTGGCTGTTACCAAAAAATAATAATAAATTCATGTTCTAATAAATCTCTTTGCAAGTCAGGTATCACGTTTTTACGAGTGCATTGTGTATGCGAACTCTTTTCCTGTTGCCTTCTATAAGAAAGTCATTCAGAATATTTATTTCGTTCATCTCTTTTTATTTCATTCAAAAGAACTAAGCAATTTTAACTCTTTTTATTACCTTTACGTTCATGCCATTGTTTTATTTATAATTTTTATAGCCCTCAATTTAATTCCCTTGCACGAGTACCTGCGAAAAGGATTGTGTATTTAAGCTTCAAGTGTCTTTATAGATTTTAGTCATTCGAGTAGATATTTCAATTTGAACAATACCCTTTAACATTTTACAAATACCATTGTCCTTAAAAAGTTGTGTAGGTTTGTTTCATTAAACGCATTTAACATCCTTCTTCGCGTTAAAGTGTTATTTGTTCTTGGTTGGCTTAAGAGTTGCATTGTATTATTTTGTGGAATTTAAACATATTTCATTGTTTATATTTGAGAGAAAAAAGTAAAATTCAACAATGTCGTGCAACACACCTGGCACTTTGCTGCAAGTGGAATGCATTTGAAAAGATTTATATATAAAATATATAAATAATATTCAAAAGCAAAGGGAAAACTAAAATCAAGGTTAATAATATATTACCCCGATACTGCTGCAATCGGGATAAAATATGTTTTTCAGTTGGATTGCGAAATACTGCAGAGAAGATATATTTTCTATATATTTACGGCTAACAAAACTATTTTTAACAGGCAATTTTCGACCATATTCTGGTTACTTCCATTAAGCAATAATTGCCACAATCAACCATGGCTAAATTAGTCCTCAATAAGCCTCCGATTGTGTTTATATTGAAAAATAAGATTTCTCTAGGTGTTTACTTGATGTAATGAAATAACTAATTTTTAATAATATATTGTTATCACAAATATATTATGATTAAAAAAGCCTTTAACCACTACAATTCTATTAATACGTGACAATTAAAAATACTCAAAATCATTTTATGATTTCGTGAAGCCTGCTAAGAAAACATGAAGCTTCGAAGTTAGGAGTTGTGCCGAAAAAAAACAACCCGCTAAGGCATGCATGGCATTTTGAGAAAATTATTTTTTGATTAAAAAGTTCATGTAAACTTTTTGTTCCAAATGCAGGTCGCAAATTAAGAGATGATTGTATAAAATTTGTTACATAAGCTCTAATTGTCAGACACACGAAACCTTTTGTAAATAGTGAGAATACGCTTATGATTTCACACAGGCCTTATGCAAACTTCTTTTTGGTAATAGTATCTTTGTGCCAATAAATCATGCTACTATTATGTTCGCATTAAGATTAAATTTGGTCAATAAAATGATATTGCTACCTTAGTCATCTAATCAAATTTTAGCGAAATCGGCTATAATTAAGCCGGTCTGGCAAAGGCTGCCAGCTGTTTAAATTATAGCTTTTTATTTCAATAGTGACCTAACTCAACAGAATCCATTTCAATCTAAAAGCGTTTAAAGTTTTTGATTTACTCTAACGACTTAGAAAAAATTACGACAGATTCTTTTCAAATGGGGAAAGTATAAACGATTTAAAGATTAATTTTATCCACAATATTAAGAAAAATTTAGCGAACAATTCTGCATCACTTTCTCCAAATTTTCACTTTTTGAGTTATGTCACTGTTGAAGTAAATGAGCGACGTCATCTGAAGAGTAATTTCTTTAGTGAAAGGTTTGCCATTAATGCATATGGGTTGTTTAACAACCGAAGAACACGTAAAAATAGTTTAAACTTACTAATAAATTTTTGGTCCAAACGTGACCACTTTTCGAGCATTACGGGGTGAATTTGTTAGTCGTAATCGACCTACTGTTTTAAACTTAACCTACTTAATTGGCTAGATTATAAATAAACTTGAAGAGACTGGAAGGATTACAAATGTGGCCATTTGCGCACTGCCAAAAATATCGCTTCTGTTAATGAAAGTCTGACGGATAATCTGAATTTGTCAATTCTACGGCATTCCCAGCAATTGGGCCTATTTTACGGATTATTATGGCATATTTTGCATTTGGAGTTGCACTTCATTTGTTTTAAGTCCAACTGACGCAACAATTAAACTGATCATTCACAACGCCGTAGATATGCTGATTGGGTGCCAGAGCAACAGGCTTTTAATGCATGTTTATGGAACAAAATTTTCTTCAGCTTATTTTTCATTCGGTGGGTACGTCCACAAGCAAAATTTTCAGATATGGGGCTCGGAGATGCCATTGATTGTGGAATAGCCATTACATCTGGAAAAAGTGATTGTTTGGTGCAAATTGCGTTCTGAAGAAGTCACTGTGCAGTATTTGTTCGAAAATTATGCTGGAAGAACCATTACCGTCAATTAAGAGTGCTATAGTGTTCGGTAACCGACTATTTTTGGCAAGCAATTGAAGATTATGAACTAATGGATATGTGGTTTCAACAAAGCGATGTCACGAGCCACACAACACGACCGCTTTTGGCTTGTTGGCGATTTGTGCGCCGTTAGACGTTTTTTGTGAGCCTACGTCAAAGACCGTGTCTACGCGGATAGTCCCCTAGCGTTGGAGTATTTGGAAGCTAACATTCGTCAAACTATTGCCGATTTACTGTATGAAATGTGCGAAAAGGTGATCGAAAAATACCTCAAAAGCATCCACTGCTGCAACCAATCCAGAGACGATCATTTGAATGGCATAGTATTTCGTACGTAATGACAAGGTCCAAGCTTAATGTGTATTTCATTTAACTTTACTTTTGAAATGAAAAAATGGATAAACCGTTAAGTTCAAATTCAAAAAACGCACATCCCAGTAAAAAAAATTGGGTTTTTTGAAGCACTTAAGAGAAAAAGCGCATAATCGAGCGCTTCAATAAGAGAGCCCTTATACAGCAGTAAGTGATAAAGAATAAAATATACAAAAAAGCTGCTATTTTAGTGCTGACCATGAAGAAGGTTTAAAAGCGAACAAAATTAAAATATATAATGGTTTACGAAAATGATTGAAAAAAGGCATTTAAACAAGCAAAAGCAAAACATTAATGAATATGTTAATTTAGTTAGCCCTTAAAAAACCACTTTAGGAGTGATTGTTTGCATGTTAAAAGAAGCGCTTATTGTCAGCAGAAAATAGTCCCCCAAACCGGGAACACCCCATACAAAAATCAGGCATCCCAGCAGCAGGTTTGAAGCGATTCGAGGTATGAATCATACATTTGGATCACATTTTTTACTGGAATGCTTCATCCGCAATAATCAGCCTAGTACATAGTGCGTTTGTTTGTTTATTAAAAATTAGTTCGACATTTTGACGATAACAACAAATAATTCCAAGTGGATTTTCACCTTTAAACGGTTAAACCGCAACAATTATTTCTTCATAAATCCAATAGACCCAAAACAACTACTCGGAAAAAACAACAAGCTATACTTTATTCTGGGTGCTATGAAAGTTTTAAAATCTCCTCAATTATAGATATAAGTAAAATATTGGCGGAATAAATTTTTTCTGAATACATTTGAGAGGTTAAGTAAAAAGTTCCCGAAAACTACGCATTAAATTCACGGGAAAGCAGCAGTTAAAGAAAATTTATTTAACGGGAAATCCCAGAAAAACCTCTTTATGATTGATGTTATATAAAGGGTGGTTAAATTTCAAGGGCCGATGTTGATTTTGAATAAAACACAACCTATTTAGGAAATTATTGTAATTTTATTTTATTATGATATATTGGTATTACTCAATTATGTATGGAACAAAATATCGGCCAAATGGGCGCCGCGACCACGGCGGCACACCTCCATCCGATGGTCCAAATTTTCGATGACCCTGAGGCATAATGGAGGTTCTATGCCGTTAATGTGCCGAATTATCTCATCCTTTAGCTCTTAAATTGTTGCTGGCTTATCGACGTACACCTTTTCTTTCAAATAACCCCAAAGAAAAAAGTCCAACGGTGTCAAATCACATGATCTTGGCGGCCAATTGACATCGCCATTAAGTGAGATAACACTGCCATTGAATTTGTTGCGCAAAAGAGCCATTGTTTCGTTAGCTGTGTGGCAAGTGGCACCGTCCTGCTGAAACCACATATCGTCCACATCCATATCTTCCAATTCGGGCCATAAAAAGTTCGTTATCATCTCACGATAGCGAACACCATTCACAGTAACTGCCTGGCCGGCCTCATTTTGGAAAAAATACGGCCCGATGATGCCGCCAGCCCATAAACCGCACCAAACAGTCACTCTTTGTGGGTGCATTGGTTTTTCGACAATCACTCTTGGATTATTATTCGCCCAAATGCGGAAATTCTGCTTATCGACAAATCCACTGAGGTGAAAATGTGCCTCATCACTGAAGATGATTTTCTTCGAAATTTATCATCCATTTTCATAATAAGTCTGGATAACTTTAACACGTTGTTGGATTGTGTATCTCTCCATGGTTCAAATTGAGTAAGTCTGAAATAGAGAAATGTCAAATAAAATTCGGAAAAAAACTTGGCGTTTAGGTGTGGTTCACATTCAACATCGGCCCTTACAATTTAACCACCCTTTACAATTACTAAACTGTATTCAATTCATTTATTTGGAAACGTTTTTTTAAAGTAGCCATAATAAAACCACGTTAATTACAAATATTTATGAATTGTTTTATAATTAAGAATATGCTTACAACCCTACTTCAATAGTTGAAAGGATATGATGTTTTTGTGCTGATCTTTGTAACACCTTTAAATATTGGTCATAAACCGACCTGTAAGTTCTTCCGTCTGGCTGGCTGGCTGGCCGACAGGCAGACTTACTGCCTGTCCATGTAACCCTTATGCGCAAAGTCCATGTCGGAATATAAATGTCGGAGATAATTTGATGAAATTTGGCATATATGTTCTAATTGGCACAAGGACCAAGGTTCATTCTGGATTAGGATCTTTGTTCTCATAAACCATCTTGTTATGTTGGTACCCATTTAGATTAAATTTGGTCCAAACTTATTTTATTGCAATCTAGGTCATCTAAAGTTCTTTATAAATGTTGGTGTTGACATACAAATTGGCGACAATATTTTTTACGATAGCTTCTTTATCATGACAAAATGTTGTGCTGGTAGATCCAAGATTAGCCACATGTCCCATATAGGCTACCATCCTAAAATCTTAAATAAATGAAGCTATCTAAATAATAATCGGCACAAGCTACTTTTACATGAATCTTGCCGATAGGTCCCAAATAGGGTAAACTCTCGAAAATTTGTACTGAAATACTGTGGTGTAGGGTATCATATGGTCATGGCGGGCAGACAATATATAGCATACATACTTTCTTACTTTTTCATATAGTTTTAAAGACAAAATTTTGAATTCCTATAGACTACTCTCAATTCTGAATTCAAAAATGCACATTTTTTTAATCCCTGCTGCCAAGTAGGATAACAAGCAACACCCTTAATGTTAAAGATGACATAATTAAGAAAATATATCAAATGTGCTTATTAAAACTGTATACTATCTACCACAAAATGTCTACAAACATATGTACATATGTATCTTCTTTCAACAAGCAAAAACTTATTTTCCGACAAATAACCCTTAAAGATTTTCAAAAAAAAAAACTGTTTAAAATTTTTTTAATTTTTTTTTTTAATATTTAAGAAAGATAAATACTTTAAATTGTATGCAAATTGTATTTCCTTGGAATTCTACACCTGGCACCTTTGGAACAATTGTTCTTTTTGAAAAAAATTTTTTTTAAAGTACATCTATACACAATACATGAAAAGTATAAAACAAAATTAAAGGAAATCTCTTGTTTTTGAGAACGACAATGAATTGGAAATGATGAATGCATTTTTTTCTTTAACACACAAAATCTACTCAATATAAACGGAATATAAAACAAGACAACAAACACAAAACACAACATAAAAGAAATGAAAACCCATAATGCATACAACACTACTAAAATCACGAACTAACTATACAACAAATGTTTTTAACTTAATGCTATACAGTATTAACACAACACTACCACCAATAGCAGCAGCAGCAAAAACAACAACAACAACAACCTCAATAACAGCGATGAACAACATTAACAACCGACGTGCTACAAGCAACAACAAAAAAATCTATTTTAAACATGCTAGACAAGTTGGCGCGTTGTTCGACAACAACAACAAATGAACAACAGCATTAACGGCAACAACAACATGCACAATGGACACAAATCTTAGGTAATTCACTAACTGCTTACAACAACACATCAAAACACAGTTTATGCAGTGTGACTACAAGAGACAAGGGCGAAATTCCTGCATTTATACGAAAGGGACAGACAGATTTTGTGTCGTTCTGCATTTTAAACTGGCAGCATTGGAAAGAAGTGAATTGCAAGATTTCATACTTTGTTGTTAAGTTGTTTTTGTTTTACCATGAAAGGTGTCAATTCCACGAACAAATGCCACTGGGTGATAAAAACAATACGCACACACAGCAGGAAGCACAAGCCAATAAAAATAAAATGACAAGAAAATTGTTATGGATATTGATGCTAGCTAAGGCTAGTTGCTGCAGCTATAGCCGTAGCTGTTGTTACTTTTTTTTCTTAACGATTTTTGGAAGAGGCCGAGTCAGGGGCAGATACAGATAGAGAGACAAGACAAGGCGAACAAATACAATAAAATTAATGATAAATTATGTGTAATAATGAAATCATGGCCAACAACCGAACAAGTCCTTTAAAAATGCAAAGATTTAAAAAAAAATTATATTACAAGTACATACGATCTAAAAAGACAAGACCACAGTGAGGTCTTTAGTTTTCAGAAGACAAAAATCATTACTTATACAACTAAAGGAGCTCAAATTAAAGATCTTTTTATTAAATTCATTAGAAATTTGGAGACACAAGTGTTGTATTAAAGATTTTTTAAGGCTTTACTTGTCAAGCCACTATTGAAATTTTATATATCCAAAAAAATAAAATGAGGACTTCCTTTGAATAATTCAGAAATGTATACTTTCTCGTCTAACAAAATTTTTGTTTTCGTATGTGGCTTAAGTTCAAATATGTTTCGCAGTAATTATTGCTACTTCACTTTTTCTCTTTATCTTTTAAACTACCAAATTTAGAAATGGTGCCGAAAGCCACTATTCTAGAAAGCATCTATGAAAATAATGCACCTTAAGCTTTGTGAGTTTAGTAAAACAAAAAATTTAATAAATTTATCTCCAAAATTGCGACCATGGATAGCCTACCAGCCGGATGGACGGACATCACAAGATTAGCTCAGAACATGATTCTGAGTCGATCGGTATACTAAAAGGTGAGACTTGGAGAAATATATTCCTGCGTTACGCTTATCCGAACAAAAGCATAATACCCCTCCACTATTCTAAGGCGGGTAAAAAAAGTTGTTGCATATGTGGCCTCAAAGATTTGTTAAATGTGATCACTTCTTTTGAAAAAGGTTATCCAATTAGAGGTTTCAAAATCGCCGGTCTGGCAAGGCTGTCAGCTGTTAAATATCTGTGAGTGAAAGTTTCGACATTTACGAATATGGATCGTTTAACAATCGAAGAGCGCGTAAAACTAGTTAAAATTTACTACAAAAGTGGCGTTCTCAGCAATTTTGCATTTGGATTTGCACATCCATCCATATAAAGTCCAACAGTTAAAGCCGGCTGACCATTCTCAACGCCATAGATATGCTAATTGGCCGCTAGACCAACAGTATTTCAATGCTGATTTTTCGAAATATATCGAAACAATTCTTTGGCGAAGCAGCTCATTTTTCACTCGGTGGTTACGTCATTAAACAAAATTGTTGCATATGGGGCTCGCATTTTGTCTGAAGGTGTCACTAAGACGTACATGTTCGAAAATGAGGCTGGAAGAGCACTTATCGTCAATTCAGAGTGCTATAGCCGTTTGGTAACCAACTATTTTTGGCAAGCAATATGCGTTTTCAACAAGATGGTGCCACGAGACACACAATACGAACGATTTTGACTTTATTGCATTGAAAGTTTGCAGAATGCATAATTTTAAATTTTGGCGATTTCAGTTGGTTACCAAGTTTATGATAATTAACGCCTTAAGACATTTTTTGTGGGACTACTTTAAAGAACATGCCTGCGCTGATAATCACCTAGCTTTGAAACATTTAGAACATACAATCATTAAGTTATCACTGAGATATCGCCAGAAGTATGCGAAAAACTAGTCGAAAACTACCTTAAATCTATCAACTGCTGCAACCAATCTAGAGTCGGTCATTCTAATTTTAATGTAACTAAAACAAATTTATACATTGGGTACATATTCAGCTGCAGCTTCAATTTATCACAATATTAAGTCCAGCCAAACAAACAAATATTCGGGCGATTTTTACTTATCACCATACCTCATCTAATGTAGATGTTTAAACCTATATTCTGAAAGAAAATTTGTATTCTGACTGGCCTTAAAAAAAGGTGACACCAGTGTTTTCGCAATGCCATTGTTAGTAGTAGTTATTTAAAAAACTGAATCAATTTCGCTTCCTTTAACAGTTTTTGGACTACTGTCGTGTAAAAACTTTTGTTCCTCAAGGACATTGGTATAAATCCTTGCGAAATGGATGTACGTATAACATAAAACTTTTTGTCTTGGCAGTTTATGCAGAATTTTATGTCACAACTAAAGATTTAGGCACAAGAGCTATATTTTATCTTCATAACAACATTTTGCGAAAATTTTGACAGTTAAAACGATTTTCACGAATAGGGCTGATGGGAAAGCTTGTGGTCGATTCTGAATTGCAGCACAACGAAATTTTATTCATAAATTTTGAGATTTATTAGGGTGAGGAATTTTGGGACAATTAAAATTGAATGTGTGTTTTTATGTATGTATGTTTGTTTGAAGTCTATAGACGGCTAAACGGCTGTTCCGATTTTCTTGAATTTTTCACAGTATCTTCCTGTTTGTCTGCACGCAGTGAAAAGATATGGTTGAGCATGTTGTCGTATACAAAGCATTTAAATGTTTATCGCAATTATAAATTTGAGTATTGTTGACTGAAAAATAATCATTTTGCTAACAACTAAATAATACTAATTTTGAAAACATATTTGGGCTATTCACAAGGTAGTCATAAAGTTGTAAAGTCATATGTCTTAAAATAATTACAAGAAATAAATATGACTGCTGTGGACAAGCGCTTATAATTTATATTTCTAGTGTACAGTTACGACGAAATACTGAACACGTCAATAAAATTTTTATTTTGTTTCAAAAACAACGATATTTTTTTTAACCAATTGTAAAAAATTATTTAGGACATTATGATGATACGACTTGATAGCACACCTTCTGGATAGCCCAATTATATTACTCACAACCATATCATGATATTTAATAGCCATAGCATGATAACTTTCTATACATTTATCATAATATTTTTAAGATGCAATCAAAATATTTTTACTCTAATAATATTTTGTTAGCGCCATTTGTAAAATGATTTTGTATCAGTTGTGTCTTTTGTTTTAATTATTCTTATCAAATTAAAAAAACAAGTTTAAAGAAATTAAAAAAAAATTTAAGTGCCACAAAATAAAAAATCGATGCAAAAAAATTTAAATTTTTTTTATTTTTGTGAAAGTGGTATCATAAAATAATTACTTCTAAACTTATTATGATTACCACAACAATAATATGATTACTTCTTAACTCTTTATGATTAACAGGATAAGAATATGATTAAGGGAAAAATATTATGATGCAATATTACGAATATATTTAGTCATAATATGATTCAATAATATATGGTGACTACAATCATAAATCTTACCATTATATGTTGCTCTTAGTATACGTTTACCACAATCATGTTTTTTTCTTTGCGTGTGGAAGGAAAGATAGTCTATATTTTATTTTGAAATTGCAAGTTGGCGAGGTTCCAAGCACAATTTAAGAATAAGTATTAATAATTGTTTATCTCGGAAACTAGTACAAATTATGTACGGTCAACGTCAAATTAAGTACGGTCAACTGTGACATACTCACGAATATTTGGGTAATAGTGAGCGTGGCACCTCCCATATGATTTAAATACTAAAGTTCGTATATATGCGAAACTATAACAGCTAAAGTCATCAAATTTTACACAGGCAACATTTAGGGAAGAAATGGGTGCCCTAACAAAAGTGGGAGTGGCACTTCCCTTTTGAATTAAATACCACAATGTATATATTTGAAAACTATAGCAGCTAAAATCCCGAATATTTGTAGGCGTTACTTTAGTGTCAATATAAATATGTATTACAAAAAATGATCGGATTACCAATATTTGAAGTAAATCTATGAACTAGATCCACCAAATTTTGTACGGGTAACTTTAATATCAATATGAATATTTGAGGCAAAAATTGGGAGGATCACTAATTGTGGGCGTGGCAGCTCCTGTATGTAATTTATAAAAAAATTCTTATATATTGGAAACTATTACAGCTTCGTATATCTGGACAAAAGCCATCAAGATTTGCAAGGCAATTTTTATATTCATATAAATATTTGGTGAATAAATGGGTACAATGCGAATAGTGGGCCCCATGTCAGGCCAACTTTGACGTCCATACAGCAGGAAATATTTATGAGTTACTAAATATTTATATAAATATATTTTGTCGTATTACATTTTTATTTAATTACGATGGGAGTGGCGAAGCACACCGGGTATAAGCTAGTATGCTATAAATAGGAGCATCAAATCGTGTGTTTAGTTTCTTTAAATTATGGTTAATTGGGGAGATCTCACACAAGGGTTTTAATTAATTTTCCTTTGGCAATATTTAGAGTGCCCCTATAGTTTAGTTGATAGTAAGCTAGTCCATCAAGGCGAGGGTGCCGGGTTTAATTCCTGACAGATACTCTGGTCTGTTTCACAACATTGAACTGAAGAACATTATTCTCTCTACTCTTAATAAAGAAAATATAAAAATATCAATACTTAGGATTTATGTTATACATTATTCTTTAATATATTTTATAGATTAGCTGTAAAAATTTCAAATAACCTCTTTAACAACTCTTTGCACTTTACTCATCGTTTTGCACCGTAATTTAGAATTAATTTTAACAACCCTTTTCAATGAGATCTAAACAATTTATTGTTAAAAGCAATCAGGTAGTTTTCCTACAACAAAGCATTCAAAATCAAACAAAAGTTTAATTTTTGGACATCTGTTTTAGCTGTTCATCATCAGATGTGCAAAAAAGGAACTGAAATATGACTGTCCTTTCTTAAGGACGGTTTAACTCTATAAATCAGCACCTGCCTTGAAGTACTTAAACAAAAGGTAAGAAAATAATGAAAAGAAGCGCCTTAACTGTTCATTGTGAAAATTCTTGTTATTATTCAATGGTGAAAATCCACCACACTGTGGTACCCTTAAGATAAAATGAATCTACATTTTAAGTTCATTTAGTTTCTTATACATTTTTCGTTTAGCCGAAATTCGGAAAGAGAAAAGAAACTATTGTTTCCTTAGTCGCTTATATTTATTAATTGTCTTCTTAATACAATTGAATATTGTATACTTTGTTAAAATTTATGCAAACTTGTTAATGGAAAATTTTATGGTTGTGCGATATTTCTTAAAAAAATTATTTTTGTTAATGCAACATTTAGTTGCAATTTTCCTGTGTGCCTCTGTCGGTGTGTGCAAAATTTATATGAACAAAAGGACTAGCAGATTATGCCCTTCAAGAGCCAGCATGAAAATTCTTAAGGTGTTTAGTTTTTATTTTTAAATGCTTTTGAATGTTTAGTTCCGGGTTTTGTATTATTAGTTGTTTTTAAATTTTATATAGTCATTTTTATTTTAGTTAAAAGGTTAATGAATGTGTCAGTTTTAGAATAACAGAAGTGAACAATTGTCACACTGTTACGATATTTGAAAAAAAAAAATTCTTTGTTAAACATCTGGTTTTCAGTTCTAGGGATATCTACAACTAGTTTTTCTTCCATTATTTGAAATGAATAAGTTTTAAATACAAGGTACTTGAGATGTTTAAATAACTTGTTATTGTTAGAATGACCCGAAAATGTTTTAATGTGTTTTTGATAAACAAGGAAAAATTCAGATTTGCTTAGACTATAGAAAGTATGTATAACTTCATACTAATCTCAAAGTTTCAGAGTGTTTGTAATTTTCTTTATTGTATTCTGCAAAAAGAATTTGGGATCAAACAAAAAATGTTTTTACTTAAAAATGCATGACAAACTAATTTAATTTTTTTACAGGTGGTCTTGCGCAAATATAGTTTATATATGAAGGAAATGGTTTTTCTCTTTTGGAATCCCTTCACACGTACACTAGTGTCAATGTAAACAAGTTTTAATCAAATAGTCGTATTCAAACTTCCTTTCAAGAAAAAAAAAACATATGAATTTGAAAAGGGTTTATGAAAAACCACCAGTGCGAGTATTTGTTCTGATAAAACACGAGACGAACAACAAGTAAATCAGCACATTTTAAACTGTTAAAGGTGCAAATGAAGGTGCACAAAGTGTTATTCACTCATCTAGTTACTTCAAGACGCAGACAAATGCTTAGATAAACATACGCTTTTTAATTCACCTTTATATGCACATGTATGTATGTATGAAACTATGATTTCATATATAGAAGGAAAAAGTGATTAAAATACTTATGATTGAGAGAAAAACTTTTTTCTAACAAATCTATCTGGAAATTAAAAACGAGTTTAGAAAACCCGGTGCGCTTTGCTGGGTTAACAGATTTCGTTAATTAATAACGAAGAAATATGTACCAAATTTCAAACTTCTATTTCTTCTGCACATATTTAGACAATTATATTGTCCTTGTATGGAATGATCCACGCTCAATTTTACACTTCAATCCGCTTTTTGACAGATGTTTTATATTTATAACCAACTACTTCTTTAAAATTGGGAAACTTTTACTGTAACCGATCGGTATATAGCTGATCGTACAGTCTAATGTATTTGGAGTTGTACCGTGTCGTCATTAACATGGCAGTGTTGACATTGTCTGGGTCACTATAGAAGTTGTCATTATGAGGAGGAGGAAGAGACGGTGTTTCACTTTCTATGTGAATACCCTAGTCTCAGGGATATTAGGCTAAGGCATTTTGGGAGACCGGAATTGCCATGTCTGGATGATATGTTTAATGTAGGACTGGAATCGATCTCTCTGTTCTGCAGGGAGTCGGGGTGGTTCGAGGCTGCATTGACCTCTGGGGAATAGTCTGGTGAATACTGGCTGACTCTTGTCACTGGCTAAGGGTATCACAAAAGAACAGCTATAAGGGCCAAAATGAGCCGTCCTCGTGTTGGCTGCCCATTAAACCTAACCTAACCTAAACAATGCCACTGCTATGTTGGCAAATGTTTTTGATTATGCCATCAACATATGAATAGCGAGATGCTGTATTTTAGTGGGTTTTGCGCAATTTGTTGGTGTGAATTCTTTTGCTGTTTTTGTATGAGATGCGCCACGCCTACTCGAAAATTTCCAAATAGTTATGGGATGTGTTAAGCGGTAAAGCAGGAAATTACTGTGAACATATCAGAAAAGTCTGTTCACTGTTTTAGAAACTCATTTCCTTTTGTAAATGTTTAGATGTAGTTCGTTATATACAGTGAGTCCAATAATTCCGAAACTACACCTAGCCTTTTTACAAATGTGCGAATGTACAAGAATTTGCATTCAATGGTGGCCGCATAGAAAAGTTAAGGGTAGTCCAACCATAATGCATGATGTTAATTGTGTGTCACACCTTAACTTAAATTTTTTTGCCCAACTTGATTTTACGTTTCTTGGTTTCAGTGTCTGACAAATTTAAAAGTGGAGAGGAACAGAATTAAGCAGTGCGTTAAGAGTGTTGAAGCTTTTTACGAAAATGAGCATTCAAATCAAAATACATTTCAAGCACTTCGTGATTTTTTTGGTCACCATAATCGACCAAATGTGTCTACAATCGGGAGAACTGTGCCTCAATCTAAGCAAACTGAATCTGAAGGAAAGTTAAAAACACCTGTGCATGTTCTCCCAGTTCGTTTATGGGCTGGCGGCATCATCGGGCCGTACCACTTCGAAAATGATGTCTGCCAAGCAGCTACCGTGGTATTCGCTATCGCAAGATGATAACAGACTTCTTGTTGCCATAAATTAGGAAAATGGACCTGGAAAATAAGTGCTTCCAGCAGGATGGTGCCACTTGTCACACAGCAAATGTGTTTTTTTTTAGTTTTTTTAATTTATTATCAAAAAGTTTTATTGCAGAATTAAGATTGTCTCAGCATCATATGACATTGTTGAGGCGAGTAGGCATTAAATTTAATCAAATAATAATTTAATTATCATATTATTTAACATTTCATATAAATTCACAATTGCATTTTTTTTTTTTTTTTTTTTTTTTTGATTATTACATTAAAAGCATTTTTAAATTGTTTAACAAATGCTCATTTAAAGAGGATTTTAAAGTTAAAATTCGTTCAATATTTCCGAGATTTTGTGGTAAATGTTGAACTTTTAACACCCAATATATACAAATCTTTGCTTTTTGCTTGTGCCGGCTTTAATTCAAAAGCTTAGCGTCAAATTGTAGTTTGTGATTTGCTACAAAGGTATACCAAAAGAAAGTACAAATATTATTGCAGGGTTTTGTAACATAGTCTGAAGCAGGTTATAATCATAAAATATTTTTGTTAGAGATTAGAATTCTATTAAATGATATAAATAAAAATTATTTTTCTTTTATATTGGGACTCTTTCGGCTTTAAAGCAATTTCTACCTTAAAATATACCAAAACGGTTCGAAAGTAATGCTTGATAATGCATTTTCTTTAATGCCCAGCAAAAGTGTATGGGCTTAATGTATTGGTTAACTAATGTGAACCTTAATCGTACTTGTGTAAGGGGGTTATAGCTTAAAAAAAATTATTAATCAATTGATTCCCTTAAAGGAGCATGTACACGGAATGTGTATTACATCTGACTTGTCGTCTTTTCAAGTCTCATGTAATTGTGCATGTCTGTCAAAATTGCAATTTAACATAAGGTTTATAATAGTCTAATTTTTATTTGCGCTGTAAAAGACTTCAAATTAAGTTAACTAAAGTAACCCTGTCCTGTCCGCGTTGCTGGACAATATAAAATAAGTCAAATGACGCGAGCAAGCAGAGTCTTATACCGACAAAATTTAATTCTCATTAGTAAAAAAATACATTTTATATAGGGAAAAAACTCCATCATAAAAGTGCGCGTATAACGCAAATTCGTAGAAATTTTTCGATGTTTTAAATGGGTTTGGTTTTTTTATGTGCAGTTGTCAAACAATGGGTCCGCCACCAACTGAAGAAACACAATTCCTTTTAATGGTATTAAGTCAAATTTGCATACAAAACGTACATTTTAGATTTTTCGACTTTTATTTTTGGCTTTTCTTCTTCTTCCTTTTATCGCAACCATCGCCGTGAAAAGACGAAAAAACAAAAAAAGAATCATTGAAATCGGTCAAGCAATTATCGATTTTAAGCAGACTAATCCACAGCAAATTAATGGTGCAATGTAAAATTTTCATACAAAACACAATTTTCGCTTTTTTCTGGTTTTTAACCTTTCTTTTGGGCTTTTCTGAACTTTCTTTTTTTCTAAACCTTCCTCGTGATTGGACGAACATAACAAAAAAGAATCATCCAAATCGGTCAAGTAGTTCCGAGTTTTGCGTGACTAAGACACAGCGTTTGATTTATATATATAGATTTGCATGGTTTCTATTCAATGGTGAAATAATCATACATATATTGGTGTTGTAAAATATTAACTGCAGGCAGCTTATGATTCCGTCAATAGTTTATTTATAGAACACACTCTAATTGAAATTTTGTCAGATGACGATATGTATGTATTTTGCAGTGGAAAATTTAACAAGTCAGATGTAAAAAACATGTCGTGTACATGCAACTTAAGAACCGTTTAAAACAAAAGTTTTGTTCGAGGTGAAGCCCTGTAGTCCATAAACATTTGTAGACAATCAAGTGCAAGTTTTCCGAAAGTCAGTTAAAAAAATTTAAAAAACTTTAAATTAGTTTAACTGCCTGTTTTTAAAACGCGCACAAAAGTGAGTCGTTTAACTAACATTTCAAACAAATTTTGAAAATTTCCTTCACGTTCTAAAAACAGCGCATAAATAAATGTCTTCAATAACCGTTTTGAGTTGATATTTTACATATTCTGCTGTATGAATTAAAAAAATAATTACACATCCTCTTATGATGTCATATTACTGTTTTCAAAATAGAATCTTTATTTATAAAACTCGAAAATTCCTCTACACCAACCCAATACAAATTTTCAACCACAATAAAAAGGGTATATAAAAAGGGGTTTTATTAACACAAAGTATTATTGGCACAGCTGCTAATGAATATGTGTACTTTATTTGTGAAATAGCAAACAATAGTGTTGTATGGTGTATACGATTGAGGTTTGTGGCGATAAAAATCGGAAATAAACCAACAAACATTGTATTTATTCATCATATTTATAAATATGTATTTAAGGTATCAAACGTAATGTAAAGGAATCTTGAACGAATATCATAAAAAGAGTTCATTAGGAATGGCGAACATATGCAAAATTGAAAAAATAATTATTTAAAAATAAATAAAAAGGAAACTTTATGTTTAAGATTAATAAAAACCTGGAAAAAGAATTTCATTGTTAGTCAAATAAATAAAATTTTTATACATTAAGGCAACACGTGTTGATTGTGTACTTCTTCTATATAACCCCGTACAAAGGAAAAGCAACATTAACAAAAATAATGTCGAACAAAAAATACTTGTGCACTTATGCGAACACCTTGCCTTAAACCCATTTTTAATGATAATGAAATGCACATGTCTTGAAAATTTAAATTTGAAATTACACAAATTGAAAAGGGGTGCTTTATTTGGTAGTTTTCATTGGGGGAGGGTTGCTTAAGTTTCTTGTAATTACAGGAAAACTAGAGTTTTTCTGTTTTTAAAAGTCCTTTAAGGGGGTTGAAAAGTTCGAGTAAAGCAACATATGCCTCTTTGTTATTGTTTGTTTATTATGTATCCATATACATATGTAAAGGAATTTATTTTTTATGAATTTTTTTTTATATGTTAATGAAAAATTTTCACTTTGTTAGCTATACACCTTGCTTTTAGGCATTTATGCTCTGCTGCATCTTTTGGGTGGAAATAGCAGGACACAAGTGCATATTTAAAAAATGCCTTTTTAAGGTAATATCCTGTAAAAAAAATTTAGGACTTTTTTCCTAATTGGATTTAAATTGTATTAAAAATAATAAAACACAATTAAAAACCAGTTAAAAAAGTACAGTCGGTCAATTCGGTCAATGATACCATACACTACAGTATTTATAGACAAATTATGGAGTCATGGACAATCGTGGGCTCGTTAAAAAAAAAAAATATGTCATAAGGTTGTAATTAATACAATATAAGAATTCTCTTATAAAGATGAATACATACATCTTTTATGAGATGTTTTCGCCTTTAATCGTTAAGCGAGCATTGTATCAAAAGTGATACGCTTGGCATTTTGCAAAAAGATAACTCTGGATAATAAAATCTAAAGAAACGCTTGTTTTTACAATTAGTAAATAATTATCCTGATCGTAGTTGGCGTAACCGCATTAAGACGAAAATTGGTACATAAACCCTGTAGTGATTTAAAAACTTAACGACATTTTTTTCAACAAGTACGACAACCACGATAACCTTTTTTGAAAGATATTCGTAAAAAGTCGCATATGTTGTCATTTTTGCTAACCACGACAACATTTTTTAAAAACGTCTAACTTTTGCCACAAAAACGCAAACCACGATATGAGTGAATGTAATTACACTTATTTCAAATAAAATTAAAAAAAAAAGATCTGAGCAACAATAAGAAATTAAGAAGTTTAAAATTGTATCTTTGTATCCCATGTGATTCATACCGCAGTTTGTCCGATTCGGTGCTGTTGTACATAAAATACAAGTGTTTATTTTATTAAAAATATTTGTTATCCTTAATTAAACATTCAACACCATTATGGTATTTTCATTTTTACAAAAAAAATGTGAAATTTTATTAAAAAAAATGTGAAATTTTATTAAAAAAAATGTGAAATTTTATTGAAAAAAAAAATGCAACACTAAATTCGTTTCTTAAAAATGTTTTTCTCTCTAAAAGGATAGCATGTTTAATTCTAGAAAAGTCACCCTTAGAGATGGCATAAGGCATTGCACTCATCGCCCTTTAAAAATCGTGAGTGTTAAAAGTGCTATGTAAAATAATTCACTTCGGCTTATAGATGGGGCTATTTTTTAACGGTGATGATTGCCTCAAAGAGCAGCAAAACTATGCGACAATTTAAAAAAATCGCAAATATTGCGAACATTTTTAATATTTCAAACAACTATTAAATTAAATAATTGTCCCTCAAACTATAAGAAATGGCAAAATTTAGGTAACAATTGCTAAATAACAGGAAAATCGCAAAAATTTTCTAACAGCGGCATGATAGCAAAGTCTTATATTTATTAAAAATCGTTGAAGTAAAAAATCAGAAAACGTAATGGGTCGATTACGGATAGCAACTGAACTGAAGTTGAGTTGCCAACAGCAAAATCAGGCAACGCCGCACATGTTAAAATATTAAAAAAATTTGTTTTTGTATATTTAACCATGAGCAGCGTAGCGTGGCTTGAATTCGCTGCTGCAAGACAACTTAGGTTGAATTGCCATCGCCTGAATCGACCCATAAAATTCGCGAAAAATTGCAAAATTGGAAACAGACCACAAAATTTATTTGAAATCACTAAATCGCTTAAAAAACCAAATGAAGAAAATAACATAAAAAAGGTTAAAAAAACAAGTAAGAGTGCTGCATTTGGCTGTGCCGAATGTTTGAATCCCTCAACCAACAGTTATGATAATTCAGCCCTGGGCTCTATATGGGATCTATACATTATTGATTAATCTTTATAAAAATTATTGACTGACAACCGGAAAGCTTTATGCTTTTAAATATGAAAAAATTCGAGCAAAATATCACTTTTTATTTAAAAAGCGACATTTT
This sequence comes from Pollenia griseotomentosa, assembly GCA_963931875.1. Lineage (NCBI taxonomy): Eukaryota > Metazoa > Arthropoda > Insecta > Diptera > Polleniidae > Pollenia > Pollenia griseotomentosa. Next base: position 64,594,431 of record OZ007561.1, read on the forward strand.
ATGTAAAAATTAAAATTTTATGTAAAAAGTGACATTTTATGTGAAAGTTACTTTTTATGTTAAAAGTGACATTTTATGTAAAAAGTGACATTTTATGTTATAAGTGACATGTTATGTACAAAGTGACTTTTTATGTTAAAAGTGAAATTTAATGTAAAAAGTGACCTTTAATGATAAAAATGACAGTTTATGTAAAAAGTGACTTTTTATGTAAAAGTGAAATTTTATGTAAAAAGTGATTTTTTTTTTATGTAAAAAGTGACATTTTATGTAAAAAGTGACTTTTTATGTCAAAAGTGACTTTTTATGTAAAAAATTAAATTTTGTGTTAAAAGTGAAATTTTGTGTTAAAAGTGACTTTTTATGTAAAAAGTGACATTTTATGTAAAAAGTGACTTTTTATGTACCAGGAAATATGCATAACAAAATAAAGCCAGTTTATATTGCTTAAATTTCTATGGCATTTTGACAAAACATCTTAAGTCAAATTGAAAAAGTTGAAAAAAATGTTGTGAATCATAAAATTTTTCATTCAAAAAACATCTTTGTTATTGTTTTTAAAATTTTTTATTATAAGCGTAATTTTTCTTTAATTTTGGTTTATGTCAATATTTAACAAAAATGATTTTTTCGCAGAGTTTTTAAAAAAAAAACTTTGTTGCATCTTCTCTCGACTTAAGATTATTTGTCAAAATGGCACATTTATTAACTACTAAGCTTCGCGTGTTTGGAAACTTCCTTTTTGTAGGATTTTAAATTTTGAAAATCAACTTTTCAAACAATACTAATTTACTCTACTTTTTATTTTGTAGAGTTAGTAGGCCTTTTAGCTTCTGACAGATCCATTTAAAAAGTGACTTTTATGTTAAAAGTGACTTTTTCCAGCTTGTGCTCACACAAATGTTTTGCGGGCCTTTCGTCTGTAGGGAGAGTTTGGTTTCATAGGAAGCAGTGATGGAGGATAAAATCGTATGACCTAATATTTAATAAAACTAGATTTTATTTTATAACACAACTTTTTTTTAATATATTTCTAACTCAAAATTCATTGTCCTTTTTTTTTCTTCGAAAAAGGATATTTTGTAAACCATATGCCTTGTATTCAAAATGAAATTCATTGAGTTCATTATGATCATTTAAAACACCGCACACATGTTTTATTATTTTAGTAACTAATAAATTGTCTTGATTCCTTATAAATCAACTTAAATTTTTAACACTCTCGCTTTATTTTATAAACTATTTAGTTTTTGTTTCCATTTTTATTATACTTTTTTTCGTTAGTGCTGTCATGTGTTACTTTGATTTATGTATGTTGTATGCACCGTGTAATAAGTGTGTTACATTTTAAGAATAAAATGTTGTCTTCTTTTTATTGTATTTATTTAGTTTTCCATTCGTTGTTCAATGTTGCGCATGCGCAATAAATCCTATTTTTATGACACCTGACAAAATACTCCCCAATACAGCAGTGTTCTCTATTCTAAATTTTCTTCATCGCTTTTATTATTTAGAATTTTTTCCTACATTTTTTCATTCATTTCTGGAGATTTTATGTTGCAAACACATTGTAAGCATATTAAAGGTGTCTGTCCGTCCGGAATAGTGTTGATGCTATAGCTCATTTTTATAGTTTCTCCATTAAAGTCATTTTAATTTTCATCGACAGTTGTTGCAAGAGTTAAGCCAGTTTTAATCGTCTGAATGGCAAGAAAGAGGACATGCTTTTAATATGATCTTCATATCATTTATAAGACACATTTAGAAATATAAAAAAAGAACCATGAAACTATGACTTGGACTGAATTGTACAAAGACAAAGAAATGTTACTACAATACTTATGTACAGTATTAAGTATAAAATCTCTCAATACTTCTTGTTTCTTGGAGTTTTGTGTCTTTTTCATCTTTATTACATTTAACACTTAAAAGTAGTTTGAGGCTCCTGTAAAATCGCTTTTCTATGCATGATCGTAATAAAGTTATAAATCTTGTCAGTTTACTGCTATTTGCTGTGAAGTTTTGAATAACTCATATAAATAGTCATCATCATCACCATCTGAAATGCCGAAGGTGTGTTCTATGGGAGTTATTGTAGATTTTTATTCATTTTTTTCTCCATCTCCAAACTACTCTTTATATCGTTTTGTTTGGTAATAGATGTTTTAATCATTTTTATGAGATGTGTATTGCTAGCTGATGGTTTGTTAAATGTTTGAGACAATAAAATATAAACTTTTAAGCTTCTGTGTAAGAAGCTTAAAAGCATAAAACTCTGCTATATGATTTAAAATTGTAGAGTGTTGGAAAATATAATTTTTCCTAGAGTTGTAAAGAATTTTATAACTGCAATAACCTTGGGAAAGGTAAAATAAAAACTCCCGTAATTTAAAGATATTTCAAAAACTTTTTATTGTTTTTCAAATTCATAAATCAAAGTGCAACTATGTTTGCTTTATATGAGATTTATTTAGCTTAATTTAATTATCAAATATTAATGGCTTTTGCTGTATATTTGTCAGTATTATGTTGTCTTGTTGTTTACGAAAAGAATTAACAAAATACTAACTATTTGTGTTTCTGTACCTATCAAATGGAAAAAAATCTTTTTAACAAAAATGATTAATTTTGTCTATATTGTTTGCTTTACCTCTTGAGGCTATACCAATGTTTTAAACAAAAAAGTATTAATCTTGGATTGAGGTCCATTTACGAGCTCAGAATCGCCCTTTTCATATTCGTGAAAATCTTTTGATCAAGATCAAGGAATTGCACTGATAAATTAACAAAAACAAAATCAAGCAGTTGCTTGTCAAAAATGTGACTCTTTTTAAAAACTACCTTCTAACTGTAACATTAGGCCTATTTTCCATCTGACAGTAAGTAGATGCTCTTATTTTGAGATCAGCATTCAAGCAAACCAAATTTGATCATTTTGATTTAAGTAAACCGAATTTTAAAGAAATTGTAGGAAGTCAATCGAAACAAGTAAAAATGATATATTAAAAAGTTAAACATTTTTTATTAATAATATTTTGTGCTTAATTCCCGAATTTTCATTCTTGAAAAATACACTGAAATGGATTTTTGGAGAACTTAAGAAAAGCTTAAGATATTATATATACAAATAAAACTATAAAGTTAATGAGAATTACAAGCACTCAAATTGTTGTGGGGAATGTATGAAAAGCTAAACTCACTGTTTATTGTTGGTATTAAGTTAAAGCTTTAATATCGTTGCAAATAAAATTTGAGTGTTTGTAATTCTCATTCAGTTTACAGTTTTATTTGCATATCTAATATCAAATACAGTTTCCCGTGATATAAAAGAAATGTATGCCAAATTTCATAATATTGATATTATTTCTTAAAGAGATAGTGGACTTTATATGGGATCTATGGTATTGACCAAATGTAACAAACTGTTATGGTGTTACTTCTTGTTTTATAAAACTTAATCATAAAAATATCATTATTTCTAAGACTTTAAGGCGTATTAAAATGAGAACCAAATGAGGGCTGATTTATTTGGTAATCTTGATTAATTATGGACCGATTATCATGAAAAATATCATGGAATATAATTATGACCATACCTGCACTCCAACACCGGTACAAGGTATTCAAGAGATTGTTGCGGTCCCTGGATCAACACTCAAAGCTGTAAATTGTCCCATATAGCCCTTACATGTTGCTTACCGAAAATCGAAAAAAAATGTTGCATACAACCTTGTAATATTAAGCCAGCAAAATGTCAGTACTGCTTTGTCATTTGTTCGTCGCTGGTGTTGGCGCAGCGTGAATTTAGACGTAGATTTACCGGTCTTCCGACACCAAATTGGCAAACATTACGGCGCACAGCTGCGTTATTTGAGTTTTTTCGTTGCAAAAATCATAACTTTTAAACTAAAGGAGATAATCAAAAAATCAAAAGAATTTGATAGATAATTCATCAACCTAACGCCTTTTAGGTGCCTACTTAAGGGTTAGCAAAGTGGAATTTTGTGGATAAATCAATCTTATGGGAAGTAAAATAAAATATTTCTTAACATTTTTGATATTTTATGTTTCTTTTTAAAGGCTTCTATGATTTGAAATTAATCTACAAAAGATTTCAAAACACTTTTTTTTTTATTTTTACAATCCAAAGAAAAATCAATCCATCCGTACTCAAATCAATCCCAAGCGATTTCGTACTTGAAGCAATCCGAAAATGAGATTGAGTTAAGTAAAACTAAGATTAAATAAATCTCAAAATGTCATCATGCCCGATATGGTTTTTACATTAGAAATCTGATGTACATATTTAACCAAAAATATAAACTATATGAGAAGCAAAAGTTCAAATTTACTTTTTAACCCTCATGGTATACATGAGTGTGGACAGACCTTTTTTCAATGTGTATAGAAAATCAAAACAAGCGTAAGCCGGAGGGTTAAACACAATGAAAAGTTTAATCTTTTTTTTTACTTGATTTAAGAATTTAATACTTTTTTCAAGAAAATCCGGGATTGATTTTCGAAAGTTATTCATTCCATTTAGGATTGTTTTGAGTACGTTTTAGTGTTATTCGCACTTAAATTTTTGAGTACGAGTCGTACTTAAAGTAATCATAAAAAACTTGATTTATACGTAGGGGTTTTCTTTCTGTGTATTATCTCCGATTTAAAATTTTTTAAATATATCCTATTCAGGGTAAAATTCTTGGCTTAAAACGATGGCGTTATCATTTTTTCGAAAAAAAAAAGAAAATGTTTTTTTTTTTTTTTTTTTTGTGGGGTATTTAGACGAGTTCTTGTCGAAAAACGCTTTTTTTTGATTGTTTACTCTTTTTTGTTATTAAAAGTATATTTTAGAGCTGTAAAAGTACCTATGTATACGTATTTTATATCAAGAGATCGTAAATCTTGAGTAGAATACATTTTCTGAAAACCTCGGAAAAATCGGTTCAAATACAAAAAGTTTTGACCAAAAATTATAAATTATTAAAAATACCTATTTTCGAGTCTCAATTTTATTACAAAAGTAAACGGCAGATTTTGTCCTTAAGAAGTCGGTTTATAAATCTGTCAAATCGGTTAAAAAATTGCCGAGCTATGACCAAAACACTAAAATTACTGGTTTTTATTAAATAAAGTTATTGTATTTTTCGCTGCAACTTATTGTGGCCAAGCTTAGTTAAATTATTTAAAGTATTGTGTTACAAACATGCTCAGAAAATATGGGCGAGACCATTTTTGGCAATTTTTTATATGCTCTATTTTATTTGTAAAAATGACATAAATATAGGGTATCTGAAAACAGCCTACAGCCGAAAGAGTAGGGATTGTGATGAATATTTTGTTACTAATTTAAAAAATAAACAAACCTTTAAAAACATACCAAAAAAGTAGTGATCAAACGTCAATATTTCTGAAACTTAAATTCTAAAGTGCATTTTTTTCAAAATCCCCTTGTTTTGCTTTCTAAAAAATTTTGGACTTTGAGCAGCTCCACCACCTATAATTTTTATCGGAATACGATGTATTCATTTATTTCACAAAATGTTGTCATAAAATTTTGTATTTTTGCCATTTTTTTAGCCGCGCTACTGTGCGGCGGCTATTTGGCCTATTTCAATTCTTCTACTTAATGAAAAAGACAAAATTTTAGATCCAATTATACGTGACATAACTATACTAAACAGCTGTTTGAACGAATCTTATGGGCAACACTGTATTTTATTATACATGATTTACAATAACCATACAAACAAATTGAATTTTGGTTTCTCTGGTTATTGTGATGACTATGGCATTATGGTTATGTCACGTCTAACTGAACCCTTAAGTTTTTCGTCCATTAAAAAAACTACAGTCCAAAAACATCGGATTACAATTTTTGGGCCACCTTGTATAAGGAATCCCGAAGAACATTTTAATAAGCCTACACGGCTAAAAAATTATGATTAATTTTGATGTTGTAATAAAATTTGTTCCAATTTATTTTTTTTTTTTGCGACTGGAAACAATAATATAAAATTTTTTTTATGATCGGTCCATAAAACAATAATGGTCGCATATAAGTATAGTCCACTCCCGAAAAGCCTAAATCTTGCCTAAATTTGTATGTATGAAATTTAATGAAACATTAATTTTATACAACTGAAAATTTTAAAATCTGATTTTCTTTTACTATATAATTTATTAAAGATCGCATATTAGGGTTACTACCAAAGGGTTCTAAAAATTATAATTCTTGGTGGTGGTTATCAAAGATTCGGCAAACGCGAGTGTAGCATACGTACTTATTTTCCATTTTAATTTACCGCCGGGTCATCGTGCTTCATTCTTTTACAATCCATTAAAACATTTCGCCAGATGACCATTTCAAATTTTAACGTCCAAATAGAAATATTTAAATTTAGAATAATATCTTTTGCGTTATTTTGAATTTATAAAAAAAATTTAAACCCACATTTTTAAAAAACTTAGCGCTCGAGTGAATGTCTCTCTACACGAGCACACAAATTTAAAAAACAAACACCTTGCATAAATTGCTTAATAGAAATTTTAAATAATTTTACTTAAAATAATTTAAACATAAACTCATCTTTCAACTGAGACACATCACCACCCCAAAACAACAAACAGACAGACAAAAATTATGCACTTGTTCCTCTTGACTGATCGTTAACCACCAGAAACTTAACAAACAAACATATGCCACTTTTCAAACTAAGAATAAAATAAAAAATAACCAACAACCTGATGCTAAAATGAACAGGAAAAACTTTTTGACTTTCTGCCTGCCACCCGTATGACCAACAGGATATAAAATGCAAAGTGTTTTCAGTTTTTTTTGTTTTGTCTACTTAATTGAAGGAAAAACAACCCACATTTGGTCACAATGAAAAAATATTTTTCGAAATTTATGCTCGTGAATGGCACGAGTTTTCAAGAAGTTTTCATGCCGTCTGCATAGTGACTAATTATTTAAATTATGCATTATTAAGGGTTACAAATGATGGAATGTTTTCGTTTGTTGTTGACTAAAAGAAAAAACGTTAAGGAACAAAAAAAAAAAATAACTTTACATAAAGAGTCGGTCAACCATCAAATAGTTACAGAGCGACACAAGTCTGACGCCTGCCGTTCAATGATAGTTTTTACTTTGTCACTTTTATGTTGTTGTATTAATTGTTGCTGCTATTACATTTTTCTTTTTTTACTTTGTCCACCAGTATTTCGCCTGCGCACCACCAATTTTTTTCTAATCGCCTAGCGCACGATCAACATATTTAGGTAGTTGTTAAACAGAACTTTAAAGTTGTGAACTGTATTTAAAAGCTATGGGCCGCATTATACATATATCTTTTCTTGGCCAGCACATCCAAAAAAGTGGGGGTGTTTTGGTTTTGCCACTAGGCTTGAAGCATATAAAAAAAAGTCCTTAAGATACCCTATAGAGCATATCAGTGGCGATACTTTGGCACCCTGCAATTTATTTTTTAACCCTTTTTAAGATCGCTTAAAAACCTTATAAGTAGGCTAAGCTACTTATAATCGAGATGAAAGTTAATAAATACTTATATGTCATGACAAAATGTTGTGCTGGTGGATCTAAAACTAACCATAGGTTATATAAACCCCCTTCCTGAAATCACTCAATTGTCAACTTATGACCTTCGATTTGTTTTTTGTATCTACTTTCTTTAGTTTGTCTGCATGCCGATAAGCTAAGCCGACAAACTTTGTTCAAGCAAACCTTATTCGGTTTTTAAAATTCGCACATAATTTACGCAGCCAATTTACAAATTTCTCCTCGAAGTATGGGGGGGGGGGGGGATTTCCACGATCAGTTGAGCTTATCAATAAAATTTGAACAAAATCCTTCTAATATTATGAATGTGATAGCTTGTAAGTTTAGATATTTGAAGCTGTAGATGTTTGTTAGTTTGTGGCTCAATCACGCGAATAGGTTTGGATGCAATTTGGTAGACGTATAGCATATGGCACAGATTTAAATACGGTGTATTTTTTAAGAGGTAAATCGGGGAAAGAATTGTTACTTTTTCTCCTTTCGATAAATTTGGTATGCAGATTACATATGGTCCAGATTGAAATAAAAGGTATTTTTAAGGGATAAAATGGGCATATTTTAAGAGGATGAATTTAGTAGTTTTTCTTTTTTCGATCAATTTGATACATATACAGATTATAGCCTACATTAACATACAGCGTACTTTCTCGGGGTCTAAAATGAGGAAAAGCTGGTACTCTTGGTACTCTTTTACCTTTGGTACTTTTATTCTTTTCGAAAATTTTGGTATAGAGATAACATAAGTATTAGGTATTTTTTATTATGTAAAAACAAAAAAAGGTACACTTTGGTACTTTTTTTCTTTTTTATACCCTCCACAACAATTAGTTGTGAAGAGGGTATACTGAGTTTGTCATTCCGTGTGAAACTTTTTTATTATTCATCTCCTTGAGTAATTCTAAGTAGATTAAGCCATGTCCGTCTGTCTGTCCGTCTGTCAGTCGGTCCGTCTGTCCGTCTTTTGAATACACGCTCATTTTCGAAAAACTCAAAAGAAATGAACAAACTTGGTGCCAAATTGCTTGTAGTTATCCTAAGTTGTTTGGGATTGAAATTTAGCCAAATCGGTTCAGTAAGATCAAAGCTATGAATCAAAATGTGGAACCACCACCATAAAAAAAATTGATAATTTTGTTACAAAAACTAACATAAATGGTGGAAAAATACACGGACTGATACAAGATTTTGCAAAAATTAAAAAACCATAATTAATAATGCTATCATAACAAAATTTTGCACATCAAAGTTTTATAGGACTAGAAATGACACTGTGAAATTATGTGAAGATTGGTCCGTAATTTACCCTAGGCCCCATACAAATTTTACTCCTGGAAGACAGCTTAGTATGCGTAAAACCATAATTAATAATGCTATCATAATAGAGTTTGGTACGTCACAGTTTCATAGGACAAGAAAAAACACTGTGCAAATTCGTGAAGATTGATCCATAATTTACCCTAGGCCCCATATAAACCCTACTCCCGGAAAACAGTTGGGTACTCCTAAAACCATAATTAATAATGCTAACAAATAACAAATTTTGGCACGTCATAGTTTTAAAGGACTTTAATGACACTGTGAAATTTCGTAAAAATTGGTCCATAATTTACCCTACTCCCGGTTTTTTACGCCCAAAACCGTAATAAATAATGCTATCAAAATAAAATATTACACTTCACAGTTTTATAGGACTAGAAAACACACTTATATTTTTCGTGATGTTCGGCCCATAATTTATTGTAGGCCCTATATGAAGCCCATTCTATTAAATTAATTAAATACGCCTAAAAATTTGCAGGTAAAGATGTAGCGGTAAAATTACTTCCAACTTAGATTCATATGAACATATGTCATGCAATTTTGTGATATACGGTCCATAATTTTCCTTTGAGCCCATATTTAGCAGCCTTCTGAAATTCACTGTAAACGCTAAAACTAATTTCACCGCTGTATTGAAATTTATGTTTTTTTAATACCAGAAATCATTCCGCAGAACTTTGGGATGATTGGTTCATAACTTGCCATGGCTCCAATATAAATTCCCTTCCTGAAAATCATTAAAGTTCGGCTTAAACAGTTGCGAATCATGATTTTTTACTCCAGCTAGTTTTAAAATTGCTAAAAAAAAGCATAAAACTTTTTGATTGTCGGTCAATAATTTAATAAAGGTCTAAACTGCAAACAATTTTAATGCTGATGTCTGTTTTTATAAAGATAATTTAATAATAAATAGATGTCATAAAGATATCGCTCCTGAAATATTCGAACTGTCTGTAAAGCGTATCAAAGATTCGGCAAAGCCGAATATAGCACTATAACTTGTTTTTATTACATTTGATAAACATATTTCATAGAGTCCAATGGATGGAATATACATATTTGGAGACCCCTTGCTTTCCACATGGACAGTTCAATGTCGGTTGCTCAAGACTATAGAGGGCTCAAAACTTTTATGTATTGTATGTAGACGAAAATTAATAATTCATATAATTTGTATACTCACACCACAATAGTGTAGAGGGTATTATTCATTTGTGCTTATGTGTGTAACGCCTTAAAATATTGGTCCTAGACCCACCTTAAAGTATACCGATCGACTCAGAATAACTTTCTTAGTCGAACTAACGATGTCCGTCCGGCTAGCTGGCTGTCTATGCAACCTTGTGCGCAAAGTACAGGTCGCAATTTTGGAGATAATTTGATAAAATTGAAATGAAAATGGGCCGAATCGTGGGACCACGAGGGAAGATAGGGGGAAATTTCTTCCTCTCAGAAACTATCAAACCGATTTTAATGAAATTTAAAACATAGATAGAACCATATCTATATGGACACAAAAGGTATGCATTTTTTTAAAAATAGGACCACGAAGGGAGATAGGGGCAATATCTGCCTTTCAAACAGATTCTAATGAAATTTAAAACATAGATAGATCCATATCTACATGGACACATAAGCTATACAGTTTTTTAAAAATAGGACCACAAGGGGAGGAAGGGGCAATTTCTGCCTCTTACAAACTTTCAAACCGATTTTAATGAAGTTTATAAACATAGACAAATCCATATTTATATGGAGACATAAGCATGATGTGTTTTTAAATGCTGTGGTGTAGGATATCATATGGTCGGGCTTGACCGACTGTACATTCTTAGTTGTTTTTTATTAAAATATTTTAACATTAAATAAGTATAGACTAGTCGATTTAAAAATGTATCTAAAATTTGAAATTCAGATCAGATTATTGTAACATGTCATCATACTGTTTGAGAAATCACAAGAAGCAAACTAGACGAGGCCTTAACCCATAGTCAGTCCGGTTTCATGCCCCCGGGGCACGTAATTCCCATGGTACCAGATGTGATCTCTGGCCAGCGGCAAACGCAAGAAATACATTTTGGGTTATTGCCAAATCTTAGGTATTGACTGCTCCTGATTTCCCCGGATGATGTAAGTCCAAAAGGTTGAATATCATTAAGATGATCCCTATAAAACCCACGGGAGCGGGGCTTATTTATACAGAAGTTTTTTCTCACATTAAAAACTTTAGTTAAACAAAACAATATCCAACCGGATTCAGAATTCAAAATTTAATTAACAAATAGTACGATATGTCCAGGTCCACAAATAGATATAAAATTTTTTTTTTTTTTTGTTATATTTACATAAAAATGTATTCTTTAGCTGCACTGTCTTTTCGCTTTGTTAGTGAAAAAGTTATGTTTTAGCTGCTGTTGGCAGTTGTGGTGTTTGTGAGTGGTGTCGTCAAGGATCGTGCCAAGTCTAGCATGTCTTATCACAAATTCGTGCCTGTCTTTACAGCACTTACTATCAACCGAAAGCAATAACAATAACCGATACCACTGCAACTCCTACAAAAACAACAAGAAACACACACACAAAAAAAAACTATGAGGGTGCTTAGGCGAATATTAAGTAACTGTTTGTTTGTTTGAGTTATTTCTGTTTTTAAGCCAGGTTTAAAGGTTTAGACCTTTAAAATATATTTTCGTGTGTTTGGGGTGTTGCCAGCGACATGTGTCTAAGTACATGTTTTGACGTATTTGTTTGTTATTGTGTTTCTGTACATTTTCACCTTTGCCTCAGGCTAAAGGCATGTAGAAATGACCCCGCTCCTGTCGTAAGCGAAACCCAAACGAAAACTGATCATTACAACAAAATTCTAAGCACAAGGTGGCGGCATTTGACATACGACTTAAATGCTTTAATAAAGTCAAGAGTTAAGTATATTCATAGTGCTCCCAAACAGGTACAAGTCCAGACAACACAACACAGTGGATATGTTTAAGTTTTATAATTAAGTCACATTTTTTTTCGTTTAAAGGGATATTGTAAATTTAAGGATTATTGTAAAATTAATGACACTTATTTGGAAATTAAAAAAAAAATAAATTTTAAATAGTGTTTTTTGTTTTCATTGATAGCAAGGTGTAAAGGATAATTTGGTTCAACCGGAAGTGCTATTTTAAAAATTTGTTGAACTAATTATTGCACTTGCTGAATAAAGACTATCATTGTTTTTAATTTTTTACAATATTTTTCTAAGGAAAATAAAATAATTTTAATCTTAAAAAACTATTTTTAAATATATGATTAAAATCCAAAAATCATTGGGAAAATGGAAACAATATTGGCCTCATACATCAATTATATCTATTGTCTTGTGATATTTGAGAGGCTCTTTTTTTACAAATCTTTTGTTTTTAAAAAAAGACATTTTAAACTACATCCTGTTTATCCTTTTTTTAAATTCAATTGCTTTCCTGTTAAACGTTCAATAAGAAAATTGTTGCAAAAAGAAATATATTTTTGTATTTTATTTTACTTCCTGGAATGTGCTATTTTCTTTGCAACAAAGTTCAGGTTTCTTTAAATTGATTTTTATTTAGGAGATTTCCATTGATTTTACAGGTTTAAGGTGATGAAAAAATTTGTCACTTGAGAAGTTAGTGAAGTGTTAAATACAGGTATATATTGTTGAAAAAAAGTTGTGTCGAAAATACATCTATAAATAAAAACATCTATATAATCATAAAAACTAGGATCTCCTATTACAAAGACTTTAACAATTTAAGCAATTTCAATATTTTTAAAAACATTTTTAGTTTATTTTTCATAATCTTATGTATGGTACCAAATAGTTTGCTGTTTTCCCCAAAATTCCTGTACTGGGATTTCCCGGGAAATTTTAATCTTTTAATTTCTTGCTTCCCCGGAAGCTTAATACGGGATTTCAGTTTAAAGGTTTGCTAGCTTAATGCTAGATTAAAAAAAAAGGCAGATTTAATTGGTATTCAAAAATATTTTATAACTCTGCTGTTGTTTCTACCAAAATTCAAATTGAATATTTAAATTTTAAACATTTCAAATTTTGTGGCGTTGAAAATTTTAAAAAACAATATCAAAGCGAATTTATGTTAACAGGGGTGGCGATACTACAACAAGTACAACACCAAAAACAAAACATTGTATTTTATTCGTCGTTTTCGTTGGTCGATATCCCTGCAGATAACGAGACTAGTCCATACATAAATGTAAAGAGTAGTCCATCAAGGAGTAGGAGTACTCCAAAACTACTCCAAATATATGGGTAAAAGGTGGCCTTTTTAACTTTACGATGTCCTAGGAGGGGACTATATAACCCACCGAAGAAGTCCCTAAACTACTCCATGGAGTACTAAAGTGGGTTAGTTTTAAAAGTACTGCATGCCACTACAGTATGGAGTACACTAAAAGGGTAGTTTAAGCATTTTAAATTTTTCACTAATCGCCTTTTATGGCGTGCCTTGTAGTCTATTATTGCTATTATTAAATATATATACTTGGGTTTTTTTAATTTGTTTACCTTTTTTTCACAAACTTTCACTTTTAAATAAGCAATTAATAACACAGTACAACAGCCAATCTGGGGGGTGAGAAATTCCAAGTCAGGGTGATGGTACTAGGTCAGTATAGTAAAACCCTCAAAGGGTTTGGCGTTCGTATGTGTCAGTTTTTTTTATGACCTTTTAAATTTTTTCCTTATATTGATGTTTTTTCGCTTAGTTGTAACATTTTGGCAAAAACGTAGTTTAACATAACTCGAGAACCACTTGTCCGATTTTGATGAAACAAATTTAGAAAAATTAAGAATTACAATTTCTCTAATCTGTTTCTTTACCGTTTTCCTATATGTGCAACACTTTCGAAGTTAAAAATGAATGTATGAAGGGAAAAAAGTATTATTTGCCTAAAAATTAAAATATTTTTTTTTTAAATTCATAAAAAATACAAAATGAAAAAAAGTGCCAAAACTAATTACTTTCGCGTAAAGTCACATAACTCATGAGCCAAAAAAGGCAAAGATCATGAAAATTGATGCACGCGTTTCTCATTTATTCACAATTAGGTAAATGTATGAATTTCAAAAATTTGCTCCAGATATGCACAACATTATTTGGAGAAAACATTGACACTCACAAGCCGAACTCTCTCATATTTTTCTACTGTACTAAAAGAGAAATATTGATGTGGCAACACTGGTTCTGTAATGTTCACATAAAACATGCATTGTCATTATACTTCTTCTCTTTCTCACACTGGTTCTGTGATTTTTGTCATTCAACAAGTGCCGACGAACGCGAACAGTAAAAGTGATTTTTCTCCAGTTTTTTAAAAGTGAACAAAAGAGAACAGAATATGGAACTGTGCAAGGCAGATATAAATAGCTTTTGCTACTGCTGTGGTCAATATGTCTCAACACATAAAAAAAGGGGAAATTTCAGTACTGATTTTGTTCAAACATACGAGATGTACTTCAACCAAAATGTTATAGTGAACGAAAATTGGGTACCAAATATAGTGTGTAAAAGCTGCTACAACCGTCTAATGGATTGGAAAAATAGAAGACGTGAAAGTATGCCATTCGGTATCCCAATGAAATTGTAATTCTTAATTTTTCTAAATTTGTTTCATCAAAATCGGACAAGTGGTTCTCGAGTTATGTTAAACTACGTTTTTGCCAAAATGTTACAACTAAGCGAAAAAACATCAAGATAAGGAAAAAATTTAAAAGGTCATAAAAAAAACTGACACATACGAACGCCAAGCCCTATGAGGGTTTTACTATACTGACCTAGTACCATCACCCTGACTTGGAATTTCTCACCCCCCAGACCACAATCCCAAAAATGTTCCATAGTGTAATTGACACCAACAGGGCTACCAATGTGTAATACCGTAAACTATAGAAAAGTATACATCATGCAGTTGTTGGCAGCACTGCATGTTAATTTCTTATAACAAGGTCCATATTACAGTAGATTGGACCATGTTGTAAGTAGTCCATATAAGCCACAATTGACCGCGTAGTCCAATATTATCTGTAGGGATGTCAAAGACACAAGCAACTTTTGACATTACTCTCTAAATACGAAAAAAAGTAGCACAGCTGTGCTTTCATACCCACCTGCAAAATTAATTCGCCTTGAACAATATGAATTTCTGCAGAAAGCAACAACAAAATTACAAAATATTTTAATATTTGTTTTGGTTTTCAATGATAATTTTGGCTTTGCGATGCGTTTTACACAATTAGTCCCTTAACGTTTTTTTTTTTTTGGGAAATAATTAGAATACAATAATCCGACACAGAGGGGCGAATAGTACCAAACACGAGGATTAATTCAAAAATGAAGCTAGTTTTTCGTATAAGTATTTGGTACCATATAAAAAGAGATTAAATTCAACACGAATAACTGTAAAAATTATGGAAATATGTTGTTTACTGTTTTCGTAATACGCTGTCAAAGTTGAATAATATTTGATAATTTGGAAATATATATTTTAATGGAGATTTGTGAGAATTGTTTCTTAGAAAACACTATTTGTTTAAAATGGATCCACCAACTTCAGGTATTGGACTAATTTATTAATAAATTTTTGTACAGAAAAATATTGCGGCAATATTTTTTTTTTTTAAATTGTTAAAAAAATGAGTTTTGTGAGAATACTTGGGCAAAACTTTTTATATATTCTTAAAATATGGTATTTCAGCTCGCATAATCAAAAACATTGCCCGTTTTTGCCCGATTTGAAAATATTTGAGATTTTGTGAATAACATTAAGTTGATTTTTCTGTTTTGTTTCTGCCAAAATTATATATTGATAGAAAATATGGCATATAATTCTTATTGCAGATTCCTGTGGTCACGGGATTCACTTCGAAAAATTTCGCGACTTTACCCAGAAAACCTCAAATCTTTTCGTAAAACTTTTCCCATGGTTTATATGCCTCCCACTTTACACAAATTCTTAATTTATGTACCAGAAATAGTATCTCATGCTCTATTGCCAATGGCCTAACTTTCTGAGGAGGAACAAGAAGCAGATTAAAATTTTTAGAAAACAATATGCTGGAAATGCAGTTCCATAAAATAGAATTAATCGGTTTCTAATAACTTCAAATCCTTTAATTTCAAGCAAAAACAAACATTAAAATAAAAAACTACATAATTTAAATTTACCACAAACAGCACTTGATTTGCTTATTCTGCTAAATATTTCCGATGTTGATGATGATAACATGAAGATGATTATGATGAAGGTGAAGACATTTCTTATTCCATGCAATGAATGTGCTTTGTTTCAAAAATAATATATTTTTTAGTTTTTAGTTTATTAAATAAAAGAAAATTAAAATTCCACTAAAATTTTACAACAAAAGTTTTTTACTAGTAATCAATATACACAGAATCCAAACAAATATTGGGTCATAAATTACAGGCTTCCCTGAATTAATCTTCGTTTTGCATATGTTAAACCCCACTGTGCGACGGCCCCATGCTTCTTACAAGAGTTAAAGGAGCCAACAAACTTAATCCGACTTACCTTGTACTGCCCACCAAATATCTGCAGCAAACAGTTACACGTTCTAAATGCATTCGTTTTTTCGGGACTTCTGAACCCCAAATTCGATAACTAATTAAGTCATAAAGGTAAAAATGTGAACTAATGAATTTTTATTAAACTCAGCCTCCACCTATTGATATTTATAATAAATACATTCAAGGAACTCTTTTTGCGTTGCAAGGTCATTAGTAACCTATCCTCAAATTCTCAGTTGTAATTTTTTAGGGTTGCCAAGGCTTTATTGCACAAACGGCGCTAAATACAATTCTCTTGTTAATTTTCGAACACCTTTCTTATCAGCTACCTGACATTACGTTTGACTTAATCACGATGTGATTTTTGAACTCAATAATCTACATAAATACTTTATGTCAACTAGTAACTGATCTACATAAATAGTTCCGATTAATTCTTGGAAATCGATTTGAAAAATACTGGTAATATTTTTATACACTTAATTTAAGTTTGGAAATAATATTTCCATTTATTACGTATTCTCTGCGTTTATACATAATATTTCATGTACTTGCCTTTTTGGTTGCTACTTACACATTTTTGTAAATCGAATTCAGTTGTAATTAATAGTATTTTGTTAAATTATGTTAATTTTATTAACACGAGTCTAATTTGGGTTTTATTTTTCAAAAAACATAAAATCTAATTAATTATTTAAAAAGCGTTTCAGACTTAATTTGTTTTAACGAAACCCATGACAAGCGTGATTGTAACATCAAACCCTTTGATTTTTTGTATTTTATTGTTTTTAGCTAAACGGCATAACTTCAATTAAATTTTTTTTGATTAAGAATCATTGATGAGTTAGACACGAAGAAAACTGTCTCCAAAATTATTTAAGTTTTCGGATTAGAATTTTATTACATGTTCGTTAAAATACACCGAGTATTAGGGCTTCCGCTTAGAACTTCAATGTTTAATGCAGCCGCTTTTTGTGTTATTAATCGCACTTTGATTGTCGTGCATTTAAAAACCAATTGTATTCATTAAACAATTGTTGACATAAAAAATTTGAAAAAAAATAAATTGTTGTTTTCTTTTTTATAAAATAAAAATATACGTGTTGTAGTCTGGTTTTTT
The DNA here is from genome assembly GCA_963931875.1 of Pollenia griseotomentosa. NCBI lineage: Eukaryota > Metazoa > Arthropoda > Insecta > Diptera > Polleniidae > Pollenia > Pollenia griseotomentosa. The sequence goes on from OZ007561.1 coordinate 64,612,018, forward strand.
TTGGCGCATATGTTTCCTGTGTCTCGTACAATTTTCTTTGTTTTTTTTTTCAAATGCAACCGGAAATTCCTTTAAGTATTTTTTTCAGGTTTTGTTTTTTACAAGTTGTATTTTGAGACGTGCTTTAGAATTTCTTTATTTCATTTTGAGAAACTCTTCGAATGTCATTGCTCTGATTTTTTTTTTTTTTTGTTTTTTTGCTACTGCGTATGTATTTTAAGGGATTAAATCTTTAAACATTCAAAAAACGTTTTAAATCATATATTATGGTATTAATGTGGAGCAAGTGCATACTTTACCTTAATAGGAGAGTAAAGCAGTTTTTGTGTTTAATTGAATTAGTTAAATTTTCTTAACAAATTAAAGGATACACCTGCTTCCTTAGACATTAGGGTATTTTCAAAAAGTTCACTGAACTTTTTGGTAAGGTTAGATTAAGACAAGACAGGTTTATATATAATTTATAAAGAAATATAAAATTAGAAAAATGTGACAAAAAAAATAGATTTTTTGAAAAAATATTTTTATTTAGAGGAAATTTTATATAGGACCTAGGTTAAATATACTACAGGGTGGCTCTTCGAACTCTGTCCCCAATGAACTAAGTCCCGAAAATCAAAATAAACTAATTTCCAAATTTTCTATAGAGAGAATAAAAAACAATGACTTTTAGAGTGTTATTTAATTTTTTATAAAATAATTTTTAGTTTTGTAATTGAAATAAAACCAGTTTTATATTTTTAGGGACTTATTTCATATTTCATTCAAATTGCATTAGACATTTCAAATATTGATCTATCAAAATCTATCAAAAATCCCGAATTTAAAAATTCCGAATCGATAACTAAAGCTTTTCTGTATAGTTGGCTTTCGGCCGGCCGCAAGGATTTTCTCTTCTACGGTAAAACAACAACCGGTTCGCTAAGATTTGAAATTTTACATAGAAGTTTTTTATTTTTAAAATGGGGACTTATATCATTTGTTTTTCAGGTTATTTAACGTTTTGAGAATCTGTTTCAATTTCGAAATTGGGGGCTTAAGTTAGTAATGAACTACCTCACTAATTTTAAGCACCTTTGAAATTTTTGTTTTTGGGTCTCAGTTTATTAGGGACTTAGTTCGTAGCGCCTACTCCATTATTTTAGTAGGACTTTCATTATTTTTTCAAAAATGTTTTTTCATATGATTTAATTTATTGGAATAATCATAAAGAGGATATTAACTCAAAACTTTTTTTATTCACTTTTTTGAAAAATCCTACTCACTGTAAAAATATCGTTCTTTTTGGTGTATTTTTTGATAATGAAACGGTTGGTTTGAAAATTCCACTTAATATGCCTTTAATATTAAATTAAAAATTGTTTGCTTCAACTGAAAATTTTTAAATTTTGAATCAATACCGATTTTATGATCAAGTGCGATTTATAAAATATGAACTAACAACAACTAATCAAATCTTATTCTGAATGTTTATTTTAGGGCATAACTGCAAGTACCGGACGAAAATGTTCCCATTACGAGGTCTCTTCTAATTGGATGGATGGGTCCTGCGGTATCTCTTCTTCTTCGGCGAGTGTGTCCTCCATAACTTTGAATATATCGAGCTAGAGTATTTTAGTAGACTGCAAACCTTTTTAAATATTTTACCGAATAATTAGTATTGTGGTTATTTTGTTGAACTATTTATGGTTTTTAATCCAAATTTTTAATATTTTTAACTTAAGCCTAATTAAAAATATTAAAAATTTGGATTAAAAACCATAAATAGTTCAACAAAATAACCACAATACTAATTATTGTTAAAGCTAAGGCACCAGCTCTATGTGTTCATTTGTCCTTCAAGTTGTGCTGAGAAAGGTCAACAAGAAAAAGAAAGACAAAAATGAAAAAACAAAAAATGTACTTGGACTTCAAGAAAAATTCTTGACAAAAGTACGAAAAAACAGAAGTAAGGAAAAACATGTAAAATCAATTAAAATGGATAATCATTCAAAAAAAGCAAACTTCGATCTTACCAAAGGTTAAAATACAATTTGGTTTATGGATTGATGTTTGACTATTGACGTCAGCAGTCGCCGATGGCTGCGAGTGCAAAACGGCAAATCCATCTGAGGAGATCGAGTGGTTGCGATCGAAACATGTCATGGTAATCTGCCGGCCGCGGTTCGAATCCCGGCTACGGTCAAAAATGAAAGATTATCAATAACAATTTTAATTAATTTTCATGTTGTAAAATTCCTTTCTTCATAAAAATAATTTAATGAAAATTAAATTTATTGAACTTAAGCCTAATTAAAAATATTAAAAATTTTACCGAATATTTTCTGATATCGGTTTTTACTAATGGCGCATTAAGTTGTGAATATTCTAGTTTTTAACTTCCCAAGGGTCGGATGTCATTATGCAAAGAAGCAGTTTGTTTTGGCTTATAATAAATCAAACTTACACTTCTTGTCGTACAGGTCTTGCTTGACCGAGATTATTTGATAAAGATCCTTTTTCAATTTCTATAAATCAGTCGAAAATTTAAGTAATTTAATCAAATTAATTACGAATTAATTTAAAGTAAGCAAAATTAATTAGATTTTATATTGATATTAATTTAAAAATCTCACATTCTTTATCGATTACACAACTGTTTATAAACTTTACATTACCTTTAGTCATTTCGTTTTAAAAGTACACAGAAAAAATTATTTTTCCAATTCAAACAAAAAATTTGTAGAATCAAAACATTTTTTGTCTGAAATCGGTCCTACAAACAAATTCGCATATTCAAACAATTTATTTGCATTTCGTTTATTGAAAAAAAACACTGATTTTTTCAAACAAATAATTTAACTGAATCAAACAAAAAGTTTACTGAAAATCATATAAATTTCAAACAAATAATTTTGCTGAATCAAACAAAAAAGTTTTTGCACAAGCAATGACGCGCACACAAGCAAGCACTGTAGAAGTAGATGAAGGCAGAGCAGAGCGGCGCCGGCTGGCTTTGAGACACATTTTTTTGTTGGAATAATTTTTGCACCAAGTCTTGTTTGTTCACACAATGTTTTTCTTCTTCACTCACTGTTCTGTATCCTTTCCTTGGCAGCAGACCGACTCGACATGTTTTTCGTCATCATTTTATTTCTTTTATTTGATGTAGGTATTTAACTAAACATTTTTGAAAAATTGAATACGGGATTTTGTTTTTCATTCTTTTTTACCAACTTTGAAACCAACAAAAAATTTATTTTGTTTCTTCTAATGTTGTTGTTGTTTAAAAAGAGTGAAACGTTTATTACCTATTATTGTTTTTGTTGTTTTTTACTACAAACCTCGCCACAATATTTTATCATCTTTCTTATAGTTGTACCTTTTCAAAGCGTCCAAAAATAGACTATGTGTTTTTTTTTGTTGTTCTTATATGTCACATAAAGAAGTGTTGCTTACGGTCAAATAAAAAAATGCAAAAACACGACAACAATAAAGAGCGTTAAATATTTCATACAAAATTATGAAAACTAGAAGCCAATAACGCGTTTATTATATTTTTGAATAGTTGTCAACATTTCTGTTGGCTAAAATAAAAATCAAACAAAAATATTAATTGAATCAGTAAAAAAATTTGTAGAAATTAAAAAAAATTTCAAACAAGCGTTTGTTTGAAAATAATTCAGCAATAATTTTTTCTGTGTACGTTTTTGTCTATTTTTCAATATCTTTCAACAGGATTTGACGTAATATGAATTAAAAATTGAATAAACATAATTCTACGTTGTAAAAAGTAGCCCAACCAGAACACACTGGTAATTTTAAATAAAACAAAATTTTTTTTTGCGAATTATCTTAACCTTCGCTCTCATGAAGACATTTTGTATGTGAACTCATGGTATCAACCTAGGTAGATAATGGTTTTATCCATTCAATTTGTTTAAAGCATTTTATGTATGTGCAACATTATTTATCAAAAAATCTAATATTATAATAATTCTTAGTGGAGGAGTTGACACAATGGACAATATGTTGTCTCAATACTCAACCAAAACAGCAAGAAGACGTTGGCCTTTGGCGATGTTATTTTTAATTTATTTATTTATTCAGCCCTTGCATCAACAACACACAAATTACAGTTAAAAACTCTCGACGTGTATTATTTTTGAACTCCTTGGGGTACAAATCTTTGAGTATCACAAATAAAATCTCGATTCTAAAACCAGGCGGTAGTTAGTAATTTTTTTAACAAGGCATATCTACCACGGTTTATATTTAAAAACACGCATATAAAACGCCACAAAACATAAAAAAACATCCGCAATTTGGCTTTAAATTTTTTTGTTGTTTATTTCCAAAAAAATCGCCAAATTTTGGTAACTGAACTAAAAGAATTTCAAAGTTGATAAAAACTGTGTAAGTTATTAACAAATGAAGATCAAAATAGCTACGCCCGTAGATACTGAGAGCGAAGATTAATGTGTGTGAAACAAAATATCGGCCAAATGCTAGCCACGGCTTCAATGGCATTCGATGGTCCATATTTTCAATGACACTGAGACATAATTGAGGTTCATTGTCGTTTATGTGACGAATTATCTCATGCTTTTTTTAGCTCTTCTATTGTTTTTAGGCAATTGGCAATTTTTTAAAGAAAGATGTCCGACGGTGTCAAATTTCATAATCATGGCGGCAATTAACATCGACACGACGTGGAATAACACGGTCATGGAGTTTCTCACGCAAAAGACCCATTCTTTCGTTGGCTGTGTGGCAAGTGGCTCCATTCTGTTGGAAACACAAACCATCCTGGTCCTTATTCTCCACTTCTGGCCACAAAAAGTCCGTTTTCATCTCGCCATAGCAAACACCATTTACGGTAACTGCTTGGCCGACCTCATTTTCGAAGAAGCACGGCCTGATTACGCCGCCAGCCGCAGAACGCACTAATCAAGCATGCACAGGTGTTTTCACATTTCCTACAGACCAATTCTCCCGATTGTGGACACATTTGGTCGTTTATGCTGCCCATAAAAAAATCACGAAGTGCACGAAATCCAATTTTATTTAAACGCCCATTTTTTTAAAAGGCTTCAACAATCTTAACACGCTGTTCAATTGACTACATCTCCATTGTTGAATCTGGCAAACACTGAAAAAAAGAAATAACAAATTACATGGAAAGAAGTTTATTTGCGTTTCTTAAAACAAAAAAAAAAAAATCCAAAATCTAAAAATAATTTTTTGATTTTAAATTATGTTGTTCGTATTTAGTAAAACTTGTTTAAATAATATTTGAAAGTAATTTCGGGCATATGGGCTTTTCTTGACGAAGCGCATTCTGGACGTAAAATTTTGGGCCTCTTTTTATAGCATTGCTGGCCGCATTTCACAATGCTGGCCTCTAAGGAATCAATTGTTGCTGGTTTATCAGCATAAAGCAGTGATTTCCCGTAGCCTCACAGAAAATAATCGACAGGTGTCAAATCGCACAGCCTTAGAGGCAAATCGACAGGACTATTTCTCGAAATAAACTTATCGCCATGCTCTGATTTTAATGTTGATAGTTGCGGTCGCAGTATGGCACGAATCGGCACTTTAATGATATCTCAACAAAAATAATGGCAATTTTCAAACACAAAATCATCGATAATGGGGCAGTTACGATGTGCATTTACCGCAACGTGAGAAATAACAACCGGTGATGCCACAACAACAAACAGTACAGGTATCTGCATGTATTGGTATTTTTTTTTTTTGTTTTTCGTTTATTTATTCACAATTTTGAAAATTTGAACTATAATAAACACTAGTTAACAATATTACTTTTTTATATACAAAGTCCCTTAATCGAGCTCTCTAGTATTATTGGAGTAACAAATGATTTACAAAATTCATAACTGATGTACATACTTCAAATGAAGAATACTTAATTTTTTTGTAATGAAAAGTTTAAAAAACATTACTTAGGTATTTTTAAGAGGTTATAAAAAAAATTGTCAAAGGGCTAAAATAAGGAAGAAGGATATGTACACACATACCCATTTATTAATTAATTTAGCCACCAAAATTTATTGGTTTTTGATCTTTGCGAAATGCAAAGTTCCATATTCGAAATACTAGTATTGTACCTCAAATTATTACTTGATGTTGGGGAGCAGTTAATTGATTTGATATTGGCGCGTCTAAAGTTATGGTAAAAGACTGGGGTGTAATTTTCATCTTGTATTAATTTAGCTTTGTCGAGGAACAAAAAGGCCTCCGGTGGAACATATCCCGTTTGCAAGGTATTAATTATGTACTCTTCATTTACATAGTACGGCGCTAATATTAAGTTATTTTCTATACATGATGTGCATCTTAAAATATTGTTTCTAATTAAATGTACAATAAAGTTACCAATCCTTACTACATTTGAGACATTATATAATTTTTTATTTGAAACGTATTTCATAAAATTACTTTGTGGTGATCTAAATATAGATGTACAAGCTCTTAAGCATTTTCTTTCAAACACTCGTATTTTTTCCATGTAGGATAGCGAAATGTTAAACCAAACTGGGCATTCATAGGTTATTATCGGTCTTATTAATGCCTAATATATAATAATTTTAACTCTCGGTTTTACATATCTTGAATAAAATAGGGATTTATACATAAATAAAGCTTTTCTTGCTTTATTTAATGCTTCATCAATGTGTTTATTAAAATACAAAAATTTGTCTAAATGCACTCCCAAATATTTGACAATTTCCTTATTTGGTGTATTTAGGTTATTTATAATAGATTTTATCCCAAACGATTTCCAATTTTTCCTAATGTTATAATTGCATTTATTTACCGGTGGTCTAAATAGAATTGTTTCACACTTTTGTGTGTTAATTTTCAGTATGTATTGGTATCATTAGAGTCTCTTGCTGATTTGTCTAACTCCATTTGTTAAAAAAAATTTTCTTAACTAATTCTTTGTTAAAAAACCCTCGCTGAAAACACTTTTGCGATAAAGCCTTGATAGCTGATTTTCTAAGTAAATTTGAATAAGTTATGAATCTATTTGTGATAATTTTCATCAGTATACTGGGCACAATTAACCGCCTTGTAAGTTATACGGGCCTTAAAAAACACATTTCATATGTATAGTGTCAATATCAAGCGTGTTTAAACATTATAAGTATTTGCTACTTTTTTAAATAAAATTAAAATTTGTTCAATGCTTCCAGGTGCAGTCTACAGTGCATTATTTTTATTTTAGCTACTACCTTATTAATAAAAAATGTTCTTAAAATGTTCTCCTTGGCCTATTATCATTATTCTATATGATTGATGTCCAATAATACACCTATTTATCTACGGAAACACCCATATTTTGATGTAAAATTTGCACATATTCATCCCACTGAGAAATGTAGATGTTACCAGCCAAGGGCTCTCCCAATTTGTATTTTTCAGCAAATTTCTCAATTTTAAATTTAGGATGTCCCTCTAGTTTGGTATGGCTAACATTAGGTTGGTCGTCAAAGTCTAGTTTACTAGGCTGCTTATAAACCAAAAACACATAACGCATTAAACCACTTTTCTTGGGAGCAATAGGACCTAAATAGGGAGATTTTATTTCCCCTTTTTCGACATCTTTACCGGGAACATTAACCACTAGCCAATGTAAAAATTCACTCCATATAGGATTGGCAGGGGCTGGAGCATCAGGGCTGGCCATATAGACCGTATAATAGCTATCGGAATCAGCAGTCCAATCAATTGAGGGAGTGTCTTTAGTTTCGGTCGGTGTAAATTCCTTGCCATCGCCCACAATAAGTCCGTTTTCAAATTCAAGCTGGAACAAGAAAGTAATTTTACCTAAGTGTTATACATTTATTTATTTTTGTTTTTTAATACATACCCTTAATTTTTCCTTGGGTGCCATTGTTAACATATCAGGTATAACTTTTGTATCCTTAAAAAGTTGTTCCAAATCACTGTCCGCCCGAACCAGTAATATAAGTAGTGTAAACAAAATAGCTTGCGAAAACATTTTAAATCTGAAATGTTAACAAATTTAATATATTTGCATTTTAAGCTGATCTATTTATACGATTTTGATTGATTACATTAATAATGATATATTTTTTTAAAAAAAAATTTCTTTTGTTTGCCTAAATATATCTAATTTTAACAAATTGTCAGATTAATATTGATGTTACATGTCGTGGGCAATTACTTAAAATTATTTAAAGCATTTTATTAAAATAAACAATTGTTTTTATAATGACTCGAAATTTTTTTACGGCTGTGTTAGATTTAAAATTTCACTATTTTGAAAATATTAGAATAAGTATTAGAGAATGGAATGTTTACTGTGAAATAATCGTTTTGAAATATAAATTTAGGAACCGTTTACACAAAGTAAATTAGAAGTGTGAAAAACATAAATTCTGTTTTTAACAAAAAGAATGATAAACATATCTTCATTTAATAATTCTCATACAGTAGGCGCTCGCAAATTGTAAACACTTTGTTATTAAAGCGACTCATATTTCCTAGTATTTCCTATTTTTGGATTATTTTTTTATATAGAAGTAAAAAGAAACTTGACGTTTAAGATATATAATAGGATCACACTTCTTATTTATTATATAATATTTAATTAAGTAACAATAACGACAAATTTTACAAACAAAAAAAAAAAAAAAAAAAAAACAAGCAAGAATGTATACCATTTCAATTGCTATTTTTTTATTTTGTGAGGACCCCTACTCATGCATTTCATTGTGTTGGAACTAGGAAAATAGGTTATAGGAGGAGGATAGGAAAGTAGAGAGGAAATACTTCAGCAGGAAGACTATTCGACATAGGAACAGTCCGGCAAAAAAACCGAATTTTCCCTGTAATGCGTTTTACAATGCACCGGTTTATTGACTACAAAAGGATGGGCTCTTGAGGAAAATCGTGTATTACGAACCAACGTACGGGTTTCGAGAACCAGATCCCTAATTTCATCAGAGCACATCCTATTGTAATAACGATAAAACAGGCAAATATAACCCACATTCATGCCGAGAAAAAATATGGTTGGGTGACAATATATTGTTTTCGTACACAAATAATTATTAGTTTTATTTAATATCAGCAATACTTTATTTAGTTACTGTAAACATATCAATGTTTATAGTAATTATAAATTTGAGTATTTTTTACTGAAAAATAATTATTTTTCTAACAAATAAATAATGATAACTTTAAAAACATATTAAAATTCTTACAACCATAGCATGATAAGATTCTTTGCGTGTAGTCATACTATGCTTAAGAAGCAAACAAAATATGTTTACACTAATAATATAATGTTAGCGCTTTTTGTAAAATAATTTTGAATCAGTTCTGTCGTTTGTCTTAAATATTGAATTATTTGTTAGTGAGTTGTTGAAACACAATTAAAAAAACAAAAATACCCAAAAAAAACAAGTTAAATTAAAAAATAAAGAAATTGTATTTATGTACATTCAAAAAAATTCTAAAGTGCCACAAAATAAAAATGTTTTATTGTTGTGACAGCACCACTGTATAATAATATGATTACTTCAAAATTTATTATGATAACCATGACTATAATATAATAACTTCTCATCTTCTTATGATGAGCATGATAATAATATGATTACTTCTCAACTTATTATGATTAACAGGAGAAAAATATTATGATGTAATATTAAGAATATATAACAATCGTATTATGGTCCCTACAATCATGAATCTTATCGTAATATGTTTCTCTTACAATATGTTTACCACAAGCGTGATTTTTCTTTGCGTGCTGCGACTGTGCTTAAGAGTGTCAATGAGAACCTACAGTCACCAATGAGAACCTTTGTCCATCGGACATCACATTGTGTCTTCATGCCCAGAACACCAAGAGATTCTGATGTCTTAAAAATTATACCACTCATATACATATACAAATAAGGCACTTGAAACCATCGCGCGTTTATGCATCAGCATGCAACATTTGGTCTTTCGGGCATTGAAATTGACCCTTGTCGCACGACCCCATTCCGAGATTATTTCATGGTCTCGGCCAAGCGTATAAATTATGTTCTGCCTCGTAGCACCAACATCGGATACGCTTTGTCTTAACTTAGATGAATATGAATGGCAAAGGTTGCTGTCATCTGGGGCCCATGGACCATCATGGACCCGCCAGAACAAAATTATGTTATGGGGTTAAGATTCATGTAAGAGTTCTTTGAGCCGAATAATATATGAGATTTGCTTGCCTTTAAGTGATTTCAGGGGGGGAATGTCAACCGCGACTCAAAAAAAAACCCCTTGAAATTAACCTTATTAGTCCAATTAAATTTGGTAAGATGATTTTGATTGCAATAAAATAAGCTTGGACTAAATTCAATCTTAATAATAAGATGGTTTATGGTCACAAAGACTCTATTTTGGAGAGAAACCTGTATGGGGGCTGTGTACAATTATTGCCAAACTCTTACCATTTTGAATAGGCTCGGTTCTAGTCGTAATTAGAACCTATTAACCAAGGTTTATCAAATTATCTTCGAAATTGCGAATTGTACTTTGAGTACAAAATTTACATGGACAGCCCGCCATCTGCACGGACGGACTAACATCATTAGATTGAGCCAGAAGTAATTCTGAATTTTTAGGTCGAACAAGTATCAGCACAAGCGCATAAACCCTCTTCACTATTGTGGCTAATGTCAATAAAAAATAAAAAATTAAGCAAATAATTTAAAGCTCCTGCAGAGTCTCGCTCACTGTGTGTTTTTCTATTAAAAATATTTGTTAGTGAGTTTATATTAAAAACAAAAACAAATTTGAATTGAACCCAAACCCAAATTTTAATTTTTATTACAAAAACAGGCAGTTATTTGTTATATACCGTCATCTGTAATATTTATTTGTTTTTGAGTCCATTGCGATTCTGAGAAAACGTAAAATCTACTAAGGTTTTCTACATTGTTACTTGCATCTGCAAATTCATCCCCAAACACATCTTCACACCATCTTTTGATTATTTTAAGCCATACTTAATTTTTTATTTCTAATTTCAAAACGATTAATGCATTTAAGCTGCCGATTCTAATATCAGAAAATTCTAATTAATTAGAGTTCTAATTTGTGAACATCTATTGTATTACTATTCAAATGTCAATAAATATATTAAATAAAACTGCCCTGAAAAAAAAACGTAAGCCAATTTAGTGAAAATGTGCAAATATTTACATTTCATTTATGAATGTGTTATTTGCATTAAATCAATCAAGTAGTTAAAGTTAATAACAAGTAAGAACAATATGTTCGGCTAGGACGTATGTTGGAATATTAGAATATCGAAAGAAAATGCTGAAACAATAAAAAAACAAAAATTTGTTGCCAAGCTTTTTAATACACATTTTTCAAATTATAAAAAAAATTTAAATTAAATAATTGTTGCGAAAACAATTACAAATTATTTTCTAGCTTCATAAATCTTTAGCCAGGTAAGTGAAAAAGACTAGAGTTTCGGAATTGCAACCAGCAACATTCGCACTAATATACTTGATCACTATTAATTATCGGGGTACCCTCTTTAAGTATTCTATTGAAGTTGGTTGTTTGCCGACCAAAACAATGTTTGGATATGCCATGATTACCAGTTTGGGGTGTAGCGAATATTTGAATTCGCATTAGCATCTACATTTGAAAACTAAATGCTTATTTTTACACTGGTACGTTACCTAAATTTTCATTACATTAACGAATAATTTGTTGAGCCAACGAAAATATTTTAATAAACGTAATTCGTTTGCTTAACGTACATTTTCATTGGACTTTTGGTTGAGTGTACTACTTGCATGTATGCGAATATTTTAATTCAACCAAACTCCAACTGTATTTAAGGCAGAAATTGCCGGATGTACTGTATTTCTATTTTGTCAATAAGCCCAATTTCGAAAATTACTATTTATCTAAAAAACTTTTTTTAAGGTCTCCACAAAATAAAGTTCAACTTAATTTAAAAACGGATATTATTGCAACCCACGCTAAATACAAAGCAGGTGACTTTGTGGGTCACATGCAGATCATTGAAATTCTTTAGAATGATCCGTCTATTGGGCTTAATGATCATATCCTGCCTTGTCTGGTATTGATTAGGAATTTTAATTTCCTTAAACCTGACAGGGACCAATGGGTGGACCAATCCTGGTGGCGCGGTTGCGCGGACCAGGTCTGGTTCACCGACGGTTCGTAACAGATCAATTGTGATACTGTGGCGGGCATGATGAGCGTGGGGCTTGCAAGGGAGCTTGCCAATGGGCAAACAGCCTTCAATCATTTAGGCGGAAATTTACGTCATCCTCATATGCGATTGGGAATGTCAGAGGGTGGAAGGGCAAAGGGATCGGGATTATTTATAATGTCGGATAGCCAAGCCGCTCTTAGAGCACTATCTTCTTTAAAGGAAAAAGGTCAGTTTATTCATAGACTGGTTTACGTCTCTGAACTAGTTAGTTACAAAAGAGCTGATTGATTGGCAAACAGCGGCGCTCGTCGGCCATTCATACAATCACAATATTATTACAGTAACGGACTGTAGTTTATTTAAGAAATATTCCGTTCAGTCATTTTTAAATAAATAAACATTTAAAATTCCAAGCAAATTTATTTTTAACTGATTCTAACAGTTATTAAAAAAACTAAGTGCATATTAATACGGATTTTCAGTTGCAGTTAATATTGTCAGTTGATTTCGTAAACTTCTTCTTTATGAAAATTAAATGAAAATGTAATTTAAAATAACGAAAAGTTCATTTAATTTTTACTGTCAAAAATTCAACCGCGAATTCCGTAAAAACAAATCAATATTCAGTTATCTTATATAAATTAATTGTCAAAAAATTAACTACATATTCCGTAAAAACAAATAAATATGCAGTTATTTTATAAAATTTTACTGTCAAAAACTCAACACCATATTCAGTAAAAACAATTAAATATTCAGTTATTTTTATATAAAAAAAAGACCTCAAGCTTAATTAAATAATAATAATAAATTTTGTAAAGGTCGAATAAAAGTCTATTTATATTTTATATAATTTTACTACCAAAAATTATTTTTTACTTATCTATAAAAAATAAATTGCTTGTTTTGTGTAAGCAATTCCCATTTTCTATTTGTTAAAATAATTAAGTTAAATACATCAAATTTTAAAAGTAAAATAAAATAATTGCGAAGCCATATCGGTCAGGCTGCTGGTGTCTTATAATTGAGAGTTCTTCTGTAAACAACGTGGTCAGTACAACAAAAGTAAAACAAACGTGTGTAACTGGGTAAGTAAATAAAAATATTCTCCCTCTCTCGCTTATAAGAAAAACAAGCGGACAGGTGTCTGTCTGGTATTTTTTAGAAATTTGGCTCTTTTGTGGAGTAAACGAAAATTTAATAAAATAACTGAATATTTAATTGTTTTTACTGAATATGGGGTCAATTTTTTGACAGTAAAATTTTAATAAATAACTGAATATTTAATCGTTTTTACTGAATATGGTGTTGAATTTTTGACAGTAAAATTTTACAAAATAACTGAATATTTATTTGATTTTATGGAATATGGTGTTGAATTTTTGACAGTAAAAATTAAATGAACTTTTTGTTAAAAATAAATGAAAAATAGGTAGACCGGTTTTTAATTGAACTTTCATTTATTTTATATTACAATTTCAGTTAATTTTACGTACAGAATATTGTGAGTGTAGGACCTGAGCCTATCTTCGGCTTCCCTGTCGACCACATTCCCCCTACGTTATCAAAATGGTCAGAACGAGAATTACACATGAACGTCACCATCTGGATTAAGACAGTCCAAGAGATTGTGAAATTTGTGTTCTACTTGATAAGGCGGAACTTAGACTGCTTGTTAGCCTATAAACAGTGCACTGTGGTTTTAGATACCATCAATTTAAAATGGGTAACGCATGTACCAAGATATGAAGATTTTGTGATGTGGATGATGAGACGTCTGAACAACTGCTCTGCTGCTGTCCTGCTTTAGGGAATTCCAGGTAGAATTTTTTTGGGAGGCAAATGATGAGCTCAATTGAAGTTTATGATCTTTCACCAAGCAGAATAATGAGCAGAAATACGCAGCCTGAACCTGACATGAAGAGATACATGGGCTGCACAAATGATCCTCTGGGTCGTGGTGCTTATGGCCTACTACACACATAAACACATATCGTCACCTAAAATACAAAATAGCGCAACAACACTTTTTTTAAGTTTACAGGAGAAGCAAAAAACTTTACAAAATTAATAACAACAAGATGTACTTTGCGTTTGAATTTCTTCAATTAAGTCGCCATTTTTGATCGAAGGGCCTTAAATTTCGAATTTTTTTGATGATACGTTGTTTTGTACTTTAGGTAACGATATATATTGCAACCCACACAATTATAAATTTAATTTTCTTATTGTCACCTTGAAATTTACTAATTACAAATCACCCTGCGTTATTTCCTACACATCGAATAAAAACTTTAGAAATTCCTGATTTATTGCAATGTTTTAAGCGCTTACTTCACTGCTGGCAATGGTTTAATAACATATCAAGGGTGTTTTTTTCGAGTGTCACAACTTTGAGTTGGCACCACTGCTTTATTTGAGCACCCATTTAACAGCTGATAGTTGGTTTTTGCTTAGTTGGCTTGGAAATTTCATTATGAATCGACTTACACCAAAACACCGCGTGCAAATTGTCAAAATTTTTTACATCCACAGAAAATTACTGTTTGGTGCCTTTATGGGCTGGCGAAGTCATTGGCCGATATATCTTCAAAAACGATGATGTCAGAATGCGAAAAGTTGTTGAAAATTTGTGTTCCAGCCGCGGTGCCACATGGCAGAAGTCATATTTAAACATTCATTTCATAAAATTTTCTTTTGAAAAAAGCCCGTTTCATTGATACTAAAAATATATTATTTTGTTTTATTATGACTCAAACTTGTGTCACTCTATAAAAAAAACACCCTTTATAACATTCATCACAATCTTGGAAAACATTGTTTAGTCCATCCGTCCATATTTAAGCTTTAGATTTTGTGAAACAAGTAGAGTGCAAGTTGGTAATTCTACCTAAATTGTGTTTTAAATAAATTCATTTTCTAAAACTCTAATTCAAAAATAGATACAGTCCCAAAAGTCTAAGCAACTAAGATACTTTGCTCAACCACTTTTAATCTGACCTCTTTCTTTTATTCTAATATTTCCTAACTAACATTCATATTTAAATAAAAAAAGTGAAATTAAATCGATGTGATTAGCAAATAAATTAACAAGCATTTATAACTTTAAACTATTATTTATATTTTGCTGTTTAAACAAAAGCAGATTAAGAAAATCACGATTTTTTTTTTTTGCCAAAAAGTTTTCATTTCTGTTTCATTTGTTAGTTCATAAAAAAAGGTTGCGTGGGAATCAATTTTGCGTGCCAATCGAGAGTTTTTGACTTTTGAAATTTAATGGTTACCAAAAGTCCAAAAAAAAATCTTAAATTAAGATTGTAAAATATTATTCAACCTTGTTTATGAAGACCTAATTTACAGGTAGAGATAAACAGAAACCAAAGCATTCAAATATGACAAACAATACAAAAAAAAACAGAAAACTTCATAAACCATTAACTCTAAAAGAAACCAAAAATTTAGCTCTATTTTCTAATAGCGACACAACTGTAATAAATTGACAAAAAACACGATTTAGTATGAAATATCATGATCATCTTTTGTTTAACGCTCAACAAGCACAAGTGGTGAATAAGGATATAATTAGTTCGTCCATCTGTGTGTAACATCGAACAATTAATGTGATGAAAACACTTTACCTTACAAAAGTCTTTACAAAAAAGTGCTATATTTGGCTGTTTCGAATCTTACAAACCCTTCACAATAGCATTGAAAATCGATTTGTTTTTTAGCCCATATGGTATGGGCGCTGTCGCGTCAAAATTCCTATTAAGAGAAATATTTCTATGGATGCTTAAAAATTATGGGTCGGTTAAAATGATTTTTAACACTAAACAAACCTCATATTTGAGCTCAATTTTATCGAATTGCTTCTTTTGTGGGGATCCTAGTACCAAGGCCCTGGAATCGAAAGGACACTTATATGGCAATCAGGTGAAAGAATACCCAATAAGACTTAAATGAATATATTTTTAGTTTTAATTAAAAACTCTCTTATACATTTGCCATTTTGCGTCTAATGTTGGCCTAGTGGGAAATATAAGAAAAAAGAAAAGAAATTTTTAAAAGTCGTTTATTTTTGGTGTCTTTTCTTTAGGAAAAAAAGCGCTTCCTTTTGTTAAATTAAAATTTGTTGTCTAGGGGCCTCCGAAAAAGCCAGGGCCCAAATCGTCGCACACGTGATCGAATGAACTTTCGTATCGAATAAAACTTCGTGACGTATCAAAAACGGGATTGCGGCATTCGAAAGCCTTCGTATCGAAATTTGTTTAAAACATGTAATAGATTTTTATGCTTGTATACTAATGGTATAAGGCATTGCACTTTTCGCCGCATATAAATCAACAATGTTGATAGTGCCCTATAAAATAGGTGACTTCGGTTTATTTATGTGGCTTTTTTAATAGCGGCGGCGCTTGCCAAAAAGAGCAACAAAGCAACGCAAAAATTCGGACAACATTTTACAAATTCAGAAAATTTGCAAAAATAGCGAAAATTCGCGAAAGTTTTTAACATATCAAACAAGTCATTAAATTGATTAGAAGTCCCTAAAATTACAAGGAATGGCAAAAATTCGATTAAAAATTTTAAATTAGCGGAAATTTGCTAACAGCGGCATGAAAGCATTGGCTAAAATTCGCAAGTAATCGCAAACTTGGAAACAAACCCTAAAATTTATTTGAAATCGGTTAAAAAAAACAAAATGTCAACAATTGAAGCACAGCCGCGAATAACGTTGTAAAAGCCACTTTTTGCAAAAACTGTTTTTTTGCAGATAACCGTTAACATTACCCTTTTAGACTGTTTAAACCTTAAATCACCCAAAATTATGCACCCTAACGCCTTCAAAGTGACATACAAAGAATCAACTAGTGGAAGAACGTTGTAAGTTACTTACAAAATGATACAAAGTAAATGGTTTTGAAACGTGGAATAACGTTTTAAATGACATCGCGATTGTGGATATGAAACGTTTTTCCACGTTCTTCCACTAAAAAAAGGTTATAAACTGTAAATTCGCATGTAATTTAAATTTTAAATTTTTTGATATTTTAAATAAAAGTTCTTATTGCCATTATTTTTAATAATCTAAAGAAAAAAAATAAAAAATTAATAACCTTGCCTGTTAAAAACGTTTTTTTGCTCTCCTGAAAAATAATTATTTTGTAACTTAAAACGTTATTCGCGGCTGTGCTTCAATTAACAAAAAAAATTTTTTTTAAAAAATAGCGAAAATTTTTAATAATTCGAACAAGCCATAAAATTGATTAAAAGTCCATAAAAATATAAGGAATTGAAAAAATTGCTAAATTAAGGGAAATTCGCAAAAAATTGCTAACAGCGGCATAATAGCAAAGTCTACTATTTATTAAAAATCGTTAAAGCTGTAAATAATCAAAAAACTTTCAATACAAAAATCGCTTCTATCTATGACTATAATTTGCGAAAAATTGCTAAACTGAATGTTATTATTTTATTTCTTATTGCTGAAAAAAGTTTAATACTTAAATTTTTAGCTATTTGTTAAAGAAATCTAATAATTATTCCCAAAAAGTGTGTAAATTATTTGTAAAAAAACAATTAAATGTTTTTACGAAAGCTCTTAACCTATCGAATGACATTTCGAGTAAAGTCATTCGATCGACTACTCGTTATCGAATGCCATAATCTCAAAAAGTAAAATTTCGATCAAAGTCGCTCGATCACGACTGCGACGATTTGGGCCCAGATTTTACAAAAAAATCTTAATAAAATACCTTTATGGAATGGAACATACTTAATATGTCTACCCTTCACTTTCTAAGTCATACAGTAATCTAAAATAAAATCGCAACTCATGGATAAATTGCCTCTTTTTGTAATTTGTTTTCTTCATTGGTGTTCTGTGTTGCGAACAGTGTTCGAAAACAAACACTAAATATCGCTCCTTAGTGTTCGGTTCGGTAGATTTGTCGAAAACACAAACGCTAATAGTGTTTGTGTAGAAAATCACTAAGAATTCGAACACAAAAATATAATTCTTTTTATCAAACTCAACGAAAGATGAGAACATTAAATTCCGTTCGTTTTTTTTTTAAATCCACAAACTTCATTGTGTTCGGCTCGGCTCATTTATGTTTGTCCCATTTTGCTGGTAAAAAACTACACATTTATTACAAAAACAAAAAGCCGGCAAAATAATTTTACACAAACAAAACATATACAAAACACACACACACAAGCTGTTCGTGGCGCGGTCGTTGCTAAAATTTTTTGTTTGTTCGTTTCTTTATCAATGTAAAAAAAGAAACATTATAGAACATTGAAATAACATGTTTGTCTACAGTATCACTACAATTGTTCTGTTTTTTTTTTTAACAAAGAACAGAAAACTAGATAATGTTCGGCTCTTTCTTGAAAATAGTTACGAATGGTATTAAGGGTTGCTTGTGTTCGTCTACGCAATCACTGAAAAAAAGATATCGTTCTTGGGTGTGTGAGCCGAACGCTAAATAATGTACTGTTTGTTTTCGAACACTGGTTGCGAAATAAAATTAAAGCGACAGCCACTGAATTCCAAAAACAATTAAATGGACATTTTTCAATGCCTTGTCCAAGCCGTCTTGAAACTGAAGATGTGTTCCACTTATTTTTTTAAGATGATTGTAAACACTGGACAGTTGAAAAATATTTTGCTTCTTCAGTACTTTCCCTTAAAGCGATTACACTTTTATCTTAACTACCAAAACGAATATTTCGTTGGGTATTTCTATCTTGAACCGAGCCAGTTTAATAAAATTTTACGATTTACTTTCATATTCAAGCATCTGAAAACTTTAATTTTGCCATATATGATTTTCTCTGATCCTTGACTTTTAGAATAAATTGGTCAAACAAACTTGAACACTTTTGAACATCAAACATATTTTGGTCGACAGCCGAATGACTTTGTGTAGAGTATCTAAGATTCGTGAAAGTTAAATATAACATTTTAATTTGTTAATATAAATATACACAAATAGTTTTTTTTTTTTTTTTGTTACTGAAGACAATAAAAATAGTAAAATAAAGTTATAATTTCTAAGAATTAAAAATAAGATTGCAAAAATATTAGTAAATCTTTTCATTTCGAAAAAAAGACAACAGTTTTTATTTTTTTGGCAATTTTGCTTTGTTTAGTCACAAGCAAATTTGCTAAGAATATTTCACAGTAACAACAGGTTCACACGCTTGAAAAGGGAATTTTGTTGTTTTTAAGAATTGTTCCAATACCCATTGGGAATTTATTCATAAAACAATGCAATATTCAATTTTTTAAGATGTGAGAATTTTGGGATTTCACGGTTAACAACAGCAAAACGAGGACTAAAACAAAAGTTTAATATAACAGGAGTGACCAGAAGCGCAATTTGAATAAATTTGGAAAAGGGAAGGTGTTTTAAACAAAACCAAAATTCATTAAGAGTTTGTAAATGCCTAATTGAGATTTTTGGATACAAACAAAAGTTTCAGGAAAAATTTAATAGTTCCAGCAAATATTCATGTAGCTGTCTTAAGTCTTTTGTTTGCCTTTAGAACCCCGCCTCTGCTTTCGTACCATAAACCTGTTTCAGATTCATGATTTTTCTCACTGTCATGTACATCGAAAAAAAAAACAAACTACCTGTCTGATTGAAATATTTGAGTCTCTTAAATTTTATTTTTATATACCGTGTCAAATTGTATTCACAATCAAAGACAGTTCCAGAAAAAAAATAAAAACACAAAAACTATATAAAATTTTATATTGAAGCAACAAGTGAATGACAGGATAATCGTCCTTTTTGCAAAACCTCACTTCTTTTTCTGGTTTTTTGTTGTTGGTTTTTGTTTTCTTGCATACAATTTTATTCACTGCACGTTTGTTTAATTTTTTTTTTGTGTGTGTGTGCGTTTTTTTGTTTATTTTTATTTAACAAACTAAATTGTTTTTAAAGACCTCCTTTTGTTTTCTGCCGAGTTTTTTTTTCAATACAACATCCTCAATGAGCCAAATGTGAGAGTACTGTAAATAACTAAACGCTCTAAACAGACAGAAGAACGGATGGATGGATGGACAGACAGAGAAAACCCGCATTTCACTTCAATAAATTCACATGATCTGCGTTCACATTGCAGCAGGTTCAATCTTCAGTAACAGGTCGTTTTTTGAAATGTTGTTAAATGTTTTCGAACAACAATTTACGTGTGTATTTCATTATGGAGAATTTATGAATTGTCAGTTCATTATGGTGCGTGCATCCGTTTGAGTTGTATGATTTTTGTGAGAACAAGTGCACAGTTTGAGGTAAGTATTAAAAGAGATTATAACAAAAACTATATTTTTTTTTTTAGTTTTGAATAAATTTTCGTGTGAATATTTTATTACAAAGGAAAAGGATGCAAAAAAATTAAACTGTTATAAAATCTGGGAATAAGCTGGACTATTTCAAAGGGTACGAAAGTATTTTTGAACACTTTTTATCGTATGATTCAACCAAAAATTGTTTTTTAGAAATCATTGAGTTTATTTTTTCTTCCATTTTTTGTAAATCTGTTATACAATAACAGTCCTATGCAAAAAAAAAGGTAAAGTTCACATTAGTTAACGAATACATTAAGCCTAGCAAAAGTGTATGTATGGTATTAATGTATTTGTTAACTAATGTGAACTTTAAATTTTTTTTTTGCATAAGACAGTAAAAGTTTAAGTGATGTTTACTCAATAAATAATAAAAAAATTAGTTTTGACGCGCTTAATTATTAAAAGCTTTATCCTTCCGGATAGAGTTTGTAAGGAAACAAGGCTTTTAAGGGGTATAGCAAAATTGTCAAGACTGACTGGTGCTTAAAACTGACAGATGGCTAAGACTTTAAGAAATACGTTTAAAATCAATGGTTATATATTTTATTATGCCAAGGACGTTCGAGATGGAGCTACCTAATGTTTGTTTTATTTACTATTTTTTTTAAAAATTTTTTAATTTTTTTAACAGTTTTTGTTTTGTGTTTTATTTAAATCTTATTTTTTTTTCTTATGCAAGGAAGTATTTTTTAGTGCAATATGGAAAAAACCCATAGTTACATCACTGAGGTCTACTAGATTTTGAGCAGATTTCATCAAAATCTAGTCACGGAGTAGATTTTGATTTGTCAAAAACAACTAAATTTGCCACGAGATCTATTAAGTACTACATTTGGTTACACCACAACCATGGTCTATAGTCCACCATTTAGAAAATTGAAGGGAAGTTGTGTAAGAAATTATATCGAAAAAGGAATTCTCCTTGTTAATTCTTTGAAAAACGTATTTACCCCGAATGTACCTCAAGATATAGCAATTGAGTTACCGCCTGTTAATGCCAGATCATCTAATCCCCTCAGATTTGAGTTAAGAGAAATCGAAAAGGCTATATGTGTATAAGCACCAAGAAGGCACCCGGTATTGATAAGATCGGTAGCAAAATGTTTTTAGAGCGTAGCGCATAGCGAAGACAATTATTATTTAAATTGTAAATGCTATTTTTTGCCTTGAATTCAAACCTTAAGAATGGAAAGTTTCCTTAGTTACCAGCATACCAAATCCAGGAAAACATCATACAAGAGTTAAGTCATATAGGGCTATGTATTAGCTTATGAACTAATATTTCAAAGCTTTTTGAGAAACTACTTGTGCCAAAATTAACACTAATTTTACAGGAAAATATATGTATTCCAAACCATCAATTCGGTTTTAGAAGAAAACACAGTACAATTGAACAAACTCATAGAATAGTAAATGCCATGGTTTGCATGCTTTTGCTAAAGTCTGAAATGAATTTTGAAAACTCAAATGTTCATAAGGATCTCAATGTGCCATTAGTTAAAACTATGATTATGAAATATGCAGTAAAATATTTAAAAAGACTCGAATTGCATCCGAATTCACTAGCTAGAAATATTTTAAATGATGGTGGCCATACTCGCTAAAGGAAACGAGATACTGCAGGACTCATCCGATTAGAAGAGCGCCTAGCACCTACAAATGTGAACAGAAACCATGAGGGGAAACACTTGCAGGACATAAAATAACTTATTAGAAAAAGATTTAAGTAATTAATGTAAGCTCATAATAAATATGTATATGAAGATTTAATAAATAAATGATACAAAAAAAAAAAAAAAAAAAATATACAAAGTCTGCACCACTTAATTTACGCATTTTATAAACATGGGTCAATATTATAGTATTTGTCAACACAAAATATACAAACTAATGTAAGCATGAAACAAAGTTATCTAAAAAGTATTCCCAAAATTGCATTAAACGCTTTGAATTTTATCAAGAATAAAAACTGGGAATTAAGCACGAATAACAAAATCTTTTAAATTAAAATTTTGTATTCCCAAAAATTACTTTTGATAATAAACTGGCAAGTGCACGGCCTAAAAAAACTACCTGGCAACATCCTTTTGCAAGTTGTTTTTTGCATTTTGTTTTTTCTTAACCTACTTACAACTACAATTAATGTTGGAAGAATTCCAATCAATTGTAGTAGGGAATGTAAGAAGAGATAAACTCACTGTTTATTTATTGTTAATTTTTTTGTTTAAACTTTGATATTGTTACAAGTAGAGCTGTTGCTTATGATTCTTATACGCTTAACAGTTTTATTTGGTTTAATATCTTTAGTTTTTCCAAAATCTTTATGGATGAAGTTTCCTGATGATCTGGCCTAAGCAACGCTTTGAATGTAAAAAAAATAGAAAGAATTAACAAATGTAGTATGTTGCTTGACTTTTTTATATTGGGCAAAATTGACCAGCAACTACCACATGTGTTATATTTTTCAATACAGGATAAGGGTTAATCAAAAATTTAATGCCTGTATTCATAAAATTTTTTTTAAATTTAATAAAGGCTTAAAAAACAAAATTACTATGAAAAGTAGCCTCAATAAACGTTTGTTAAATTTAATAATTGTTTATGAATACGAGGGTAAAACTCTTGTACTCCAAACATTAAAATATAGCTCAAAACTAAAAAAAAAAACTTATTTGACTTGACAAAAGACATTTTTATTCAGTGCCCATGTTGTGTAACTCTCGCGTCGAGAAACTTTTTGATTGAAATGTGAGAAATGAAACAAAACTTCCATTAATTTAAACAAGCAACTGCTTTTCTCACTTTACTGCGTCTGGAACATTTTTTGGCGAGTTTTACTTTTTTCATTATATAATTATTTTGCTTTTAACATTTTTATAAAATATACGAATGTTTTCAAAGCTCGTTTGCAAACAAAAAACATTAAAGTCGCACTTCACATTATTTGGTATAGCCGACGGTGGTTTTTTTATTTTAGGTAATTTTTTGTTACCGTCAACGATATGTGTGACTGGCTTTCTCAACGTCTGCAATGTCGCATCGACTTTATCTCTTTTGAAAGTTTTCGACATGAGTTACAAAGACTCTTTTTTCTAACTTTTCGAGAAACGATGGAATATTTTGTTTCACATCTTTTCGATGCAAGAAGTTCTGACTAAAGTTACAGAACATGGGTACAGGACTTATATGAATATTTCTTTAATATTAGTTAAGATATAAAAGATTTTGTTATTCGTGCTTAATTGCCAGTTTTTATTCTTGATAAAAACACTTGAAATTTATTGTTGATGGGATAAGCTATTCCTATGCGCATTTCACTGGTTGCTTAGGCCAGATCATGAAGAAACTTCATCCATAACATCCATCCATCAACAATAAATAGTGAGTTTATCTCTTCTTACATTCCCCACTGCAATTGATTGGAATCAACCAGTGAAATGCGCATAGGAATAGCTTATCCCCTCAACAATAAATTTCAAGTGTTTTTTATCAAAAATAAAAACTGGGAATTAAGAACGAATAACAAAATCTTTTAAATTAAAATTTTGTATTCCCAAAAATTACTTTTGCTAATATAAGTTAAGATATTTTATTCAGTAAAAAACAACTTGCTATAGATATACAGAAAAAGGTATAGAAACCCTTTTAAAAATGTAATATTATCAGGCATGTCACATATTCCGATCGAAATGGTTTGGATTACGTATTTGCAATTCCGATCAATTTTGTTTAAAGTTTTTCAGATTTCGAACGCTTTTTACCCAAAAAATAGAACATATTTGCTTTTTAAATAAAGTATGGCAGTGTTGTACATGACAGAACAAAAAAAAGCATAGTTTTTCTCATCGCTTGCGTTTCCATCGCCTAAATTGGTTCTACTTCATGCAAAAAAGTGATTTGCAAAGAAAAATAAGTGTGGTAATACTACGGCTGAAAAATACATCAGTTTGTTTTGTTTTTCCAACAGGCTTATGAAATTAAAATGTTTATGTATAAATATTAACTAAATGTTTAAGAAATCAATTGGGTTGTTCACGAAGACGGATTATCAGGTTATATGGTTATGAAGTTATATTAACAGCAATAAAATATATTAGAAAAAAATGTAAATAAATGTATTTTGTTGTTGTGAAAAATCAAAATAACAATATAACCTGATAACCCAAATGAAATATCCAACATACAATTTCCTGCCTGTATTTTTTTCAAAATAAAATAAAAATTTTCACTTGGGAATTTATATTGAAGCAACAATAAAAAACTCAAATCTGGGGGCAAATCATGGCAGTCGTTATCGAATAATTTTCGATTCGAAAGCAATTCCATTTCTAATTCTTTCTGTCCATACTGAACGGATCGAAATTATTTTTTTGGTGTTGTAAAGCATTTATTTGAGTTTTCAAACACTGGAAAAATAATACGATTCGTTCAGTATTGACTGAAATAAAATTGCTTTCGAATCGAAAAAGTATTCGATCACGACTGCCATGATTTGCCCCCTGTTTTTGTTTTCAATATTCATTCCTAAACGTAAACTTTTAGTTTAGTTTAAAAAACAGGCAGTTAATCTTTCATTTTGGCATTTTGATGTAATAAATTATTTAAAATAGCAATTCCATTTAGAAAACTAAAAGAAACCACTTTCGGTAATTATTTTTTTTTTCTTCAGAAGCAAAATACGGAAATCAAACCACTTTTGATCGGAATGGAATTCTGTAACATACCTGTATAATTCCGACTAGGGCAATTAATACACATACTAAATCAGAATTTAAGTTCTTTGAACCACAGATCTATCAATCAAGTAACTGTTTTCAAATTCCGATTACTTCAATATCTCGTTAAAATGTCTACTCCAATTTGTAAATGTTACTTTAATAAAGTTTTTTTTTTTAACTAAATAATTGTACATGTTTTCAATGAGTTGGCAAATTTTAGACAATAAAACTAAAAGTGATTGATGGTAGTAGTTTAGAACAAAATATCTCCACCTGTTGACAACTTGAAAAAAATCACAAAAATCGCAAAAAATAACACTTGTTTCTTCAACACTCATAACCAACCATTATTGAACAACAATACGACCATTAAAATAGATTAATGAAATAAACGAATTTTAAGATGACATAACAAAATGTACAAAAATATGTTTAAATAAAAAATCATTACTTTTTGTTAAATTGTAACACTGAGTTTCAAAATCCGTTTTCTTCTTGAACAAAAACCAAATCGGCACTTTTTTGTGGTTCTTTTTCTGTCCTGTTTTGTTTATGACTCAGTTAAAAAGTAAAAAAAAAAGAATTGTTGACGTTTTATGTCATTTATGATTTTATTAATATTATGAAAAAGCCGACAACCATTTAACAACATGACAGAATTCATGACATGCTCTTCAACAAGAGCAAAATTAAAAACAAAATTAACTACATACGTTTTATAATAAACTAAATTTTTTATTTTTTTTTTTATAAAAAAAAATGAGACAGATCATTCTGTTTTTCTTAAACAAGAAGCCAACAATGTAATAAAAATGTTAAATATGAGTCTAAATTGCGGTTTATATCATATTTTTTATTTTGTTTGTCTTGTTGATTAAAACGAAATCTTACGTTCATGACTGTCAGTAACTGAATTGTTTTTTTTTCCAACGTTGAAAATCATATCTTGTGAGTTTTTTGGCCTTTTATGAGAGCAGGGTAATTGTTACACATCATTCTTGGTTAAACCGTTTTCTTCGTTTAAACTTGTCAGTTTTTGTTTTGCAATTATTTAAAATTTGCTTGTTTCTGTTTTATCTTTGGATCTGCAATTTGTGCGCCTGAAAAAGTGATTCTTTTGATTTTTTGTGGAATTCTGTTTTTTTAATCCTTTTATTTAAAAATGTAATTAATTTTTTGTTCAAGCTTATTAAATTTCATAATTTTATTTTATGATCTTGTGTTAAATTTAAAGATTAAAATATCTTCAAACGTCAGAGAAAAAACACATAATATTTGGAGTAGAATTTTGGAAAAATTTCTTGTATTTTATGGAAAAAAGTTTTTGAAAATTGAATTCCCAAGGCAGCATTTTTTTGTACGATGACTGTACAAAAATAAATCATTTGTTACCAATTATGTTCTGATATTAATATCATAGGCTTCCATATTTTTTTTTTTTTTGAATAATGTGACTTTCATATAAAGTCCACTCAATATTGGACATTAAACCTTGTGTTAATACCCAACTTTATCCACATTGTTTAGAACCCGGGGTACTCATATACTAAAATGTATTAATAATCCATATTTTTATGAAATAAAATTAAATTTTTAGCTTTTAAAAGCGTATTAAATTATATTCATGTTAAAATGTGATTTTCTAACTTTGTTTTGCATAACGGCTAAAATTTTAAGCAAATTTTTTTGAGTATTAAAGGATCAAAAAAATAAAACTAGAATCTGAATTCGCTTTCTTTTAAGTTAAATAACGACGATTCAGAAACTTGTCTAAAAATTTTAATTCTTAGTACATTTTATTCATGTTAAAATACCTAGGTGGGTACCATGGTACCCGGGTATTAACAAAAGGGTTAAAGTTATTCATTCTATAAAAACAAGTCGGAAAATAAAGCCCTTCTACCCCGTCCTATATGAGAACAATAGTCAATAATGGGTTTTATTAAACCAATTTTGGTAGGATTATTTTATTTTATGTATGTGAACAATTGTGTTCCGATACTAAGATATTAAAGAAACTTATCGAGCTCAAAGCAACTTATAAATTAATAAATTACCTTTCTGCACAAGTTTTTAACCCACATTGCGTTTGGGGGTCTGTAAAGAACAAAATTGATTTCTCAGAATCGCAAATCAAAAATCAGTAAGACCTCTACCGGTTCGAGACAAATCGCTTACGGTGCCATGTTGGTGCTAACAATGAACTAAGCAACGAATTATAGTTCAGACGCCGATATGCTTTTTGCGTTTAAATAATTTATCGCAGACTTAAATAATAAAATTCCGGTTCTTCAGTTTTAAATCTCTTAATTACTTATTCTCCAGCTGTTATATAAATATAAAAAATAAAAAAAAATAAAGTACGAAAAAACAGAAGTAAGGAAGAACATGTAAAATCAATTGAAATGGATAATCATTCGAAATAGCAAACTTCGATCTACCAAAGGTTAAAATTCAGTTTGGTTTAAGGATTGATGTTTGACTATTGACGTCAGCAGTCGTCGATGGCCCCGGCCACGGTCAAGAATGAAAGATTATCAATAACAATTTTAATTGATTTTCATGTTGTAAAATTCCTTTCTTCATAAAAATAATTTAATGAAAATTAAATTTAATGAACTTAAGCCTAATTAAAAATATTAAAAATTTGGATTATAAATATAAAAAAATAAAAAAATTAAAAAAATATATAAACGAAAAAGTTATTAAATTTGTACGACCCATGGTGACTTTTGGCCCACCCTGTTTAAACAAATTTAAATTAAAAATTTTGATTCAACAACACCATCTAAGCAAGAAACGATTTGACAACAAAATCATCCGTTTCTCTTGAGTCTTTTACAAGTCAGCGTGTTTTCCAAAGACCGACACGAGGACGGACAGGCAGACAGACCGACGGAGAAACAAAAGAATATGGCCAAATCGATGTTCTTTGTGGAGTCTAAGAAGAATATTTGTTAATGTTACACACGGAATGCCAAACTTAATAAACCCCCATTAGCCACTTGTGGTAGTGGTAGGTTTTATAATGCTCGAATCCTTTAAAAATAGTGGCGAGTAATAATAATAATTCACTGTAAGTACATACATACATACATACTTGTAAATAATATTCATCTTCTATTATAAAGTTGCTTCGTGTAAAGGTGTAGTTTAAGCCCACCCCAGGGGCTTGTAGCGATCATCTTAAGGATATTTCACCTTTTTGTGTTGCATACTGCTAGGCAATAAAGGGCAGTGAAAATCTGGAATTCAGCAAAAATCCAAAATTGACATATCTTAAAAGAACTTTACGATCTCTTGCGATCGCGGCTGACCAGTGAGAGATCCTATCTGGTACAGTGGGAGTAGTTTCCCCTGGTGAGTTGGCATCAGACTGACCATTGTTTTAAGCACCTGTTAACATTTATTTTGCGGGATATGCTTTTTGTTAAGGTGGTGTTGCTACTCGACAGATGCTGCTAGCATTTTTACAAAAGCAGCGCAGGTTAGATAGCACTAGCTGCTTAAAGAGGGCCGAGTATTGAATCTTGCCGAATTATGTACTCAAAATTTTACTGGTTGCTGGTTGCTTTCAAACTCGGGGCTGTTGATAAACGCATTGTTGTTCAGTTAGGGTTTAAGATTAAAGAAAAGATTTTAGAAAAACTAAAGATATTAAACCAAATAAAATTGTAAAGCGTATAAGACTTATAGCAACAGTTCTACATGTAACAATATCAAAGTTTAAGCAAAACACATCAACAATAAACAGTGGGTTTATCTCATCTTAAAATTAATGTTGAGAGAATTTCAACTAATTGTAGTGGGGAATGTAAGATGTGATAAACCCACTGTTTATTGTTGATGTGTTTTGTTTAAACTTTGATATTGTTACAAGTAGAACTGTTGCTATAAGTCTTATACGCTTTACAGTTTTATTTGGTTTAATATCTTTAGTTTTTCTAAAATCTTTATGGATGAAGTTTCCTGATGATCTGGCCTAAGCAACCAGTGAAATGCGCATAGGAATAG
This sequence comes from Pollenia griseotomentosa, assembly GCA_963931875.1. Taxonomy (NCBI): domain Eukaryota; kingdom Metazoa; phylum Arthropoda; class Insecta; order Diptera; family Polleniidae; genus Pollenia; species Pollenia griseotomentosa. Next base: position 64,641,335 of record OZ007561.1, read on the forward strand.
CTTATCCCATCAACAATAAATTTCAAGTGTTTTTATCAATAATAAAAACTGGGAATTAAGCACGAATAACAAAATCTTTTGAAATTAAAATTTTGTATTCCCAAAAATTGAAATTACTTTTTGATAATATGGAGCAATGACTTTACCTTTTGGATACCATTGCAGTACTACCCAAAAGAAATTTCGTAATAATTCTCTCTTATACCATAATTTAAACACCAAAGCATAAAAATACCATTCACTTTATTTTAAAAGTAACTAGCCTACACTTGAACAGCCAACGCATTTGTCCAAAAGTAACTTGTCTCTGTAAATTTATTTGTACAAATTGCCACCCGCTTCGTTACAGGTGGCCTATTATTTGTTGCCTGAAAAATTTACAACAGTATGAAGAGAAAATTATTATTATAGACTAATTGTTAATTTGCTAGTTTTGACTATATTTTTAAACCCAAAAAATTAATATTTAGTTTATTTTTAGATACGAAAATAAATAGTGAAAGCATAATCCTATTAGCAATTAAATGAAGAAAACACCACAACAGATAATTTCTTGTTATGATTAATACTTCAGAAAAAATAAAAAAATTCAAGATTGAAATATTTTTGATGTTTTGGGCAGGTCAAAATTCGGTCATAATTTTTTTTTTTTATCAAATGCGGGTATTACAAAAAACAAAACAATTAAAACCAAATTGAAATTGAAAACAAGTTAGAAGTTATAATTGGCTGTGCCGAATCTTTGATACACTCCATTAAAATTTTTTTTACTTTCCGGGAATGAACTTTGTACAGGATCTGTAATGAATTTTAAAACAGTCTGCATAAATTCTAACATGAGTTGAAATTCATACGTCCATGTTCTGAAAATCTTAATCGAGTAAAATTTAAATCGAAGACAGTTTTTAGTTAAATTTTTTATTTTTGAAAGGACCTTAGCTTTTTATGATTTTTAGAGTAATTCGTATAAATATAAGTGATACTCAGTGTTGCCAGGAGCTGGAAAAAAGAAGCTATATTGACTTAAAAGAAGCAAAAAAAAACAATATTCAAAAAATGTTGAAAAAGACTAAAATATTAAAAATTAACCCCCTTATTTATAAAAATTATTTTTGACATAAAAGGTTTATTAAAAAATGTTCGTTTTATTAACCAGTTATATAGCTGAATTATTTTTTACGAATAAGACTGTAAGATTGAATGTTTTTATTTATTTTTTTAATAAAAAAGAAGGAACTTTGTTGATAAAATTCATAAAAGTTATTAAAAATAAAAAGGTTTGTACTTCAGGTAAAATTTATTTTGATATTAAAAAAAGGCTAAAAAAGCTAAGCTTAAACAAAAATTTAGAAGCTAAAAAATAAATAAATAAGCTAAATTAAGCCTTAAAATGGTTACACTGGCAGCACTGGTGGCACTCATAGTATGGCTTATATCCGTGTTACCACCAGCAAAATTCAAAATTACACTTGAGATAATGCAAAATTATCCGATTTAAATAAAATTGCACCTGATATTGAAGTTTTTTTAATAAAAAGACATTTACAAAGAAGCAAAAATAACACAAACTCATTAAAAGAAGATCAATATGAATCAAACTGTTTAGATTTTTATTGTAATATTAAATAAATTAACAAAAATAACATTAAAGACTTAAAAATAATTATTAAAACATAAAATAAAACTCCTAAAAAAATGGGTTTTACTTCCACATTTGCTCATTGCCATTCCTTTATAATGGGGTTTTTTTTTAACCCCATAGAGCTTACGAAAGGTTAGCTGTCAAACGAACTGTCATACTGTTTTCACTTTTAGCTCGGCACATCATCATGAATAGATTCATGCTTGAACAATGAATTTACTTTGAAAATCAGACATCGGTTTTCGCAACTTATATGCGACTTCATGATTAAACTGACGCAACTAAGTTTTTCACAAATGAAGGTGATGTGTTTATTTAGAGAAAATAAAAGGTCAATTAGACTTCAAGACCGTGCGATGTGACACCTTTTGATTGTTTTCCGTAGGGCTGTAAAGTCACTGGTTTACGCTGATTAACCAGCAACAATTGACGTCTTGGAGGTCAACATTGTTCATTTTATTCGTGACATGCAGCCAGCAATGTTCTAAAAAGAGAAACAAAATTGGACGTCTGCAATGCGTTTCGTCAAGGACAAACGCGGTGCCTATTTGTTTGAAATCAGTTTCAAACTGTAATGCAGTGTATCAATCAGCGATTAAAATTATTTTTTTTTTGTTGTCTACCATTTTAAGTGTCATAGTCTTTATACCTTATTTATTAAACAAAATGACTGCAGGGTTTTATACAACTGTCCCTTTCGTTATTCAATTTTAAGACACAACTGTTAAGGACGTTAAATATTCTTCAAACTAAAACATTTGATCAAAGTTATTTTTTGGAATACAAAATTTACTATTAATAAGATTTCTTTATGACGTACTAAGTTCCCAATTTTTCATATTTTTGATAAATACGCTGAAATTTATTGTTGAGGGAAAGCTAGCTTCTATGCGCATTTTACTGGTTGCTTAGGCCAGCTCATCAGGAAACCTTTTCCTAAGAAATTTAAAAATTGCCAGATAAAAATAAAATTAATTATATGTTGGAATATTGGAAACATATCTTCCCCCAGGCTAGTTTTTAGTTTGAATAACTTTTTTCAATAAACTTCAGGTTCTTAATCACTATGATGGGCATCTTTATCCAAATCTTAGGATCCATCTTGCGACATTTATTAACAAACTTTTGAAAATATATATTAAATGATTGAAGTCTTTTCTTAAAAAGAAACCGAGACTTTGGTTCAGAAGACTGTGCATTTTTTATCAGCAATAAAAAGAAATAAATGCCATCACTGAATTCGAATCTTGATTTTATTAGGGTATCTGAAGTAAAGATTTCAAATTACACCTGAATTACACCTAAGAGAAATTACCAACGCTCTACCCACGACAGTAAAAATTATACCAAATTCGGGTAATTACCCACAAAGTGGCAACACTGGCTTATATAAAACAAAATGTTTTTAAAAACCTTTAAAACAAAATGTTTTTTAAAACCTTTAAAACAGGTTCGTTTTAAAAATTTGTTCTATGTCGATTTTAATTTCACTCGAATACGATTTCCAGAACATGACTGATTTTAAATTATTTAGCAGCATTATTATTACTTGTTGCGGTTTTAGGCGTACTTAGGTGTATTCCGAGAGTGGACTTTATAAAAGATCTACGATAAATTATGGACCAATTATCACAAAACTTTGTGGTCAGTGTTCTATTCCTCATTTCCAACATCAATTTTTGTAGTACCAAAGCTATTTTATATGGGATCTATGGTTAATTATGAATCGATCATCATGACAATTGGAAATCTATTTTCTATTTACATTGAAAGAATAAATGCAAATTTTATAACAATTTCTACATTTAGTCTCTGAAGGTATACAAGTTTTTGATATTTGTTCAGGTTAATGCATGAAATTAATGTTTTTGGAACGTAGCGCCATTCTTGGCCGATGGAATTTATTTTTCCTAAAATATTAATATTTTGTTCGGATGTCTTAAAAATGTAAATCATGTTGGTTCTTAATAGCATATACTATGGAAATATAATATAAATAAATTATTTTAGGGAAATTGGTCTACATTTCGGGATAAAATGCTAATCCTACTCTGCACCAATAGAGCTGCTTCGGAGAAGTAAAAACAATTTGAAACTTGTGGAGCCGTTTGAAAGTGAACGTATGTTCAACAGAGTAATACACAGTCAAACATATGAACATGACTACATCGACTTAAAATAACTTTAGGAGTGAGAATATAATTTGGTCTAATATAAATATTTTTTAATGTCACGGAAGGCATGACAAGCCTAACATACCCTCATTCACTAGTTACATTGGTACTTGGCGCTAGGTAAAACAGTAAGTCGATTTCGCTGATTGCCTGAGGGCAGCGGTTTTCCCATCCCTGATGTCTATTGTGTGTGAAAGGAGTTAAGAACTTGAGGCGCCACCATCATCAAGAAGTACATTTTAAATTTGATTTATATTTTATTCGTTAAGTTAAGTTTTTGTAACTTAAAATTTTAATGTCGAATCGTTGTTTGAGAGCCACATTGGACAGCTGCATTTTTAATCGCTTTTTCATAGTTAAATTATTTAAATTATTTTCGTAACTTAACTCTATAAACTAATTAACTAAATCGGGTTGATTCCTTATTTTAAAGACTAAATAAAAAGAATTTTATAACGTTTGGAAAATAACAAATAAGAAAAATGTTTTCATCTGGTTAAAAGTGCATTCTTTTTGTTTAAATATTTGTACCATTTCGACTTCATAATATCAACAAGTTGTTCGGATACTTTGTTGATAACCTGAGGAACGCAATCGGCGTTTTTTCTGGGAATACCAACAAGGTGTTTGGATCCTTGGCGGATATTCTGGAGCTTTAGCTTTAATGCACCTCTTTATATAGTCCACATCCCTCTCAAGATATCGGAGTTTCTTCCAGACCAGCAAACGACGTAATAGATGTTTTTGGTTAGTTGCTTATAACTTGGTCCCTTATAAACCCATTTTATTTACATATGTCTAATAGTATTCTACTTAGTTTATTTACGGTGAAATTGGGGGAAAAACTTGACTATAATAAGAAATTTAAAAATGTTAATGTAAGAAATTGAAAAAAGTAAATGTTTATGGGTAAAAATAACAGATTTCTGAGTAAAAATTAGAAGCAATTGTGGTTTTGTGCTCCTTTCTATTTCATACTATCCCAGCAAAAAGCTATCAAGATTTGAAAGCACTTGCAGCTTTTAATGCAATACAATTCTAACAAAATCCTAGAATTGCTTTCAAGAAAGTAAGGGAACGATTAAATAATCTAATCTAAGAGTTATAGGCAACATACAGAATCTATTACTTTTAAGCGGCTCATCCCGAACAAAAATCATGCCTTATAATTTAGCATTGGTAAGTGAGTCCGTAAGATCGACTCCATTACAAAATTTTTCGAGGTAAGCAGTGGCTTTTGCTGGGTTATGTGATACTAATATGTTACAACTTTGTTCCAATCACATGTGTGGGGTTAAGCATACATAAGGATAGATGGACAGACATACAGCCCCACAGACGGAGAGGTGGACATAGATACATATCGACAGACAGACAAAATCAACAACGCTATTCATAACAACGCTGAATATATAAACTTTATAGGGTATAAAATCAATAATGAAGAAATTACATGCGGAATGACAAACTTATAAATACCCTTTACAGCTGTGGTGAAGGGTATAAAAACTCATTTAACAAATTACATAAATTAAAGCCAAATTTCAGAAACATATTTCTAAATAAGCATTTAATGGGTTTACCTGTATGTACTAAAACACTTGTAGGCCTTTTACATTTAACAGCAAAATCAATTTGAAATGATTAATGATTTTTGGTAAATATAATTACAAATTATGCTTTAATTTTATATATAAACTCAATAATATAAAGTAAAATGGGTGTTTGTATGCACTTAACTTTTTCTTCAGGAATTTCAACGAATAATTTGTTACGAGTGAGCGCCAAAAACTAAACTAGTCAGAATGTAAAAATTTGCAAAGTTTCACTTGTTATTTTAATGGATTTATGCATATTTTGTTAGTACAAATATTTTTGTTTTATTTGCCTTATTGATATTAAAATATGCTTGAATATACCAAATAAACGGAATAGAAAAATGCCACCTAAAATGAAAAATTGATGCACTTTTCATATCAAAAATTGTGCAAAAAAGAAAAAATAAGCAACTACAACAAACTGGCAGTTAGATACCTTAATAAATGATTGTATGTATAACATAACGACCACCCACACACTGAGTAAAATTTTTACAACAATTAAAGGGAAGGCGTCCCTTTTGAATTTAATTTAAATGACTAAAGAGTGTTTGATTTTGGAGATAAAAAGGCTGTTTTTTGTTTGAAAAAATTGAATCCAATGGGTTTTTAGGCTTGTTGCTTTCTTGTAAACTATTTGATACCCCATAAATAAATCCGATTAAAACAAACTGAGGCAGTTGATGCATGTCCTATCCTTTTTCAATGCCTCTATTAATTTTTCTTACAAAACAAAGAACTTCGGATAGCTTTTATATATCGCCTACATTTCATTCCGTTCAAGGTTGTCCAAAAGAATCGAAGGAGTTTTATTAGTCAATAATTTCTTTATTTTAAAGTTTAATATTTTTTGAATCCAAATTTTTTAATATATTTTAATTAGGCTTAAGTTCATTAAATTTAATTTTCATTAAATTATTTTTATGAAGAAACGAATTTTACAACATGAAAATTAATTAAAATTGTTAGTGATAATCTTTCATTCTTGACCGTGGCCGGGATTCGAACCGCGGCTGGCAGGTTACCATGACATGTTTTGATTCCGGGGTTCGAATCCTGAATAATACATGAGAGATTTGTTAAACTTATGTAGCACCAGTAGCCACTGTACTACCTACATGAATCTTGTGAAAATACGACCCAGTAACCCTTTCGAAAATATTCGCCGATGGAAGAGTACACTTTAAAAGGTGTAATTGCCGCTGGTTAATTCTTACTTCTAACATATATTGCATTATGACATTTAACCCGTTTATTTAAAAAACCTGTCAAGCGAACGGTTTTTGATTTTGAGTAAATCGGTGCATTCTACTCTCATTGTAGACCATTCACAATTTTTCATATAAAATCCTAATATCCAACCAAGTATGGTCTTAAGGCTTGTAAATATTTTTTTACATTTATTGGCACCTAAAACTTTCACGAAAAAACTTTTATAAGGGCCTAGAAATACACCATTCAAGCGCCGTCACTTGAATTCTTTTTTCGCTAAACAAGGTTTTCTTGGCTTTGCTACACAATCACATGGGGGAATTCTTTTAATTGTTTTTGCATTACATAATATACAAAACAGTAATTGCTCAGCAACACATTTTTGGATTTTTTGTTCCTTGAATGATTTTTGAAAAAACTATTTTTTTTAGTAGTCGGTTTTAAAAAAAATAAGATTCAATTAGTTAATAAGTTCTTAGATAGTCTTTTTTTGTGTTTTTAATTCAAAATTATTTTTTACAGCAATCTTAAAAACTAAGTTTATAGGTCTTCACTTGTCCTAAATAGTCCTAAAGACATTCTTTAAGCATTTTCTTCCCTTTTCTATTGCTTCTTTTTTTTCCCCAGATATCTATGAAAACTTATATTGTATTTGTAAAGGAGTTAACACACAAATATTTATTGCATTTATTAGACGCAGGATAGTCAGAAAAATTCTGTAAAAAAAAACTGTTCAGTAGTTTAGGAGTCTAAAGGTAATAAACCAACAGATATCCTGAAAACGATCGTAGACATTTGTATGATATCTAGTCAAAGGAGATTAACATATTTTATCAGCTTTTGATTCAACATTTACAATAAATGTCAAAGTTCATCAAACTTAATTTTCATTTAATTATTTTTATTAAGAAAGGAATTTTACAACACGAAATTAATTAAATTTTTTTGATAATTTTCCATTCTTGACTGGCGCGGGGCTCGAACCCAGGCTTTCACGGACAAGTAACCCTTACATGTTTCAATTGTAACCACTCAATCTCTTCAGATGGTTTTGCCGTTTAACACTCACAGCCATGGGCGACTGCTGGCAGTCAATAGTCAAACATCAATCTTTAAACCAAATTGTATTTAACCTTTGGTAGATCGAAATTTGCTTTGAATGATTATCTATTTTAACTAATTTACATGTTCTTCCTTACTTCTGTTTTTTCGTACTTTTTATCAAGAATTCTTCTCGAAGTCCAAAGTAAATGTTTTGGCTTTCTTTTTCCTATTGTCCTTTTTCAGCACAACTTGAAGGACAAATGAACACATAGAGCTCGTGTCCTTGCATTTAACAATAATAAGCATTGTGGTTATTTTTGTTGAACTGTTTTTGGTTTGTAATCCAAATTTTGATATTTTTTATTAGGCTAAAGTTTATCAAATTTAATTTTCAATAAATTATTTTCATGAAGAAATAATATTAATTAATTTCATGTTGTAAAATCCCTTTCTTCATAAAAATAATTTAATGAAAATTAATTTTGATGAACTTTAGCCTAATTAAAAGTATCAAAATTTTGATTTAAAACCATAAACAGTTCAACGATAATAACAAGAACACAAATTATTTACAATAAATATTTACACTGGAAGTCGTACTACTGAATCGGCTTGAAAAATCGGCGCTAATGTTTTTACAAAAGGGCTAAGCGTTTTGATACAGGATTATTCTTTTAGAGTTTTCAAAACTGTCGGTTTGGCAAGGCTGTCAGCTGTTAAATATATGTCATTTACGAGTATGTATCGTTTAAAAACCGAAGAACGGGTAAAACTAGTTAAAACCTATTACAAAAGTAGTGGCTCAAACGTGGCCTTTTTTTTGTATTTCGGGGTAATAATGGTCATTTTAATCGAACTACTATGATTATAAAAAAGTTTGAAGAGAGAAACTTGACAGATATAGACAGACCTGTGCATCATCGCAATGTGCGCAATGCCAAAATTTATCGGAAGAACCGTTACCGCCAATTCAATGCGCTATGACCATATGGTAACCGACTTTTTTTCCTGCTATTAAATATTATGAATTGGACAATATGTGGTTTCAGCAATATGATGCTGCAAGCCGCACACCACGTCCGATTTTGGCTTTATTGTATGAGAAGATTCCAGATCGCCTAATTTCACGTTTTGGCGACGTAAATTGGTCACCAACGTCTTGCGACTCGATGCCGTTAGACTTTTTTTTTTAGATACATACGTAAAAGACCGTATCTTTGCGCATAATCTCCTTACATAGAAGCATTTGAAAACCCACATTCGGCAGGCTATCGCCGAGATGCTGCCCAAAATGTTCATAAACTGGATCGAAAACTACCTCAAAAGAATCGACTGCCGCAACCAATCTAGAATCGGTCATTTAAATGACATTGTATTTCGTACGTTATGGCAAGGTCCAAGCGTTATAATGAAATAAAAGTTTCATCAAAACCATAGCTTTATATGTAACTACTTTTAAAACCGAAAAAGGGATAACCCGTCACAAGATTTGTACTACCGATTTGGTCTGAAAAATGGGCGAAAACTGCCCATGACCACCGCCGCTCATCTCTTTACGAAATTGCGAATCTGTTTGATTTAAGAATTTTGATTGCGGAACACAGGGACATATAGATTGTTGTAAGAGTAGATAAGCTTGCATGGTCTTGGTGCCATCTTACGGGTTTCACTGGAAAGATTCAGAAAGTACCAATTCCTCCTTGTTAACATAGACCAAACGCTATTGAAACCACAAACAAAAAACGTGATATATGAAATATATATGAAATTAATATATGAAATATTTAAGCTGCAGTGTAACTAACCTTGTTGCCCAATTTCATATGTCTATTGATAGTTTATATGTGTAAATTTCGGTGCAGGGTGCAGTAAAATTCGATTATTTTTTAAATAGGAAGGAAACCTTCCCAATTCACTAATAAAATTCAATAAAATAAACTTATGTATGTATTCACTACCAACTACCCACTAAAGTTAAGAGAATTCACTTCAATTTTTTTTTTGCAAAAATAAAACCCAAACCTTTTCTTCTTCCTTTTATCCAATAGTTTTCTGCAACTTGTGCATTTTTCCTAAAACTCAGTGTCAATTTTACATACATATCAAACGATAACTATTTTACGTTTACCAAGGTATCTTTGCAATTGAATATAGATACTTTGTTAAGCTTTTTTGTGTGTTTTACTTTCAAGGTAGTTTGTGTTATGCAGATACACATCCATACACACGACTACATATGGAAGTGAGTGATATTAAACTATAAACAAAAAAATTCAAAGGAACTAAAATATAAGAAAAATTGCATTGTATAAATATTATCATATGGTAATTTTTCTTTCATTTTGCAATTTCTGTTTCATTTGCCATTTGTATGTTGGATGTTGTGTTTTCTCTTAAAGAGCAATTACTAATTCCAAAAAAAAACACAAAAAAAAAACAAAATGCATAAGAGTTTATGAAACAATTGTCTATAGAAGCTCTGCCAATACAAACGAAAAAAAATTATCTTGGATTTGAAAAATTGCTAACCATTGAAGATTACAACAAGTGACCCATGATGCGAAGAACGTACAAACATATTCCACCTTATACAGAAGTAACATCAAATGGAAATCAATAAATTGTTATGTATAATATGGAGGTAGAGCTTAAAAATGGTAATTGGAAATTTTTTTCAAAAGAGGCCTTTATGTACACATTTTCTTGGAGAGAACCTAAAAAAAACAAAAGACTTAGGAAACAAACTTGCCTTAAGAAACAAACTTGTCACAGAAAAAGTTCAAATAATATAGAAATAGATCTAATTTTTACTAATTTAAAATTTTAATCAAATTATATGTTATTATTATGTGGCATATAAGACGGGGGGTGCTTTAAAGTCATGCGAAATAAGGCCATGATGGCTTTATCTCTCATTCAATAGGGAGATAAAGCCTTTTGTTTTTTTCCCCCAATTGAATGGGAGATAAAGCCATCATGGCATCAGCTCACATTAGCGATATTAGAAAATTGCTTTATCTCTCATTTCAGTTTTGAAGAACTTTTGCATTTTACATTGATTAATAGTTTTCTTATTTTTATAATTAAGAGTCTTCCCGGAGACACAAAAGTTAAGTATTGAAATCTGGCTTCGCATACTAAAGTTTTTCTGCGTAGCGACCTGTGGTCGCGCTTACGGGTTTTCTCCTCCAGTAGGACACGGCAGGTGGCTTCGCTGAATAAAGTTTTCCTGCGTGCGTCACAAGAATAAAAAAATGACTTTTCCCGGAAACACTAAAGTAAAGTAACAATATTCTGGAAAAATATGACTTTATCTCACATTTGTGAAAAAAAAATATGGCTATATCTCTCATTTCGCAAAATTTTAAATATGACCTTATCTCTCAATGATTGTCCAATAATGCTATTATGGCTTTATCTCCAATTCAATTGAGCAATAAAGCCATCATGGCCTTATTTCGCATGACTTTAAAGCACCCCCCATTTAAGACTTTACTAAGGGCCCTTCTTCTCAAATTACCTAAAATCCACCTTCCTTCTCAAATGTTATCTTTGTCCATAAATGCGTGGTTATATTTATGGTCAAAGTTAGATTATAAAATCGTATGCTAACTTCTTTAAAAAACGAAACTATTCAAAGCAAAGAGGAAACACAAGCTAATGTATAATGACGCTTTAAGAATATTTACTACTGCAGAAGTAATAGTAAACTAACGTTAAAAGAGGCAACATAAAGTATATGTGTATATAAGTATCTATGAAATACACATGCTAAAGACATTAATTTATATACTTTTGTATGTTGAAAACAGTGGTTGTACGTATGTTTAAACGCCTCCACTTTGGTGGCACGTACCTTTTACGATAAATAAATTAGTAAATTATTATGATCAGAAAATCAAGAGAACATTAATTTTTTACATTTTACTTTACGAAACCCACTTTTTACCAGAATATAAAATTTAAATAAATCCAGCTTCTTAGAATTGAGTTACTAAACAACTAGTACGGACCTGTAAGCAATAACCCATCGTTTAATATCAATTCTTTGGTGTGTTGTTAGTTTAACTTTTATGATGGCATCAATATTTTTACGGCCTTTCTTGTTAAAGTGGCTTGTGGATGAAGACACTGCTTGACGTCATTAGAGAATATGGACCTACCACTAAAAAATAAATTGATTGCTTAAGGACTATAAAAAACTTAGTTGGGCTAAAATGTATCTACAAAATTTTACAGACAACTGACGGGAACTAAGCGAATGTGCCTGTCTGGATGCAAAAGTGAATCTCTGTCGGAAATTGTGACAAAATTAACCTCGATATTTTCTAAAACGCTTCACCGAACTTTTAAAATATTTAAAACACTTAAAAAAACTTTTGCTTGTTGCCTCATAACCGATCAGAGCTTCAATATAAAGTTAATTTCAAAACAAAGTTTATAAGAAAGTATGGCATCGCTCGTCTAACCGTAAGATATCCTTATCTACTTACAAGTATAAACAGAACGGTTTTTCAAGAGAAGACCTTATTTAAGATCTGTGGTCAATTAAACCCCTATCGAAACAAAGTTTCTAAGAGCGGTGTAACTTTAAATATTTTGGTGATGTCAACACTTATATGCTTTTTTTTGTTTTGAAAAAATGGCTTGATGGAGTGTTCCCAATATAGCAAGGATCCAGAAAATTGTAACTCAAGTGTTAAAGTGCTCTTTCAGAATCTATGATGATCTTGAAAAACGATTTCAACTCCACAGCTAAGACCTATTTTTCAACAAAAAAAAAAGTTCCGACGAAACTCTTATGGCAAATAAATCACAAATAAATTTAACGCTGGTTTAGTTGAACTAAACTAGAAATTATATGTTGTTTAAACTCAACAACTAAAAATCAGTGTCCCATGTTGTTAAAAAATTACATGTGGCAGCACTACGATAAATCTTATCAAATTCATTTGGGTCTGTATTGGTAGTTGAAACGCCCAATTTTATGCGTTTAAAGATGGTTTATATGTTTAGTGATTTATAGATTTGTTGGCTTAAACACATTTTAAACCAAAAAGAGAGTTTAACTTGCTCTGATTTTTTAGCCCTTAAAAAGAGAGTTTCTTTTCGCTGTCATAAAATAAAACTCTTTTACGGAGTTTTAATTTTTCCGCCTGAAATAAAGCTCACTTTACCTTCAAACATAAGACTCTTTTAAGGAGTTTTATTTTTTCGTTTAAAATAAAACTCATTTTGTAAAATGTCGCTTTATTTAATTGTAATGCAAGCTGATTAGATTAAAAATTTTAATGATCTTAATGATTTGACCAACGGCAAGCTTTGGGTGTCAATTTACATAAAATTAGTTTTATTTAATGAAGGGAAAAATTAGTTTTATTTTTTGACAAATAAATTTTTCTACACAATCAATTGCTTGTCACCTGGTAACAACACATTATTCTCTCTTTTGAAGAGTTTTATCCGGCCTTTTGTTCCTTATATATATTTTTTATATTATAATACAACTTTTTTAAATGGATTTAGCTTTTTTTTATTCACAAAGTTACTGTAATTAAATAACTTTTCTGATATTGCTTATTGCTGTTACGGTCCCAGCAATATAGGAATTATTGGATACTATAGGCCTACTATCAAAAAACAAATCGTTTAATTAAATATATCGAAATTTATCTAGATACCCCAGCAAAAAAAAATACTTCCCTTTAAAGTTTTGGAACTCAGCCATAGTTCCCGACATAATTTATGGGTACTAAGGCTTCGTTTAGAAAAGACAACTGTATGGAGGCTAGAAGAAAACGTTGGTCGAGCTCATAAATAATCTTAGTCCGTGGGCAACAATGCCATTAAAGTATTTTAAATATTGCAAGGTGTACTTTTCACGCAATGTTTACATGGTTACACAGCTAAACAAGACATATTTAATTTACAACAAAAAGTAATTCTAAAGCTATGGTCACACTTATTAAATACACACTATATTTAAAATTGTTATCATATATAAGAGCTATGGTCAGTTGTTGGGCTTATGTTTACATGAAAGCTACTGATAGCAAAACGTTACCACGGTCTTTGATAATGTTATGTGAGTTAGATTCTATTTGGGAAGACCATTTGTATAAAATCTGTGGCATTTTGACAAAATTTTTTAAGTCGAATTAAAAAAAGTTGAAAAAATGTAGTTGAATTTTCAATAAAAAACCACTTTTGTTTACATTCGACATTTTTCATTTTTCGAATTTATTCTATGAGCTAAATTTCAGTTATGTATTTTATAAAGCTTTTTCGTAATAGTCCTATTCCTTCAATTTTTCAGAAATTACTTTATATTGTATTTTCTTGTTACATTTTACCTTAGCTATCCTTTGGATAGCAATGAAGTATGTGTATGTATATGTATGTACAGAAAAATTTACAATTATTAGACACCAGCAGAATGTAATGCATTTTCTGGCCCGCTACGGCCTTCGTCAGCATTCTTTGTGTCACACTGGATAGTGATACTTTATAAATTGAATGTATTTAACTCAACAATTTTAACAAATAAAAACTGGGAATATAATATAAAGTATCCTTCCGAAGGAAATAATTCCCAGTTTCCATTTTTGTTTGCGTTTTTAAAACTTTTTTATTTTTTAATTTTGGTTTATTTTATTATTTGATAAAAATGCTTTTTTCACCGAGTTTTTTCTTAAAAGCTTATCATATCTCGACGTTCTGTCAAAATGCCACAGATATATAAGTTATTTTTTTGAACTAATGGGCCGAATTTTAACAAACTCGAAAATATATACATATATGGTGTTCGGACTGCTAAAAGGTCTTGCCTTTTTCTACTGCTGTTAACAAAAACAGTTTTTTGTAAAAGATGTTCAAACCATTAAGCGTCAAGTTTTTTCCCAACTTAACTTGATATTTTTTTGTTTAAGTGTTTGACAAATTCAACCGTGGAGAGATACACAATTGAGTAGCGCGTTAAGATGGTTGGCTGAACAGACAGAAGTGAATGGTGACTTTACAAAGAAAATCATTTCCAGCGACAAGGCACACCGTCTCCTCAGTGGATTCGTTAACAAGCAGAATTGCCGCATTTGGACAAATGCGAGTCCACAAGTGATTGTTAAAAAGCCGATGAATCCACAAAGCGTACGGTTTATAGGCAGGCGACTTCTACGCATATGAGGTTGGCCAAGCAGTAACCGTGAATGGTGTTCGCTATCGCGAGAAAATAACGGACTTCTTGTGGCCAGAATTGAGAATATGGACCTGTGTGGTTCTAACAGGATGGTGCCACTTGTCACACAGAAAACGAAACAATGGCTCTTTTGCGCGAGTAATTCATTAGTCGTGTTTTCTCATGTCGTGGCGATGTTAATTGGCCGCCACGAATATGTGATTTCACACCGACCGACTTCTTTGTTTGGTGATATCTAAAAGAAAAAGTCACTATGTCGAGAAAAATTAAAAAGCTTAAGGATGAAATAATTCGTCATATGAACGACATTGAACCTCATTATGTCTCAGAGTCATGCCACCGAAGCCATGGCGAGCATTTGGAGAATATTTTGTTTTACACATTATTCTCATAGATCCTTCTTTAATAATAAAAAATATTAAGATAAATCTCTGATAACTTTTTGTTTTATTCGCAATTAACATCGTACGTTTTGGTTAAGATACGTTTAAGTTAAATATACTCTAGCCGCATTATTTTCAGCTGATGGTTATGCTCCGGGAAACGACATTGTAACATCTGGGTAAAAGCTGGAATGATAGGAATTAAAATTTTGTATGTTATTTATTCATTTGGTACATAAAACATATCAGAATGGTCCATTATACCATCCAGCCCACAACAAATGTCGCTCTTATATAAGGCTTATGTTTTTAATATATATAAGATTTTATAAATATAAAAAATAGGTCAAATAGGTTAGTTGTTTAGCAAAATCCTTAAGAAAAGCCTCTGGGTTAAGGGTTTTGCAAACTTAAAGACCAAACGATATTGTATTTAGAGTATACTTTTTACAGATGTTGCAAATATTTTAAATTGATCTACTAATTCAACTATCCCAAATAAAAGGTTTTAACTAAGCGAGAAATTTGAAACGATAGTGGAGACCTATCCAGAAACACTTTAAATCGATAGAGTATCCCGCGCTTTATCCACTGAAGTGTTCCAACGCACGATATTGATATTAAAGAATGTATGAAGGCTAATTTTGATATCATAGTCAATAACCTTTTTTGTGTTATGAAGATAATTTCGTTGTCTTAGCGAAACATTTTTAGAAAATAGTTAAACCTGCAGTAACTGCTGATACGATTGTTTAACAATGTGACTTAAAGAAACACTAAATCAAAAATACAGTCGAATTTCTACAAACTGAATATATTTTCAATTAAACTCTCCTTTTTATGAGTTGATTAAAGAAAAACAGCTTTTTCATTCAAATTTAATGAATTTTGATCTCCTTATGATCAATTTCCACACAGTAAATTTTTTACACAATTAATTAATTAAGTAAATAAAAATTTCGCTCTCACACAATTTCTTCTTCATACAATACCGACAATTAAACGCAAAAAGTTTCGTCGTTCAAGAATACTGATGTACCAATATTAAACTTAATAACCTCTGCTGAAGGAAAAGTGCAATCAAAACTAAAATACCTAATTGTTTAAAAAAATTGAAAAAGGAAGAACATGTAAATCAATTAAAATGGATACTCATTCAAAGCAAATTTCGATCTACCAAAGGTTAAATACAATTTGGTTTAAAGATTGATGTTTGACTACTGACTGCCAGCAGCCGTCGATGGCTGAAGAGATTGAGTGGTTACAATTGAAACATGTTAGGGTTACCTGCCCGTGAAAGACTGGGTTCGAGCCCGCGGCAGTCAAGAACGAAAAATTATGAATAAATTTTAATTTATTAATTTCATGTTGTAATTTAATGAAAATTAAATTTGATGAACTTAAGCCCAATTGAAAATATCAAAATTTGGATTTAAGCCCATAAACAGTTCAACAAAATAACCCACAATACTAGTTAAGTGGAAAAAAGTTATAAAGCGAGTTTTTATACATATATATTCATCATAGAGAAGTTCGACTGTTTATGAACAAAATTTTGTTATAACTTGATAGTTAACATAAAGATTATAATTTTCCAAGACTTTAGTATAACTATAATTTTTTTTCTTTTACTTCTTTAGCTACTGTTTGCTTTATTATTGTCTATAGTTTAGAAAAAGCATTCATTTACTAACTAAAAAAAACATTTTTCGTTTCGGTTTAAGTAGGTGTGGTCCTTCTATCATCTTTTAGAGCACTTGCTTTTTATTGTTGCTGCTGTTATTGTTATGATCATCGTATGATGATGATAATGCTGATCAATACGCCCCATTTTTTTACTCCTCTCTACTACTTTTTGCAGTAGTAATCCTGTCGTGAGTTAAATGCATGTTGATGTTTTTTCCATCATAATTTTTTTCCACATTTTTTCGTTCAACCACAAAATGACTGATGATTTCCGCGTTAATCTCTTTGGATTTGCAATTGAATGTAATTTTTCTTAAAGGTTTTTATTTAAAGATTTCTTTAGCAGTTCACAAAGCTGCTACTGGTTTTGAATGGTTTCATTTTACAGAGGGCGTGTTTAGAGTTTAGGCAATATTTGACTTTTGCTAAGAAGAGTTTAAATACTAGTACTATAGAAAGTTTGTGTGTGTGTGTGTATGTTTGTAGCATTTGAATAAAATAGCAATGAAATCTTTAGTTAGTCTTTGACAGTTTTATTGCTACTGTAATGGAGATGATAATAAAGTGAAATTTAAATGCACTGATTTACAATTAAATCTAATGGTTAAATGAAATTTTAATCAAACTGCAATTCATTGTATCAAGTATTGGTCTTAAGTCTTTTGTTTTGTATTGAAAAAAAACGAGTAAAAGTCAATGGGAAATAGTTTATTTTGTAAATGTATTGAATTTGAAATTGATTATTTTTTTGATAGAAAACTACAATATGAATGTCGATTATATTTTTTTATTTTAAATTTTTGAAATGATTTGCTTATTTCACATACGATATAAATGCTAGAAATTTGCAAAATTTTGGCGATCGAATGATTATTCCCGAAATATTACCGAACATAAAAATTACACTTTTTTGTTACGTTATCAGTAATCAAACTGTTTCTTAGCAGAGAAGAAAAAACCAGTACTTTTAAGTGGGAATTTCCCATATAAAAATCATTCCTCTTATAAACAGAACGATAAGTGGTATTATGCTTCTCTATCTTACAAAACTACTTGCCAGTAAGCTCCATTCTTTCCTGGGAAAGCTATGCAAATTTATGTACATAGGCTGTGGAAAAGTGATGTATGGAGTTTCTTAGGAACAGGATTAGGATGCGCCAGACTCCCTTGTTTTAATAGGGTAGGACGAGAGGACGTTCATTGAGCTTAAGATGGACCCAAAAGAAAAACATTGACAACAAAACCCCATAACTTCCACAGGGGGATGAAAATCAGGACTTACCTACATAAATTTTTGTTTTCCGACTGTTTTCACGAATTACCCCTTATCGTCATTCCTTACACAAAAAAAAAAAATTACGACAAATCAATTGTCATACTAATTACCAAATTCGTCAATAAAATTAATTTTTTAATTAAAAAGGCACCAACAACACAATTTGTAAATATAATAGAATTTTTGGTTACTCCCAAACAAAGTTTAAAACTTTATGAAATTATTAAACATTTGTCCCTCACAGCTCTTAGAATTCCTCTAGACAGGTCAAACGTATGACCAACCCTATTTTATTTTTGATGCCCAACATTGATTTTTAAGGGGCAGAAGATTCCAAAAGAAAACTATTTTTCAAAAACGGCAACACTTTAGCGCCCCATAAATCGACAGATAACCATCTTACAAAAAAGGGAAAATAGAAAGTTTGAGTCTATCGATAGGAGGGGAGCGAGTAACAGCATGTTCTCTTCTCCCCTCAACAATAAACTCAGACTTTCTGAAAGAAATCTTGCACAGTGTGAACCCAAACATAGTTTTGCCAAATATAATTGCATTTCGGCAAAATGTTTTTTTTTTTTGGGTTGTCTGAATCAGAAGTTTGATGTTACTCATCGTACTCATACTTAGCAACATTTATGTAGTTTTTGATTAAGATTCGACTTAACTCAATGTGTATAGCCAAAGCAAAACGCGAAGCTGCCAGATTTGTCCGCGAAATAGCAAAGTGACGATTTGGCAATTACCGTCTACTAAAGTTATATGTATGAAGTGGACGATTTTTCGGCAAATTTATCTGGCAGCGCTGATTATGAAATTATGTGTTTGATCAGTTGTGTTAAAACGGTAAATGGATGAGCTGAATGAGCTGAATCAATGTGAGTATGAAAAGTATTTTCCCGAAATAAGAAATCGAACTGGGGTCATTTATGAGTATGGTGTCGACGTAGCACTCATATTTATTGTTCTCGTGAGTATGAGTGAATCGGAGTAGTTGAGTTTAAATGATGTCTACTTAGTTATACTTACAATTTTATGAGTCAGTATGAGTAGCGAAAAAACGATTCATTAATGATCTCTGGTCTGAATTACGAATTATAACTCATATTCAAAACATAACTAGGCAATTCCCAAAGTGTTCTATTGTGTCATATTGGTTGCACATGTGCATTTCCCCAGAATGGTCTACCAGGATGAAAAAATAAAATGTTGATAATCATTGTCTTTTATTGTTTATTATTATAAAAAAAAGTCTATGTTTTTATAAAAGAATGGTTTCATAGCATATCTCAACTGTTTTACTGGAGGAAATTGCGCTGGAAACTGGAAAATTTTATATTTTCTTATATTTTCTACTTCTAAAGACATTTTTATATACCTCTTTTACATACAAAAAATAAGTTATGTTTGCACTCTTTCTTCACAATCTCTCAATTACAATCAATTGTAAAAGGAGTATTAAGTTATTTCGTTAAGGAAATTTGAAGATATTTATGGGAAAATGCATGGTGATAATAATAAAAAAAAACATATGGAAAAATCGCACGTTCGCGAACCGTACGTTCGCGGTACATAAGCCAATTAAACAAAAACCAAGAGAGATATTTTATTTTGTAAATACTGGATGGAGACCCACATTAATACATCTTTAAAATAATTAATCACTTTTGAATATTCCATTCCATTACGCAGACTTGTAGATTTCACTATTTTGAGCCACAGTTGACTTCTATTTTGCGTACGTTCGTGACCACATGTTTATAACTATCATTTTGAAAACTTAAACTCTATGAAGTCCATTGTACTAAACATAGAGCTACCCCAAATGCTAGCGAATCGCAAAAAAAAATGTTATGAAAAGTTTTGTTTCCTGGAAATGCCCATATGCTAAATTTTTATTAATGACTCATTCATAATATTATAGCATATACAACCAATAGGACACAATAAATAGAACATTTTGTGAATTGCCTTAATATGAACATATTTATATCTTAATTTCAGTGTATGCAAACGCTTAAGAAAATTTAGAAAGAACAAAGTAATACAATTAATTTGATTATCAATTATAACGATACTGGTGCCCTAATCCGTAGTAAAACTTAGATATTGGTTTCCACAGTTTTTCAAAATAGGCGACTACAGTCATCGCTTAAACTTTTCCAAATATTAACAACTTTGTGTATATCAAATATCACAACATAAGTGGCGGTAAATCAATATTTTCACCAAATTTTAATTTTAAACAGTTCTTTTTATCAAAATTTAAAAAAATATTAAATTTTGTCACGCCTTTGGTGGCATACAAATTTTCAAAAAAAAAAACATATTTTCCCATGCTTTAAACCAACTTGCAAGTACATATTTCTATATAATTTTAGCAAATCGAAAATATAATGTCCAATACACTAAACAAAACAAAAATATTCACACGTTAACAAAGATATCAAAATAAACAATGCAATCCTAAACCAAAAACCATATTCGAAAAAAAAAAATAAATGACAATAGTTAATAGAAACGACGTAAACGTTTTCAATACCATTTAATAACAATGGCAACAGGTTTTCTTTTTCGCTTAGAAGAAAAAATGCTACTACTTGTTGCAGTTTTATCTGTCTCTTTGGTCAAAACAACAGGTAATTTTTAGCTTCAAATTCTTTTGTATTGACAGAAAAATAATTCTTTGTTTTAATCAATTTCTATTACTCGCATACTGGAGTAGTTTTTGGCGCAAAATATAAACATTAAATCTTTTTTGCAATTATCTGCAACAAAAGAAAGAAATGCTTTGTAACTTATTTTTCCTAAATTTTGTTGAAAATCTTTTATTTCAACAAGTGATTTGATTTTTTCTTTTCGTCTTTTTGTTGTGTGCCATAAAAAAAGGCTTCAAATTTCGTATTTTTTATGAAGTGATTTATTTCCATTGAACTTTAATAAAAGAAATTTTCTTAACAATTGCTTAGGAAGATTTAAGGCTATGTGTGTGGTCAATTTCTTTAAAATTTTGGTTGATAACTACAATAATTGATGGGAAGTATAGAATATAAATATAAGATTTTTTAGGCATTTCTGCAAATACTTTTCGAATTCGGTGTCCGGAGTGAGAACTCCTCTACCAACGTCACAGTGAACTACAGGTGCCAATGTTAGTACATAATTCCCTAGACCGTTCAATTACCCCTTGATTTGCAACCTCAGCAAAATAGAAACAACATACAAGGACATCCCTCAGCACGATTAAATTACAGCCACTACGCAGCAATTATCGCATCTGGAGTTTTGTTGTTAAAAGCTCATGCGGTAACCAGTAAAGCCACTAAAGTATATACAACAATCGAAAGAGACTTATCCACCAAACTGACCAGCTCATTAAGAGCAGTTTCGGACGGTTTCCCTTAATTATACACATGTTGGCATATTGACAAAAGATTTGGAAGAATTATCGTTAGGAGATACCGTACCACTATCCCTTCCAGTTTCTTCAAGACAATGGATGGCAGACTAATGGGTCAAAAGTCCTTAATTTTTTTTTTTTTTTTAATTTCCTAAGTATTCAACATTTTTTATTTTTCGAATTTATTCTATGAGTTAAATTTCAGTTATGTATTTTATAAAGCTTTTTTGCAATAGTCTTATTCCTTCAATTTTTCAGGAATGACTTTATACACTACCAGACTATTATATTGTATCTTCTTGTTACATTTTACCTACGCTATCCTTTGGATAGCAATGAAGTATATTGTATGCACAGAAAAATTTACAATTATTAGACACCAGCAGAATGTAATGCATTTTCTGGCCCGCTACGGCCTTCGTCAGCATTCTTTGTGTCACACTGGATAGTGATACTTTATAAATTGAATGTATTTAACTCAACTATTTTAACAAATAGAAACTGGGAATTATTTCCTTTCGCAGGTTACTTTATATTATATTCAACATTTTTTATTTTTCGAATGCTGACGAAGGCCGTAGCGGGCCAGAAAATGCATTACATTCTGCTGGTGTCTAATAATTGTAAATTTTTCTGTGCATACAATATACTTCATTGCTATCCAAAGGATAGCGTAGGTAAAATGTAACAAGAAGATACAATATAATAGTCTGGTAGTGTATAAAGTCATTCCTGAAAAATTGAAGGAATAAGACTATTGCAAAAAAGCTTTATAAAATACATAACGGAAATTTAACTCATAGAATAAATTCGAAAAATAAAAAATGTTGAATATAATATAAAGTAACCTGCGAAAGGAAATAATTCCCAGTTTCTATTAATTTCCTAAGCTAATCCCGCGAAGCTATATGCTTGTCTTCAGGAAAGAAACCAGAGTCTCAGGCGGGAATCGAACCCGCAATCACGGCGCTGATAGACAAGCTCACTACGAGCTAGCCTACCGGGGCACTCATGTAAGAGCTTTTTCCCGCTTTGGGTATTAATACCCTTGTCTCCTTTCACCTGTACGGGACACATCCCAGCCTAATACATGAAGTAAAAAGCCTCATTAGCCGAGCTACTATAGTCAATACCGTCTGCAGCTTGGCACGTATGATGCCATCCGGGTCAGGTGGTTTGTATGGGTCAAATTGATTAATTTTTGCCCAGAGTAGTGAACGCAAGTGGACAATCCCCATTGCCGTAATAGGTTAGCCAAGACTTCGGTCGTTCATCAGGCCCGCCATATGCAGTTTGCCTAGAAAGTGAGTGGCAATCAACAAACTCAGAGATTCCTTACTAGATGTGGTCCAGGATTCATCCGGACCCTTAGGATTTCTTAAAAAGTTAAGGTCTCACAGAAAGCATCCTTCGCTATCGGGAGGTTTCAGAAACGCTTTCAATGTCCTCGCAAAAGTGTTTCCACGATGCAAGTTACGTGGATCCTATCACTCATTTACAAACCCAAAAACCAATTTTCTTGTTTTACGGATCACTAATAGTTAATTTTAAAAATTATGCGCTATTTAACACACAGAGACGCAGTAAGGTAAGTGAACGAATTCTATAACATTTGAAGAGTCACGGCATTCCCAAACAACGAAGCTGGTTTTTAAGGGAGCGTATTAAATAATAACGGTCCAAAACAAGAAAATCAGTGTGTAAAGCTGATACATTCACCAATTTTATATGCGCTGAATAAAGCGCTTTCTGCGTCAAAAAGGTATTGCATCAAAGTGGTAACTCGTCTTATAAAATTCATGTCTTCCGTAAGCGATATGGTAAGCGAAACTTTTACGTTTCTCCATTACAAGCCTGTTTCGTTGGAAGCTTCATTTTTTATTTGGTATAAGCTCTAAGGTAAGCTTTATAGGCATCCCAATCCGAGTCTTCCCCATAGGATTTTGCCCTGTTAAGGAGTTGCTTGCAGGCAGTTCTAGTAGCCTGCAGGTCTCTGTTTCTCCAAGCGTATTTCTCTTGCTCCTAGGCCTACCAGTGATACAAGAAGCTTCTCTAGATATATAGATGACCCTAGTGGTTCTATCTATCTTCGATTCTCTATAATAACTATTCCTAAGAAGGGGTCTATCCACCCCTATGTTCCTTGCAAGCCCATTCCTATAGAGGGAACAGTTCGTGCGCCTCAGATATCAAGAGGCTGATTCTACTGGACAATTTTCCCTAATAGTGAACTCTATATACCTACCCAATAAAAAATTGAGCTTTAAACGAAGTTGGTTTGTAAGGTTTGTAAGAGTTTCGCTTACCATACCGCTTACGGAAGACATGAATTTTATATGGCGAGTTCCCACTTTGAAGCAAACATTTTTGACACAAAAGCGCTTTATTGAACGCATATAAAAGCTGGTGAACTTAGCGTTTAGCTTTACACCCTGAATGATTTATTTTTACAGTTATTTTTAATGTTCTACCTTACAATCCTGCTAGTAGTAAGGGAATGCCGTGGCACTTGAAGTAATATTTTTCCTTTAATGCAACTTGTAAAGAGCTCCTTCACTTACTTTACTGAATCTCTGTATGTCTTATTGCGTAGCGCATAATTGTGCGCTTATATTTTTAAATGTACCATAAGTACTTCGCAAACAAAACTTTAATGTCAAAAATTATTTTCGACAGCAAAATCCAAGATTTCAAAAACCAAATTCACCACAAAATTTACTAATGCTATGTTCACATTTGGCTTCTTAAACGCGCTTAAGCAGTTCGAACGTGATTAAGCTCTAATTACTTCAAAATCGAGATGATTACCCATACATTGAAGTGATTTGTTAATCACTTCAAATTGACATGATTACAACTAAATCACTTCATAAATCACATAAAATCCACTGAACATACCTCAAATGTAGAATCACCAACATGATCGTGTACAACTGGCCAAGATTTCTGCTTAATGTTTTTATTTTTTTCCTTAAATAATTCATAAATTTTCACAATTTCATCATTAAAATGATTAAAATAATCTTCTGATAACTTTATAAAAGTGTTTTTATCCATTTTTAATACTTTAAAGAAATATAAATTTGTTTGTTGTGTTATTTTTCTTAACCATCTGTCATCTTAATCATCTCAAATGTAATGTGAACGGCTTTGATTTGCTAAATCAACGTTTTGCTTAAACGCGTTTAAAAACCTAAGTGTGAATTTAGCATAAAATAGATCTACAATTGTCTTTTAAATTCGAAAAACCCTAAAAATAACTTTCACCTGGCACTTAAATCTACTTCTGTAAAAAAATTTTAACATAAATATCTTTAATGTGCCTTAAAACTGTATTTTTTTTAAGTTAAGTTCGCAATGGACTACTGCTAAATTCAAAATGGTTTAAAGTTTAATAAAATCATTTATCACGGTAATGCACACTGGGAAGAGGGTATTATGCGTTTGTACTGATAGTACCTTGTATCTTTTCGCATACCGATCAACTCAGAATCACTTTCTGAGGTGAGACTTTTCTTTGCGGTGAGGCTTAACTACGCTTTAATCAGCAACGAATTATAATACTGTGCTATCAGTTTTTTGAAGATCAGTTCATAATTTATAAATCCCATAAAAAGACCTCTGGTAAAATTTCCTTACTCTTGAAGGAGAGCAAAGATTCAACACAGCCGAGTATACCACTTTTATCTGTCCAATTTGTTTGTGCTTTAAAAATAAGTTTTTGCGTATTATGCAAAAGTTGTGAAAAAAATTGCTATTTAACAATAAATTCGTTAACCAAATTTTACATGTTTGACACCTGGGGACAATCTCGTACAGAACTAGTTTGCAATTAAAGCCTTCTTTAAAGACGTAAAACTAAGTGTGATGAATTACTTGTTACCTATTTAAAGGATATTTTAAATTTTGCTCTCTTAAAGAAGGAATTTCTTGCGAATTGTCTAATTTAGTTAAATACAAAAACAAAAGATACGTATTTTTATTTTCATAAATATGCGTTAGCAGTAGATGCAAATCTGGTTAGTAGAGTCGGTGTTATTAAGCAAATTATTGTAAAAATAAAAGTAAGAAATAACGAAAATTAAATTTATATTAAATACAAATAAAATAAGATATCAAACAACAACAAGCTTAACATTTTTAATGCGGCGTCAAGATCGATCATGCTATATGGAGCACAAATTTGGGGTTTTGTTAAATATGATGAAGTTGAAAAACTTTTTAGATTTTTTATTAAAAAAATGCTGCTTTTACCAAAAAACACTCCTAACTATATGCTCCACTTATAAACTGGTTTAAGCTCCTTACACTTAGAAACTTTAAAGCTTCACTTTGACTACGTTAATAGAGCTTTGCGCCTACCGAATAATAGATTACCGCGTATCGTAGCTAAAAAGATTATTGCTGAAAAAACTTATTGGGCTGAAGAATGGTCAAAGCTGTGTGAAAACATAAACTTTGTTCCTGATAATCCGCTGATTCCTTTATGCTCATACTCAACATCAATTTTAGAATGTCTTAAAACAATAGAATTAAATTACTTAGTTACCGATGCAAAAAGCTCACAATTCCACGATCTATACCCCCAACTAAGTTATTGTATGAAACCCATTTCGGAATCTAATTTTTCGTCTCGAACAACAAGTTTGTTAATAAAAGCTAGAGGTGGCTTATTAGATCTCAATGCTAGGTGCTTAAAAAACTCATCAGTAGGTCTATGTACACTGTGTAATTTAGATGCAACTGAAAATACTTTTCATTTCATTGGCATCTGTCCAGTCAATAATGAATTTAGAATGAAATACTTTGGTAAAATCAAAATTACTTTTAATGAAGTTGTTAATATATTAAATAAAAATGATTATTATAATATGTTATATAAATATTTAGAAATTTGTTTAAGGTATAGAAAATTAATAATTGATGAATTTGCTTAATAAATTTGAAAAATAAATCAATATCTAGGTGGTATATGTACATATTTTAATAATAATAATACAAATAATCTTTAAAAATAATCAAAAGCCTTGTTAATAAAATAATTAAATGAAAAGAAAAAAAAAATCATTAAACAGCTTTAAATGCCAATCTGGCTCTCAACTATTATGTTATGCCAAATATAGATAAGAACAATATTAACTCATTCGAATTGTAAATAATTTAGATTGTAATATATTTGTAAAATATCTATTAAATAAATAAAAATAATAAAAAAAAATTATATTAAATATTAAATAAAAGCTCCAACTTAAAAGATCTGCTCTTGGTCAACAATTTAATATGTTACAAAATTTAATATAAATTAGAATAATTAACAATATTTTGTTTGTCGTGCTAATTTGTATTCCCAAAAATTACTTTGATAATAAATTAGAATATTTTCATTAATGACGTAGCTCTATGAAGTTGCTACAGAAATCAGCCGCATAAATCAGTTTCACATATTGTTGGTCAGTCTTTCATCTACTTTCAAAGTGATAAGACATAACTTTTTACGCAAGTGAAATTTAAATACAATAAATATTTAAAAAACATCAGTGTTTACTTCTATTTACACAAACAATAAGTGCAGAGCAAGAATGATAAAATAAAGATTACGACATGCGCATGATTTCCCGTTATGTGACGTAGAAGGGCCATTCAAAGGGTTACCAAGAATATTTCATGTGTTAGATTTAAAATTTCATGCGAAAAAATGTATGTATTATGTGATAGTTGGTAACCTTGTAATTGTTGAAAAAAGAAAAACGAACAAAAAAAAAACAACAACAAATATAAACATGAAGTGTGCAGTGGGCAAATGTAAGCAAAGCAGCAGTAAAAAAACAAGTGAGAAAAAAATTAAATTTTGGATATTTTTAATGGAACTAATATATTTTTTGCCATAGATGTATCGTTTTACAAATTTCCCAAAGATGCAGGACAAAGAAAGCTTTGGGTTATGTTTTGCAATCGATGCAAACCCATAGATGTTAAAAATGATAGAATTTGTGCCTTACATTTCAAAGAGGAGGATTTTGAAAGAAATTTGATATTTGAAATGGGTAAGTCAACATATATTTAATTGTTGCAGTTCACTGCTTCATAATTATGAATAGGATTTAGCAATCGGCGTGCACCAAAGTTGAAACCGGGAGCAGTTCCGACCATTGACAGCAGTATTGAAAATGAAATTCCAACTCAATTTGTAATTCAAAATGAAATTGTTTTGTCTTTTATTGTTACATAGATAATTTTTATTAAATGGAATAAATATAAATAAAAAATATAAATAAAAAGAAAAATTAATTTTTTACTACAAAATAATTTGAAGAGAAAAATTATAATTTGTCCCACTGTTGTGTTTACTCATAAACATTACAGTTCGACAGCTGCAAATTATTAGCCAATAAAAACACAGAATGTGTGACGTCACAGGGCCAACATGCGCAGAACATTTTAAAATTTTAAGCTTGTTGGCGTAATCTTTATTTTATCATTCTTGGTGCAGAGCACTATAAAAACAATTTATTTGTGCTTATAATTGTTGTTTTTTTTTTTAACAACAACACCATGGATTCTGAGTCCGATGATGCTGAAGCAGGTAAAGAGCCAAATCACAACAACTATTTGAATTGGCAGCAAGCAAAAACAAAGCAACGTAAGCGAAACCTTTCTGAATCGCCAAAACTTTACAAGAACAAACGTAAAGCATTGTCGAGTGATGACATTCCATCAAGTAGCAACAAATTTGCAGCTCTACAAAACAACGATGATGATGATGATGATAATGATGAAAATCCAACAACACCAAAACCACCACCAATCTACATACCAGACGTAGTTGATGTTAGCAGTATGATTTGTAATATAGGTAAAATTATACCAAAAGAACATTTTAGTTTTAAGTCATTAAATAATAATCAAATAAGACTTATGGTAAACAACGTAGACTCGTACAGGACATTAGTAAAATACCTGGAAGGTCGTAGCATAGGATTCCATACATTCCAATTAAAACAGGAACGGTCCTATAGAGTCGTTATTAAGGGTCTTCACCATTCAACCCCAATTGAAGACATAAAAGCTGCCTTGTTATGCTTAGGTCATGGAGTACGCAATGTAACTAACGTTCGTAGTAGAGTCAGCAAAGAACCTTTACCAATGTTTTTTGTTGATCTAGATCCCCAAACAAATAATAAGGAAATTTATAATGTAAGACATATAAATAATGCAATAGTCACTGTTGAGGCACCCATAAAAAGAGATGAACTTGTACAATGTCACCGTTGCCAGCTTTTCGGTCACACGAAAGCTTATTGCAAGAGACCTTTCAATTGTGTTAAATGTGGACTTAACCATCCAACTGCCGAGTGCACAAAAAACACCAATACGCCAGCGCGCTGCATCAACTGTTTGAGAAATCATACTGCAAACTATAAAGGATGCCAAATCTATCAAAACTTAATTGCAAAACGCAGAAATATTCGTAATGTTAACAACAACCACGCAAATTATGCCCAAGTAAATATTAATGAATTCCCTCAATTGAACCAAAACAATAATAATTATCAAAAGACTGAACAACATATAAACAATCAGTCGTACGCTGATGCGCTCAGAAACAACAATATTGAAAATAAAAACAACAACAATACAATAGAAAGAATTGAATCAATGTTAAATAATCTTCTTAACATGATAACTATCTTAATTTCAAAATTATGCAAATAAATTTACGTTTAGCAATATGGAATGCCAACGGTCTTTCTAACCATACAAATGAAGTTGAAACTTTTTTAATCCTTAATCATATCGATATCTTTCTTATATCAGAAACACACTTCACAAATAAAACATACTTTAAGATAAATGGATATGACCTTGTGTTTTGTAACCACCCAGATAACAGAGCTCATGGGGGCTCAGCTATTCTGGTAAAATCTTCAATAAAGTACACTATACTAGATGATTATCAAGAAAATTTTCTTCAAGCTGCAGGAATAAAAGTGTCTTGTAACAATAATGAAATTTCTGTTTATTCTGTTTATTTCCCTCCTAGACATTGTGTAAAATTCAATGATTATCAAGACTTTTTTGGCAGAATTGGAACTAAATTTTTCGTCGGCGGTGATTTTAATGCGAAACATCCTTGGTGGGGCTCCAGGCTTACTAATCCTAAGGGAAGAGAACTGTATAAAAATATAATTCACAACAAATATTCGACTTTAACCACAGGTAGACCTACATACTGGCCAAGTGACCCAAGGAAAATACCAGATCTACTGGATTTTGCCATTTACTCTGGTATTGCTAGTAATTTGTTAAGTATTTTAGACTCTGATGAGTTAAGCTCAGACCACTCACCTTTAATCGTAAATTACGACACTTGTTTAAGTGCAAACAAAAATTACAACGTTTTTTCAACTCAAACTGACTTAAATTCATTTAAATATTGGATAGAACAAAATATTGATTTAAAAATTCGATTAAAAGAAGGTTCAGACATTGATAATGTGGTCGAAAACCTTACAAATCTTATTCATGAGGCTGCCTATCTTTCTACCCCAATCGAAGTTCCTAGAAATGGTCAAAACAGAGTGCTCATTTCGGCAGAAATTCGAAATCTTATAAGAAATAAAAGACAATTAAGAAGAATTTGGAAGATAACAAGAAGCGCATTTGATAAATCAAATCTAAATAGAGCGTCTAATGAACTAAAACGACGGCTGAGTGAATATAAAAACGAGAAAATTAGTGACTATTTAAAAAATATTAATAGTTTTCAACATTCTGAGCATAAATTATGGAATGCCACGAAATATTTAAAAAGACCTTGCAAAAGAAATGTTCCTATTAAAGATCAAAATAACACTTGGTGTAAATCAGATCTCAAAAAAGCTGATGTTTTTCAGCAATATCTAAAATCAACGTTTCAACCTTTTTCCTTAAATAATATACATGATCAAAACAAAGTTTTTGATTTTTTGGATATTCCATGTCAAATGGATCTACCCATCAAACATATAACCCCAAATGAAGTAAATCGAGAAATTACGATGCTTAATGTTAAAAAAACTCCTGGATTTGATAAAATAGGAGCTAGAGTTATTAAAGCTTTACCTAAAAAAGCCATTCTACTGTTGACTCTTATTTTTAACTCCATCCTAAGACTTAGTCATTACCCGGAACAATGGAAATGCGCTGAAATAATAATGATTCCAAAGCCGAACAAACCAGAAAATGCAATAACATCCTATAGACCAATTAGTCTTTTGTGTTCTTTTTCAAAAATTTTTGAAAAGCTTTTTTTAAAAAGGTTGCGACCAATTTTAGACTGTAAAAATATTATTCCAGAATATCAGTTTGGATTTCGCAATAAACATGGTACGCCTGAACAATGTCATCGCATTGTTAACGTTATTCAAAGTGCATTCGAAAAAAAGCAATACTGTTCTGCCGTGTTTTTAGATGTTAAGCAAGCTTTTGATAAAGTATGGCATCCTGGTCTTCTCTTTAAACTAAAGATAATACTTCCTGCTCCGTTTTACTTGCTTCTAAGATCATATTTAAGCAATCGAAATTTTTATGTAAAAATTAATGATTCAATCTCAGATCTATGCGAAATACAAGCTGGAATACCGCAAGGCAGTGTACTTGGCCCGGTCCTTTATACAATATACACATCAGATATGCCATTGTCAGATAATGTTACGGTTGGTACCTACGCGGACGATACAGCATTAATAACATATAATAATTGTCCAACAGAGGCTTCAAAATTTATCCAAGATCATTTAAATAATATCGCCTTATGGTTAAATAAGTGGAACATTTGTGTTAATCCTGACAAATCCTCTCACGTTACTTTTACGTTAAGAAAGGGTAATTGCCCTCCAATCTTACTTCACGGGACACAAATACCTCAATCAAACTGTGTCAAATATCTT
Organism: Pollenia griseotomentosa; assembly: GCA_963931875.1. Taxonomy (NCBI): domain Eukaryota; kingdom Metazoa; phylum Arthropoda; class Insecta; order Diptera; family Polleniidae; genus Pollenia; species Pollenia griseotomentosa. The sequence continues at coordinate 64,672,871 of OZ007561.1, forward strand.
GGAATGCATTTAGATAGAAGATTAACCTGGAAAGATCATATTAAATCAAAAAAGGAACAGTTGAATATCAAAACAAAAAGAATGTTTTGGCTTATGGGTCGAAATTCACAATTAAGTCTTGAGAATAAAGTAATGCTCTACAAAGTTATCCTAAAACCTATTTGGACTTATGGAATTCAATTATGGGGAACTGCAAGCACTTCAAATATTGAAATATTACAGCGATACCAATCTAAGACATTAAGAATGATCACAAACGCTCCTTGGTATATGTCTAATGACAGCATTCATCGAGATTTACGAATACCCAAAGTTAGAGACGAAATTAAAAGATTAAGTAAAATATACGTTGACAGGCTCAGTAATCATAGCAATGCCTTGGCTATTGCCTTATTAGATGACAGTGAGGAAATTGTAAGGTTAAAAAGGTTCCATGTTTTAGACTTGCCTTTTAGGAAATAAAGAAATCTTTTATTGTAAATATGTAAATATTATTTTTAAGTATAAATAAACACAAAAATGTATTTTTAAATTTAAGTTTTAGTCTCACTGGAGATTAAATCAAAAGTTATGTTTTTAATTTCATGATATAATTTGCTTAATATTGTTCTATAGATTGCAAATAAATATATCAAAAAAAAAAAAAAAAAAAAAAAAAAAAAAAAAAAAAAAAACATATTGTTGGTAATAATAAATTCAGTATAAGTGGTTTTTAAAGCAGCCAAAAACTGAAAAGATGTGATATTCCCTAATAATATACAAATTTTACACTATGACACGCCAAATTATTTTTTAGTCCTTAGGAAGCGCAGTACTACACAAATATCCCTGAAATTTAAATTAAGTTAAACAAACTTTTAATCCTTTATAGGCAGTTGAAAAGTATTAGTTGCCAAGTAAACTTTTCCTTAAGCTTATATTCCCTGACCGATTTTTTAATCATATCTATCAAATGTATGATATCACTTAAAAGACCTTCTCAATAAATATAGTTTTTCAGCTTATACCCAGCATCTTTTACATCCTTTTCACCGAACCCACAATTTTTACTTGACCGAAAAGTACCAAAAGCCAATAGCGACCAAGAGATAAAAAAACACTTTATTTCCCTATTTGTCTAAGTTATAGTAACTTTTACTGCTGGTCATAAAACTAACTAAAACAGTCACACTAACAATAACAAACAACAGCAACAGTAACAACTTAAACAATACAGTTTAACTGTTAAACTTTTTAAAATTGATACAATTGCAGGTGCAGCCTTTAGACATTTTAACTTGAGTTGGTTGGTATGTTTGTTTATCTCTTTGTAAGTTAATATTCGTTTGCAGCATTTTATATTTTGGTCATAACACCGAAAAACTTTATCATGTAGCTAAATGTATATTAGTTTACTTGTATGAAAACAAGTGTGTATGTATGTGAACACTTGGAGTTGAGCAAAACACACGCATTTAAATTTCAGCTTAAACTTAAACAACAAATGGCAAAACACACTAAGTTAACAAATTCGTAAATAAACAAACAGAAAAAAATATAGAAGTTGCAACGAAGAGGAAAAAAATTGAACAAACCAACAAAATAATACAAATGTTATTGTTAGCCATCATGTTAGTTGCCAATTGTACAAATGTCGCACATAAACAACACTAACAATAATATAAAGAGTTGAAATGTGAAGAGTCTTATATGGACAAAACTTTGAAATTTATTTCTTTGTATAATTCGTGTGTGTATGATTGTAAGTTTCTATAAAAATGCCTATTTTGAATATTTCTGAAGAAAAAAGTTTTTTTTGTTACTATTTTGCAAATGTTAAATTTAGACCGCAAAGTCTACAAATGTTCGGCTTTTAATTAATTGTTAGTCATCATCTAATATTTTTTTTAAGATTTTGTAAAATTAGATTTAAATATCTGTGCCAAAAAAGAAAAAGTGCTTAAGTTTGCCTTAAGCTTAGTATTTGTTAATGGCACCTTTGAAATCTTCACGTTTAAAAGTATCCATGGGCAATGGTTCAATTATTTTGTACGATTTTTAAGGAGCAAGAATTATATTCTGTTTATATTTTTTTATTGTGCAATTTCATTTGAAACGAACACTCAGGTCTACTTTAGAAATGCGCCTGTGAGAAATATTAAGGAATAAAAACGTAAAAAACTTTAACCGAAGAGAAATTATGACAATATCAGAATAGGAATAAATATAAAAAATCGCCTTTAACGTTTTTAACTGCTCTAAACTAAAAAAGTAGACTAAAGTGCTCCTTATTTTATTTAATTGCTTTCTTAGTTTAACAGTAAAAAATTTATTTAAAAAAAGTTGGTTTCTTAAGTCTTTTGTTTTAAAACGCAGTACAGGGGGCTAATTCCAGCAGTCGTCATTAAACTCTTTTTCAATTCGAAAGCAATTTTATTTCTTATTCTTTAAGTCAATTAAAATTATTTTTTCAGTGTTGTGAAAACTCAAATAAATGCTTTACAACACTAAAATATAGTTTCAACTCGATCAATATCGACTGAAAGAATTAAAAATAAAATTAAAAGTATTCGATCACGACTGCCAGAATCAGCACACTGGAGTTAAAAAACATGATTAGCAATAATGAAATCATAATAAAGAAATTCAAAAATTTAGACTTAGAATACTTATTTTCGAAGTCTAAGTTTAATTTTATTATCTTTATTATTTAATTATCTTTAAAAGATTCAAAGGTTTTTCAAATACATACCAAATTCTAATAAATATTTTATAGTATCCTAAACACACGCTGCTCACTTATGCCGACATTTAAATGAAATATCCTATTTTGCAAACTTTTTTTTATAAACTTCATAGAAATAGGGCAAATTTTTGGTTTTGGTTTGGGGGAATGAATATCCAATTTTCCTTTTCTTGTATCCAAAAGTGCATCACTATATGTCATAAATATGTGTCTTACAAGGCGTCACATAAAAATTTTTTTTTGATTCGAATTATTTTAAAATTAATATTGTACATCAGTGTTGCCAAAACTTGGTGACCAAAAATGGCTAAATTTACGGAAAAAAATGGCTAAAAAATGGCTAAAAATGGGCTAAAAAATGGCTAAACGCTTTTTTAAATAAAACACATTAAAATTCAATAACAAAACAGAAATAATTCATTTAAAGTTGTTTACGATGAAATTGTAAGTTAAGATCAACTTGATAAATAAGAATAAACGTAAATTAATATTTTGATAGATATTTAAAATATTAAATCATCGATCAATTCTTTATTGTTCATCTCATAGGAATTAAATAATTTAAACGTAAATCATAATCACGACAATATTTACCCTACCTTTTGAGTCCAGTAGCTCGTTTCTGTATTTCTCGCATGGTAAAATTTCTTACATTAAGTGTGAAACAAAAAATTCCATCGTTTCTCGATTTATGAGATAAAAGTGTTTCTGTATTTGAATGCGAAAACAGACACAACAAATTCTGTTTATACTGGAATATTTCCAGTAATTAAGTGTCAAATAAAAGCGAAACGTCAACAAAAGAAATAAATATAATAAAAACAGGGCTGCCAGATTTGACGAGTTATCGTCATCTCGACGATTTTTTGTACCGATATTAACAAAGTGACGTTTTGATGATTTTTTCTAAAAAAGTGACGAAAGCAAAAGCAAAAACAAAATCAAAAATATTTTATAATTTTGTTGTTACTTTCTATAGAAATTCATCTTGAATTTTTAAATTTCAAACACTTCTATTTTGTGGCGTTGAAAATTTAAAAAAAAAAAAATAATATGAATGTATGTAGAAAGCAACAACAAATTTATAAAATATTTTTGATTTTATTTTTGCTTTTAATGAAATTGTGGCGTTGCGTTTTACACTATAAGCCCCTTAGTCTTCGAAATAAGATAATTGTAAATATTTTTATATGTTTGTTTATTAGAAAAAAAGATATCTTTAGAAACAAGGCTGCTTAAATTTTTATATTTATCCCTATTGTGAAAATTGTCCTCGAAATTGTTTGTTTCTTCCCTAAAAAATGTATCGGCAAAAGCAAAATTTCGAGGGAAAGTAATGGACCGACTTGGCTTATTTTGAACATTTAATACTTCTATATACATATACAAAATATGATTGATATTTGATATTCTTATCTTATATGTACACTTTTGTTCAAAACCATTATTCCAGTAAAAACTTTTTCAAAATGGATAGCTTCTTTCACTCGTTATTAAGTAGCTTTCTTCTATAAGAGCTTCGATAACTACTTTTTTCTGGATGTATTAAGATATAAAAAAATGACTTACTTTTGAATTTGTTCTTTTTGGCACAACCCTTGTAAAAAATAGTTTTTCAGTAGAATTGTATGTAGTGCTTTTATGTGTTTCTGATTACTTAACATATTATTTTGTAGGCGAAGATTTTACTGGGTCTTTACCCGTTTATTTATGAACCGATTTTTTTAATTTTAACTACAAGGTATTCTACTAAGTCTATTTCAGGTAAAAAAGAAAAAGATTATAGGAATAGGTAAATTAAAGATTTATATCTCAATTATTAAATTATAATTATTAAATACCCATGAACTTTAACTATGTTTTTGTTTGATTATTTTTTAATAAAAGTCGAAACAAATTTGTTTAAAATTGATTTTAAATTGCACGATTTTTAAAACAAAAAAGACGATCTTTTTTATGTTTTTCTCAGGAAATTGACGATTTTGACACAAATTTATCTGGCAGCACTGATTAAAACCAAAACAAGAAAAGGCTAACAAAAATTTAAACTAACAAAATATAACAATTGTTTTTTGTTTATTTTCATCATATATATTATGCATTTATCATTAATATTCCTTCTATTTTTTTATTTATTAAAAAAAAATAGTATATAAACATATTTTAAATTCAAAATATCTACATTTTGTTTTTCTCGCCACCAATTTCAAATGTGACTTATTTTGACAGTTCTTGAAAAAAACTTTTCGCAAAATATTGTTATAGAAACACTTTTTCTCGCATCCTTCCAATAATTGCTGGAAAATTATTTAAATGACAGATAATTCTCGCAAAAAAAAGATAAAGAAACACTTGTGTGAGAAAAACCATTTTTTGTTTCATTTTTCACTGTTTCTGTCCCGATTCACTGGTTTCAGTCGGAAAATTTTACGATGCGAGAAATACAGAAACGGGCTACAGATCTACAATAAAATACAAGTAAGAAAGTATAGTCGGTCAACCCCAACTATAAGTAAGGTATGATATTCAAATTAGAACCTTTGTACCAAATTTTATCAAATAATCTCCAAAATTGAGACCTGTACTTTTTGCACAAGGTTTAGATGGACAGCCAGCCAGCCAGCCGGACAAACATCGTTAATTCGATATAGAAAGTGATTCTGAGTCAGTCGGTATACGAAAAGTTGGGCTTAGGACCAATATTTTAAGGTGTTAAAAACATCAACACAAGCGCATAGTACCATCTCTACTATTGTGGTGTTGCTATAAATATTTTATTGTTATGGTAAAAATATTTACCTAATTGATAAAATCGAATTAACGGTTGCTAAATGTAACCTATATCTCAAATTACTTTTAACAATATTTACTTGGCTAAATACCCTCTCTTCTTAAGCATTAGACCATGTAAATGAGAGCAACTTTATAGTCAATTCGGAAATTTCTAAAAAAATTTTGTTGCCGCCTGCATCTCTTTATTGAAATCCTTGCAACCAGAAAGAAACACCGACGTTTGTGTTGATCCATTTTATAAATTTAATATTGGAATAGTTTTCCTTTTTTTAAAAGATTTTTCATAATCATAGTTTATAGCGATTTTCAACATTGTAAAAGTTGTGATTTAATTTAAAGGCGTTTTAATTGTTAAAAATGTTTATTTTACTTTTATAAATTTTTATAATAAAATAAAAATTATTCTTTTAAAAGAAAAACGGCAAAAAATAATTTTATGGCTAAACAAGCTGAAAAATGGCTAAAAAAAAATGGCTAATGGCTAAACTCATTTTTTAATGGCTAAACAGGGTGAAAAATGGCTAAATCTAGCCACTAAATGGCTAAATTGGCAACACTGTTGTACACAGCTGTAAAGAAAAAATTTTTTATAAATTTGCGAAAAGTACCAAAATCTGCTTGAGAGCTTCCTAAGGAGAGGCAAACACGATTAAAATTTTATTTCTTTCTTTATTTCTTTGGAAGATAAATGGGTTAACAAAAAAAGTGCCAAAATTATAATTTTGCCATTTTTCCTTCCCAAAAATATACTAATTTCAAAAAACTACCAAGCACATGTCAATTTAATTTTTGATTAAAAAAAAAACAAAAAATGATAACCAGATATGATGGGGACTAGGTTTTAGTCCGGAATATTAAAGTTCGGTTTACAAAGGGCTGATTTATGATCAAAAAAAAACTTGAAATATTTTTTTTTTTTTTTGTATTTTTTCTGCAAAAAGCATCTAAAAACTAATACATATCTTGAAAAAACAAATCTTACCTGGCCATTATTAAGGAAGCCATGAACAAAAAACTGAAAGAGAGCCCTTCAAAAAAATGTCAAAATTTTCCAGAAAAGCCCTTTTTGTTCTAAAAAATATCACAAAATTGGGATAAAAAAAAAAAATTTTTAACCACCTGATTTGGCGTAGAATTTGTGTCTACTATCCAATAGGACTTATCTTGGTGCAAATTTCATCCAAATCGTAAGACATCGATTTAAAAATTGGGTCACTTGACATGAAATCCCCCATAAATGTATATAGGATGATTAAATAATAACACGTCAAAAAGTTAATTTGCAAACATTTTAGAAAATTCGAGATAAATTTGAAAACACAACCTAAAAAATTTCAAGTCAGATTATATTAAATCTGTATATAAAGAAACATTTTGAAAACTTTAATCGCATTTTGACAAGTTTGATTTTTTTTTGTCTATGTTGCAAAAAAACTTAAAACTGTTTATGCCAAAATAAATCATCTTCAAAACGATGTTCGATAACCTGCTATACATAAAATTTTGAAAACTAGTTCGAATTGAAGCCTTTTCACTTAAAAATGAAATCATCAAGAACCGTTTTAGTTATTAAAAAGTTTATGTCTTAAGTCTTTGATTTGAAACATGATCATAAAATTATGTTGCTTAAGTTTATCACATAATTCCCCATTAATCTTGTATCACACTAAAAAAAGAAATCTTTTGAATTACAGTTAATTCTTTTTCTTAAATTAAGAAAAAAAGAACTTAAAATGCAAAACACAACAACCCTGACATTCCAGTTTAACAAATTTCTTAACAAAAAACCAAAAAAAAAAAAAAGTTTAATTAATAGTATACAGCATAAACAAAAGGCATAATAAAATTATTTTTTGTTTTATTTTAAATCAGAAAACACTTGTTACGACATACACAGTCATAATCAGCTTGACAAATTTTTCACAGAATTATGATTGAGATCGCAGGTTAACGTAACATACTCGTACTTTAATTATTTATGGAGAGAACGGTAATGAAATGTGAAGAAATTTACAAATTTTATGATAATAAAGACACTACACATGTTCGTTGAGAAATTACAGAAAATACTTGGAACTTTTATTTCTCTAAATCTTCATAATCAGTTTTCTTTCACTTCTGTATTATAACGAAACAGAGAAATAAGATTGTATTATATTTATAAATTAAAAAAGATTTTCAAGAGAAGTAGCAAGTGTTATAGCCTAAGAGATAAAATAAAAATTTTAGGTAAAGAAATTATTAAAAACAACATATTTTAACGTACCAAAAACAAAAAATATACCCAAAACTTACAAAAACAACAACATTTTATTTAAAGAAGCAGAAAAAAGGCTAAAATGTCATCAAATTTTTAAACAAATAAATCTTAAAATTATACCTTTTGCTTATGGCCACTTAATATGGCTTGTATTCTTGTAGCCATTAGGATTGAATTGTGGTTGACGAAATATAAAAGAACTGAATTGTTGAAGCGTGAACTGAATTTTACACCAGTTCTTTTATTTCTTCAGTGTTTTTTTTTATGGTCTTAACGATAACAAGTGCTTTTTTATAACAAGAGGAAGTCATGTATGTGTATTATCGTTTAACATGGTTTTCTTAAGAAGTTCTTTACAAAAAAAAACCCGAAAATAAACTCTTAAATTACACTTTATTAAGAAATAAACAACAAAAATGTTTTAAAACAGAAGTTTTTTAGGTCTTAATTTTTTGTGTGTTACGTTTAAAGTTTTTATGAACTTGATTATTAAGTGGAGATCAGCGTATGGTCTGTTAGAGGTTTCTAATTGATAGAGATGCCAAATGTGTGGAAATAAATTTGAATACATTACGGTTAATTTGAATATTGCATATAATAATGCAGGGTTAACTATGGACTTATTAATAATTATAAGGATAGTTCAGGTAATCCAAAATATTTGCTTTTGAATAAAAAAATAATACATATAAACCTATCGCTACAAATAATTCTAAATAATTCTCGAATTTTATACATGGTGGTCTAACCATAATGCACGTTGTTTAATGTGAGTCACACATTAACGTCAAAATCTTTGCCCAACTTAGTTTGACATTTCTTTGTTTCAGTGTTCGACGAATTCAACCATGGAAAGATACACAATTGAGCAACGTTTTAACATTGTTTTTTTATGAAAATGGGCGCTCAAATCTAAACGCATTTCGTGCACTTTGTGATTTTTTTTTTTGGTCAGCATAATCGGCCAAATGTGGCCACAATCGGGAGAATCGTGGGCAAATTTCAGCAAACCGCAAACAGCAAAATTTGAATTCCGTTAGCTTGCGCTTTGCGACAGCAAACTCCTCGGGCAAGATATTGAGGATTTGGACCTGGACGAGATGTGGTTCCAACAGGAATTTCAATGACCATGTTATCTCACTTCGTGGCGATGTCAATTGGCCACCACGTTCATGAGATTTGATACCGTCGGGCTTCTTCCTTTAGTGATATTTAAAAGAAGAAGTGTACGTCAATAAGCCAAGAACAATTCAAGAGCTAAGGTATGAGATAATTCGGCACATTAACGACATTGCACCTCAATTATGTCTCAGAGTCATTGAAAATGTGGACCATCGGAAAGAGGCATGCCACCAAAGCCGTGGCGAGCATTTGGCCAATATTTTGTTTCACGAGTACTTGTCATGCATCATAATAAAAAATATTAAGATAATTCTCTGAAAACTTTTTGTTTTATTAACAATTAGCATCGTGAATTTTGGTTGGACCACCCTTCATAAAATATCTACTGCTTACTTGTTAAGAATTTTGAAAAAAACTGCATTTTTTCATACATATGCATATTTTGCAAGATCTGTGCTACTACTGATAATTTTAATTTAAAAACTTGTTATTAAAAACACTTTCTATCTTTTAAATCAGTATTTAACAATTTATTTGAATATACCCATATTGACTTTTGCAGATTATTTAAAGATGGTGAAGAGCTTTAGCAGCGATCCAACTTATTGGCTGCCACTGCCCGAGAATCTCAATGTGTAAACTGGAAAAAGTTATCGGTTTCATCATGGCCAATAATGTGGTTGAACGGAGGTCAGTATGTAATTAGGACAGACTGATCTTATTTTTATTACATCTTGAGAATTTGTCCTCCTCATTTTTTCTCTTGTGATGTCTTTGTTTCATCACTTCTAAATAAAGTCACAAGAGTCTCCGAAATGATGATGACATAACCGACCAATATTAACATTTCGGTATGAGTTTGCTGACATATCCAGACTTTTTTTTTAATTTTCCGTATTTTTCAGATTGTTTGCTTGAATATTTAAAAATGTATCGTGCATGAAAACATTTGTTTCTACATCAATTAGAAGCTGCTACAAACTAATTACATGTTGCTGACATAAAAATATTTGTGGGTGACTTTGAGCCTATGGTTGGACCTAACTACAAAAATCTCCAGTCTATAAAGGACAAAATGGCCTTTTAGCAGCATGTAATAACAGTTTAGATCGGCTTGGGGACTTTTGCACTCCAAGCCGTCTTTTTATTGTTGGTAATAAATTTCTACATAAAGATATCCATAAATATACTTGGGAATCTCCGAACAGTCCCTCGTTTAATCAAATATATAGATCACATAATGATTAGTAAGCTTATTTTTGGATCCCTCATAGACGAAAACACTAGATGTGGTGCTGATATTGACAGCGAGAAGCAACTTCTTTTGGCGTCGTAACTAATTTGAAAAATAAAATACAGCATGCTTTCAAGCACCCAACACAATAATGATATATCGTCGCCTTAATATGCAAACCTGCTAAATCCACTTTTTAAGTAAATTGAGATTTTGATGCCAAGTGTTGGAGAAAGATACGCCTCGTCGTCCATCATGTAGTTTTTCTTCAATTTGAGTCTTGAAGTGTGTTTAACCAACTATATTTTTTTGGTTTTTCTTTCAAGCAGCACTTAGAAAAAATAAAAAGTTTTTTGTCTCTCCTGTAAAATGTGTTGAAACGGAGTAAGCAGGTTTGCATATTAAGCCGACGGACGATATAATCAATACCTGCGTTCTAAACTGAATCGCAACCATACTGATTGGTCTAAGAAAGGATAAGGTTAAACCGAGTCTTGGTCTGAAATAAATATTGGTAAATATTGAAAGGACCGCAAGCTGCAGGCCCCTATAATGCTTTCTAATAGATTCGCTTCGTATGATATCCTGCCTTCAGAAGTATGCCTTCTAGAAGGTATACATTTCTTTTCGAAAGACCTTCCAAAATATTCAGTACACATTCCCTACTCCCTTCTTTAAGAAGGGAGAAAGGAAGTTGTTCAGTTTAATTTTTTATTGACCTTCCTTACTCCCTTCTCTGGGAAGGGAAAGAAGTTGTTTAGTTTTAATAATTTTTTTTTTTTTTGTCTCCAGCATTCTTAAAAACAATTTCTTTTTGCGCCTGCTCTTGTTTTTATAACGGGTTTTTAGTTTTTTTGATGTCTCTAAACGCCTCGTAACTCTTATGTAAACGTATACGTTGCGGATCACCTGTTCCGCTTTTCTTACCAAGCGTGTATAAATAGGTACACTTACGTAAACCTAACATTGCGTTGCAGATGAACCTGATAAAAATAATATTTTTCTCCGTTTTAATATATCTGCTGTGAAATGATTTTATGTTTGATTATGTGTATTCATAAAGCGAATATTCCATCGGCGAACATGACCCAATTCCTCTAGCTCGAAATATTTTGCATGATGGCGGCCATGCACTCTAAAAGATGAGATATGGCAGTGCTTATTTTTTAAAAGAGCGCTAATCACCTTCGTGGACAAGAACCATGACTAATAGAAATTTCGTCCGCCATTTGGCAGGACGTAAACTTAAGAATTAAATTAAGGTTATGTTAGGTCGAAAGGAGGACTAAGCATCAACGATTCAACCTCAAATAAGTATGATGTTGCATCTTTGATGCTTAGTCCTCCTAACGTTTTTAAGTAAGGAATGAATTAATTTTTGTTATTTCATATTCTTGATATATGAAGATTGTGATTGTGAAAACTAGAAGAAATTATAAGTTCATTTTTTGGGTAAAATTGTTATTTCATGCGAAAAGCCAAAAAAAAAAAATATTCCTTAAATAAGGAGTTTAATCGAATAATAACCAAAGATCATTTTTCATATTAAAAATACATAGATAAATAATTAAAACGGCGTATAACTCGTTAAATAAGCGTTTTTTTGGGTAAAATTGTTGTTTGAAAAAAAAAAACAACATTTGCCTGTAACTTCCAAACGGAACAATTAGTATTTTTCATCACTTATATTTTTAACAAACAACCAGGTTTTCAAGAAACACTTAAATCGCTTGTTATAACTTCAATAAGTTTTTAAAAGAAAAATTCGCTCATTTTGTGATCAATCGTATTTTTTTTAACAAAAATCAATTCTTTATGCGAAAATTTTAGGAATGATAAACGCTTGCAATTTGTTTCTCTACTTAAAGCTTATTTTAGAATAAAACAAGATCACGCATAAAAAGAAATGTAAAATCTTTTTTAAAAATGTTAGTGAAAAGTTTAAAAATCTACTTGACAAATTATAAATGTTTTATATAAAGGAATCTTGGAATTTTTTATTATAAATTTGTAAAAATATTTTTTCTGTGAACTTTTAAAAAATTCATTTAAAACATAAATTTAATCCAATTAGGACATTTTCAATGGAAAATGGAGAAGAAAAATATGAATTAAAAGATGTAGTAGCTTTTGCAATCGGTAGTTCTTTCCTTTTAATTCCTATTTTGCATTCTTACCATTGAAATTGTATGTATGTATGTCTATGAATGTAAAAATAAAATTTTCAGAAGTCCTCCCAGCCAGCAAAATACTCTGACTTTGTCTGATTCAGACATTTCTTGCAAATGTCTGACTTCATTCTTAAAGACTTCGTTCAGATTTCTGTCAGACATTGAATATACTTACTGTCTGGACGATTTTTGATCGATTTCGAATGGATATATCGGGGGAAATTTATGTACAGAAATGTCTAATAGAATTTCGACGGAATTCTTACAGATGTGTCTAACGGACTTATTATTTTTTTAGTGAAAATAATGACAATTTTCATTAAGTTGAAAATAATTTTAATTTTATTTTATTGTTTCAAGATAAAAAGATTAAAAAAAAGGTATGTACGTGTAAAATGTATAATTATATACTTTTAAATATTTTGCAATAATAGAATTCTTTCAGCTATCAGTTAAAAAGCAATAAGGATCTCGGCAAACTCATCAAAATTTTCCATGCCTGTCTCATTAGATTTCTGTCAGAATTTCCCACGACATGTCTGTCAGAATTCGTGTCAACCACTTCATACGTTTTTGGGTCAGAAATCTGACAGAATTCTTATACAATTCCGACATTTAAATCGACGTTTCTCTCAGATATCTAGAAGACGTCGGACTATTTTGCTGGCTGGGCTTTTAAAAAACCTCTTTTTGTAGGTATTGAATATGTACTTTTTTTGTATGTATGCATAGAGTACTTTAATAGAAGTCTTTTTTTTTTGTACAAATTTGTAATGCCTTTTAACAGTCCTATATTAAAAGGCGTTCTTAAAGACATGCATCAGCAGGGCTACCAAAAAAGCTTCTTTTGAAAGCCTTTTATAATTACTGTAAGAAGAAGGAAGTGTGGAAGGGTTTGCTCCCAATGACAACTTGTGTAAAAAATATATGGGTATGGAATGCGAAGAGGAGAGCTTGTGTCTGCTAAATAAGGCTTTCTATTAGGCCTCTTAATCATTCTTTTTACCGCTGGGTGAAATTGTTAAATAAATAAAACGTAGTCCGAAAAAAGTTTCTCCTACGGATCAAGAACAGGAGACAGCTTTAAGTAAAATGAAGGACTAGAAATTACCAGGTCCAGAAAACATTAATGCAAAATTGTTGAAATATGGAGCTGAAACGTTAGCAGAGTTTCGCACACCTTTTATAAAAATGCTTGGCTCAATGAACAGATACCAACAGAGAGGAAAGAAAGGCGAACTACTAAATTCTATAGGTGAGTTCATAGCCACGATAATACTGCATGTCATATTATTAAATTACGCTTAACAATTAAATGCTCAGCAGGGTATAAATCACATATTTATCTACTTTTTATAGATTGTGAACGTGCTTTTGACAAAGTAGTAGGAGACTCAATTTAGTCGATACCTATTAAAAATTATGAATATAATACGCGAGTTACATATATACTGAATCACTGTTTAGTGTACGACTTAATGGAGAAAAAAGCCAACCTTTCAGAGTATATACGGGTAATTCCATGTCAAATCGACCAATAGTGGGACTGGACCTCGATTTTATTCGATTTGAATCAAATTTGGTGAGAAGGCACCTTTTATACTATAAGGAACATATATGTATGAACGAAAATATCAATAGTATGAAATGGGAATGTAGCACATTTAAACGAAACCTTGTTAATTAAATTTTTGAATCCCAAGAAAAACTTTGATAACTAATATGCATGTGGCAGTGTAAATAAAACTGAACTGGCAAAATAAAATAAAGTAATTTGTTTTTGTTTTTTCTTTTCCCACTTACAACTACATTTAGAGTTGACAAAAAATCAACCAATTGTAGCCGGGACTGTAAGAAAAGATAAGCTCACTGTTTATTGTTGTTGTTTTTGTTTAAGCTTTGATATTCTTACAAGTAAAACTGTGGCTTATAATTCTTATTCGCTTAAGATATTTATATGTGTAATATCTTTAGTTTTTCCAAAATCTTTGGTTGAAGTTTCCTGACGATCTGGCCTAAGCAACCAGTGAAATGCGCATAGGAATAGCTTATCCCTTCAACAATAAATGTCAGTTTATCAATAGTATGAAATGGGAATGTAGCACATTTAAACGAATCCTTGTTAATTGAAAAATGTTTTAATATTTTTTTTTTCAAAATTTATGTATTTCATATTCAAAATGTAATAATTCGCCGAATAAGCCGAATGTGTTGAGTTTATTTCTTCAATATCTTCAAAACTACTTTACATACGAAGATGATTCTTATGTCATTTTTAACGTAACATGCAAAATATTATATTTTTAAAATGGATTAAGTCAAAAACCTACTTTTGACATTTTGAATATGACATAACTTTTGAAAAAACATATCGCTCCTTTATTGCAACATAGTCATATCTCAAAAAATTAAAAATTTTAGGTAACTTAAGCAAAAGTGTTCCTTCATAGCTTCTTTATATTTAAAAAAAAATCAGGATATGTTCCTTATACGATAAAAGGAACCTTCTCACTAAATGTTATTCAAGTCGAAAGGGGTCGGGTCCCACTCTTGGTCGATTTGACATGGAATTACCCATACAACAGTAAGACACTCCAGGGGCAACTAGTCGAGAACGTAGATTCCTCTTCTTGAGAATGCTTTCTGACGAAATCGCAAGACATGCACTGGACCAGGCGCGGATTCAGGGGGGGTGAAAAAAGGAAATTTCCCCCCCGTAAATTATAAAAATATATTTTGTTTATTTCGAAAATACAAGAATTCACAATAATAATATTTTTTTAAATGTACAAATTTTTTGGAAATCTCAGCAAGGTTTTTTTATTGAATCTCTAACGAAATTTTCAACAAGTATTTTGTGTTTTTTTTTATTGAATCTCTAACGAAATTTTCAACAAGTATTTTGTGTTTTTTTTTATTGAATCTCTAACGAAATTTTCAACAAGTATTTTGTGTTTTTTTTTATTGAATCTCTAACGAAATTTTCAATAAGTATCTAAATCTTAATCCTTATAGTTATTTATTAGATATTTTCAATAAAACATCTAGTTTGCCGTATTCAAATACTTTTTATTCTACATTCAATCCCAGCATGTGCCATCTATATCCAAAGAGTAAACGTTTTACTTGATAATGCGTACGGTTGAATTATTAATAAGCCTTAGTTTATGCAATATTTATGTATATTTGTGTTATATGAATCAAAATTCTATTCTATAATTTTTGACGAAAGCTCGGATTTGTCGGGGAAAGATTTCCTTATCTTTAAGATATTTCAACATACAACAAAAAGTTGTTAGGGAAGAATTTATTGGCTTTGTTGTAAACGCATTTGAAGCGGCTTCAAAGGATATTGATGACGTTGATGTGTCAATTGATGCGAAGCCACTATCATCAATAGTTCTTAAAGCTTTGACAAATTTTGGTCTTGACCTTAAAAATTGTGTATGAGTTGGAACAGATGGGTGCCCTCTGATGTCAGCAGAAAATGGAGCTGTTAAAAAATTCTGGAAACCCATAAATCAAACAATTTAATTTCTAAAAGCAATAAAGTGCCATTAATCCAAAAATTTGTATCATTTGTTAAAGAAACGACAAAATTTTTTAAATATAATCATCCCAAGCGAAACGCAGTTTTAGCAAAGTACTTGGGAGCCAAACTCTCTACATTATGCGAGACACGATGGGTGGACCGTCACGACTCAATTTTACACTTTCCAACAAGTGTACATCATAAGTATAAGCTTTGGAAAAATATCTAAGTGGAAAGGTAGATTTTCTACCTTTATATTAAGGAACTCACTTAGTTCTTTTGAATTTATTCGCGGAATATACATATTAAGTGTGATACTTAATGTAACACAGCCGCTTAGTATCATTTTACAAAAGCACGATATAGATCTTAAAAAGGATCCAGCCTTATCAAAACTTTAATCATGTGCCTTGAAGAGCAAATAAATAAAGCCGAAGAACAATTTAAAGCGATTTTTGAAAAAGTTAAAGTTATTTTCGTTCAAATCGAGGTTCCAATCGAAAAGACAAGATTTGAACGAAATAATCACATCGGAAATGTTGAAGATTACTACCGAGCTGAAGGTTACATTCCTCTTATTGAATTTATTTTAGAAGATCTCAAAACACCTTTCCCAATATATATCCGAAATGTATTGAACATACCTAAACTTCTACCTCAAATTGTAATCAAGTCATATACAGATACAAAACTTTTAAAACACAACAAGCTGATGAGCTGATTATGTTTGATAAAAGAGATAAACACCTACTAACAACTAAACTTGAGCCTGAACTGTTGCATTGGCAACAAACATGGAAAATATCTGAAAATCTATCAGATAACGTTGAAGATGCTTTAATAAACTGTGATGAAGATATCTACCCAAATCTAAGAAAAATATTTCAAATGTTCGTTTCAATGCTCGTCAGTAATGCTACGAGCGAGAGGTCATTTCCTACCCTTCGTCGAATAAAAACATGACTCAGATCAACAATGACGGAAGATAGACTGTACCATCTAAATTTGCCTCACAAGGAATTCATAAATTGCTTATTTAAGAAGATTAATTTATTTCAATTTATATTGAACTGATCTTATATTTTATTTAACCTTATTGTTGAGTTTTTTTTTAAATATAATATACACATATTGTTTTTAATAAACTTTTAAAAACAAATTTTTTTTGTTTTGTATCATACAAAATTTCCCCCCCCTAAGGCTCAAGCTGGATCCGCGCCTGCACTGGACTGAAACCCACTGGAACATACAAATCTTGGAAGGCCCCGAAACAAATGGTTGCGAATGTCAATAAACGAAAGTAAATCTAGTTATATGACTTATGAATCAAGCATAGATCCCTGCTAATGACTGAGTAAAGTGCAAAAGATTTGTTGACGTCCTTCGTTGTTAGTAAGAGTTTATTTGATTGCCAACCACTTTTTTGTAGCTAAAAACAATTTATTAACAAACAAATTTCCATTCAAAACTTTGGCAACCCTTTTCAATCATAACAAAAACCGCCCTAGATAATAAAATTAAGATACTAAAAAAAAAATTCTTGTCGGTTCAACTTTGTTTAGGCGCAAGTTTAACTAATTAAATAAAGTTTTTATAAATTTGTAAAACTTGTTAAATTAAGAACTACAAATAACAGCAACATAAATGTACCATTTTAACATGAGCTTAAAAAATGTCATGACAATATTTTTTACTACCAAACTAAAACAAAAAGAGATACGTTTTTATAAAACGAAATGATAATGATGATGACGATGACGATGACGATAATGTTGATTATCATGTGCTTTTTTTACGTTTATTGTCTTACATTTGTCATGGGTCATTCGTGCAGCTTGTTTCCTTTACTAGAGTTTTTTGTTTTCTCGAGAGCCCTACAGGCAGAGCATGTAGTTTAGTTGTGGCAAACGTTTTTATATTCCATTAAAAAAATGTCATTTGAACAAAATCTTTAATTGAAATAAAGAATTTTTAAAAGTAGTGTTTTATCTCTCGGTTTTTTATTACAACTATTGCTACTTTAACATAAAATTTCAATTCATTCAAATAAAGCTCTAGAAAGACAATATATTTGGCAGTTATACTCAAATCAGTTGCAAAGAGTTTTTTAAATATTTGATCTTTAAAAATTCTTTATCTTTTCTCAATTATAATAGATTTGAATTTTAGTAAAGCTCCAATGTCAGAAAACTTTTCTGCGATTGCAATATGACATAAATATGTGAAGTTTATAAATTTTGATTCTCTGAATTGACCACGAGTCCACCTACAGCCTGTTCAAGGTTATACTTGCTAATGGAAAAGTCATTGGATATATCTGTGGTTTTCACGAATAATCGCGTAAGTCGGTTTTTACCGAAATTGAGATAATGATGTCAAAGTGCTACATTTTGCATTAGGTTTTTATAGGTATTAAGCTTTTTTGAATATAATGTAGTATTATTAATATTTTTCTGCTAAAAACAACTTAAGTTAACTGTTTAATAAAATATTTTGCTATTATAACGATTTATGTCGACATACATCGCCAAAAATTGTAAAATTGCTGAATATGTTTCCAAATAAAAAGCATATGTGATGTTATGTTGTTATTCGTCCAAAAAATATGAAAGTATTTTTTGAAAATTTTTCTATTAATAACAACTTATATGTACATGTGCGTTTATTGTTGACTTCTTTAGTTGCAACAACAGCAGATGAGCGGTTGTTTGTAATTTTAAGTCCATACGTTGTGCTATAAGTATCAAAAACTCTGAATATGTCGCCAACTTGTGTGCTAAAAATAACAACGTAAGTCGTCATGTGTGATTAAAATGATAACATTTATTTTCACAAAAAAGAACTTATGTGGAGATATGATGTTATATTGCACACACTTAATGAGTCAATCAAACATATGCATTTTTTAATCCTTTTACAGATTGTGATCCTGTGAGGATTTTTTCATGAAAACTATGCATAATACGTAGAAAGTCACTGTTAAGAGGATAGTAAAGAAAAAAGTTTAAAAAAGCATCTACAGAAGCCGCAATTGAAAAAAATAATTGTTTTTGCTCTCCTGAAAAGTTTGGTTTTATAACATACGGGATTATTCGTGAAAACCACAGATATAAACTAGCAAATTTGTATGTGCTTCAAGTTTAAAACTGTTCCATTAAAACGCGAGTGCCTGTCATTGGGACCTTACCTTAGGGTGCTCTTAATACCAAGAGTGCATGTGTCTACTTATGCTCTCTTGAGTGGACACCCTAACACAGGCTGCAATGCATAACTATCTGCAACATGTACGCACCCCTTTCGTAGCAACTGAGTTTATCATACCTTGACTGCTGTTGACACGGACGTCCTAGATAACGGGCAAAACTCAACCCCGTACCCGGCTTTTTAAAGATCTCCCATCATGTGGGCTTTAAATCACAGCAAAAACGTGATCTTTAAACGTGCGTTACTGATAACGCTTAGTCCAGAGGAAAATGTATTTCCTGTGGTACCAAAAACGGCTCTGGCCAATTTTAAGTCTGTGAATATCTTAAGATATTTTCTGCACTCATTTTCCCTAGCTAAGGCTGAATCCACACCAACAAAAGCAAAAACAGTTTTATGACTAAAACGACAACAGAACATAAGTTTTTATTAGACAACCCATGCCAAATAAATAAACCTACAAGCTGTCTTTTTGGCTTTCTGCGACAAAACATTGGTTGCAGAAAAAACATGTTGTTTGATACAGCATACTCACACATAGTAAGACAAAACAGACTGAAACAAACTTCGTTGCACATATTTGCGTGCTTTCTTATGATGTTACCACAAAAAACATTGCCAAAGTGCTGTCTGATTATCGGTTGTCTTTGAAGACAAAAACTTGATAAGACGTTTTTTTTTTTGGTGTGGGTTAGCGTCAAACAAGTGTCTTTGGCTTAAAAGGCAAAAACGTATTGTCTTTTGGGGGTATGGGTTCAGCATTAAAATGCAATACAAAGAGAAAGGTTATCCTTTAGACGAATACAGACAATTACCGGGGGAAGCAAAGGGACAATAAATTTTGAACGGCTTAAAACACATTACAAAAGAATCGTCTCACTTATATAAAAACCTGATTTAGGTTTTTAATAACTTGCATGTTTTGTTTTAAAACTTTATGCAGATCATCCTCAGACCGCCTTTTACCTATTCTTAATTCCAATCTCTTCTCATTTGTAGTGCTATTTAAATGAGTAGTTCATGTCAATGTTGCGATGAGTCTGGTGCTTTATTGTCAGTTCAGTTTAACGTCTGTTTAAATTTTGTACGTTTTACTATATTTTCTTTCTGTCTACAATTTTATCCATTTCGTTCGTAGGAAAAAAAAATTATACATGTTTTTCTTGATTTTGTTTGTGTCGTTACAATTTTCAAAGTAGTTTAATTCAACTTGTCTGCTTAAAGCTTTCATTGTGGTTAATGTCAATTTTTTTTTTTTTAATCTATTTTTAAGCCATTATTTTAGTTTGTCTTTGAAACAGTTTGTACTTTTCTAAGAAATCACGAAGGTGCCGTACAACAAACACGCTTTGACCTGTATTTTTATAACAACAGAAACAAAAAAAAAATAAAACTTCAAGTCGTACTTGCTTGGAAATTATAATAATTTTTTTTTATCATTAATTTCTTCTTTTTAGCCATAACGAAATTTTATGTTTTGTTTATTTTTATCAGGCATCATTTGGAAGATTTGTAGAGAAAAGCAAAACCAAATTTAATTTTTCAATAATCCATAACATCTTAATGGATATTTTTCTGATACAAATAATATGTGTGAAAATTACTGAATTATGAACATGTGTTGGGCACACGTTTTTTTTTTTTTTTTTTTTTTTTTTTTTTTTTTTTTTGAAGAGATACATAATTGTATGGTAGAGGCACACATACGCGCTGGTCTCTGTGTAAGATAGAAAGAAGATAAATCAATAAGAGGTTTGGTTTTCAATACAAGTGTTAAGAATTGATTTTGTATAAAAGCCGTTGTATAAAAATGCATATTAAATTAAACAAGGATTATGAAACAAAATGTGTTATACACGTTTGTCCTTAAAATCTACACATATCGCTTGTATATTATTACAAGGTTGTAAGCGAAATAGCAAAAATTAAGAAAAAATCATGTTTATAATTCTGTGGCTTGGAGCTAAAAGGGCCAATGTCAAAATATTCACTTTTGAGAAAATTGGAATTTAAGGTTTTACAAAGGTTTTTCATAGTGACATTGGCCAGCATTTTATTTATGAAGCTGTTCTGGGTTAAGTATGACTTTAGCTGTTTTACCATATTGAAAGAGAACAAGAAAACAAATCTAATGCAATGATACACTCAAAAGAGCAAAAAAGTGTCATTGGCCGTTTTAGCTCCAAGTCACAGAATTAATCTCTTATTCTATTCTACTATTTTAAAATAAAGTAACGTAACAAAATTTAGTTAAACAAGTTCGCCAAGAACTTGTTGTCTGAGGATCAATACTAAAAGTTCTATGTTGGGCCATACAACCCCTAACATTTCTAACTGAAAACCAAACAAATATGTTAAGTAATATTGAGCCAGCGATATGTAGAATGACGTCTTAAAATTTGTACGGTTTTATAGCGTAAGCAACTCATCAAAGATTTTTTAATTGTCCGCAAAATTTTTTATATAATTACTAGGGTATTATCCAAGGGATAGCTAAGGTAAAATGTTACAAGAAAATACAATATAATAGTCAGGTAGTGTATAAAAGTCATTCCTAAAAATTTAAAGAATAGAACTATCACAAAAAAGCTTTATAAAAAACATAACTGAAATTTAGCTCATAGAATAAATTCGAAAAATAAAAAAAAGTTGAATATAATATAAGTAACCTACAAAAGGAAATAATGCCCAGTTTCTATTTTAATACATAATATGTATTTATTAAAAAATAAACTGTTGAGATCTAAGTAGTTCTGATAAAAAAAAAATTTTGAAAAATAATTTTGTTTAAGTGTTTAAGATTCTTTCACTTATCGTGAATGTTGGAGGAATCGAAAACAGCCCAAAATACATAATGGCTGTTTTCCTAAACGTTATACACGGCAACATGTTCTTAAATGCAACCATAAAAATTTTTAAAATGCATTTTGTTCCTAATAGCCACTTTGAAGTTGTGAATAAAAACGTAAGTACACAATGCATCAACGCGGTGTATTGACACATTGTGAACATAGGTTTAGGAAAACAGCCAATATCTA
Source organism: Pollenia griseotomentosa (assembly GCA_963931875.1). Taxonomy (NCBI): domain Eukaryota; kingdom Metazoa; phylum Arthropoda; class Insecta; order Diptera; family Polleniidae; genus Pollenia; species Pollenia griseotomentosa. Next base: position 64,694,950 of record OZ007561.1, read on the forward strand.
ATTTCGCAGTCCTTTTCCTTGATTTCTCTAAACTTCTGTTAAAAGATTGTTTGTGTAACTATTTTCTTAACACAAACTTTTTGTATATGAGACGAAACAAATAATTAAAAACACAAAAAATATGTTATAATACTTCAAAAAATAAAAAATTTTGTAACATCGGTTAATCGACTGAAATTAACCGGTTTAATCGTTAATCGAAAATAGACAATTCTAAATTAATTAATTAATTTTTTTTTACCCGTTAACGGGTAACCGAATGAATACCCTAATAATTACTACCTTAGATAAATTACCGCCGCAAAAGAAGACATACAATCCTAAAGTGGTTAAATAAGGGGGCGAACTACTAGAAGATCTTCTTTTTTATAGCACATTTTCTACTGCTCTACTGTAGTAGTTAAAGGTCAGGTTGAATGGGCAGCCAACACCAGGCCGTCTCACTTGTATCCTTGTGATACCCCTAGCCAGTGACAAGAGTCAGCCAGTATCCACCAGACATCACTGCAGCATCGAACCACCGCGAATTCCTACAAAACAGAGAGATCGTCCAAACATGGAAATTCCGGTCTACCAAAATGCCTAAACCTAGTATCCCCGAGAGCGGGGCATTGGCAGAGAAAATACAACACCGTCTCCTCCTCTTCCTCCTCAGGACAACTTCCACAGTAGTCATTATAATCAAGACCTATTCTCCCCGCATGAGTCCCTATCACCCAGTGACCGGTCATGACCGATATCACTGTCCTTATCATGTCTTTACCGAAACCAAGTAGCACGTGCGTTCTCGCCGCGTCGTAGTCCGGCCATCAAGCAGATATTCTAACCCTACCATCTCTCCTAAGCCCATGTGTACGAGTCACATCTTATGAGAGTCTTGCAAGGAGCCATTGAAATGCCGATCAGGCTGTCGACGAACTTATCATCCAAGAGACAGCCTTGTTTTGCCAGGCCGTCTGCAGTTTGGTTCCACAGGAACCCACTGCACTCTGGTACCCATTAGTGTTAATTTTCTAGATAAAAAGTTCCAATATATTACTACCATTGGCTTTACAGCAACAAACGTTACCGGTTAAGCATTCTAGGGTTCATGAGCAAATTAGCGCCAAACTTTTTATACCAAAAATTTTTCCTGAAATTTGACCAAACGACGCATACAGCAGTTAGAAACCAATAGCCATATGAGTTTAAGGCAAATTAAAGTGCAACTTGGTCCCTTATAATTTATAAAATTTAAAAAGTGAAAATGCTTTATAATAAATAATTAATAAAAAATATTTTTATAACCGCTGCTTCGTTTATTTTGTGAGAGTCTGTAAGGTTAGTGTCCAAATATGAGTCATTACTCTAGTACTTTTAATATTTTTGACTTATATGCGTAAAACACGAAATTAAGTGTTTGTGCCTTGTGGGCTACATTGAGCGAAAAGGGAATCTAATTTTTACAGCCTCCAGCAAATTTATTATAGTTCTATTTCTTATTTTTTGGTTGAGAATTACTATTTAGACGTAGCAATGTCTAAATTTTAGTTGATTTATAAGAGCGAATGCAAATAAATCAAAGTCCATTCTGTTATCGACAAACTTTCGCCTAGAAATTAGCGAATCTCTATGTAGGATGAGAACTTAACCCACCCTTACGCGCCGACTTTTATATGGTTAAATCCAAACAAATACGAATAGAAACCCTCCGCAACACTTGCCTTCGCAAGAAGTCCACCAGAATCAAGTCGATCACTGGCCTCAATGGGCGAAAAAGAATTCGACGCAACCATCCAAAATATGTAATATTTACTCATTCTGTGTGAGATATGCATCGTATATTTATGCTACTCAAAAACAAAAAACTATTTCAAGAGTTTTCACTCGTCTTATCAGATCTAATTAACATAAATATGAAATGCTTTAAATTTTTACGTTAAGCTTTTTCATAACTTTTTTAATTTTTATTTCCCTTGTTGCTCGTTGTTGCCTGTAGGACACGGAGTGTGAAATTACTCCTTTAAAAAAAAAAAAAATTTAAATATTAAAAAATATGTATTTTTTTAATGTTAACCTCTATGTGAATCAATTGAAAATTTGTAATTTTAAGATGTTGAGTTATAGAGGGTTAACGTGACTAAACATGCCCACGTTGTTTGTCAAATAATAAGACGAGTTATAGGTCTTAAATATGAGAATCGAATGCCTAAAGCCACGCGTAAAACAACATCATAAAATTTAAGGTTTTGCATTTTATGAAAAGTATAAGTTTTGGGTAAAGGATTTCGAATCTGTGATATTCAGTGATGAAAAAATTTTAAGCAAGACGGCCCAGATGGTCTCTACAAATATTGGAGGGATGTTAGACGCCCACGGAAAGCATGCCATAAACGATATTATGGTGGTGGATCACTTATATTTAAGGTGTTATTTTCATAAAAAGGCAAGTTTAAATGCTTTGTACCAGGCATAGGTTTGTTAGAAAGACAACTCATAGATTTTGCTAGTAATTTGCATGGCAATTACTGGATATATTCACTGGGCGAAGAAGACAAAGGCTATCATTAGCTCTCGACATACCTAAACCCAGACCTCAATCCCATCGAGGGTCTTCATCTTCTAAGCAATATGACAGCCTTAAAGAGCTGAAAACTGCCATTTTGGCTGAATGGGACATCATTGATTTGTCTGTCCTGAAAAAACTGGTGGAGTCAATGCGTCATTGTGTTAAATTTCTGAAAAAACATAAGAGTAACATATTCCCTTATTACTAGAAATATGTACATAAATAAAACTTATATTTTACAAGTAAAAAAAAAACAATTAGATACATATCGAGCCCTAGCCCCAACAACAACGTTAGCGCCAAAAATAAAATTTTACAGGAGAGAGTATTTTATTTTATTTCATATAAACTTTGTATGAAATTTGTCGCTTACGATAAAATTATTATTGCTATAAAATCGAACCGATTACCTTATGTGACCATGACATTTTAGGAGATAATGTAAGTGTTGCCAATAAAGTCATTTAATGAAAAAAAACGAAAACTGAAAATGATGTCGCTTACGTTATTTTCGCGGTTAGGGCTCGATACATCTATTAAATAAGATTTTTGCACATACAACTAATTTTTATGGTGATTTAAAGAATTAATATTTTCTTATGTCAAGAAAAATAATTTTATTTAATTAAATAAATCCAAAAAAAAATTATTTCTCATTGTTTTTTCTTTGTTTCTCTTAAAGAAATGTTGCAGACCAACAATAACTACCTTGTTTAATTATGCAAATGCTTATTGCTATTCCCACTTAGGTGGTAGCAACTAAAGACCTGCACGAGTGTATCAGTAAGTATTGTTAAAACAGATACACCAGATATTTATCTGTTACTACTGATATAAATGAGAGAATTAGTGTAACTGATATTGTATGGTTTTGCTTTTGCCCACTCACCATATCTTAAAAACAAAAACAGATGCTTATGGTTTTGGATCATTGATGCCCACGGTAGTAGTATTGGTGAGAGTGACGAAATAACACTGGAAGAAAACAATTTGCTATTCATTTTATTTAGTCGTCAGCGAGATTGCGACGAAAGCACATGTGTGACGGGTGTTGTCATTTTTTTCTGTTTCGTTGTTTAACAAAAGGGAAATTTAAAATTAATGAATGTACATATTTAAGTAATACACTTGGTGAATGTATTTATTTTAGTAATTCTCTTGATGAATGTATTGATTGGTATATATATATCTATAATACATACATATATAATTTATATATGCGGACATCTGGATAGTATGATATATTTCGGAATAAAAAGATTCTTCGAAGTGTTTATAAATTTTACAGGGGAAGGTTTTTTTTAAATAAAATCAGTTTGAATAAATAATATTTACATTATAAATTTTAAAATAATGGCTTTTTTCAAACAGATTTTATTTAAAGAAAACCTTCCCTGTAAAATTTCGAGTTTGTGGCATAAAAAAGTAAGCAATAAAAATAGTGCGAAACCAACAAGTTTCATTAATACATCAATAAAACACATCTTCTTACCCAAAAATTTTACCTGCTGTCACATTTGCTTTTATGTGTATAGGTTTACACATAAATTGTAGGAAAACAAGACTTTTTTTAACTTGTTTTTTAAATATTTTTACTTACTTAAGAAAAGTGTTTTCAAAGAAAAAAACCCACCGACGCGATTGGTACAGAAACAAAAATATTTTTACAAGCACAAAATACCAACAAATTATTGTGGCTATTTTTTCTTAATAATTTCTGCATTTAGGTACGTCTTTTTAACGAAAGTAAAAGTGACCCTTTACAGGTACAAAGAATTTTTTTCACAAAAAAAACACATACCGTTAGCTTAAATGCAAAACAATGTAGATATTATTTGAAAATTACAAATTAATAGAATACAATATTTTTTCCTTAATTTAGTAATACTCTTTGTGAATGTATTTATTTATTTATTTATTTGCAAATAATTCATGTCTCTGTGAACATCTTCAAAATGTTTTTTTAAATTATATTTCTTAGTTTTTTTAGATGTCTTATGACAAATAAGACATTGATTGCATGTCATCAAAAGCATTTTGTAACATAAAATAATTTTCGACTGACATCATTAATAAATCGCAATAATTTCAATTTATGTGTTAACTCACAGCAGTCTCGATGACGATTAAAATAAGACACAGAAGTTCTGCCAGTGTAGTTTGTCTCTCGCACTCAACATGCTGATTTCCTATTGGTTGATTGACGATCAAACAAAAGAGCGTAAGTATACGTGTGAGCACTGTTGCCAACTTTTTTTGAACACTTCCCGCCAAATCGGACTTCAAAACCGCTAGAAACCGCTAAATACTTAAATTAGCGGGAATTATTTTAAAAATACCGCTAAAAGCTAAACATTTTCAAAAGTTTTATATAAATCTAGATACATATATTGCTTTTTTAAAGGTATAAGACTCTCAAATTACGTTACATACTAAGGTTTCCAACTTCGCTAGCTATTTTCTTCCCAAAAAAAATTATAGTGATGTATTCGGTTGTGCCGAATCTTTGATACCCTACAAGTAATTTATAGTCTTATAAATCTATGGCTGACCAAAGTTTATTATAATAGAACACAGATTGAGAGCGTTACGGTTTTCGCGTACTAAAGATTTTTCGTAGAGAAGGCTTTTTATGGGAACAATGGTAAGTTATCGACCGATCGGCACGAAAGTTGACGGTGTAATTTATTGTCATATAAAACTGTGGCAGACAATGTATTATAATAGCGATATTTGTTACCGTTTTAGGCGTACTAAAGTTTTTTTCGAGAGTGAGCTTTTTATGGGGCCTTTGGTAAATTATGGTCTGATCTTCATGAAAGTTGAGAGTGTGATTTCTATTCATATAAACTGTAACATAACAAAATTACAATAGCATTATTTGTCACGGGTTTGACGTACTTGTTTTCTGTTGCTGTTTTCTGAGTATGGGCTGTATATGGGGCCTATGGTAAATGAGGGACTGATAATTACGAAAATTTACAGTGTGATTTCTAGCCATATATAGCTGTTTTTGGGAGTGGGCTGTATATTGGGCCTAACGCTAATTATGGTCCGATCTCCACGAAATTTAACAGTATGATTTTTAGTCATATAAGAAATCTTATATCAATATGTGCAATCCGCCACTAGTAATAAAATTATTTTTAGAGTGGTTGTGTCACATTTTGATTCAAAACTCTTTTCCTACTGAATCGATATTGCTTAATGGGGTCTTAGATGAATATTGAAACCGTTTTACCCGGAATGACAAACTTAGTATACCCTAATCACAGAAGGTATAACAATTTCTTTATAAAAACGCAAAAAAGTTTATAACATTTACGCTACTTTTGGCAAATTTTTGCCGTTTTAAGTAATTAGATAAAATTAGTTTCATGAAAGTTAGTTAAATATATTGCTTGCGATCTATTAAAACAATTTAGATCAATACTTTACCCTTAGTTTCAAAATTTTTAGCAAGCTTAAAGTTGCCCTTCAAAAAAACTAACTGAAAATCGAAAAAAAATGTGACATACAATCTTCAGTTCACTAAAACTGCAAAAGTAAAACCATGAACATAAACTAGAAGTTATTAGACAGAAAAACAAAATAATAATAAAAAGTATAAAATCTGTGTGTATATTTAAAATTTAAGAAAGGTTTTTATAGCGAAAATGAGCCGTTGAGAGATGTTTGAAAATCTCTAGATTTCCCGCTTACCGCTAAAACCTATTTTTTCCCGCGATTGAGGTTTCAAAAACGCTAGATTTAGCGGGAAAATCTCTAAATTGGCAACAGTGCGTGTGAGTTTCATTTGCTGATATCAGCCACTACTGGGCATCTTTGTTTTGGATTGAGTGTGTCATAACATTTTTTTTTTGCTTACAAATATCTGTTGTCACCATAAGTATTTCTACAATATCTGTAGTTATCTGTTGTATGCTAAAATATTGTTGGCGAGTTGATGAAAATAAGAGAGTTTATAAAAACTTGTATAAGATCTCAACCAGGGGTGCCAGATGGTTTTAGTAAAAAATCGGCATATTTTCAAAAACAAATCGGAAATCAAATTATGAAAAAACGGCAAATTAAAATTACTGTTTAAAACACAATAAAACATTTTTTTAATGACAAAAACAACAAAGCAAAACAATTAACCATTACATAATGCTTTAAAAAAAATAAATAAAAATAAATGTTTTATAAATTTTATTAATTTAAAAAAATTCCGGGGTATCTGATAGCAGATTTATAATTTCAAACTTAAATAAAAAATGTAATAATTGACACAAAGTTTTATTAAAAGCATTGAACGGTTAAATGGAAATGCAATGGAAATGGATTTTATTTTTTAAAGAATATGTCATCCACATGTCATTTGTCGACTTAAACACACTGTTCAAAACGGAGCCTTGTTTTTCGAGAATTTAAAAAAAATGACCCAATTTTCTCATATAAAGGTATTTGATGTTTCAATCGAGGGTTGGAGGTTCTTGGAGACCAGTAATGGTAGATTTGTTTGTTGACGTGGCTATTTAAGTGAAAATGAACTTTGAACAAAATTGTTGACGAGCAATTACGTAAGAATCATTGCCCTTAAAAAATGTCTCCTAAGCGAACGCGCGATGCTCACTCGACTACTGTGACTAACAAATCCTCCCAATCGATAATTCCAACGGCGCCAACCTCCCTCCGCACCGTTTATTACTTTTTGAAATAATCGCATTAAAAATATAATTTTGCCACCAGACACCCTTTATATGAATAGATTTTACTTAAGGGTAAATGGCAGGTACCGTTAATAAGAGTGATCCATATAATTTTAGCTTGAAAACTCTTCATATTAGAGTCAGCGGAGACATATACTGTCTTATACCAATAGGTTCGTCTCTTTAAGAACCTATGGTGATCTAGAATAAACGATCTTAACTCCACAGTTAAAAATTATTTTTCAACGAAAAAATAAAAGTAGGTTTTAAGTATAAAAGTAGTAGTAAGTTCGGATGAACTCAATTTTCAATTGCGAACCTTTAACCATTATCGTTATATAAGTTTATTAAAACTATGTTTAATTTGTTTCGAGTGCTTGACTACGACTGAAAATCTAAGTCACTCATTCTTTATTTTAATAAATTTCATTTTTTGCTTAGTTACAATAATTCTTTTGTTTTAAATTATAAAAAAAGAAATACAAATAATGTCAGGTAAGTAGCAGACATAGCGTCAGCACTTTATAACTACAATTTTTTTATTTGTTATTTAATTGCGACACACTGTAATGTGAATCGCAATTGGGTCACAACATTATGGGAAGAGAATTTATGAAATCAACAAGACGCAGCAATTTTAATTTAGTTGGAATTTAATACCTTTTATTTTTAGGTTTTTGAACTTAACTAGAAATGTGCAAAAATTAATAAAATTGTTGTTTACTTGCAAAATTAATAAAATTGTTGTTAACTTACATATACAGTGCACTCGCGATAATATGAACTAATTAAAACAAAGCCAGTTCACTTTTGCAAGATTGTTCATATTTGCGAATGACATCTTGTTTCCCTTTTTTATATATTGTTCATTTGGTTTAAAAAACTGTTGATGTTTAAAAAAGAAAAACAAACTTGAAAGTTATTATGCGAAAAAAAGTCTGTGATTTTCTTCCGTTCGATCGCCTTAAAAATGCCCCTCTCTCTTACCAATCTCCTGATATTTGCCGTGTCCGTTAGCAGTGATCTCATTTTCAAAAACCATCGGTGCATGCATTACCATTTCCCGCACATTTTTCTTTTTCTAGGTCAAATAAACGTATTGTTAGCACATTTAAAAAAAAACATATTTATTCGCTAAATTAGTAACACTTTACACCTTTTCCTTAATGTTTTAAATTTTCTAACTTTTCTGATTTTTATTTTTAAAGTTCAAAAAGTATGCTTTTTTTTAATTCATATTTAAGAACTTTTCACGTTAAAATTATATTTAAAGATGTATATAGGATTCCATGTTAATTTGACCACTAACTAGAACGTGTATGTAAAAATATTGATTAACAACCGAAGACAATTTTAAAGCAGGTAGCTAGGGAAAATATCCAAGTTATTATGCAGTTGAATCAAAATTGATATTGATTTAAAAAAAAACGTTTAAAATACAATTATGAGTAGTTCATATTTTAAAGCTTTTGCACAAGTTCTTATTTTAGAGTAGTCAATGGAAGAAAATAAGTGTTCATATTTTGGGATGTTCATATATTAGGGTGTTCATATTATCGCGAGTGCACTGTATATTTTATTTTGGTTGTGGTAATCAATTAAAGTAAAATTTATTTTTTTGGTTATTGATAACCTAAGTAATTTTTTGGTTACAAATATCTTTTGGAAAAAATTATTTATTTATTTATAGCAAAATTTAAATATGATTATTTCGCCTTTTGCTTTTTTCCTTTTTCCTAAAAGAAGAGCAAGTTAAAAAAGACAAAACAAAAAAAATTTAAAGCTCAAAGAAAAAAAAATCTTCTCTGACTGGTAATAACAAAAAGCCGGTTCAATAAAAAAAAGGCAAAAATCGTCCAAATGCCGATAAATCGTTAAATATGGCAGGCCTGATCACAATGATTATCGCTTGTGTTGTTGTTGTTGCTCGACAATTTGTACTGCCACAGCATGAACACACAGTGTGTGTTTGTGAAATGTCTGGTTTTTTCTTGGGTTTTTGTTTTCTATACCCTCTGCCTAATAAGAAACTAGTAGTGTTGTTGTTGCTTTGCAATTTGTACGACCACAGAACGAGCAGCCTGTGTGTTTTGTTTTTGTAAATTTTTTTGTTTGGCTTTTTTTCGCTCGAAATACATTCACGCTCTCTTTCATTGAAAATAACGGTATCGTACAATAAGTAACTTATTGTATTCCATAAGTATCCACTAGTATCTGCTTTTGCGAAACAGATATAAGCAGATATGATACTCCCTTTCGCTTTTTTATCAACTTACATCCACTCTTTTACAAATCATATCAACATCAACTTATATCAGAAACACAAGAGCACTCATCCATACGCATCAACTTTAGAAAAAACACAGAAACAGATATAAACAGATACATCTGTGCAGGTCTTTAGTAGCAACATCACAATAGCCTTTACTAATTGTTTTAACGTAAGAAAATAACAAAATTAGCATAAAAATCAGAATTCTGAGATTAAACTTGGTAGGGAAAATATTTCAAAATACCTAAACAACATATTTTTGGCTTGTATAAGGCATTGAAAAATGTATTCAGTTGTATAGTTTTATTAAATAATATTAATAATTAAAATTTTAATTGCATAAAAATTTAGTATTGTTCAGGGTTGTCATAGTAACCAATGCTAATTGTCGGTTTTGAAACCAACATTGGTTTCATTTGGTGTCACGAAACCAAGTTGGTTTTGTTAATTTCGAATGTAAATAAAACCAATATCGAAACAGCTGTTGTTTACATTTTTATTAGTTTTTCTTTCACTTTTTTGCAGAAAATTTACAAAATATTATATTTTTTTTATTTAAATATCAGTAAAAGTGTTTTTTGTGAAAATAATTTATATCAAATAACTAAAAGGTGATAAGTGCTTATAAAGAAAATAAAATGACATCAGAAGTTGTAGCATTTTTGTTATTGGAAGATGATCTTGCATTGCATTTGCTGTTTTAATTTGTGTAATTTTATTGTTTTGTAAAAATATGTAACTATAAAGCGAATTTATTAAAAATATAAACAAATTTGTTGTTTAACGTTATAAATAAGTAAAGTGGCCACTGCTGTTGTTGCATATTTGTTGTTAGCAGAAAAAGTGAGAAGAAGACTTTTGCAAATTTGCAGCAGCCCGCTGCCGGAGACTACCGGAAACATGAAAAAAATACTATTTTACCAATTTATCAATTTTATATACTTCTATTTGTAGAAAGAATCTTACTGTTAAATAAAAATTAAGTTCTTAGCAGCTATATTTATTTCCAATAAAAAAAAGAGCTGTAAGCAGCTTGGTTTATTTCCAATAAAAACCCAATAACATTGGTTTCTGTGACACCTTAAACCGACACTAATTATAGTTCGAACATAAAACCAATAACATTGGTGTCTATGACACCAACGCATTTTTTCTTGTAGTAGAATTGAATAGCCAACATTTTGGTAAAACATTTCTTTCATCCCCTCAGCCCTTACCCTTATTAGGGGTGCTTTTGCAATTTTTTAGAACAGAGCCTAAAACGACCGTTATAAAGAGGGGTTAGAGGGTTAAGATGGTGCACAAGTTTCATTTACTTATATGCTGCACTAACAGGCCGAAAGGGGGATCTTTCTCTCTACCAGAATCCATTGTCAGAACCCCGTTATTTAAAAAACTTTCGAAATTGTTGTAAAGTGTTATTTATTCAATTCGAGTATAAAATAATTCATATTTATTTTACCTTAACGCAATTAAGGTATAACAGTCTACGACACTTTTTTTACCCATTATCAAACTGACCAGATTCTGAAAATATAGCTTAAAAAAATATTGTCGATTTTGCACATTATTTACCCTTTATATCTGATAACTGTACGAAGTATTTAAGCAAAAATCTGGCATCTGGATCAACTGGTGTGGGTATAATCGAAACTTCTCCAAGTGATAGACAGGTGGATTTCCATAATAGTTGAATTGCGCATAAAAAAGCGAAATGAATTGATCTAGAAAAACTGAGAGATACGTAATATTTTTTTTAACCCTAGCTCTGGCACTATTTACATATGTAAATATCTGAGTTTTTAAAACGCAATCACTTTTATATTTTAATCCGATCTTGAATTTTTTTGGACTTAGTGACTAATTTCTTATGTTTCGTGGAAAAAAAAAAGTTAATTTTAGATCCATTTTTAGCCATTTTATGGAAATTTCTTTCTAATTCAATTTATTTTATTCTATTTCTACAGAGAAAGACAAACAGTAAACGAAAAAAAGATAATTATGCTTGTAGGCATTGTCACAGGTATCTTTGTTGCAAATTTGAATTCAGCATTTGAAAAATTTCAGAAATTGGTGCTGCTTTATCTGTTAGAGATCATTCATTTCTCGCAATTTGCTGATCAAACCGAATAAATCTTGAAATATTTAAAAATCTCTTTGAAGAAATAGTTGCTCGATACAGTGGGAATGCTTTAATTTGCCAAAGCACTTCTAGCCTTTCGCCATTGTAATAAGTATTCCCAAGTATGCACTAAGCTCTTCCTGAGTAATATCCTCCCATACATATTTTCTACGAATCATTTTACCGCATCTTTTTAAAAATATTTATAGCGAAAACCTACCTACCTTGTATTTTGGCTCGCCGCTCTGGACTTTTCTAAATTTTCATATACAGCCTTGCCTTTTCTATTGGTGTTACGATAAATAATTGACAATATTGTTGGGTGCATTAGAGCAAAAAAGGTTTCACTGATGCACAAGTTCCTAGTGTTTGGATTGGGACCGACAAAACGGCTTTCGCGAAAAATTTTGTTGTCATATACGCTGCAGCTGTGGAAAAATTTTGTTCCACTTTGTTCCATCCATTGCAAGAAAAAAAGTTTTATCCTCACAAGGGCAAGCTTCCGCTAGGTCATGCCCCTCTTCACTTACAGAAACTTCTACCACATCGTTATTGTCTATGCAAAAGTCATTGTCTGAGTTACCTGCATGCCCTATTTCTACTGGATATGCTGAGACTTCAATCACAGAGTCATCAGCATTCTCTGGGGAATAAGATATTGTAATATCAGATTCAGCATTAAGAGAACTAGGGAGTTGGGGGGAATATCCCATTAAACACCCCCCCCCCCCCCCAGTATCCACGCCTGATAGAACAACAGAGTTTTGGTCGTAGGGACACACATATTAATAAAATAAATTAAATAGTTTGCAAAACCACAAACGAAAAGCACTTGAAAGTAAACATATTTACAAATGTAAATAGTGCCAGAATTCGTAGAAACAAATTGGTGCCAGAGCTAAGGTTAAGCTATATTTTCAGAATCTGGTCAGTTAGGTCATGGGTAAGGTCAAAAGTTTAAATTTGTCTTTCCCTGATAATTATTAGGAAAAGTAGAAACCTATCATGTACAATTTGATATTATAATAGATTAAAACTAAAACAAATCCTAAATTCATTGTTTTTGTTTTAAATTAAGAAAGCTTTTTTTCGACAAAAGCCCCGAGTTATTTGTAAGCGCTATTAATAGAAGAACTCCTGTGTTAACAAATTCCAACCTCAATAAACTTACTACTAGTTATAGTGCCATTTTATACCAAACGTTATGCCTTTATAACTATTACCCGATCTTCTTTTAAAGCAATTGTTTAAAAAAAATTAAAACTACTTTTAAAACAAAAACAATAGTTTCCTCGAAATACTTAAATATGTAGCTGATTTTTCTTAAGATCCTTGTCTATAGCATTTATTTTCTTTACTATAAAAGTAATTGCTTTCGCAAAATCTTGGTAAAATTATATTATTTAACTCTTAGTAATAGAAGCGTTTCACCCAAAATATTTCATTACTTTATACTTTGCCAACCAATTTATTTATTTTCAGGTAAATTAAGTAATTTCCTAAGTAATTACCACTTTTTGCCCAAATTAATCTACAAAAAATTGAAAACTAAATCGCTGTGTGCAACAAGTTGTTTACACTCTTGATGGAGCAGAAAATGTTTATGAATGCGAAAAAAATAAAGTGAACAAATTGTAGACATGCCATGTACATTAATTTGTATTTATGAACTTAGAAAAAACTTAAAATTTTTTTTCTTCTTACAAAATAAGTTATCAACCAAATAAACGTTGAGGAGAAAAACAAATTTGCATTTTAATTGAATGTGCTCCAGTGCAAATAAAAATGAAAAAATAATATGAAAATAAAAAAAAATTGTCATGAGTGTGTGCATAACCGTGATGGGCATATAACATAACAATGATGGGCTACATATATATTTATATTTAATCACTTTGCTCCCATGGGTAGCATAGAACCAATCTTCTCTATTTACAGCACAAAATTTTAATTTATTTAGACTTAAGTCTAACGTATTAGCTTAAATTTTACTTTTTATTTTAATAATGTACCATTAATGAAATTGTGTATTGGGTATTTACACTGCGTACTCAGTTTTTCATTATCACATCATTTGAAAGAGATTTTAAAGTGTAACAAAATCTTTTATTTTTTAAAAAAAAAATTTGAATCAAGTAAGAAAGTATCGTCGGTCAAGCCTTTCCATATCATACCCTACACCACAGCATTTAAAAACTTATTTTCGAGAGTGTACCCTGTACTTTGAAATAGATGGGGGTAGTGCACTCATTTTGCAGTTTCAACTCACACTTAGTGATAGTTCAAAAATATTGCAATCATTTTGTTGATGTTGAGTGATTAATTGAAAATTTGCTGCCTCACTAAACATGAGTGATAGTGATGTTTAAAAATTTTGCACTCAAAAAAAGAAATAGTCCGATTTAAAAAAAAGCAATCATCAGTTTATTGCAACTTTTTTTTTCTTCACTCATTTGAGTGCAACTAAAATTGTTGCACTCAATTTAAAATCAAAAACTTTTTTTTTTCATGATTAATGCCAATAATTATACCGTTATTGAACATATTTCATTTTGTTTAATATTCTTTGCTTATGTAAATCCTCCAAAAAAAAAATCAAAAGCCATGCACATAAAAAGTTACATTTTTTAAATTTTAGTGATACGATATTTGTATGCAGCTTTTTTGATTGCAAGTCCAAATTTTGCACTATTTGAATTGAGTGCAGATTTTTGCATTAAATCTGCGTTAAGTGATAGTGAAAAATTTGCAATATAACCAAAAAAATTTTAGTGGTAGTTAAAAAATAACAATCATCACTAAAGCTGGTAAAAAAGAGTGCAAACTAATTTCTTTGCTGTTTTATTTAGTGATAGTGCATTGTTGATTTAAATCAATATTTAGTGCACTACCCCCAACTATGACTTTGCACACAAGGTTTGCAGGGACAGCCAGCGGGACGGACGGACATTGTCAGATCAATTCAAAATGTGATTATAGGTTAATCGGTATACGTAAAGGTGGGCTTATGATGTTTGAAATTGTCTGAAGTCAACAAATGAGCAACGGTCAAATACTTTTATCAGATTTAACTATGTGTCAAGGATGTTATTTAAGTCAAATAGAACTTGCGAAAGGCTGTCAAACGAATTGTCATACTGGGCTCACTCTTTTAGATTTAAGATCAGTATACTCTGGCAAATTATCATAATAGATTCACGCCTTAACAGCGCTATATAAAGTATCAAAATTTACTTTAAAAATCAGTCATCGATTCACGCAACATATTAAAGATTTTTGTATTCTAATGGCGCACCGCTAATTTTTGTCTTAACGGATTGGTTAATAAGCAAAATTGCAGTCTATGTAGTGAGGCAAATCTAAAAAAGGCAACGTATAATGCAGTTTACACGCTGATGGCATCTTCGGACTTTTTTTTCAAAAATATAGCCGGAGTTCGCCTTACGGTCGATCACACTTCGCTTTTACAAATGGGTATTGTGACTTAAGTGTTACAAAAGTAGGGAACTTCGTACAAGAATGAATCTGGGATGAAAACTGGCGTAAACTTAACCAATGAAACAAGTCAATGTCAAAGCAAAATATCCATTGAACTATAATAATTAAAAGTTTTTAAATGAATCGGAGGTTTGTTTTGTATTAGGAGCAGCTGAAACCTAAAAAATATTTCCAACGAAATTATTCAAGTAGTTATTAGAAAAATCAAAACAAGAATAAAAAAATTTGCAAATTAATGCAAAATCTTTTATATAAAAAATTTACATATTTTTGGCATTAAACGTCAATAAGTAATTTTTGAACCCAAACATCCTGAAAATTACGATAAATCGTTATGCTTCGTATTTTACAAAATTTTGCTTGTTCTCGCTCTGTTTATAAACAAGAATATCCATTTGTTAAAGATCGGATAATGACTAGATGCTGCTGTCGCATACAATAGTAAATAACATGGCATGAGCGTTGCCTACACCTGGTCTATAACCATATGTGGCAATGGCAAACATATTAAGCTGTTAATGTGTTTATGCATATGATTTGGATGAAAAAAAGTAACTCTGAAATATTTTTTTTTTTTTTTGTTTTGCTAAAATTATTTATGTAAAATAATGCATAATGAATTTGTTTATATTTCTTTGGCTTGATTTATTCATTGATGAATAAGTCTGTAGGGAAAAAGAAAAATAAAAAAAGCAATTATTAAATTGCTTTAAAACTGATTTCCTTAATTTTTCAGCTGTAGGTGTTAATTGTGGTTGCTTGTAGTTGAAATTTTGAAATGTTAGTCATTTTTAAAGTGAAATTGTTATTATTATTCAATTGTTTTAAAAGCACTTCACTAAAGGTGAGATAGTTACCTGTTCATCATGACATTTGTAAAAATCCATTGAATATTCCTAACGCTTTCTTCAGATTAAACATTATTATTCAATGTGATGAATTTGTAATGTTTAGTTTTAAACTTAAATTTAAGTAAGTTAAAGCAGTTCAACAATATTTTTTATTACCTTCAAGATTCTGTTTTATTATAACAAAGCCTAAGTCCCCAAAGACTTCCTTGGCGGATCCAACTTTAGTAGGGTACATACACTCTCACATTCATCTTTAATAGACAAAACGTTTTCCAGATAAATCACGATTTTCATTGACTTAAAATGCATTACAGTCACAGTTTGTTTATTTATAAATCAAAAATAATTATAAAATCCACAATTGTCATTTTAAATAAAGAAGGCATCACATGTATCATCATCATCATCATCTTTTTAGTCATAAAAAAAATTATAGTTTATGCGCAAACATCCCTCTACAATTATCTTCACATGAAATGAAATTAAAAGGGATTTGGTTTTTTTAATGGAAATATTTGTCTGCTTCCTTGAATGTCTCATACACAGCAAATGTCTCAAGTGTAGGCAGCACATTTTTCTAATATAAAGTTACACAAAATTTACGAAACACCTTTAACCACAACTAATAAAGTGCAGACATCTTACTTTCATTTTTGTTTAAACATTTTGTTACTTTCTCATCAGATAGATATTCAAACCTTAAATAGGAAAAACTATCTTATTAGACTTTCTTACATATTCTTAGTTTCTTCCCAGGACTGTCACATTTCTTTCTATATGATATCTGCATCATGTGTGAGACTTTGAATCTTTATTATAAGTTATTATTGTTTGGTAGTTTATAATAATTGGAAACATAAGCAACATGTAAAGAAAATTTCAAAATTCAAATTATTTTTTGAAATTAGAAAATATTGTTTTTTCTCATAGGAATATAATCTAATTAGAAGAGAATTTGGTGGTAGGATTCCATTGCATAATTCAATTGGACGATTTTTAACGGAAAAAAAAATATTTAGTTTTTGAAATTATAAATAGAAATAAAATGAAAACACAGGATGGCCTAAAAGAAAGAAAGTCTTAAATGTAATTTTTTAAAGTCTGTTTAACTTTTTTTTTCTAACTCTTAAACCTTAATAATGAATAAGAAATTTAATAAGCTTATTTAAATACCACCCGTTCTTAGATTTGCAGAGTCACGTTCTTTCTATGATAGCGTTGCCAGACTGCCTGGAATGCCCTGGATTGTCCAGTTTTTTTTTTTTGTGCTTTCAAAGTTTCCAGCTCAAACACAATTTGACCAGTTAAAATTTTTTTTTTTTTTAATTCAAATAATTTTTTTTTTTAATTAATTAATTACCCAATAAGAAATTTTATCATTTTAAGAAGCACTAATGGTACATTATGCGCTGCTTAATAAGACATACAGAAATGCAGTAAAGTAAGTGAAAGAACTCTCAACAACTTTTATAAAAAAAAATAACATTTCAAGTACTGCGGCATTCCCTTACTACGAAGCTAAGGGAGAATACTAAAAACTAACTGAATCAAACATTTAGTGTTTAAAGCTATTGTTACATCCAACAATTTTTATATGCGCTGAATAATGCGGCTTATGTGTCAAAAATGTATTGCTTCGAAGTGGGAAATCACCATATAAAATTCATGTCTTCCGTAAGCGCAATGGTAAGCGAAACTTTTATGTTTCTCCCTTACAAACATGCTTCGTTGGAAGCTCCATTTTTTATTGGGTACCCAATTTTTATAAATAAAGTGTAAACTCTAAATAGATTAATTGATTTGGTTTGCTTTTTTTTCCTACCAATTAGCAATTTTTTTTTTGAAAGTACTTTAAATATTTAAAATAATTTTTACTCACAAGAAAGGAACATAATGTCCTTTCGAAATTTTGATAAGATTAAAATGTAAAAAGTTTCACACAGTCAGTGTTGTAGGCATCTAATTAAATTTCACACAGTCAGTGTTGTAGGCATCTAATAAAATTTAACACGTATTCAAATATGCTTCAAAAAGATGAAATATTCACTATAAACTTAAAAAATGCTGCAAAAATACTCTTTTAACTATATTATGAAAAATGGAAAAGGTAAAATATGCAAAAATATGCTCAACCAAATCGATACCAAAATTCATAAAAAACTCTTAAATAGGGAATAACATGCAATTGCATATTTACGGTTTCCCTAATGATGAAATTGACCAAAATACAATGTTACCAATAAAAAAGTCAATTTTAAATCTTTTTGTTACTTATGGCACTTTAGATCTTAGCTGACGATATCTAATATGACTAAAGACTGAATTTTAATTACAACGTGTAAAAAGTAAAATGTATTTTTTAATTGTCCAGTTATTTTGTCAAAATCCTGGTGAATTTATTGCATTGTCCAGTTATTTGAACTTTGGTTTCTGGCAACCCTGTTCTAAGATGTTTTTTTAAAGTTTCTAAGATTCACGGAGTTATTGTACGAATTTCTTCAGGAATATAAATTTTATGTTGGATTATGCTCTTTCTTTCAAATACAAAGAATGAAAAAAATTAGAAGCGCTTAGTTGGACTCGTATGCGGTAGCTAATGGAAATAATTGTCTTTTAAAAATTGTGTTCATTTTTTAACAGTATTTATCGCTTATAAGCATTATATAACTTGCACAGTTTTTGTACTTTTAAACTAGAAATGTGTTTATAAAAACTCGTTTAAATACATATACTGTGCTAAAAAAAACTCGGTTAACTTCTAAGTAGACACCCAATTTATGTGGCACAAACTGTCACCTGGGCCTCCCTGGGACTACTTTTATTTGTATGTAGCTTTATGGCTATAGCAAGAACATTTTGTTGTCAACTAGAACAATTCTTTGAAATAAAAGTAAAGATAAAAGTTTTGTTTTGATTTTATTTACTACAGTTCATATATAATAGAGCAGGACCTGGCCAGGCCCAGCTGAATTCAATATGCACAAAATTTTCATTACGTCAATTGCCACGCCCACGGATTAGGGATTGATTGAGGAATACATAAAGTTTCGTTCTAATATATTAATTAATTATATAAAAAAAAAACTAGAAAAATGTCAAAAACTGCCGGGCCAGACCCAGGCATGCACTTAAGGGTTAATTTCATCAGGATCTAAAAACAGTTAAATAGCTTGCATCGAAATACATTCAAAGTGTTATTAATATTATCAAATTTAGTTTTGAAGAAATAAAGTGTGAAACGATTCTCGTATCAGAAATTTTTTTTAAAACTGTATTACATTGTGATGTATAAATGCGGGCTAGGCATATGAGCAAATGCTAATACAGGGAACACTTTCGGATGTTTCAAATAGCCAAAAATGCTTATTACCGCATAAAAGCTTATAACTGTTGTGCAAATAAGCTATTAATACTGTACATAAGGGTTAAAACCAAATTTTTGGCATAGTACCACTGAGTAGCCAAGAATGTTTTAGTAATGAAAACACCTGTCTCCTGTCGTTTTGCGAAAAAAACCTCACGCAGGAAAGCAAATTGCTAAAATCTTCCAAGAAATTTTGAACCGCGATGAATTGTAAACCGTAGGAAAATGTTTAAATCTAAAGCAGTGAATAAATTTCAAAATAGCATTTAAGTAATACGTATAGGAATATATACAAATATCAGGTGTATATTTTTTAAAATTTTCGTGAGATAAAAATGGTTGTTTTCGAACTTCAACCCGATCCCTGTGTGAACTTTTTTAACATTCCGAAAAAATTATGATATTTTGTATTAATAACTTTTAATGTTCTACACGGCTATACTATGCCGTTTTTGATATTCGCAAAAAGTGTGAAAAAGTTATGACACTACTATACATATTTAAAAAAAATTTCGTATGTTTATGTTTCTTTGAGTCAAATAATAAAATCTATATATAAATCGGTAAAGGCAAAACAGTTAAGTACACTTTCCTCCTCTGATTGTCCACAGACTTGAAAAAAATACACCATTTAAATGGTATTTATTTACAACAGCGCAAAATGTATATTTTATTTAAATCTGTTCAATATTTTCGGAGTTATAACCCAGCGGTAACTAAAATGAGTAAAGAGGCCTAATAGAAGGCCTAATTTACCAGTCACAAGCCCTTCTCGCCGCATTCCATAGTTATTTATTATTTACACAGGTTTTCATTGGGAGCATGTCCTTCCACACTGCCTTTAATATCAACTTCGATCCCTCCCAAAGAAGGGAGTAAGGAAGGTCACAAAAAATAAAAAGTGAATAAAACTAAACGACTTCCTTCCTTAAGAAGGGAGTAGCGAATGTGTACTGCATATTTAAGAAGGTTTTTCAAAAAGAAGTTTATACCTTCTAGATGGCCTACTTCTGAAGGCAGGATATCATGAGAAGCGAATCTTTGAGAAAGAAGTATAGAGGCCTTCAAGAAGGCCTGCCACTTGCGGTGCTTTTAATATTTACCTCTGGGTTAAAAAATAAAAATAAAAAACTTGTTTTTTTTCAATTACACGAGATAGTCTGTAACAGCTCCCCTGTTTTATCCTGTGTGTCCTGTCTCCCATGGGGAATCTTGGGATACATCTTGCGGATATTCAATCTTTCGGTGATAGATCCTTGAGAAATAAAAAAGCATCTAAGACCCGTTAGTTGGTAGATTTCTCTTATTGGAAGCACGGCTGAGCAAAAATCTTTACCAGCAGTCGAGGGAATCATAAGCTTCGGGAACTTCGGTCTTAAACAGATTATTAATGAGGCTTCTTTGGGAATCATGTGCTGATTGCGATTAGTACAAAAAAATCCAGAAGGGATATCGTAAAAATTCAGTTTTAAAAGCTAATTTTCTATCAATGGAGGGAAAGTTTGGCCTGCTGGCGGATCTCCTTACAGGCACACATGGGGGCGTTGCTAGACGCACCAAGTGAACAGAGCACCATACCGACCCTGCATGTATCCACATTAATCTTAACACATCTGTGTGTCCTGTATTCAGTGAACAGCTCCAGTATGTACATCATTAATGCCATGAGATTAGGTACTTTGTATATAAGAGGCAGATTTATGTCATCAACTCGGCCATTTATGAACCAAGTTGAAAATTCTACTAAGCAAAAAGGGGAAGAATATATCTTTGTAACAGTGTAAAATTTGCGTAATAAAAAAACCGTTCTCTAGATTTTTGGAGACAGCCATATAAACTGCAAATAAAGAGGGTTTACGCGAATATCTCGAAAACGCTTCTTAAGAAAACCAATCGAATGCCATATTCATGTTCAGCAATTAGCTAAGAAAACAAATTTGTGTAATTCAAAATATATCCCATATAAATAAAACGCAGTCTCTGAATTTAACTTAATACAAATAATGCCGCAACAAATAATAATAATGTCGTTTATAATTTATCATAGATCCCATATTAAGCCATATTAAACAAATGTACCCCATATAATACATTTATGTAGAAATCATTTTAAATTCATTAAAAGTAAAAAAAATTAAACAGAATTAACATATGGGAATTTCCATGTCATCGTACGTGGCATTTGTATGCCTTCAGATGAATAAACTTTGCAAAATTGTATTCATTTAACCAGGCTTTTGATTTAATCGGTTAACCGCTCGATTAATTAACCGAGGTTTTGATATAATCGGCTGATAGTCGGTTAATTTTGTTATTGTTTGGTTAACCGATTAATAAAGTTTTGTTATAAATTAAGTAATTTCAATGAATAAAAATGCAAAAATTATTTATTATTTGGAGTTTATAAGCCAAAAAGAAACAATAACATAACCAACAAAACAATTGTTGGACTAAAACGAGCAAAAAAAAAATTTTCTACTTATCGAAGATGTTGGAGAAATCGAAAGCAACCAATAATACAGAATATCTTATTTCTCAGTCCTTTTCCAGAATTTCTCTAAACATATAAAATCTTACATTTTGCCATTACAGTCCGGCTTTCATTTTTTAAAATTGTTAACACTTCTAATTGTTTTGGTGAATTCTGTTAAAAGATTGTTTGTGTTCATAGCGAGAGTTTCTTCTGTTGTTATGTCATCATCTGACTCATCCTGGCAACGCTCAGCACAGAACATTCTGCAAAAAATTTATTTCCGAATTCCTTAGTTTCTGAGTTTGTACTGTATTTTAAGAATTTATTGCTAAAAGGAAATATATTATATGAAAAAATATTTTCTCAACACATACCTTTTGTTTATGAGACGAAACAAATAGTTAAAAACATAAAAAAACTATGTTAAAATACTACTTTTTCAAAATTTTGTTGCATCGGTTCATCGATTAATCGATTGAAATTAACCGGTTTAATCGTTAATCGTAAATATCCAATATTAAATTAACCGGTTAAATAATCGGGTAGTAATTAATCGGTTAACTGATCAACGGTAAACCGAATAAATACCCTAGAGGGTACTATATATGAAAAAAAAAAATTATCAAATTTGGAACCTTGTTTCTCAAAATATCGAACAAAATAATAGCATATCGTACGTGACATAAAAAAAAGTGATTTTAAGGTGAATGTAAAAAATTACGAAAATCTGCGAATTGTGGAAGGTTTTACTTCTTTTTTTAGTTTTTTATATTAAACTACATATTTTTCTTTTATAATCCGTAATTGGAAAAAAAAATTTTTATGGTTTTATAATGAACAAAATGTAATATCGTTCGTGACATACCGTACGTGACAGATTTTTCTTTTATATTATTTACAAGGCATGAAATATATTTTTTGTAAATATATGTATATAAAAGCTTAAAACAAGCAAGTAAGAAAGTATAGTCGGTCCAGCCCGACCATATGATACCCTACACCATTATATAAAAAATTCTTTTTGAGAGTGTACTCTATTTGAGATCTATGCCCAATCACGATCGCCAGAACAGAATTATGCCATGAGGTTAAGAATTCTATAAAACTTATTTGTGCCGAATATAATTTAGCTATCTTCCTCTACATGAGATTTGTTTGCCTCTAACCGTTTTAAGAAATTCTTAACCTTACAGCACAACATTTTGTCATGGCATAGTACCTACCGTAAAAGTCACTGTGGCCAATTTTTATGTGAATACCAACATTTATAAGGAAGTTATGGCATTAAAAGCTATTTTCAAGAGTAGTATTTGTATGGGAGCTATGGTCAAATATGGACCGATTCCAATAAAATTTGGTAAGATGATTTTGATTGTAATAAAATAAGGTTTGATCAAATTTTAACTACATACCAACATAAAAAGATGATGCATTTCGTTGCATTTTAGTACGTACTTACAATATCGTGCGTGACGAACTTTAAAGGCTTATAAAATTTTTATTATAACAATTTAAAAAGAATTCCTATCAATAATTCTTTGCAACAAATATTTTGCTTTGAACTTTTATTTTGAAACACCTAATACCGTGTTCAGATATACCTTTTTTATTGAGTCAATATTCGGTTTATTGACATAATTATCTTTCTGTTCACATATACACAATTTAGCTAACTCAATTTATATTACTACTACATACAACATTCAACGTAAACAAAAATGTACATGTATAAGCAAAATGTAAACAAGTTTTGACATCTTTAAGGAATAAACATCTGGCTTTTGCAACGACCTAATTGATGGGCATTTGTTTTGTTGTAATTTCAGTTGCCAAATGTCAAAACCCTGTTTTGTAAGCTGTGTTATGCTCAATAAACACACTTGTGACAGGGTCGCATTTTAATTTTACTCAATATTTATAACAAATTGGTATAAATTGAGCAATAACTAAATTGCAATTTTATATGGATTATTGAGCTCAATAATGTCAATTATTGCTTAAAACTCAATTAATTTGCATATCTGAACACGGTATAAGACTGCTCAATTTTAAATGACAAAGACAAATAATGTTTTTCCACCACGTAGGTGACATTAGAATAAAGAATAAAGCAAACACAAAAATATGCCGCTAATCGAACTATATATTTGGTCGTTCCTCATGAATCTTGTTCATTGTTGTTGTAACATTAATTTTAAATCATAATTCCAGGGTTTCCAGTATCTGTATTTAATCGGCAGAAAATTGTTAATTGCAGTAACTAAAAATTAATCAATGAGAAAGTGAGTTTAAACTTTTCTTTTTTTTTCTTTTTAAAAATTGTAATAAGCTATAAGTACCTCGCCATAGTAAAGTTTGGGAGTTTTTTTTTTCCTTTTTACAATATTTGAAAAAAGTATTCAGCGTTTTAATTTTTTGAGTCGTGGTTGACATTCTAATGGAAATGCCCATATGTATGAACTTTCTACTTTGGGCAAAATTGACCCACAAATATCATATGCGTTTTTTTTTTAATACAGAAAGAGTATTAAACATTCTTACTCTCGGTGAAGGGTATCTAAGCCGAATTTTCAATTTAGGCTATTTTAAGCAAGTTTTCCATATAAGCAAAAATTACTTATTATTCGTAAATTTTGGAAAACTGGTCCTTACAGTTATTTCATAAAAGAGGTGACATTATTCTAAAAAATAATTTTACTTTTATTTGTGAGTACCTCAGCACTGTAGCTTAATATAATTTGTATAATTCCAATTTATCACTTTCCCATCAAATATTTAATTGCTTGTTAACCCAAAAACACTAAAAATAGGTCATAAGTCGAGCAAATAACTAATAAATTGAACTCTTTTACTAAATAAATCCAATAGCTAACAAGATAAAATAATTTTACTAGACTAAACAACAATTCAAACCCACAACTACCGAACACTTCACCGTTATTTACACATACTTCAGACAAATGAGTGCACATATTTGTTTGTGTATGTGCATTGGTGCAAGTTGAAATAACAAATGACAGTTAAACTGGGCAATATACAACAAGAGAAATAACAAGAGAAACAATTGGTTGCACAAAAAAAAAAAAAAAAAAAATGCGTGTTTCGTTGGAGTTGACATATGGTCGTAATTTGCAATCAAGCTTAAAGATGACAAGAGAAATGTACAACTGCACAATTGACACATAGCACGAGATCACCAGCACATACTCACCAACAGTTTCGCATATTTACAACCCATTGTGAGTAGTGAGAGGAGGACCTGTTACTCGTACAACAATGAACAGAAGACAACTGTAGTAACAAACGCAATAAAATGTATGCGGTTGTGTGTATGTGCAAACCCTTTTACATTTTACGAATTTACAAGTTTATGCGATATAAAACAAAATGATCATAAACAATCTCAAAATCTCCTGGTAAGTGTGAAATGTTGGACAGACATAAATAAATAAATATATTTACATACTGGTGGTATCTCAGAAAGCATGTGCTTTAGCCACTGCAACAGTATAATTTTCGCCAACATCTTTTTAGGCAGTCATAAAAAGGAAATGTAACAAGTAAAAGTTACTGCATGAAAAAATAAAAACGCAACACACATTTACTGTAGGCTACAGATTTGCAATAAAACTGATCAGAATTTGGTGTGTCAAAAATATTAAGACATAGTTTTTAAACTTTTAACAAACATCTTTCTCATATCAAGAGTTCATAGTTCTATATATTTTAGATAGATAAGAAAGATATTCCTTAAGCAGTATTAGAACTCGATCTATTAATATTGAGCATGTTCATAAGACGTAAGTGTTGCGCCACCGTTGAGGGTTTTTCATAGAAACATTAACAGTGTTCAGTACATTTAAGATCAATATGTTTTATCTCAGTATGACTCATCTTTTGCACCAGACGTAGGGTATATTCAATTCGGTTTCTACCATAGATTTTATTAAATGCAATCTCTGTATGTATTTATTTTCTCTCCTTTATGCCCATTTCGAAAAACATAAAAGTATGAATGTTTGTGTAAAATTAGACACATTTTATTATTTAAATCCACTTGTGACGAAATAAAACACGATTTTCTGTGTCGCCCATAATGAAAATATATGGCATGTTAATGCCAGAACTTATTTATCACCTGAAATAAATGTACGTTACATGTGGATGATTGTCTGTAATGGCAATTCAAACTGTGGTTTTGGATGATTAAGGAAAAAAAAAGAACTCTTATAAGCCAATAAGAGTCTTTGGAGATATATTTTTCATATGAACCTGTGCAGGAATCAATTAGAACCTAATCATTATGATAAGTTGTAATTCTAAAGGAAGTTACTAAAATGTAGTTGTTGTTTAAGGAAGCTCTGTTATATAAGTCTTTTTAAATATGTTAGTAGAGAGACTTTCGTTATTTTGTCTTGTATCTGATAATAATTGGATGTTACAAACGGCACCTTTGGATTTACTTCTATCACAGTGCAATAAACACACAGACTGTACAACAAAGATTCGATTTTATTTCTAGCTGGTAGTAAAACCCTATACTCAGTTTGGCGATTTCGGTGACCAATTTTGTTCTTGAGCCTCCAAAAATTCTGAAAATCGTTGGGCCCTCAAAAAAAAATGTGTCATTAGTTTTTGGCCAAAAACTAATTCAGACTTCGTGATACCGCTTTACCACATATGCATGTCAATAATGTAGCTAAGTATTTGCTGAAAAAGTTTTGTTAAAATTTGTAGCCAAAAATAGCTTTCGAGTGCACATTTGTTGAATATTTTTTTTTGCAATATACGAAAAAAAAAAAATTTCACATGTATTTAATATCGAAAAACTGAAAGAAGTTGATCGTCGCGTAGAATTTGAAGATAGAGCTGATTTTGAGACGTGATTTTTCTTATAGGTACTTTAAATGTACCGAGTAAACATTACAGCACAACAGAGTAGTATGCGAAAGTTTGTAGGGTACAAAGTGCTCTTTATGAGCTATTTAGAGTGCCTAGATATGTTCAGATTGCATTGATATGTTCACTAAAGTTGTTCAGTTTTACCAAAGCTACAAGTTTGTTTAATGTTGTTTATAAAAATTTAGGTGTCCCTGTAGTAGGTTATTCGATAAATAACACTGGTTCACAAATTTTTAACTTTTTGCCATAACCTCAAAAATGAGATGTTTTTTTCAAAATTCACCATTTTAATTCGCTCCAGTAAGGCAATAAAAAAAATTAAAAAATTTTTTTAACATGTATCTTAAATAATATTTTGTTTAATACGAAGTAAGCGTAAAATTGTTATCGTCAGACAAAGAATTAAGAAAATAACGGCATATTAGGTGAAAACATCCGAATTTGAATTTTCATAAAAAAATTTGTTTTTAAGAATGCCACTATTACACTGCGGAACAGTAAGTTTGCGGTCTGGAATTTGATTGCAAATTTTTACTAATTTGAGGTCACTGATTTTTCTCTATCAGCTCTAGTTTTCGAGATATACCGTTATGTCCAAAATTAAGGCACTTTCACTACATATATCGGAATAACTTAAAAACGGTTGGCCATATTCAGTTAAAAAAAAATCCGAAACTCGGCAACAATATTATTTTTAAGCCGAGCTTACATTAAGACAAATTTAAAAACAATGTAAGCATGGCTTAAAGATAATACTGTTGCCAAGTTTCGGATTCATTTTTCAAGTTTAAAGTCCTGTAACTCAGTAAATCTTTATCCGATCGAAACAGTTTGGATATGTTCTGAAAGAGAAAATGTTTAATCTTGTACAATTCAGTTGAACAAATCTCGAGATTTTTCGAAATACCTGAAACAACTGCATAAAAACACGATTTTCGCATATATCTCGAAAACGCTTATTGAGAAAAATAAATGAATGTCATATTCGCGATCAGCAGCTAATTTTTTTTTTGTGGCATAGTGTAATGAACAAAATTTTTTCTAACCATTTTGTCGACAAAGTACACAAAAAGATAGTTTTTAGCAAAAATTTTTTACAATATTGATTCGGCGAAGATTCAGCTATATAATTCCCATTTATGGTTAAGCGGTATCACGAAGACTGAAAAAGCTGTTGGCCAAAACTAAAAACATTTAATTTGGCATCGATATATTATTTGGTCGCTAGAATCGCCAAAGTAAGTATAGGGTTTTTCTACCGGTTGGCAGTACAACCGAATTTACTCTGATCAGGCCGGGTATTTAGCCAGAAGTCTTAATTTGTCGAATAGTGTATTTAAACTAAAAAAACCATTTTTGGAAAATAAAAACCGTTTTCAATTAAAGAAGTTTCGTTTTTTCATTTGTTTTATCTCTAAGTAATCTCTAGACATTATTAGTATTGACATCAATTTTATGTGTTTTAAGTTCAGTCAAGTTCACAACAGTTTTGAGACCGTTTCTACGTTATTTTTTTTTTTTTTTCATTATTTTTTATTGAATCTTCATATTTTAAATATGAACTAACAATAATTAATCAAATCTTATCCTAATACTTTATTTATGTCCTGCCAGTGCCAGACAAAAATTTTCTTCATCACGGGTTCTGTTCACATATGTAGGTGTTTATCGCTCATCTAATTGGGTAAGTGCTGCAGTGTCTCTTCTTCTTAAGCGAGTGTGGCCGCCATGGTTTAAAATATTTCGAGCTAGTGGATTTGGGTGTTGTTCAAGCCTTTTTAAATATTTTACTGCATATTTTGTAATCATAGTTTTTACTAATGGAACATTGAGATCCTTGTGAATATTTGAGTTTTTAACATACCAAGGGGCAGCTGTGATTATTCGAAGAAGTTTATTTTGGCGCCTTTGAATAGTTGAATACCGTAGCACCATATTGGCTTTAAAATAGAGTTATAAAGTAGTAGTTTGCAATCGAGACTAAGAACAGAATTTCTTCCAATAAGCCAGTTAATTTGAATTCCTTTTAGTTTCATTTGGGTTAACTTTGCTTATATATGGCTTTTCCACGTTAAACGGCGATCTAGATGAATACCGAGGTATTTTACATTCGAATTTTGCGGCACTTAATGATTATTGATTTTAATAGGGGGGCATGTTTCCCGACGCAAGGTAAATGTTATATGTACGCATTTTTGCTCATTGACCTTTATCCTCCATTGCTTTAGCCACAGTTCGAGTTGAATTATATGATCCTGTAGGTATCGAGATGCGTCTTGACTGTTTTCGTGCACGCTTAGAAAAGCTGTGTCATCAGCAAATGTTGAAGTTTGGGTATAGTTGTTTGTTGGCATATCCGAGGTATATATTAAGTATAAAAGTGGGCCCAGGATGCTTCCCTGAGGGACTCCAGCTTCAACTGGCTGAGGAGAGCTTAAATAATCACCTTCTTTAATAATGAACTTTCGACCGACTAAGTAGCTTTCTAACAACTTGTGTGTGTTAACTGGTAAGTTTAGCTTCAATTTATGTAATAAGCCTTCATGCCAGACTTTATCAAAAGCTTGAGAAACATCGATGAAGAGAGCGGAACAATATTTTCTTTCTCTAAAGGCTTTTCTTATTGCGTTTACCATACGATGGGTTTGGTCAATTGTGCTGTGTTGTCTTCTAAAGCCGAATTGGTGGTTAGGAATACATCTGTTTTCATTTAGAGTTGGGGTTAATTTTGACGCTAAAAGCTTCTCAAACAGCTTTGATATATTTGAAAGTAAGCTTATAGGCCTATATGACTCAACTTTTGTGTGATCCTTTCCTGGTTTAGGTATCATGATGACTAAGGAAACCTTCCACTTTTGAGGATAGTATTCCAGGCGTAAAATAGCATTAAAAATTAAAAGAATAATTCACCTTGCTATGCTGGGTAGCTCCAAAAGCATTTTGCTGCTGATCTTATCAAAACCAGGAGCCTTCTTGGGGTTTAAATCACAAATAGCCTTTTCGATTTTTTTTATCTCGAATCTTAGGGGAACAGCTGCTCTAGCAGCAATAGGTGGTAACTCGACCGCCATATCGTGAGATATGTTTGGGGTAAATACGTTTTTTAAATGATTAACAAACAGATTTCCTTTTTCAACATCATTTCTTGCCCAACTTCCATTCAAGTTTCTTAATGGCGGATTAGAGACAACTGGCCTTTTGAGATTTCTAGCTGCACGCCATAATGAGTAGTCTGATTGTGGAGTTGCATCAAGTTCCTTAAGATATTTTTCCAGAGAAGCCGTTTTCTGAGTCTGCAGTAACTTTCTCAGCCTTTTTGTACAGTCTTTTAGTAAGTTTTTAAGTTGAGGGGATCTGTGCAATTGCCACTCTCCACGAGCTCTCCTTTTTTCAGACAAGAGACGCTCGACATCTGAGGAATATATTTTATTATTTTTGGTTTTTTTGGGGGCAATACTGGAATGTTGAACAGCTATATACTCCGGTGTGCTAAGCGGAATATTTTCTGTGCAATGGGTACTGAGATATTTTTTATGTTTTAACCAATTTATATGTGTAGCTGACGTCGCTATGTAACCAGAGGGAGATTCATTTCTATTGGTGTTTATTATAGTAACTATTGTAGGCGTGTGATCAGAGGATAATTCTACGGAAGCTTCAACGTGGATCATTTCTGTCGGGATGTTTTTAACCACACCAAAATCGATGACATCTGGAATTTTTTGCGCATCAGCAGGCCAATATGTTGGTTGGCCGCTCGCGACAACATTTAAATTCATATTAGAGATTGTATTAAACAAAACACGACCCTTTGGTGTTATTAGTCGTGACCCCCAGAAGGTATGTTTTGCGTTGTAATCGCCAGCAGCCAAGAAACAGGGCCCCAGTGACTTATAATATTTGTAATATTGGCTTTCTGATATTGCAAATCTAGGTGGTGAATATAAAGATGAAATTACTATGCTTCGATTTAGCTCTTCAACACAAATGTTCGTTGCTTGGAGATAATCTTCACGATGATCACACATTGGGTAATGTTTAATTCGGTTTTTTATTAAAATAGCAGAACCTCCACAAGCTCTATCTCGAGGGTCCTTGGTATCATATAGAGTATAACCATTAATTTTAAACGTATTTCTTGAGGTCAAATGAGTTTCAGAAACCATCATGACATCAATTTGTTTATTTTTAAGAAAGTATTCTAATTCATTTTTATGTTGGCGGATGCCGTTTGCGTTCCAAATACAAATTTTTAAACAGTTCATGGCTTGTTAAGTACAGCTTGCAATAGCATCGATTGCATTCTAAGAATTTCCTGCATCATATTACCCATTGTGTTTGTAAAATTATTTACTGTTTGCACTAATGTTTCCATGGTTTTTTCTAGACGACTTATATTAGAAACTGGAGTTTCGTCATTACTTGACGAAGCGCCTTGCATTGGTACATTGTTTGATTTTAAGACGTTAGCATAAGAGGTTCTGTTACTACTATGCTGCGGAGCCTGAAGGTTATTACTGTTTACTTGATTTGTTACCTGCATTTGAGGGGGATTAGTTTTCGGTCCAACCGACTGCTTGACGATAGCATATACTGGGCATCCTCTATAATTGGCAGTGTGATTATTTTACGTTGGAGTCGGTTTTAGACTTATCGCAAAGAACTGTACCATGTAATTCATCACATACTACGCAAACAGGGGGTAAGTAGCAGTATGCCTTAGTATGGCCAAATTCTTGGCAGTTCAGACATTGAACGGTACCACCTCTTTTGTGCGGCTCATCTATAGTTACTTTTCTGTACAGAATGTATTTTAAATAATAATAGATGGGATGCGTTTCATTTTTTTTTAAGCTTAACGTCGCCGGGTTTAAACTCCACTCGAAAAAGTAAAAGTGGTTGGGGAATTTTTTCTCTATTTTTAATGTTTACTACATGTTTTACCTTGAAGCCTTTTTCTTCTAGGAAAGTTTTTACCTCTTCTGGGTCCACACATGAGTCAATACCCTTAATCACTACCTGAAGACCTTTACTGCTTTCAGTTGGTATGTATAAAAGTTTTTTTTTAGTGCTTCAAAGTTGTTTATTAATTTGCGAAAATCATTCTCATGATTGACTTGTATTTTTGTCTCGTTTATACTACCACGCTTGATAGCCGCTACGTAAAACGAATTTTCACCTATCACTGATATCAAACTCTTTATGAGCTCATTTGAATTTTGCTCCCTAAGATATATCGGGGGAGGCTTGGACGATTTTATGAAGTTTGTTGCTTCAGAGGATTCATCCTCCAGAATTGCAAAACGATTTTGAGAATTTATTTTATCAAAAGATGGTACTTTTGAGGCCGAAGCAACTGCTGCAGAGGTAGGGCTGCGTCCCCGTTTAAGCACTGTTATGTACCTGTCCATACCAACTTGTACTGTAGGTTTTTGAGAAGTTTTTACTTGAGTTACTGAGTTGTCCATAGCGACTGTTTTGGGGTTAACCGTATCATCACTTGTTAAAGTTTTTTTGGCACTGCGGCAGCGCTTGCAGTTAGCAAACTTGTTATTGTATTACGATCGACCGTATTTGTATACAAAGAGGGTGAGAGGGAACGCGTTCGAGTAATAGGTTTAGCCGTTAAGTAATTGCTATCATCGAATCTTTTTTTTGTTTCTACTTTTGTTTCGTCAACACTCACTGTAACATAAGCATTTCTTTCATTATGTTTTATTGTTTTTGCATTGTACGCATTCATAAGAGTTTTTTTTTATTTTACAGTTTCTACGTTATTAACCAGCTTAACATGACTTTTACGGAAGATTATATATTAGGGGGCTGCTTGACATTATAAACCGATTTTCATTAACTTCAAAAGAGATTTTATTAGATGATCTTTAAAATAGTGGCCTATACCCTAAATTTAATATTAAGATGGAAACAAAGACATAAGGAAATGCTAAAAGTTGGGTCTACGAATATTTTGTTGCATAACAAACACTAGCAACAATGCATTATATCTTCCCTCACAGTGTTAATATAGAATCAGTGTTGCCAGAAGTAGGGGAAAATCCCTACAAGTAGGTATTTTTGATACTACTAAAAAAATATGTTTTCTGCATTACTTAGGGTTAGGGAAGAAGCTTACGAATAGTGGGTATCAATTTTTACAGCTTAAGGTGTCTGGAGAAAGAGATATGTATGTACACTGGTATACACTATCACTAGCGCCAAAGGTGTATAGGTTCTTTTTTATACCACTGGGATATTATTTAATGTTGAAAGATTTAATTAAATATATTAAAAGTAAGTACATACTTATGTTTTTTTTTTTTTTTTTTTTTTTTTTTTTGTTTTGTTCTTATTTTTTTGTCAAATCTTTAATATACAAATTCGAATAAAATTTATTTTTTATAAGTACATAATTTTTTTTTTCTTCTATTTTAATGACAATAATGCGTAGGGATTTTTGTAAGGGAAATTTGTTCAACGTGTAGGGAAAATCGGATTTTGCTTAGCATGTGTAGGTATTTTTTCGAAAAATCTACTGGCAACACTGTGTAGAATGTAAAAATGTAGGTTTAAATTGTTGTAACATTTTTCTGATAAAGGACCATAGTCGACCATTTCTTTTAAACAAAAGCTCTTTAAAAAAAAATCGCAATGCTTTATTCAGTCTTTAAGAAGTTATCTAATTAGCAATAAAGGTATAGGAGATATTTAGTAGAGTGTTTTCAAGTCTTATGAGAGTAGGAAGATTGCTACAGTTTTAGACGTACTTTTACGGGAATGGACTTTATATGATACCCAGGATACATTTTTAATATTTACGAAATTTTATATTTTGTACGATTTTCAGTCATATAAAACGAATGTGTGCAAATCTTATTAACAATTGGTGCAGTTCGCCTCCAACTTGTGCTAAATTTTGTAAAAGAACTATAAATTATGTTCGTCTTTTAGGTTCATAACTATTTCTCTACTGAACGAGTAATGCTGAATATCAATCCTAAGTTGTTAGGAGAACTAGAAACAATTTGTCAATAAAAGAATTATTTTCTTTTGATGCTTTCGAAAGTGAGCGTGATTTAAGCAAACGGACAGGCAGACGAACATGGTTAAATCGTCTTCGAATTATTCAAGAACCCAGAATATATATACGTTTATACTAATATTAAAAATATTTCGCACATAATGAAACTAGTGGTGATGTAGGGTAATGCAAGTAAGAAAGTATGGACAAGCCAGCTCAGAAAATTATACTTAACACCACTTGCTACTTATAGTAGGTACAAATTTTTTTATAAGAGTCATTTGGAAAAAAAAAATTATTTATGCGAAAATTTAAAAAAAATATATACATTGCGATATTAGAACTGGTAAAGAACGCTATACATAATTAAAATAATTTGTTCATAATTTAAAGACTAATAATTTTTACATCCAATTTAACATCCATAGCAACATGAACACAAACAAAAGTTTATTTCAAAATTTGTGATATATATTAAAAAATTAATTAAATTTGCACAAGTAAACAAATTAATAGTATGAATTAAATATTTGTTGATATAAGCAACATTTTATGCAGTAATGTTGTTGATATAAGTAAAAGTTTAATTCAATTGATTAAATTTTTAATTAAAACAGATTTTCTATGGTGTTGTTATGTTTTTTCTTTGTAGGAGGACTTTGGTCAAATATGAACCTTTTTTAACAAACTCTGCTTGCATATTTTGAATGCTCTATTTCAGAAAACTGTTTCGAAGCGATTGGTATACAAACATGTTTTTAGTTTTTGTGTTACAGACTTCAGCAATTGTATAGGGTGGTCCAAAATGACCGAAGTGGTTTTAATTCCTTTTAAATGTTTTAGTACCTTTTCTTTTATTTCTTTTCATTATTTTGTTAAAAAGACTTGCGGAATTTAAAATGGAGTATTAAACAATTGAACAACGTGCCCAAATTGTTAAACTTTATTTCTTTAACCAACGGTTCATTAAATTTTATTTTATTTTAGGTAATACGACCTAAAGTTCTATATGTAATGAAAAATGCATTTAACCCATATTTTCCCAATGTTTCTTGAATGTAATGTTCATTTTATCAATTGATTCGTAGTAAGAGAGATTATTTTTTTTATTACATTGAACAATAATTTGTTGTAGACAAACATTTAAAGATTAAATATGAAAAATTAAACACAAACTTAAAATCCATTGTTTTGACTCAGCGTAATATTTCTTAAATTTTAAGTTATAATGAACTCAGACCCCTTCAGTCATTTTGTGCACGGCCTAAAAAAACACTTAATTGACAACATCTTTTGTAAAGTTGTTGTTGTTTTTTATTTTGTTTTTCTTAACCTACTTACAACTACAATTAATGTTGAGAGAATTTCAACTAATTGTAGTGGGGAATGTAAGATGAGATAAACCCACTGTTTATTGTTGATGTGTTTTGTTTAAACTTTGATATTGTTACAAGTAGAACTGTTGCTTATGATTCTTATACGCTTAACAGTTTTATTTGGTTTAATATCTTAAGTTTTTCTAAAATCTTTATGGATGAAGTTTCCGTTTAAAAACGTGTCATATGTTTTCCCATACATAAACAAAAAGCAATAGTATACATAAAACAATACACACAGTGATGGGAATCAAAAATGTTTAAATGGTGACCGCTGTGCAGAAAAAGTACCAAATGATATAAATGATATTAAAACAGTATTTTGTGTATGTATAAAACGTTAATAACTTAATATTTATAATAAAGGTTTACAATAAACAAATTTGTATATCAGCATATATATTTTTAGCAAACATATATTGTAAATGTGCATACACCAAACAAGGTTTTGAAACCACTTAAAGCCTTTTATATATTTCACATTTACTTTATACATCTAGATATATGTATATGTATAGTTAGAAATATATTGTACTGTAAAAAAAGAGCAAAAATACCCGGATTCAATATAACATACAAGCCGCCCATCACTGTTTTACAAATGTCACGTAACAACGGTATGAAATTCTATTTTATACAGAATGGTACGTTGCAACCACGGTACATTACATTTCGGTAAGCTTATGTATTGGATTGCATATAACAAAAAGCTAACAGCTGATTGATACAGTACAGATACGGTACAGCAACGTTCGCCTAACTGAGCATTAACATATAAGTTTTCGCAGTGTCTAACATAAAAACTAATCTGGGGATTTCCCTTTGGTGCATGATCCACAAATTCATCTACTTGCTACTGCTTTCATACATACATGAAAGTGTTATACAATGGCTTCTTGTTCTAAAAAACTACGCTTAAATTTAACCGATATAAATGAGATATTAAACGAATGTGAACGTAGGTTTAACATTTGTGATAAAATATCAGAATCATCCGATTCAGAACATATGGGATATTTAGAGGCTAACGAGGATTCATATGATTCTGACGAGAGTAAAATATTTGAAGAAAGAAAGGATGGAAAGGTGGCATCTTGACTTCTATCCTGAATACCAATCCATTAACAGAAATGTGGTACGGCAACGTAGGGGTCCTGCTCCTGGCTTAAATATACACAGAGAAAACAGATTCGTGATCACAACCGAATTTGGCGCCAATCGAATTTCGTCGGTTGCATGTACTATCACACAATTCGGTTCCAATTACTGAAAATTTCGTTGCTAAGCACAATATTTTTGATAGCAACATTTGAAAAGATATTGTTAGTTGTTAGTATGATTATTAGAAACAAAATTCTGCTTATACCCGAATATATGATAGCTGCAACTGAATTAACACATAATTGGTGTTCATAACAAGAGATTTGATTGTCGTTATCAATATATTTTTTTTAACCGGTCAAATGTAGCCCATAAGGGGCAAGGACTTGTCCAAAGGTAATCCCAATGAATGGAAAAAATGGCTTATTTAATAGTACGATGTCCTAGGGCAGGACCATATAACCCAGCTTGCATTACAAAGGAGAAGTCTTAAAACTACTCCATGGTATACTCCAGAGGATTAGCTTTGAAATCGCTTCAAAACGAAAACATGTCCTTAAAAAACGAAGACATGTCGTTTCACTGCAAACTCTTCTTAATAATGACATGGTCCATACTTGCATTACATTGGACCAGCCCAGGATCAAAATGGATCAAGTAGTCCAATATAATTTGCAGGGTATAAAAAAAATAATACATACATACATACATATGTACGTACGTATATATGTTCATACCTATAATACGTAAATTTATTAAATTTTTGCACATTTTCCATTTTTGACCACAAAGATATTTTTTAAATATAAAATTAAAAATTATTTTAACCTATCAAATGTTTTGACAGAAAATTTAGTAAGCAATTGGGGCTTTTAACTGTTTTTTGGTTGTGAATTCCGAATAATTATATTTACATTTGTTGTACTCGAATTGAAACTATTCCAACAATCAATAATTAGCTGCAATAAATGAATAAACATTTATATTGCAAAATTTATTGACGAAAGCAAATTATTGAATGCAATGACCAATATTCAGTATTGCCCTATATTAAATTCGGTTGTGATTCTAACCATTTGTACTAATTTTTAGAATTAAATTAAATTAGTTATCATAATTAATAAAATAATTGAAGGAATCATATTTCAGTTGGAACATCGTTTTAATAATCAAGAGAATTAAAAATCAGTTAGAACTATATATATATATAAAAGTTGCAATAATAAATCATGTAACTTGAGCAATATTTTATTACTGCAACCGTTTCCCAACCAATTTGTTTTCTGTGTGTAGGAACACCTAAGGATATATTCAAAACTTTTTAATCCAAGACGATGTTCGGTATAATTTTGCGCGTAAGTAATAGTAATACCAGAGATGACGGCAGTCATATATAGAAAAACACGGAAAGCATGCGAAAGTTGTTGTATTCCCATCTGTAACGAACATTGAACTTACCATAATCTGTATAAATCCTGTTTCCAAGGAATTCCGTAAACAATTTTTTTTTTTTTCTAATGGGCGATTCTTTTCTAGACAACTTTTAACATCAATTTTAAAATTACACTATTTGATACTTTTTGATGCCAATTTAAAATTTAATATCTATATTTTATAATAATATAATTTTTTTAGACGTAAGCTTAAATATAAATTTGTTGTGCACTTCGAAGCATTAAGATTCATAGATTTGGCGCGAACAGAAAATTCATTGCATGTTTCACCCGTCATGGCTTAAAGAGCAAATTTCTTATTATTGGATTATATTTCTCTACGATGTTTGATTTGATAATCATCGTCTAATATCTCATCTTTCACAATAAAAAATAATAATACAATAAAAGTTTAAAAAGTTTTGTGTTTTTATGGTATGATCTTATGAAAGTTGGCCAATTTGGTTGCACCCGTCATGCACTTTAAAGCTCTCTCGTGGTATTTGATCGTTTTATATAAATTCTTGTAAATAGATAACAATAGTATATAAAAAAATGTTACCACTTCTAGAAATAACTTAATTGCAAATGTGTTTTTTTCCATTAGTAAAAGACGTTTAAAGCGTCTAAATGTTGCACCCGTCAGAATAGAATCGCCCTGATATGGCGAAGTGTATATTATTTCTATTTCTTGTGGTTTCTTCAAGTACTTGGTTTGAATAAACAAAATAAACGAAATGTACAAAATTACTAACACTGTATTTTTATTTAAAAATTTTTAATTTCATTCATGTCAAAGATTAGAAAATATTCAACCAACATTCTTTTGAACTCATTTCAATTTAAATTTCAATAAACTGATGACAAAAAACCAAACAATACTAAGAAATAAATGTTATTTTAAATATTTTTATTAAGGTAACCGGGTACCCTGTCACCACGTTAAGGGTGCAAAATGTAAATTAATCCACAGCACCCTCTCAAGTTAAGAAACTAAGCTAATTTTTATCCAATATATTTTAAACACAATTATAAGAGTTCTCAAGACGCCCTTAAGAAACTTGGAACAAAAAAGAAAAAGGCAATTAAAGTTTAAAAAGTTACTCGGGTACCCGTCGCTCATATAAGGATTACTGCCGTATTGACAATTATTGTTCAGAAATATTGTAGATAGAATGAGAATGCACATAAATAATTATCCGAAAAATTTTTTCTAATATGACACAAAAATTTTAGCACCAAATTAATCATAGAGATTTAAAAAATATTTTACAAGTCCTGTGTAAAATATAACCAGATAATTCATTGACAAATTATAAAACCAAAATAACTTTATACCATAAAAGAACTTAAACAAGTTCATCTAAATTATATTAAATCAGTTTTTTTTTTCATACAAAAATTAAAATAAAATAAATATTTGACTCATTAAAATCAATAAATCCATAGAAGACACACAAGAAAAATCACTTTAAAATAATATAACAAAAAACAAAAGTAGCAACAACGAAAAACAACAATCATGATGCAGCGTTTGAAAGGCAATTATGATTAAATTGGCAAATAGTTCACATGCTACCAAATATGGCTGATCGAATGTTTTAAACCAGAACCACCACAATGAATTCGTTACTGTTAAACGAACATACGTCAGTCCGTCCAAACGTTGCTATATCTTCTCTATATTCCTGCTGTCAAGAAACTTTTGAAAAAAAATACCGCCAACAACAAACTAATACTAACTTGTGTGTGTGTGTATGCAATCTGGGCATACATGTGTGCAACCAACTGCTGGCATCTAAAATGTTGTAAAGGAATTCCTTGAGTTAAATCTAGTGATGGATAGATAGATTGCTGCTTCATGTTAAACACTACTAGAATAAATATTGCTGCTGTATTGGTGTAGCGGTGGGTCTAATATTTAAGAAAACCAAAAAAAATCTTGTTAAATATTTTAAGTGCGAGTGTGTGTGTAATACGCTTGAGTGTAGTTTCAATTAAACTCAATTTGTTTGTTTGCCGCTTGAAAAGGCACATAATCTTCTAAGAAACTAAAAAAAGTAAAGCAAGTCCTAAGCAACCAAATCGGAAAAAACAAACTATATAAAGTTTGCAACGAAACCCTCTTGTTTTTTCTCATGACGCATAGAAAAAACGCGTTTATGTTTATTTTTTTTTTTTTTCTGTTCCTTAATTTTTTTTCATTTTCCATCGTTCTCCACTTACAATTGATGCTCATTGATCGAAATTGTAATGGACATAAATAAAACAAGATCAATCAATTGATTTATTTTGACATGTTGCAACAAAAACTCAAACATCAAACTACAACTAAAGCAACTTTAACAGAAAAAAGTCGTGTATCGAAAAGCCAGTAGTGATAAAGAATTTATTCAATAGAGCAATTTTATACTAATAAATAGTCTATAGCGATTCCCACTTCCACATAAATAAAATTTTAGCAGCCAGATTTTGTTAGAAGAGAATAATAATAGAACATTTTATATTTATGGGTAAGGGATGCCAAACGGGATCGATTTTAACAAATCTCGGGATTCAGGATTTTGGAAATCCCGATCTCGAAATTCCGGGATTTCGAGATTTTAGGGATCCCGGGATTTTCCGGGATTTTTCGGGATCAATTTGTTTCTTTAATATACAACTTTTTTTAAAAAAACAACAACACATTATTTATTTATGTTTGAATTTTTAAAAAAGAAAACTTAACAAAACAATTCGTTTTATATAACAATTTTATTATTTCGTTATTTTTTTTAATTTTTGTGCGAAGATAACAATTTTACGCTTACAACGATTAAAACAAAATATTATTTAAGATACATGTTAAAAAAATGTTAAAATATTTTTATTGCATTACTGGAGCGAATTAAAAATGTGAATTTTGAAAAAACATAAAAAATTACATTTTTTCAAATTTAAAGTCCTGTAGCTCAGTAAATCTTTATTCGACCGACACGGTATAGATATGTGCTAAAAGAGATATCTATGCAAAATGTTAAATCTTGTACAATTCAGTTAAACAATTCTTGAGATACCTAAAACAACTGCAGAAAAACACGATTTTCGCGTATATCTCGAAAACGCTTCTTGGGAAAAATAAATGAATGACATATTCGTGTTCAGCAGCACCAATTTAGCTTAGAAAATATCTCATTTTTGAGGTTCATTTTTTTTGTGTGCTGGTTTGCTTTGCGATAGAATAGAAAACAAAGTAGACATTGAGAAAACGAAATTTCTTTAATGTGCAGTTTTT
Source organism: Pollenia griseotomentosa (assembly GCA_963931875.1). Lineage (NCBI taxonomy): Eukaryota > Metazoa > Arthropoda > Insecta > Diptera > Polleniidae > Pollenia > Pollenia griseotomentosa. The sequence goes on from OZ007561.1 coordinate 64,735,873, forward strand.
CGTTGGGAAAAAAGATAATCGCGTAATGAGAAAACGGCCATAAAACAATGAATAATTAGAAAGTAAAAAAAAAACCAATTAAACGAATATTTCTATACATATAAAAATTTTGAATAGACAAAAGTTGTTAAATTGAAATATCCCGGGATTCATAAAAGTAAATCCCGGGATTCGGAATTTGTCAGTCCTGAAAAATCCCGGGAATTCCCGTTTGACATCCCTAATATGGGTATTATTCCAGAGAAGGTCTTAAGGTTTAACCCTCAAATCGCCCTCAAAAAAACTTACGTTATTTACCCTCGTGTGTGGTTTTTAACACATGTGCAATGTCTGTCTACTTTGCTGTGATGCCATAGTTCGTTTGTAATCAGAGTGATAATTTACGCAACATTAATAATGTTTTTATCCCGTAGGTGATCAACATAGCCATACAAAGCTTGTGTGCAAATAATATAAACACTTGCTTTATTAAATATACATTGCATGCAGTTCGCATAGCTACAAAAATATTCACATTTGGCGACAGAAAATTTTCGTTACTTAAAATTTTTTTTTTATTAAAAAAATTTACTTCCAGTACTTAATTGATATTGCTAACAAAGTCAAGAAGTTGCTTTAGTGTACCTCAACAATTTTTTTGTTTATCATGTAAAAATGATTTCTTCCTCTTGTGTGGTTTTTCACAAAAGGATGATTTAAAGTGGAATTAAAACAGTTTTGAAACGTACTTTTAAGATCTCCCTTATGTTTAGGATAAAGCTTAGACCAAAAGGACAAAACCAGCAAAAGTAATTTCTATATAAATCTAATTTAATCCATCGACAATAAAGACCGATTCTTTTCTATGGGGTCATAGTTTGGTGGCCGACCATGATTGGAGGACTGCTTCAGAAAATTTATAGGGCAGTTGAGTTGATGATCACAGGATCAAGATCCATTTTTTTGTATATTATTTACGGCTCATCATGAAAATAGTGATGGACTCTTTGCGGTCTCTGGAAGCGATCCTGAGGGTGGCTCCAAGAGGTAAAGTAAGGCGGGTAGAGGTTTCTGCATCGAAGAACTGAACATTAAGGTACCATTAATGCTGCAGATGACATCAGTGTCTTGTAAGCGGAAACCTCCTGAGAAACCAGCCTGGCCAAACAGAGTTGTCTCTTCGACGACATGTTTGTTGAGGGTCTAATTGGCATTTAAATGGCTCGCTGCATAGTTCTCATTTAACGTGAGTCGTACTTTACGACTCATACAGAAAAGCTCAATCAAGATGGACGGGCCAGAATTCGATGGCCTAAGAGACCAATGCAATGAGAATGGGCCTAGTTTATAATGACTACTGTAGAAGTTGTCAGGATAAGGAGGAGGGAGAAACGGTGTTTCACTCTGTCTGTTTTAAGTAAATAGAAATAGTTAGAAGCTGCAGTGATGCTTGTGGTGCAACCTGGTGAACACTACCTTAGCTCTGGTTACTGGCTCATTATTAGTCAATATTTTTTCGAAGATTAAGGTGGTAATGTAGTTACTATCAGTTCTGCTTAATACCGCGGCACCCTCTTTTAACATGATGAAGCTATTGCAGGTTATTTGCGGTGGACGCATTAGTTTTGATGGCAACCTGATATAATTGCTCCTGGTTTTTTGCTCTTAATATTTAAAAGTCTCGGTGCATACTCCAACTAAATATTATATTCGAAAAGGATATCTAGCAAAAGCTCCGGACATTTTTAAAAAAGTCATTGAAAACGTCTAGAAAAGAGTGCGACTATTATTTTCTTTTATATAAACATCAACAAATAAGGTCATAATTCATCATTGCTCTTATATTTGTAATATTCATAACCGGAAATCACTAAAACAGAAAAAATTATCAGTAGTTTTTTTATCAATTAAAAAAATTGTTTTAAAAATATTTCAACTTAATTAATGTCAATCAATTATTATTTTTTTTTTTTTTTTTTTTTTTTTTGAAAGGATTGTTGTTGGGAAAGGTCAAAACCTGTGCTATATTTAATTAAATCAATTAACACATTGTTTGAAACGGCAAAGTTTTTTTAATCTTTTTTTTTAAATTAAATTAAACACATCATTTGTTGAAAAAAAAATTTATTTTAAAATTAAAATTTTTACAATTATTAGTAATCATACACATAATCATTTTGGTAATAGGTGCAAAATCAACAAATTGTTTGCTTGATTCTATAAATTTGGTGATTAGGGAAATTTTTATTTTTTTCTGTGTTATAGATCTTTAAAAATGTAGAGTATACCACAAAATTTTATTAGAACAGATCCATATTTGAGCAAAGCTTACATGAAAGGCTTATTCCCGAAACACGGATTATTTTACATGCGGTCTTCCAACTATAGAATGCTTCTTTTAAGGCTCTGCTTAATAAGGTTAATTTTTCGGTGGTGTGTTGTTTTAGTGTCTTGGCTTCTGGCGCTTTTTGCTCATATTTGTTGGCTTGTAAGGTTGTTATAAAGGTTTTTTTGTTTTAGTACTTTGCTCTTGTTGTTATTTGTACGATTCGATTTTTTTTTCTTTTGCTTCTTAGTGGTCTATAGTTTAAGTTAATTTGCGTGTTTTTACTGTGAAGTTTGTTAAACCAATTCACTTGAGAATTTTTGGTGCATTGTAGTGCATGTTTTTTTTTTTTTTTTACTTTTTGTATTTTAATTTTCGTAAATCAGGTTGTTTTATTTATTCGATTTAAAAGTTTTGTTTATATTATTTAGTTTTTTTTTTATTTTTCTTAACGATTACCTGCAATTTGTGGTTTATTTGTTTAATTTAAATGAATAACGTTTTAGTTTCGTTGCCAAAATTGCCAACAAATTTATTATATGTTGAAAATTTGAATGAAATTTGATATGATGTGTGTTGAAGATAAATGAGTCATCGACTTGTATTGACTGGTATTCAATTAAAACTTTTTTCAAAAGTAAATAAATAACGATTAAAATAAAAAAAAAAAACTTAAGAACTTGTCAATTTGTTTTTTTTTTGTTTATTTTTCTAGGCTTTTTCTAAAAAGGTGTTAGAGTTTCCTAGACCATTAATTTGAGATATTGTCTATATCAAAATTATGTGAAGTATTTCATTGTTTGAATTGAGAACAGTAGAAAACTAATGGCTTGTTTTGGTTGACCAAGATATTATCAGTACTATATCAAGGATATAATATAATACTCCTAAGCCAATTATTTCACAAGGAATCATTTTTTCCAAAAAAGTTTTAAAGTTAAAGTCAAGTGGATACTTTACGCTTCAGATCACCGCCTGGAAATATATATAACAGTTTTAATAATTTTTATCGATAGCAGCTTTAGTCTTGGAAACCTCTCTGAATAATCTCAAGTTTGATTTAAGTGACTTGGGATGTTTCGTTGAGGTGACTCGTTGAGTGACTCGTTCTCTACCAATTAGGTTACAGATAAATTATATTTTTTTTTTTTCAACTTTCCTTTAAAACATCCGACCTATTATAGGGTGTTGAGAACTTAAATTTTGATAACTTTGGTTTGACAACTGAGAATGTCAAACTGTGTTGACATTTTTGGTTCGAAAAGTTTGACAAGTCATCATCAATGCTTTAACGCTAGAACAACCCTTCTAAATTGTAGAAATTTGCTTTCAAAAAAAAAAAAAAATAGATCTGTTCGCGAAGTTAATAGTGCGAAGACAATCGTCAAGCGGTTAACGAATCACCATAAGAATGTTCTCGTGTTCTCTTTGACACACGGTCTTTGAAATGAGCAAGGAGCTGCCTTAACGGTGGATGGCGAGAGCTATCGAGCCATGCTGACTGAATTTTTGAAAAAGGAAATTCTATCTTAGAATAAAGCTGTCTTAGGTGCATTTCTTTTGGATCCATTTGAAAATATCTTTCTTAAGGGTATTTTCTTTGAGCAAGATCTCGATAATATCAAAGGAGTATGTGTGAAGATGGACACAATTATTTAAAATAGTTACATAGGTCCTGATAAGGATAAAAAGAGTTGCAGCTCAAATTCATCTTCAGACTGAAAAAATTTGTCTTTACACCAAATAACAACAAATAAATCTTACCATTTTAAAACAAAAAAAATTAAATAAATTCGTATTAAATATTATCTTTAATTTTTTGTTATCTTATTTCTTATAAATACATGTTATTACGCTTTTTTTAGTTTGGCTCATTTAAACTTAAGTGCGCAGAAAAAAAAACTTATATCGCGCGGCAAGGTACCCGGGTACCTTTATGGAAGATAGTAGAAAACAAGTATTTCCGCACTAAATATCTAGTTAAACGCTGTAATGGGCTTGGCAAAAGATACTTAATTACTTTCTTAGATGGCACTACAACCTGATTAAAGAATTGTCCATGCGCTTCGATCTTTTGGTCGTTGTCTCTAGTTTGATTCACCAATGAATTTTTGGTCTTCTCCATTTCCGCTTTCTTTCATATAGATTCTCGAATGTCTCTTATTCTAGAGAATCTGCGTTCATCTTACCGATGTGTCCCAGCCAGAGCAATCGCTGTATCTTTTTGCGTCTTACTATGTTCACAACGGTGTAAATCTCATACAGCTAATGATTCATTCGTCGTCGCAGATCGGCCTATAAATAATACGAATTATTTTTAAAGTTAATATCATTTGCACAAGCGACTAGCATATGACTTTTGTATTCAGCATTGCCCTTTTATTCCAAAATTTTACTCATGAAAATTTTGAAAAAATTGCAAAATTGCATCCTGTTTTCTGAGACCTCTTGTGGTAGTGAAAGGCTTGAAGATGACAGTTTCAGTTTACAACGGTTCACTAATTTTGCAAAAATACCATGCTCAGATAACAGATGCATATATGTTTGTACATATTAAGATACTAAACATATCTTTAATCGTCAAATTTGTACAAACTACTCGACAGATCTGCATTTAAATTTTATTTCCTTAGCTTTTATTATTTATAAAATCTTTTTTTTTTTTCTATGTTTCCGTTTCTCTTTTTTATAAAATAAATTTTTGACGTTGACATTTTTATAAATTCTCATTAGTTTATACAGAGCCATGCACAACTTCAAAAATTTACTCATAATGGCCGCATTCTCATATGAATTGCATTCACGTACCCGGGTACCTTGGTTGGCATTTAAGGGCATTAAGAGTAAATTGGTGTCTCACATAAATTACAAAGAAACATTACAAATTTTTTTTATATTAAAAAGTGGTTTAATTTTGACGGCCGATGTTGAATGTAAACCACACCTAAACGTCAATTTTTTTTGCATTTCATTTGACGTTTCTCAATTTCAGACTTACTCAATTTGAACCATGAAAAGATACACAATCGAGCAACGCGTTAAAGTTATTCAGTCTCATTATGAAAATGGGCGTTCAAATCAAAATGCATATCGTGAACTTCGTGATTTTTGGTAAGGCACATTTTCACCGTAGAAGATTCGTCAATAAGCCGAATTGCCGCATTTGGGTAAATGATAACCCAAGAGTGACTGTCGAAAAACCAATGCAGCCGCAAAGAGTGACTGTTTGATGCGGTTTATGGGCTGGCGGCATCATCGGGACGTATTTTTTCCAAAATGAGGCCGTTCAGGCAGTTATTGTGAATGGCGTTCGCTATCGTGAGATGATAAGGAACTTTTTATGGCCCGAATTGGAAGATATGGATGTGTACGATATGTAGTTTCAAAAGGACGGTGCCATTTGACACACAGCTAATGAAACAATGGCTCTTTTGCGCGACAAATTCAATGGCCGTGTTATCTCACGTGGTGGCGATGTCAATTGGCCGCCAATATCATGTGATTTGACACCATTGGACTTATTTCTTTGCGGTTATTTGAAAGAACCGCTGTACGTCGATAAGCTAGCAACGATTCAAGAGCTAAAGGATGAGATAATTCGGCACATTAACGGCATAGAACCTCAATTATGCCTTAGCGTCATCGAAAATTTGGACCATCGAATGGAGGTGTGACAAGAAATGACAATAATTTCCTAAATAATTTGTGTTTTATTCAAAATCAACACCGGCCCTTAAAATCTCACTACACACAGAAAACAAATTGGTTGGAAAACGGTTGTAGTAATAGAATATTGATCAAGAAATAAAATATATTATAGCTACTATTAAAAATGTGTAACTCTAACTGATTTTTAATACTTATGAATATCAAAACGTAATTCTAACTGAAATATGGTTCTTTCAATTATTTTATTAGTTATGATAACTAATTTCATTTAATACTAAAGATCAGTACGAATTGTGTCAATCACAACCGAATTTAGTACAGTACAATACTGAATATTGGTCGCTACAATCAAAAATTTGCTTTTGTCAATAAATTTTATAATATAAATGTTATAGTGTTTTCACACTTAAGGTTTTAACACAAAATTTGGTTTTAACGATAAAACCAATCATTAAAACCTGGTTTTACCATACAAAATAATTTTGTTAAAACCATCTTAAACCTTTTTTGATTTGGTTTTAAGTAGATTTTATGAAACACAACCATGTTTTAGTTGTACTAAATTCAGTGCTACCAAGTTAAAAAGATTGAAAACAGCTGATAGTGTTTAGTCCCAGCAAGCATTTTATATCACAATCGAATCTGTTAGGAATCAGCTTTACATAACCGCATTTTTCGATCATAAATTATACTCTTGCTGTGCAGTTTTCTGATTATTTTTTGAGCATTTTAATGGTAGTTTTATAATCATTAGTTAGTATTTTTCGTCTCAGTTCTTAATCGTAAATTTATACACATGTAGCTTTTAATTATATATTAAATAATTTTTTTTCTCTGATAAAAGTGCCCATTGATTATATAAAAATATTCTATTTTAAACCCAACAAAAGTCATCAGGTTCTCGTAAATGAAATAAGAAGCCATTCGCACTTACATTTATTTTCATTAATTGACAGTAATGATTGGGCTTTTTTTAGCCAAACTTTTAATATGTCTGGCGGACACGAAAATTTATATTTATATCTTTTAATTTGACAAGAAGAATGAACAAAAATACAAAATATTTAAAAATATTAAGAAATGATTATTTTAATATATTGACGATATCATATTATGCACACGGTCTGTTTGGGCTTTTAGCGTTAATAATTTACCCCCTTATTCATAAAAAGTATTTCAGTTTTATTAAAGGTTAATTAAACAAACTTTCATATAAAATTTGTCTTATAAATCTGTTATAAGCATGGAATATTGTTTATGAATAAGGACTTTAATCTTTTGTAGATTTGGTTGTTGGTTTTTTGTTTATAAAATCGCAAATTTTTGTCGGAAGATTCAAAAATTTCCAAATTTTGTGCACATTTGTGTTGATGCAATACATCAGAATCAATGATAAACACGATTTTTAATTTTTGGTAAGTAAGGGCCTCTTGCGTTATAAGTAACGATATATGAACTCTTTCAATCGCTCAAGTGATACATCAGTTTTTAATCATCAAATGGGATCTAAGAAGACTCATTTAGGTAATATTAACAAAAAATTATTACCCAAATGCTAGCTGGGATGGCGCTCAATAAAAATAAATAAATTTAAAAAAATAAAAAATGTCAAACCGATGAAATATTCTAAAATGTTTTATACAAAATTTTTTTTTTCCCAAGCATTCACTTCATTCTTTTCTTATACAAATTTACTTAATTCTACGAGAAATTAATTTTATTGTGCTAAAAATTATTAGACAAACTGTGAGTTAAAACCTGATTTAATAAAACTTGTAATGTGAACGCAAAATCAGCTGTTAATAGTTTTAATGTTAAAACCAGGTTTTAACTTTAGGTGTGAAAAAACTATTAGTATAGTTTTAATTCGGTTACAAATCGCAATTGTTTACTGTGAGTACTAAACTACTTATTTTCATATACAACAGAATTTTCTGTCAAAATTAACAAACAAATTTGTGAATAAAAGAGATAAATAAAATAAAAATTTTAATTTAATAGTTAAAAAATATCTTTGTGGTCGGAAACTGTGCTTATTTAAAAGGGGTAAGTAGTTTCCACGAACTATTTAGAGAATAGTGATCGCATTAAGTTGTAAAAATAAATACACTGTAATTATGTACGTCATAATGACACAGAAAAACGTCGAGACATCCCAACTTAATTTTGGGCCGTAGAATACAGTGGTATTTTCCATTTTTAAACATAAGTTCAAAATAAAGAGATATTCCGTTTTTAAGTTTGTATTATCTCGCGCATGCATATATGGAAAAAGGCTTCAAATACTCTTTTGAAATAACATTATTTATTATTTGCTTGTCGATGCTAAACTCAAACAATGATAGCCGTCTATTTTCAGGTCGATAAAATTGAATTATTTTCATTCTATTGCTATTTAATCCAATTTTATCAATTATATACATATATGAAGTTGGAATAAATAGTACCACACATTAAAAATAAATTAATTGTGCTAGCCGGAAGGTGGAAAGCCATCATCATAAAGGCTCAGTTAGTTTTTACTTTCTGTTTCTATTCTGTTCCGTGCCGTTCTGTTACGAAATTGTAATAGCTACTTTTTCTGTAGCAACTTATCAGCCATTTATGCACCGTCCATTGTTTTATTTCAACAACTTTAATGCACATAAATTTGAAGAAATTAAATTTTATGAATTCTTAAAATCAAAAAATAATTTATTTCAATATAAATATGTATTGTTTATTATTTATTTTGCTGTCACTTACAATTACTTAACAAGTTTTTGATTTTAACAAACTGAACCGCAACGGAACAGAAAGACTAATCAATTTCACAGGTTTTTTTAATAACAAAAACAAATCAGCTGATTCGTAACAGAACAGAAAGTAAAGACTAACTGAGCCTTAAGAGTTTAATTTTGACAAACAAACAAAAGCTAAAGTAATTTCAGAAGATATTTTGATTTTTTTCTTAAAACACCAACAAATTGCTTGAGAGACAATACAAAATTAAAAATTCAATATCTCTTGATTTTGACCTAATCTTTTATAACGGATTATACCACTGTATTCTACGGCCCACAATTCAGTCTCGGCGTTTTTCTGTATCATTTCGAAAGTGAAAATTTTACTTACAGTGTATATGTATATATATAATAGTATTCATTTAATCGGGCTTTTGCCTTAATCGGTAAGTCGCTCGATTAATTAACCAAGGTTTTGATTTAATCGGTTAATTTTGTTATTGATCGGTTAACCGATTAATAAAGTTTTTTTAAAAATTTAGCAATTTCAATAAATAAAAATGCATAAATTATTTATTATTTGGAGTTTATTAGTAAAAAAAAAAAAAAACACAACAAACATAACAATTCTTCAACTAAATTAAAACAAAAATGGTTTCATTCCTAAAAATGTTTTCGTCATTTTCTAAAGCACAAAAATACGGAACAAATTCCGTTTTCGGAGTCGTACTCTGTGATATGGCTGTATATGGGCAGTTCCAGCGAAATGTCTACTTTTTGTAACGTAAAGCCAGAAGTAATTTAAATTGTTTCTAAAAAAATTGTATATGTATAGTTTACTTTTTTATATTTTGGTGTAAAGCGCAACTAGCTCTACATTTAGTAAATAAAGCGATAACAGTTGAACAACATGGTCCTAAAATACAACGTTATTTGCATTCTAGCGTTCCATTTAAAAAAAGTAGACTTTTCTTTGGAAATGCCCATATGTACCTTTGAACGAGCAAAGATTTTTAAATTTGAAAGAAAGGCGAATTCATAATAGGTGGTCTTATTTTGAAAACGGCTACAACACTGTAAAGTACTTTAACGTTGTTTCAAAATAATACAACACTGTAGTAAACAAATTAGCTGTGCACTAACATACAAACATAAAAATATAAATGTCAACAAAAGTAACAGCATATCATTTTGACACAAGGCTAGTTTTCAGCTGTTATTTAGGTAGCAAGCCAAGACCACCTTGTATGAATTCGCCTTGTTTGAAAGCTTGAAAAATAATTCTATATAAGTGCAAAGCCTACTAAAAATGGTTTTATACAAAGCGTCTTGCTCAGTTTTTTTTTTTTTTTTTTGTAATGCAAGTCAAAATCCACTTCTGTTTTTTTAACGTCACGCCAGAGCATATTTTTGTTTATATCTTTCTCCAAATCCTTAGCGTTGATTGTTGTAATTTTTTTCTGAATGTAGTGCTACTTCATAACTTTGTATATATAAAAATCCATTTAACAAATTTTACTTCTTTATTTAATTTTTTTACGTTTTGTGGTACAAATAACACGACACGTAAAAATGGAAATGCCGATATGTATTTATTAAAAAATAGACTGGACTTTATTTATTAGCATTGTTTTAGTTAATTCAATGGTTAAAGGAACTTGACTTGGAAAAAATTCTTTCACTTATCGTATATGTTGGAGAAATCGAAAGCACTCAAATTACAGGATATCTAATTTCTCAGTCCTTTGCCAGGATTTCTCTAAACATATAAAATATTCCATTATGCCATTAGAGTCCTGTTTTAATTTTTTAAAATGTTTAACTCTTTTAATTGTTTTGGCTAATTCTGTTGCTATCAATAGTTTCTTTTGTTGTCAGGTCATCATCTAAATATATTGTATAAAAAAATATTTTCTAAGAACATTTCTTTTATATATGAGACGAAACAAATAATTAAAAGTACAAAAAATATTTTATAATACTTCAATAAAATTTAAAATTTTGTTATATCGGTTAATCGACTGAAATTAACCGGTTTAATCGTTAATCGAAAATAGACAATTTTAAATTAACCGATCAGTTAATCGGGTAGTAATTATTCGGTTAACCGAATGAATACCCTAGTATATATGTTACGATCGTTAAGAGTTTTTGTATCTTGCGGATTTAGTAAATAAAATTTGCCAAGTTCAACAAGCTTAACTTTATTATTCTCCTGCCAAAGATGGCCAATTAGCTTACGAAAAATTGTATGATCCTCACAAGAATTAACGCAAAAATTTATCCGAAATTGGACGAATAAGACGAATTTGTTTTATAGGATTTTTAGTTATATGTAATGTATTATTGTGTAGTGTTATAATTAAAATTTATCTTTTACATAAGCTCAAAATTATGCATACATATATAGATTTGTAAATAATTAAAATTAACTAGCTTAAAAATGTAATACATACATACAAATACATATGCATGTGTTTGCATAAAATTAAACAATGTAGAAACGATAAAAATAAAAAAAAAATTAACAAAAAATGGAGTTTATTGGAATTATTTTGATTTTCTATAAAAAAAAATCGGGTAAATGGTTTATGCAAGCGGTTGAAAAAAAAAAAAAATATTGATAAATTCAATCAAATCTTTTATTACAAACACCAATTATGTGTTAATTCAGTTGCATCTATCATATATGCGTGTTTAAGCATAATTTTGTTTCTAATAATCATACTAACAACTAACAATATCTGTTGTTATGACTGATAGTGTACTAAAATTCAAATGTTGCTATCAAAAAATATTATGCAAAGCAACGAATTTTTCAGTAATTGTAACCGAATTGTGTGATAGTACATGCAACCGACGAAATTCGATTGGCGAAAAATTCGGTTGTGATCACGAATCTGTTGTCTCTGCGTACCCTTTATTAGTTCTCAAGAAGTATTAAATATGCTATCTATCAATTTCAATGTGAAAATTTTGGCTGAAAACGCCAAAGGCCAGAGTACTAGGGCGTTTTTAGCTTCTTGCGCACATTACGATGAATTTTAATACCGATATTTATCGTAATACTAGTTTATATACCGATATACCGATTTAATTAAACCAAAATACCAATACCGGAATAAGAAATATTTTTTTACCGACACCGAAATTTTTTCTGTTGTCAGTTTTGCTAATTTCACATACAAACTTCTTTTAGAGTTGAAGTCTTTGTTCTCATAAACAGTGTTGGTATTAACATTAAATTTGACCCAAAAATATTCTTCTGAAACATTAACCATCTTACCAGAGAATATATTTAATATTCATATTTACATACACTTTGTCTCCAATAAGTTCCATAACAGCTCCTATGTCAAGACAAAATTTTGTGCTGCTATTTCCACTTTAAGATGAAAAAATCTCAAAAAGACAAAGATACCTATATAAGTAATATTCGACACAAACAACTTTTATGTGAATCTTAACCTTATAACATAATGGGGAACATTTTCGAAATTGCTTCTGTAGTGTAGGGTATCATATGGTCGGGTTAGACCAACTATACTTTCTTACTTGTTTTTAATAAACTGTTTGCTTACTTCAAAAATACATACTTTTTAAAAAAATTAATAATTTTTTTCAAAAATTCCTGCAATATATGCAAAAATTAATTTTTCAAGCAAAAAACTGTGAAGACTTCACCTTATATAAAAGTTTGTTGTGATAAGTTTTAGAAGAATGTAAATGAGTGCTGAGCTTCCATTTTGAAAAATAAATTGTAGATCATAGATAAGGTTCCCTTTAAATCGATTTTTAGATCTGAAAAATTAATTAAAAAATTTTTCTACACTTTTATAACAAAAGTATTAAATAAACGCAAAGACAAAAGAACCAGTTATTATTGCCAGTGTAAGCGCAAACATCACTTTAAAATCAACTACATTTCACTAAATGTCATCAATTGTTTCATTTAAAAATGTTAATTTCAAGTCGCAAATATATATATAATTCTGTAACCATAAACAATAGTATTTATCTATTTTTATTTTTTTCTTGAAACCAATATCCATTAATAATAAAACCAAAGCTTAGAAACTAGATTTTAAAGCGCCACAGTTTTAAAACGGCTTATTAAATTTAATTTTATGTACCATTAGTTACTGTCTTAATGAAAAATATGAGAAAAAAACTCAAGTTTTTGTTTTTAACATTTAATTGCTTTTAAAATTGACAACACCCGCCGCCATTAGGAAACTTAATATTTTAAAGAAACTTTCCGTTTAAAAACAAAAACTGTTGCAACAACCAACCAAAAAAAAAAAAAAAAAAAAAAAAAAAAAAAAAAAAAAAAAACTTTAAGTAAATTGTTTTTATTTTTCCAAAAAAATGTTGGCAACATTGAAAATTAATTGATTGTTTGCCGTATAAATGTGGCACGCACTAATGGTTTTTAATACCAATTTTATGTGTGTACGTCAAGTCTGCATATGTGTGATTATATGTGGCAAATGTTGTAAATAGCAATCGAGTTTAGTGTTTTAATATTTATGGCACATGTGTGTTGAAAAGGAATTACAGGCTGCAAAAAAAACACACATACGCACACTCACTCACATAAAACAAAAAGTGATTGAAATAAGTTGCCGGAAAATTTGACAACTAGACGAAGTTAAATTTAAGCCTATATATATATATATATATTTTTTTTTTTGCAGTGATTTTTTTTTCCTTTTTTCTAAATTTTTCTTTAGTAAAAATCATTTTTGTTTTCAAAACTTTTTGACTGGTAATGAGTCACTGTGAAATATTTATTTTGTTGTTTCAGTTATTTTGAAAATACAATTTCTTATCATGAAAAATTACTTCGTGTATTGAATGGTGTCTGAAATGTGGGTACTGTCTGGAATAATATGTTGTATTTTTTTACATGCTGATATCTGGACCACCTTAAAATATTGTAACTAGCATATTTAATATAAGTAGATATAAATTCAAGCAAATAAAGTAGAACAAAAAGTAATATACACTTTTCATTGAAATTTTTAACGACAGCGAATCCCTAACAAAAAATCAAAAGACTTAAGAAACAAACTTGATGTACTATATTACAGGCAAAATAACACATGGGAACAAAATTTAACTTTTTTGTGTTGATTAGAATTTTAATGCAATTTTTACTAATTTGACGTCGATGCTTTCACATCTAGTCTCCGTTTATATCCATACGCTCGCATTTTTAAGTTACAGGTACTAATCGTATTTTTGAGTTTCTTACAAAAATTAAAAGTTCAAAAAATCATAATTGTACTCTTTATGAAGCGATTTTCAAATTCTTTTTTATAAAGATGTAATTGTTAGCTTTGAAAAATAATCAAATTTTTGAAAATTACAAAAAAATGGCTGAGAAATGGTTGTTTACGTAAAATAAAAAAAAAAGCAAAAAAATAAATTCTGTAATTTCAAAAATCAGGAAAAATCTAAAAGGGGAAAAAGTTAGTCTTATTACATTAACGTAAAGTGACATAACCTACGAACAAAATGACACATAGATCATAAAAATCGCTTTTATTCAAAATTAATTTAATGCATCTCATTTTTATGTGAAGAAAAAACGTCTATAAATGGAACAGCAGCAAACACACACTCATTAAAAAATTTTATTCTTGTATGGAAATCGAGATTTTTATCAATTCAGTTTTCTCATTTTTATTTTTATGAATTTTTAAAGGACAAAAAATTTTTTTTTAAATTCTTCTTTTTTTCAAAACAATGGATATCGCGATTTTTGATAATTCAGTTTTCTCAGAAAATTGTGAACAAAATCAAAAGTTGTGCACCGATTACAATGAAATAAAGTTAATTTGATTTTTAAGCCAAAACTGTGATTTTTATCGCATTTTTATTTTTTTGGAATTTTTAAAAGACAAAAAAAGAAATTATTTTTTCAAAACTTCAACCATATCTCTGAAACTACTAGGCAAATTTAAAACCAATGTAAGCACGGCTTCAAGATGATATCGTTGACGAATTTTGAACTGCTTTCAAGTTATTCCAATATATCTAGCGGAAGTGCCTTCATTTTGGACATGACGGTATATCTCGAAAAGTCGAGCTGACAAAAAATTTAAAAAAAAAAAACTAAGTGCAGATTTGGATTCAGCCTCCCAAATTACCTTAAAAACAATATTTAGTTTCTACTCAACAAAACCCTTGTTCCCTTGTGTAATTCATATAATAATTTTGCAAAATACAGGAGCTGTATTTATATCTCATTAAATGAATTACTTCCTTATTCTAAAAACCCTTCGCTTATTGTATGCGAAAATTTTTTGTTTACGCACCATTTTCTCATGCAATGTAAAAACATTTTTGTATAATTTGTTTTCTGGTTAGAAGTTATATGTACAAATGTACATATATTAACATATTTGTACAATTATACTTTTATTCAATCCCATCAATAAGTATAATTAAAACATTTACCTACATACATGCAAACTCAAACATACATTTATATTTATTTTGTTACTAAGAGTTTTTTTTTTATATACAAATATTAAAATATTAATTACGCAATATTAATTATTTTTTTATTATGTTTTATCGTTGCTATCTCTCTTGATTGGGAATGCAGAAAATATTAATAGCTTACGTTTTAAACATACATGCGTATGTTCATACGCATCTACATATATGTGTACACGCATGTATGAACATACGCATCTACATATGCATTATACGACTATGGACATGATTCGACATGCACAAGCTTGTTGTTATTATTTATTTTCTTACTAAATGCAAGACAGTTCATTTTGGGCATGAAGAATAATTAATAAAATAGAACGTCAATGTCCAATATATAAAGCTACCCTATTTTTTTAGCTTACTTACGCATGGTGCGGAAGAAAGAATAAGAAAATATGCATTTTACCAATTATGATTGTGCACAAGCGATATACATATAAACATACTTACTTACATATTGTTTTTTTATAATATTTGTAAATATAATTCTTACTTAAAAAAGGATCAATGAATTTGTTCAGAGTTCAGTTAAAAATAAGATTTGAAAGCGAACACAGCTATTAAAAATAAGAAATCAATGTACTTAGTTAAGAATCCTTAAAAATAAGGACACTTATTATATATAAGAATAAATACTTTCGTAAAAGGATCAAATAAACTTTTAAGAAAAAAACTAATAATAAATAAAATTAAACTAAAAATTATAAATAAAATATAAAGTTGTGTTTTATTTAAATAAAAATAATACAACATAATTGTTAGACTCAACTCACATCACGCAAAATATTTGCACCGCTTATAAGGTGTTTAAAAGTCTATAATTTCTTTATTTTTTAAGTTTTTCTTAAACAATATTAAAAAAAATTAAAATCGCATTAGAATAATTAAGTTTAAGACTTTTTAAAACCTCATAGTTTCCTTCGGCTAACTCACCAACACCTGACATCTCTTACTTGCCTGCCACGACAGTTATGAAAAAAATATTGTTAAGTACTTGCCATTATGGCCTAATCTTTACTCAAAAACTCTATGCTCCAACAAAACATTTTACAAGATTTTGTTAGTCTTGCTTAATTCGCAATTTTTATTCTTGACAAAAACACTGAAATTTATTGTTGAAGGGATAAGCTATTTCTATGCGCATTTCACTGGTTGCTTAAGCCAAATCGTCAGGAAACTTCATCCAAAGATTTTAGAAAAACTAAAGATATTAAACAAGTAAAAACTGTTAAGCGAATGAGAATTACTTATAAGCAAAAGTCTTACTTGTAACAATATCAAAGCTTAAACAAAACACATCAACAATAAACAGTGAGCTTATCTTTTCTTACATTCCCCAATACAATTTGTTGGAATTCTTCCAATATTAATTGTAGTTGTAAGTAGGTTAAGAAAAAACAAAATGAAAAAAAACTTGCTTTATTGCTCTCGCAAAAATAAAGCATGCTGCCAGAGTTTAGTTTTTTTAAACCGTGCACTTGCCAGTTTATTATTGGAATAAGCACGACTAACAAAATCTTGTTAAATTTTGTATTTCCAAAAATTACTTTGAAAAAAAAAAGAAAAAATGTTAGTACTGAAGAGTCCTTAGCAATAACTACTGAAATGTAAGCATTTGAAATGATGGAGCCCATAGTACTGAATTGGATTTGTAGTAGATCTACCAACCTTAAAACAGACAAGCTTAACACTAAGATTTGGGTGCTTCCTAAGTTCTTTGTGCACAACTCTAGACAGTAGTCGGCCCAAAATAGTGCCATTTAAAGTTTTCGATGTTCTACTTCTTAGTCCCCTAAATACGGAATTATTTGTAAAATTATATCCAGTGGTAATATATACCTGTATGGATGTGTTCCTGCTGGTCATCTAGAGCAATGGGGTGTTACAACATGTATTTTTCATTATAATAGTTGTTTCCAGGGAGGTATTAAATGTCATGGAGGAATTTGCGGCACATGTCGTTCACCTCTCCATTGGGAGTTAAAGAAAGCGTTTAAGGTAATCTTGTAAAAGAAAACCACTAATTGTTTTACATTTTTTCAATAAGTTTTACAAAACTGAATTAACTATTAATTAAAATATTCAAAAAATTCTACATTAATGAAAAAAAGAAAACTCTTGTAACTTTATATTTTCAAAAAAAAATGTCACTAAATCAATTAGAACAAAAAAAGATCTATAACTACAAAATAAAGGGTGCCCCAATATTAACGCAAGATTTTAGTTTGTCGCCATTTGTGCAGTAAAGTGTTGCCAACCTTAAAAAAACCCCTTGAAAATTCAAATCTTGTGTTAATTTTGGGACACCCTTTACTAATAACTAGAAAATATTTTCTTTCTTAAACTCTAATAAAAAATATTTTTAATTCGATTTTGGCAATAAACTTGAAGATTTGTGAAGAAATCGTAAATTTTCATGTTTCATAATATCAATAAAAAAAAATGTATTACGATAACGAAATAGTGATTTTAAGTAAATGTTAGTAAAAACAAAATCAAAAAATTCTCACATTCGTTTTTCTTTTACTATTAATTTAAATACATAAAATGATAATAGTTGAAAGAGTACTGATGGAGGTCGTCACGGGCTAGAAAATGAATGAAATGCAATTTACTTAGAGGTTATTATGAAAATTATAATGAAAATAGAACATAACCTGATGTAACAGGAATATACAAACAAAATAAAATTAATTTAACTTTATGATTTGTAGCAGAAATTAAAAAAAAAATAAATAAAATTCACAACTTAAAACGCACATTGAATAAATGACTGAAATAAATAACAATAGTAATGATTAAACTCAATAAAATACTCTCATAAAAATTAAACTCACAATATTCTGTACGTAAAATTAACTGAAATTGTAATATAAAATAAATGCAAATTCAGTTCTACTTATTTTTCATTTATTTTAAACAAAAAGTTCATTTAATTTTTACTGTCAAAAATGCAACCTTATGTTCCGTAAAAACATATGAATTTTAAGTTATTTTATATAATTCAACTATCAAAAAATTGACTACATATTCCGTAATTAGAGTAATTTTATATGATACAGGTTTTACTCGTTTACTCCACAAAAGAGCCGAATTTCTAAAAAAAAATACCAGACAGAATAGAAAGAGAATATTTTTGTTTATTTACCCCGTTACACATGTTTGTTTTACTTTATTTTTTATTTTTTTTGTAGTTAAATTACATTAAATAATTGAATATTCCTTTGTTTTAACGGAATATGAGGTTGTATTTAATGTACTTAATTTTACATACAAAAGAATTTAACGGAATACTTCTTATATAAACTACAGCCCGTTACGGTAATAATATTGTGAGTATACGAAATTTAGTTATTAATTTGATGAATTTATGTCATTGAACAAATTAAAATTTTCATTGAATTGCAAAAACCTTTTTATTAAAATATTGAAAAAAAAAATTTTTAACTTCTTACTCTTCATTAGTATTTAATAAAATGTTTCTCATTAATGTGTTAACAAATAGGCAACAATCTTAATTAAATTCCTTTAATTAATTTAATGCAAAATTTTCATGATTTTGTAAAAAATTTCAGTAACTTGGCGCTTATGAAACATGCATCATTAATACAATGAAGCGTTATTTAGGTTGAATTTTAATGTTATTTTTCATTGGATTAATGTCAAAATCCATTGGAAAAAAATTCAATCAGTGCGAGGTTACTAATTTCATTATAATATGTTTGGATGAGTATGAATTAATTATTTCGTATATAGTGCTGACGAACAAAATTGTATGGCAATTTTTATTTCCAATCAACGGAATAAAACTGCTTTTAATTATAAAAATCGTTCTCTAATTTACAAACAGAGGACTTTATTAGCTTTTAAACTAATAAACAACTGCAATTAAATTTTGAAAAATTTCTAAAGTAATCTTGATTTTTTTTTTAAAACCAGGAGTTCTTCTCTTAACCTTTAAAATTAAAAACAAAAAAAAACTTTAAAATTAAAAAATATAACTTCTGCTATAGAAATGCCTTAACATAAATAAACATAACTCATTATCTGCAAATTGTTGTCTTTTCATTTAATGTGCCAGCTATGTTTTCTTTTTTTTTCTGTAAGAATATGAAAAATTCGGAGGCGTTATGTAATTAATCATTGAAATTTTAAAGCTATTTGTAAATCATTACAAAGACCATAAAAATCTAACACTTCCCTCACAACATACGTGTGCGATGTGTACAGGCGCATAGAAATACATGTCATATCCCATACAGCTAAACTGCACGAGAAACACCTTACAAATTCTAAGACAAGAGAAATCGCTAGAGAAAAATAACGTACAACAATTTGTAGAAAAAAGATACCAACTAACAACAATTTTGCTACAATAAATGAATGTTAATGTTGTTTGAATGCTTTGGAAATATAAGAAGGAAAAACAGAAAGCTATAAAATGTTTAAAGAAGAGTAGATAACCCAAAACATTAGCCACGTTTAGAGATATTAGAAGCTACTGACTATCAAGACACTGAAACGTGCTAAAAAAAGATGACTGTTAAGTTGCTGCAGAAGCTGTATAGAATCATCATCATCATCGTCATCTGCAACAAGTAGTAAATATTACTGCAGTAGTAGAAGCAGTGGCTGTTAAAAAAAATCACTAACTTGTGCAAAAGAGTTAAAAACTCATAAAAGCTAATAATCATTATAATTGCTGCAACAAAAGTCCTAGACAAGATTTAAGTTGGAGAGCAATAAATTCAGAGGAGACAAATTATGAACGGTATTAGGCGAACTAAGAACGCGGTGCAAAATATAGAAAACATTGAACATTTTTTAATCTTTCGAAAGTCCACTTTAAAAAAGACTAGTCCATTCGCGGGGATTCACGTTAAATTCTTAAATTATATTTAAAAATGTGAAAAGTTGACGTTTTGCTTTTTAGACATGGTACACAAATAAATTGTTAATACGATTGATATCTTACCCTCAGTTATGTTTCGTGGTAAGATAAAAAAAAAATACCCTTTGGAACTGTACAAAAATAAAATTTTATTCTTAATAAATTACTCAAGCTTAAGGTCACTTTTTTAAAAATTAATTAAAATATTTTAATTTTTATTTTCAATATTTCGATTTCCGTTGGAAATCTTCTTCAGGAAATTTTTATAATAAAATTAAATTTGACAATAAATGGAAAAATAAAACATGGAAAAATAAATTTTAAAATTTCAGTTAACAAAATTATCATAAAAAATTTAAAATTCCATTCTACAAACTTTAAACAGAAAGACAACAAACAAACAAAAAGGAAAAACAAAATTTTAAATATATTCAAAGCCTAAAACCTATTTTAATGTCCCTTTCCGTCAAAAGTTATTTTCATTTAATAAAAGTTCACCAACTGAGCTATGCCATCTGGAATTTATTTAGTCTGGGTTCACACTATGAAATTTTTCTTTCAGAAAGTCTGAGTTTATGGGTGAGAGAGGAGAGATGAAAAGCATGTTCTCTTCCCCTCTCACCAATAAACTCAGAATTTCTGAAAGAAAAATTTCATAGTGTGATCCCAGACTTAACAAACAATCAAAGACAAATACCTATTTATAATTATCCCTTCCATCAACCTATTTATTTTTATTCAATAAATGTCTATAAATCTGAGCTAATCCTTCAGTATATTTTTTAACATTAATTCTTTTCTCAAATGGAACATTATTTATCTGCAACATTTCTAACATATATCTACGTTTCATAAAACTTTCCGTATTCAAAACTGATGTGTTTTCAAAATCAGGATAATGATTAAAATCCCTACAATGGGTTGATAACGCCGTTCCATGGGCTGAATTATAGTTCCTATATTTTTGGTCATGTTTATGTCCTGCTAATCGAATTTTAAGTTTTGTCCCAGTTGTTCCTACATATATTTTCCTACATTGTTCATTATCAATGCCACCATAATTTTATTTTACAAAAAATAAGTGTTTATTTTCCAAAATATTTATTTAAGTGTTTATTTTTAATTATTTAACTCTTTCACTTTAAATTCTTCACTTTATTCTAATATAATCATCACTTCTCTTCGGTTATATAACCCATTGAATTTTTACATTTCTTACATATTTTTTATACCTTTTGGGTAGCAAATAAGACAACTGTATATTTTTTTTTAAACATTTTTATTTCAATTCTTAGAAATTAATGGTGCACATATGTGTACCTCAGGTCTTAAAATATGAATAATTTCAACGTAAATCCTTAAATTCTTAAAATCTGAACTGAACCGATTGAGTAAAGGGTTTATTAACTATTTTTTTTATCTTATGAGGTGTAATTTAAATTTCGGTTTTTATAATTTTTTTATTTAATGAGGTAGAAAAAGAGGTGCACATATGTGTACTTCAGGTCTTAACGATTAGTTATTGAGGAAAAATGTCCAAACAGTATGGTTTTTTCAAACTGTTAAATTCAAATGTTAAAATAGTGGGTAAAACTTCTAAGCCCTGCCATTTTTTGATAATTTTTTGAAGCGCAGTAGCTTAAAGCAAGAAATAAAACTGTTTCTATTGGTCACACGATGTCGCTAGTCTTCAAAACTCGTAATAAGTTAAGTGGGGCAAAAGTCGCGAAGGGATTTGAAAAATTAATAAATTTTCTAATATAATTTTTTTTTTATTTTTCTTTTTAGGACTTGTAAAATAAATCTGGGAGACTAATTATGGAAGGTTACAACGTTATCCAGCGAACCAAAATCATTAAACTTTATTTTGAACATCATCGATCAACAATTCAAACTAAATCACCCTCCGAATCAATGATTCGACGCTTAGTGACACGTTTTCAGGAAAAAGGCTCAGTAAGGGATATTTTACGAAGCGGAAGATCACGTTCTATTATTAGTGAAGCAAATATTCAACACGTTCAGGAGAGTGTTGAAGAAAAACCTCCATCCATCTTTTTCAATACAAGGTGCAGTGAGTGCTACCATTTAAGCCAAGAGATTCCCCAGAACGAATAATTTATGCAGTTCGCTTGCAAGCCCTTTCGTGACTTTTGCCCCACCCTGAAGCTCGTCAAGTTTTTATACCTTCAGTTTTAACTTAAGTTTTTATTCTGAATGTTATTCCACATTAAAAAAAGCTATATTGATTTAACCTTCTAAAAAGTTGTACAGAATAATTGAAACTTTGTTCATGGATACTTTTAAATATGGAGATTACAAAGGTGCCATAAACTCCAAATTTGCTTAAGTCGACTTAAGCACTTTTTCCTTTTTGCCACAGATAAATCCACAAATCCACATTAAAGACACCATAATTTTTACTTTATTGAAATATATGTAGCAATATTTATCTTTGGTATAGACGGGGTCTTATTATTGAAAATCGGTGCTGTTAACGCTTCTTGGTAACCACTTAACAGTACTTAACTTAACAGACTAAATATACATTAGCGTTTAGTATAAAATCAAAAAATTATTTCGATCCATTGAAACAGAAAAATGTAACGCTTTTTCTCACACTTTATATGAATAAGACCCATCAATTTTACATGGGGTAGTCATTGGAGGGAATCAATTGACACAATTTGACCAGTCACACATCTATTCTCACAATGTAGTATTATTTTACGAGAACAAGTCCTAGAACTAAATTTAAGAACCAAATTTTAGAAAGTCTTGAAGTTCTTCGTATACCAGTTAAATGATTGGTTCTTTTTTCACTTGTCATGAGTTGCTTTTTTTTTACTTGTTCTATTTTCGCAAATCCCAGAACAATTGACACAAATTTCCTGCAGGGATTATACAAATAGTACACATTTTTTAGGCATAATTTTTTTAGAAAAGAAAACACACTAGAAGATGCAACTACTTCTTAAGGAAAACTCTAGGAGATGCAGGTAGTTAAACAAACGTATTTAGGGGTATAAAGTCTTTAATAGATTGTTTCCAATTAGGGACCAACAAAATCTCCCAGTAAGACAGACTCTAAACAAATTCTTTGTAAGTGGCAGTGGTTTATTTGTATTGTATTTAGCATGTAGAAGAGTTGTCGGGATTGTTACCAACTATTTACCTGCCAAGTCCACTGGTAATTTATAGGAATATTGGGTGAATCCCACGGTGTGGTATTTTTCAATATGGATAACTCGAACAAAACTATTTTTAACGAAAATTTTTTAACCTAGATATTATGGTTAATTTTACCATATTGCTGTCACCAACAAACATATTATGGTTAAATAAGTCCTTCCTCAAGAAGCCACAACCATATTATTGTTGCCTGTAAACTGTTTGTGGCTTAATATAACAAAGAACACTTGCGACACTCAGTGATGATACTATTTGCACTTACTGTCGCTAACCTCATCAGCAGAACTAGGCACCGTACAACACTACCAGCGGGAAAATGAGGAATTGATTACGTAAATAACACTGTGTCACAAATTTTTAACAAGGTCGTGACCAAATGAATCTGACTACCAATTTGTTTATAAAATTGTCTGCTGAATCGGAATGTGAAATCAGAATAGTAAAAAGTAGAGCAATTTATCGTTTTTTAAGTATTTAAAAAAGATGATGTCACTACAATAAAAGTATCTTCAAAAATATTCGACGGATTTTAAATTTTTTTTTTTCTTAAGACAATAAAATTACTACATAAAACAGCCATGGGTCGTTTGTAAAAATTGGTCAAGAAATAGCTGAGTTGCGGTGGACTAAGTTTTT
The DNA here is from genome assembly GCA_963931875.1 of Pollenia griseotomentosa. Lineage (NCBI taxonomy): Eukaryota > Metazoa > Arthropoda > Insecta > Diptera > Polleniidae > Pollenia > Pollenia griseotomentosa. The sequence goes on from OZ007561.1 coordinate 64,759,799, forward strand.
AAATGTTGAATGTTTTTTTTTTTAACCAAACAAGTTTTATAACTTACGACGTGAGTTTATTTCAATACAAACATTTTGTGCCCAATAGGATCCAGATCGGGGCGAAAATGACAAAGCTTATAAAGATTAACTCAATTTTCCCACTTTTCTATTTTCATCAAGTCAAAAAAAAAAAAAAAAAAATACCACAAGTAAATACACAAAGCTACATGTTAGTAACAATGAATAATTTTTGCCCCAATCTAGGTCTTTTTGAGCTCAAAATTAAAACTTAAAAATTTCAATTATTTGGTTTAACCCTCTAATGCCTAAGAGTGCCTCAAGGCATGCTATACAAAATTTCTACTGATAATGATATATAACTAATTTTTATAAATTTCAATTTTTTTTACAATTGCTTAAAGATCTAGAAATATATTTGTAGAAGCTTTAAATGCTCTTAAAAGCTCTTAAAGCATTGTAAGCAATCTCGAACACAATGCTTTTGTTCAAAGTGCAAACTTCATTTATGATGCTCAAATAACAAAATTGTTTTTTTTTGATTATCATAAACAAAACCAAATATTTTTAATTTGTTTCATTACTTTTTATTTTCAATACAAACTAACAAACAGAATTCTCAAAAATTAAATGTGTTTTTATTACTAGATACCCAAGGGTGCCTCAAGGTACTCCTAGATGTTTTCTCACCTGAAACGTAAACGACTCATCGTGCGGGCCTAAAAATATTTTTTTTTATTGAGAGGCCTAAAAATACCTTAAAAAAATTGTTTTCATAATATATTCCCATTTATTCTAAAACTTGGCATTAGAGGGTTAAAAAAAATTACTTAAAAAGAGAAAAATTGCAAAAAATTATGAAATTTTTCATGAAGTTTGAAATTTTGTCCACTGTAACTCTGTCACTTCTTGACTTTTCTTCACAAACGACCCATGGTTATTTTAGTAATTTTATTATATTTGATTAAATCTGTCTAATATTTTTGAAGATATTTGCATTTAAGTGACATCACCTTTTAACAATTCTGACTTCATATTCGGATTAAGCAGACAATTAATTTTACATAAAGATTAGGTGTCAGATACATTTGGACAAAAGCCTGTCACGTAGTGTAATTAAAAAAATAATGTATTATTTTCGAAATTAATTAATTCATTCGCAGTATACATTCAAATACTTAATTACAATCCTGGGACATATTCCATGTTAAGAACAATGAAGTATTGAATCAAATATTATAAAAGATACACAGAGAAAACAGATTCGTGATCACAACTGAATTTGGCGCCAATCGAATTTCGTCGGTTGCATGTACTATCACACATTTCGGTTCGAATTACTGAAAATTTCGTTGCTTAGGACAATATTTTTGATAGCAACATTTGAGTTTTAGTACACTATCAGTTATAACAACAGATATTGTTACTTGTTAGTATGATTATTAGAAACAAAATTGGGCTTTACCCGAATACATGATAGCTGCAACTGAATTAACACATAATTGGTGTTCATAACAAGAGATTTGATTGTCGCTATCAATATATTTTTTTTTAACTTGCCCATAAGGGGCAAGGACTTGTCCAAAGGCATTCCCAATGAATGGGAAAAAATGGCTTATTTTACAGTACGATGTCCTAGGGCAGGACCATATAACCCAGCTTGCATTACAAAGGAGAAGTCTTAAAACTACTCCATGGTATACTCCAGTGGATAAGAATAACGAAAACATGTCGTTAAAAAACGAAGACATGTTGTTTCACTGCAAACTCTTTTTAATAATGACATGGTCCATACTTGCACTACATTGGACCAGCCCAGGATCAAAATGGATCAAGTAGTCCAATACAAGTTTCAGGGTATAAAACAATAATACATACATGCATACATATGGACGTGTATATGTTCATACCTATAAGAATACGTAAATTACTTACCCCTATTTATTAAGTGTTTGCACATTTTCCATTTTTACCGCAAAGATAATTTTAAAATATAAAATTAAAAAATTTTTTAATCTATCAAATGTTTTGACAGAAAATTTAGTAACTATTTAACTATTTTTTGGTTGTGAATTCCGAATAATTATATTTTCATTTGTTGTACTCGAATTGAAACTATTCCAACAATCAATAATTTGCTGCAATAAATGAAAATTTATTGACGAAAGCAAATTATTAATTGCAATAACCAATATTCAGTATTGCCCTGTATTAAATTCGGTTGTGATTCTTACCATTTGTACTAATAAGAACAATTTTTGATTTTTAGTCGAACTGTTAATTTTTAATTTTTGATATTCTTTAATTAGGCTTGAGTTCATCAAATTGAATTTTCATTAAATTATTTTCACTGAGGGAAGGAATTTTACAACTTGGAATTTTTTTTAAAATTTATTGATAATTTTTTCTTGGCTGAGCTGGGATTTGAACCCGGGTTGATCTTTACATGTTTCAAGAAACACCACTTTCTATCGTCAGAAGATCTTTGTGTTCTACCCACTGCACCACTGCGGTGCCCGTTAGCCAACAGTCAAACATCAGTCTTTAACCAGTAGTACTGGTGGTTCGAAATTTGCTGTTATTATCACTTAAATTTCAAATTACATGTTGCCTCCTTTTTCCTCTGTTTTTTCGTATTCTTTCTGTCAAGACTTTGTCCTGAAAACCTGAATACATTTGTTTATTATGTTTTTTTGTCCACTTTCGTCGACATTTTTATTTGTACAAATTAAAATACAAATGTAAACATTAGAGCTTGTGCCATAGCTATTTTTAAGAACAATTTTTGATTTTTAGTCGAACTGTTAATTTTTAGTTTTTGATATTCTTTAATTAGGCTGAAAATAATTTAATGAAAATTAAATTTGATGAACTCAAGCCTAATTAAAGAATATCAAAAATTTGTACTAATTTTTAGAACTAAATTAAATTAGTTATCACAACTAATAAAAGAATTAAAGGAATCATATTTCAATTGGAACATCGTTTTAATAATCAAGAGAATTAAAAATTAGTTAGAACTATACATTTTTAATAGTTGCAATAATAAATCATGTTACTTGATCAATATTTTATTACTGCAACCGTTTCCCAACCAATTTGTTTTCTGTATGTATGTATTATATTATCGATCCCTATTGATTACATTTTTCCGCTCACAATTTGTATTTATTTATTTTTAAAATTAAAGTTTTACTAGTTTTTACCCGTGACTGTGTTCAAGTGCAAGATTTAAAGAAATGGGTTTATCCCATAACAAATTTACAAAAATTCTATGTAGTGTTTTACATCTATACTTATTTTATGTTAAAATATTTCTATAAACAAAATTATAGCGTTTATAATTTTTCGCCAACACATACATAAAAGTTTAGCGCACTCAATTCTCTCGAGAAATCGACATTCAACTGCCCATATGAAAAGCAAGGGGAGTCTTAATGTGTTTATTCTGACCACTGGACCATATACAATCTGTTTACCAAATTTTTCAGAAAGATAAAGAGTACCAAAAAACCAATTTATTCCGGTTATCTACACTTTAATCTGGCTCATGCACTATTTCTTTAACAAATTTTTTCGAAAAGAAAAAAAGTACCAAAGGTAAAAGAGTACCAAAGGTACCAGCTTTTCCTCATTTATGCCCTCCAGTAAGTACACTGTATAATAATGTAGACTTTAATCGGTATTTATATCAAATTTATCGAAAAGAAAGAACCAATTTTATCCCTTTAAAAGTACCCTATGTTTTAATTCTGACCATGTGCAATCTGCATACCAATATTTTTCCCCGATTTTCATCCAAAAAAAAAGGATCCTTTACTTGAATCTGAGCCAAATGATATCTGTCTACCAAATTCCATACAAACAAAGCAGTTTTCGCGTGATTGAAGCACAAACAAACAAACATCTAAGCATCCAAACATATAAACTTTCACATTTATAATATTAGCAGGATCTAAAGGGTGGTTAAATTATAAGGGCCGATGTTGATTTTGAAAAAAACACAAATTATTTAGGAAATTATTGTCATTTCTTATAATTATGATAATATTGGTACGGTTGAACTATGTATGGAACAAAATATCGGCCAAATGGCCACCGCGACCTCGGATGACACTGACGCATACAGGCCTGTTCTGCAAATCTCGTTTACTCAAATCACGTGATTTCAAATCACATGTGCCTACTTAAATCACACGTGTGATATTTAAGTGTCCCGTTTTTGTGTGTTTTGGTGTGATCTTTAATTTCCGAAAGCACAACGAGAAACACAAACACGGTATGACTTTCAGAACACCACAAAATCACGCTCGTGCTTTCAAAAACACGTGATTTGAAATGACGTGATTTTAAGAACAGGCCCGATAATTGAGGTTCTATGCCGTTAATGTGCCGAAATATCTCTTTCTTTAGCTCTTGAATTGTTGCTAGCTTATCGACGTACACCGGTTCTTTTAAATAAGCCGAAAGAAATAAGTCCAATGGTGTCAAATCACATGTTCTTGGCGGCCAATTGACATGGCCACCACGTGAGATAACACGGCAATTGAATTTGTCGCGCAAAAAGCCATTGTTTCGTTAGCTGTGTGGCAAGTGTTACCGTCCTGTTGAAAACACATATCGTCCAAATCCATATCTTCCATTTCGGGACATAAAAAGTTCGTTATCATCTCACGACAGCGAGCACCATTCACAGTAACTGCCGGACCGGCCTCATTTTGGAAAACGTACGGCCCGATGATGCCGCCAGCCCATAAACCACACCAAACAGTCACTTTTTGTGGGTGCATTGGTTTTTCGACAATCTCTCTTGGATTATAATTCGCCCAAATGCGGCAATTCTGCTTATTGACGAATCCACTGAGATGAAAATGTGCCTCATCACTGAAGATGATTTTGTTCGAAAATTTATCATCAAAAAAGTCCCAAAATCTTTTTTTCTTTATGATATTTCAGAGGAACCCAAGTGAAATCATAAACGAGTCGAACCCTAGCTTAAGCTGTCAATATTCATCCCGTCTTGCCATTAAAATGGATAGAAAAGTCTTTAAATACACGAATATACGCAGATCATTATAGAATTGCGCAAGAACTCATATGGAGTATTCCAGCACTATCCATTTGAAGAACTGTGGCAGAAAACCTAAAATCTTAAAGTAGAGTGCATTTCAGCAGCGAAAAGAAATTTTTAAACAAAATAGCAAAACATTAGTGTCATAAATTGTAATTTTTTACGATTTCAAATATTCTACCATAAAAAAACTACACGCACATGCAGCCCAACAACTAATACGCTTGTCCATAGTTGTTAATACTATTTGTTAAAACATTTGTAAACGTTGTGCAGATGAACAAATGGGCATGTGTGATCATGCGTTTGAAGCGAATATAATTTTTTAAATTCATAGATTTTTAGCTCATCAACATACCTGGACGTTCAACTTTGGAAATGCTTCCACTTTGAAGAATGTGTTTAAAAGACATCTACGCAGAATGGCGTAAAAATGAAAAGCCAGACAAAGGGTTTCTTTGTCTATGACAAAAGAATATCTTGGTGTTGTATTTTTTTTTTTTTTTTTTTTAATTTGTTCATTTAAGTTTTTTTCGAACGTTATTCCTATGATGTCTCATAAAAGTCGGTCATTAGCTGCTAATAGACTTCAAAATAATAAAATGCAAATGCCTGTGTGCTGGCATAAATTGTAAAAGCAGTGCAAGTTGCACGATTCCCGGCTGATGGTCGGGCAGCAAGTCAGAAAAATTTTTACTATCACAGGTGAGTAATGACTTAAGGGGTCATTTATGTCAGTGGCGGCAATTGTCATTAATTCTGTTTTGCATCTTTTTTTTATATTTGTTCTCTGAAATTCTCTTTCTTACAATCGTATGTTCATTTTGGGGTGGTGGCATTTAAATAAGCCTGCCAAAGTTCTTGAACAGACAAGATTTCTAAAAGATCAGAAAAACTCTTCTATTGCAAAAGTATTCTACAAGGAGTATAAAATTTTTCATATTTGAGTTAACAAAAAACTTAAGTTCTTTTTTAGTTGTAAAAGAGTTTATCGATTCTTTTCAAGACCTTTCCATTGTGTGTGTTCTTTATTCCACTCAGGCTGGTTGTTGTGTGTTGTCACTGTTGTTTGTCGTTATTGTTATATGGTCCATATATGCCAGGTTCTTGCTGTTCCAGTAGACAGTTGAACAGCATCAGTAACAGCATCATATTGCCATTACTGATCTTTGTTTGTCCTCATGTCTTTTCTTCGTTCTTGCACTAACGAAGCCGACTTTTGTACAAAATCTACCAGCCGACCAAACAACCACCTTCAATTCTTCTCTTTTGCCATTCGAAAGTTCTAAAAGGCCACTGTACAAGTGCATTTCTAAACGTTTGTTTGCAAGAAACAATACAAACAAAACATTGAACAAATGTGCGAAAAAAATTCACTTTAAAACATTTTTGTGCGCACACACTTAGTGGAACATGTGTGCATCTAGGAAATGTAAAATGATCGATCATTTATCAGCTATTATACCAATTGCGAAACGGTGGAGGAATTTCTACAAAATTAAAAAAAAAAGTTGGATAACAAAATCTAAGCAAAAAATTGTATAACAAGAAATAATATTTAAAACATTAATATGAGGGCAAAGTAAAATTTAGAACGTTTATAAGCTTCATGCAAAGGCCTTTTTTAAATATTGAAGAAATTTTATTTGAATACATTGAACCTTGATCAAATCCTCCTTTACACGACAAATATTATAAGTAAGTCCTGAAGAGTGCGCTGAACGTATATTTGTCATCGTTGGTTTTTTTTTCAAATTTTATCCGCGAAGCCAAGTTTTTTTTTTTTAATTTTACTAAAACCCTAGACCGAATGCCCGATTTGGTAAATTAAAAAATCTTACTATCAATTCTGTAGTGGAAAAAGCTATGGACCTAAATATAAACCCGCCCCCGCAAAAAATTTTATTTATATTTTTTTTATACAGAATTTATAATTAAAAAGCAACTTTTAAAATTCCAAGCGTATAAAATCGTTCATTCAATCAATCAATCAATCTACCTTGCTCGGTGTCCAAGGATCCTGCGATGCCTCTATATTGGGCATGTACTCAAAAGAAAAACTAATCTATCCGTACTCAAATCAATTCGAAGCGGTATTAATAGTAGGGTGGGTACGAATTTTCTTAAATCAAGTACAGAAAGATTGATTCAAGTATTATACTTAAATTGTCCATGTTCAAACCCGATTTCGTACTTGAAATAACCCGAAAATGAGATTGATTTAAGTAAAACTAAGATTAAATCAATCTCAAAATGCGTCTGATTCAAGTATTTTAAAGTTGGTTTTGTTCCGGATTGATGCTTGAAACAAGCCAAAAAAGAAATTAGAAAGAGGATGTTATTATGATTGATTTACTTACTCGTTTTACACCATACAGAATGATAAAACCCCAGCATCATGCCCGATTGGTTTTTTGTCTTTAAAAATCTTATGTACGCTTTTAACTAAAAATAAAAAACTAAATTTAAAGCAAGAGCTTAATTTTACTATTTAAACATGAAAAAAATAAATATGTTTCTTCTTGTTCTAATGTTTTTGTTGTTTCTACACACAACAAGCAAATCGTCTTTTTTCAACTTGTGTGGTGTTGTTGTAATTTCTACAACAAACACGCATAAAAGATTGCAATGCTGAGAGATGAGTTTAATAAGTTTTATGAGATTAAAACCCTCACTTTTTAATTTTTACTCTCAAAGTGGCACTACCAACGAAAAGTTCAATCTTTTTGTACTTGATTTAAGAATTTTATACTTATTTTAAGAAATTCCGAAATTGATTTTTGAAAGTTATCCCATTCTATTCGTACTTGAATTTTTGAGTACGACTTGTACTTAAAGTTAGTATAAAAAACTTAATTTATACCGAGGGTTTTTCTTTCTGTGTAGGCAATCAACAAATGTTGCTTCAAGAATTAATTTTGTTTTGAGAAGGTTATATGCTTTAGCCCTGTATTTACCAAATAATGTAAAGAGGAACGTTGCTATGACATTATGTCTTCCTATATTAGTTTATGGAATAGAAGTCTATTCGGGGGTATCGCAAACTAGTATCAATGGACATAAACAGTGTTTTTATAGAGTTGCACGATATATCTTTGGAAAAACATATAGATCACACACTCATATGACTTCTTATACTAGAAAACTATTGAAATGTGATTTTGAAAGTTTCATTAATATGAGATTATTATTACAATTTTATAAGATTTTAAAATTCGGGAATCCTTCGTACCTTAGGGAAAAATTTAGTTTCGGGCATTCCACTAGAACTAGTTTAATGATCATACCTAGGCATTCCACTCAAATTATGAGTAGGTCATTTACTGTCAGAGTCTCAAGACTATGGAATTCCGTCATACCTTGTAGTGAGCGTACATTCTCTAATTCTATATCAGGGTTTAAGAAAATGTTATTAGAAAATCTGTAGCAAGTAAGAAGTTGACTGTTTAAAGTTGCCACAAGTTCCGTGTTCTTGTATCGTTTTCGACATTTGTGCAATAGGGGGGTATTAAAAATAGTTTTACATTATTTAAGTAATAAGAAAAAATGTAATATTTGCCATATGATTAAGCTGGATTAATTTGGCCGACAGGGCTTACAATCCATACCAAATGAATAAATAAATAAAATAAATAAAAAAAAATAAATAAATAAAATGTACGCCATCTTATTCTTCCCTCGGAGAAGTCTTTCAATTCAGTTTTATTCTCGAATCTTCCTTCTCGTTGTGTCGGCCTCTCATTTATATCTGCCAGGACAGGTCGTCTTGAAGTCGTTTTTGGCCTACCCTGAGGATTGTAGGAAAGAGCCCGATAACTTACTTCGGTATTATTACGCTGAGTGTATGCCCTTTAGTATTCCCTTGGTCGGATAGTTGCCAGAGTTCTACAAATGCTTGCAGCATGTTTTTGATAATTTTTGTTACAGACAAAGTTTCGCAGACAAAGAGAAATCCAGACAGTACACATGCTTTAAAATTACGGTTTTTCGCTTTTTAGCTATAACTACTGACACACCATATGTTTCAAAGCTGTAAAAATGCACTCCTGGCCTTTTTATTCTGCTTTTAACGTATAATTGAAACCCAGCTTTCGAGGTATTGACAACTTTATACTCTTTCTATAAAATTTCCATGTTAGATGCCTGATTCTAATTCATTATTAATATAAATCACCTTAGTCTTCTTTACAATGATTCCCGTTGTGTTAACATGTTAACTAATGGGCCCACGTAAGCTACAGACAAGCTATTCGTGCTGTAGTCGTTGCTAAAAATTTTTGTTTGCTCATTTCTTTATCAATATAAAAAAGAAACACTATAGTACATTAAAATATAATGTATGTCTACAGAACCACTACAATTGTTCTGTTTTATAACGAAGAACAGAAAACTATATAATGTTTGTTACTTTGTTGAAAGTAGGTACGAACAGTATTAAGCGTTGTGTTCGTATAAGCAAACACTACAAAAATAGATATCGTTTCTAGGTGTGTGAGCCGTACACTAAATAATGTTCTATTTATTTTCGAACACTGCTAAGTATGCCCAAAACCGTTACGAATAATACAAGTGTCATCAAATTAAACAAATATTAGTTAAATTAGCTAGAAATTGAGATGTCTAATTTGAAAAAGATTAGTTCATAAGTTACCCACTGAGCACATATAAAAGCTACTGCCAAAAATTTATTGGCGTTAGGTAAAAAGGCCTTAAGTCAATAAAACGCATTTTGAGGTTTTGATTGGCTTTATTAAAATGTTGTCTCTTTCTATTGCTATCAATAACTTAAGTCTAGCAGAACTCCTTCTAATCGTAATCATCTTTTCTTTAGAGAAAATACAGTTTCTGACTTAAGACCTTTTTGGCCTTGCTCTTAAAGTGATGACGGGAGATCCTAAAAAATACATGCATATGTATTTCTAATCATCGTGAAATTGCTAAATCATCGACAGCATCTTAGTACTCATGATGCCCTGTGTGGCATCTAATAAAATCCAATGTCATAATGCCCATGGTCATTATGACACTTTTTGGTGGGTTTAATTGTGTGTTCCATTATTGTCAGTCTGTAAGATGAAAGACTTCACAAAAAAATAAATGAATAATGAGGAATAGTATCAAAATTCCGAAATGACAAAATCCCAAAATTTCGGAAAAATTCTTTTTTAAATACAAGGTTTATTTTGTATTGAAAATGAGTCAGTTATTTTCCTTGGCACTTGTACCCGAATTGATATTTTAAATAATTTCCACTTAGCCCAATTTCCAGAGCACAAATTATCCCACTGTTCCACCTTCAATATTTCATATATTCTACTACACAGACATATACCCCTTTTTGTTACTCTCCCAATTACTGAAAGTCCCCTTGGAAGAGCTACAACCAACCCATAATAACAACAAAAGTCACAATTACGACAAAAAATGTGTATTATTATTTGAAATGTGAGTGCATTTTATTTTAAACGCAATTTAATGGCGCAACGTTGAGACCATTTGTGGCCATAATGTGAACAACAAATGAGCGAACGATCAAACATTTAAACAATCTAGTGGATAGAAAAAATAAAGAAAGAAAAACATCTTTAAAAGTGTCGTTAGTTTCTATATACAGAAGACAATGTATATTTTATTCTTGCTCGGTAACCTGGTCATAAGTTACTTTTCTTCTGCTTCTACTTCTATTTTTGTTTTTTCCTTCTTTAAACGATCATCTGATGGTTTAACATTGGGGAATGCAACATTAGTATGAGTATGATTTATTACTATGTTTGTTTCGGTTTATGACAAAACAGCAACAACAGTAAAAAAGTCGGCTCTCCTTTTTCCATTATAAGTCTAAGAAGATGATAGAAATGGTCAAATGTATGAAATAAAGTACCTTGTGTATATTAGGAAAAAAATATTATTAGTGGGTGAATTTTTGCGGAGTTTAATATTTAAGAAAGAGGCCACAAAAATGCATGTTATCTTAAATTTAATCAATATAATGAAATTTTTGATTCATCAAAGGTTACTTTCCAAATAAATGATTTTCTTTTTCATTACCACCATGAAAACGTGTTCATAAATTATTGCTTCTATTTTGATAGCTTTTTTCTTTCTTAATCTATTATTTGAATTTCACCAAATAAAAATTACAAATTTAATCTGAATAAGAACACAACTATTCCCAATTTTCAGGATAATATTGAAATCTATATTAAGTTCATTTTTATATAAACTTAAAAGTAAATATAAAAGTAAATACAAATACAAAAAAATATCATACAAAAGTTTATTCATTTGCAAGGTGGTCTCAAAAAACAGCTGAAAGTTTTTGCTTTGCCTGTTGTTGTTGTTGTATTTTTGTCATATTAAGACCATCTTGCTAAAGGTTCGTACTTACGATGGTCAGATCATACAATTTTTAAAAATTTGTACTGGATTTAACTGAAATATAAATTTGTGTTGTCATTTTTCTGACAATGGTGCCATTGTCAGATGCATTAATTTAACGCATCTGCGAAATGAAAGTTGCAAGACATTTTTAGTCAATTTTAATAACAACATTGTAAGATCTGATCACCGTCTGTACGAAGCTTTAGTTATTCCAATGGAAACTTAAGTTGAATTAATATGTACCACATCGGTGAATTAAGTGTTATTTAAGTGTTTAGCGAAGAAAAGAATTTTGTATTTAAAACGATTTTAAACATAAATGTGTTTTAATATCCATCCTGAAAGTTGGCCATTAGATAGTTTATGGACAAAAAGAGTCTATTTCGGAAGGAAGTTTGTATGAGGACTACGTGAAATTTTAAACTGATTCTTATCATTTACGTTGGATACATCATTATGGTAATTAAATTTTACCCTTTTGGTATATTCATGCAGCAAATTGGCATATGAAACAATGTTTTCTATACATATGTGGTATGAGGCATTTTTAGCAACTTTGTAGAAAATTTTACGGCAAATGTTTTTGTGCAATCCATTTGTTCATTTGTCTTCCAACAACCCGTCAAAAGCACCCCTACCAAGGGCGAGGGCGGAGATGAAGCGTTCTACTTTTTATTTTACTACATTTGTCGGAACACACCAAAGCATTAAACTTAACACAAACAGCAAAAAAGAGCCAAACTCAAGATTGCCATTTACAAAATTTGTTTATTGCAGAAACTCTGCACAGTAAGATATTTTAGAGAACAATCGAAATAATTCTGGATTTTGTAAATTTCAGGTTTGAATTAAGGGCTTTATGTATTGGATTTGGTGAAAGCAAGTGCTTTCTAAAAGAAACTTGAATTTGTATCGAAATATACTATAAAGAGGTGAAATATGCGCTTTAAGCTTAAAAAATTCTGGGAAAATGGTTTTTAACAAGTTATGTTCAAGCAAAATATGCACGAACAAATCGATGATGGTGTCGATCTGGACCAAAAATCGTTTAAATCTAAAATTAAATCTTATTTTATTAAATGTTTTTCTGTCTCACAATTTTTTTTTACTTTTGACAAAAAATTCAGTTTAATATGAAAATATTTAGTTTAGTACTCACAATAAACAATTGGGACATATAGCATTTTTTGGTTGTGAATTTTGAATACTGTTGAACTTCTATAAGTCGAACTTCTGTAAGTCGAAAATTCCCAAGGTCGAAGGGAATCTCTTGGCAATAGCGGTGGACAGGCCAATTCACATGATTTTGTTTCTATAACTTAAACTCTTGAACTTCCTTATCTTGAACTTTTCTATAATTCAAAGTAAAATATTTGCACCACATGTGGCCACAAGTCGAATTTTTTTCCAAAAATTTTTTGTCATCTTAAATTTTTGTTTTATTTAAAACTAATTAGCATTTAAAATATGACACTCATTTTTAGTCAAATAAGATTTGATAAATTTAAATTCAATAATTCTAAATTTTTCAAATATTGCATGTAAACACTTATCAAATTACACAATATATCATTAAATGAAATCTTTAAATATGTATATTTATAACAAAATTCTCTTACTTGAAGTTTCTGTAAGTCGAACTTTTTTGTCGGGATAATGGAGTTTCGATTTATAGAAGTTCAACTGTAATTATATTTTCGTTTGTTGTACACGAATTGAAACTATACTTTAATCAATAATTACATCCAATAATTCATTTAACAGTTATTTTATAAAATTTATTGACAAAAGCAAATTATTGACTGTAATGACCAATATTCAGTATTGCACTGCATTTAGTTTGGTTGGGATTGACACTATTCGTATAACTTGTAGTATAAAATAAAATTAGTTTGCATAAGTCTGAATTTACACGTTTCGTCTTTTGATGCTCATCTACTTTTCAATTCCCTTTAAAAGATGCCAATATAATCACACGCAGCAATCGGTTTAAACTTTTTTCGGTTCAAAACAACAACAATTTTTTTAACAGCGAATCAAAGAGAAAAAAAAGAAAAAATGACATGCAGCCATCGTTGTGCATATACCAACGAATAAAAACACAAAACCTACTGACCGAGTACAGGCATATCCGTACCAACCCCTTTTCTTCTTTCTTCACTTACCTAAAAACATAAGAGTTGACCATCAAAAGATGAAACGTGTGAAAGCAGACTAACTAATAAAAGAATTGAAAGAATTATATTTCAGTTAGCATTACATTTTAGTATTTATTAGTGTTAAAAATCTGTTAGAGTTACACATTTTTAATATTTGCAATACTATATTATATTACTTGATCAATATTTTATTACTGCAACCGTCTTCCAACCAATTTGTTTTATGTGTGGTGAAATGAATTAATAAGGTGCTCATATAGATTCGGACATGATGCGAAAATTATTAGTTTTGTATTAATAATTTTAAAAATTTCCATTAAGTGCAAAAAGGGAACATATTCAGTAGTAGACCCATTTCTGCACTTAATTGATAATTTTTTAAACTTCATATACTTTTCAGTTAGCTATATCGTTGAACAGATTTTATAATATTCCACAAGTAATCAATTTCATTGTAAATCATAATTATAAAACTATTTTGTACCAAAAACTTATTCACATAATCACCAAAATAAAAAAATATAAGTTTTAAACTTCATGGGAATTTTTTTTTTTTTTTAATTATCTTACATTTACCACCAATGAAATTTTTATTGTAACTCTACTGCATGGCCATTGTAAATATTAGGGCTTAAAAGTCTACGGGGTGAAGGTTGCCAATTTCTAAAAAAACTTAAGCACGAAAAACAAAATTTTATTAATAAAAAATTTTTTATTTCCAAAAATTCCTTTGATAAGAAATTTGCAAGCACACGAGCATAAAAAACTGAACTGGCAAATTGCTTTATTTTGATTTTCTTTCGAAAGCAATAAGGCAATTGATTTTTGTTTTAAATTTTTTTTTTCTTAACACACTTACAACTATAATTAATCTTGGGAGCATTTCAACCAATTGTAGTGGGGTATGTAAGAAAAGATAAGCTCACTGTTTATTGTTGGTATTTTGTTTAAGCTTTAATATCGTAGAAAAGAAGACTGCTTGAGTATTTGTAATTCTTTAGTTTTATTTGCTAATATCTTTGGCTTTTCCTAAATTTTTTGGGAGAATATTTCCTGATGATATGGCATAAGCAACCAGTGAAACTATTGAAAAAATACATAAAACACCTCTTTTACATGTCTTAACATATAACTTTTATACAAAAAAAATCAAAAAAAAATCAAAAATGTATTTTTAGCCCTTCATAACCTTTTTTTGTTATAATTCGATTTTTATTTTTATAAAACACAAATTTAAGCTTTAAATCCCACCTATTCAACAAAAACGAATCTTACAAAAATACTCGTCCATTCAAAAATTAAAGATTTCTGATCCGAAAACGAACAAAATTTTCCACTGTGCGACCCAGAGGATCTTTTGTGAAGCCCATGTATCTCACCATGTAGACTTCCTATAAAGCCCATTGTCCTGCCTGGTAAGAGATCATAAATATCAGTTGAGTTCATCATTTGGCCGCCGAAAAGTTTCTTCCTGGAAATCCCCAAAGCGGACAGCATGCTGCCCCGTAAATAGGCCTTCTCAAGCAGAAGTAGCTTACCTGCCTTGCCACGGGACATTGTCGCAGATCTCCTGGACTATCCTAATCCAGAAGTGGCTGTCCATGTGTGAAGGAATTAAAAAGCGGCCCATTTTTGTAACGTCCCCTTAATGTGATCGACGGGGACGCCGAATTCGAATCTGGTATAAAAATTGGGCTATCACGTCTTGTTCTTTTCTTATCGCATGCTGGCAATACTGTAAAAGAGTCAATACTGACACTACAATTTCATTCTAAATCTTCATAGTAGTAGCTTAAACATGTCAGGGAGATCGTGTGTTTCTGATTCAAGCTATTTTTACTTTGTGTATGGTGAATATGTGGTTGGAAAAAAAGGATATGTAACATCAGAATCATTAAAATATGCATATTTACATTATTTAGGTTCTGCAGTCAGAAACTTAGACAAACCGGGGACACCGACAATGTTTTGCATATTCTTCAGGCGCATTTAGATTTTTTTTAGTGCAGTGAGCTCGAACAAGAGAAGCGTGCTCACCAAGATATAATGAAAATTGAAAGAATTTATCAAGGATTTTGAGACAAAAGCATGCTCTAATACGTGAAATCGAACCAACAATATACAAACGACGTTCAAATAACGCCATTCGCTTTTGAAAATTCATTGATTTTTTAATAAACTAGTGATTTTTATGTAAGAAACGAATAAAAACATTTTTTTGTATCTCGAAAACCTGACGTGATAGAGAAAAACAAATTACAACCCAACAGACTACCATAGGAAAGATATTTGGTTGCTCCAGTCCAAAACCTTGTTGGCTAGTGAAATCAATAAAACACAATATTTTATTTAAGAAATATTTCAAAATTTAACTTTTGAAGAAAAAGTGTAGCTTTTTGAAAGAAAAAAAGTAACTTTTTTTTATTCTTCCCCTAGCAACACAGAACCAAAGTCCTCTCTCATACCACGAGAATAAGTAGATCCCAGTGATTAGTTGAGAGGCCGTAGGCTAGTTGGTAATCAGGTTATATCAGGGATCATACGGAAGGCTCTGGCTGAAAGCCAAACTGCGGGATGAAAATTTTTTCCCCATGATTTTAAATTATAGTTCATATAAGTCCGCCCCCTTAAATTGATTTTCGTAGTTTAAAGGCATTTTTACCAAGCTACAAGATAAATAATATTAGTAAATTGCAAAAGAAAAAAGTACAGAAAATAGACAACATTTATGGTCAAAATGCTATGATTTGTTAGATGCACCTGATTTGTTAACGAATTTAGAGAAAATTGTATAAAATTGTTTTTTTTCAAGAATTTTAATTAGGTAGAAATGGCAAAGAAATAAATTTGAATGAGTAAATTTTTGAAATCAAGGTTAATATTACTAAACAGAAAAAGCAATTGGAAATCCTCTAAACTACGGACATTGTAAAAAAGGAACAATTTTTGAACTAAATAAGTTACGTTGCATTTAGACATTTTTCCTAAAAACTATTGACACATTTAAGGAAAATGTTCCAGACGTTTTTTTTTTAAATATAATTTAAGTGTTGATAAAAAAGGAAATTGCTCCAAGCTGTTAAATTTATTTCTACTTGCAGTACTAAACAACCTGTGGTACGAAATATTAAAATTAAATTTGTTATTTTACATCAGTTATCCTTTATCAAGTGCACTTACCATAAATGTAGTTTCTAAAATTATTTTATTGCACATTAACCAATTTCAGATAATTTATCAGTCTATAAATTATTCTCTAAACATAAGATAAGATAATAAGTCCATAATTCTTGTTGAAGGTTGTCCACTCTCAAAGTTAGCCCATCACTGTTCATACATACATTTATGTTTAAATTGAACATGATCAAGATCACTTACTTGCAACGCCAAGACACGCGCTTATATTTTTTTTTTAGTTTAACATATCAATAGTTTAGTACAGATTAAAAAAAAACACCAAAATATCCTTCTCATACTTAAAAATATACCAAAAGATTTGCATAGAAATGGAGTTAAAAGAAGTAGACGAGAAAAAAAAAAGACTATTATTTTTATGAATTTTAGACATCATAAAATGAACTCCCTCTTAACCTTAAAGAACAACACATAAATATGATCATGATCTTCTTTTATAAGCTTCACTTTAAAGAATGAGATAGAAAATAACAAAAATAAAAAACAAAAGTTTTGTATTTTTTATTAAGCATACGACAAGATCGTTAATTTGATTCTGTCTTGTTAAATTTCATCGTCATCATCCTCATCATCCATATTATATAAGGGGCATAAAAGTAGTAGAATATCGAGTATACGATTGGTAGATTACAGCATCTTGCAAAATATATGTTAGTATTATTTTAAACTTCAAAGGCTTTTTTAATAGGAATTCCATTTTCTGTCATTCTTCAACAGACGCCCAAATCATTAAAATTCGTCCTTTTGTCAAAATACCTTTACTCCAACAAACCCAAGTTCTTTTTGCGTGACTAAGAAGATTTCCCATAAAACAAATATACATTCGATGCCTTAAAGGTTTACAGCCGTATTCATAAAAACTTATTGATGATTAATTGACCGTTTTTAAGCAAAAATTACTAAAGTTGTATTCATAAGCGAAAAATAGTCTATTGAACCTTTAATAAACCATTCATAAAGTAAGAAAATTTATTGTTGGATTTGCCCTTCTTTAAACCAAAAATAAAATGACAGTTCAAAAGGTGTTTGCATTTTATGATATTATTTTTGTGAAATATGTAGAAAAATAATGACAAAAATGTTTTATTTATTACAACGGACATGTTAAATACATTTTACAAATTTTTTTTTTATTTTAGACAGCCAATCTAAAGTTATATTGATTATTTAAAAAAAAATTTATATGATTTAAATGAATATGTTCAGGGGCGAATGCAGATGTTCTCTTTAATTATTTATTAAATTATTGCAACTAGTTGTTTTGTTTTTGTTTAAAACAACAAATTATTGTTCAAAAATATAAAAAAAAAATAAAATAAACAAACCATAATAATAGTGATGTTAATAAAAAGTAAACAAACTTTTTATTCGAATACTTTCTTATCGTATATTTAAAAAAGGTTCAAACAAAAGTGTTTATGATACCTTTCGGAAACATTTTGTTCAGAAACTAAAATGATATGTAGTTTTATTTGATAAGAATAATTTTGAAGGTCTACAACTAAAAAAAAATTATAAAAAAAATTTATATATAGAATATCATGTAAACCGAATAGAAGTTTCGTGCATCACTAACAATAAAATGACAGCCAAATATAAAGAAAGTTGCCATACTTAAACAGAAAATCGCTGCAAACAGTTAATAGTAAAAAAGCTGTTATTGTACGTTTATGAATACAAATTTTTATAAGAGGTTTATAAGACAAAAAGCTTTTTAATAGTTATTATATACTTTAAGCTTAAAATAGGAACTTTTTATGAATATGGCTGTTAATCTCATGACTTGAGAATTTAATTCTGCAATAAACTTTATTAAATTGGGTCTTTTCGACTTTTTCCAGAAACATTTTTGGTTCTTAAGCCGCACTTAAGGACTATAGCCCAAAATGTTTGCAAAGCACAAGGGTATACTGCGACTTTTCCTGTAAACAACAATTTAGCTTCTGAATACTCTCCTTTTTTGCTATTACATTGCTAATTTCATATTATAAAATGTTCTTTTTATAATGCTCGACAAAATAATTAAAAAATTAGCTTACAGTTTGAAGCCTTTGAGATGAAGTGCGGTGTCGTGTTGGTTTCTGGTGTTGTAAAACAAGATTGATGATCTAGCTATGACATCCAGATATTGGGATAACACAAGCGTAATCAGAAAACCGTTATTACCCCTTCTTACTGCCCGGTTTCTAATTTATTTAATCATTTAAAAGATTTTGTTAGTCGTGCATAATTCCCAATTTTTATTCTTAATAAAAAGACTGAAATTTATTGTTGAAGGGATAAGCTATTCCTATGCGCATTTCACTGGTTGCTTAGGCCAGATCGTCAGAAAACTTCATCTAAAGATTTTAAAAAAACTAAAGATAATAAACAAACAAAACTTTAAAGCGAATAAGAATTATAAGCAACAGCTTTACTTGTAACAATATTATTAACATCTTTGATTTTTTTTTTGGTAAAAAGCTATTTTGTCTTTATAAATGCCATTTTAATTAAAATGTTTTAATAATAACGAAAACTGGGTATGATTGTTGTCGAGTAGAAAGTGTAAAATCCAGTTATTGACACAACGGCTAGGATGATGTTTTGGGTTAATCGATTAATCGCGTGAATAATTATTCAAGGAAAGATTTAATCGAATAATAATTGAACAATTTAATAATATTCGGCTAATCGAATAATTTTAATTTTGCAGTAAAAGTTTAAAATTAAGACCAAAATGATATTTTGTAACATAAAAATTGTATTCAATTTAGCAAAAAGGTACTTTATGAAATAAAAGAGGAAAACTTTTTAAATAAAAAATAGCATTAAAATTTAGGCTAATCTTCTCAAATTATCTTTCAAAAGAGTATACTGTTTAAATCAGGGTTTAAAAAACTGCAGTCGAAACCAAAAACTGTCGAAAAAAAAACGAATATTTGTTTACAATTTTTCAATTTTTCAGTTTATTTGACAGCGACTGCTTGCATGTAATAATTCAGAAGTAAAACCAACAGTTTTTTTTTGGCCAATGACAAATAAAGAAGTGTAAGAAATCGCAGTTTTTTTACTTTGACTGCAGTTTGTCAAACGCTTGTTTAAATGTATACGTCTCATACGATTTCTTTCTTTTGTTTTGATGAAGCTTGATTTAGAAAATATTCTTTTACTTACTGTTGACGTTGCAGAGATTGAAACTAAAGCGTTATAAAGCATATCCAATTTCTCTGTTCTTTTTCTTGTCTTTTCTAAAACTTGGTAGTCTTCCATTATACCACTTGAATCTCTTATTGATTTCTTATTTAATTTAAATTTAATTTTAATAGTCTTGTTAAGGTCTGGTACAAGGTTGTTTTCATTCGTCTTAAAAAAATCCTCTTCTTCATCTTAATCATTGTGGTAAAAGTCTCTGCTTGTTTTTTTACATAATAGAAAAAAAACTAATACATACTTTGAAAAAACTTATTTTCGATTAATCGACATAAATTATTCGAATTATTAATCGAGCAAAATTATTCGATTAATCGAACAACGGTTAATCGTTTGAACACCCTATCCACGGCTTATGAATATTATTTTGAATAAAAAGATTAGGATATATTATAAAACCTGTTCAACGATATAACGAAACTGATTAGTACTTGTATGAAATTAAAAAAAAAAAAATTAATCGATTAAGTGCAGAAATGGGTCTACTGCTTAATGTGTTCCCTTTTTGCACTTAATGGAAATTTGTAACTTTTTAAAATTTTTAATATTTCAACAAATAATTTTCGCATTTAATAGAGCGTATTCGAATCTATATGATACCTTATTAAATCATTTCGACCAATAATGTCAGTAGTTCCCTTTTGCACTTATCGATTTGAATGTAACTGCAACAATTTTTATGAAATTATAAATGACGTTATTAATAATTTTATTTAGTTTCACGAGAATTTAAAAAAATAATAATATATACATAGGTAACATTGTTGCGAGTAAAGGCCCAACCATAATGTGCTTAAGTTGGCTTAAGTAAATGAGCAAATACATGTTAATTAAATGAGGCAAGCCATATTGAACTTAAGGAAACTTTTTGCTGAGTTTAATGAAACTGTCATTTGCTTAAGCAAGGTGTGAATCTAATCGCACATTCCGTACGGAATCAAATGTTTTTTATTTTGTTTTTTTTAAATACATTTGAGAGAGAGCAAGGCTATGCATATTATGGTTAGGTCTTAAGGTTTGCAAACGTTTTCGTAATTGCAAGTATGTGAATTGTTGCTTCATTGTGAACACCAAGTGAAAATGTTGCTGCCATTGTAAACGAAATTTTATTGTAAGAAATTTCTTTATAAAAATTTACATTGCAAATTTACAAAATATTTTTTTTTTTTATAAAAATCAAAATAACAAAAATACTTCAAAGTTTTAAACAAAAGAAAAAAAGGCGCAAGTGATTCTGGAGCTTATAATTTTTTAAATTATATTTTTATTTGAAGCTTTAAGTTTTAATCGTATTTTAAAATTCTTAATTTTTCATTTAAAATTTTTTGATTATAGTTTTAATTTTATTTTAAAATGTTTGATTTTGATTTGATTTGATTAGTTTGATAGTTTTAATTTTATATTAAATTGTTCCTCTTTAGCTTAGCTTTGAGTTTTAAATTTCAATTATAAATCTTTTCTGCCAATTTTCCGTTCTTATCCTTAATATACAAAATATTTGATATTAGTTTTTTACTTTAAAAATTTCAAGTTTGGTCTTTACTAAAACTAAACTCCTAGTTGGAGAGAGTTGGAGGCGATGGCGTGGCTCGGATGGTTAATATTATTTTACTTCTTTAATTTATTTAATTAAAAATTTTCTGCCTGATCATATATTTCTGAAGGTAAATGTTTATCCAAGAAACAGTGTAGGGATAATAGGAATTTCTGAATTCTAAAGTATGAAAGGAATCTATTGTTTTTCTAGTGTTTTTAAAAGTGCTTCAGAGATTAAAGCGCACAGTTGACAACCCTTGTGATGATGATAAAACCATATTTTTATTAAATTTTTGAGTTTTTAGATCTAAGCTAGAAATTTATTATAAAACCTTAAATTTTACGCGATCTCCACTCTACTGTAGTCTCTATACATCGAAATTCTACTGTTAAGCTTAAAAATGAACATACATGTTCTAACTATTAAATGACTTTACTGACGATGATGATCGTCTTGAATGTTTATAAAAATGTTTTGATTGTAATCTCAGTTATTTCTCTAAAATATTCCTCTTTATAAAATCTTAACAGAGAAATGAAGAGAATAAGATGAGGTTTTGAAGGAGACAAAAAAAATTTGAAATTTCTGGATGGCCACCACCATCATGATTATTGATTCTTAACATTTATTGCACACAATTTTTTTATTATGATAACTACTTGCCCATCTCAATGTTTACCCATACGATTTATGTTGCTTAGCTGTAATTTTTAAGTTAATGGGTTATTGTCGTCAGTAAAGAAATAGAGTAAACAGTATTTTACTCAGTTGTTTTTGTTTTCAATATTAATGTTTTATTACAATCTAGGCAAAATTTTATGCACTTGCATATTTGAAGAGAAAAGTAAATAATCTTTTCTTTTTGATGTAGAGATCAGGTTAATGAAGAAAGATATTGATTGTTAAAATGCTTAAACTGGTTTTTACTTAAGCAAACTTTTAAAGAAATATTATCAAATATATCTCAAAATTAAATTTGTTCTCCCAATATTTTAAACATTGACGGCCATTATTTCTATTTGTTTCTAACGTTATCATTTAATTACTGCTATATATACATATGTAGTTTGCATTATCCCTTAAAACACTGACAAGATCAAGTGTACCTGGATTTTAGGATTTGTCTGCTAAAAAGGGGGAAGGAAGCCTGATTACTGAAGCAGCATCAACTTGAATAGGATTAGAATTTTCGCTTGAAGTGAGCATAAGTCTTGCTTGATATTCTGATTCTTGTTAGCGTAAATTTGGATTTGTTTGATCGTGATTAGCCGAATCTCCTATTCCATGTGATGGTGAAAGAAATAAAGCCAAATTCATTGTTCGTTGAAGGGGTCAAAAAAAAGTTAAATTTATTTAAAAAAAAAAAATTTCAATGAAAAAATTTTTGAAAACATTTGACAATAAGATATTTGGGGTATTCACAAGGTGTGCTATCATGTTATATTGTCATAATGTTCTAACATTTTACAATGGTTTAAAAATATTGTTCTTGCTTTGTAAACAAAAAGTGTCTTAAATTAATAGAACTTTGCTTGCTGTGTTTATTGTGCTGTCGTTATTAATCAGAAGAAACCTGCGCTGAACGGCTGAGCCGAACCGCATTAGTTTTTGTAAGCAGTCGCCGTTGATGATATACTTTTATCCGGCTAACATCCGAATTTAACTTACAACAAATCACTTGCGGCGTCAAATTAGATCGGCTTAGGACTCTGGTGTTTGGTAAAAAAACAAAATAAAATTTATTTGTGATTTGCGTATGAAAAAATGCAAAATGGTCAGGTAAGATCTAATTTAATTTATTTATTCATAGATTAGAATTAAAAAATATTTTTATTTCATGTAAATATTTATTATTTAAATTGGTTTTAAATCAGCTGAATTATGAGGGGTTGTTCACAACTGTCGTATTTTTTTATGTTAATATTTTAAGACATATAACTTTATGACACCTTGTGAATCCCCCATTGTAAACAAATTAAATATTGACTAATATTTTTTAAAATAAACAAGTACGAATCACCACATTGTATTTTAAAAGATCAATAATAGTTTTTTAATTGTTTAAATTATGTTGAGATCGCTGCTATCCAGATATCGTATCTCGTAGTCTGAGTGTCACAAGCCCCTGAAACTTCGGTTTCAAACTGACGGTCGATGAGACCCCTTAGGAAACTGCAAATTGTTTTGGTCGCAGAAGAAATTGAACTCTAATTTTATACTTCAATGGGAAGTGCGGCTGCTTGCAGATCTCACTGGGTGCTGTTGCGATTTTAACAGATGCTCCAGCTCCAAAACAAGGGGCCATAGTATAATTCTGCCATATTATGCACTTATATTGTTACATATATTTGTTGGTTGAGCTCCAGTGATGTCAGTTCTTCACACTAAATAAATAAGTAGAGCTAAAAAACGGCCAAACAAGATTTTATTACATAAAACGCATCAATGGTAATAACAAACTTACAAAATTTATTTAAACATTAAAACATTTTTAGTGACAATAAACTAATCACATTAAGTTAATCAAAGCCGTTCACATTACATTTGAGATGACAGATGATTAAGAAAAAAACACAACAAACTAAATTTATGAATTATTTAAGGAAAAAAATAAAAATATTAAGCAAAAATCGTGGCCGGTTGTACACGTTCATGTTGGCCGATTCTACATTATACTCAGTTTGAGGTATGTTCAGTGGATTATATGTGATTAATGAAGTGGTTTAGTTGTTATCATGTCAATTTGAAGTGATTAACAAATTACTTCAATGTATGGGTAATCATGTCGATTTTGTTTGCAAAAGTCATGTGCGTTAACTTATTTAGAAAAATTCAATTTTACAACACAACTGCTGCTGCATTATCAACAATTTGGTCTAAAATTTTTAAAAACTTGAAAAAAATTTGGCCAAATAAAATGGCTATTGATTTTTCATTGCTGAACGAGATCAAAAATGCTAGCCACTAAATGGCTAAATTGACAACACTGTTGGGCTCACACATGGTGTGCGAAGAGCGCCGTCGGATTAAGACACATGAGATTCGCGTAATCTTATCCGACATAAAACTGCCAAATTATTTTTTATATTACAAGTGAGAAATATTTGTTTGAAAACAAGTGTGTAACTAACGAATTATTGCAATTATTATTGTATTAAGACCTTCACTTTCTTTTTATACCCTCCACCACACCCACATGTTTGTCATTCCGTATAAATTTATTTAATACTTATATATTCCAGGTCCTTGAGTAATGTTAAGTCGATTAAGCCATGACCGTCAGTCTGTCCGTCTGTTGAGATCACCCTAACTTTTACTCAAAAGAAAAGAACAATGTTGGTGTCAAATTATGGCTAGCTCTTCTAAGCAGTTTGGGACTGAATAGAGTTATGAATTAATATGTGGATCAAAAATTAAAAATGTATCATATTGTTTCAAAAATTAGAATATAAATAGTGGCGGAAGGCACGTATTGATATAAGATTTCAATGACAAATTCGTTCAACATGACTGGAAATCATAACACAAAAATTTCGATAAAATCGGTTCATAATTAACCATAAGTCGAAAATCAATTTAAAATGCCTAAAATCGTAATTTTAATAAGGATGTTAATGCTTTTATAGTATGTTTATAGCATATAAACTGGGGCAAGTCCGAAAAAAAGTTTTATATAATATTTTGGACCTTATTTGGATTTTAGTTTGTAATCATTTCTATAGAGATAATTTTAAGAAAGTTATAAGTTCAATAGATATAAGTTAATAAAAAAAACTGAACCGTCAAATTGCTTTATTTTGATTTTCTTGCGAAAACAATAAAATGAAGCAATTTGTTATTAATTTTGATTTTTTATTTTACAACTACAATTCTAGACGGAAAGATTGCCACAATGTTTATTGTTGGTGTTTTGTCTAAGCTATGATATCGTGGCAAATGAAACTTGAGCGTTTGTTATTCTCATTTGCTTTACAGTTTTATTTGTATAATATCTTAAGCTTTTCAAAAGTATTTGGAAAATGGTTTCCTGATGATCTGCCCTAAGCTTCACTGGTAGCGCATAGAAATTAGCTTTCCTTTGACAATAAATTTCAGCGTATTTATCAAAATTAAATATTGGAAATTAATCACATCTTAATTAATGAATAAATAGCAAATATTAGTTTGAAAGAGAGATAACTTTTTTTTTTTTTTTTTGAAAAATAGCAGGAAAATTTTGCATTTGCCTATTTTTTATTCGAAGAAAAGCGGTTTTCAAATGTCTTCCGTTTTTTTTTGAAAAAAATTGAATATACTTTGGGAACCCATAGTACAGCTCCGGAGAGGTATATGGGATTTCTTTTGAAAAGTGTCCTTTTATTCATATATTTAATTTCATATTAATCCGACGATACGTTTGGAAATGGCATAGTTTTTTCAAAACAAAACAAAAATAAAATGGATTCTACCCCACTGTGCATTGTTAACTAAATTGAATCACTGCTGAACAGTAGAACAATTCTTAGAAACAAATTTAATATTGTTTGCAAGGAAGTTTCAATTGAACTTTAAATTTATTTCATAGTCAAGGATTTATGTTAATTGAGTTTAGTCAAATGTCATTACCACTTCACTATACACTCCACAAGCTGCACGTACTACACATTTCAAGAGAATAAAATGCAGCGTGTTTAAAAGGTTTTTAAACTTTAAAGGAAGATATTTTCTTCCCATCGATTAGCATTTATAAATATATTTACATTTTTTAAACACAATTGCAGAAACTTCAACAAAAAAGATAACAAATTGGAATAAAAGTGATCTAAAGCATGTTTATTCTGTGAGATTTAAAGGAGATGATAACAAAATATTGATTTTTTTAAAATATATTTCAAATAGTTCTTAAACAGAGCGTCCGAATGTTTTTCGACGGAAAATTATAACAAACATCTAAATGAAGCAGCCAAACAGTCGAATAATCAATTCGTCTTTAACTATTTATGCACGACAGCAAAAACATTTTTATGTTTGGAAGCTGAAATTATTATATGATAATTCCCTAGCCCGCGTACATTTATATTAAGACTAAGTAAAATATTTATCGGGTTTGCATGAGGGAAATATTACGGTAAAATTGTATAGCCCCAGCATATCCCATGTAACCGCAACCATATCGGAATTAGGCATGTTTATGCTGTCAAAATACTGGTCCCATGTGATCAGTACTAAGCAAACTGCGATATACTTTTTCAACTAAGACATTTAACTTGGTATAAAGTCTAACCGTACACGTTAAGGTGTAATCGCAATGCAATTGGGGTAAATGAATATTAAAACTATAGCAATCTTAGGAAATAAATACTGGTGAATTTTTTACTGGATGATTGATCGAATACTTTTATTTTTAAAAGATTAGAAGTTAAGAACTATGTCATGAGTTGATTTAAAAAATGCTGTATTTACTTTTCGCCTGGATTAATGTATGACCGTAAGTGATTTGTGATCGCATAAGCGATTGGCTCTTTAAGTACGGGGTGTCTGGTAGCAGATTTATATTTTCAAACTTAAATAAAAAACGTAATAATTGACACAAAGTTTTATTAAGACCATTGAACGATATAATGGAAATGTGGATTTTATTTTTAAAGAGTATGCCATCCAGATGTCTTCCGTCGAGTTGAACACACTGTTCAAAACGGAGCCTTGTTTTGCGAAAACTTTCGAAAAAAATGGTCCAATTATCTCGTGCGTGGATAAGGCACACCATACAGTTACCATGTGGCAATGCAATGGTTGTTGATGTTTCAATCGAGGGTTTGGGGTTCGTGGAGATCAGTAACGGCAGTTACACTCGGCCCATCACGTATTCGCCGAATACCGAACTTTGAACAAAATTGTCTACGAGCAATTATGTAAGCATCATTACTCTTAAAAATGTCTCGCGCGATGCTCACTCGACCACTGTGACATCGTGACTGACAAATCCGCACAATCGATAATTTCAACGGCGCCACCCTCCCTTCGCACCGTTTATTACTTTTTGAAATAACCGTATTAAAAATATAAATTTGCCACCAGACACCCTGTACAAGCATTACATCACTTTATCTGGGTTCACACTCTGAAAGTTTTCTTGCAGAAAGTATGATTTTATTGATGAGAGGGGAAGAGAATATGCTATTATTATCTCCCCTCTTACCAATAAACTCAGACTTTCAGAAAGAATACTTTCATAGTGTAAACCCAGACTTTTCAAAATAATGTCACAGATCTATTGAAATCTTGCTTTATATTCCTTATTATATTGTTAACACAAAAAAACTCAAGAAGATTTGCCAGAAAAACTTTAAAGGTTTCTATTGAAGGTTAATTGGAATATCATTGTAAAATTTTAAGTAATGATAAATCATTAAGCGGCTCGGCAGAGTGTTTGACCAGTAAGTTTTTAGACCATTCAGTCAAAATTCTTCGACGATAGTTTCGGCGTAATTTAACGGAACTCAATTGCTAGTGACAGTTCCCCCTGAGGTAAGTAGGGGGACACTCGGACGATGTAATCCCAAAAGCTGTGCAATCACTTGCAGTCGATGCCTGTAGTGCAGCAGAGCTAAAAACTGATAGATCTCTTGAAATAGCGGCTGACCAGAGCTTATATCTGTTACAAGTGGAGTCATTAGACCCTGGAGCCTCAGTTTTAGTCTGACTATTGGTTGAGGTCCCTTCGTGAAGCACGTGGTCGTTGTGATTTAAGACCTAAATCGAAGAATGGGTTTTCTTAAAATGTCGGCTTTAAAGGCTGATTTTTCACATAAAGGGAAAGTGCATCCGCTAGAGGATAACACTGAGTGCTGTCGATGTTTCAACATATGTTGATTGCTTCAAAAAAGCGGTAAACTTGCCGGCCATATCAACTCACCAAAACAAGACTACAAGACTACTATTGCGGACTACAACGCTCAATTTCTTATTGGCGTGTAATTTATATCGGTTAAGGCCGTTACACACTATCCCACAAAGTCTTACGTATTTTTCAAAAATGCTTCCCTGATCTAATTATTCTTTGAAAATTTTTAGAAAACAATAACAACTTATCATGACAGGGTTGCATTTTCGTAAATTACTAAAGACTTTGTGGGATAGTGTATAACGGCCTTTACCTTTACAAATGTCGAAGCAGAACTGACATTTACCGCCATTTGCAAAAATTATAGCATATTCCGTTAGGGGGATTACTTTTGCACCACCTTGTAGTAAATGTTGTTTATAAATTTTAAGTGTAGATTTATGTACATTTACAACGGGATATCCGATGTTAAGGTTTATTCTTTAGGAGCGACATATTTTTATTTCAAATTACAGTACAGTCGGTGCCATTACTTTTGAAAAACAACCTCGTTCAAATGTCCACTGTGGAAGCGAAGACACGAGTGAATATGCTGGACCAAATTTCTACGACTTAAGGACACAAATCAACCGAATTTCCAAGAATTTCGCAATTTAAGTTGACCTGCAGCTGTTTTAAAGTTGTAAGCTTATTGACATATTCCAGCCCTTTAATGTAAACCTTCAATTCCAAAAAATGCTTCGGCGAAAAATTGTTTTGCAGAAGAAACTCTTGAAGTTCACGGTCTATACAACATTCAGTTGTGCATAACTTTGGATTGGATAAGCCGATCAAGACTAAACGAGAATCTAAGCTGAGCAATACTCAATTAAAAAACGTAAAAAATTAAAAACATGCTAAGTCTACTTAGTTTTTTTTTTAAACGAGCTGTCGATATCGCACGTATAAGGCGTCCATTCGCGGTTGTGTGAGATAACTTGATCGCCGTACTTGGTGTTTAATAATATAAGGAGGCACTTTAAACTTGAATATTTACTAGACGACCAAATTATTCATTAACCATGCAACCTTCAAAAACTTTGGAACGATATTGGCGCCATTTACGAAGAGTGATAGAGTTCAAAAAAATCCAATATTTTCGGTTCGAATTAAAAGATATGATTAATAATTTAGATTTGAATAATTTAGAATTTCGGAAATTTCCGACGATCGTTTTAATGTTTTTTAGTTAAGACCTAGTTTTGTTTCAATGATCTTCTATGATTAAAGAATATAATACGGATTTGAATAATTTAGAATATCGGAAATTTCCGATGATCGTTTTAATGTTTTTTAGTTAAGACCTAGTTTTGTTTCAACGATCTTCTATGCATTAATTACTTTAAATACATTGAATTTTCCCATTACAAACTCTATTATCACCTAAAAAAAATGTGAGACAAATATCCGGAACAATTACAAAGAACAGTTTTTATTACCGTTTTTTTTACATATGATGATGTTATAAAGCTTTCTATTTTTATTTAAACACAAAAACTCTATTGCACAATTTTCAAATAACAAAAGGCATGAAAAACAAATGTTGAAAATTTAACTGCATCTGGTGATACAACCAGTGTACACATGCAAAACTTGAGCAAAACAAAAAAAAAAAATATATTCTAAAAGTTAAGTTAAAGTGTTCTTCTAAAAAGTGAAAGTCAAAATTCTACTGGTTGAAACCGGCTTAGATTTCAGCTAGCAAAATTTTGCAAACAGTACACCCAGAGAAAAAACATGTTTAAATATGGTCACCTCCAATAAAACTATTTTTAAAGAAAATTTTAAACATATTATGATTCATTTAACAATATTATTGTCACCGACAACCATATTATGGTTGAATTAGTCCTCCATCAAGAAGCCACAACCATATAATGGTTGCCTCCGAACATGTTATGGTCAAAAAGAGCTAAAACTTGTTTAACACTTATAATAGCAGGGTTGGTTTTCAACCATAGCATGTTGCTCTTGAAAAAGAGGAAAATACAATTGTTAATTTTAAAACAAATTATTGTCATATTTAACCATAACATACTAAGGGGCAACCATAATATGGTTGTAATAATATGTTTAAAACTTTCTTCAAAAATAGTTTTGTTGGAGGTGACCATATTTAAACATGTGTTTTCTCTGCGTGTATATAGATAATTTTTAACAGAGTTTAAAAAACTTTAAAATTAGCATATAAAAGTAATTTTTAGCAGGGTATTATGTACTGGTGTTTTAACGCCAAAAAACGGGGCCTAGTGTTTGTTATACAAAACCAATCGCATTTCTGTGTATCTTTGTAATAACTGTGATCAAAGTAAAGGGTGTTTTCGTATTCGAAAGATCTATACATGGTATTAATATTTGAAAGTTATTTCGGGCATATACGTGCGGCTGTTCTTGACAAAACGCATTCTAGACATTCAAATTTTAGGTCACTTTTTCAAGCATTACGGGTCGTATTTCACCAATAACCCGAACAACGTTGGCCTCCAAGGCGTTGAATGTTGCTGGCTTATTAGTATAAGCTAGTGTCATTACTTAGCCCCACAACAAATTAATTGAGAGGTGCCAAATCGCATGACCTTGGAGGCCTGTTAGACTACGTCACAAATTTTCAACAAAGTCGTGACTAAATGAATCTGACAGCTTTATGTATCCGAATTTGAAGTCAGAATTGTCAAAAGTAGAACCGTTTTTGAGATATTCCAAAATAACCGTTATTTGTGTTTTAAAAAAAGATGATGGGACTTAAATGCAAATATCTTCAACAATTTTAAACAGATTATGTATTTCATTTTTTTAGTGAAAGGTTATAAAATTTCTAAAATAATGCATTGTTAGTGAAGATTGGTCAAGAAATAACAGAGTTACAGGGGACAAAAGTTCAAGCTTCATTGAAAATTCTATGATTTTATTAAATTTTGTTCTTTTCAAGTTATTTTTTTTTTTTTGTCACATTCATTTGGTAAAAAAACTGTCACGTAGTGTTATCAGGTCAGTTTCTCAAAATCAACTGATAGCCAAATTTTGATTTCAATTAATCGATGGTAGCGATCGCCACATTGCACGTAGGTCCATCCTGTTGAACCCACATCTCACCCGGATCACACAAGAAATCATTGATCATTGTGCAGTAACGATCTACATTGACCGTAACGCGAGCTCCGACCTAATTTTTGAAGAATAAAGGTCCCACCACATCAACGGCAAGTGGACCGCACCAAACGGTACCTTTTGCTGGATAAAAGTCGTCAACAGCAAGACTCGCATTGCGTGAACGCGAAAGGTAGTTTAAAGAAGAAAAATCACAGTACAAAAAACTTCATATATGATTATGAATTTCCTCATGAATGAGATATTAAAAATTTTTAACTTTTTTTACAGTCATGAATGAATTGGTAATTTTCGTGCATTAACTCCCGAACGCGAAAAACCAAAAGAAATGGCATTTTCTCACTCATGAGAAACAAGCAAACAAAAATTTTTAGCAACGCTTCTCACTAGTATTGTTGTTGTTATTTGGCAATTTGCACGACCACAGCACGAGTAGCCTGTGTGTGTAATACCACATAAAAGCCATGGTATTTGACACAACAGCCGTCAATACCGGTCGTATAAATGGTTACCATGTAGGCACCATATCTATGAAATTATTTTGAGAAGTGTTTTTGAAGAGAATTTTGTAAAAAAAGGAAGTCCAAATGTGGCCATTTTCGAACAATTTAAGACTGCATGGCCAAAATTTAATTTACAAAACTTTCGTTCTGGTATTGAAGACAAAACAGCATTTCGTCTGTTAAAAAATTCCAGCAGTCGTGTTGTTAGTTTTGTTCAGAAAATGCTAACAGAAAAACAGCCAAGAGACGATTATAATGAACTTCTAGTACTCACTTTAATATTTTTAGGGGAAACATCAAAAAACCCAAATACCGTAATGTTTCGAGCGCCGGGTGCAGTTCATCACGCTAGGTGGATGTCAAAAGCTATTTACAGTTTAAAAATGTTTTTGCTTCGCGAAGAGTTTAAATTGCCAAAACAAGAAGAAAATGACTTGCGAAAAATTTGCATTTTTATAGTCACAATATACGTTGAAGCTTGGTTTTCATGTAACTTACCAATTCATGCCCCCTATAATGATTTTTTATTCTTGCAAAACGCACACTATTTTAAAAGTATTGACAAAGACTTGTCGCGAGTTGCCATTAAAAAAATGCAAAGCCATTTGTGGTATTTGAATCCTGAAAACGTTGCCCTAGCATTTTTTGATTCAAGAGTACCGAACAGCACTAAAGCAAAAATGGTTGAAGCCCTTAAGAATGTTGGTGACGTTGATCAAAATAAAAAGCGACCCATTATTGCTAATCAAAATATTTCAACCATCATAGACAATGGAATGGAACAATTTGTGTCCATGGAAACAAAACTTTTATTCGAAAGATTCCTTATAGATCAAGTGTTCTTAAAATCAAACTCTGAAGATTGGGACGGGATTGATTCTTTTGTTAAAGACAAAGAAATTATTGGGGAATTAAGGGTAGTCAACGACACTGCGGAAAGGGGAGTCAAACTAATGCAAGAATATAATTCATTACTGACAAAAAATGAAGAGCAAAAACAATATGTACTAAAAGTTGTCCAAGATTATAGACGCAAATATCCCGGATGTAGTAAAAAAACTATAACAAACTAACATGAAAACAAAATTGTAATATTTAGTAAAATAAAAATAAACAAGTTGAATTTAAATTTATGTAAAATCCGATGATAACGAGTTTTTTTGATGAGTAAGTAAGAATATTTTTGTTAGTTAGGGCGTTTTGCTTTTTGGGTGACGATATGTTTATGCAGGTTATGTCAAAAAGCTATTAGCAAACCAAAAATATTTGTTATGAATAAAGAAGTAAATATTTATTAAAGTATAATGTAATTTTTAAATTTTTGGCAAAAATTAAGGATTTTCTCATACTTCGGAGGGCTAGCGAC
Source organism: Pollenia griseotomentosa (assembly GCA_963931875.1). Lineage (NCBI taxonomy): Eukaryota > Metazoa > Arthropoda > Insecta > Diptera > Polleniidae > Pollenia > Pollenia griseotomentosa. Next base: position 64,793,173 of record OZ007561.1, read on the forward strand.
GTGCCTTAATCTTCTCTGATGGACCAAAAATTTTTCTTTTTTAGTTTTTTTGCTAATAACCACCGATTTGGTATTTGAGACTTGATAAAATCCAACTTTTAATTTTAAGAACCACCCTAGTGTGTATGTATACGTGTTTTACTTGTTTTTTCTAGCGATGAATTTTTATATGAATCAACCAATTATTATATATATATCTGGCAAATTCACATATGAATTTTTTTGCTTTCAAGTTTTCTTTTTCCTCACACTCATGAGGATGAATGAGCTGCAACATTTTTAAGGTTTCACGCTCTCTCATAACTGAATTTTCAGTTACTGTTCGGTGCTCGGATAAAAACTGATAAGTTAATTAATAAGACTTGCGTTGTCTGAACATAGACCAAGTTTTATCGAGCTTAAATAAAAATCCTTTGTTATTGCGTAAAATATACTTTTAGGTGTACATTTTACTGCCATAAAACTGAACAAAATATTCGTAAGAAGATAAAATTTAAAACGAATAGTTTCTGTGCATCGTAACAAAATTTTAAGATTGTAAGCCAAGAGTTGCCTGTAGCAAAAAATTACTCCTACTGCCATAAATTTAAATAAAATTTAGAAAATTTGGCATGCAAACATTTTTATATTTTATAGTTGCCAGTAGCTTCCAGAAAAGCTTTACTCCCAAAAAATTGTTTAGTGCCAAAACACAAATTATCTGATATCATAAATGAAATAAAGTAAAATTTGCACCGGACAAGTTTTATGCAAGAGATAATCTTGCCAAAACATTTTTAGTTTTGCCCCCAAAACTTACACAGAAAAAAATGTTGCACCAGTGAAAGCATTAATCAAAAATAAAATAAGTTTTAATTAAAAATTTATTCAAGTGAATTAAACTTTTCATCAAGTGTATTAAACGTTTAATTGACGATATTAATTTGAACCAGCAAACAAATTAATTATTTTAATTAAACGTTTAATTCACTTGGTTAAACGTTGAATTCACTTGATTAATCGTTACATTCAGTTTATTAAATATTTAATTAAAGCCGATTTTATTTTTGATTAATGCTTTTACTGTTACAAAATGTTTTTCTGTGTTTAATTGAGCAATAGTTTAAATTAAGCAAAAATTGTTATAGGATAAAATTTGATACTTATTTACAAATTTGGATCCATATAGAAGTATCAGCTGCTAAAAACATTTTCATCTACACATTAGATTTCACTTTTTGTCATAACTGTCAGACAAACTTTTTTGTAAATCGAATTCCTACTTCAGGATTTTTAGTACTATGTATCACTAGGATGTAAGTGTATGACTTTATTTCAGTTTTAGTTCAATCAATAAATTGATATCTTGTTTTTGATGGAATTGAAAAGTTTTTGAATTTCCCTAAAACAATGATGCAAACGCTTCAACTTATTGAATATACCTGAAAATTGTACAAAAGTTTTTAGTTTATTCAAAAAATGTTTACTCCCTTTCTCTACTTTGCATTAGAATTAAGATTGAGATTAATGTATTCCATGAGGTATTTGAGAAATCCTAACAATTATTTAACATGTTTTGATTTCATCTTGCATTTTAAAATTTCAAATTAGAAAAATGGTTCTTAGAGGTTATATAAGTATTTTGCATAAATGTGATTGATCTCACCTTTTGATATACAAAAAAATAAACGAACACAGATTGAATTCTTAAATTTACACCATATGTACTTTAAAAACCGCTCCAAATTAAGGCCTCTAATATTAACAGCCAGCCGGCTGTAACGAAAAATTCATTGAACTCTATTTGTTGTTGTAAGTGAAAAGAAATTTGCTATCTAAAAATAAAATTTTCTTTTTTTTTAATTTACATTTTCTTTTATTAAAAATAGAAAAAATAGGAAGAAAGCCATATACATTTTTACGTATGTATAAAATATGCGACGAGAGTGAATATGGCAACCATTGATTTTAATCTGGAAATAAAAAATCGTTTTCATTTCTTTTTGTTAAATCTTGGTTATTGGTCTTAAATAGCTCATTTTGAATACAAGAGGTACTAATAATTTGCATAAACAATTAAATACAATTTTATTAAATTCCCAGTTTTCAATACGCCATATAGATGTGGTAGAAGTTGCAGACGATTGAGATTTTACGTTGCCTACTTTGACATGCAGAGTGACCATTTTATAATGAAATGTAATATTACAACATTTATTGCCTTTTATTAAAAAAGAGATATTCATTAATTATAATATATATATATACACTTAGGTGTGTCAAAAAAAAGTTGTGCCAATGACCCCCTAGAATGAAAGATAATGTCAATGAAATTTCTAAAACAAGAAACAAATTCTTTTGCCACGCCCCAAAATTCAGCTCTTTTTGTTTTTTATATATTTAAAATCCGATCTCATCAATTATAGCTCGACCGTGTCTTAACAACGTTCAGACTTTATATAAAAAACAAAAAATGCTGTATTTGGTTGGGAGCGTAACAAAAAAAAAAAAATTATGTTCTAGAAATTTCATTGATTTACCTTTAACACAATGGCGTGACTGGTGCAAATTTTTCTTTATACTCACACCACAATAGTGGAACGATGTCCGGCTGGCCATGTAACCTTGTGCGCAAAGTACAGGTCGCGATTTTGGAGATAATTTGATAAAATTTGGGACATAGATTCTAATTGGCACAAGGACCAAGCCTATTGAAAATGGGCCGAATTGTAGGACCACGAGGGAAGATAGGGGGAAATTTCTTCCTCTCAGAAACAATCAAACCGATTTTAATGAAATTTAAAAAATAGATAGATCCATATATATATATGGACACATAATCTATACAGTTTTTTAAAAATAGTACCACAAGGGGAGGTAGGGGGCAATTTCTGCCTCTCACAAACTTTCAAACCGATTTTAATGAAGTTTATAAACATAGATAAATCCATATTTATATGGACACATAAGCATGATGTCTTTTTAAATACTGTGGTGTAGGGTATCATATGGTCGGGCTTGACCGACTATACTTTTTTACTTGTTTTGTATTGGGATTGGCCTGATTTAATGTCACGTGCACGGAAAGAATTATTAACTAAATATGGCTTGAAACAAGAAAATTTTGCAGGATCCTCGTCCAAAGAAGCTATTAAAAAATGTCAGTTTTTAAAACAATTAAATCTAATGAAAAAAGTACATTAAAACACCTTTTTGCTTGTCTTAATATATTACTTTTATACAAAAACTTAAAAAAATATAAAATGTGATTTAAACTCTTTATAACTTTTTTTCTATTATTCGATCTTTAAGATTCAAAATACAAATTAAAGTTTAAAGTCCCACCTATTCAACCTATTCAAAAGAATCTTACAAAAATACTCATCCATTCAAAAGTTACAGAGTTTTGATCCGAAAATGACCAAAATGTTCTACTGTGCCACGCCTGAAATATTCTACCTGTCGGTGGAGGGTATCAAAGATTCGACATATCCTCATATAGCACTCTTTCTTATTCTTTGTAAAATCTGCCATGAATTAAAATAAAATTAATTTTTTTTAAATCTTAAACAATTTTAAAAATTTGGGTATTGCGACAAAAAATATCTTAATGTAATCTAAGATATTATTGGACAATTGTGGGATCATAGATAGTATTGAGCTCGCATCAAAGAACTAGTTTCAACACAATTTCTATTGTTAGAAATTCCGCACAAATTTATAATCAAGCTAAGACTCACATAGCTGCCAAATAAAATGCGTTGACAATTGCCAAATTTTGAGGAAAAAGTCGTCTAGTGGACTTATCTGAAGCGTCACAAAAATCGTCATCGTCTACACCCAGAGAAAAAACATGTATAAATATGGTCACCTCCAAAACAACTACTTTTAAAGAAAATTTTAAACATAGTATGTTTAATTTGACGATATTATTGTCACCGACAACCAAACTATTGTTAAACCATACTATTGTTAAATATTATGTTAAATTTAATATCTCCACCGACAACCATACTATTGTTAAATGTGTCCCATTAAGAAGCCACAACCACTGGTAGGTTAAAGTAAAGTTGTAATAATGGAACACTTTTTATACAGCCGATTAAATCCTGCCTTTAGCTATCTCTGAGTTGTGATTTTAAATTTTAAGCTTGTTTTAATTGATGTTAGAAACACAACTGAGACGAGCGGCGAATTATTCGCAAGGAAAATTGGGTGCCACATAAACTGAGAGAAATCAAACACGGATTTTACATATGATTTAGAGAAATCAAAAAAGCGCATTCAACTTTTGAAAATAAAATGTTTTTACCCACCTACGTCACATCAGCTTATCAGCACAGCTAATAAATGGAAATATAAGTTAACAAGCATGAGCATAATGTGTTGATATGTCGTCACAAAAATGTGTACAGAGATAACAGACCTGCGCAATCTTGTTTTCTTTGTATCGAGGATCTTACACAACAGTAATCCCATTTCAGCGCTTAAACAAATGGTATAAGACTATTACCAGAATCCAAAGCGTAAGCATATTAACAACATGGCCAACGAACAAAATGAACATTAAAGACAATAAAGCGTGTTTTGTATTATAACCTGCTTCAGAGAGCAGCAATGAGTAGTGAAAAAGTGAGTAGAGCTGAATCTTGACTCATAATTTCTTGTACTTATACGCACTCATACTAATCGCAATGTTATTGAAGCTCATATTCACTCAGAAGTTTGATTTTATTCATCGTACTCATACTTAAGACTAGTTTACACTATCTCACAAGTCTTACGTATTCCATAATACATTGTGAGATAGAAATCTAATGAGTTTTGTTGCGACTGTCAAAAAATCTAATTTAACATGACAGTTTGTTTTCACACCATCACACAAAGTATAAACACTTACACATGAAATAAAATGCAACCCTGATCCCATGAAAAGTATTATTGTTTAGAAATTTTTCAAAAAACGATAAAGTCGTATGGAATATCAAACTTTTTTTCATAATACTTGTCATTTTCATTACAAATGCATTCACATTATCAGACTTTTACATATTACATACTTGAGCTTTTGACATATATTAATACAGAGTATAATAGTGTAAACAAGCAATATTTATGTAGTCTTTTATTTAGATTCTACCAATGGGTCTCCACGTAGCAATATTTATTGCTAAGTACAAGCAATAACGTCGGCAGAACAATGACAGCACAATGGAGCAATAATTGCTGATTATATTGCTGGGGAACACTTGAAATTGCTTTGCCATAAATTTGCAATTTTCACCGCGAGTAGTTGTCCAAAGATTTGTGGCTGTATTTATAACAAATGTTTTATGTTGTGTTTTCAAGTGGTTGTTAAATTTTCTTTTTTCAATTAATAAATTAACTTAATAAAATTATTAATTGTAATTGTCGTAGCTGTGTTTTGTATTACTTTTTTGTTTATTTGCACACAAACACACAAATAAATAAGCAACCGTACAGAGAAATAAAATGTCAGATAAACAACAACTGATTTGACAGCAGATTGCTAAGCAATCAGAAGAGCAATCATTGCGCAATAGATTGCCACTCATGGCAATATGCGGTCTATACGTCGAAAATTTAATGGAGCCATCAAATTTGACGTTTGCCGCAATAAATATTGCTACGTGGAGACCCGGGGTACCTGATTCAATGTGTATAGCCGAAGCCAAATGCGAAGCTGCCAGATTTGTCCGCGAAATAGCAAAGTGACGATTTGGCAATTACCGTTTACTAAAGTTATATGTATGAAGTGGACGATTTTTCGGCAAATTTATCTGGCAGCGCTAATTATGAAATTGTGTGTTTGATCTGCTGTGTTAAAACGGTAAATGGATGAGCTAAATGAGTTGAAACAATGTGATTATTATAGATATGATGTCGATGCCGCACTTATATCAGAATCAGAGTAGTTGGTTTTAAATGATGTCTACGCACTTATAAATACAATTTCATGAGTCAGTATGAGTAGCGAAAAAACGATTCATTGCTGATCTCTGATTTGCTTACACATGAAAATTACTGCCAACCAAATATACGAAAGTATAAAGGCATTTATTCTACACAGAAAAAATTATGCAAAATTTTTCACCAATTAAAGCAGTATTTAAAAATATAATCGGTTTTAATTAAAAATTTAATCAAGTGAATTAAACGTTTAATCCAGTGAATTAAACGTTTAATTAATACTATTAACTGGTTTAATTGATACTATTAATTTGTTTACTGGTGCAAATTTAATTAATTTTTTTAATTAATATCACAAATTTTTTAATTGAAATCAATTTTTATTTTTTCTGTGTAAAATAAAAAAATATTACTAAAAACATTTGTTAATATGTACAAAAATGTCATTTAAAAAGTCGTCGAATTCAGGGTCGTCAATAGGCAATTTTTGTACTTCAAACCCGTCAAAATGGCACAAAATATTTATCCTCGTGCAGAAAATAAAATATAGATATAAAATTTTATTATTTTCATAAATCGCGGAAATATAATTCTTAAAAAAAATTGTTTAAAGAACTTATTAATTTCATCAGTCAATTAAAACAATTTCAAATAAAAAAACACTAAAGAACAATAAACATTCAGATGAAGTTCAAAATAACATGCCAGACAATATTGAAATATTTTGCATATTCTGTTTGCCAAAATTCGAAATGAATACACCTGAACTGTACAATGAACTCTGTATAACAAAATTGAAATATTATTTTTCTTGGTTGTTTTTGCTCGTACCATGTTTAAGCAGACTTTGTAGCAGACAATAAATCATGAATAAGACAATCAACTTTAACAGTTTTAAGAAAAATAATAAAAAAAAACAATATAAAATTCAAAAAAGATCATCATAAGAATCTTTTAAAGAAACCAACCTGTCTTTAAAAGTGAATAAATGTAAAGAAAGAATGGAAATTAAATGTATTTAAAAGAACTAACTTAATTCCTAAAAAGCTTTATTCTTAAAAAACAAATTGAAAGTGATTTTGTTTCAAATTGTTCAAATGTTGCCAAAAAAAAATTAGTGATAGCCTGCCAAATGTTCAATTTTCTTTTTTTTAGCCTCATTACCCCAAAACCTATATGTGTGTGCTAATAAATTGTGTTTAAAAAAAAGCGTTAGAAAAACTTATGCAATAATGTGTTACTGCATACTGTGACCACTATCATAAATAAACATTTTACCCATTTACCATTACTCTATATTTTCCTAGAGATTATACTGGAAACACTAAATAATGCTCAGCATTGTAACTTCACTGTAAGTTTAGAAATGACCACATGATTAGAAGATTTTTTTCTCTATGTTCACACATGCTGCCTGGGCATTAGATAAAAATATTTTAGCTAAATAAATAACCGAATAATTTAAAAAATTTCTTCAATATAATTTCTCACTTCAAGCAGCTTTTTATTTTAAAAAAGTTTTTCATTAGAGGTTTTTACAAAAGAGGATCAGATCTTCATTTGGCTTTGAGAGATTCATAGTACCCATTAGTTGAGAGTCCATTTTTATAAACTCTTTCTAAGGTGTTGCAGAATATCAAGACTTTTTGCTCAGAGTTGGGCAAAAACAAATATGTACGTATTTTGTAAAGGGTGGTCCAACCATAATGCACGATGTTAATTGTGAGTCACACCTTAACGTCAAGTTTTTTGCTCAACTTAGTTTGACATTTCTTTGTTTAAGTGTTGGACAAATTCAACCATGAAGAGGTACACAATTGAGCGTTTTACGAAAATAAGCGTTTAAATCAAAATGCATTTCGTGCTCTTTGTGCACTTCGTGGTTTTATTTGATTGACAAAATGTGTCCTCAATCGGGAGAACTGTGCGCAAATTTCAGCAAACCGGGTCTGTTGAAAAGGGAAAACTGTTTGGTGCGGTTTATGGGCTGGTGGCGTCATCAAGGAGTACTTCATCGAAAATGAGGAGATGATAACGAAATTCTTATGGCCAGAAATTGAGGACATGGACCTGGACGGTATGTGATTTCAATACGATGGTGCCACTTGCCACATATCCAATGAAACAATGGCTCTTTTGCTCGAAAAATTCAATGGCCGTGTTATCTTTCGTCGTAGCGATGTTAATTTGCCGTCACAATCATGTAATTTGACACCGTTGGACTTCTTTCTTTGGGGATATTTAAAAGAAAGAGGATACGCCAATAAGCCAAGAATAATTCAAGAGCTAAAGGATGACATTAATGACATTGAAAGTCAGTTATGTATGTCTCGGAGTCATTGAAAATAAGGACCATCGGAAGGAGGTGTGCCACCAAGAATCCTAGGATTAAAATTGCCCCGATAATAAATTTTTCCACTAGCTATAACTTACAAATTAATATTGCAAAAGTACTTTTAAGACTGTACAAAAAAACCGTTTGGAATATCGCGTATTTTTTGCGTTAAATATAACACCACTATTTTCCAAAAATACACACACTTTCATACGACTGCAAATACAACAATTGTCACATGAATGGAAATTAATTATCGCAAACAGTGTTGCCACCACATGCAATCGTTTAAACATGAATCATGGAGGACTGCAAAAGATAGCAGCCGAATAATCCAGGCACCAAACAAACCAGCCAACCAACCAGCCAACAAAATTACCAACAATCAGGCAAATAAAAAAAAGTAAAGTTTAGCACAAGCTCGTGGTCTACACTTTAAGCTGCTGCCGCCGCAGCAAAGCACAGCAAGTTAAACATGCGTGTTAATTGAAATCAGAGCAGCTAACACTGCAACTGACTGCGTGGTCAGTGAATAGTGGCAACTACTTGTGGTGGGATTTTAATCACCCAAAGAAGAATGCAAATGTAATAAAGTAGTAGCTGCAAAATTATCATGAAACAAAGGTGATAACGAGTTAACAAACATACATAATACTTTATTTTTACAAAAGCTGTGATTTCGCTTTTTCTTTTCAAATGTTTGTAAGTATGTACGCTTGTATAATTTTGTCTCCTGACATAAAAATAACATAATTTAAGACTTAGTTTTCCTGGTTATAAAAACCGAAAAAATACGACATTACCCTAAAAAAAAAATATAATTGAAATTAAAAGTGAAATCTCAAATTGTTAAGATTTCAATTTATGTTTGAAAACTTAAAACGAAAATTTAAATTATGGCTTTAAATGCGAAAAGAAAACGTAAGCCTGAGTGCATATTGTTTAGTTCAAATCATAAAATTAATAAATTTATTGTTTATTGAATGTTGACATAACGTTGTATATTATACATACATTCTGGCTGGCAACAACCTTGTATAACAAATTTTCGATTCATATTCCTGTTGTGTTGTTTTCATTATTCATCGACAAGTTCTGTTGTGGCAAAAATTCGGAAGTATGTTATGGGCGTTACAGGTATAACTCCCTCCAGATATAAACGATAACAACAAGCGTTCATTTCATTTCATTTATTTTATTTTTTGTGGCTTCTTCAAAATTAAAACTTAAGCGTAGAAAGAAAAATTGTTTTTCTTAAATAAAATGACCAAAGGACCATGACCAATATTAATAAAAATCCCATAATACAAATCATTTATTGTAAAAGCAGCAGAATTATATACATACATACATGTGTATTTACAATTGAATGAGATTGTACACTCAACAAATTGTGTTAATAAGAAAATGAAAAAATTTTCTTTATGAAACATAGAAGAAACTAAATCCATGTCATGTGATAACCAAGACATTTTCTAAATGGTCTTCGGCAGCCGCATACAGAAAGAAAAAAACTGGAGATAAATTAAGTTTTTTTTACTTACTGGAGGTAAAAATTCAAGAACGAATAACACTAAAACGCACTGAAAACAATCCTTAATGGGATAACTTGCGAAAATAAATCCTGGAATTTCTTTAAATAAGTACAAAATTCTCAAGCCGAGTAAAAAGTAGTGCAAGTAGTGCCACTCTGAGAGTAAAATTAGAAAGTGAGCGTTTTAATCTCATATAACTTATTAGACTCATCTCTCAGCATTGCATTCTTTTATGCGTGCATATGCGTGTGTTTTTTACAGTTTGTTGTAGATTTACAACAACACCACACAAGTTGGAAGAAACGATTTGCTTGTTGTGTGCAGAAACAACAAAAACAACAGCACAAGAGAAAAACACATTTTTTTCATGCTTAAAAAGTAAATTTGAACTCTTGCTTCTCATTTAGTTTATATTTTTAGTTAAGTATGTGCATAGGATTTTTAAAGTAAAAACCATATCGGGCATGATGCTGGTGTTTTATCATTCTGTTAAAGGTGTAAAACGGGTAAGCAATAAAAGCAAAAAACTTGACGTAAAGGCGTTTGGTTGGACCACCCTTTTTATATAGTGGAAAAATTTAAAATTTTCAAATACCTAGAACAAATATTATATATCCTTATGATATTATAAAAAAACCGCCAAATTTCTCTCTAATCGTCAAATCAGACATTTTACCGCGATGGGCACATGAAAATCGCTAGAATCGCGAGAAAGCTGGACAAATGGCCTGGAACTATTTATTTAATTAGCAACAGCCAAATGATTTGTAAAAACTTAGCATGTATGTGAAATAATAGTTGTTAGGGAGCTATATGAACCTATAAACCAACTTTCACCAATTTCACACCCACTTAACTTTTTCTAACCCTGCGGCCACACGATCAAGTTTTTCTTGATAGTCTTTTACATATACTGCTTGTCAAAATTTACATAAATTGAAAGTTGTGACGTAGGCTGCACTCAATTTTTAAGCAATTTACTTTCAAGATTTCATCAAGAAAACTATTTATAAAGACAAACGTGTAATCAGCTGTTAAATTGAATGTAAAATTGCCAAACAAATGGAAAGGTGAAATTGAAAGCCATCTCGTGGTCAATTTAAAAAGTGTGAGTGTGTTAGTAAAAAAGTGTGAGTGTATTGCAAATTGAATGGAATTGAAAGGCAAAACTAGATCGTGTGGCCACCAAGTAAGGAAAACCAAAACAATATTTTCGAGTGTTTTTTTTTTTTCAAAACCACATAAAAATATTTTAATTTTTTAGTGATTGGCTTAAACATATTTTATGGCTTATAACTGCAAAATGACATTAAATACTTTTTAACTATATATCTACATACATACATACCTACAAGTACAATTTAGGTTGGTACCTAAAATTATACAAAGCAAAAAATAAAAATTCTTTAAGCTGTTCCTTTTTTTTTTTTTTGTTTCATTGCCTGAATATTGTCTTCATTTTGTAATTTAATAATATTTTATGGCAACGAAACGACGACTTCCTTGGCGATAAACCAATGAGTGAGTATTCTTCTTTTTTTGAACAATTTTTTACTTCGTTGATTTCATAATATATGGCAGTATGTCAGTGCGGCCGCCCTACACCCATTACTTACAATGACCGATATTTTTGTTCGTTGTTGGTTGGTTGCTAAATAAAATGGATTATTTTTTTTTTATAAGTTTTATATACGCAAAACAAATTGTATTTTATTCAATGTTTAACATAAAAGATTGTGATTGTTTTTAAATTGGTAGGGTTCGTTCGTTCGGTATTGAATTCTTAAAGGGAAAAAACAAAAAAAAACTTAAGCTTTCACTTGACCCCAACGTATCAATATAATAAATATTATTTGTTTTGACGCGTGCTTAGTGAAGGTAGATTTTTTCGGTTTAATATTTATAATATAAAAACTAAAGTTGTAGTAGAAGGTACCTAGTGAAGTAATTAAACCGTAAAGAATTGGGAAAGCTGGCTGTTTGGATGAAAAGTTGTCTTCTAATGCAATTTGGGAAAACGGGTTTATATAATATGCGGTCAGACAGCTTATTCAATAAGATTGCGAAATATTTAAAAATAATATGACTATCTTAATCAAACTTGTTGCTACCGCCACTATGTTATGATTAAATCAGTTATATTTATGCCAACTAAAACCATGTTATGGCTTACCAAAGCAATGTGCTACATGTTTTCCAAAAATATTATTAATTGAATAATAAAATGTTGCTCTTTTTGCCATATCTTAAAAGCAACAATATTTTGATTGCACAAGCAACAAGACAACTGTTTGCTTCAAGCATATAAATGGTTAGAAACGACCATTCAAAAAATATACATATTATTGCAACAAAATTTTTGTTATTGCAATCGTAATATAATAAATTAGTATGATCGACCATGGGCATGGATAGCTAGTTTAAGCAGGGACCGAAAATAACAGTTATATTGGAACTTTAAAACAAAAAAAGCATATAATTAGAAGTAAATGTTGAAAAACTGATTCAAGCATACCATATTGATCCTTATGGACTTGTCTATGATAAAATATATTGATTTTTAAAATTTTGGTTTTTATTGTTTCGATCAAAATTAACAGTTAAATTTAGATTTTTATTTTTTTAAACAAAAATAACAGTTATATTATGATTTTTATTTTTTTGAACAAAAATAACAGTTATTTTATGATTTTTATTTTTTGAACAAAAAAAAATAACAGTTGTTTTATGATTTTTATATTTTCGTTCAAAAATAAACGTTAATCTTTAAAGAAATGTACGTGTAATAATAATTAAGTTGATTTTAAATGTTTATTTTAATGTGTTATCATTAGTGCAACCAAAAAATGGCAAATGCTTATTTTTTGGTTTACAAGATAGAAAGATTTTAATTGAACACAAATTCAGATCATAAAAAACAAAGAAAATGAGTTATATTTGTGTTTTTGCTTATTTTGCCAATATCGGCTTTTTTTACTTATTTTGTCATTTTAAGATAATTTTTCATTTTTTTCATACGAAAAAAAAACTATTTTGCAAAAATCGTGATTATTATTTATTTTTATGTGCAACTTTTTTTATAAATACTAAATACTAACTCTGGTTAAAAAAATCGTTCAACGTTATGGTAATATTTTGTGCTTCCCTTGAACAATATCATCCCAAAAACCTATATTAGCTCTGTATGTTATTATACCCGTACACTAAAGAGTGGAGAGGGTATTAAGCATTTGTGCTGATGTGAGAAACACCATAAAATATTAGTCCTAAAGTATACCGATCAACTCAAATCAATAAAATCACTTTCTGAGTCGATCTAATGATGTCCGTTCGGTTGGCTGGCTGTCCATGTAACCTCGTGTGCAAAGTACAGGTCGCAATTTAAAAGACAATTTAATGAAATTGGGACGTGGGTTCTAATTGGCACAAGGGCGAATCGGTCCATTATTTAATATAGCCCCCATACAAGCTGCTATCCGGAAGAGGGTCTTTGTGCCCACTATAAAACCAATTTTAAGACATATATAGACAGATCCATATTTATATGGACACGTAAGGTATGCATTTTTTAAAAAATAGGACCACGAGGGGAGATAGGGTAAATTTCTGCCCATCAGTAACTAACAGTTGTAACAAAATTTGAAACAAAAAATCTTTCATTGGTTTTCTAAGTGAACATAGTTATGGACCGTATGAAAAGTATCCCGTGTTCCAGGGGATATAGGAGACAAATTTAATACAAAATTTAAATCAGTTTCATTATCAAATGAAGGATTCTCGGTATTAAAAGATATTGGGGATATTTTGGGAGGCAAGCGAAATTATGAGTCCAATCGTATAAAATATACTTCAGAGCAAATACTCAATTTTAAATACGCTCCCTTAACATCTGTAGACGTAGGAAGAACTTTTTCTATGTAAAAGAACTTGCTGACTCCAAACAGGCATAGTTTTCTTTTCGAAAATTTATTGCATCAACTTATAATTTAGTATTACAACATATTAAACGAATTAAGTGGAAAATAAACAATTTTAAATTGCTTTTTTTTAAATTTTAACAGCTTATTTTCATGTTTTTAAACGCTTTTTTTAAGAGCTTAAAACTGTTTTTTAGTGCTTTTTTTTGGTTGCCCTAGTAATCATCATTGGGATTTCTTATGCACATTAAAATAAATATTTAAAGTCAACATAACTGTTATTTTGTTCAAAAAAAATAAAAATCATAAAATAACTGTTATTTTTGTTCAAAAAATTAAAATCAAAAAATAACTGTTTTTAGCTAAGCTCTTATTTTAAAAATAGTTAAGTTTGAAAATTATTGTTATCGATATAATAACACTGGTAGACATTTAAAAACTCGTTAAAAGTTTGTTTATTTATTGCAGCTGATACTTGAGTTTTTTGCATGCTTAAGCCGACTATGAGCTCAGTACATTTGTAGTTTTAGCTGTGTACTTCTCTTCCAACCACTTTCCAGAGTCAAAGTCTGGTTGAATTAAAATTAATTATATCTCGTTTGAAATGGCACTTAACTACGCTTGAAATTGTTGCTAATTTTTAATCTTAATTATTTTTAATACAAGAGCTAACCGAAAAAACGGTTAGAACCACAGGATTGAATCCTCATATTAGATATACCTGCCACGCTTGTTAAAAAAATACGATTTTAATTTTTTCTTTCTTTGCTGTAAAAAAAACACTTGGAATATTGAATTAAAAAAGAACGGCATTACACAAAGAACTATAATAATTGAATTTTATTTAAATAAATTAACGACCTTATCTTACTAACCACAGAATGGAAAAGAATGAGCTTACCAAGCGCCCTCATTTGAGAACAAGACCACCCTCACATAAAGACCTCATGCAAGCGCGGCTCTACGCCCAAACACGCCGCAACTTTAGCCTTATGGAATTTGGCAGAACCCAGTACGCGAACACCTTTCTTGAGAGCTGGAGCTACCTAAACTCCGCTGCTAAAAGCATCCAAACTTCCTCCGTAGTGGGAGGAAAATTGGCCCTTAAAGCTGGCCTCTTTTAGATAGGCCTCTCCGCGATTTTGTGTATAAACCACAGCCACCAAGTGATTTCCAGGCTCCTTCGGACCAAAAACAAGTTCATGACCGAATCTCGGGGGGCCATTGGACCAGATAGGATATCTGGTCAGCTGCGCTCAAAGAAAAAAGTCCTGTCGATTTCATCCTGCAGTGCCATGTTTTGGCTGCATCTTTTTTTCCCGGGGGATTCTTAACCAAAAGGAGGCAAGTCCTTTAGATGTATCCTAAGTGAAGCTATTATAGTACATTTGCGGTCAACGCATTATTTCAATATACAGCGATATAAATAAGCCGCCGCTTTTGCCGGATTTAGTCACTCTTGTTTTTTTTCCTTTTATCAATCGTCTTGGAAAGAGTGTGACATGCGAAGCTAAGAATGAGTGCCACTTTTCGATATTATTTTTTACATCTGAATAAACCAAATTCTTACAGTTTTTATTAGTGTAATAAAAAAAATTTATTATCTTTAAAATAAAGAAATTATGAACTAATCAAACATCTTCGTATCTTTTAGGCAGCACTGCACAGAAAAAATTCTACAAAATTTGATCACCAATAAAAGCATTAATCAAAAATAAAATCAGCTTGAATTAAAAATTTAATGAAATGAATTAAACATTTAATCAAATGAATTAAACGTTTAATCAAGTGAATTAAAAGTTTAATTGATACTATTAATTTGTTTACTGGTGCAATTTAATTAATTTTTCAATTAATTTCGCAAATTTGTTTAATTGAAATCAATTATAATTTTCTTCTGTGTGGGAATTGTTGACTATCGATTGCTTTTTTATTGGTTTAGAAGGAAGGCTATTAAATGTTTGGCCTTTTTCCGACTATAGTTTTTCAACTATTTGTTTAATTAATGATTATTTTTATTAAAATCAATAAGTTTTTTTGGTACAAGAAATTCTTATGTTCAATTTAACGATAAAATTTTATCAGTTACATGTTTATTAAGTTACATTGTATTTACAACCAACTTTACTTAAAATATAATATAATTTGTTTCAAATAGTTTAACATTGACTTTCCCTCTTTTGCTTAACACAACAGAGAAAACAGAGCCAAGATATAAAAATCCTTTTAGTCCGTTGCTTTAAATTATAACATTTGATTTAATGTAAACTTTTGAAAATGTATAATGTTTTACTAAATTTGGCTGCCAGTTGTCAAAATAACTTTGACTATGATTGTTTCTTGCCAGCACCAAAATGGAATGTGAATGTGTTTTATGAAGATCATAAATTTTTATTACTGTTTCACTGAGATATCAATTTCATTATTATTTTCTGGTCAAAACAAAAAAATGGTACCTCCCAACAAATGTTAAGCCATTATTGTTTAAAAAATTGAAGTAGGAGCAAAAAGAAATACTAAAATGTCTATCATATTAACATGTTAAATTGAGAAAACAATGTTTGAGGACAAGAAAGCAACCTACTAGTTGCAAGTTGCAACAGTAAAGGAAAATCTCTACTATTTAAATTCAAAAAATTATCTTAATGTGATGTGTATGGTGGACCTACATTAGCAAATGTGACCAAAAATTTAAAAAATTGTGAAAAAAAAAACAATAAAGTGAAGTGGAGTACAAAATAAAAAAGACAATGGCCACTTGAAACTTGTCTGACTGTATTTTTTGTTAGTTTAAATATTGTAGTTGACAAACATGTGTAAGAAATAAGAATTGATTTTTTTACATGCACCCTACAGAAGATTAAATTAGACATTTGAAATGATTTGACTGGTTTGGAATTAGCCTGTTTGCTTTGGGCATAGGCATGACTTTGTATTTTCCTGGCGAAGGATATAGAAATACCTACCAGCGTGTACAGAGATGTTTGTAATGATATCTCCAAAGATTGATCCAGGCTACTATCACAGACAACGACTTAAACAGAAAGTGAGAAAAAACCCCAACTCTATGATTGTGGTATTAAGAAATGGCTAATATTCCCAGCAGACAAAGTAACTAGGATTAAACTAGTAATTGTCACTAACTACCGTATTTAATGTTTGGCTGTCATATGACTCGAACTTATTAATTTTTATGCATTTTTAAAATAGTTGAAAACTAGTCGCTTTATTTACAGCATAAGTACTAATAAAAGCAAAGTTAAATTTTACTATTCTCCTCAATATTTGTTCATACTTGATTTTTGTTTTTAGTGTATGTATTTGTTAAAGAGTAATTCTAAGCACCAGAGAACCAGAAAGAGAGAATATTGTAATTTATTATCCTGTAATACCATGTTTCACTTTTGTTGAATTCCCCTTTCTTTACAGAAATTAAAGAAACTAGCAGAATGCACCGAAATGATTTTCGTCATTACGCTACATTGTAAATTTTATGTATTTACCTCCATAATTTTAACAAAAAAATACGGGAATTTTTCTTCTTTTTATTGATTTTTTAAACATGAAAATGATTTATCAACTCTAAAACCAGTTTTGTAGTGTGGTTGTTGTTTTAACAACAGGCAAGTTAATTTTTTTTTTATCTACTATTGTAGAGTTGTTGTTGTTCGTACAAAGAACAAGTACTAAATCTTTTTTTTACCAAATTTGGTAGTGTTGTAGTTGCTTCTACAACAAATGGCGTCACATATAAAGGTGCACAGGTGAAATTTAATTAACTTTCTGATTTTTCGACCTAACAACTACTAAAAAATACTAGTCGATTTTAGCTGCATGATAAGCATAAGTGATAGAAAAGTTTAAACACATGTCTTCGTGTGACCAATTTTGCAACTTAAAATAGGAATTAGAATGAAAGAAATGGAGCAGCAAAAGTTGAGCCGTGTGAAACAGGATCAAGGGTGCTTATTTCCCTAAACAATTGCGTAGAACCCACATCTCATTCTTTTCATGCTATTTTATTAAGTCGTACACAGAAAAAATTATCAGTAGTTTTTTTTTCAATTAAAGAAATTATTTAAAAAGTATTTAAACTTAATTAATGTAATAATTGAATCAATTATTTTTTTTTGTTGAACGAAAATTAAAAATATAATTTTGATTTAAGTAAGATTTTAATTGTTTTGAAATAAATTTTGAATTAAAATAATAATGAAACACCAAAAAACTATTTCGTTTGAAATTAAATAATTTAAACTTTTCAAACACATTGTTTGAAACGGCAAAGTTTTTTGATCATTTTTTTTTAATTAAAATTAAATATAAAAATATAATTTATTGAAAAAAAAATATTCAAAATATTAAATTTTTACAATTTTTAGTAATCAATATAATCATCATGGTAATAGGTGCAAAATCAACGAAATGGGTTGCTTGATTCTATGAATTTGGTATAAAATTGGTGATTAGAGACAATTTTTAATTTTTTCTGTGTACATGAGACAGAACATGTTAAGTAGTCGCGTTGATATTTTTTTAAAAATACAAGATAGAATTAAGAAAATATTTAATAGTAATCAATGTCCAAAGTCTTTTATGTCATCAAAAATTTACAAGGCATTGCGCAAATATTATAAAGAGACATTATTTCATTACTATAAATTTTTTAAACCAATTTAGCTGCAAAAGGAATTTGGGCACCACTGGCCTAGAATAACAAACATAGTTTTCGCATAGAAGCCCTTGAGAGAATTTTTATAATGTTTTATGTTTAATATTAGTAAAATATTATAAAAAGAAAGAAATTGAGCAGCTAACGTTGAGGGAACCTAGACTAATAAATCTATTTTTCCCGTAGAAACTCCAGAGAGAGTTTTTCCTCCAGTTTTTCCTCCAGTTTTTTCTCCAGTTTTTTCCCCATGGTTTATACAAGCATATGTGGTCGAAAAAAATTAAAATACGTGTCTGCGTGTTAACATTTTCTTAACTTTAAAATAGAACTAGAATCAACGAAATTGATCAGCAGAAGTTGAAGCGTGTGAACTAAGCCTAACAAGCATATTTTTCGGTTAAAAATCCTTATTTTCTAATAAGGATTAAGCGCTCTATTTATATTGTAGAATGAATTAATGAAATGATAAGGTCTACTGCCGTGAGTTCAAATAAAATTTTGTTACCACAATTAAGTAATCCAATGGCAATAAGTTCTTCTTTCCAAGTTTGTTAAAGATAGTGTTTTCTTTTATTCGGTCCCACCTTTCGTTTTCAAAAAAAAAATATTTTTTTAATACATTCAATATTTGACTTTGAATTGTATTCGTATTGAAGACAATGTCACTGCCAGTGCCAATATTGGCAAATAACAATGCAATGTTGACAACGTTGTCTTTTTACTGTTGTTGTCATTTTATTGTTAAGTGCCTGATTTTTTCCCATTTCAATTTTTTTTTTTTGAGTTGGTAGGACGAAATTGTTGCGCTGTGTTTGGTCTTTGTTCATATTACAGTTTTTTTTTTTTTTAATTTTTTGCTGGTCATGTGGCGCTTTGATTGTCATGCAACATTACTGAAAAATTGTTTTGTATAAAAATGCCAAAATAATAAAAGTAGTAAAAGTTGTTATCATTTTAATGTTATTGTCATTGTCAAATGACAACTCGATATTGGCCTTTTTGTAAGACTTTCTTGTTTAAGTTTTGTGGCATTTAAAGTAGAATCATTAGCAGTTTAAGTATTGTCAATGGCAAAGGTTGAACTACATTATAATATTTTGTTTCAAGTTGTTAATGGAAAATAATTTAAAGAAAGTTTATAATATCAAGGAAAATAATTTTGAAGTAGTTTAACAAAATCAAAAGCTAAGTTTTATAACTATCCCTGCGGGAAATTTGTGTCAATTGGTTTTAAAGCACTTATCCCGTGACAAGTGAAAACAGTAATAAAAAGGAACGAATTGTGAGAGGTTAAAACAGAACGTATCACTAAATTGGTGATAATGTGTTTAAAGAGTAGTTACTTCAGAAGGTAATTGACAAACAACTTGTCATGTAACTGGATTTTGTGTGGGTAATGACTGATTGATTCTGCCTGCTTCTATTACTTTAAATGAAGGGGATCCGTCCTAATAACATGGTTCATTTGGGACAAAATCTGCGACAGGCATTATTTTAACTGAAATTAAATGTGTCCACTTAGGTTCACCTATTACAAGGCGTCAAAAAAGTGTCCCCTCGTAGGACATCGCCGCGTTAAAGTGACAAGTCGCCTTCATACCCAATAAAAAATTGTGCTTCCAACGAAGCAGGTTTGTAAGGGAGAAATGTAAGAGTTTCGCTTACCATCTCGCTAACGGAAGGCATGAATTTTATATGGTTAATTCCCACTTTGAAGCAATACATTTTTGACACAAAAAGCGCGTTATTCAACGTATAAAAAAACTTGTGAGTGTAGCTAATAGCTTTACACACTGAATGTTTTTTTCAGTTATTTTTTAGTATTCTCCCTTACAATCCTGCTTCGTAGTAGGGGAATGTCGTGGCACTTGAAATGTTTATTTTTTTATAAAACTTGTTGAAAGTTCGTTGGCTTACTTTACTGAATTTCCGTATGTCTTATTGCGTAGCCCATAATTGTGCGCTTTTTTTTAAAATGTATCATTAGCGCTTCGCAAAATTATAAAATTTGTTATTGGGCATTAAGTGTTAAAACTTGAACCGGTCCCTATCACTATAGAACTGTCACCTGACAAGTTTAGTGTTAGTTCCCATTCCTCTAGGGATATATTATTAAAAAAAAATACTCAAATCTTTTCATTTATTAAGAGTTACAAAAACAATAACATTTTATATTCTAGTCTTTTTTTACCAAGCAATAGTAATGGCGCCCACCACCCTCCCAATGATAGAAAAATCCACTTAAGCTGGGATCACACGATTGCCGTAAATGCACCAATATGACACAATTTTTACTGTGCTTGATTGACGCACAATAATGAAATTGCACCAATCAAATATTCTGAAATCACACGATTGCCCTGTTTCAAACAAATTTAATTGCCGCTAGTTGGTACAAATCGAAATGGTTACAACAATTGCCGCATCACAGTCAAAAAAAACAGCTGTTGGGGTAGCTTTTTTATTTGTTTGAAAGCTCTTGTTGGTTTGTTCATTAAAACAATTAAATTTGTATCATATAGGTACTTAAACAAATTTTTGTTGAATAGTTTTATTAAAATCTTTTAAGAAATTTAAAAAATTTCTCATAGGAATTTCTTTAATAAAAATTTCTTTAATAAAAATTTTCGCACTGAACAGCTAAATATGCTTGTGAACATACATACATATTTTGTTAATAGCAATAATTAAAAAAAATAAATACATATTTATTTTCATCACCTACTAAAAGAAACATAAAAAAGTAAATTTATTATTGGCGCGTATTGGGTTGTTTGATTGCCGCAAAAGAACACAATAAATATTGGTGCATTTTTGCTATTTCTATTGACGCGCGGTTTCATAGCAAACAGTCACACGATTGTCGCACCAGGGTTGCATTTGATTGGTAAAAGTAAGCACAATATTGTCCTCGATTGGTACAGGAGCCATGATGGGTGCAACACATAGACCTTTTAGTATACCGATCGCCTCAGAATCACTATATGAGTCAATCTAACTATGTCCATCCGTCCTTCAGGCTAGCGATAATCTGTCCCTGTACACGGTTCCTAATTGGCACAATGACCGATCATATTGAAAATGATCAGATCAGATTTTTGATAAATGGCTAAATTGAAAAAAAGTTTAATTGTAAAAAAAGTAAGAACTTTAAAACATATAAGAATATTCCTACACTTACAACAGTTGTAACAACCAAGAAAGTACAGTGTTTAAAAACATTTCATGCTTATGTGTCCATATAAATATGGATTTTTCTATGTTTATCAACTTCATTAAAATCGGTTTAAAGGTTTGTGAGAGGTAGAAATTGCCCCCTACCTCCCCTTGTGGTGCTATTTTTGAAAAACTTTATTAGCTTATTTGTCCATATATATATGGATCTATCTATATTTGAAATTTCATTAAAATCGTTTTGAAAGGCAGAAATTGCCCCTATCTCCCTTCGTGGTCCTATTTTTACAAAATGCATACACAGAAAAAATTATTGCCGAATTATTTTCAAACAACCGCTTGTTTGAAAATTTTTTTAATTTCTATAAATATTTTTACTGATTCAATCAATATTTTTGTTTGATTTTTATTTAACCAACAAAAATGTGGACAACTCTTCAAATATAAAATAAACGCGTTATTGGTGTCAAGTTTTCATAATTTTGTATGAAATATTTAACGCTCTTTAATGTTGTCGTCTTTTTGCATTTTTTTATTTGATCGTAAGCAACACTTCTTTATGTGAAATATAAGAACAACAACAAAAAACACACACAGTCTATTTTTGGACGCTTTAAAAAAGTGCAACTATAAGAAAAACAATAGCAGACACGACATTATAAGAAACAAAATCCCGTATTCAATTTTTTAAAACTGTTTGGTTAAATACATCAAATACAAAAATAGAATGATGACGAAAAACATATCGAGTCGGTCTGCTGCCGTTTTTGGTTACATTTCTTCTTTAGCAAAGGAAAGGATACAGCAACAGAGAGTGATAAAGAAAAACATTGTGTTGTGTGTATAAATAAGACTTCGTTCAAAAATTATTCCAACAAAAAAATGTGTTTCAAAGCCAGTCGGCGGCTCTGCTTTGCCGTCACCTTCTCATACAGTGCTTACTTGTGTGCGCGTCATTGCTTGTGCAAAAACTTTTTTTTTTTTTTGATTTTGAATTTCAGTAAACTTTTTGTTTGATTCAGTTAAATTATTTGTTTGAAAAAATTAGTGTTTTTTTTCAGTAAACAAAATGCAAATAAATTGTTTGAATATGCAAATTTGTTTGTAGGACCGATTTCAGACAAAAAATTGTTTGATTCTACAAATTTTTTGTTTGAATTGGAAAAATCATTTTTTCTGTGTACCTTTTGTGTCCATATAGATCTATCTATGTTTTAAGTTTTATTAAAATCGGTTTAATAGTTTCTGAAAGGAAGAAATTTCCCCCTATCTTCTCTCGTGGTCCTACGATTCGGCCCATTTTCAATAGGCTTGGTTCTTGTGCCAATAAGAATCTATTTGAGTCGAAGGCCATAGTAGCTAGCACTCCCTTCTTATATTATATAGTGTCATTTATTGTATCATATAATATTAATAATAAAAAATAAAAAAACACCAGACAACACAGAAGCACTTAAAATAAATGTACTTATACAAAACTAATAATAATATATAATTAATTTGTTTAATAAATATTTATTTTGGTGGTTTAGAGAGCTGCGCTGGTGTACTTTTGTTTTAATATTAAGAATGCAATATTTTATTGCATAACAAATCTGAAAATTTTTTTCTTTTTAATTAAGCATTCATTACGAACAGCAGAATCGCTACTCGAGAACTCCTGTCTAACTAACTACTGTCTATTTTATTTGTAGTTCAGTTTACTTTTAGATATCACATTGAGCTGATCTTCAAGTTAACCCAACATAGTGATATTTTTCTCTTTCCTCTCAAAGGGTTAATCAAATGTGTTCTGTCAGGTGTCCTGGTCATCAAATTGTGTCTTTATTTACAAGTTTCATATACACAGAAAAAATTATTTTTCCAATTCAAACAAAAAATTTGTAGAATCAAAATATTTTTTGTCTGAAATCGGTCCTACAAACAAATTCGCATGTTCAAACAATTTATTTGCATTTCGTTTATTGAAAAAAAACACTGATTTTTTCAAACAAATAATTTAACTGAATCAAACAAATAGTTTACTGAAAATCATATAAATTTCAAACAAATAATTTTGCTGAATCAAACAAAAAAGTTTTTGCACAAGCAATGACGCGCACACGCGCCGGCTGGCTTTGAGACACGTTTTTTTGTTGGAATAATTTTTGCACCAAGTCTTGTTTGTTCACACAATGTTTTTCTTCTTCACTCACTGTTCTGTATCCTTTCCTTGGCAGCAGACCGACTCGACATGTTTTTCGTCATCATTTTATTTCTTTTATTTGATGTAGGTATTTAACTAAACATTTTTGAAAAATTGAATACGGGATTTTGTTTTTCATTCTTTTTTACCAACTTTGAAACCAACAAAAAATTTATTTTGTTTCTTCTAATGTTGTTGTTGTTTAAAAAGAGTGAAACGTTTATTACCTATTATTGTTTTTGTTGTTTTTTACTACAAACCTCGCCACAATATTTTATCATCTTTCTTATAGTTGTACCTTTTCAAAGCGTCCAAAAATAGACTATGTGTTTTTTTTTTTTGTTGTTCTTATATGTCACATAAAGAAGTGTTGCTTACGGTCAAATAAAAAAATGCAAAAACACGACAACAATAAAGAGCGTTAAATATTTCATACAAAATTATGAAAACTAGAAGCCAATAACGCGTTTATTATATTTTTGAATAGTTGTCAACATTTCTGTTGGCTAAAATAAAAATCAAACAAAAATATTAATTGAATCAGTAAAAAAATTTGTAGAAATTAAAAAAAATTTCAAACAAGCGTTTGTTTGAAAATAATTCAGCAATAATTTTTTCTGTGTATTCTTATGTTAAAATTTTAACTTAAGATAAATCTTTTTTATTCCTTTATTCCTAGAATAAAAAATCTTAAGTTTTGCTAGAGCAGCATCGTATATGTAGCGCTCAAGTTGTTTTCATCGAAAATAACAAAAAAAAAAAAACTCAAAGCTTCAAAAAACGGACGCCAACAATTATTTTAAAACAAAGTGCTTGTTTTTTTCCAACAGTACAGCCATGTTCACAAAATATCTGTTCGAAGCGAGTGTTAAACAATTTATGTAACACCAAATGACATATTTTAAAGCTTTTGCTAAAAGTTGCCTTAAAGCGACAAATACTGCACTGTTTTTAATGTATTTTTTTCTCTCTCTTTTCTCGATTTTGAGGTTTCTCAATGGTAAGTGTGTCCTGTCCAGTACCTGGCAGAAACAAACAATATATGAGTATTTTTTAGTTTAAAATATTTCTTGTGTGCTTTTTTTGTTTGTGTTTTTCCAACCAAATGTGGAGGTGCATAATGTTTATTACAATCACATACAACAACTTGCCTCAGATGCATTTAGGACGAATGAAAAAAAAGACTATTCTATCTGGTGAAAGAAATAACAAACAAAATTTAGTTGTGGAAATTATTCTGCAACAGAAGAGACTTAGAAAAACCCTATTTCGTTAAAATTTTAAAAGTGAATGCAATAAGACAAAAAAAAATCATCTAGCGAATATGCAAAAACGTATTCATAAAAAAACATTACTTTATAAACCACTTCTTAAAAAAGATTTTGGTTTAAGAGTATAAATTGCTTAGCAACTATTAAACTAAGCATACCTAGTGTAGTGTCTGCTTAAAAATATACAACATTAAATAATTTGCCTTACTTTATTTAGATGCTGCTTGCTGCCGTTACTGCTGTTGTTGCTGTTTCCACTTATTGTGTCTCTTTGGTCAATATTGCTGCTGAAAGCCAAAAAGGTGACCTAATGTTTATGTGACATGTTTCTACGAGTTGCAGTTTGTTTTGTTGAATTTTTTTTTTTTTTTTTTTTTGCTTAATCTTTATGTTGCTCCTTCCTTCAGTCTTTGGTGTTCCATCTTTTTTTCGGTGCATTTGTGTTTTTGTTTTACTGCGCAAATGTTAGCTGTTAAATAAGATATCATGTTAAATTACGAGCTAGATGTGTTTGGTGTTTTTTTTCTGTTTGCCCCTCTGTAAATGTGGCACCACAATTTTATTACATGTTAAGTGTATGTTTTTGTTATGTTTTCTTCAATCTTTAAAAGTTTGATGTGTAAGACTGAAGAAAAACTCCACACACACACACTTTCATATGAACATGAATATTTTTTGCAAATAGTGCTTATAGAGATGTATTCTTTTTTGGTTGGTATCAGGAGATTTCATTAATTACAAGAAAAAAATTTTCATTCCTGGAGTTGGTCCTTAAAATGATGTCAAAAATGTGATTGTTTTTAAATCAGATAAGATAAATATGTCGATAAAAGGTGATATAAAGCCAGACATAAAAAAATTTTCCAAGACTTTTGCTATAGTTTTTATACCCACACCACAATAGTGAAGAGGGTATTATGCGTTTTCGCTGATGTTTTTAACACTTTAAAATATTGGTCCTAGCCACAATTTGTAGTATCTAATAAGCTAAGAATTACCTTCTGAATCAATCTAACAATGTCTGTCCGTCCGGCTCTCTGGCCGACATGCTGTCAATGCATACTTTTACGGGTCGCAATTTTGGAACTAATTTGATAAAATGTTGGCAGATATGTTTAGGTTCAAATTTTCACAACCACCAAGTCTATTGAAAATGGTGAGAATCGGCCCATTATTTCACATAGCCGCCATTTAAGTTTTTTCCGGAATAGAGCCTTTGACCCCAAAAACCATCTACTTAAGTTGGTTATTATATTAATTTTGGTACCAACTTATTTTATGGCAATCTAAATCATCTTACTACATTGTAGTGGAATTGGTCCATATTTAACCCCACAAATACTTCTTCCAAAAATTGCTTTTAATGCCATAAGCTCCTTAAAAATGTTGCTACTATGACAAATTGTTGTACTGGTAGGTCCAAAATTAACCACAGGTCCCATATAAAACCCCATTCTAAAATCTCATATAGATGAAGATATCTAAATGCCCAGTAAAAACTTCGCTTACTTTTTCAAAATTAATAGCTTTTATCACCTATTACTTAGTAGTTTTCTTCTATAACTACTTCTTTTACCAATTTTGAAACTATTTTTTTCTGGATGTATGTAGGTAAAAAAATAAAGACTTACTTTTGAATGCGTTCATTTTGGGACGTCCCTTGTAAAATTCATTGGTTCATTCAGAAGAATTGTAAGTAGTACTTTTAGGTTTTTTCGATTACTCTACACTTTGTAGGCGAAGTTTTTACATGAATTTTGTTCTGGTTGGTCCATGGATCTCAAATAGGGTACGCTTTCGAAAATTTGTTTTTATATATTTTTTGGGTTAGAGTATCTCATGGCCGGGCTTAACTGACTATACTTTCTTAGTTGTTTTTTATTAAAGTAAAAAATATCCATATTTTTTTATAAAACTACATTTTAATTAAAAAAAAAATCTACAAAAGTACTCGTATATGCAAAAGATCAAATCTAAACCTATTTGAGTAAAATAAAATTTTGCAGTTCTAAAACACTATTCCTAAGAGGACAAGTGTCTCGAAGCAATGTCATCAATGGACCGATATGGCTTATTTTTAATTTCAAAGAAATAAAGAACTAAAAGAGTATAGTCGGGATGGATACTCTTAACAAGTTTGTTGAATAATATAATCGTAAGAGGAATTTACTCTAAACTGATGATCTGGATACCTGTGGCTCCCATTATACCCAGACTTTTTCCATATTTAGAAACGTATATCATTCCGTGATTGCCGAGAACTCCCGACATTTTTTTTAATTTAAAGAAAAACGTCATATTGTTTACAAAACTTATGATATTATTGACAATAATGGTCAGTTTACACAAAAATTTATAAACTGAGTTAACTGTATTATTTAAAATTTGTTTTAAAAATTAGTGTTTCTTAAATTTTGCTTCAAAATACATAAACTTTTATTTCGCCTTATTCTCGATTAAATTAAACTATATTGTAGAAGATATCTTGTCGCATGTCAGAAAAATTTTATTTTTTGAGTAATCGAATCTGAAGGTTCAAAATTTCATAAGTAAAAAGTTTGTTCAATATTTTTGTCAGATATTGTGCTTGAAGTTCTTTATCGATTTATGTTAAAATATCCAAAGTCGTGGAAAAAAAAAGTTTTAAGTTATAGCCATTGTCACGTCCGAAAAATTTTTCAATTTTGTTGTATACATCACTTCTTGCGAAATATTTTTTAGTTTGAGAGATAAACGTCAAAATAAGGTAACAAAATATGCATTCACGTGCTTATTATAATTGAAAATATATAACAATTTTCGAAGCGAAAGCATGCCTAATATACTTAACTTACATACAACAATATTACGCAAGTTTTTTTTAATTGTAAATATTCATACGCTTTTCGTTGTTTATCCAAAATTATTTTACATACGATATTGTAACCCATTAAGTTTTTGGATAGGCAACAAATTGTTAGAAATAATAAAAAAAAAAAAAAATTTTGAATTAAAACAATTTTTTTAAAGAATGACATTTAAAAATGATTTCAGACACTGCGGTTAGACATGAATATTACGTGTAGATTTTTATCAAGAAGTGAAAAAAAAAACTTTGAGTTGTCACTATTGTTGAACAATTGCGATATATAAATAATAATAAAATTCTTATAATCTGCCTACAAATTATTCGATTATCTAAATTGTTATATATCACTGAAAGGGGCTTTAGGAAGATTATTAAAGTATTTTACAATTTTATTTAAGAAATGCTATTTTTGGCTAAATAAACATTTACTTCTTTTTAAACCCTTCACTACTAGTGGTGAATGCAAATTTTTTAATATGCATCTATACTTGTACTGGATCCTTGAGTAATACTAAGTCGGTTTAGCAATGTCCACCTGACTGTCCGTCTGTTGAAAACATGCTCACTACCAAGAGACTCAACAGACAAGAATAACTTTGGTGTAAAATTTTTCAAGTTCTCCTAAGTAGTTTGGGATTGAAATTCAGTACAATTGGTTTTGTAGGAAAAGAGTTATGAACCCAAATGTCAAACACAAAAACTAACATAAATTGATGACGAAATGTTCAAATTCGTTTTACATGACTGGAAATCATACTATTAAGTTTCGTGAAGATCGGTCCATAATTCTCGGAAAATACGTCTAAAGCCGCAACGAATTTTAATTATTTAAAGAAAGTTTTTATAAAGATTGGTTCATCATTTTTTTTATACATATAAAGCTCAATCGTGGTATCTGTGGTCATAAGTCATAATAGCCTAAGTCTGTTCTTCAATATTTTCAGTACAGCAGTTTAAAGTTTGGAGTCTTCACAAAAAATCAGGAGGGGGCTTTTTTTTGGAAAACTTTGCTATAGACTCCAAAGAAACGAATTTCTTAACTTAGTTGTTAAAAAAATAGTCGTTTATTCTCCTAGTCAAAAGATATTACCGAAAAAGACACTAAGGCTCTTATGAATTGTTGAAAGAAATAAAGTCAAAAAAATTAAGTTGAGTTAGGCCATTATTTCAGATAAAATAAAAAACTTTCAGTGAGCCTAAATTTACATAAATTATTATTCTATGCCAAACTTTTTCAGATTCGATCTCTAATGTTAAGTTAGGTTGTTAATCCTATATAATAATTCATAAAGTTTTTGTTTGTCGTGCTTAATTCCCAATTTTTATTCTTGATAAAAACACTGAAATTGATTGTTGATGGGATAAGCTATTCCTATGCGCATTTCACTGGTTCCTTAGGCCAGATCATCAGGAAACTTATTCCAAAGATTCAAGAAAAATTAAAGATATTAAACAACTAAAACTGTTAAGCATTTAAGAATTATAAGCAACAGCATAGGAATAGCTTATCCATTCAACAATAAATTTCAGTGTTTTTATCAAGAAAAAAAATTGGGAATTAAGCACGACAAACAAAATCTTGTAAATTAGAAATTTTGTATTCTCAAAAATTACTTGATAACACTAGTTTACAAAATGAAATTTTTTTCATGTACATTTAATGAGATGTGATTTTTCTTATGTATTTTCTTCCGCTGAATTCAAAAATCAAGGTTAAATTTTTTATGGAACGGTTTTTGAGTTATGGTCATTTTTTCGACTTTTTCCACTTGACAATTTGTCAACATATTGATAAAAATATGGCACATTTTCAAAAAAAATAAAAAATATAAATATAATATATAAAAAATAAAATATGATTTTTTTGAAAATGTGCCATATTTTTATCAATATGTTTTGAACCGCTTTACCAATCAAAGATCCAGTTATACATATTTGTCATCTCAATACCTTCCATTTGGTACCAACAACGACGAATAGGACATATCTAGCTCGAGATATAATTTGTCAAGTGGAAAAAGGTCGAAAAAATGAGAAAATGAACATATCTCAAAAACTGTTCCATAAAAAAAAATTTAACCTTGATTTTTGAATTCAGCGAAAGAAAATACATAAGAAAAATCACATCTCTTCAAATGTACATTTTCAGTGTAAACCAGTGTAATAATTCATAAAGTTTAAAGAATAACTTAAGTTGATTTAGGCAATAATAAAAAAAAATTTTTATAAAACTGTCATTTAGAAAAAAAACTAAAGCTTTTAGGTTTTTTAAAAAATGTATAGCAAATAGATTAAGACACGCCGATATTCTTTCATAATAATTGCAATGTTTTTAATAATTATTTATGCATTTTTTTACGAATAATAACATTCTTATTTTCAAAAGCCGCCTTCTGCACGCAGAAAAAAAACATTGTTGAAGTATGATGAAAAAAACAATACTGTAAGTTCCGCAATGACCACAAACAAACTGTTGTTACATATATTTAACATTACTATTGTCACGATTAGTCAAAAGTTCAAAATTCAAATATACAAATATTCAAATATACATTATGTTTAAAAATAACAAAATCATAGTTGTCTTATACTCTGTAGTTGCTGAATTCTTTTCAATCACTTTGTTGGTTTGCTTAAAATTCTCGAATTCTTTTTTTTTTATGTAATTGTTAATTTGGATACATAAAATTATTGTCTGGCAGGAAGAGTGTTGATAAAAGTCGCAGTGGGCTAAAAAATTATCTACATGCAATTTACTTCACTGTCATTCAAAGGGATGTTTATAAAAGCAGAATATAACATGTTGTAGGAATAAAACAAGTTAAATAAAATTACAAGATAACATATTAAAAAAATATCTGAAATCAATAACCATAAAATATTATTTACCACATTATACTTAATATTGACCATATTATTGTTAGTATTGACTATATAATTGTTAATATTGACCAAATTATGGAAAATTACATATAACGGTTTGTTTTGACAATATAACTGTTAATTTTAAAGTTATTTTGGTTAATTTTGTGACCATATTACAATTAAAATTAAGCATAATATGTTAAAAATATTTTTTAATATGGCCCAACGAACCATAGCATGGTAAGAATCAACCATAATATGGTCATCTAGTAGTAGTAGATTAGTAGATTATGATTACCTTCAAAAAGATTTTCTTTTGAGTGTAACAATCTTTCTTCAACAAAGTCCCCAGTACTAGTATGTCTCTCATTTTTCCTGTCATATAAACATACAACATGGATCAATTGTAATCAAGTACTCGTATCATTTGTATTATTCCATTTTCAAACAACAACAAAAATGACATACGCCCATTGTTAACGCAAGCAAAGTAAAATTTCTCTTTTCTTTTTTATAACTCTAAATTTTTTTTCTAAATACCATTTTTTCCCTAACTGAACAATGTTCGTTAGAAGAAAAAGAAGAAAAAAATAGACCTACATGTTTGTTGATTTAAAACTCCTAAATGTTTATTACTTTAAGATTAATTGCATTTTAAGTTAAAGAAATTATAATCGAATAATGGTTAAAGAAAACAACATAGACAGTCAAATAAATTGCATTGCACTTGATTGATTAATAGATGATGTCTTTAACGATTCAATGAATATGTATGAGATGAAAAAGAGTTGGATAAATTGAATGCCTCCTGGAGTGTGACTTATAAATGTATACAAAGATAAAATACATACATGAGTATGTAAATTTGTTGTTTGTAACAAATTCTAATTTCATTTGTGCATAGAAAAAGTCTGCATTTTGGTTCCGTTTAGTTGAATTTAAATGTTGTTAACTTGTAACCCAAAAAAAGCACATATTCATAGTAAAAGTAACTGTAGTGTAACCAATTACTTAAATGATTACAAAAAAACTTCCTTTAGTATGGAAACCAACCTTTTTTTAAATTTTATTGTTGTTTTGTTTGTTAACCAAAAGGAAGGTGTTTCCAAAAGCCTACACTTTAATACTAATAGCTAGGAATTATTTTATTCGCCTAATGGGACCTGTATATAAGATAAATGCAAGTGTGTATGTGTAAGTGTGTTCATTTTAACGCACCGTAAGAATTGACAGAGAAGACTTGGAGGAAGCCCGAAATTAAAGTTATTTTCATTTGTTGGTGTATTTTTTTTGCTTTGTAAGTTTTGTGGTACTAAACCCAGAAACATGTTTCAATATGGTTGCCTCCAACAAAATTACTAACATTTAAACAAATTTTTTAACATACTATGTTTAATTTAACCATATTACTGTCACCAACAACTATATTATGGTTTAATTTGTCCTCCATCAAGAAAACGCAAGCATATTATGGTTGCCTCCGAACATGTTATTGTTAATAAAAACTAAAGTATGTTTTACACTTATAACAGCATGGTTGTTCTTCAGCCAGAGCATGTTTGCTTTTGGAAAAGAGGAAAATACTATTGTTTATTTAAAAACAAATTATTTTCATATTTAACCGTAAGATCGTCGTTCGTAAATTATTGTGTTCTATATGGGTTTATTTAACATATATTATAGAACACAATAATTTACGAACGACGAGATGTTAAGAGGCTTGTGGCTTCTTGATGGAGGACTAATTTAACCATAATATGCTTGTCGGTGCCAAAAAATATGGTGCAATTAAACATAATATGTATAAAATTTTCTTTAAAAATAGTTTTGTTGAAGATGCCCAAATTGAAACATGTTTTTTTCTCTGCGTATACCAAGATTAATTTTATATCGAATACAAGTCGTTTTTAATTGAACAAATCGTTAGGACGTATGATGAATTCTGAAACTTCTGTCAAAATTTTTGGTACAATGATCTACATATTATAATTAAATTTTGCTAAACGGGAACACAATACCAACATTCTAATGGAGCTTATGACTGTGAATGTGATTTAAGGGTGTTTTATAACATGGGAGCTTTTGTCAAGTGTGGACTGATTTTCATAAAATTTGGAAATACTATAAAAAAAATTTTATAGTTTTTTGCTCAATGCAAAAAGATGCAAAATATTATTCAATTTATTTGAACAAAAAATAAATAACAAATTGAGAAATATGTATATAAAATAAGCCTATAAATGTATACATTTTTTGTATTTAATTCAATACCCACAGCATTGATATGAAAAAAAAATATGTTGAATTTTTTTTACAAAATATTTCTTTGAAAATAGGATTTTAGCACAGAAAAAGCACTTACAGAGTCGTTTGACAGCCTATTTCTAATTTTATTTTAGAAGAGTCCTGTCAATGAGAAACACGTTCACTTTCTTAAAGTCAAAAAGCATAAAATAATCTTTGGAGACTTTAAATTGTTCACAAATTCTTTAAAAAAGTTGTAATGCCTTGTTTAAGGCGGGGCTGTGGAGTCGGAATTGAGGTTTTTGTGCCGGAGTCGGAGTCGTAGAACTCACAACAACTCGCGACTCCGACTCCAAAGTTTTTCGGCATAAAAAATTTAAAACAAATTTTCCAAAATATATATATATATTATTCGAAGTTGACGATACAATATTTCAAATATCGATTTGAAATTTTTAAGAATTATTTTTATGCTATATTTAACCATTTAAAAGCTAGTGCATTAAAAAAGTAAGAGTGCTATATTCGGATGTACCGAATCTTTGACACCCTCCACCGACATTTAGAATATATAAGAGCTACAAATTATTAAATAATCTTAATAAAATGGACGCCAGTATAAAAATTGGTTCCATTTGAAACCAATTGTACGACAATCAGAAAGTGTTATACTTTTATTTCTAGCAATTTGAACTAACTTGAATAATATATCATGATTCGTAACAGTTTATGCAGAACTTAAATGATTTTCAGGAAGGACATTTTTATATTATCCCATGGCAGACTTGCCATTTATCAAATTTTCCCTTTTTTTTGAAGTTTTTTGAAATGCAAAAAAGTTTTATATTTAAATAAAGTTTTTTCAAGTTTTTTATCAATACATGATTTAAAATTTGCAGTATATTGGGTACAAACATTAAGTAATGTTTTCATGTTATTAAATGGACTTGTATTTTCGCTGTTCTTTATTATTTTCATTGTGTTATCTTCTTCGTAAAGATCCCAAATTTTTTTTTAGGTTCTGAAATATCTTTAGCACTCGATTCATATAAGTTGTCTGAAATTGATGAAATAGACCTTGGAGTTTATTTTTGAAAGTTTTATGTTGCACTTTTTAATGGTCTGTTAAAAAAGTTCGATTTTGATAACGACTTTCTTAACCACGTCAAAGATCTTGCACCCTTTTATGAAATAAGAGGCAACCAATTGAGTATTTCTCAATTATGTGCTATTGTGGCAAATTTAGTCGATTTGAGTGATATTGAAGAAGTTAATAATGAATAGCTTGAGCTTTAATTTTTAGGAACATAATAAATAGAAAGAGCAAAATATTGAAAATTTTCACGAGGGCGTATTCAAAATAAAAACATTTTTAGATTAAATTTTTATATATTTTTTTAAATAAAATGAATTCTATATACTTTTTTTCATTTAATTATTAAACAGTAATATAAAAAACCTTACAACACGTTTTTGTTTTTTCTTTTAAAAATGTTGGCACTTTTGTAAAAAAAAGTTTTAATTCAGAAATCAGAGGTTTTTTTAATCCTTTGTCTGTCCCCATACAAAAAAAAAATCATGCCGTACGTCCAAAATTTTAATTTTGTTTAAAACTGTTTTTATGCACTGCTTGTTGTTTCTTTTATTATATTATGTAATTAAAGTAATGTAGAAACCGTTTTTCTTTAAAAAAAAAAGTGTGAATCATATGTGATGCACAGACATTTTTTTATCATAGTTTTTAACCAGACGTTCTGTGCATCACATATGATTTACATAATTTACAAAAAAAAAAAACGAAACAATGATTTCACACAAAGGAAGACCCCTATTCAAACAATATAATCCTGGAAAAGCTCATAAATATGGCATTAAAATATTTAAACTGTGCGAGATGAGTGGCTATGTTTGGAATTTCTCGATATATTGTGGTAAGGGATCATCTGAAAAAATTCCAGAACTAGATTATTCTGGAACCGTTGTTGCTTCACTAGCCGAGGATTTATTGAATGAGGGAAGACTACTAGTTGCTGATAATTGGTACAGCAGTATTCCTCTGACACTGTTTCTGAAACAAAAAATAACAGATTACTGTGGAACATTAAGATCAAATAGAGTAGGACTACCAAATTTGAAAACTGTTAAATTGAAGAAAGGCCAACTCTTTGGGAAAAAAAGGATTTCTGGTATTCGAGTGATAAAGTTTCAGGACAAGAGGGAAATACATATGATTTCAACTTTTCATGGTCCCGATATGAAATACACTGGAAACAAAAAAATCCACAAAGAGAGAAGTTGTTGAAGCCTTCTGTAATATTAGATTACAATCGCGTAAAAGGTGGTGTGGATCTTTCCGATCAGATGATATCATATTACAGTCCTGCTCGCAAAAGCGTTAAGTGCTGCCGTAAGGTATTTTTCGAATGTGTAAGCGTATCGATTTTAAACACCTGTGTCTTATACAACAAGTTTTATGCGAGAAAAAAATTAAATATACAAGAGGTTTCAAAATCCATTGCAATGGCATCGATTGATAACACAATACCCACTGAAGAGACTAGACAAACTGTGTCAAGGGCTGTACACGTGCTGGCAACTATTCCACGGAAAGCTGACGGAAAAATCGTTTGCAGAAGTTGTTCAAAATACTATCGGAAAATATCTGAGACTGAAGATAGAAAATCTGCAATTAAAAAAACCAAACAAGTTTCAACTGAGTGCGCTGAATGTCAAAAGGCATTATGTTTAACCTGTTTTAATGATAATCATAAATGATAATGATAATCATTTTTGTTAATTTTTTGGTAGTTTTTAATAAATAAAAGTGAATTTACTATTTTTTCGTTATTAAAAAAGGGCCCTCTTTATTTCCATATTACTTCTAAAGTAGAAAAGTCAGGCATGTGGGGACTTGACACAATATAAAATAATGCCATCTTCACACGTTTAGTTTCTTAAATTCATTATTTCTCTCACGTCTATTAAAATACAAACCTTGAAAAAAAATACCATTTGTCAATCACATGTGATGCACAAGCGTATGAAAAGAACTTGCTCATATGTGATGCACAGGACAGGGAAATGGTTAAAAAAATAAGTTATAAGCTGATCATCACGAAATCCTGTATAGTGATTTCCGTTATTAAAAATCTAAATAGAACACATTTCAATACGGTAGTGAAATTTGTTTTAGCGCTTAAAGTGCTTTTCATAGGACCTTAGGTAAATATGGACCGATAATCAGAAAATTGAATGGTATTATTTCTAGCCATATGAACCAATAATGGACCAAAACAATATCTATAGCTGCTACGGTTTTAGGTGTATTTAAATAATTTCCTAGAGTGAGCATTATATGGGGCATTATATAAAAAATTATGAACCGATCTTCTAAAAACTTTATAAAAACTTTATTTATAGCCAAATTGCGTTACAATAGCATTAGTTATTACGTTTTTAACGAACTAATCTGTTTTTCGAGCGTAGGCTTTATATAGGGCCTATGGTAAATTATAGACCGATTTCCACGAAATTTTGCAGTGTCTTATAAAACAGTGACGTACCAAATTTTATTATGATAGCGATATTTGTTATGTTTTTATGCGTACTAAACTGCTTTCCGGTTGCAGGCTTTATATGGGGTCTATGCTAAATTATGGACCAATCTTTACGAAACGTAGCACATTTAAATATGATAGCAATATATATTACGGTTTTAGACGAACATCATGGCACCTTTTACGTAAGTCTTTGTAACAAAATTGTAAATTTTTAAGGGTGGTGGTTCTACATTTTGATTGATAACTATGATTCTACTGATCGGATTTTGCTGGATTTCACTCCCAAACTGCTTAGGATAACTAGAAGCAATTTGACACCAAGATTATGTCTTTTGAGTTTTTCGAAAGTGAGCGTATTTTCAACAGACGGACAGACGGACATGGCTAAATCGACTTAGAATTACTCAAGAAACCAGAATATATATATACTTTTTGGGGTATTAGATGCATAATAAAAAAGTTTTACATGCAATGACAAGCTTAGTATACCCTCATCACCAATAGTGTTGGAGTGTTTAAAAAGAGTTTATAGTCAAATTAGGACCAGTCTCATATACATTCAGCATCAAGATTATTGTAGGAGTCGCAGTCGTAGTCGCACTTAAAAAATTTCAGCGTTTGGAGTCGGATTCGGAGTAAGTACTTTTTTCGGACGACTCCACAGCCCTGGTTTAAGGCAAGTGATTTTCTTTGTTTCGAATCTGCGTTTTCTTTACAATTTCCTGCATTCCAAACTTCCTTAAATGTTTATTTTTCACTTTTGTCAACAAGTCTTACATGAATAGTATATATGTACTATATTTTCAGAATCTAATCCAAAATTTTGTTATGCAACTGGCAAAATTAAATTTAAATATTTTTTTCCGAAAAATGTGCCTGAAAAGCACTATATTGGAGCCATAAGAAAATATTGAATATTCCCTCGAAAAAAACTGATTAGTCTTCTTTTACTCACCACCAAAATGTGAATGTATATTAAGCTGGTCATTACTTTTGTTACTTATCAGAGAAGCCGCAATCAATTCGCTTAACGATATCTGTCTCCAGAATGCTGAACAAGACTTACAAGAGAAAACTTACAGGACTTTGATTAATGTTTTATTTATTATTAATTAGCAGTTTAAAATACAACTACATATTATATTGTAACTTTATTAACCGAACAAAAGTAACTTAGGCCTACAGCCTGTTGTAGTGAAACAGACCAGAGTCTATGGCGGGAAACGAACCTACAACCCTCGCGCTTATAGGCTAGTTTACTACCAACAATAGGGGCATCCTGATTGATATTTTAGTTTGTAATTATTTGTTTGTAGATTTAAGTTGCTACGCCAACAAAAAAAGTTATACTTGGTTAAATTGGTGTTTTAAATGGGCCCAATTGTAAATAATTATACTAAGTCTCTATGCGAATGCATAACCAGAACTATGGTAACAAACATTTTCAATGTTTTAATACTGAAAAATTGTGCAAAAATGTTTAACTTATTGCGAATGTATACATAAAGGGCGTTTTCTTTAGCTGCATGATAAATCGGAATGATAATACAAGACAGAAATATTGCTGGAATGAAATTTTTGTATATCTAGTATTTAGATAGTTTCATGGGATTTTTTTAAAATATGATTTTCGGCATATGTCTGCCGCGGCTAATTTTTTACCATTTTTTCAAATAAATCTGTCAGTGTGGTATCATTAGTGGCTTGAGTATTGGCTTTCAATGCTTCGAGAGTTGCTTGTTTGTCGGCATAAGCCAATGATTTAAAATAGCCCCATAAAAAATAGTCCAGAGGCGTTAAATCAACCGAACGAGGGCCCCGATTTGGTCTTGATTTACATTAATACCTACCATATCGCCTAATTTCATGATTGATCATAGCCATTGTTGAGTTAAAATATGCATTTACCAAATGCCCCTGTTTGAGCTAGAATTCGTTTGCAAACACAGGTAGAAATTTCGTGTATATAGAACCGCCAAAAAATATACACTTACCATTTGTTTGAGAGCCGGAGCTCTCGAACCTTTGCTTCTTTTATACAGAAATTCTGGCAGCATCTGGCAAATAGCAAAGCACTTATAGATCCCTCCATGGACCGAACTTAAGCCGTAAAGTAAAAGATCAGTCCTTACAAGGACGTCACCCTAACCGCTATTTTGGACTCATACCACAGCCGCTACGTGCTCTCCTGAATATTATCCCTACTATCAGAAAGGCAAGGCTTCCACAAAGACAATCAACCTGAGGGACAGAAAGCATTTCTCGCAAAAAGCATACTAAACTGAGAACTCACCAGTAGTCTGACCGGTTTGAGCCGGGGGCTACTGACTCTCGTTGCACCTTTCATTTATAGTTCTGTCGTAATACTTCGAGTTCAATGAATTCGAACCAGGGACTATAACAGCTCTGTCTTTCGATAGTTTCATTGGCGCTATCAAGTAGCATTCACTTATTTACAATGTATAAGATTCCGAAGAATGCCACTACACTTCGAGTTAAGGTTAAATACATATCCAAGGCATAAAAGGTAAATTCTCCCCAGGAATGACCCCAACCTGATTCACCACGGAAGGTGTAACACCAACAGGTGGAATATCATTAAAATGATCCCTATTACCCTTGGGGGAACGAGGGGGCAGTGAAAAGGATCGCTTCTGGAAAAAGTTGTGACCAAATTGATTTTACAATAAATTGATTACTAAGCGCACTCTGTGGCAAGTTGCACAGTGTTGTCAAAATAAATTTTGTTAATATTTAGCTGATTAATTTTTGGAAGCAAAAATTCATTCAGCATGGCTCGATAGCGCTCGCCATTCACCATAACTGCAGCTCCTTGCTCATTTCGAAAAAGCGTGTAACCCGCACCAAACAGCCTATTTCAACGGACGAAATGGTGAATCGGTAATGGCTGTCATTTAAACCGAAATGAGCTTCGTAAAATGGACAAAGTAATCCATGAACTTCGCGAAAAAATTTATTTTATTAAAAGAAAATTTCCAAAAATTGGAAGCGTTATTCTAGCGTTTAACGATTCATGAACAGAAATGTCAACACAGTTTGACATTCTCAACTTTATATAATTTAGTTTTATTAAGGCCCGTTTTCACGACTTAACGATAGCTAAATGTAGGAAGTTATCGAACAGATAATGAGCTTTTAATTATCACAAGTTCCCTTTAATCTAAAAGTGAAGGATAAGCTAAAGAGAGGAACGTTCTACCTTTAACTTTTGTCGTAAGGTTTAGATATTAGATTGCCATATTATATTCACATATTTTTTATATATGGCAACTCCAATTAATCGTATATTTTTTTGTAAATGTAAAAAAAGTAATCGGTATTTTCTTTAGTATTGCCACATTTTCAAAAATGTTAAGTTTATTTTATACAGAAGTTGTGAAAACGAAAAATAGTTGAAGGTAACTTTATTCCTCACTAGTGCTAAAGGTACCGTTTACTATTTCGAACTTTATAGGTAAGTCGTAAAAACGGGCCTATGTGAATATTACTTTGCTTACAATATTTTTATTGATACTTTTCGAAATAATGACTTAATTTGAAATTTTGATATTTAGTAAGGCTTGAGTTCATCAAATTTAATTTTTATTAAATTATTTTTACTGAAGGAAGGAATCTTACAACATGAAATTAATTAAAAATTTTTATTGATAATTTTTTTTCTTGAATTTACGTTTCGCGAATAACCACATTCTCATCTTCAGAATTCTTTGCAGTTCTACTTTCTGCACCACGGTGCCAGCCAACAGTCAAACATCAATCTTTAACCAATTGTATTGGTGGTTCGAAATTTGCTGTAATCAATTATCATTTTTCAATGACTTAATGTCATATTTATGTGACAATTTTCCAGTCACATAAATATCTTAGGGTCATTTAATATCTTAGATCTTGTGGCCTCTTTTGGGATGTCCTTAAATCTAATGGTTTCAGATATTCCGCCTCCTATTCCAAAATATTCTCTCAATATACAATAAGTAAAGCTAAATAGGTTTAAGAACTTAAAAAATGATTTAGGGAAATAAAATAAATCATTTAAAAGTGAAAACACTACTAGTCTATTAAAAGCTAACAAACATCAACCAATTGTCAAATATTGAACATTAAATGAATGTGTCATAGTCAAAAACAAATGTAGTTCTCCTCCGCAGCATCCCGCTCTATACTCCAGAAAAGTAGCGTATACTGTTTTAACTACAATGTATAAGTTTAACGATATTTTTTGGGAACATTAGAAGTGCAACAAAAACTAACATAAAAAATTAGCACAATTTCATGATTTTAAAACTCTACATTAGAAAACTAAAAAAAAAACAACAGACATAGTCAAGACAATTGTTTCAAAACCAACTGAAAACGTAGCTCCAATACAAACATTTTCTTTAAGCCACATCTTAGGAAAACAAATACAAAAGTAAATCGCAATATTATCAAAAAGGTCAAAAAAAAAATAGTAAAAACTGAATTACACGTGACTTAACCACATATGGAGAAAATTTTCTGGCGATCAGTCGGTTTGTCTGTTTATGCGTTCACTGGTTTGGCTCTGCATCTCTTTGAGAGGATAACAAAATTTTCGTTTTTATAGCTTTTCAGCATAAAGGTTTCAGCACTTTTAGCCGTTTACATTATTATGATGATGACTTTACTACGATCATGATGATGACGAACATGATGATTGTGAAAATTCATGCGTTACCAAATATGGATGATCTACGAGAATGCTTTGGAAAAATATGGATTTTTTCAGTTAACTTTAGATTAACTGATGCTTAAATTTTCTAGAGGGAGAGAGAGCATCAGTTTTCAATACAAACAATCATTTAGCAGCCAAAAAACTGTTGCATTTGAAACTAAATAATTTCGAAATTTATGTTCATTGAAGTCATGTAGATTATATGGTACAGCAATTGAGTTAAAAGCCATAGAAATACGTTTTAAAGATATTATTTTGATGGGTCTGCAGTTAAGAATTCTTCTTAAGAATGAAAACAATAATATTGTTGATAGAAGAGAGAAGATGCAGGTTATGGAAGCAGTTGATTTGGTAAAATGGTCTTAAGCTAAACTATTAGACCTGCAACCAAAACAGTGTGAACTCATAATAAAGGACACAAGCAAATAAGATTTATTTTTGAACAAAAATTTTCTTAAAAATAAATTAAATTTTAAAGTGTTATAAAAACAAAATTATAATTTTTCATAATTTTTCTTTTACTTTTAACTTTAAACCACTTTTTTAGTCCATCATTTGGGTTTGAAAGTTTGATTTCAGTTCTTTCTTTAAACTCCCTATTTAAGTCATTAAATTGTTAAATATTATGGGTGTTGAGCAGGCACGTTTTAAATTGTTGTTGTTGGTTGGTGTCTTTCATTGTTGCTGTTACTGCTACCTTTGTTTAATTTGATTCTTAAGTAAGAAGTGTAAAACGTTCTTATCTTAAGTGCTGATGTTGCTACTGAATTTGGCAGAGTTCTATTGCAGTCATAGTAGAGTTTGGTAAAATTAGCAACTATAAAAGAAACAAAAACCGATGAATTTATAGTTCGTAAAAATGTTTAAATTACAAAGGATTTTCAAAAGCAGGGTTAACCAAACTAATTTGCTATTTATAAAAAACTAAATATCGAGTCATTACCGAAAAAAAGCTTCAGCGACAAAAACAAAATTTTACAGGAGAAGGTTTTTTTATTCTATTTCATAGAAATTTTCCCAGCGGTAACAATACTGAATAAAGAGGCCTAATAGAAGGCCTTATTTAGCAGCCATAAGCCCTTCTCGCCGCATTCCATACTAATTTATTTTTTACACAGGTTGTCATTGGGAGCAAGCCATTCTACACTCCCTTTAATATCAACTTCGATCCCTTCCCAAAGAAGGGAGGAAGGAAGGTCACCAAAAATAAAAAGTAAATAAAACTGAACACTTTCCTTTCTCCCTTTTCAAAGAAGGGAGTAGCGAATGTGTACTGAATATTTTAGAGAGTCTTTTAAAAAGAAATTTATACCTTCTAGAAGGCATACTTCTGAAGGCAGGATATCATGCGAAGTAAATCTTTTAGAGAGAAGTATAGAGGCCTTCAAAATATATCGCTGGGTTGTATGAAGGTTGTCGCTTAAGATAAAATTGTGATTACTATAAAATCGTAACGATACCTTATGTGACCATTATCTTTAAGGAGATGATGAAAGTTTTGCCAATAAAGTCATTTATTAAAAAAACGAAAATAGAAAATGATTTCGCTTAAGCTTTTATTGTGGTAAGGGCTCGATATATTTTTTCAGAGTTTTTCAATATTTAAAAAATTTAATATTTAAAAAAAATAATGTTGTATGGCAATTTTAGGTAACTTTGTGAAATATTCTTATTAGAAGTTTAACTTAAAAATACAAGATTTAAAACAGATTAAGTGTCTTAAACACATGCTGTGTCTTAAATAAACAAACAAACAAAATAATTTTTTTTTTATTTCGGAAAGAAGCTTGTATGGTGGTCATGTGAAATTTTGAACCGATTCTCGCTATTTTCAAAAGACATCGTCCGCATGACAATTGAAACGTATGTACCAAATTTCATCAATTTATCTTCAAAATTGTTAACTATACTTTCCGCACATGCCGTGCTGCCATTCAGACGGACGGACATCCTTAGATTGACTGGGAAAGTGATTCTGAGTCGGTCAGTATACCAAAAGACGGGTCTATAACCAATATTTTAAGGTGTTACACACATCAGCACAAACGCTTTTCTCCCTCTCCGCTATTGTTATGTGGGTGCACTCATAGAAAACTGCATCTTCATATTGGTGATGCCCTAACATCAGAGTTGTGACATCAATGTTATTACAATTGGCATCAATGAGGCAAAAAGTGACATCAATCCAATGACGACCGTCACCAAAAAAGTTTGTCATATTTTATGTATCATCTATACCATGACTACAGTGACATCAATTCGATGCCACATTTTGTGTATTATTAACATTACTTCATGTTTTAAAGGTAAAAAAAGAAGCAAAAATCCTCATATTCTATTTGTTTAAATTATTTAGTCAAATTGATGTATTTTAAAATAAACTGACTACGATAACCATATCGGGCATGCGGCTGGTGTCTTATAATTGAGAATTATTCTGTAAAGAAAGGGCGGTATACAACAAAAGTGAAACAAACATGTGTAACGGGTTAGTAAATAATAATATTCTCTTACTTGACTAAAGTCAATCCCAATGACTCAATTTAATGACAAACTGTCATCTCCGATGTTACTGAGGCATCGCACTGATGGAATTTTTATTAAACTGACCC
The DNA here is from genome assembly GCA_963931875.1 of Pollenia griseotomentosa. Lineage (NCBI taxonomy): Eukaryota > Metazoa > Arthropoda > Insecta > Diptera > Polleniidae > Pollenia > Pollenia griseotomentosa. The sequence goes on from OZ007561.1 coordinate 64,837,015, forward strand.
CGATTCGTAATTTCTCTGATGCCGGTGTGTCATCCTATTGATGACATAATTTCACCTCATGACAATTTTGCCAAGTGATGTTAAGGCTGACATCTCAATGATGAAAAGTGTCATGGGGTCAAAAATTAAGATACTTGTCATCGTACAGATGTCCAAACACATCAGCATTATAACGCCTTTTCTATCAGTGTATGACAAGTCCAGCTGAAGGAATTCGATTGATCATAAATGCTTGGCCGGACTATGTTCCATTTATTTCAGTTAAAGGCAAAAGGTCAGATTTATTGACTTTGGCACAAAAGACCGTGACCGCCTATTTTAGCCAAAAAAAAAAACTTAAAAGATGTTAACATACTTGTTCATACTCAAGAACACTTTACAATGTACCACCAGCAGGATTTATCGAAAAGTAAGAAAACTAGTTGCCATACGACTAACGTTTAAAGAAGATGTTAAATGTTCATATTTCATTTTGCGTCGAATCAGTACTGGCGATATAAAATGGATTCATTGCTACAACCGTTTCCGAGATTCTGCTAAGCATCTGGAAGAAAACCAAAGCCGAATATCTATGGTGTCAAGGCTCTGTATTTGATGGGACCAAATTTAGACCTTCTGAAAACATGCCAGACGATCACAAAGGACCTGTATCGAACACAAAAATTCTATTGAAAAACTTGTAAAAATGTTGTATTTTATATGAAAATGCATGTATGATTTTTTAATAGAAAATTTTTACAAATTTTGCTATAAAATAACAACATTTTTGCAAGATTTCTTCTTTCATAAATAATTTGCACAACTCTGCTCTCAAACTATCTTTTGCGATCTGTGTTTTTAAAAAAAAAAGCAAATCCCATTCACCTGAAAACCGACAAAATAAATGTTGCATAAAATACTTCAAAACATTTATGAAAATATTTTAAAACCTTTTTAAACAATGATCTTCACATTGACACTAATTTGCAAAAATTCAATGGCAATCAACCAACAGAAAAAACAAAACGAAATTTTGAACTACAAAATTGCACCAAAAAAATTTGGAGGGGGGGAAAACATCAAGACGTATATTTAAGTGTCTGAACAGCAAAAATACCAAAAATGATTGCAGATCACACATTGCAACATGTCATTTAACATGTCAACAACAATTACTACCGTAACATTAGCCACTCATACAAACACAAAAACTCATATACTCAACAAAACACTGCTTCAGCAATAAAATTGCTTTAACTAAAATTTAACAAAACTTAAAGTGACACCAAAGTATGCGTTTAAGTGTGACTTGACGGCATAGTCGTCGTATTCGTTGTCAATGCCGTTGCTGTCGTCAGCAACAAGAACTTCGTCCTCATCATCTTCTTCGTCATCGTCATCGTCATCAACACAACCCAATTGTCGGTCAAGTGACAACAAGACGCGACAAGAAAAATGTTTCATACACATTCACAACCACCATTGAATATTTTGCTGTTGAAGTGTCCGCTGCTACCCAGACAGGAACTTGATAGTGTGTTATATGTTTGATTGTTTGTTGGTGAGGTGAGGTGCAGTCGCAGTGGTACTTTTGGAAGATTATTAGTTGGACTAAATGAGTGACTGAGTGACATGATATGCTTGCTACCCATAAACAGACAATCGTAAATGGCAACCATAAAGTGTATGTGACTGTATGTTGCATGTTTTAGGCTGTTTAGTACTTTTTGTTTATTTTTACTAAATCCACCTTTCTTTGCACAAAATCGTTTAAATTTCACTGGACAAGCTCTTAAATTAATTTATTTCCAAATTTAGCTTTTTTGCGATTATAGGAAAATTTAATTTTCGACATAAATTAAAAGGAATATTCAGTGAATGTTTGTTTTTAAGTTTAGGTCAAATCAATAAATATTAAACAAGTAAAAAGTACTATCAGGCAAACCCTATACAAACAGGGTGGCCCAAAAGAAACGAAGAAATGTAAATGGTTTGTGATATTTATATTTATTCATTTTTTCTGATTGTTGGAAAATGAATGAAAATGAAAAGGTACACTATTGAAAAACGACCTAAATAAATTCAGTTTTATTTATTTGAACTTTTTTTTTAAAAAGGCATCGTGCCAAACGACTACTGTGAACAAAAAGCTCTACAGAGCCATGCTCGATGTTCTCTTACCTCAACTAGACAAATTGAGACTAGAGAAAATGTGGTTCCAACAGGATAGAGAAATGGCGCTTAATACAAACTAAATTCTGATAGCTGCATTGCCGGGTCGACTTATCTCTCGTTTTGGTGCTGAGAAAAAAAATTTTTTCATATTTCAATACGAAAATCGCATATTTGATTAAAAAAATGTTTGAATTTTCTACGATGACGATTTTTGCGGTATTGATAGAAAAGTTCGTAGGTTTAGTTATTGAATTTTTAGTCAACAACCACGTTTATTGAGTCAATAAAAAAAGTTGTTGCCCAAAATAATTTTTTTCATCAAAATGTTTACGTTATTTGTTAAAATAGATTGTTGGAAATTTTGAATAAATCAAACAAAATGTTTATCAAATCTTTATTTAATTTTTCATTAATTATGATGTTCTTAATTCCCAATTTTTATTCTTTGACAAATACACTAAAATTGTATTGTTGGGGGATTAGCTAGTTCCTATGCGCATTTCCCTAGTTGCTCATCAGGAAACCTTGTGGTGAACTTATTTCATATACATGCTATAAAATAAATTACTTAAAATACCTACTTTGTAAAAAAAAAACTACTTTGTTATTCTAAAATATTTTCATCACATAAGCATTGATTTTCAAGTTTAATTTTTCTTTAGTTTTTAAAAATTTTTTTATTCTTCTTTAAATTTTTGAATTAATAAAAACCATTTTATTTTTGTATATAAAAAAAATTACTTTTTATTAATTGGAATTTAGTGCTTGAGCTAAATTAGTTTTATTCAGCTTCAATAATCACTAAAAATTGATGACCCCGAGAATTGAAACCATGTCTGTAAACAGCTCTGGAGATGAATTTGCATCACTTTCACCACAAAGCAATGAAATAGCACGAGTTTCCATTAAGGTTCCGCCGTTTTGGAAGATGAATCCAGCTTTATGGTTCAAGCAAGTCGAAAGTCAATTCATCACCGCTGGGATTACGTCAGATTCAACAAAATTTCATACGATTGTCGGTTCAATTGAGGCTAATGTTCTCTGTGAGGTAAGCGATATAATTTTGCAACCTCCGAAAAACAACATGTATGTTACTCTAAAGCAACGGTTGCAAGAACGCTTCACCGATTCTGAAGAAAAACAGTTGAAAAAGCTCTTGCGCGATATTGAGTTGGGAGACAAGAAGCCGTCAACATTTCTTCGTGAGATGTCTACACTATCTTCGGGTAAAGTATCAGACGATTTACTAAAAAATCTATGGATGCAACGTTTACTAAAACAAATTCAAGCTATTTTGGCAGTAAGTAGTGAATCGCTTAGTAAATTAGCGCTAATGGGAGACAAAATTGCCGACACTTCGGAATCATGGGAAGTAAATGCAGTTTCCACATTGTCAACGAATAGTTCCTTAGAGAAAAAGGTGGATGCTCTTACTAAGCAAGTTGAAGCTTTAGCTCGTGGGCGCTTTCGTTCAAAAAGCCGTTCGCGTAACGTTGAACAGTCGCGGAGGGAAGATCCATCCTCGAGTAACAAAAATAAGCCATATTGTTGGTACCATTTTAAATTTGGGGACAAAGCCATGAAATGTGTCAAGCCGTGCACATTTCCCAATACGAATTCGGAAAACCACTAGGCTCCTCGTCAAGGGTGACAGACGGGGCTAGCCGAGAAATTTGTCGCCTTGTTCTTCAAGACATATTTTCTAAGTTAAAATTTCTTGTCGATACAGGCGCTGATGTTTCTGTATTTCCTGCCAGTTCGTCTCAACTTCAACAAAACCTTTCACCATTAAAACTATTTGCTGCAAACCAATCGCCAATTAAAACCTGTGGAAAGAAAACTATTGCATTACATTTAGGCCTGAAGAGAAACTTTCGGTGGACTTTTATTCTGGCTGATGTTTCAAAGCCAATAATCGGTTCCGATTTTTTGAGCCATTTTGGATTATTAGTAGACGTGAAACATAATCGACTAATCAAATATTTTTTTTATTTAATATGAAGAAATATTTATTTATTTTATTATTAAATATTTTTTATTGAGTGCTATTTTGCAAAGCGCAGTTTGGAAAAATTTTTCCTCTTGTTCGAATTAGCCCTTCTAGACTTGGTTTTGCTAGGTTTCCTGAAGTTATGAATCTATATCAAGAACCCTCACCCTCTTAAATTCCTCAAAGAAAATATGCATCAGGAAAGCGGGAACTCATCGCCGAATGTTCTAGCGAGAGTGATGGAAAATGCCATAAATCAGGTCCGTATGGTCATTAATTCTTGCGGCGGCCACTTGGCCGATATCTTTTTTTTATACTTAATGAAAAAACCTTAAAAGATATTCAAAAAACGCAATCCAAAAGCAAAACTAAAGTTTTTTTATTTATTGCAGTCAAATAATATCGGAGGACGACTTGTGTGCCAACTTGTATATTTCTTTAACTATCATGAATATAGCAAATTATAGATTCGCCATAGATCTCATAATCACTTTAACATGATTAAAACGCTTCAGAATAATGATGATGTACTGGTCCAATTAAGTTAAATGAGAAAAAAAATATTTAAATTTTGTAATGATCCGTCCGTAATTAACCAAATGTCCCATTTGAAGTCCACACTCGTAAGACATTTTCGTATAACAAAAACCGTAAAGTATAGAAATGTTTTCATAAAATTGAGCTCACATTAATTTTAGACTAGAAACTGTGATGTCAGATTTAATGACGATTAGTTCATAATTTCTATATAAAATTTACTGCGGAATGCATATCAAAGATCCGGCAAAGCTGAATGTTGAAAAATATATTTATGCTTTTCAACAACTGGCCCAAATTTTGGGCCGTTTTATTATATTTTTCCGCAATACTAATGTACACAAGATAAGCCTCCCATCCTAGCGGAACCTATCACGTTTTTAGCAACTAAGAGGATTTTGCTATAGTAGACTTAATGTTAGACAATTTTTAGAAATATTTGGACTAACATAAGAGTTAAAGAGTTGAATTTGATCCTAAGAAATATATTTATGAAAGATTTATGACTGAAAAAGAAATATAGACTCGCAAACACGAAATTTGTCTAAAAGATTTTGGGTTTATTTCATAAAATTTTTAACATATGTTATCTTAATGATCCAATTTCTAAAAGATTAATAACTGTAACAGTTGTTCTCGAAAGAAAGTTGTATAAAACTATAGTCAAACATGGTTCGATCTACGGAAAAATACTAAACTTTTAACTTTCATCAAATATGTGTGTGAAAAATTTCATCTGACATCAGCTTTTCAAATACTTTAGTGTCATTAAAGGTAATTTTATAAATAAAGTGTTATAAAAGATCTTAATTATAATAACTGAACAGCTACAACTTCGAACAAGTTAAATACGCTTTCATAAACACCACACGAACTAATTTTCATTAAATAGATTTTTAAATGAATACATATATTTCATGAAATACAATTCCTTATTTAACTACTTGCACATTCCAAAGAAGAAAAAGCGCCAAATTAGCTCTACTGTCACTTCAAAGTCAAACAATGAAAGGCGTTACAAATTCCCCATCAATGTTGGACTTTTAAACTTAAGTCAAGGATAAATTTTACTACAATCTTTTTATTTATGTGGCCATTTCTAGTTATGGCTAAATGAAAAGGCAGGAAAAGTTTAAAACATAACAACAACAACAACAACCAAAAAGGTATCGGCAAAAGTATGTAGATACAAATATGTATTTACTCCTTGTCGTATTTATTTTGAAGCCAACTAAAAGTCATAGAATTGAATGATAATATTGAAGTGAAATTTGTTTTGGTCCATTTCTTTTATGGAGCGGGTGTTTGTTTATTTTCTACTTATTTATCGTTTACTTTTCCACCTCTTACATACTCACACATGTTTGTGGGAATGGACTCTGTAGATGGTGTGGTCTGTATTCCATTTGGCCCAGTTAAATCGCTTAAAAACGATCGCATTTTTAAATCAAATTTATTTTATTGGCTTAAGCTGCCGTTAAATAGGGTTTGAGATGTTAGAAAGCCACCAAGCATTTAAGAAACAAACAATTGTTGCATATCATGATTTATTATAATGAACATTTAAAAGAATTTTTAAAATTTTATGGAAAAAACTAAAAACTTAAGAGCAAGATCATTAAATGTTAATTATTGTTATACAAATTGTAAATATAAAAAAACTTTATCCTGTTTTCTAAACGTAGGAAATTGCGTACATATATTTTCCATATTAATACTGGTTTTCTTTATATCAAAATATTATAAATACGTAGATCTAGGCTTGGTAAACAGAAAGATATCTGTCTCTTACACCCAGTATCCACCTAACATGAAATGCAGTTAAACAATAAGTTAAGACTTGCTGTTAAAATGGTTATATGTTTATGGTGGCGTACACGTAGTGAAGTTAGAGTTAAAACTTTTCATTATTTTGAGTTCGTTGGCGCGTAAAGTATGTAGCTACAGTGTGTTTGTGGAAAATAATTAAAGTTATTTTATACTTAAATGTTTGTTTGTATTATATTTTTCACAAAAAGCAAAGTTTATTATGTGTAGTTTACAACCATTTTAACAAATAAATTAAAGATTTCGAAAAACAACTACAAAATAGCGTACCGTCAAACTTAAACGTCAATTTAGGTTATAAAAGAACTTTCAAAAGAAATGTTATAACAATCAAGTTAAAACTTTAACTGGAGCAGTCTCCACTTAACACTAACTTGCAGTTAGTGTTAAAGTTAGTCATTTTATGTTAGGTGGAGACCCCGGTTTAGGGAGACGTTCACTAATGCGCACAAATCTTTCTTTAAGTACAGTTTTGCCGTTCTTAAAAAAGTTAAAACTTTAAAAATCGCAAATTTAAAACACATGCGTACATTGTGCATAAAATGAGTCATACATTTGAAAAATCAAATAAATAATATAACATTAGTAACAATTAGCGTATAACGTGAACCTTCCCATTTCTTTATTTATTTAGGCACATTTCTGTAGCTTTCCTTTATATTTGTTATATTTTTGTGCGAGGAGTATCGATAGATATCCGTGATAGAATAAAACAAAAACAAATTTGTCTCCAGTGCACTCTTCCTATTGATCAAAGTTTTATTTAAACGAGATCAAAAGTTTTGACCTATGCAGTTCTGGGAAATGATTTCACTCTGTAAATATTTCTTTAAAGAAGCGTTTTAAGAAAAATTTACCGAGAAGTCTAGTACTGAAAAAGTTAATCGGCAATTGGTGTTAAGATTTGAAAAGCAATACATCGCACTTGATAATAAAGAGGGTTTTAACTGAAAATTTTAAAATTTTTAGTAGAAAAATAATTTTTAATTTTATATATTAGGCATACGCAAATAATTTGAAAGCCAACCGTTTATTACCAAAAAGTAGACACAACAGCACGATATTTTTAAAGCGGGCGGATATGAATATTAAGTGTCGATTTTTTCCAAAAATCTAATAAAAATTATAGTTTTTACTCTCTTTCTGATCAAATTTGATATGTTAGGTTACATTAGGTCTCCAGGGATCTTATGTCCGCCTTGCTATCGGTGATAATGTGAATATCCCTGCCAGATTTTTCATCATACCAAACGTGTTTCGCGGCTGTGTAGATGTCCATTATTTCGGCCTGAATGACACTGCAGTGATCTGGCAGCCTAAAAAGAATACTCCAGATTACAGTGTTTTAGACCCATCAGTGAATATCTGAATCACATTCGCAGGAATTTGTTGGTCGTCATAGTGTACCATGTTATACAAAATGCTTATGGTGAAGCCCGGATCAAAGATTGGCTCAGGTGTGACATAATCAACATTTATGTGTCAATTTATCTCAAACAGTATTTTAGCATGTCCGATATTGCAATCCTTCCATGCTCCAGTGACCCTAAGTCTTACCGTCGTGTTCGCTGCTAGCCTTTTCGACAAAATATCTGGTGGTAACCAGTTCAGGATCGTCTACAATGCCTTAGAGAGGGTGGTTCTAATGACACCTATTACCGTTACCGCCACCATTCTCATTGTACGTTCAAACAAAATTTTCGAGTTTTGTTTTTGTTTTAAATGTAATTTTCTATGCCAACGTTAACGTTCGAAATCGACGAACAGGCTGTTAGTTTGATGACTCTTCACCTTGAGCGCCGGCCACCAAATAGCTGCCCCGTAGAATATAAAAGGTTTAATGAATCATTCGTATATCAAGTATACATTCCTCGGTATAATTCCCCAGTTCAGGCCAATGGCCTTTTTGCAGCAATATAAATCAGTTTCCGCCTTAATAATTCAGTTCAGTTGGCTGTCAATTATTAGCCCAAGATACTTGGCGCTGTCAGACATTTCCAGTGAGACCCCCTTTATCCTCGGGGTATCAAATTTGAGAATTTTGTATCTACTTGTGAAAAGTAGCAGTTCTGTTTTGGCAGAATTTACAACCAGTCCACATCCTTGGCCCCATTTTGTTAAAACGACCAATGCGGACTCGATAAGTTCAAGCAATAGTCTGGGATCTTTACCCATAGCCACAACTGCAACGTCATCCACATAAATTTGATATGTGCTTTGTTTAAAATTCGGTTTTAAGTCTAGACTATATTCAAACTATGAATTATTTCCTTTAAGTCTCGGTTTTTTATAACATTTAAAAAAACTCTACTAATTGTATTAGTACTGAATGTTATTGCATGATTTATATAGAAAACATCTAAATATTATAATATGGGCGATCAATTTTTTACAATACAATAGCAAGTTATCAAATAGAGGATGTTATCTTGGGAGCATAGTTTCCAAAATTGGAGGGTCTCGTGAAGACATTGACAACCGTATACAGAACGTGCAAAAAACTTTCGGTCGTTTAAGACCCATTTGAAATTCGTCTTCACTATCTCAGTGCACAAATCTAAATTTTCAACACAAATGTCAAGTCTACTCTACTTTACGGTTGCGAAACATGGAACGCTGCCTCTCGAGACATGCAGAAGATCCAAGTGTTTGTTAATCAGTGTCTTCGCAGGATATTGCGAATATTCTGGCCTAGAGTGGTGTCCAACAACAGGCTTTGGAAACAATCCAACCAACAACACATGGCCAAAGAAATAAAGAGACAAAAATGGCGGTGGATTGGCCACACGTTAAGAAGATCACGGAACGACATACAACAAAAACCATAGGCTGGAACCCGCAAGGAAGTCGAAGAAGAGGACGCCCAGCTCATGCGTGGAGAAGGCAAATTGATGTAGAAATGACCGGAATGTGTAAAACCTGGGCCGAAGTGAGAGCGTTGGCATAAGACAGGAATATGTTCAACCAATTTATTGAGTCCTTATGCTCCTTATAGGATCGATGGGAACATATAAATACAATCAATTTTTTCCCGATAGCAAATTATTTAGAGTCTTTTTGTAAAAAAAACTAAACGAAATCATACAACAATCTCAAAATTTCTTTAGAAAAACACCCTCAAAAATGTTTAACAAATAAATAAAAATTTATCATATTTATTGTCCCAACTAGAACTAGTTCTATGGCTTATAAGATATAATAAAAAACGATTGTTTTAAAACCAATTCAATATTTAGCATGAGTTTATTATTATGCAGACTCACTCTAGAAATTTGCTTAATACATAATTTGCTTAAAAACCAGTTTTCTGTGCAGTTAGCTTATAACAACAACACATGTGTACATATTTTAAATGCAGTTATAAAATCGTCGAGACAAATTATTTAATAAAATTGTATTAGGGTGCTTTTAAAAAAATTCAAAGAAAGATTAAAAACCGTATTTCATATTAAGAATAGTTTAATCGTATTTTTAGAATTAAAATAAAACAAATGATATGTCTTGCGATCTTATCCGACACATATAAAAAGCATGATGAGTTTGATTAAAATTACCTTTGGCTGGTGTTTTATTAGTTGTATAAAAATAATTTTGCATATTTTTTTTTTAATTTTTACCAGCTTTCGCAAATCGCTTTAAACGGCAGCCAGTCGACATGACTTGACCCAAATTTTGTATATAAAGGGATATTGTTTTTAAGTTTATTCTTAGTTTTGCATACTTTATTGTTGTAAAATTCGATATGAAAATTTATATATAAATGGGTTTTTTTTCCTAAAGTTGTAGTTGTTGTTTTGAAATTATTGTTGATGGTGTTGATAGTTTTAAAAGTTTTATGTTAAATTTACAAGATTTTGTTAGTCGTGCGTAATTCCCAATTTGTTATCTTAAAAAAAACTCTGAAATATATTGTTGAAGGGATAAGCTATTCCTATGCGCATTGCACTGGTTGATTAGGCCAGATCGTCAGGATACTTCATCCAAAGATTTTATAAAAACTAAAGATATTAAACAAGTAAAACTGTTAAGCGAATAAAAATTATAAGCAAAAGTCTTACTTGTAGCCATATCAAAGCTTTAACAAAAAAAACAACAATAAGCAGTGAGTTTATCTTTTCTTACATTCTCCACTACAATTGGTTGGAATTCTTCCAACATTAATTGTAGTTGTGAGTAGATTAAGTAAAAACAAAATGAAAACAAAAACAACCTGCTTTATTGCTCTCGCAAAAATAAAGCATGCTGCTAGAGTTTAGTTTTTTAAGCCGATTATTATCAAATTTGATAATCAAATGATATCAAATCAAAAACATCAAATTTAAAACTGTTCTAAATATCAAATTTAAAACTTAAGACTTAAAAAACGAACTCGTTTTTTGTGGTTAATATCCTCAGAGAGTAAGAAACAAAAAGACTTAGAACAGGAACTTAATATCTAATATTTACATTTTTTAATGTATAAGACTTAAGACACAAGCTCGTATTATCAATAAATTAAAAAGAGACTTAAGACACATCCTTTTTTTCTACACTTGTGTATTTGTTAAAAGACTTAAGACGAGAACTTTATTTTATAACCCTTTAATACATTAAAGATTTAAGGCACAAGCATGATAAAATTTCTATATCCTCCACCACAACTAGTTAAGAAGATGGTATTCTAAGTTTTGAGTCAATTTAGACATGTCCGTATGACTGGCCGTCTGATCGCCTGCCTGGCTGTTGAAATCACGCTCAGTTTCGAACGACTCAAAAGAAAAGAACAATACTGGAATCAAATGAAATGGATATAATAGCTACTTGTCAATAAAAAACAAAAAAAAAATATTGCCGGTGCTCTTAAGCATTTTGTGATTGAGATCCAGAAAAATCGGTTCAGTAGGATAGGAGTAATGAATCCAAGTGTGGAAACTCCACCCTTAAAAATTGATATTTTTGTACAAAAACTTGCATAAATGGTGGCGAAATGCACAAAATTTCGCTTATTATAAAAAAAACGTTATATTCCTTTCTTCATAAAAATAATTTAATGAAAATTAAATTTAAAGAACTTAAGCCTTATTTAAGGACCTGGATGCAACACCACAATCAGACTACACATTATGGCGTGCAGCCAGAAATATAAAAAGGCCAGTTACATGAAACAACCATTAAGAAACCTGAATGGAAGTTGGGCAAGAAATGATATTGAGAAAGGAAACCAATTTGTAAATCATTTGAAAAACGTATTTACCCCAAATATATCTGACGACATAGCGGACGAGTTACCACCTGTTGCTGCTAGAGCAGCTGTTCCCCTAAGATTTGAGATGAGAGAAATCGAAAAGGCTATTTGTAACTTAAACCCCAAGAAAGCCCCTGGTTTCGATAAGATAAGCAACAAAATGCTTTTGGAGCTACCTCGCATAGCAAAGAAAATTATTCTTTATATTTTTAATGCTATTTTACGCCTTGAATACTACCCTCAAGAATGGAAGGTCTCCTTAGTAAAGATGATACCAAAGCCAGGAAAAGATCACACAAAAGTTGAGTCATATAGGCCTATTAGCTTATTGTCTAATATATCAAAGCTATTTGAGAAGCTCTTAGCGTCAAAATTAACCCCAATTCTAAATGATAATGGGTGTATACCTAACCATCAATTCGGCTTCAGAAGAGAACATAGCACAATTGAACAAACCCATCGAATAGTAAACGCCATAAGAAAAGCCTTTGAAGAAAGAAAATATTGCTCCGCTCTCTTCATCGATGTTTCTCAAGCTTTTGATTAAGTCTGGCATGTAGGCTTGTTACATAAATTGAAGCTAAGCCTACCGGTTAACACACACAAGCTGCTAGAAAGCTACTTGGTCAGTCGAAAATTTATTATTAAAGAAGGTGATTTTTTAAGTTCTCCCCAGCCAATTGAAGCTGGAGTGCCTTAGGGAAGCATCCTGGGCCCACTTTTTTACCTTATATATACCTCGGACATGCCAACAAATAATTACACCCTAACCTCAACTTTTGCTGATGATACAGCTTTTCTAAGCGTACACGAGAACAGTCGAGAAGCATCTCGATACCTGCAGGATCATATATTTCAACTAGAACTGTGGTTAAAACAATGGAGAATAAAGGTCAATGAGCAAAAATGCGTACATATAACATTCACCTTGCGTCGGGAAACTTGGCCCCCTATTAAAATCAATAATCAACTAGTGCCTCAACAATCGCATGTCAAATATCTCGGTATTCATCTAGATCGTCGTTTAACATGGAAATGCCATATAGAAGCAAAATTAACCCAAATGAAACTAACAGCAATTCAAATTAACTGGCTTATTGGAAGAAGTTCTGTTCTTAGTCTCGGTTGCAAACTACTACTTTACAACTCTATTTTAAAGCCAATATGGTGCTACGGTATTCAACTATGGGGCACTGCCTCGGCTTCAAATAGCTGCCCCTTGGTATGTTAAAAACTCAAATATCCACAAGGATCTCAATGTGCCACTGGTAAGGACTATTATTACGAAGTATGCGGTAAAATATTTAAAAAGGCTAGAGTTGAACCCTAATCCACTAGCTCGAAATATTTTAAATGATAGTGGCCACACTCGCTTAAGAAGAAGAGACACTGCAGCTCTTACCCATTAAGATGAGCGATAAACACCTACATATGTGAACAGAACCCGTGATGAAGAAAATTTTTTGTTTGGCACTGGCAGGACATAAAATAAATTATAAGGATAAGATTTGATAAATTATTGTTAGTTCATATTTAATATATGAAGATTCAATAAATAAATAATGAAAAAAAAAAAAAATATTAAAAATTTGGATTAAAAACCATAGTTCAACAAAATAACCACAATACTAATTATTGTTAAAGCTAAGCCACGAGCTCTATGTGTACATTTGCCCTTCAAGTTGTGCTGAAAAAAAGGTCAAAAATGTACTTACGAAAAAACAGAAGTAAGGAAAAACATGTAAAATCAATTAAAATGGATAATCATTCAAAAAAGCAAATTTCTATCTACCAGAGGTTAAAATACAATTTGGTTTAAGGATTTATGGTTGACTATTGACGTCAGCAGTCGTCGATGGCTGCGAGTGTAAAACGGCAAATCCATCTGAGGAGATCGAGTGGTTGCGATCGAAACATGTCGTGGTAACCTTCCGGCCAGGGTTCGAGCCCCGGCCACATTCAAGAATGAAAGATTATCAATAACAATTTTAATTAATTTTCATGCTGTAAAATTCCTTTCTTCATAAAAATTATTTAATGAAAATAAAATCTAATGAACTTTTTTTTTGCGGTAAAGGCTCGATATAATGGCAATATATTGAAGATAATTGGAAGTGTAGTATTCAATGAGTTTTTCCATTGGGTTTTTTGTGCCGTTGGACTTTGAATACTACTTTTTATCGATGCCTTGTGTTGTATGCTTGACCTATTGGCCTTGAAAACCGAGGATCATTGAAGAATTCGTTGAATAGAGCACAGAAAAAAATTATTAGTAGTTTTTTATCAATTAATGTGATAATTGAATCAATTATTTTTTTTTCTTTTGAAAGAAAATTAAAAATATGTATAATTTTGATTTAATTAACATTTTAGTTGTTTTGAAATAAATTTAGAATTAAAATAACAATTTAATAACAAAAAATTATTTCGTTCAAAATAAAACAATTCAAACTTGTGAAATTGTCAAAATCAATCAACACATTGTTTGAAACGGCAAAGTTTTATGATCATTTTTTTAATTAAAATTAAAAATATCATTTACTGAAAAAAAAATATTCAAAATATTAAATTTTTACAATTTTTTGTTATCAGTATAATCATGTTGGTAATAGGTACAATATCAACAAATGGATTGCTTGATTCTATGAATTTAATATAAATTTGGTGATTAGAGACAATTTTTAATTTTTTCTGTGAGTATTGCGGTAGAGACCTTTTACATTTAAATACTTCTAATGTGGTTTTTTTAATGCTAATTATAGTGTTGTTATTTGTGCTGTTTATACCCTGCAGCTAAAATCGTTACTAGTAAGGTTTTGGACTAGTTTATTACTAGTTGTAAGGCGACGAAAAATAAGAAAAAATTTGAAATTTCGGCTGCGCTGCTTTCACTACAGAAATTGGTAAAAAAAAAAAAACGATTTAATACTTGTTCGTTGTAGGAACAGCAACCACTCTACAAAAGTAAAAAAAATAAGAAATTTCCTTGTCTGTTGTACAATAACAACACTATTTACTGTAAATTTTTGATTGAATTTTTGAGTTGATAAACAATTTTCATGTTTAAAAAATTAATAAAGATTCCAGGTTTCTTTTTGTTCAAACTATTAACTTAAATACGTAAAATTTTTCAATGTATAATGATGACGGAAACCATATCGGTGAATTCTGCTAGTTTCTCAAATTCTGTTAACAAAGGGGAATTAAACAATATTGAAACATGGTGTAACAGGAAAATAAATAATACAATATTCTTTCTCTCTGGTTTTAGTGGAAAATGCTTAGAATTAATTTAAAATAAATACAAACACTATAAAATAATAATTAAGTATGAAGAAAATATTGAGGGGAATTGTCAAATTAATTTTGCTTTTACTAGTCCTTATACTGTAAATTATGCAACTAGTTTTAAACTATTACAAAAATGCGTAAATATGAAATTGTTGGCTTGCTATGACAACCCAGTGTTAAATACGAAAGTTTGATATATGACAAAAAACAAAAGTGCAACTAGTTCAAAGTAAGTTCCAACCAGCTAAATACTAGTTACTTTGTCTGCAGGGTATTGATGATGGTGTTGCTGTTATTTGTGATTGTCTTAATGATATTGCATATGTTGATGATGTTGTTTGAGTTATTACTTCTCTTATTTGTTTCAATGATAGACGAGTTGTTGTCACCTGTACTAATTTCGATTGTATTGACTGTGCTTGTAAATATATAAGGTGTGTTATTGTTGTTCGTGTTGTTAGAATTTTAATTAATAAGTTGTTATGTATGATTTTTACGGTTTCATGTACGAGCGCTGTTTGAAATTTTTGGTTGTGCTGCTAATTATATCCATCCAAAAAAATAAATTGTTGAAATTTTTTTTAAAATTTGTCAATATAAGGCCATAAATAACTCTTTAAAAATTCTTTATAAAGTTTGGTATTAACTGCTACAGATTTTTTAAGGTTGTGATATTTTTAAATTTAGATTATAGTTTGGAAAAATGTTCACATAATGTTTTTAAGATAATATCTTTTAAATGGTATAGATATTTTGCTTCGACTTGACATGGATATTCCAGAGCATTTTCCATAACTTTTCACTATGTCGTCTATAAGTAGCGCGAATCGGCCTGGTAGTCTTTTTGAAACATATGATCTCAAAATTTTTTCAGGCGTTTTTCGGCACTTAAGTGTGCATCTAAGTAAATGCATTCTTAACAAGAGTACAGATAGTTCTTTGTTACCAAAAACTTTAAAACATTCGGTAATTTTTTTTATTTATAAAAGAAATTTCAATATAATTTTGTGTTTAAATAATAAAGTCAGTATGACTTTCAAAATAAATTTGTACATCTAAGGATCGTTGTTCTGTGGCTTTCCAATATTATTTATTCAAGTTATTCATAGTTAGTTCCAAAAAAACGCTAATTATACTATAGGTGCACAGAAAAAAAATTTTTTACCAATTAAAGCATCAGTCAAAAAAAAAATCAGTTTTAATTAAAAATTTAATTAATGAAATTAAACGTTTAATCAAGGGATTTAAACGTACAATCAAGTGAATTAAACGTTTAATTGATACTATTAATTTGCACCAAATTTATATTTTGATTAAACTTTTAATTCACTTGATTAAATTTTTAATTAAAACTGATTTTATTGTTGATTAATGCTATAATTGGTGAAAAAAAAATTTCTGTATGGTGTCATTTTCTGATTTTGACAGTTCAAACCCATTTTTTTTTTATCTGTAGTATTTTCATATTTGAATACGAAAATCGCATATTTGATTACAAAAATTGTTGAATTTTCTGCAATGACGATTTTTGCGGTATTGACAAAAATGTTTGTATGTATAATTGTTAAATTTTTAGTCAACAACCAAGTTTATTGAGTCAATAAAAAAAGTTGTTGCCCAAAATAATTTTTTTCAACAAAATGTTTACTTGATTTGTTAAAATAAATTGTTGAAAATGTTGAATAAATCAAACAAAATGTTAATCGAATCTTTATTTTTTTATTTATTAATGATGATGTCATTAATTTTCAATTTTTATATTTTTATAAAAACAGCAAAATTTATTATGCGGGGGTAAGTAAGTTCCTATGCGCATTTCACTGGTTGTTTAGGCCAGATCATCAGGAAACCTTTTCCAAAGACTTTGGCAAAACTAAATATATTATTCAAATTAAACTGTAAAACAAATGAGAATTATGAGCTATTTAAAAATGGACAAGAGTTGTAAAAATACTGTCTTTACTTTGATTCAAATATTTTTTTATTGAATATGAAGAAATATTTAATTATTTCATTATTAAATATGTTTTATTGAGTGCTATTTTGCAAAGTGTAAATTTGAAAAGTTTTTTCTTTGAATCAAACAAAAAGTTTGTTGACCTAAAATTTTATTTTTAACAAACTGTGTTGTTAAAAATTTTCTTGAGATATTTTTTTCTGTGTATATTGTTTCTGTTGTCTTTGGATGGACGTAGTTCGACACCAGTTGGTAGTTGAATTCGCCTTGCTTCCGAAAAACAAAAACGAAAAAAGTGTGTGAACAAAAAATTTATTTACAATTTTAAAAACTTTTAAAACTTTACTGACAGTATTTCATGGCAAAATTTTTGCGAAAACAGGTCCAGAACTAACCGTAAATTTAATATTATTGCCCTCCCAAAATTCTCTTTAAGACGATTCAATTTAAAATAAATATTAATAAGCACTTTACGCTTAAATTTAAAGTTGTGTAATACCCCCGACAGACATATAGTTTACATACCATGGTATGTATACTACGGTTTTATATACTATTTTATATTGGCAGACTTGTAGTACGTAAGATACCACATTTATACTACGTACATTTTCGTAGTATATAAACCAGGAATATACCACTTTGTTTCACAGTTTAATTGTAGTTTAGATTGACACACATGTAGTATACCATGCTAGTATAGTATACAAATTCTATATCTGTCAGGGGTATAAAGATTTAAAGCGATAATTTGGTTGATTTGTTTATGTTATCATAAAACAGATTTCAACCAAATTTTAATACTTACATTTTAAATAAATTATTTCATCTACATTTAAATTTGTAGATGGATATGCAAGAGATACAAAAGAATTTAAGGGTTATTGAATTTCGAGAAGAAATCTGAAGAGATTAGGGCAGATTAGTCCTTAAACTAGAGTAGAATTTGCAGCAGACAAAAAATTCTTAGAACATTTATGAGAATTCTCTGGTATAAGATTACTTGTTTATGTGCTGAGAGGCTCTTTGCCACGCGCAGTTGTTGGTCACGTCCTCAACGGTCGTGTTGTATCATTAAGCATAAAGATAAAAGTTTTCATTTACCTGGTGATCATTCCTCCAATAGACAAAGAGTCCTTTTGCCTGAATGTACAAATTTTCAAATATCTTTAGTATTACCATGCTTAAATCTCATTTTGACTTAATTAAATTATGTCTATCTTACATATTTAAATACAGCCACCGACTTAACCGTAAGTGATAACTAATACAGCATCTTAAATAATGCTTAATAGCCAACAAACACATAAAATCTGGCTAACAACAACGAAGTAAAAAAAAAACACCCAACAGAACCTTTTGAACTTCAACGTGCATCACTTGTTGCACAAATCAGCCGCTTACGATCGGACACCAAAACTTTAACACAGAACAAAAATAAACACCAAAAACCAAAAAAAAAAAAAACTAAATAAAATAAAATCTAAAGAAAACATATGTCAGCTTTCATGTGCTTGATATTAAAACATTAAAAATCCTCCAACGTTTCTAAAATAGACAATGTAGACATGTATGTAAAATTGTTTGCTGGCCATATTATGTTGCAGGCATGATATAAATAAAATCACAGTAGCTGCAGTTTTATTTTACATTCTAATTAGATTGTCAACAACACGAAAACAACCTCATTTTCAAACTAAATGTTTTGTTTCGTAGTTGTTTAAGCGGGAGTTAAGGAACTTAATATATAAATCTGAAAGAGTAGTTTGTATGAGGGTATCGCCTGCTTAACTAAAACACCACAAAATCTGCATAAACTTTTTTTTTTTTTTTAAGTTCATTAACATGCACAGGTTAATTACTACATTTCTAGGAGATGCAAAACATAAAATTTCACAGAAATAAGCCATTAAACATTAAGTCACTGTATACAACCAACATACGACAGCACACATGTATAAGACAACATATGCACCATAGTCAAAGTGACATTCATCCTTTTTTTGCGCTGAATGCGCTTGATTTCAGCTTGGATTTTTAACCCCTAATAGCAACTTGAATAATGTTCAGGTACAAAATTTATAATAATGATTTTGTGTATAAGCAAAGAAAACAAAGAAAACAAAATGATCAAATATGAACGTGCCGCCACCGAAATTTCATTTGCTTACACCGAATTTTAACTGGTTGCCAAGATTTATCCAAAATTTATTCGCATTTCTAAAGTAGTCTTTTCATTGGAACTATGAATACCATGTTGACAAGAATGGATGCCATAATGAGCAAAACTCTGGCTAACGCTGCTGAAGTTAAGGAAGCGATCACTGTTAGACATTTACATATAATATTTCAGTGTATGAAGGCTGTATTAAAGGCAATTAACTCCCATCTCATGTGGATTAAGTGTTAGCGAGGAAGTATAGGATCGAGAGCATCAAACTTGTGAGGTTAAATGGAATTGGTCTGCAGATCTCGGATAGCGCCAAATGCCTGAGCGTGATCCTAGATCCTAGATCGCGGGGGATGGACGTCCGTACGAAAGTATATAAGACAATTGTTGTTATTTATACAGGCAGAAATTCGGGCAGTAGCCTCGAATAAGGCCGTTGCAACTCTACAGATGGTGCCTGCTTCAAAACCGCAGAAGAGGTTAGATAGCTTCAGCCCCAAACAAGGGAAAGTGTATTGTTCTGCCAAGTTATACACTCAAATTGCTACCTATATGTGTGGTGAAAAACTATGACATTTGGCCTACAAGTCAGGTGCTAATCTTAATATTTTCTTATTTCTGTCCCGGGCGAGGTGGACCAGTGAATCCCAGAACCTTCTTCAGTGCAAGATATGCAACATATACGGCTTTCAGAAACAACCCTAAGGCTAATGGTTCAAAAAAGGTAGTAGATTAGGTGAAGACCTTTACATAGAGGAACTGGGCTTAAAAATTCCCTTTGGGGCGCCAGGTGATTAAGGTATCCTGCAGCTTATTATCTAAGGTACTATCGTGATCGATGGATATATGTTTATGAACTGATAGCAAGGCCGTAATGGCAGCCCTAGCTCGTGTCAATACGACATCTAGGTAATCTGCAGAAAGTCGGATATTTTGAAATTAGATTGCGAAACATTAGAAGGTAGAACTAAGTTGGACACCAAGGCATGCAGACTGCTAGGATAATCATATAGCATATAATCTTGCCAAACCAAGTGGTCTCCTTATCTTTTCACTGGTTCACTGTAAGTCACTAACTAAGAGCAACTGCTAAGGTTTTGCATAGCTGGAGTGGCCTCTTGAATCCATCTGCTCCTTTACCTGCACTTTGTGGCCTGGCTATGATTAATGGAGAAAATGCAATGTTTTTTTTATTTAAGTTAACGAATCTTACAGTTGTAAGTAAGTCACTCCAAATGGAGCTTCTAGGAACAACAAGAATTAAATAAACAAATATTTATGTAAATAGTGAAAATATATTTAATTAAATTTAAAAATAGTTATAAGGATTCAACAAAATTTCTGAACATTGCTCTATCCTAGCCAGGATAGTCTCCCACTCCTAAGTTTTATATTCTGAGGCTCAAAAAGGAACAAATCAAAACAGTAAAAACTGGACACTGACAGGTAGAAATTCAGCGCGTAGAATGGATTTGAACACCATAAGTATTTTTATAATGAGGAAGAAGAAAAAACTGTGTATCATTTCTTGTATCAAAGTCTTGGAATTCAGGATATTACGGGGGGATACCTAGTGAAACGAGTGTTCATATTTTAGAATGATTTATATAGGATTAAAGTAGCGTTAATTCTTCTTTTCATTAGGAAAAATATTAGTTGGAATCTGCAGTGATACATATAGAGTTGCTGCTCTTGAGGATGGGCATTGTCTCTAGGTGTCACAAAGGGCCCACTGAATGATCCAGGTGAGTTGCCTCATTATATCGCTGTCCAAGGAATCTAACTTAACATACATATCCTTGCTCAAAAGGATAATTTATTATTTTGCACCTAAATTCAGCCATAACGGTAACAAAAATATGGTAAGTACGAATAACACTTGATTGAAGCTCAAATTAGACGTGACAAAACCATAACCATACAAACCAGCTGTTCGAACCAACCTTATGGACAACACTTATTTACTTACTATAACTTACCATAATGACTTACAACCATACAAACCAATACAATTTTGGTTACTACGGTCATCGTTATGCCTATGGCCTAATGTTAATGTCACGTCTAATTTTAAAAAGTGCACATTATTTGAGAATTATAATTTTAAAATATTTTTTTGATAGAATTATTCATGACGTTAATGTTATCTTTACATTAATCTATACCAATTTGTCGTTACCAATCGGTATTCTTGAAGTCAATTTTGCTTAAATAAACCTTTAAGCAGATGATTTAAATTGTTCCACAGTGAAAAGCCATAACGATACAAAAGGGATTTGATCCAAATACAATTTTTTCCTGGGGTAAAATTTGAGTAAAATTTTTTTTTCAAGTTTGAAAATAAAATAGTTCGATCCATTCTATTATCATGCAAACAAAATCCTGAAAAGGCAAAACTGAATGTATGATATTCGCTTTTTGTGTATTAAAGTTGAATTTTATGATGGTAGCGGGTACTGAACTGTTAGTACATTATCGTTTTTTATGCAACACATCATAAAATATCTTGATCATCTAGGGGTTAATATTAGAACATTTAGGTGATATTTCAGAGCTTAAGCTTTAAGAGTATTTAGACCATCTGTGGTGCTAGATGCCACAACAGCCGCCACCAATAACTTCACAGCAATAACGACAAAAAAAACATATAATAAATGCATGTTTAAAAGCAGGAAGAAATGATAAGATTTCCTAAGTTGCAAGAGCATCACAACCACTCCACCTCCAGTTTAACTAAAATTAAAACTCTGGAAAAAAGAAGAAATGTAAACAAATAAAGTCAGAATCCTAAGCAAATGAGTAACGGCGGTATGTTTTGTGTTCAACAAGAACATCTTCTTCCGTATTTTTTTAGGACTATTCCTACAAACAAAACAGACAACAAACACATGTTAGGCACTGTAACATAAACGACAGTAGCAGTATGTGCAACATTAACAACAGCAGCAGCAGCAGCAGTAGAAACGACATTACTGATGGTCATTAAAACAAAAGCAACAGCCAAATATAACCATATGAATCAAAATGAAACATACCATGCATGGGCAATACACGAATCACGGTTATAACCTTTTGTACTTTTTTATAAAAAAAAAAGTTTTTTCTACTTGATTTTTTTCCATGAAGGATTGTTTAAATGGTCTTATGCGACAAACAACCAACTAACCAACAAAAATCAACCGCGTGAATAACTAATTTCAACGGAAGCTAAACAAAATCTGAAGTTGAAATAAAAACAAAAAAAAAAAAAACCTTAAACAGCAGCACCAACAACAATAAAATAAAGGATAACCCATTTATCACCCACCATCACTGTTAACATTTAAACACCAACAGCCAAGCGGCCTCAAACCGACATTATTTAACTTTGCAACATTTGAAGTCCATAAAGTCAGAGTCAGACTCGTACTACTTCTGTTGTTGTTGTTGTTGTTGTTGTTGCTTTTTTTCTTTTATTATTGTTCCTGTTGCTGCAACTTTAGAACAATAAGAATTTTTCGGTGTTTTTGTTGCCACATTCAACGGCAACAACAACAAGTAATTCTTATTATTTACAATGAAATTTTGTTGCCAGAAAAACAAATCGTGCATTAACACTTTTAGAAAATGGGTTGTGGAAAAATACACACCTGATAACAGTACAAAAAAAAATTCCTCTTTTCAATTGGAATATTTTGGTCAGAGAATTTGCTTTTTTTGCATCTAAATTTAGTCAGAGTTGTTGTACGTCTTTGGTATTGAGGGGTGTTCGGAGATTTTCTTATTATAGAAATAATTTTTTTCATTTAATTACTTCATTGTATTACAAATAATTTCAGAAAACAAATACTGCTAGAAATGAGCCAAATTCCAGCTTAAACATTCCAGCATTTGCTTGAATTAAAAATAATTTTCCTTTCTGCTTCACTACTTCACTTGATAAAGTTTTTAATCGAATCCATTAAAAAAAAGGCCAGAATTTTTTCTTTTTATAATAAACATTTTTAATAAAATTTCTGCCAACATCATGACCTCTCAAAAAATTCGTAAATATAATTTTAGATTTTCGACAAACATTTAACATTTAACACTGATGCCTGTATTCATAAAAATTTTTTAAATTTAAGAAAAGTTAACAAAATATTTGTGGCATTTTGAAAAAACATGTTAAGTCCATTTTAAAAAGTTGAAAAAAATGTTGTTAATCATGCAAATTTTCGTTCAAAACACATTTTTGTTTACGTTTTTAAAATTTTGTATTATTAATTTAAAAACATTTTTTCACCGAGATTTTTTTAAAAACTTTTTTGCTATCTTATCTCGACTTAAGATGTTTTCTCAAAATGCCACAGATATATTTCCTATGAGAATTTTCCTTAATAAACATTTGTTAAATTTGATAATCGAATATAGGGGTGCGAGTTTTTTTAATAGTATTAGTTTCTTTTTCATGACAAGTGCCGTGACTTTTTATATCAGACACAGGTTTTTAGTCTTCCATCAACGCTATACACTTTGCGCAACAACTCTCCAACTTTTTTTACCCCTCCACAAAATTCAATTTAAAACAGGTATTTGTTTCCAATAAGATTTCATCGTTGGAGTTAAACCTTTTCTTGAGGTTTGAAAATAAGGTATAGCCACCTGGGGCTACGGCCAGGCTATAGAGTGGATAAGAAGCAATTCGTAGGATTACTCATGATATTTTTCCTAGAATTTAAAATCTAGAGGTACTTAATTACGCATTTGGTTTACATATTGACAGGCTTCAACTGACAGATGTCAGTTGACATCATTTCAGTTAAGTGTGGGAAATTCAAAAATTTTCAGACTTATTAACTTGCCCTCGTCTTTACAAAACTATTTAGCTTTCACAAAGCGAAATGGAAATAAATGTTTACGCTATTTGTTAAGTATTACTTTTTAAGACAATGCACACTGGGCCAAAAGACCTTTTTTCACGGATCAGATTATATCTCCTCAGCTGGAATAAAATATAGCAACAAAACTAGAAGTTCTAAATATCAGAAGCTTATATAATATAACACTGATAAATGAATTCGGCAACGACTCAAAATACCTAAAACCTATAGACCATACTTACAACACAAGACGAAAAGCAGAAGGAAGATATAAAGTAGAACGATTCCACAACAAATACGGCAAAAACTGTCTTAGTGTTGTACTTCCAGCTCTGTTCAACAAATTACCCACTAACTTACTTAATCTACCAAACACAAGCAAAAGAAAAAATTTTATAAAATCATTTATTTTAAATTCGCAATGAAATATTGAATTTTTAAAACATAGTATTATATCGCCACAGTCATTGAATTATTATTATATATTATTATCTTATTTTTATCCTTTATATTGCATTGAAAAGTAGAATAGAACTTATCCTGCAGATAAGCCACAGGGCTTCGCGGGAATATGCTATACTATAAGTAAAATGTAAATAATTGCAAAATGTAAATAAATAATTGAATTGAAAAAAAAAAAAAAAAAAAAAAAGGCACATTATATTTGATATGCGTAACTCTTAAACCAAGTACATGTTTTAAATAAATCTGAAAGATATAGTTGGGCGAAGACGGGTACCCCCCATACACAAAAATTTTTATATTGCTTATATCTGAATAACTACAATAGTGAGGCACACTAAATTTTACGACGTGTTCCAACAAAATCTTGAATGTATAAGAAGGGGGAGACGGATACCCTCCATATACAGCATCATATATTTCAACTAGAAATATGGTTAAGACAATGGAGGATAATGGTCAATGAGCAAAAATGCGTGCATATAACATTCACCTTGCGCCGGGAATCTTGCCCCCATATTACAATCAATAATCAAATAATTCCTCAACATTCGCATGTAAAATATCTCGGTATACATCTGGATCGGCGATTAACGTGGAAATGCCATATAGAGGCAAAATTAACTCAAATGAAACTAAAAGCCATTCAAATTCATTGGCTTATTGGTAGAAACTCTGTCCTTAGTCTCGACTGCCAACTTCTTCTTTACAACTCCATCTTAAAGCCAATCTGGTGCTATGGTATTCAGTTATGGGGCACTGCCTCGGCCTCTAATATAGAAAAAATTCAAAGGCGCCAAAATAAAATTCTTCGAATAATCACAGCTGCCCCTTGGTATGTAAAAACTCAAATATTCACAAGGATCTCAATGTTCCATTAGTCAAAACTATGATTACAAAATATGCGGTAAAATATTTAAAAAGGCTTGAACAACACCCAAATCCACTAGCTCGAAATATCTTAAATCATGGCGGCCACACTCGCTTAAGAAGAAGAGACACTGCAGCACTTATCCAATTAGATGAGCGATAAACACCTAGATAAGTGAACAGAACCCGTGATGAAGAAAATTTTTGTCTGGCACTGGCAGGACATAAAATAACGTATTAGGTTAAGATTTGATTAATTATTGTTAGTTCATATTTAATATATGAAGATTCAATAAATAAATAATGAAAAAAAAAAAAACTTCTTAAATCAAGAGGTACTTAATTACGCATTTAGTTTACATATTGACAGGCTTCAACTGAAAGATGTCAGTTGACAGGAACACTGTTACCATTTCAGTTAAGTGTGGGAAATTCAAAAATTTTCAGACTTATTAATCCGCCCTCGTCTTTACAAAACTATTTAGCTTTCGCAAAGCGAAATGGAAATAAATGTTTACGCTATTTGTTAAATATTACTTTTTAAGACAATGCACACTGGGCCAAAAGACATTTTTTCATGGATCAGATTATATCTCCTCAACTGGAATAATAAGGCACATTATATTTGATATGCGTAACTCTTAGAAGAAAGTACATGTTTTAAATA